>JARKNS010000008.1:165092500-166342500 GCA_029990575.1 Petunia axillaris subsp. axillaris
TTGTTTCCACACAGAATTTCTTATTTGTTCACTTTGTTCAAATAAACATTTTTTTTTTGGTTTGCTTTTACATCTTTGTGGAACATTAAACAATGAAAAGATTTCAAAAGAAAAAAATACTTAGCACCAGCAATAGGCACAAACGAAAGAACCCTTTAGCAAGCGCAAACAAAATTGACAAATAGAAAAAACAAGCTTGGCAACAGAAACTAAAGAGGTCTTCTTTGCAGTAGTACCACATCTTTTTTCTCTGTGCTTAAACTTGGATGGCCTAAAATTTGTGCCAGACTCTTGGGCTTCATGTTTGTTGTTTACCACTCCCATATTTTAAATTTGTGTTCTTTCTTCTTAGTTCCTTGAATAGTTTCTCCCGTATTAGCCAGAAGTTGTAAAGATAAAAAATTATTTTTTCATAAAAAGCAACGTTGACGTGTATATCTCAAATAGTCAAAATCTTTTGACGTTGTTGTTAACTGTTTGCTTGTGTTGCATTTTCCTATAAGATTTTTGAAAAGTGAAGTTTCTTTGATTATTAAGGTACATTAGTTTTGAATAAACTCTCAATATTTGTTATGATGATAATAAATGGGTATACTTCACTATGGAACATTGCAGTGTTTGCAACATTGAAAGATAGGAAAGACTCCTAATAAAAGCGTACAAACTCAATGCTCTATATTCTTGTCAGTTCTCTTTGATTTATGTTGTAATCACCTAATTTTGGCACCAAAATACCAAAATTACGTAAAATAGTTGTTTTAATTATTGTGTAATTTTTTGCTAGATTCTAGCCTTTATGTAGCCGTGTTAATTTAATTTATTAGATAAAAATACTAGAAATTACAGAAAAAAATAGAATCATGTGTGGTTAGTGTCAATGTGACATCTTATGTGTTAGTATGCTTTATTTAGTAGTTGATTATTATTTTGTGTTGATTTTAGTTTAATTGGATATACGGGTCAATGGTTATTGATCAAAAGAAAATGAGCCCATGTCCTCCAGCCCATTCTAATTCTGACCCGGTCCATATCCTTTAGTATAAAACATATATTTTGCTATTTTTAGTAAAGTTTTCCCAAATTCACCAAAGATCAGACAAAGGAACCTTGCCAATCTCTTCTCCACCGGCCCGAAACAACCAAACGTCGCCGTTAACCATGCCATCGGCGAAATAACTACATCATCGGACTCCCCTCCTCATCCCCATTCCATTTTTGAGGTCAATTTCTCCATAATATCACTGTTTCGTCGTAGATCGGAGTTCAAAAGCGAGGCAAAACATAACTCCGTCGACCCCTTTTGTTTCTCCTGTGAGCTCTTACTTGTGAGCAATGTCCCTTTTCTCCTCTTTCCGTTATTTCCTTTTTCTAGCTGAAACGACCCCAAATGGGATCGTTTTTGTTAGAAGAAGGAGGGAACAAATTTCTTATGAACCTGGGGACTGTTTGGTTGGGTGTTAAAACAACGGGGAGGCGCAGCGATGTTTTGTTTGGCTTTGGTTGATTTTATTGATGTTGCTTCGGGGCTGCGAGGGTGGCTTTGTGACGTTGGGTTTGTTTCTGCTGTGGTTGACTCGAACGAGGCTGGGGGATGATGTTTTATGATGGCGTAAGGGCGATATGCAGGGATTAATTTGGGGGGGGGGGGCAGTGGCGAGGCTTTGGTGATGGTGGTTTTGCTTTAGGTAGTGACATTGGCATAGGGAAGGGACTGTTATTGGTGATAATGCAGTGACGAGGATTGGGACGGGGCAGCGAGGTGGTAAAGGATGATGTGACTCGCTTTGTTATGGTGTTGATATGATGGGGGCTGTGGAGAATTTGAACCGTGACTAAGGTGTTTGTTTGATTGCTTAGAAGCTGTTGTGATGATTTTGTGATTGGCTCTCAGTTTAGGCAATGGCGTTGGAACTGTGATGATGAAACGGATGAGTCCGATGTGATACTGGTTTAGCGAGGCGACGACGTTGACGCAGCGGGGTATGATCGAGCAGTGGCGAGAAAGCAGTTGGTGCAATTGGAAGCGATGACATTGTGCCATTGGAGGTGCACCACTGGTGGTATTTCAGCGACGTCGACGCAGCAATGACGACGGGAAGATAGCAGTTTGTTGCAGTCTAGGCAAGAAAACTTTTGTTTCCTTCTTTTCATTCAAGAATTTTTATTTAGATGTTTCAGTTAGGAAAAATGGATTGACGAACTGTAGGAGTTAAGAATCACATGTATGTCTGTTTGATCGCATAAATTGAACTCGCTTAAGTTCATATGTGCTTCTGGTTTGTTCACTACCCTAGGGTGATGTTTGTTTGAAATGGTATTAGTTTTCCCTGATTAAGCTGTTCGTTGTAGTTATGTTTGCAATTATGGTACTTTGCTGCACTGCTCGAGTTTGAAAGTTGTCGGGTATTGTTTGGAATTCGTGTCGTTTTCACCGCTAGTCTAACTCATGGGTAAGGATTCATGTGATTTGCGCTTTATCACTCAGAACGGTATCAAGATCAATCTGTTTTGTCATGATTATCTCAGTTAAAAAATGAAAGAAAGTATTCTGTTTTGGCTAGTCGGGGTTGGTAATGTTCTGATGATCGTTTGTCTATGTCCAAAGCTTGAAAGCTATCTGATTTGTATATGAGTTTATGTCCTGACTGTCAGGGAGAGTTCCATGAAAGGCATACGAGGTTTTACACCCTATTCTAGTTTTGTACCAAGCCTGATCTGTTTGTTTTAGTGTTACCTATTCGCTTGTGTTTTCTGTGAATTGCTGGGAGTTTCAAAGGGTCAGTGTGACCTCATTGTGGACTCAATTGAGTTAACACTCAATCTGGCAGGATTTTGGGGGGGGGGGGGGGAGGGGCTGGGAGCATTTTTGTTTGAGTTAAATGGTCATGTTAATGGATGAGTTTGGCTCAATTAAGTTTAGTGAAATTTGAAAATTAAAGCTAAAAAGGGAGTCAAACAAAGGGGACAAAAGAGTTCCCAAAATGGTATGTTCAACTTTGCTTTTTTTGGTTTGGTGAGAGTTGAGCATGAAAGAGGTAACTTTGGGGCTTTGCAACCAGCTGTCCCTACAGCTTGCTTTCCCCCCCCCCCATTTTCACCCTAGTTTCCCCCCATTTTTGTGTCTCTCTCTCATCTATATAAGGGGTTTTTCCTCTTCATTCATGGGCACACAGAACACACACAAAGAGAGGCAGATCTGAAAACTCACTACTCCAAAAAGAGGGAGATCTGCGAGAGAAAATAGATGAAAATCAGCACACACCAACACAGATCTGGTGGGAATTCATGAGAGAAAAATACTTTCTTTCTACACTTTTGATGAGTTAGAAAAAAACACTTCACCCATTCAAAGTAACACATCCAGATTTAGAAAAGAAAAAGCTGAAACTTGAAAAATTAGAGTAAAAGTGTAAGGGTCTAAGTTAGAGAATGGTTCAGGTTTTTTTGAGTAGTGGCGAGGCTCTGGTTGCTGCTGCTTTGCTGAGCATTGGTGTATGTTTTGCTGTTTGGATCACCGTTTGTAAGCCTTGGGAGTTTTACTTCAAATAGGTATTTTTTCACAAGCCTTTCTCTTGTATGCATTGTCACTGTTTGCACACGTTCCAGGCCTTCAGCATGTATAAAAGAAAATGATTTCTTCAAGACCCGTTTAAGTTTTGCTTCGCTCCCATGTCTAAGCTTATTTATGGCAAATCAGTTAGCTGTTAAAGAGTTCGAAACTTGTACGTTTAGGTTTCTTTCTATGTTGTTTGTGTTATGCTTTGGCTATGCAAATGTTTAAGCAACATTTAGGTTATTTTGGTAACTAAAACAAAGCCTCAAATTTGCCTTAAAACAAGGCATGAAACTTGGTAAAAATCTGAACAGAAACAAACATGCAATTCGTAGGCCCATATTTTGACACTTGGGGCACATAATAACTAGTGCATCGACAGCCCACCACGTGCTTATATTTTTGAAAAATTGGTTAATCTCAACCAATGGACAGATTTATGTCCAAGTCTCGGCTAACAATGGTAAGAAGCAAAAAGACATACGACTAGGCGAATCAAAATAGGCCGAGACAATTACGTTAAGCAATCGAATCATTAAACCATAACAAAGAACGGTTAGGCAAGTTGATAGGCCGAGAAGACTAATTAATGTAATCAATAGCTCATGCGGAACTTATTAAGTTAGGAGATTTTGTTCGGGTGAAGTGCCTGCACAATTTAACTAATTAAGTCGGAAGATTTTGTTCGGCTGAAGTGCCTGCACAATTATATCTCGATTTAAGTTTTCATTTGAGCAGATAATTAATAATAAATCAAGGCGTAAACAATCAAGGCAAAATATAACAAAACAATTTTAAAGAGTCGAAATGCGTCAAAAAGCAACTGTGCTTGGCACAGGACTCGAGGGTGCCTAACACCTTCCCGAGAGTCAACCGAGATCCTTATCCGGAACTCTGACGCAGACCATTTACGAGTCATAGGTGTTCTAGGTACACCACTTTGGTGACTTGGCACACCTTTAACTTGTCAAGTGGCGACTCCGAAATCTCTTAATAATTGTGTACCTATCAACACCGTCACAGACCTTTTAAAACTTATAAGTATTTTCTTTTTGAGTTAAAAAAGGGTCGTGACATATGTGATTCTTAAGTTTTCCTTAACATATTTATGCATTAACAACTAAGTAAAGTTTACGACAACAGAATATTTAATGCTTTCTTTATAAGCTAACTTAGATTATGGTTGAGGCTATAGAATACTTCTTGATTGTAGTTTGTGGTAACACATTTCTATTAAGTTTGCATATGTCTTTCTTTGTCAACATTCCAAATTGATCATCCTCCCACGCATGATTCATTCTTTCATGCATAATAATTTCTCAAAGTGTTGTTTTGATGATATTATTTTACAATATGGTAGACTACAATAATCTATTATATCTTTTTTTATTATGCTCTTCTTTTATGCAAAATTTTAATAATTAATATGGTATCAACGTGCATCGCACGTTCATAGAGACTAGCATTTATAAATATTTAAGTGTTTTGTTTAATTAGTTACATTATTTTTTAAAACTAAGAGACTTAGAGCGGTAGTGCTTTTTTGTGCTCAAAACACAAGTTCTAATCTAAACCTTAAGTGCATGATGATGATCATCATAAAAGAAACATACCTTGATTTCGAGAAGATCATCATCCTCATCAGTATCGTCGAGTTTCAGTTTCTTCTCCTTTTCATAACCACAAAGAGTCGACATACTTGTAACCCTAGACAAGCAACTATTTTATAATAACCAACAAACCAACCAACCCTGAGTGCTCCTTATACGGGAGGATGTGAGATTCAGGTTTTAGGGTTCCCACTTTTTACTCATAATCACAATTTTATAGTTTACATGACATGGACACCCAATATAGTGCTATCTTAACCACTTTAAATGTTATAATAATAACTATTCGAATCCCACATTCTCTAGCCTTTAAGTTTTGTTTTTTTAAATATTTGACTTCATAGCCTGTTTGCGCTATGCCAAATAATACTAGCTATTATTTTAAAACTTTTACAAAATTAGCTAAATTTAAGAAATTCGAAAAATTCAGTATTTTTTGAAAGATTTTTTTTCCAACTAAATCCTAATATTTTCTTACTAAGATCTGTTAAATATGAAGTTCCAGTATAATGTACTTGAGACTTTGAATACCCCTCTTCATCTCCTTCTTTGTAGCTAGGTTATTCCATGCATTGTTACTTCATTGGCCTCCTTCATTAAATAATTGATTGTAGCAAGTTTCTTTGGTTAATTCAATAAATTATGTAATCTAATGCACCAATATATTAACATAAAAGTATTAGTAATCTTTTTGAGTCACCTTATGTTTCACAAATTCCACATAATTTAAAAACAAAATCGTGCTCTTGAAGGAATGTCCGATAATTTGTAAATTTACTTTGAATAATCTATCCACCAAAATTGGATGGTGTGGATTGTGGGTGAGAGGGTCTTTAGTTAAACTAAATCATACCTTTAGTAGAAAACTAAAGCAAACCTCAACTAAAAAATACCGAGATTAGTACATAATAATACCCTAGAGTTCAAAATCCATGAATAATGTTGAATTTTATAGTTAAACATCTTTAATATCAAGGAAAACATATTGAGGTTTTAAGTAGACTCAATTATTTCTATCATAAAGTTCAAACTTCATTAGAAAATACTGGAGCTATGGTAAAAAATCATAAATTTCATAATAGTACTGAGATTTAAGCTACACTCCACTAATTTTATCATGAATTTTCAGATTTCATAAATAAAATCTGAGTGTGTAGTTTAAGAGTCTCAATTTTCAAGAAACAGTTCTAAAATTTGAATAAACTCCATTTTTTCTTGAATAGTGAAATTCTAAGCTTAATGTCCAAGCAAAGGAAATAAAAAAGAATAGATCAAAGAGAAAAAATTCCAAAGATGCCTTCGATTTTCTCCTTGGAAGTTAATGTAGTTAATTGGCATAAAAGATCTATAGAGGGGAAGAAGAAGAAGAAGAAGTCGACAAGGGCGTACGTGGCCATATCTCTTATTAGTTTTGAAATTGTGGCTGAATATTGTTTAACATGTGTTAAATGGCTAGTGTAAAAATAACCCGCTTGTTGTATGGCACCTCTTAAGAAGTAGCTAATC
Source organism: Petunia axillaris subsp. axillaris (assembly GCA_029990575.1). Taxonomy (NCBI): domain Eukaryota; kingdom Viridiplantae; phylum Streptophyta; class Magnoliopsida; order Solanales; family Solanaceae; genus Petunia; species Petunia axillaris. Next base: position 165,099,170 of record JARKNS010000008.1, read on the forward strand.
TGAACAAATTTACTTAAAGAGTAGCCACCTTGTTGTAAATAAATAAAAGTTGAACAAAGATACCCATAAATTCTACATGGAAAACACATACTGTCGGGTCCAATTAAGCCAGCTCCAGGCTAGAAGGTTTGGAGTTGGCCTCAGCTCTAGCAAAAAGTTTGAAATTAAGGCTTTGGTATGATTTTGACTTTGCCAGAGGTCAACTCACACCTGATGGTCTAAAGTTGAAGAGACAATAATATTCAATGAGATTTTTACACTAGGAGGCGTACAACACATAAAAATTACCAAAAATGACTTATATTTGTGATTGTTACCCGAGATAGCAATAATAACGGAAAGTAGCAGTTCACTGCTAGGTTATACACTTATATAAACGTGTATAAACTTGTATAAATCTGTATAAGCGTGTATGTACAAATGAATAAAATTGTATAAATTTTTAACGGAAAAAGGGCTAAATTTGCCCCTCTACTATTGGCAATACCTTAACTAACTACCCCGTCTAACTTTACGTCCAGCCCCACCCCTACCGTTAGTAAACTTCTTCTAAACGCCCCCCACGACTAACGGAATACCTACGTGGCTGAAACACCCCTCCAAATCATACACGCTGGACGCCACATTGGTGGCCACATCAGCTGCCACATCACTAATTCCCCACTTAAATCCCCATAGCCCATTTTCCCCAAACACGCATGACCCAATTAGAATAGGGTTCTCTCTCTTCTTCTTCTTCTTCCTCAAATTACATTAGGGTTCTTGGTGGGTAATTCAATGTCTCAAGGTAGCTACACTTCTCAAAGAATGTGTCGATGCGGTGTGATTGCAAAACATTTGACAGCGTACACCACTTCTAATCCCGGTAGAAAGTTCTACAAATGTGCTAAAGATGGTGTAAGTAAAAATTAGTAATTGTAAAATTTTAGTTCTTTATCCGACTTCTTATCAGATTAGTTGTTTCACTTGTCTTATGTTTTTAGATTGATTCATGTGGCTATTGGGAATGGGATGATGACTACTTCTTTCATGACAATTCCGAAGCATTAATTAGGAATTTGAAGTCTTCATTGGAGAAGGTTAGAGCTCAAAGGGAGAACTTGAGGCAAAAGGTTGATCAGATTGAGGATGTGAATAAGATTGAAGTGAAGAAAGTAAAAATTCTTGAAGAAAAGGTGCTAAGGATGAAGATGTTCATTATGCTTTCTTGGGCAGTATTTGCTGGATTTGTTATTGCCTCAATGATTAAGTAAATATACGGGATGATGTGTATGAAGTGCTAATGTATTGATGTATTTTTAGAGAAGACAAAGTAATATTAGTATGTGTTAATTGTCCTAATATAATGATGTTTCTGTTGTTGAATTAAGTGGTTTTGTTTTGTTTGTATTGATGTTTGGGTTCAAGAATCAATTGTGCTAGTTTTTGGATTCTGTTGAGCAAGCCATAAAATGCACAACCAACGTGGCATAGCAGACAAGCTGAACATTGCTAATTAACAACAGTTTTAGCAATAACAAGAACACAATAAGAAAGAGACAAGCTGAACGTATTAATAACCAACATGGCATAGCATACAAGCCATAAAATGCACAACCAACAGTGCTAATTAACAACAGAATTAGCAATAAACAAGAACACAATAAGAAATAAACAAGCTGAAATAGCCATTAACAGACATAGCATTAATAGGAAACATTGTCTTAACATTAGGGGACAATGAGATGTCGTATTATAACCCCAAAAACTAGTGACCAACCTAAGTAATAATACAACATCTCCTTGTCACCACCATAATTAAAGTCATACCAACATATTAAGAGTACAGTTATATCAGTAATTACAACCCCAAAGAATATTCATCAATTAAAAAGCATTAAAAAGTAGCAGTTCATGAACTCCAAGACCATCAGATTTGTGACTTTCCATTTCCCTTCCTAGCCCTCAACTTGGCTACTCTTTCCAACCCATATGCAGTCATAGCAGTTCTACCCATCCATGTTAGCTTTGTTGGTTCATAAGGAAGGTCTGTTGGATCAGCTACATCACCAGTGAACTTGATTGTCCTTGTTCCAGTTGGCTTTGGAGGCTGCTCACGCATCCTCAATCTGGTAGCAGTTTCAGACACTGTCCTTGGCCTAATTGCAGGCTCTACATACCCTTCATCTTCTGGAATTTCAAAGTCTTTCTCAGTGTTGACTCTAGGAGTAGGCATAAACTTAAATCCAGGTGGAGCACTTGGTTCACTGCCTTGGCTAGGTTGGGGTGCAGTTGAATTAATGTCTTCTTCACTTGGCATAGCAGCAGGTGGTGAAGAGCTTCCCATCACAGGCTCATCCAAATCTGTCCGTTGTTTCTTTGATGCCCTCCTGCCCTTCTTTTTAAGCTTGCCGTTGCTTTTTGAAATCTGTTAAGTTAAGCACATGATTAATAAAAATAACTTAAGAGTGTGAACTAAAATTTATAAAAGGGTACCTTTGAACAGCCCCTTGAATTATGATTTGCCTCTCCACATGTACTGCAAGTCATTACTCTACCCCCTCCTGGATGTAGACTATGCTCCTTGTCTATTGATAGCCTCATCTGGTTGCCTTGTTCTCTTCACAGGTGGCCTGCCAACTCTACTAACAAATGCAGGTGGATCCACTGCATCAGAGGGGTCAATTCTCCAGAACTTTTCACCCCTAACTGGCTGCAGCTTGTTTTTGTAAGCTAAGGCATATGCCTCTTTGCTTAGCCACCAATGAATCTCCACCAAAGGGTCAATCTTCATGTACTGCAATGCCTTAATTGCATGGGGACATGGGATACCAGTGAGATCCCATGTCCTGCATGTGCAGTTCTTCAGTTCTAGATTGACAGTATGCTTGTTGTTCTGTTCAGTGACTTCATACCCACTAGCACCATTATAGACCACACTACAAGAGCTAGCAATCCTCAAGAATTGCAGATACAACTTAATTGTTTGGGGACTGAATTCATTATCCCAAGTCCTCAATTCAAGTTCATTAACCCTAAGCATTGTCACTACCTTGATCCTAATATCCTCCAGCATTCCAATTATGGGTTTGTACCTTGCATCCAGAATCCAAGAATTGAAGGATTCTGTCAGGTTGTTGTCAACACTTTGGTTCTTGCAAGTTGTATCAAAGAATGCTCTAACCCATGCTTTAACAGGATAGCCAACCATATCAGTTGCAGCATTCTGATCCAACTCTCCCACCTGATTTACAAATGAGTTAGTTTATTTAGAATCTTGTTGATATAAGAACATAAACAATAGAATAAGCAATCAGTTATGGCAAAAAATCCAACTATCCCACCTGATTCAAGTTGTCCACAAACTCCTCCTTGTAAGAACTCCATGCACACCACCACAATAACTTTTTCATCTCACCAGATCTCCATCTCTTGCACCAATTAGCCTCAATGTGTTTGACACAAAACCTGTGTCTTGCTTCAGGAAGCACATCTTTCATTGCTTCATACAGTCCCTACACATTAAAACAATCAGTTAATATAGTAACATAAACAAATTAATAAGTAATCATTGAAAATGAATTAAAGGGATACATTACCTTTTGCATATCAGAGATAAAGGTGACACCATCATCTTCATTGAGGTCTAAAGAATTTTTCAGCATTCCCAAGAACCAGGTCCATGTAACCTTTGTTTCTTTGTCCACAATAGCCCAAGTCAGGGGGTAAAAATGATTCATTGAATCTTGTGCAACAGCCACCAACATCATTCCTCTTGCTTTCCCTCTCAAGAATGTACCATCCAAGCCAATAAAGGGTCTCAGCCCTTCTTTGTACCCAGCTTTCAAAGCTTGGAAGCAAATATACATCCTTAAGAATCTCCTTTTCCCTTCAGCAAGGGCATCTTTTGATATATTTATTATAACATCACTACCCGGATTAGTTTCTCTCAACTCATTAGCATAAGCTACAATTTTTCTGTAGTCATCAACAAAACTGCCTTCCAGAACCTCTAGAATCAGCTTTTTTGCCCTCTTACACTTAGAACCACTAACATTGATATTAAATTCATCATGCAAGGCAGCTTTCATGTCCTTAACCCTAAACTTTGGATCACCTTGTATCCTTTTCTTGAAGTAGTAAGCAATGGTTTTGGCATCTACCCTATGATTGTCATATGCAGGATGGCATGAATGTTCTGTGTTGAGAGTCTTGACTCTAACACCAGGAGAATTCCCATCTTTAGATATCAGACATACAAAGGGGCAGCCTACATCACACTTGAACCTCAGTCTAGTTTTGTCACTCTTCAGCAGCTCTAAAGCATAACCATTTGCTAGGGCATACAAATTCATCACTTTCCTAGCCTCAGGTATGTCTTTGAAGGTCATGGTCTTGTCTAGGGTTCTATAAGCAGTCAGCTTATCATTTAGCACATCCCTTCTTTGAGCTTCATAAGACTCTAACTCTTCAGTTTCAGAATCTGAATATTCAGAGCCACTACTTTCTTCCTCATCACTGCCCCACTCACTAGCATCACTACCAGGTTCAATTAATTCTGCTTCTAACTCATTATGGTTCACAATATTAGGCACATTGATACCAAGTTCACAAAGATCCTCTACAGCATACAAGTTAATTACCCTAAATTTATCAGAGACAAGGTCAAGTAAAGCCCTAATACCAGCATCATCTTCAATCTCATAATACTTTCCAGAAGGACCACTAACAATTAACTGTTGGACACCCATATATCCTAACTCATTAATATATTCATTAACAAGATCTATGAAAGACAAGAGGTCAGACTCATAACCTGGCCATTTATGCACATTCTTCCTTGCATAAGCAACAGTAGGTTCTGAAGTCCAATCACCACCATAATGAAAAACCAAATCCACATTCGCCATCTCTAATAAACTGCATGCAAGTTAATGAACTAATTAAAATACTGAAAAGAACAAAATTTAAGTTTCATATAATTCCAAAAAGTGGCAGAAATGAACAGAAGAAACTAGTAGGGTCAAATGTATGACCCAAGAAAGGAGCAGCCATGTTCAATAAACAAGTATTGTGTTTGGGGGACCACACATTAAAAAAACTGATTTTGAGTCCCCACTACAATAAAGTTTCAAATAAAATAGAAAAAATTGAAACCCTAAAACCTCTAAGCAATAAATTCAGATCCTAAAACCATAAAACCATACATCATATTTGCCCTAAACCGGAAACATTACATAAAAAATAAGAAACCCTAGTTTTAGTCGAAACCCTAGGTGACAGAGGTAACAAGAATTAATCCCTAATAATACTTCTCAAATTGAAAACACATAGCAAAATTATTAACAATAATAGTCAAATGATACATGGTAAGCCATAAAAAATCAGAATAATAGCAACTAGTAAGTGATAAAACAAAACCCTAAACCTTAGTTGAAAATTTTCATACGATTGTGCAATACAGTATGAAAATCAGATAAAAATAACATAAGCTTTTCAAAATTTTACGTTTGTGTCGCTTAGAAGTCCAGATCGCCAAGAAAGAATCACAGAGACACCATCCGACGTTTTTTCTCTCAATGACCTGACTATTTGCCTTTGTGTCTCTTGATTTCCTAGGGTTTTTTAGCTTTTATATTTTTGGTAACGGGTTGTGGGTCATGCGGGTTTGGGGAAAATGGGCTATGGGGATTTAAGTGGGGAATTAGTGATGTGGCAGCTGATGTGGCCACCAATGTGGCGTCCAGCGTGTATGATTTGGAGGGGTGTTTCATCCACGTAGGTATTCCGTTAGTCGTGGGGGCGTTTAGAAGAAGTTTACTAACGGTAGGGGTGGGGCTGGACGTAAAGTTAGACGGGGTAGTTAGTTAAGGTATTGCCAATAGTAGAGAGGCAAATTTAGCCCTTTTCCGAATTTTTAAATTTCTGCAATAATATATATGTTTATATAAAGTTTTAACCTCTTTTTTTTTTGTACTTTTGTATTTCTATCTTTGCCTACGCATTTATCTATGTATATTCATGTATAATTTATTTTCTGGGGATAGATTTGTGTGTATTGGCAACTAGGATTTAGGGACTGTGCTATGCAACTACGAAATAAATATTGCTCTTATTTGTAATTTTTTTGTTTGGAAGTTTCCAACTTTAATTGTTTGTAAACTTCAATTGTTCTTTAAACAACAATGATAAAACCGGCTATTTGTGCACTCCCCCTCCAGTTATTTGCACTTACTAGTTGATTCACACTAATTACTTAGTTGCTACTAAAACTTGGTGTTTGTTGAGTTTTATGCTGAATTAGATATTGTTTACTATAAACTGAAGCTAATCCAACACACAATGAGTTGATCCCAGTTCTAAACCAATATTCGGAATAACGGTGAGGAAAAAGGGGAAATTATTTTTGGTGATGAGACCAACAGGGGAAGGTCGAAGTCAAGAGCTTGAGAAGGTAAAAAGGGAAACATAAAGAAAAAAGAATGTGTACGCGTGTGCTAATTTATGTCACTTTTTACATAACCTAGTTCAAGTGGCATGTTAGAAAAGAAACATGCACTTTTTCACATTATTAATATGAGCTAGGAGTCCGAGAAAAGACACAAGGTTGCTTTTTAGCTTAACCTCTAGGAGTATTTGAAGGAACATAGGCCCTTAAACCCCCCCCCCCCCCGGGGGCCCCTCAACACACACACACACACAAAGAAATAAAAAAATATAACGAATAAAAGACCCTCATTTGAAGTATTGCAGTGAATGAAACACTCGGAAAGTTGGCTACTTTGTCATGATAAATGGACCATTTTCACTTTGTTCTTCGATAGAATTGAGCCGGAGGATGTAGCATGTCGACATCAAATTTCAGTTGAATCCAATATTTTCGATGCAAAAAATATACATACAAAAATAATTAAATTTCGATGAATATTAACTTGTCAACCCATAATTCCAAAAGTGAAATAGGTTTAATCACAAAACCTTTAGAGATCGAATCCATCAAGTTTGAATCTTAAATCTGCTTCTTGCTGTCAGGAGTTCCCACAGACTGAACTTCATAATGGGTGCCTATCTGGAGGTTGAACAAGGTCATGGGCTGTTTGAGAATGGTAGAGAAAGCTGTCCATGTCCAACAAGCTCTTGATTCTTGAGTGGTCTTGAAATTTTATGCTAAGCACCCAAATCATTCCCTTGCTATAATATCAATAGTATAAGCCATTATTGGTACACGATTGTTAAACATAAAATGGCTTAGAGATTATTATGATGCCTTAGTTGGATTGCAAGAATGTCAATTAGGTGAGACCAGCATTTCTCTTCCAAGGTTATTTACATTCAATCATTCGAAAGGAAAATAGTACTCTCTTGGAGCTAAGAATCTACAAGGTTGTAAAAACTCTATATGGGGAAAATACATGATCTTATACATCATGCATAAGTGCTGCCAGTAAGTGTTACTTTGAGGCCCTGGATGTGTGTTTATTCGAGTGAGTGATGTAACCGGATGAGCTTTAGCAATCTATGGCGTCAACTGGAAGTGAAGTGGCCCTGTGAAGTGAGTGGGGGAGCAATGCCCCTGTATAGAAATTCTTGGCAGTGACCATGTGCTCTGGGCTGCAAGTACCATATGCAAGTGGATATATTCTGACCTTAGATTTAGAACATTCGTTTTCGATTTCTGTGGGGAATTGTGAAACAAAATGTTTGCCTGAGGCAAATGATTGTAGTAGAAGCTCATCCTTCTCTACTGATGGAGTTGAACCTGATGACTCGTTATCCTTTCTTGGGATTTTGTTGCGCGGCTTTAAACTCGAATGTTTTGAAAGAAATCCTAATTGCTGATCTTTAAGTCCCCTCAATTGCATTAGGTACTTGGCCTTAAGCCACCTCAACTCTCGCCTTATCTCGTTCTCATAATCTTCCGCTGAAGTTCTAGCTCCTGAAGAATTTGAAGAGGGGGAGTCTTGTTGTCTTGGATGAGACTTGTCATCCTTGTCGATACTTAAAATTTTCTCCTCACCACCATAGGTGGACTCATCCATCGATTTTTCTTTAACATCAGACTGATAGTTACCAGTGCCCCGCGAGCGTAATTTTGTTCTGTCATGTTGTGCCCAAATATCAGTAAAGTGTACGCCATCAGATTCCCATGAGCCCTCAGGAGCACAATCAGTGATACAATGTTCAGAGCCATCAAAATGGTATGTTATCTCCTCAAAACGGCCATGCACAGCACCACATCCATGCCTGGAACATTGAAGAACTTGCAATTTCTTAGCCCCTGCAGGGTCGTTGGACGATAGGTAGTTCACAAGAGAACCATTAGAAGCACAGTTGTGACAGCAGCCACGGTTCATGTGGTTGGGGCTTTCCTCTATACCAAATCCCTTCTTCCACTCAGGCACTAAGGAAGCAATCTCTCCATCTATCATATCTGCTATCTTGGTAACATCTTGATCTGTAATATCCAGCTCCGCCACCATTTCAGTAGCGACACTCAGTGCTGAGTCATTCTCAATGTCAAAAGGAAAATAGATGTTGCGGACACGACCTGTAAATGTAAAGGTAGATCAGTTTAGTTTACAACAGGGCTACTTAACTGTACTTGATAAAAAGGGGCAGCTCGGTGCATAAAGCATCCCATGTGCATGCAGGGTCTGGGGAAGGGCCGCACCCCAAGGGTTGTGGTATGAAGCAATAAAAAACCAAACCTTCTTTATCTGCAATCCTGAGGCGTAAAAAGATGTCATCATCTTCTCTCCTCCTTCCCTTGATGCTGATATCAACATTTTCCATATCATCCTCTTGTTGATCCGCAAATAGATCAATTTCATTTGCTTCATACTCAAATTGATGGGAATACGAATCATTCGCTGGTTCATATTCAAGATAACCAAGATAACCATTTGGAAGAGAGTTGTTATCACATATGCTCAAGAGACGCTGTCCTGATGTAGGTTCTAATTCATCATAGTCTTGCAGATAACTTACTGTCTCCGAGTCAGACACGTAATCATCAATTTGGAGAAAAGGGTCATCAAGAAGCTCCCTTGCGGATAGTCTGTGAGATACTGTTGCTAAGCATTTCTCAACAAAACGACGAACCTCAGGATCCTTGACTTTGTAAAGGGCATCTGGCTTTTTACCCTACACAACAAATCTATGTTGAAGGATATGTACTAAAGAGCAAAATCTAAAGCTAGATTCAAGATTGTAGGTTCTTACAGAAGTCACTTTTTTGTAGATCTGAGCAGGGTGAGTGCATTCACTGTATGGATATTCAAAGGTCACCATTTCTAAAATACACATTCCAAATGAATAAATGTCCACTAATTCATTGTACTCCTCTGCATACACCTCTGGAGCCATGAACTCTGGTGTTCCTGGTAGGACAAACCAGAAGCAACAAAGCATTATAGGACGAAAATTGCTAAAGCTCTCATCTTTACATTTTGCAGAAGAATTCGAGTTGGATAGAGTATGAATATGGACTAAAAGATCTCAATCATATCAATAATTTCAAATATTCTTCAAGACTTTTGTCAAGCATGATAGTATTAGAACTACCATTTTCAAGAAGAATTTAAGCTGGATAGAACAAGAGCATGATCATTAGTTTCAATTACTCCTCAAGATTTTCATCGAGCATGGTAGTATTAGAATTACCTACACAACGTTCAGCATGGGATTTGCGCAGGATGGCAGCAAGTCCAAGATCACCAATTTTCACTTCCCCCTGGTTTCCATTGATGAAAATGTTGTCACACTTGAGGTCTCTGTGTATAACAGGAGGGTCATGGCTATGCAGGTAATGAAGCCCTCTCAGGATCTGCCTACACCAGCGCTTTACTGCTCTAATGTTAACCCTCTTATGTTTTAGCCTATACCTGTCCAAGACAAGTAATCCAACATCAGAACAGACTACAACTTATAGGTATACAATGATCAGATAAATCTCAAAATGTTCTAAATGCTGAGGAATTATGAGCCAAATATCATGTGTATAAAGTCTAAACATGGCTGCACTAATAAAAGTAAACAGAAGAATAAGATAAAAGACTAATTTCTACTTACTGTCTGAGAGTACCAGAAGTAAACATCTCTGTGACAAAGTTAATGTTTCTATTGGCAACATCAACCCAAGAAGTGTAGAATTTCATGATGTTTTTATGCTTCAAGGTCTTGAGCAGATGAATTTCACAATACAGCCTCTCAAGATCTTCTGGACTTTGCATAAAGTCATAAAGCTTCACCTGATTCCATGCTACTTCAATTCCTTCATACTCATCAAAAGCTCTATAACTGCAGCAAAATTAGCCCAAAATTTATGCATTAGCTATATGCAATGCCTTGTTCTTAAGCACCTAAATTTCAAGACAACTCAATATACCATGATACTATATTCATGAGTGAAAAAGATTCAATTTTGCAATAAGGAAACTTAAAAAGATAGGCACATACACTGTCTTTGAAGCCCCTTTACCAAGAATTTCATTGTACTGGACACAAAACAACAAAATGAAGCAAATGAGAACTCAAGAACATAAACACTAAATGAACCATATAGAGTAACTCAATTCCAACAATTTGAATAGAAAATAAAACATACTCTTCCATATCTTCCAGTAGGATCAACTTCAACAAATTCAGAATCATCTGATTCAAAGTCAATTACACCATTCATTCCTTATAGTCTTTTTATCTTCTTTTCAGCTCTACTCACTTTATCTTATACTATCTTTCTTTCTACTATGATTTTATGAGGAGGAGATAGGGAGAGAGAAAAGGAGATGATATGGCACACAATCAAGATTAATAGAAGATAATAATCTGGGGACTATGTTGTTGAGAAAAGTTTACTAAATTATTTGTGAAATATTACTTATAAATAAAGAAAGGCCTCGGTTGGTTCATTAAGAAGACAAAAGGACTTTTATTTTATTTTTTTTCCTATAACAACTCAGAGACAGCCAACATGGCAAAGATTTCTCAAGGCTATGAACTACTCAGTACTTACCTTCCCCCACCCTAAAGAAAATCTAACAAGCATATCATGACAAAACACCTTACTTTTAGCCTGCCTTCTTTCTACCTCATCACGAGCTGTAGATACCAAAAAAAGCCCACTCCCTATGTACCCCACCTTGCCCCCTCTGCTCTTCTCTCTACACATATAGTAAGATTTTTTTCCAGAAATGAAAAGAGTTTGTAGTAGTATGTAAATAATACTCCTATTTTTTATTCTTTAACTTTAAACGTCTCATTTTTAGTGACATGTTCTTGTTATCCTAAAGGAATTTGGATGAAGGAATACGAGATTATATTTTTAAGATTAAATTTGAAATTATATTATTTCATATTTGATAGGAATTTACATACCGGAACTATCAATTCCCGGATAATTTATTTCACTATTTTAGTGCTATTTTTATCTGATAGGAGAGGTGGGATAACAATCTCAGAATTATAATTCTGAAATTGTTAATTCCTTGATAACCCCAAAATGTCATTGCAGTATATGGCATCAAGTGCTTGACATACTTTTGGTATATGTCAAAAATGTTTTATTTTTCTTTTTCTTAGAGTTTGTGCAAATACAATCATATAAATTGAAAGGGAGTAAATATTTTGTATATATATTGTGTCCACAGGCAATTGGGCAATTTGTACCTACAGGAACTGACAATCTTGCAACAGCTTGCGTAATAGGGACCAGACAAGTAATATTATACATTACTGTACTAGTACTACTGTTTTATGATTTTTTTATTTGCTCTATTATAAGTGTGTGTGTGTCCGGTACAAGTACACCTTGTTGTCCTATGTAATAATGGACGATCAAGTGAGTCATGAAAAATTCTTGATTGGATACTCTTATCACTTGTGAGTTGTGACTAGTGATTTGGTCAAGCAATTTGACTCCAAAGCTAACTAATGGAGTAGCTAATATCGAAAAGATAAGGGTTAACAAATATTTAATGTAAATGTATTCGATCTTTTTTATTTACTTTTTTTATGTTCTCCTGTTTCACTTTTCAGGAATTAAATAAGAATTATTTATGACTAAGGGTTTCAAATGTGTCTAATAAAATAGTGCAACTTACACTATCTTTGCTTTAGTGGTACAAGTTTGCTACCTTCCGTGGTACGTGACATTGCATGACACAGAAAAAGCACCATTTCATAACGAGCAGACATTGCAGAAACCAAATCTAACGCAATTTGTAGTAATTGTTAGAAAGCACGAATTCATGGTTTTAACTGATATTTTATATTTACTATACTATTTACTCCCTCCGTTTTCACTTTATGTGTCGTAGTTTGACTCGTCACAAAATTTAAGAAGTAAAAAAAAAATTTAAAATTTGTGGTCTAAAATAAGTCATTAATGTTTATGTGGTTGTAAATTATTTCATTAAGGCCAAAACAGTAATTTTGAAGTGAAATTTTTACCAAATTTAGAATGTTGTCATTTTTTTTGGAACAGACTAAAAAAAATGCTGACATATAAATTGGAACGGAGGGAGTACTGTTTTTACATATATATATATATATATATATATATATATATATATATATATATAACGACATTCCTCAATTATATACATAGTGCAACTGTATCTTTTGTCCAAATACCACATTCACCTTAATTGTACTCGTGGTATTATTCAAATGACCCTCTGTAAAACAAAATAAAACTATCAACGCACGAATGTAGTGCCAATAAATAATCAGCTTCAGCTGCAATCAGAAATATTTGGATTAGGATGTTTTTAGATTTTGATTCCCCTGAAATTCTTTACATATGGTTGACCACCAAGTAATGCTCACAAGTCACAACTTATATTAGTGGTACTAATTATCACCAACTTTTGTAATCTAAAAAGCTGTAATATAAGTTAGGTTATTCAATTTCTTGAGTTATTCAATGTTATAGCTTATATTGCCAATCAATTGGAAGCTTCTATAATGTGAATTGTGATTGTGGTCAAAGTGAAAAGCCAACTGAAATGTAGTCAAAGGAGAGTTTTTTATAAGTATATAAGAATCATTTAAATAGCTACACCTACCATGCTAGAAATTCTTGATATGCTGATAAAGCTCGATGACTTTAATAAGTTTGTATCCCCCACACGGTTTAATTGCTAAATTTCCTTTACCTGCTACAAGGGAAACTCAAGGAAAACAGACAAATGGAGATCAAAGGGGGGAAAATATGAGAATAAATGGCATTTTTCTTTTAGTAATATTTTATTACATTAGAGGAGGGGGAGGTGGATCTACTGCTGATAAGATTTGAAACATTTCACCTCAACTGTAGGAGGCGGGGGAGCACACAAACCCGACAGTAAATGACAATGTAGTTTTATTTCTGAAAAAAATGTGGAAAAGGAATCGTTAAGAGAGGACACTTAAACTAATTCTTTTTTTAATAAATACTTTGATATCTGTATATTAACTGCGATGACACTTAAACCCTAATTTACTAGAAGTATAATAATGTATAAATTCTTACAATGTTGTGAATCAATATAATTTTGAATCCTTTTATCAAAATCTAGACTTAGTGTACTCCATTAGTTTAAGTTGGGTAGGCTGTCAGCTTATTTTTATTAAGGTGTTAGAAGAGCACATCTATTCAACATCACACGTGTTATTCCTTTGATTTTTTCTTGCCCCTTTAAGAATCTTGAAAAGTTCTGTTATATTCCCTTTTTCATATTCTTTTTATTTGACTTTCTTTCCAATTCGTGTTGTTTACTTCTTAGTTCTTACAGTATTACTTTTGGAAAATACTAAAAGAAATGCAGTAAAAAAGAGAAGATGGAGAAAGCTTCTAAACTGTTACTTATATTTTTCATAAAACTCAAATTAGATAAACACGTCTATAACTAAACAAACCAGTGTTTCTCATCTTTCTCACCTTAAATCTAATATGTCCCTAATGGACAAAAAGAAAAAGAAAAGAGAACATTGTCAAAAGATCATGATAATTGATTTGTATTTTTTTAGTCACTTTCTTATTTGTTATTTCGAAATAATACCAGACTTAATCATAAGTTGAATAGTTAATTTGTCATGCACAATTCTCCTAGCCGAGTTCTTGACGGACTTCACCTTGAATGTCACGGATTGATAATTTATCGTTTTGTTTCGTATTGATGCCCCTAACTTTATGGTATGTTATTTAGTAATTTACTAGCGTAAATTGGCTTAAATACCAAAAAGAAAGAAAATTCAATTTGGGAGCTAGTGCAATATTTGAAAACTCAGAAGAATTGAGATGTATTGTTGTTAAGAATTCATACTTCTATCAGAAAGGTTTAAAGTCCGACTTCCATTCGACCATTTTCTTATCTGATGTAAAAGTAATTAATTTATTATTAATCGCTAAATGCTGAAGAGCAAAAAATGAATATATGTAAATCGAATATGGATACAAATTATTCATAAAGTTGATCACGATTAGTTTAGAATTGAGCAGTAGTTATCGATATTGATTGGATTATATTTGGAGAGTACAGCACCTCTAGGTCCTCTACTTAATGCCAAGTAGAAATTCGGATCTTTTAACTAGGGATGTTGAGCAGGCAACTAGAGCATAGGATCCAAAATATATACTACCATATAATTTGTGGCATGGACGTCTTCTTTTTTATTTTTATTTTTTTAAAAATTATACTCCTCGTAATTTCTTTTGTACTGTATTTATTTATTTTTTCTGGTTGAAACGTCCAATGCCCTACTCAGGACGGAAGGTTGCTTCTGGACACATATGATGTGTAAACAAAACTTTGTTCTTGTTCGAAGTCCTTCAAACGTACAAGTGATGGTGATTGTGACTTTCACTATGATGTGTCTATTTCTTTTTCTTCTTTTTTCAAATTAAGTTTTTGGTCAATGATTACATGTAATTTCACTAATTTGACTAGTTCTGTCATTTCTGGAGTTAATAGTGGTTTAGATGAACTTATAAGCAGGCCATTACCTTATGCCTTGTAGTAAGATGCATGTTGAGTGCTAATGCGATTATTCTATGGTTCTATCTTTTCTATCAGACAAGGAATATGCCAACATCATGCATTTTCACTCACGTGTTACATTTTACAACCTTTACTCGTAAAAAATTACATTCCTACGAACTTGGCCTTAACCATAAATATTGAAAAAGCTGTTGGGGCATGTATCTGGAAAAAATCAAAGATAGGTCCGCCATTTATTTATTTTTTCTGTTTAAAAGAAAAAAAAAACTAGAAGCCGTAGTGCATCTTTATACGGGCAAGTACTTCGCAATGGACACAACATATTTATTGTTAATAAATAATTACAAACAAAATACAGATGTCAAAGAGCGAAAAAATTAAGGAAAAAGAAGAAGAAGAACAACCAGACAAATTGAAAATGATACTTTTGTTACTCATCATCCTCATCCTATCTCATTGTGTGGTGGTTCGGGAGGTAGGACACATTCAGTCCCATATAACACCAATTTTGTTTACTTGTTTGTTTTCTTTCCTTCTCATATATAATTATTTGACAAAAAGTGTGATTTTTTTTTTCTTTTCTTCAAGATCTTGAATCCACATCTTGCCAGTGAAGTGACATGAAAGTTAATGGGCATGTCCTTGATGGAGAAAATCTCAAATTCATTGTTACTCTCCTCTAGTTCTCCACCTTCTACTTGACTCGTAATTTGAGCAATCTTAGAGCCCGTTTGGATGAGCTTATTTTAAGCAGATTATAAGCCAAAAGTAATTTTGACTTTTTTAAGCACATTCGGGCTTATAAGTCCATAAAATTTTGAGTAACCAAACTTTTACTAATAAGCTTATGAGCCATTTAAGCTCGCCCAACCGGGCTCTTAATTCCTCCGAGCTACTCGTCCATAATAGCTTGAATTGGATTCCATATTCTAATAAAAGATAACTATACAATCAAACTTCTATAATACTGTCGTTTATCAATATATTTTTAGTTGTTATAATGAATGTTGTTATGAAAAATATATAATATAACATAACATAAAAAAAATCAATCACAAAAAGAACGTATTTATTATAAAATTAGTATTGTTTTAAATAATGTCTATTATAGAGAGGCCTAACCGTACTAAGAGTAATCAGAGTCTCTAATCTTTGTGGACTCGACAATGAGAAGCAAATAGTGGGAAAATATGGAAGGATTATATTCTTAAGTCCTACTCCAAATTCTGATCCAGTGGCTAAACAATTAGTATTAGACTATGGACAACCCTAAGTCATTAACAACTCAGATGCCTAATATTAGGTGCTACGATTTACAGATTTAAGTTTTGTCTAAAAGCATTAATAGGTCCTTTATTACTACTTTATGGAGGCAAAACACATGGGATTTGGCAATAGATATGGACCATATAACGAACTTGGCCCAGGTTTTCACATGCTAAGAGAATCTCAATCTCAAATATAGAAAAAGAAATATCTCTGGAACCTCTCTAACCATATATTAACTTGACATTGACATTTTCATTTTCAGTTATGTAGGCTAAACATAATTTAAAAGTTAAAGAGCATTTAAATTTGTACATGACAAAACTCTATAGTCTTTTGAATTTGTAGTTTTTACGGTCGAGATTGTTGTCGCCAGAATTTAAAGGTAAACATACCTTCAATTATCATATGAACATTATTTTAATAGAGAAATTAGGTGGTGAAGTGGAAAATCAGAAGATAAATTTTCTTTCAAAAATATAGTTATTTTGTATTGTACTTTAGTATCCTTCAAATTAGGCAAAGAAAATGTTTCAGAAAATAGATTCCGCATTCAACCAAGACTTTGAGCAGGAAATGGGAGAATTGCTAATGATCTGCCTCTGCAGGAGGTGGGTGGGAATCAAGAAAAGCAAGATTGGGACATCATCCTTCAGCAATTGTGTCATGTCAATTTTTATGGTAAATTAGCTGAGAGGCTTATATGACAAGTTAATTAGAGTTCCAGGAATGAAATTCCAGAACACACTTGACTCTTGGAATCTTTGTTCGTTTTCTGGCGTGATATATCTGGTCATTTAGTCAACTAGACATATATAAGTTGACATATAGCTCCATGTATCCATAAAAAAAGCTGTGGGCATTTTCCAATTTCCATCAACAATATCGTACTGTAGTTCTCTAAAGGGGCAATGTCTGTGGCGGAAGACCCAGAATTTTTGTTGAGGGGTATCAAAATATAAATAAATTAATTATACAAAGAAATTAAGGGGACTCAACATATAATATATATACATAAATAAAAAATTTAACTTATCTACGCAGTGTAATTTTCCCGCGAAGGGGGTATCAATTGACACCCCTTTAATAGCCTTAGGTCTGCCATTGCCGCCATAGATACCAAAAAATCTTTGGAAAATGAGTTTTTGAAGTTGAATTGAAAAATTATATTTGGAAGTTAAAGTTGTATTGGACATGCATTTTCGTTGGAAAAAAAAAATTGAAGTTTTGTGAGTAAAGAAAAAAGGATTTTCTGAAATACTTGAAAAAATAGCAAAACCAACTTTTTGGTATTTGAAAAAAAAAATTGAAAAAAGTTTTCAAAACTTGCAAGTTCTCATGGACAAACACTATTTTGAAAGGAAAAAAAAAAGGAAAATATTTCTATGGCCAAACGGCCAAGTATAGATCATTGTGCAAGCTTTTCACCTCTCTTAGCTTTGCATCTTTTTCTTATAACATTTTCGTCATATCAAACATGCTCTTGAGCGCTTCATCAAATTCATTTTGTCTTTGTGAGCCTTGCTTATTTCTTCAAAAAATTAGCGTAGGCTCTGGCAATATTTGTTTTGAAATTAGGATTCCGTCATGATGTCATATTGCATTAAGATACGGGAATTTTTTTCCCCAGATCCAAATTTTTAATTTTTCTTACATTGTATATGCTACTAGACACTTGTAATTGGTACACATTTCAACTTCTTATATCCCATCGAGTCATGCCTTAGTTTTTTAGAAAAAGGTCGTCTCTCTTATCAGATACAAAATAATTTCAAATGCAGCCAAATACCTCCAAACATAGTCTGCAGAGTTGAATAATTATTTAAGAAAACCCAGCAAAATTTATACAATTAAATGAGATATCTACACAATATAATAATAATTAGTGTGGATCTGATCTGAATTAATAGACTTAGCATAAGTATCCAGTTCTTTATTAATAATTTAGGAAAAGGATTATTTTGAATAAACAACCACTGAAGTATTTTGACATCTGGCTTCGTAGATACACGGAAACATCGATCCGTGACATACGCCGTGTCTGTTATTTATTAAGGTTAAATCGTACTTAGTGTTGGTACGGCATCATTATCTTTAATTAATTAATGTAAACCTTTGACAACCTGAACTGATGCCAAGTCTTCATAGTATTCTTTTTGTTATATTTGTAATCTGGGATATACGAAAAAGTAGACAAAGAAATGAGCTGATTCTAAACTCAGAAACAAGACTAAGTCTTGATAATATTCTGGATAGCCATGGATCCACCAGACTAATGTTCAAAATCACTAAACAAAATGACCTTTACTTACACTTAACAGACGGAACAAATTTCTGAATCACTAAACAAAATTACCTTAACTTACACTTGCTGCTTTTTCTTTTGAGGCCTTGGTGGTTTAAGAACACTCCAGTCCAGTTTTTCATGCTTGCTTTGCTTTCTTAAACTGCGACAACTGCTAGGCGATGACACTGGAGTGCCCAGAACATTTTTCTGTTTTTTGTTTGGATACTCGGCCTCAGAGTATGCATCATCGTTCTTCCTTTTAGAATCTTCGTTAGTATATTGACACAAGTAGTCCATATTAGAGTTCTCCAACCCACATTGTGATGTTACATTTTCTCTGTCACAGTGAATAACAAGTAGTTACGAGCTGAGAGAACTTCTCTCATCGCATGGCTTAGCAAATCATTTATCACTAGAAAAGCTGTGTGAAATAATACTCATCAACATGACAAGGAAATCCAATGTATGTGCACTCATAAATTTCTTAAATGTACTCGCTATAACATACAGTCAAGAAAGCCAATCAATCATTAGGACAAAAGGATGTCATGCTACCTTACATCTCTTAAAGATTTTCCCTATTTCAATTGACCACCGTGCGTATAAACTGTATCCTTATGTATAGCCCTAATATCTTTATGAGGTCTGTGACACTTAGTATTTTATACTCTATACGCGTTTTTTGTTCATCCCCACCCCCACCCCAAGATACAGGTTAGCATCCTGACAGTGCTACGAGCTAGGAGCTACGTCTCTCTAACTCTATACAGTTGGTGACTCGCTCTATAACCAGTGGAGGCAATGGCCGAGCTATGTCAAAAAATATTTTGTATCACCTATTATCATCTCTATGAATCAAAAGGCATCAGTGAGAGGGTATTTTCAACATATCAGCTCAACTATATACTAGGAGGAAGTAACCATATTTTCTTATTGATGAAACTGCTCTTAATAGATAAGGTCAAGATGGGTTACAGTAAGAGCAATTGGTAGCAATAACAATAATGCACGAAGCAAGATTACGGCGAGAACTTTAAGCATAAAAAAAGACCTTATAGATTATTTTTTTTAATTGTTCACTGACCTTCTAGAAATTATTTCACTCGTCTCTGAAGAACAAGCAGCAGAACCTTCAGGACGTGGTTTTGACGCTTCTTCACTCAATTTCTACCAAGTCAAGGCTTTAGTGAGACATGATAACAAACCACAGGAGAACAGGATTTGAAATGACTTCCAAAAATATTTTAGGCATGCAAACCTTATACTCACATCAATAGAAGGATTAAAACCTTGAAAAGACATCCGACCCTTCGTAGCCCCAGGGTGGGGATTCCCTTCCATAATGATAACACTGAATTTAAAAAAGGCAATTACACAAAATCTGAGGAAAATTTAGCTGTGTATAAAGCAAAGAAATTACGGAAATAATGCAAGAAATAACCATCTTTGAGCGGGTGAAAACCTAAGACCAATAGACATGTGAACAGAAATGGAATAAGTACTCCTTCCACTATGATAAAAATCTCCTATCCATATACTAATTCATAATTAACTATTTTCCTTAGAAGACACAGTAGTCGTTGTATTAATTTGAACCACACACATAGAGTCAGCTTGGAACACAGTAAGCCAAATAGATTGCATTAAGCTTCAATTCCCTAAGACAGATTATGATGAGCAGATATCCTAGAAAACATTACGTTTTGCAAACTTTGCACAACACCGACATAATTTTAAGTTAAAAACACACAATATACCCTTTAAAATAGCTAAACTCTAGTGGAAGAAAAGGCCAGCTTCACATAATTGTTTTTCGGTCTAAAGACCAATAACCATCTAGTGGATAAAGTTAAACAAACTCGCTTTTCTCCTCATGTGAAAGAATCAAATTTGCGCAGCCTAAACATGATCCATCTTACATCCTAGTGCTATTTGTCCACCGCAAAGAAAGAAATACTTCATAATAAATGAAGTGACTTACTCCTTTCACATGACCTTAGACTCCGGACAGCCAAAATAGGATTAAAGGGGAGCTGGAAAGGAGAAATCTAGTTTCGGTGGCATTAAACTAAATCAAATCAGACTCAGTCAAGGGAAAATGTATATTGTAACAGCCTTGGGTTAAACCCTGATCTCAAGATAAAAGGTGCAAATTCAGAACTGGTGTGTATGGTATGTTATGATATAATAACCTGCTCCGTCCATCCCATCATGCAGAAAATACTGCTTCACCATTTAATTCCTTTCATACCATTTGACCATTGTAACTTCTTGATTTCAATAGTCGAGGTATTTAGCAAAGATTCAGAATAAGGAGAAAGTATGCTACCATATTGAAAGGTGAGTTTGATGAACACGCCACCCGAAATTCTAATGCAAATGCATAAAGAGCCAATAGCTCATATTTAAAGGAGCTTATGGAAGTGTCAGCTGAGTAGGTTCTTTATATGGCCCGTCCTCTTTCTTCTCTCTATATTCTTTATCATCAAACTACGAAGATTATCAGCACAGAATCGGTTCCTCTAAAATGACTTTCATGCTAATTATAGTATCCTCAACATGTATAAATCTGTTCCTATTTCCATAATTCATTGTATACAAACTTGAAAAATAATAATCTTTCAACAAAAAATACAACTCAAATAAACTCAAAATTTTCTGATATCCTAAGCTAAGACTTAGTAATGAAAATAACAAAAGTTACCATCTTTTGGGAGCACAAGGGGGGAAGTTGCCATCGGGTATGACTTGTTGTTCTTCTTCTTTCTTAGGTTTTTCCTCTCTCTGAGCTGCCCTTTGCATAAACTGCAAAATTAGAAACATCGAAAATCCTTTAAAAAACAACTACGCCTGAATCCTGTATTCTACTTGCTGCAATATTCAAAGAAGTTGTAACAGTCCGACTACATCTACAACCACAACAACAACATACCCAGTGCAATTCTACAAGTGCAGTCTAGAAGTGATGTGTACGCAGACCTTACCTTACCTCGTTTGAGATAGAAAGACTGTTTTCGATAGACCCTCGACTCAAGAAGTTGTAATAGTTAGACTATTTTTCTAAATCTACCACGACCCTTTTCTTTTATTCGGGCTCAATACTCAATTAAGTGGAATTAGCAAAATTACAAATAATTTAAAGGGCTAGTATAACAAGTTAAGAAAATAACCCTCAAAACACAGCTAAAGTTTGTTTAAATTGATGTCATAATTACATTGAGGAATTAAAGAAACAGTAAACAAAGAAAGTACGGGTAGTTTGTTTTAATACCTTCAAGTTCTTTAAAGTAGTGGATAGCTCATGCTTGGCCATTCTGATTTCACGCTCAATTTCCTTACAACTGTCAGTTCCCGGCCAGGTGATGGCGCCGATATTGAGAAGGTGAGACTCAAGAATGGGCTTTGTTGGTTTAGCGAGCTGAGGCTGACAAAAGTGGTACAAATTTCGACCATAGGCCACTTTAGCCCCTGGTATTTGATCTGAAGTCATTTTTTTATTAATTTTACATGAGATACTATATTTTGTAACTTCAATCTTTGTAGGCTAAAGTTCAAATTTTATAGATTGAACTTTATGCTTAAGTTATGAAGTTCAACTTCAATCCGTAAGGGCTGAACTTTTAGGCATAGATGCGTAAACTTCTAATCTTTATGGGCTGAAATTGAACTTCAACCCTTGTAGTGGGCTGAAATTGAACTTCAACTGGTGTGGGCTGAACTTGTGTGAAGTTCAACCCACAAGGATTGAAGTTTTAAAAATGACCTCTCATGTAAAATCACTGAGAAAAGTGGCCTCAAATCCAAGACTATTGCTAAAAGTGGCTATTCGTTCACTTTGCCCACAAAAGTGGGCAATATTGAGATTTGCCCAAAGGAATGGGGAAGTGTAGAAATTACTACTATTTGTCTCACTTTTACATTTGAAGCCAGTTATAACAATATTTAGTTTTTAACCATTTTTTGGAAATTCAATGCTTGTGGACTGAACTTCAAACCTTGTGGGCTGAACTAAGGGTGTCTATTGACCCGGTCCGGTCCGGTCCCGGTTCGGCTTGTCCGGTCCGGTCCGGTCCGGTGTTTTGTTGTGAAAAAAAATCCGACACCGGCCCGGTTCCGGTCCGGTGCACCGGTGCAATTGCACCAATGCCGGATCGGAACCGGAACCGGCAGCCGGATATTGTACCGGTCGCGGTCCGGTTTGATCCGGTTCGGTTCGGTTCGTTAATTATTTTTTTTTTTTTAAAAATTAAATTTTTTATTTTTTAAAATACTAAAATATAAATAAACAACACAAAACACATATATTATTCAACAATACACACATTACATTATGTTGGAAAATGAAAATGCATAATTAGAAAATAAAAACATGAAAATAGACTAGAAATTAGAAAAATACATAAATTTTCAAGTTCATCGACTCAACACTGACTCAAGTCACTCAACTCAATCATCAGTCATCAGTCATCACGTGGTTGCAGATATTTGCCACCAGCACGAGCTGCCCATTCGGGGTCATGATGGTTTTTCAAGTGGGTCTTAAACCTCATTGTCCCTCCAGTATTTGTTCCATCTTCCCAATTCCAAACTTTCTGACAAAGAGTACATTGAGCTTTGCCGGTATCATTATTTTTTGTGATAAATTCCCAAACTTCGGATCGTTTAGTTCTTTTTGGAGCAGCAGACGGACCTACGTTAGTAGCACCTTGAACTTGATTTGCATTATTTGCATTTGCAGCCATGTTGATAGAAAATTTAATAAAATAGCTTTTTTTTTAAGAGAAATGAATAGAAAATATTGAATTGTTATTAATTTGATGAAATATGGGAGTATTTATAGGCAAAATAGGTAGGGGAGGGTTGTAGGGGCGTTTATGGGTGTGGGGGTGGGAAAAATAGCCGTTTATGGCCGTTGCCAACGGCTATTTTTCAAAATGGAGCGGATTTGGACATAAATTTGAAGTGGGCCGGTCCGGTCCGGTTCCGGTCCGGTCCGGTCCGGCCCGGTTTTGTCGGTTTCTTTATTTTTTTTTTGTTTTTTGTTTTTTGGTTATTTGTTTTGTTTAAATTTTAGTTTTATTTAATAACTTTTATATAATACTAGTAATCTAGTATTAAAATATTTATGTAATGTAGTATTTTAGTATTATAAAAGTATAATTGAGTAGTTTTTTTATAAAACTTAGTAATCTAGTATAACTTAATAAATTGTTATTTTTCAAACTTAATACTAAGTTAGTAGTATAATAGTATTTAGTATTTTAGTATTTTAGTTTTTAGTATTTAGTATTTAGTTTTTAGTTTTTAGTATTTTAGTATTTAGTATTTTAGTATTTAGTATTTTAGTATTGAATTGCAAAGAGGAAACTTAATAGCAAAGGACACTTGAGAATATAACAAAGGATTTACTTAATAGCAAGGCGTAACGCATTTTATTGAATAATGGATAATGGTTGATTTTTTGCAAAGTACATAGATATTAAATTGCAAAAACTACATATTAATAAAAAAACTTCTCATTTTCTGAATAATTTCGTCTGGCACCTCTGGAGGAACCGGTGGCAAAGAGTCATCTTGTTCATATTCAGTTTCATTGTCCAAACTTCCATCGCCTGATAAAATTTCTGATGATGCTTCTGAATCGGCTACTTTATCTTCTGCAAATCCAAAATTTCTTCGCTCCGATCTAATCCAATCTCTGAATAATACGGCCGTCTCCATTGCTTCTTCCTTCAATGAATGTCTATGATCTCCAATTTGTAATCTTCCTTGGCTAAACGCGCTTTCTGAAGCAACAGATGATGCTTGAATAGTTAGAATATCCCGCGCCATTTTTGCTAAAACTGGAAACTGTGCTTGTTGATCCTTCCAAAATGGCAGTAGTTGATCGCTTCCAAAATACTCAATTTCCTTGCAACCATGAAGTAAATAAACATCCAGCTCGTTGAACCCTCCGCTGCTACTCGACTGCCTGCTAGAAAGCCTTTGATTAAGGCTGGAAAAACTTCCCAATCCGGTTGCAGGTCTTTTGGGAGCCTGCGTTGAACTTGATCCAGCTCCACTTGGAACACTTGGAACAACATTATCAGCTGCACTCCTATACCTTTCATAAATCCGTTGGCAATCTACAATTACCTGCGCACAAACTGTTTCTACACTTGGTGTTTCTTCATCAGTAATTCTCAAATTCCGATAAATTTCTCTAATGAGCATTTCCGTATTAAAACGTTTAAAACATGGATGTAATACAGATGCAATGTAATAAAGTGGTGGAATCGGAAAAAAATATTTTTTAAATTTTTCAAGCATTGCTTCTACCGCAACTTCATAACCAGGCACTACTCTATAATCGTTAAGTAATTCTGCTATTCCAGCTATAAAATACAACATGGTAGTGATTGTAGGATAATATTGACCGGAAAATTCTTTAGTAGCATAAAAAAACTTTGCTAAAAATTGAAGAAGACGCTCAACATCTTGCCAATCTGTTTCTTCTAGGTGATACACATCAGCTACTTTGCGATTAAAATAATTAGTAATAGGCACTCGTAAAATGTAAGCAACATTCAAAGAGTCATATACAGTGTTCCACCTAGTTGAAACTTCCTTTGGAACTTTTCTAGGAGCTATACCTTCTTTCAGACAATCTACTTGAAAGTCCCTCCATCTATCCGGTTTTTTAGATTTAAAAATATAACTAATTGCGAGTTTAACCTTCATAATAGTAGGATCAAATAACTTAAGTCCATCTTTTACAACTAAATTATATATATGACATGCACATCTAACATGAAACAATTCTTCAAAAGGGGGATGCAATGCGGGTATTAACTTACTAATAGCATAATCATTGTTACTTGCATTATCAAGAGTTATACTTAAAACTTTATCACTAAGATAATACGCCTTACAAATATCCGAAACTTCTCCCTTAATAAAATTTCCCGTGTGTGGTTCATCGACAGCAGAATATGCTAAAATTCTTTTTTGCATTACCCAGTTAAGATCTATCCAATGACAAGTAACTGTTAAATACTCATACCCATTTACACCACGACCCAAATCAGAAGTAAGACAAACTCTACAATCAAAGTGATAAAATATATATCGTAAATATTGTCTATATTCATTTTTAAATTTTATAATATCAGTTCTAACCGTAGTTTTTGGAAAACCTTGAAAAGATGGATTATATACGGTTTGAATATAACGAATAAAACCTTGACAAGAAGCAAATGTAAAAGGTAAGCACTCTACCGCAATCATTTTTGCCATTTGTTCCCTATCTTTCTTTTTATCATAATGCAAAAGCCCCCCCGTCACTGGGTTAATTTCCTGTTGGATTCCACTACCTTGCGATGGAGCCATTCTATTCCCTGAACGAGGGCCACCCGCCCTTGCTTCCCATTTTTCCTTATGATGGTTTTCTAAGTGTGTTCTCAACTTTCCCGTCCCACTATTATGGCTGCCGGTTTTAAATTCCCAAACTTTTTTACAAATATTACATTTAGCTTTCTGAGCCAGAATATCTTTAGTCATAAATTGCCACACATCCGATCTTTCGGGTCGTGCATATCGTTCTCTACTAGGAGGCATAGGTGGTAATTCAGTTTCTTCATGTTGTTCGCCTTGAAATTGACTAGTGGGTGTTTCATCTAAATTAGCCCCTTCGGTAAACTCTTCATATTGTGTCTCTAACATATCATTATCTAGTGGTGCACCAACATTTATATCATGCAAAAATTGCGAGTCATCTTCCTGAGTAAAATCATCTAGAAGAGAAGGAGCGCTAGAAGTACCAACTGGTCTTTTACCTAAAGCACGACTACGTCTATCATCCCCCCCCCCGGTTAGAAGCACTTGATCTACGACCGCTACCCGTACGCCCAGTAATTGATCTCCAAATTCCAGACATTTTTTATAATTACTAAAATATGATTCAAACAAATTACTAAAATATGCTACAAACAATAATATTGCACAAAAATAAAATAGATAATAAAAAGTAAGAACGAGTTTACTTGATATCGTGAACTTAGAATGTAGAACTTAGGAAGTGAAAATTGAAACTTGACCGGAACCGCACCGAACAATATTTCCACTTTACTCCAAATATTTTTTTAGTATGCAATTTAGCAAATAGCCTTTTGTAGAAATAAGAGAGATTGATAGAGATTTAGAGAGAATATTAGAGAAATTGTGAATAAATTGATGAAAAATGATGGTATTTATAGAAAAAATAGATAGGGGGGTATGGGGGCGCCCTAGGGGGGTGGGGGGGCCAAAATAGCCGTTTTTGGCCGTTGGGGCAACGGCCAAAAGTGAAATAGCCGTTGCCCAACGGCTAGTTTTGGCTAAGCCCATCAGTCATCCGGTCCGGTCCGGTTCCGGTCCGGTCCGGTCCGGTTCCGGTCCATTTTGGTCCGGTTCGTCCGGTCCATTTTGGACGTGCCGGATCGAAACCGGGTCGATTTTTTTTTTTTTATATTTGGCCCGTTTTGAGCCGGTCCGGACCGGTTTCCGGTCCGGTCCGGTTCGGCCCGGCCCAAACCGGGCTATTAGACAGCCTTAGGCTGAACTTCAGAATTTTACAAGGGTTATAATTTTTGGCATAGAATGCTAAATTTCATCTCTTGTGCTGAAGTTGAACTACATACCTTCATTTATGAAATTCAGCCTCCGAAAAATGACTAAAATTAAATATTATTTAAAATATGGCTAAAAATTAAATATCAGGGGAAAAGTGGCCCCCGCAAAAATTTTAGGGACAATTACGACACCCCAAAATTACTAAAAAAAGCCCTATTTAGCTACCTTACCCGATATAGCACCCCCTCTCTATTTTAAAATTTTTCTCACTCTATAGCATCCTCTATTTAAAGAGAAAAAAAAACTAGCCCCTATTTTTTCCCTCTTCTCCTTCTCTCCTTCCCATTTTTCTCTATACTCTTCCCCATTAAACCTAACAGCGCCCCCCAACGCTTTCACCACTGCCCCACCGTCATCCCCTCTCCTCCAAGCCACTGACGCCGTCGCCGCCACGGTCACCGCCACCGTCGTTGCTTCTTCTTCTTCTTTTCGTTTTTTTTTTTTTTTGCTTTTTAAATAACAATATTGATTTTCGTTGTATATTCCGATCAAAACTCCGGTGAGGAGTTTATTTATCAAGTTTTTTCTTTTTCTTCACTTTTTTTCATAAAAATTCGTTGATATCTACTAGTTTTTTGTTAAAACTTTTGTTTAATGTTTAGATCTAGTATTTTTCTTGTATAAAACTGTATAGATCTTGGATATTTGTTAAGCTTTTGTGTAAAATCTGCCCCAGGCACTATTTAAAATTATTTTTGTGAGTTTATACACTTTTATACATTTTTATACAAGTTTATACAATTCTGTAAATGTGTATAAATCTTTATATGTACGTATTGACAGTGCATAAAACACATTCTATGCATTGTAAAATTATATAAAGTTGTATATGCGTGTATGAACAATGAATAATATTATATAAATTTCAGATTTGTGCACTTTTTATGGATGTTTTGTATAAAATTTATATTTTTTGTGTATATTTTTGTATTTTCCTTCTTGCATACATATTTTTCTATGTATTTACATGTATAATTTATTATTTTGATAGATTTAGGTGTATAAAATTACCAAAAAACAATTATTTAAATAAATCCACAAATAAAATAAGCAAATCCGGCGAGAGCCGATGAATTTTTCATTTTCCGGCCACCGGCGGCAGCGGTTGCGGCTCGGTTTCTGGTGGCGGGGCAGTGGTGGGGGAGGGTGAGGGAGTGGCTCCTAGATTTTTTAGTTTAAATGAGTGCTATGTTATGTAATTTTGAAAATAAAGAGGTGTTATGTTGTGTAATGTAAAAATAAAGGGTGCTATGGATGAAATGTGACCCCTCATTTGTAATTTTGCGTTGTGGGCTACTTAATTTTGAAAATTCCCCAAAATTTTACCAAAGGAATTGACCTTCGAAGAGGCATAAAATAGGAAAAATAAATTAACCTAAATAGTCGTCCATTCAACTTACATAGAATTTAATTGGAATATATATGTATATATATGGGCTAATCACAAATTTATACAACCATAACACCAAAATTACAAAAAATAACAACATTATTCCAATTTACAAAATATACCAACTTTCTTTACCCATTATATACAAAACCAACAAAATTAACAAATTAGGGTTCCTTCTTCTTCCTACTGCCCCCCCCCCCCCCACTGCCACCACCCCAGGCGGCGGCGCCGCCTAGTCACCGCCGGCAACCCACCGGATTTTTTTTTTTTTTTTTTTTTTTTTTTTTTTTTGTATCGAAAATATGAAATACACATATAAACATTGATTTCTCTTTGAAAATACACTTGCAACATACATATAAACAAAAAATACATGTAAATACACAAAAAAAAATATTTTACATACACTAAACACACACATACATACAAGGATCTACGGATCTACAAAATAAACATACAAATTTATGTATGTCACACATACACTTGACATACACACAAAACACATACAAAAAATACAATAGATGTTCAGATATACATGTTCATACAGTAACATACACGTTCATACACTTCTGTGCTGAAAAATTATTACATGTATATACACGAACATACAGATACATACACTTGCAGATCTGAATTTGAATGTGTATATTCAAATGTAAAAAAGAAGAAGGAGAAGCAGATCTGAACTTGTATTAACAAAATACATGTGTATACATAAAAATACACACATATACACGTACAAAATGAAAAAAGAAAAAGAAAAATGAGGAGAAGATGAGAAAAGAGGAGCAGATCTGCTCCAATCACCATGGTGGAGACACGCAGCGGCTGCGACGGCGGAGCAGAGGCATGGGGGGGTGACGGCGGGAGGGTGGGGTGGGTGGGTGGAGGAGAGGAGAGAAAGAGAGAGGGAGAAGTTAGTGTTTTGGGTAGAGAGGGAAATGAAAAATTGTATATTTTGTAAAATGTGAAAAAGTGTTGGTATATAGGGTAATTATTTAAAAATATCGGTATATTTTGTAATTAAGTGGTTTAGTATGTCAATTAGCGTAAAAATGTCTATATATATATATATATAGAATATAGATATATATATTCGATATAATATATATTAACGTATATAACCAGTATAATTTATGTATATTCAATAAAGAACATAGACAGTTACTCTATTCGATTAAGTGTGTACAAATCTCAAAGATAATATGTACAAAAAGCATTTAAGAACATCGACTTGCAAATCAAAATCATATTGGATCTATTCGATTTATAACTCGCATAACGCGATGGATTGCATTGAAAATGTGCATTACTCAAATGCAATTTGCACTTTGACATATATGCCGTATTTGATAATGCACTTAGGGGTCGTTCAGTGTGGGGTATTAACTATTAATACCCGCACAAAACTTAGCGTTAATTTAGCGCAGCGTTCGGTTGGTTTTTGTGAAATTTTAATACCCACATAAAATTAGTGCAACGTTTGGTTGCGTTTTTGTATATTCCGCATTATTAATACCCGCATTATTAATGCGGGAATCTATGTATTATTTTATGCGGGGTAGAAGGTGGTATTAATAATGCAGGTATTAAAATTTAAAATGACAAAATTAACCCTCATAATAAGGATATTTCTAAATTTTATTTAAGGAGTAAATAAATATTTTAACTAATAATATTTTTTGTTAATTTGTAATATATCATTGATTCAACAAATAATCCCTACGTTATAATATAATACCCACATTATTAAACCCCACATAACTAATACCCGCATTATCAATACCTACATTATTAATACACACATTATTAATACCCACATTATTAATACCCGCATTAATAGTTAATACCCGCGTAAAAAGAAACCCAAACCGAACGACCCCTTACAATATCATACAAAGAAGCAACCCACATATCAAAATTCTAATAATAATTAGAAAAACCAATTCAAATTGTATGAGTAATTTATATTAGTATTAAGTAAATAAAAACAAAGGAAATAAGTTTGATGTTTATTTTTCTTTCATCAAATGCTCTTAAAAAGGTAGTAGTAAAATATAACAAAAGAAAATCATATACTCAATAAAAACAGATAATTAAATAAAAAAAATACTAAAACAAAATAACAGTGGTTATAAGGCTCATTAGCAAGACCACAGACGGGGGTGTTGGGAGAAGGGGGCAAACATGGTGGGTGGCGATCGGGCGACGGTGCTGGTGACAAACGACGACGGAATTGATGCGGCAGGATTAAGAGCTCTAGTTACTGTGCTTATTTCCACTAATCGTTATCACGTCCTTGTTTGTGCTCCTGACTCGTAATCATCTCTCTCTCTCTAAAATTAAATACTACACTGTTTTTAGCTAAAAAATTCTGCCATATTTATACTCAATGTATTAATCACTTATAATGATTGTATAATTATGCACAACTTACTTTACTTTCTTATATTGAAATAGTATATGCCTATCAGTACAGGTATCGAGTAACTCTGCCTACTAAAATTATTCACTGTTCTTTGTGAGGGTCATTAGTACCGTGTTTACCTTTTTGCTTTCACATCTCACTTGTCCAAATGCAACTTTTTGTTTCATTTCTTAGTGAAAAAAGTTAGGTTTGTCAATATTGTTCGCCATATGTCTGCCGTCCATTTCATGTTGTCTCAAGTTTTGTTAGGCTTCAGGATTTTCGTCTATTGGGATTATCATATTGTTAACTTATCAGAAATTGAAGCTTGCTATTCTTGATGTTAGCTTCACCTTTGGATAATCTTAGATTTCAGAATCATAGTAAAATAATTTACTAACATTATTTGTTGCTAGACGACTTCGCTGTAAATTGGTTATACTTGTAAAGTTTATTCTACAGTTAAAGCCTTCTTAGTATTACGATTATTGAAGCTTTGTGCTATTGCTTAAGTACTTCTTACTACTTTCAGTGAAAAGTCAGCTGTTAGTCATAGCATTACGTGGCGTCATGCCCTTTCAGTTAAGCAAGTGGACATTAGTGGAGCAACAGCCTATGCAGTTTCAGGTCAGTTGTGCTCTTCAGAAGATTAGAATTTAGAATTTCTGGACTGAAGTAAAGTACTTGACTTTAAGTTATTTGGTTTACAAATTCCAGCATTTCAAGTTTCACGAGTCTCTGTTATTAATAATGCTGTGGCATGCTTGGTTCACAGAACTGGAACATGGCCATGCATAAGTAGGGAAACTGAATAGACAAGTCAACCTTTCTTCTACTCTTCAATCTCAACCTACTTGGGGGATAAAACAGATATTGTTTTAAGATATCTCGTGTTTTATGCGCTTGTGCCACATAATTTGTCACTGAATGCTCTCCCTTTTAATAGATGAAATATTGGTGATCGTAACCTTTAATATATAAAGCTAAGAGCAATGTATTGACAAATAGTTGTTAAGTTAGAACTGTAGAGCTTTTCCTTGGCAAATTCTTTTTAAATTTTACTTCAGTTAGTCAATCTCATGGCATGCCCAGATAGGGAAGCTTTGGGGAAATGGTCCGGAAATGCTCAGTCAAATTTAACTGAGGAAATGGATATAATCTGAGATGTCATGCTTCAAGATCCTAAATTGAAATAATAGAAGACAAGAATATTGACTGCTCCTTTCCTTTTTCTTTTTCCTAACAGGAACTCCAGCAGATTGTACTTCCTTGGGAATCTCCAAAGCCCTTTTCCCTTCAGTACCTGATCTGGTAGTTTAACTATAACCAAAATAATCTTTCTAGTCACAGATCTTCCATTAAGACTGCTGCTTGATAAAGAGAAGAACGTCCACACATAAAATCGGAAAAGTATATACTATCAACTATACATACCAGACATTCATCCCCTTGGCTCGTATCCAATAGTTGGCTTTTGCTAAGTTAATTTTTGCCTCTTCCTCGTCATAACATCTTAGAGTTTGGGTATTGGGACTCTGCAGACTGATCTTCCAAATTCAAACTACATAGTTTCTGCTTCTTTTATCTCTTAAGTCTTGATTATTAAACTTCTTTGTCATCATACCATGCCAGGCTGTAGGTGTATTCGCTTGGGACTTCGAATAATTATAAGTTATTGGCTGGAAGACTCTATCTATATAATCTCAATCCATGTTTGCAGGTTATCAGTGGCGTTAATATGGGTGACAACTGCGGTTATCACATGTTAGTAAATTTTCTTCACTAGCGTTCAGTTTCTTTGTGACGAAGTGTCTCACTGTTTTACCTATTGTTTCAAATTCCATATGGCGAACTGTCTCACTGCCATACCTATAATCTCTAATTCCATAGATTGGCTACACGGGGCTATTTATGTTAAATTTTCATTTGTCGTTACTACAACATCAAACCGTTTTCCCCTCTTACTATTGTTGATAAGATGAAAATAAAAAATAGTAAGAGGTGAGAATGGTTTGAACTACAGAAAGTGTATTTCTTCAAAATCTTGTAATGTGTTTCGAAATCCAATATGAGTTCCTTATGCTTTGTTTACTCGCTCCATGTGAATTTTTTTGCACTTTTCAAGGTCTTTGAAAGGTATATTACTCAGTTCAATTTCTAGATGCATCTATTGAATAGTAACCAAACTTGCCTTATTATGCTAGTATACAGGAAACAGAGACTTTTTAGGTCTCTATGAATAATATGATGTAGGAAATATTCTCTATTTGTCCCTACAAAGTTTTTTTAACCTTTAATATTCTGGCTCTTCTCATCTTATATTTTCCAAGGCGCTCTTTTCACCTTTAGTCAAAAGGCTCTTCTATTCCTTAAATTTTCCACGGGAGCTTTTAACTTTTGCTAGTACCAGCCAAAATTTTAATTATAAAGTTCAGCAATGTGTCAGTACTTATGTTTCTACTGTGGATGATAGTCATTACATTTGACTTCCAATTAGATGATTTCTGAACAAAGAGTCGATGAATAATGTGTTCAAGTTTATTTAGTTGCCATGATCTTGAAACTCAAACAAGATGAAAAAATTAAGTAAAGAAAAAGATTTTTTCAACAAAATTATACATCGTTGACTGTCTGAGATAGCAAGGCTCCATGACCGAGTGACATTTCTGTTTGATTCTTTAGATGGCTCATAGGAAATACAGTTTCATTTCTATTTTTTGACCAGACTTTGGCAGAGGAATTTTAATACGTGAGATGGAGTACCGCCTGGTCTAGAAAGTGAGATGCTGATCCAACTACGGTATCTATTAATCTATTAAAATGCAAATGCATTATAGCTTCTTTTTTTTTTTTTTTTTGGTGGAAAAATAAATTTAATAAAGGCAGTGTTCAGTCACCTTGTGTGTACCTCAATTAATCCATTGTGTATGTGTTACTGCTCACTAGCACTAGTTCTTCGACCGCTAGGCATTGTAGTTTCCTTCCTAACTTTAAAAATTTAGTAATATGAAAATTTAAAACTTTGGCTTGGGTAAATAGAGAGAAAAGTGCCATATTAATACAGAGGGTTCAGAGGATCAAATAGAAATGAAAAGAGCCATTATGGTGAGAAGGCAATATCGAACAAAATATACAGATAGAAATGGAGGATCAGCCTGCAGTATAGCAGCAATTATGGCTTTTTTTTTTCCTGCTACATACAACCTTGATATTTCGTATATTGCTTCTGTAAGAATTAATTGTACTCATTGCTGAATTATTCAGAGTTTACTCGGGTACAGTGGCCGGCGCTAGGGAGGCTTTCTTCAATGACATTCCTGCTGTCTCTGTATCATACAATTGGTATGCATCCGTGAACTTTTTGAGTTGCTCTTTTCATGTAAAGAGTAGTGTCACATTAATTTGTTTTTATGGGGGCCCTCATGCACTTTTTCAAGTAATTATCTGGCTTAGCAGTGGAGTTTTTCAGAGAAAGAGAGTGAGTGTGTGTCTTGATGTGCTTAGCATTTCTGCACTGAAAATTCCTACAGATAACACAACAAAGCATATCAAATTTCTGTCGCTGATAATGGCTGCGACTAATGCTATGCAATGAGTCACACTCCGACAATTCTACATTGTTAGGTTGCATCATCAATTTTGTTCTTCATAAGTTCCTTGGGACTGCTAATTTCAGGGTTCGCAGAAAAAGCAACGTTAATGACTTAAAACTTGCGGCTAAATCTTGCTTACCCATCTTCGATGCTATCTTGGCTGAAATCAAGAGAAAGAACTATCCTCGGAATTGCTTTCTCAATATTGATGTTCCAACAGATGTCGTCAGTCACAAGGTAAACATTATGCTTAGCTTGTTATCATTGTTTATGATAGAGAATCACCAAGAGAAGAAGACTTTATTGCAAATGTAGATGTTGGATAAGCTCCTGCCTTTGTTATGAGCAAAATTTTCATATAAAGTTTGGTCTGCTCGAAGTACTCTCGCTTATGGGATCTCTAGTTTTCGAACTTGTCAGCAGATCTGATTTGTTTTAATTCATTTGCTCACTTTCAGTCTCTTGTTTCATTAAGATATCTACTAACAACTGAAGTTTGGCCAGATGTCACTTTTAGGCCAAATTGAGATTGTAACTACATAAATTAAGTAGTTTGAAGATGGGCTCGGTAGTTAAGAACAAACTGCATTGGTCGTATCCTTTGTATTAATTAATGGAATAATAGTCTGCTCACAATTCACATTTATCTTGATACACTTTAGAAAAGATATTCTGTTTAATTTGTTATATCAATGGGATATTAGTCTGTTCACATTTGTCTTGATATGCTTTGGAATTCTGTAAAAGAGTTTATACATGAAACGGAATATTAAACTTTACTTGTACTCATGGCATGCTTTAAGATTCTCGTGAATTGTGGGTTTCTTTGTTCTATGTACAAGTTTTAAACAAGCTTTACTCAAGCTATCATGATGAACCTAGCTCAACTAGTATTTTGCCAATGGACATATTAGTATCACCTTAACCCTTCATTAATGCTGGAAATCTTCAACCTACCATATCCCTATTTCACAAGCTGAATCAATGAGTTCCTATCTGTTACTTCTGATTGAATTAGTCTTTCTCTCTTTCTCTTTTTGGGGTATTTTCTCAAAAGATCTATTTGGTCTTTCTAGGGATACCGCCTTACTAGGCAAGGAAAAAGTTTCATCAAAATGGGATGGAGGCAAGTTACTTCCGAAAGAGATGGTGGACAAATCCTATCCACCATGACTATGGAGACGAACTCAGCAGAAAATACAGAAGCTAGAGCTATAAAAAGTGCGCCACAAGATCATCTACTATTTAAGAGACAAGTATGATATTTTTCAAACGAAGAGAGAAGTATGATTCATTTCACTGCGGTAGCTTTCTCAATTTCTGTTATACTGGTTTCCCTTATCATTACCCCTCATGAGGGGCATCTTACAACACGCAGAGGACTAAAGTTTGTCGATGGCAGAGTAGCCTCTGTAACTTCACTAACATAGCCCTTCGGAAGACACTACTCCTTTACTGTAATGACACACCTGATTTCTGTTCATTCCTGATTCCTTTGAAAATTAAAGGGGCAGAAGGAGATACATTTATGCAGGATTTATGGAGTTCTTTATTCATTTTACTCTTTTCCTACTAGGTTACAAGAGTTCTGGTGGAGCATGGTGATACAGACTACTGTTCTCTCCAAGAAGGATACGTATGTACAATTGCTTTTACATGTTTGTTAGTTATTTGATGATGCACACCTATGATTTGTATTGTCACTGTCATACATGCAGATAACTGTCACACCTCTTGGCGCCTTGTCTCCTGCAGAGCAAGATTCTGTTGCATTCTTCCAGAATTGGCTTCCCAGTGTTGTCAATCATTACCCTTCCTCTGCTTTATAGTACTGTAAGTTAGCCCTGCAAATAAAACCTCAATCTGTTATGACCCTAAGTATACCTGTTATATCATCTATTTGTAGTGTGACATCCTGTTGGTTATGCTAGTGTTTGGGTTATCGACTTTTCTTTTTGACAGAGATTTTGCATTTTTGCTTCTGAAGTGTTTTAGTTTTTTTAAGATACAACGAAAACTTTGATCATGTAACTGGAAATATGTTATTATCATTATATTGTAAGCTTAATTTTCTTTACAGTAGAAGTGGAAAGAAGGCGGTTTCATCTTTTGACTTATTAGTCTATTCGCTTCCAAATGATAACATCAAATCAAGTGTCGTCGTTAATCTATGCCTTAGCTTACTCTAAAATAACGTGGCTCATCATGTTTCATTTTTCAGATAAAATAGTTTGTGAAGATGAGATACATGGAGTGTCTGATTTGTCTGTTCAAGAGAAATAAGCTAATCAGTCCATACATAATGGAAGAAAAGAAGTGCATTTCGACATCATTTCAGCTGGGGGCATCCTCGCCCACATCCTCGCCCTTTAAAATTCATCAAATATTATGCTATTGCACTTAATTTCTGTAAGATATTATCTCTGATGTTTTCAGACATTTACGAAGATCATATAGTTTTTTAATCAAAAGATATTGTGTATGTCCAAGCTTAAGTTTTTGTATGACCTGTTTTATCTGTACTCCTAGTTCTTTAAACTGAAAATAAGGTGACTATTTTCATTTCCAGCAAAATCAATTTATTCACTGTTCTCTGTGGGGATTGCACTCTTGACTGTAAACTCACATCAATTTATCTTATTATTGACAATATGCAGGACATGCAGTTTTACTTGTTTGGAAATGTCATGTTATAAATAACATGTAGTTTTTCTCATACGTATAATGTATCTCCGGAGAGTATTTGAATCCTTGTCAAACTCTATGTCGTACACATAAATGTTCTAGTGCAGGTAACCATAATGCTTTATTGCTTACCAAGTACAAAGATAAATAAAGTTTCTATTCATAAACATTAGGTAGTGACTCGTTAATACAATTTCTTAGACTTTTTAGTAGGGTTGGGTAGTCAATGGTGCCTCTGAAGGTTAAATATCTGTTGCCCTATTTCAAAGGAGATATAAACTGCAGACGTTGAGAATCTCAACACATTTTCTTATGTTTGGACAAAAGTGGTTACACGTGTGTTAGTTTTTGAATAATCAATTATCAAAAAGCAAATGGTGGTCTTGTACGTCTCCCTAATTAATGGAGTATTAAACAATATAAAATTTCGAAGTGTCTGGAAGCATGTCGGAATGAAGAATACTCAATTTTACGTCCTTAGTCAACTTTATTTAATTTATATATTAATTTTTGAAGCCTTATCAAGTATGATTCATCAACTGTCGACACAGACAAGGCAACAAATGGAAACTAAAATAATGAGAGTTTACTTTTTTATAATATGTATAACATCTCATGCTCTTGGAAGTGAAACATCGAGTAGGCAGACCTTAGTATAGATATTTCTTATCATTTTAAAATTGTCATCAAACTACAAGCATTTAACATTGCAATAATTCGGTATAGCTTATGTGCAGTGTTTCATTTCCACAAAAATCCTCTCCTTCCACCTTCTTGTCTTCCACTATTCACGAGTACACTCGCGTCAAAATTACTTATAAGTGTTTTTCATATTGAGGAGGATAAGCGAAGTACATTTTCAATAATTTAAAGGCATTCAGATGAACCTTACTTACAAAGATTGAAAACGCAAAACAGCGATGGGATTACAAAGAAGAACCTATGTTTGGACAAAAGTGGTGCAATATATGTACATGTCACTGTAAATCTCTCCTCTTTTGTACTTATGTGATCCAGAACCTCATTTTGGTTGAGGCTAAGAACGTGGATGCGACTCCACTAGTATGGACCAAAGCACTTGAACATCTTCACAAGGGCAAGACTTAACATCTTCATACAGTATATATATCCCTCTTCCTGAAAATCCAAGAAATAGTCAAGTTTAGCACCAACATAACGTTCACATTATTTTCTTGAGCAAAGAGTAGTGAATTTTGTAAAGCTAACATAAGAATATACAAATGCGTAGTTGTTTTAAGATAAATGTAAGCATATAAGTATAGGGCTGTAAAGGAATCATGTCAATTGAACTTCTTAATCTTCTAGTTCTTCCCCCAAACTCTAGTCCAATTCAAGCTCAAGTTCAATATCAGCTATCAATTGGCTTAAAAGAGACTCTTGTTGATTCTATAGATGTGAGTTTTTGCAATTGGAGGATCATAGGTATGACTGATTAGCATTGGCGGATCCAACAATGAGTTTGCAGGTTCGGCAGAATGCAGTGTTTCAAGGCTGAACCTCAATAAGTATAGGTAGAGTTAATAAAGTTAAAAAAATAACAAATAAAAACTTCTACATTCCGAATCCGCCACCTCTGCTAATCAGAATTGGTTATCGCAAGTGTTTATAGAGAATATTTGATAAAGAGAAACTTTGCATAAAGTGGAGACAGTTTAAGAAGTAATGGAGGAACATACTCTTCTTGGGAGCAGAGTGAAGACGAACCAAAAGTTTCTTCAATGGAGAGAAGAGGGAATGCAGCCACCCCATGAGGAAAAGAGGGTGTAGATGTATTTCATGGTAGGTAAAAGAAATGGGGGATGGGAAATA
This sequence comes from Petunia axillaris subsp. axillaris, assembly GCA_029990575.1. Classification (NCBI taxonomy): domain Eukaryota; kingdom Viridiplantae; phylum Streptophyta; class Magnoliopsida; order Solanales; family Solanaceae; genus Petunia; species Petunia axillaris. The sequence goes on from JARKNS010000008.1 coordinate 165,138,240, forward strand.
AGAGAGAATTGGAGAAAGAGGGGCTAGTTTGCTTAGACATAGGGTGAAGTTTGGGTCACTATCCTTTTAAACATTTGCATTTGCCTTACAGACAAATCATGTATTCATTCATTTCTTTCACAATTTTCACTTGGTGTTATGTCTCTATCACACCTCTCCCCTTGTAGCAGAAGTTGCCGCTATACCAATCACTTGTACTTTTCACACTTCTATGACCCCTCTGCTTTTCTCCCTTTCTTCCCTTCATTGACATCCCTTATTCTTCAAGTTACATGTGTCTTTAGTTTTTTATGCTAGTCCCCCTTTATCATATTAGAATAGGGTACAGTCTAATGGTTAAGAAATTACATTTAAATCATAGTGTCACAAGTTCGAACTTGATAACATTCGGATCACTAAATAGATATAAGTTTTCCCTTCTTTGCCTGTTAACTTACTACAACAACGACAACTAATTCTCGATCTCAAACAATTGTGGGTAGGTTATTTAAATTATCATTGATCGTGTTACTCCACTTAAACTCATCGAATCGATTATTCAAAATCGAAATAAAAGGTGCGTGAAGTTCTCTGTACTCTTTAATGTATAAAATGATGTTAAAGGCTAAATAATTGGTAGAAAGCATATGACCTAAAGTAAAAGTGCTAACATGACTAAAAAGATTTCTCAACTACTCATAGTTATCACCTATGCAAGTTTTTTTCTTCTATTGTCCTACACTTTTCTCTAAGTTTGCATGGAACACAAGTGATTATAGGTCTTTTAACTTGTAAAAATACTTGCAAAGCACAAATTAATGATGATATAATAAGTTTTAAGTCGAGAGAACTTTATTTTAGAGGGGTCCCTTTTTCATTGCAAGGAAAGGAAAAAATTCTTTTCAGTAGTCTACTTCAAGTTTTAAGCTTCTATTGGTCCACTTGCTCGATTAGAGTTCAGTCATTGTCACAGCGACAAGCTATCAGCTTTGATGACTCAAATGTTTAGTTTCATAATTTAAAAGCCTATTGGATGGCTTAGTCATTAAAGGAAACAAAAAAGAATTCATTAACAAATATACTGTTCTGTTGTTTATAATTTCCATGCCAATCTTCAATTGTGCATGTAGCTTTATAGGACATACAAGTAATGAAGTCATGATACCGAAACAAAAGTTTCTGGTCTTTTTGAGATTTTTGTTAGGCTGTCTTTGAAAATGAGAAGGAAATGATAGCAAGGGGGAAGAAAATGAAATGAGAGGAGGAAAAAAAAAAAGAGAACCAAAATACACATCTATTTCCCTTCCTTAGAGGTAGTTAGAGTAGGGAAAAATAAATGGGTAAATAAATTCTTTCCAGTATGGACAAGCTCGAGCTGACTTGGCTCTGTGGCTAGGCCTAAATGGGGATCATTTATACTGGTAAAATTTGAAATTTTTACATGAAAAAATACTCAGACCATTAAAATTATTAAAATGGGTCGTTGTTAGGACCTTACCCGACTTGTCACCCCATTTTTTTTAAAAAAAATTTCTCACTCATAGCACCTCATTTTTTAAAAATAAAAAACCCTAGCCAACTTTCCTCTCTTCTCCTTCCTCCCCTGCCACTGTCGCCTCCTCTCCCACTCCTTCCACCACATCCCCTCCACCGACACTCATCCCAGTCACCGCTGTGCCGTCGTGTACCTCCGCCGCCGCTGCTACTTTATTTATTTATTATTTTATTTTTTGAAGAATAATGACGATTTTTCGAAGTAAATTCCAGCCAAAGCTCTTATGAGAGTGTGTTTATCATTTTTGTTCTTCTTTTTTTCTTTTCACTTTTTTCAAAAGATCCCGAGAAATCTACTAGTTTTAAAGTGATGTTTTGAAGATATTGTGTTTCTCTTGTAGAAAATTGTACAAATCTGATATTTTTGCTAAGTTTTTGTGTAAAAGCTGTCCAAAATACTTTATAAATTTTGTCTACGAGTTTATGCATTTTATACATATTTTATACAAATTTATACAATTAATACACTTATGTAAAGTTGTATAAATTTGTATATGTGTGTATGTACAATGAATAAACATAGTTTATACACTTCTGTAAACGTGTATAAAGTTGTATAAATTTGTATACGTGTGTATGTGCAATAAATAAAGTTATATAACTTTTTTGGTTTTTTGAACTATTATGGATGTTAGTATAAAGTTTAAGTTTTTTTTTGTGTATATTTTTGTATTTCTCTCTTTGTCTACCCATTTATGTATATTCATGTATAATTTAATTTTTTTTGGATAGATTTGTTTGTCTAAATTTGTCCAAAGCAATGATATAGATAAAATCAACAAAAATAACTCCAGTGAGACCAAAAAAAGTAACTTCGTTGAAAAAACTAAAAATCCGGCGATTTTTTCATTTCCGGCCACCGCAGGTGATTCTGTGACAGGGGGAGGGGCCAGAGGTAGCTATGGTTTTTAGGGAGATCTTACATTCTAAAAAGAGAATTTTTCTAAATTAGTCAGCTCACACTAAAATATTACCCAGCCATGCCTAAGTTTTGTTTAAACATTCTGTAACCACGCAGCCACAAACATTGGGGCATACTGTGACTATGGGGTATACCAGCTTGGGATATACACGGGTATAGAATGAAATATTTTTAGTCAAATGGTCAGCTCAGATAAATATTTTTAAATGTGGCTATTTTAAGTTCAAAATAAAAGTCATTAGATATACATGGTTAAGAGTAGAGGTTGTGCTATGCATGTAAGAAAAAAATGGCCCTCATTTATATTACCCTTGTTTTGGGCGCTATTTCTGAAAACCTAGAGTCCATTTGAAGAGCGTCAATCCTTGAATAGCCCGCATTCATAAAGTTTTCAAATACATAAGAAAGTTTTTGATATTACCCTCCACAAACTTTAGGACAATATCCTGAAGTTTGAATTGAACTCCAGAAATTTTGAATTAAAAGTTTAGAAAATTTGGAGTTTAGGAAAAAAATCTTTAAGTTTGAACTTATCACCAGTATAAACCACGGTTTTCATCTCAGTTTAAAAATCTTAGAGTTCAGTTCAACTCCGAGACAATCTAGGAAATCATCTTGAAGTTAGACTGACCATTTTTCAAAAATTTTACGTACTATACTTCATAGCTATTTTTAACAACTTTGCAAAAGGACTGATTGTCCGTCAATTAGCACTATAAGTCAAAGAATTTCACTACATCTACTCCTTATTTTTGGTTATGGTTTTTTGTCTCCACTTAAGAATGATTTAGCAAAATGGCCTCGATAGGAAACACTTCACGTTATAAATTTACAAGTGTTCCCTCGGGGGAAACACTTCAAGTATAAATTGCAAGTGAGGCCTGCAAGACGGCACTTCAAGTTATCTGGGGAGAATGCTGGCAGAAATAAAAGATCAAGCGTTGTCCACGTGGGTGCACTTGTCAAGTTAGTAAGGCCATTCTTATAAAATCACTTTAAGCGAGGTCAATAAGACAAATCATTGCCTAAGGTGTCATAGTTTTGTAAATTCCCCACTATAAGTGGCTAGTTGACAAAATTTCCCTCTATATTTCTCTATTTAACCAAGGGGTTTTTACATAAATAGCTACCTTTTAAAACTTAATTACTATCACATAGCAGCCTTTTCATATATTCAATAGAGTAGTAGAAAAAAATAACCAATATGGCAGAACCTTATAAGGCAAAACTGACCCATTCCCCCCTCAACCCCCCAATTTGTCGCCACCCTCATTTTTAGATGACCTCATCAGTTCTTTTGTTCAATTAGTATTAAAGGAGCTATTCCCCAAATCAGTTACTTTACTTTCACATAACTCAAAATCAGTAACTTTACTTTTACAAAAACTTTATTGTGCCCAAATTTCTGAATGTTTAATAGTCTAATTAAAAAACACATTTACTATGGTATAATAAAATACCTTGGGTAGAAATGGTACAGTATGTATATAGGTGTGAATCAAATAAATAGAAATGAAAAATGCATTTTATACGAATTATGAATACCAAATCCAACAATGGAAATATACACAATATATATACTAGGAATATTTTAAATGTATAATACAATTTACACAGCACATAAATAATACAACATTAAGAATTGCATTCAGGTGTATTTAAATAAGTATGTTAAATTACATATACTTTGTATAATAGTGGTTTATTTTTAATTTATATATGTTTATTCATGTAGTGTATTTTTGATAATGATGGTATTTATATACTTGTTCTCATTATCATGGAAAAAGACAGAAAGATATGCTACTAATCGAGAGGGAGAAATATACAATGTATATATACTGTGTATTTGAGGTCTAAATACATAAACAAAATATGAAGTGTATCCAAAAGTAATATTACCACATATATATTTAGTGTATTTAAGGTGTATTTGTAGATACAAAATATAAAGGGTGTGTAAAATTTAATATATACATTGTATATTTTTAATATATTTGATATGTAAATATGGTGTATTTACAAACAGAATACACATACAATCAATTGTCCCCATATGTATATATCATAATCGTTTTTAAATTGAAATATTCTTTATACTTAAAAAATATAAGTTATATATGTAAAAAAGCATGTTATATTGTTAACATGCGTTTTTTTAATTAAGAGTTATACTAGGAATTTTTTTGGTATATTGAAACAATCATACATAAAAATACATATTATATGTATTTAAATTTTGACTTCAATGTTTAAAAAAAATTATGTTAGCTTTATCCAAGAAATACACTAGGAATATATTAGGTATATGTACAACATATAAACTTATTATATTTTTTCATATTTTTGATAACCTATATTTTACCAAAACACTTTTGACTGTCGATCCAAACAGCTCAACAACACAGTGTTATTCATTAAATAAAGATATCTCAACACTTTAAATAACTAGAATTTTCAAGATTCACACTCTGTAGCAATGGAGAATAAAATCCAACATTAAATTCATCAAGAAACCGAGCTTTTTTTAAAAGCATATATTGATAAAGAATGTGTATTCGTGTTTAACTTCTCCACGCCACAAATTTCATGAAATAATATTGAAAAGCTCCTTTCGAAAATCATAATTGGTAACTCAAAAATATAGAAATATGTATTTGTTGAAGTTATATTGAGAGAATCCTATATGAATTCTTGTTAGCAATCCCGTGAAATGTGAAAATCGGAGAGAGAAATGAAATGGGGAAAGCAAGTTGATTACAGGAATGATGAGGGTATATGATATTTAAGAGGAGATATAATTAATGAAGGGATATATTACAATCATAATAAAAAGGAAAATTTACCATACATGACTACCCTAATTGCTTAATTACAAAAAATAACGATACTTTTACACTATTTACATAACATAACCATAGTATATAACATTTTCTCATTTCCCCCTTTCTCCTATCACAAACCCTAATTTCTCTCTCTTTTCTTTCTCCTCCTCCACCCACCACCCACCCACCCACCATCCCTCCTCCATCTCCGGCAACTAGCACCCCCCATCGTCCTTCCTCTATTTCCGGCCAAGCAACTCGAGTTTTTTGGTCTTGCTGCTGCTGTTTCCTCCATCCAAGCAGATCTGGCTCCGATCTGCTTCTCTCGTTCATCTTTTTTTTTTCTTTTTTTGTTTGTTTTGGAAATGTATTAATGTGTATATATGTATATACCTTTTTGTATTAATGTGTATGTGTATTTTTTGTGCCTAAATACACATTAAAATCTTTTCAAATGGTTATTGAATTTTTTGTATTGTTAGTGTATGTTTTTGTATTTTTATATTTTTCAATTGTATGTTTGAAATATTTTTTGTTGTGTATGTGTATATTTTTGTATATACTCGTATTTGACTGTATTTGAAAAGTGTTTTTGCATATCTCCAAATACATTTTTGTATAGTTTTTGTATGTTGTGGGTGTATGTAAATGTATGTTTTGTATATTTTAAATTTTATGTATGTTTATGTATTTTTTATTGGTTAAATATATATTTTTAAATTATGAATTTATGTTTTATGCTTGTTTTCCAGATTTACAAAAAAAAAAAAAAAGATTTCCAGCTACCTGCCGCCGGCGACCGGCCATCGGCCACCGGCGGCATACCTGAAACTGAAGCAGTGGCTTGGGGGAGAAGAAGAAAGGTTCATTTCCATGGTTTTATTGAAACTTGTATATGTTTTGTAAAGAAACTATTGGTATGTTTTGTAAAATGGAATATTATCGGTATTTTTTGTAAATTTGTTATTAGGGTTGTATATTTGTGTAATTCACCCTAATTAAAATCCCTTTATTAGTGGGCTGCTCTAACTTTTTACCGGTTCCTAGTTGTTACGTGGGTTGTTACGTAAAGCTGCTATTTATGTTGAAGAAACTGCTATTTTTGTAACTATTTAAAAACACTGCTATTTATATAAATAGGATCTTCTAAACTGCCTTGGTATGTAATAATCCCTTTAACGAACTAGTCTTTTTGGCTCATCTTGTGCTGGATTAATAGCATGTTTGGCATTGCTTCTCCAAATCCCAAAACGTTTTTTTCTTTCAAGAAAAATACTTTTTTGGACTTTTGAGGTGTTTGCCTTACAAAAAGAAAAACACTTTTAGGTAGTAGGAGAAGCAATTTTTTTGCTGTTGGGGAAAAGCTACAAATATCAGAAGCAGTTTATTAATTTTTTTCAAGACAAAAATATCCTCACCAAAAATTCATATTTACCAAATTATCCCTCATTAATTAATAATATTTCTCTCAAAATAAAATTATATTCATCTTTTTCCTATTCTTTTTCTTTACGTACTTTTACAAATCCTCTTCCTCTGAAATTTATCATAAATGATTTCTTTTGATATATTTAAATCATCTTTTAAAGGTAAGTTAATACTAAAAATTCCTAATTCCATTACCACTTTGATTTTACTATGTTTTGTGTTATTTAAAAACTTAAATTTATATCTTTTACTTTATATTTTACATATTAACTAAAGTCTTTTATGACAAATATTTAAAATATTTTATTTTCTAATAATCCAAATGTAAAATGAACTTGGATGTCCTTTTCGTAATTTGACACTCAAAAGTACTTTTCAAAATAAGCATTTTTTGGTAGCAATGCCAAACAGACTCTAAACATGTAGGCTTATAGCATGTTTGATCATGCTTCTCAGAAGCCAAAATCCCTTTTTTCAAAGTAAAAAGCAATTTTGAACAATTTTAAGGTTGGCAAAAAAAAAAAAAAAAAGGCGTTTTTGAGAAGAAGCATAATCATTTTTTCTACTGTTGGGAAGAAGTTACAAATTTCTGCTTTTCCCCATAACCAGAAGCAGAAGGTGTTTTTAATTTTTCAAGACAAAAATATCATTACCAAAAATATTTATTTACCATACTATTTTTAATAATTTTAATCAATATATCTCTAAAATGTAATAAAACTTTATTCCCCGCCTCCCTCATTTGGTTTAACTTTATTCCTATTAATTAAAAATCATAATATATATTTTTATTTTATTCTTAATAATGAAACTAAATGAAGATAAAAAAAATTAAGTCTTCCTAAAACAATATTTAAATCTTTGTATGTTTAATTAATATTAGTTACAAACTGAATCTTCATATTGCCCCTTCTCATAATTTGATACTCAAAAGTATCTTTTATATAAATTATCCAAACACAATTTGTTTGAAAAAATTCAAATGAGTTGGTCAAACACAAATTGCTTATTTTTTAAACTTATTTGAAAAGTATTCTTGACAAAAGTATTTTTCAAAATAAGCAGTTTCTGACAGCTTGACCAATACAAGTTCTTAATGTTACGTTACTCCCTCATATAATCGTTGAGATCCAAACTCGCCTAGTGCTCTTGCCTTTCGTGTTTCTTTTAATTTGTACTTTTGTTGTTACAAATAAGCAAAGAAAAAGCAAAGGAATTTTTACAGGAAAAATTACCAAAATAGGCACTTAGTTTTCAACTTTACCCGACCTGTCACCCCCTTCCTATTTTTAATTTTTTCTTTCACTCGTAACATTCCCTATTTAAAGAAACAAAAAACCCTTGCCCCCATTTTATCTCTTTTCCTTCTCTCTTTCCACTACCAATTTTGACTCCCTACCTCTTCCACCACTGACTCACCAGTCGTCGTCACTGTTACGCTGTTGCCGCCATCATTTTTTCTTCTTTTATTTTCTTTTTAAATAACAATGTTGATTTTTCGATGTAAATTTCGGTCAAAACTCCGGTGAGGTTTTGTTTATAATGTTTCTTCTTCTTTTTTACTTTTTTCATAAAAATCCGGTGAGATCTATTAGTTTTTTTTTTTTAAAAAAAAAATTAATGTTACATCTAGTATTTTTTTTCTTGTAGAAAATTGTATAAATCTTGTGTATTTGTTAAGATTTTGTGTAAAAGTTGTCCAAAATAATATATACTTTATTTTTACGAGTTTATGCAATTTTATATATTTTTATACAAGTTTGTACACTTTTGTAAACGTGTATAAAATTATATAAATTTGTATATGTGTGTATATACGATGAATAAATATAGTTTATACACTTCTATAAATGTGTATTAAACTGTATAAATCTGTATACGCGTGTATCAATAATGAATAAAGTTGTATATATTTTACATGTGCACTATTATGGATGTTTGTATAAGTTTTAATTTTTTGTGTATATTTTTATATGTTTCTTCTTGCATACGCACTTTTCTATGTATATACATGTATAATTTATTATTCTTTTGATGGATTTATGTATATAAAATTATTAATAAATAATAATTTAAAGAAAACCAGCAATAAGTTAGCTCCGGTGACAGAAAATAAGCAATCCCGACGAGATCATGTGAATTTTCCATTTTTCGGCCACCGGTGACTGTTGGCCTTCACCGCCGCCGCCGGCGATATGCTGACCGGCGACAGGGCAGTGGCGGGGGAGGGAGCAGTGGCACTTAGAGATTTTTATTTTGAGCGAAAGTTCAAAGGGGATGCTATGCCATGTAATTATTAAAATAAGGGGGTTGCTATGTCATGTAAGTAAAAAATGTGGCCATTTATTCGTAAATTAGTTGTTTTGAGGTGCTATTTCTGTGGAAAAAAAAAAGCCCTAAAGAAGATGAAAATGATTCTACATTGAAGAATAATCAAGGGAAAATTTAATAACTAACCATATATATCACATAATCTTACTGTTTAATAGACACATTTAATAATTTCAATGGCTAACCAAAATAGATGCTAAAAAATAGGTTCATGAATATCCTAACATCTTAAAACACTGCGTGAAAAACTGATAACTCAACAGCCGAAAAATCATCTCTTAAAAACAGTCCATGAATATCTTAAACACTGCCTGAATATCTCAGAACATCATGTCCCTTAACTGAATGTTTATGGAATCTGATCAGCCGAAAAATCAGGATTCCCACAAGGCACGTAATGAATAAATCTTTACCACTATATATATCCATATATACAATGATATTAACAGAAGAAATATCGCAGAAATATTACAAATTTTTAGAACATAAGGTATCTCTATAAACGCATTCAAGAGGAATCATTATCGATATTGCAGTTGTATTACGGGAATATTATCAAAATATGACACCAATTAGTATTACGTGAATGCATATTGTTTGAATAATTTCTACATAAAGACTAAGTCGTACAATTCAATTAGTATCCCTTAAAAACATGAAATAGTATAAGAGCACTTATAATTGTTGAATATGCAGAATTTATATGCAAAATATATTTAGTAAGTATGAACAATATTGCAGAATGTAAATGCAATAAGAGCACTTATAATTGTTGAATATGCTGAATTTATATGCAAAAAAATATGCAGTAAGTATGAAGTAGTATAAGAGCACTTATGATTGTTGAATATTATGTTATTATATGCAAAAAATATTCAATGAGTATGAAATAGTTCAGCAGACTATAAAAATATGCATAAAATATTAATGAAGTATCTCCTATACAAAGTGGTCTATGGGAGGGTGAAATTTTAAAAATTTGATTTACCGCTTTAGTTATAATAAGAGCAAAAAAATTAGGAGATAACTCACATTCTCAGTGAGTAATTAATTAAGAATCAGTAAAAATATTAAATGCAGTAGACACACTAAGAGGAAAACGTGCAAGTTCCCAAAATTAGGCACATTTAGAGGGAAGTTGATCAAATTTTAAAAATGGCTAATAAAAGATAGTTAAATAAGTCTAAATGTCTATATGCTATAAATTAGAAAAAATATATCTATTTTCTGTTAAAGGCAATTCCAAATGTCTATACAATGTAAAAATATGTCAAAAATATCAATTGGTAGGAATTGTTAACACTTATAGTCAAGTTACTAAATAAGGACACCTGAAGCACTAAAATTATAATTCTCTAACAAAAAATCAGTACCCATGATGATGGTGGAGATTTTGATTACTACCTAGTTTTTAAATTGCTTAAAAGGAAACAATCAAACAATTACAAACTTTTAGAAAAGTAATTGTATTTTAAAAACACATGTTTTTGAAGTCTAGCCGCATAAAAAAATTGTGAAAATTCGAACTAAACTTTAAGAAAATATCCTGGAGTTGAGTTCAAAGTTCCACAAATTTCCTGGAACTTCATATTTGCGGTCCCAGAAATTTTCCTGGACTTTCTGAACTAAAATTTTCAAAGTCCAGGATAATTTCCGGGGACTTCATATTTCGCACTCCCTAGGAAATATTCCTAGGAGTTTGAAAATTTAAGTTCAAAGTAGTAGAGTTTTTTTTTTTTTTAAATTTTCCGTATTTCTTCAAATGGCTATGTTTGTAAAAGTTTTCAAATAATGGTTGTTTCTCTTTTAGCACGTTGCAAATTGGTTATGGGGTCAACTTGTACCTATATTTTGTAGTTGTATGAATCACTCAGTATGTCCATTGGTTCATGAATAAGGATAAAATTTAGGCCCAAATTTTAATGCACATATTGAAGAAAATAACACCAATAAAGGGTGGTTTGAACTTTAGGCCCCGCTAAAAAAATCTTAAAAAGATAGTCTTTGTTGCGCATTGGGCATAGAGATATAATTTTGCCTATTAGATGGGAGTTCTGGATGTTTATAAGTTACCTACAATGAAGATATCTCCTTGTTGATTTTTTTTTTTAAAACCCCATTCCTTCCCCTCTCTCGGAATAAATAGTGGCCCTCCCACTTTTTGCTCCTACGGAGGGTACTTATCATCTGAGCAACCCTCGCTTGTTGTTGAATTTTTTCTTGGAAAACACTTTCTTCCTCTTTTCCTTATCTGTACGTTTTTTTCCAGAATTGGTATTGATGAAAATACCTTATTCTATCTATTATAGGCAAGAGAGAGGACCAACACTTAACTCATTATCCCACTTTTCATCAAAGTGGGTATAAGAAGGTAGGTATATCCAAAAATAACTTCTCTTAAATTATTAATAGGAATTCAGTTAATAATAATTTTATCAAACCAAAACAATAGAGGCACATGGGCCAAAATTATTATTCTCCCACTTGGCACACGTTCATTATTCATTTAATGATTTAATAAAAATCTCAATCATGAGGTGCACGGTTAGCGCTAAATTGCAACATCATTCGTTGTTATTAAGTAAATCAACTAATATGAGTCATGACGGTTATACATCACTTTCGACATAGTCCCTTCAATGTACTACTATATTAGTCTATTACCCAACACAACCTTTAATACATAATAGTCCAATAATAACGCTTAAATCATCTTTATCTAAGCTAAAACCTGTGATCGTCATTCTCACGTTATATATACAGAAACATTTACATTAATGAGCTCATAGTGTCAATCTCATAAATATCATAAAGTCTTTACATAAAGTCATATATTGCTATCAATAATGCTCGTTCTTTCAACATGATCCATAAATGTTTTGGGAGGTAATCCATTCATCAAAGGATCAACAATCATAATTTTGGTGCTAATATCTTCACTTGACACTTTATGTTTCTGGACTTGTTCTTTAACGACAAGGTATTTCAAGTCTATTGACTTAGCACCATTCATATACTTGTTGTTCTTAATAAAGAACACTTCTGAGGAATTATCAAAATAAATTTTCAGCGACATACCAATACCGTGGACCATTCCAAGTCCTGAAATAAAATTCCACAACCACTTAGCTTAAAATGTGGTCTTAAAGCATGTCACAATCAGTATAATCTGAATCTAAATATCCAACCATATCTAGATGGTCATATTTTCTATAAGTGAGCATATATTTCATTTTCTTACATCCCAAATTATTATTTAGACATTGATTGAGACTGAATTTATTTTCTTTCCTAGTTGGAATATGACTTGATGAGCAATTTTCCATTCAAAATCTCTCCAAAACTTTATCGATGTAAGCCTTTTAAGACAAACCTGACATTCCCTGTGATCTATCCCGGTCACATATGTTGCCTTTATCATATCTTCCATTTCAAAGTTCTTAGAGATAAATTTCTTAGTGTCATGCCTCATACCAAGATCATTAGTAGCAATCAAGATGTCATCAACATACGGAACTAAAATTATAAACTTACTCCCACTGACCTTCAGATATATACACCGGTCAACGATATTTTTCTTAAATCCAAAAGCGACAACAGTTTCATGAAACTTAAGATACCACTGTCAGGAAGCTTGCTTAAGCCCGTATATTGATTTCTTCAGTTTACACACCATGTGTTCCTTTTCTTCAACTTCAAACCCCTCTGGTTTATCCATATAAACTTCTTCTTTTAAATTTCTATTCAGAAAGACGATTTTCACATCCATTTGATGTAGCTCTAAGTCATAATGAGCCACCAAAGTCATTATAATTCTAAGTGAATCCTTTCTAGAGACGGGTGAAAAGGTCTAAATATAGTCAACACCGTATTTTTTAGTAAATCCTTGAGAAAAAAGTCTGGCCTTGTGGCATTCTATATTACCATTTGAGTCACGTTTGGTCTTAAAGACCCATTTACACCCGACTCTTTTTCAACCTTTTGGTAATTCAACAAGGTCTCAAACTTCATTTTGTTGCACGGACTTCAACTCATCTTTCATGGCATTTAACCACTTATCAGAATTACTACTTTCAATGGCTTGTGAAATGAAACTGGATCATCATCAATTTCCAAGTCATCTAGATCAATTTCCATATCAGTTTCTGACTCGTATAAATATACTAAAAAATCATCAGAAATCACATGTCTCCTTTGTCTTTGAGATTTTCTTAATGCTACTTCTTGCGGTACATTTATTGCAGGTTCGCCGATTATTTCTTCATTATGAATAGCAGGATTATTAATTTGATGTTCTTGTTGGTTGTTAGACGGTACAACAACTTTAGCAACAACAACGTTAGAAGAAGTACAGGGTAAAGGAATTTGCACCCTAACTTACCTAATTTTCACATTACGTGGTTCTTCACTCCCACTAACTTTACCATTCTCAATGAACCTAGCGTTTCAAGTTTAAACAATTCTTGTACTATGGTTAGGATAGTAAAATCTATACACTTTTGATTTTTTTGGATAACCAATGAAGAAACCACAGATTGTCCATGAATCTACCTTAAACTAGGTTTCCTACCAGTCCAAAGTTCAAAAGGTGTCTTTGGAACTGCCGTACTAGGAACCCTATTTAATAAGTACACGACAGTCTTTAAAGCATATATCCATAATGAAGCGGGTAAAGATGAATTACTTAACATACTCATAACTAATTTTATTAAAGTACGATTGCGCCTTTCTGCCATACCATTTTGTTGTGGTATGCCAGACATTGTGTATGGCATTGTGTATTGAGCACATATGCCACACTTTTCAAGGGATTTAGAAAATTGACCAGCGTGTTGTCCAGTTCATCATATTTTCCATAATTCTAACCACCTCTATCTGACCTGATTATTTTCATCTTTCTGTCTAATTGTCTTTCAACCTTATTAATAAATACCTCTAAGGCACTTACTGCTTGAGATTTTTCATGTAACAAATAGACATAACCATAACGTGAAAAATCGTCAATAAAGGTGAGAAAGTTCTTTTTTTTACTGAAAGATGAAATATCAAATGGACCATAAATATTGGTGTATATTATTTCAAGAAGCTGTGTGCTTCTTATGGCTTATTTCTTTGTGCATTTTATTTGTTTTCCTTTAAGACAATACAATCCACATAAATATTCAGGTCTGTAAAATCCAAATCTGAAAGGATTTCATTCTTAACTAATCTTTCCAGTCTTTCTTTGCATATGTGACCTAAAAGTCTATGCCACAAATAAGCAGAGTGTTCATTCACCAATCTATGTTTGGTTCCAACATTATGATGCGGAGGGTTTCAGCAAACAAATTATCAAGATTTAATTTGAATAAACCATCACAAAGAATACCAGAACCAATGAGATGATTAAGCTTAAACAAACTAAAACATCCAACGCGGAAATTAGAAGTGTATCTAGCCTTGTCTAACTTAGACAAAGAAACTAAATTTCTAGAAACAGAAGGTACATAATAAGTTTCAAATAAGTCTAAGTGATGCCCAGTATCTAGGATTAATCGATAAGTCTTGGCATCTTAAATTGAAGCCTTTACTCTATTCCTCATGTACACAAATATTTTATTTTGCGTTATAATTTAGGTTGTATGGAATCCTTGCATCGTATTAAAAATGTGAATCGTACAACCAGAGCCAATCCACCAAGTATTATAAGGAACTTAAGTTAAATTTGATTCGAGACGCATAAAAACATAAATTTAATTCGAGACATATATAAACACAAGGCTTACTTTTCTTCTCGAACCATGCCTTACGTTCTACATAGTCTTTATGAAAGTGACCAGGTTTTCCACAGAACGACAGTTATCATTTTTGTGTTCCTTCTTACGTACTTGAGGAGATGACTCATTAACATTATGGTTCCTCTGTTTACCCTTAACATTCTTCTTTCTTTTCTTTCTAGCTCCTTGATGGCTTACAAAGTTAATAGAGTGGGTTCCTTGATATCCTTATTTTCTCTTGAACCAGCATTCTATGCAATACATACACGTTTCATTTGTCTTTCTTGGTGTTGTAGTTCATTTGGAAAGGACCATACTCAGACGGTAATGAGTTGATGATGAATTGTACAAGGAAATTTTCATCCACTTCCATTCCCAATGTCTTAGGTCTTGTTTCTATGTTCGTCATTTCAAGTTTTTCATTTCAATGACATGCTCATGCATTGTAAGTGAACCATCAAACTTCATAGTGGTCAAGGTACCCATTAGTGTCCCAGCAAGAGACCTGTCAGCAGTTTGGAAGCATTCTTTTACAAGTCTCGGAAGCTCTTTGGCACTTTCAATATTGGGAAAAGTAGACTTAATGTGTACGCAATACTCATTCACATGAACATTAGGCTTAATCTGTTAGACTAGTTTCACTAATTAAAATAGGACTTTTCTTCAGCAGTGCTAGTTGCAGTAATAACAGTTGGCTTCTCATTGTAGAGTGCTTGCTCATCAAGATATAAAACTCCAAGATGGAATTTGATATGTTCACACCACTCCTAGAAGTTCAGTCTATTAAAGGCCGTAACAGAAGCATAGTGTGAATGAAGAGCTAATGTCGGATCAATTATGCTCATTAAGTAACGCTTTGAGTTTTAAACTAAACATATTGTTAGATTCAGAAATGATTTTATATAGACTTTAAGTGCATCTTGATGTTCACCTTTGGACAGAACGCCAAAATACCAACCTTAGACATTACAACAACAATAACAACATACCCAGTGTAACCCTACAAAGTGGGGTCTGGAGAGGGTGAGATGTACGCAGATCTTACCCCCACCAAGGTGGAGAGTCTGTTTTCTATAGACCCTCGGCTAAAACAAAACATTTTGAAAACAAACAAAATATTTTGAAATCATGATAAAAACCAACAAGGTAAAAAACACCACTAATGCTGAAGTACTCATATAAAAACCACAATAGCTAGAGCAAACAGAAGACACCAATAGCGAAAAAGGATACATGCCAAGATAAAACCACTATGCATGAGAGTAATAAACTTAGACTGCTCATAACCAATCGCTTCTTACCTAACCTTCTACCCTAATCCTAGACCTCCACGCTTTCTTATCCAGAGTTATGTCCTCGGTGATCTGGAGGTGAGCCATGTCCTGTCGAATCACCTCGCCTCAATTCTTCTTCGGTCTTCCTCTACCTCTCCGAAGACCCAGCACAACCAGCCTCTCGCACCTCCTCACTGGAGCATCTGTGCTCCTTCTCATCACATGTCCGAACTATTGCAGCTCACTTCACGCATCTTTTCCACCACTGAGGCCACTCCCACCTTGTTACAAATGAAGTCATTTCTAATCTTATCCAACCTCGACCAACCTTAGACATTATGATGCTTAATATAATTTAATATCATTTGATAATTATTTAATGCACCAATTAGTATTATTTACTATCTTTGGATAAATAAATAACACTAATGGTACATCTAAATTATCTCTTTAGTGTTTGAGGATTACAAGAACAAGCAATCAACCTTTAGGCGACCCATAAATATCCTATAACCTTGAACTTCAACTTTTCCATAACTTATATCATTTCTAAGCATCAAATTTATGGGTAATTAAATTTATGTTTATCGTTATTTTGGAATTAATAATTTCATAAAGATTCGACTACTTTGGTGATTAACGAATCGTACATATTTAATTCCAAAACATTAATGCAGATTTAATAATTTATGATTCTAGAATTTCTTATAGGGAGAAATCCATAAAAATGCATGTTAGCTTTATCAACACCATTCAAATTTCATAATTCCAGTCACATAAAGATTAAAATGAACTTTCAGTGTTGAGACTCTCGTAATGCAACTTAGAATTGGTAGCCTAGTTCTCTGTTAAGTTCAAGAATACAAGTATCTATATGCCCTTGATACACTATGAAAGCTGTATCACATAAATTCCAATTATAGTAATAAGAAATTTGTTCTAATAGATAAATTTCATAATGGAACAAGATACTACTCATAATAAAAGAAACAATAGGAATTTTGAGCCAGTCACTTTCGAAAGTATATAACATCAATGGGATAAAATTATGAATTTTATAAAATATATATATATATATATATATATATATATATTTTTTGTGTTAGTTATTATTAAAAGATGTCATTCAAGAATCATAAAATATTAACAATTAAGTGGCCGATCCTTCAAGTATATATTTTATAACCCTTAAAAATTCAGTGTGAAATATATTACAAAATTACATTTAACAGCAATTTTAAATTCTCAACCTACTCCATCGTTTAAAAAAGGATGAACCTTTTCGCTTTTCGAGAGTCAATTTGACTAATCTTTGAATCTAAGTTAGACTATATTAAATTAATATTTTTAAATATAAATTTGTATATTCAAAAAATATACGAAAAGTACTATAACATGCAACTCTTCCTATATCAATATGATGAAAAAATCATCTTAAATTGTTGGTCAAAGTTCATCCAGTTTGATTAAAGGCGAAAAGGTTCATCCAAGCTGAAAGGAATGGAGTACATTATTAGGGTTTACAAAGTTGAAAGAAAAGTTCATCTTTATGGAAAATCATTAAATCCTAAACCTGGTCTGGATACCTCATGTTAGCTTCAATAATTTCAGGAACGTGGAACTTAATGATTTTTACATAAACACATATTCAGTCAAGAAAAACATACCAGGATCAACCATAATATTTCTTGATTGAAGTTGAGCGGAAGCTATTGATTTTCTTGTTGAATTTGTTCTTAGAAAACACTTTCTCCCTCTTGTCCTTTTCTGTATATTCTTTTCAGAATTGGTATTGATGGAAATACCTTATTCTATCTATTATAGGCAAGAGAGAGAGAGAGAACCATCACTTAACCCATCATCCCACTTTCCATCAAAGTGAGTATATGAAGTTATAACAAAAAATAACTTCTCTAAAATTAATAGGAATTTAGTTAATAATAGTTTTATTAAACCAAAATAATAAAGGCAGGTGGGGCAAAATTTACACAATATTCTGCTGTAAATATAAGATACTTTTTACCATGAGGATTCCTTGCCGTTCATTACACATTAGAGGTCTAGATATTTCTTTTTTGGGGTTGTTAAGAGTAGTATCTATAAATTTACGCTATTAAATAGGAAAAAGAGAATAAGGAGTTAGAACTATATAAATGCATGCGGTATACCATATCTGATATATAGGTCATCTACTTCTGTATATAAATGTCTTGTGTTACTCTACTTTTTCTCTCAATTTAGCATGTCGACAAACAATCTATTATAGGCATGTTTCTTACCATGTAACACAATCTCTTCTCTCCCCTCTAAAATTGGATAGCATATGTGGAAGAGTGTTAGAAATATAAAACGCTTTAATTAGTGATTTTTTTCTTTGGCTTACAGTTGTGAATTGTAAATTCTTTACAAAATCCATTAGGAGAAGAATTTCTTACTTCCGTAGATAAGAAGCTTTGGACTTAAAGCTAATCTTTTGATGGAAGTTAAATACGAGACCAAACTAGTAACTGAAGACCTCTTTTTTTTTTTAAGAAAAAAACGATATACAGTCGTAAGTTAGACCAGTTACGACAGAATAAAATTGCTTTGAGTTCCTTTTTGGATTGGAGGAGGAAAAAAATATGGGTTAGAGAGAGAATCTCCCACTTCTCACTAGAAATCAATTCAAACATCGCTTGCTTTGAGTCTTTAGTGAACAAAACAAAATTTTCCCCAGGAAAATACTCACTTATTTGTACCACCATTCTAAAAACATTGAAGACTTCTCTACAATTTCTAAAACATCACCTTCTGCGTATGAGGAGGTGGTTCCATGGATGAAGAGCCTCCAGGCTTTGAAAGAAATTTAGGAACCACACCTTCAGACAAAATTCTAGTTTCAACAGACTTACAAAATATATCTCCAAGCAAAAACTCATCTTGCTGGAATTAGGGCAATATCATCAACAAACTAAAAAACAACCTAAATAGTATGCATAACAACAAGTTTTCTTTTCAACAATCACTTGAATACTTTGATATCTGATGAAAGTAAAAATATCCTAAAAGATGAATGTTGTGTCCCCATCACTAGTCAAGATAAAGAGTGTATATATAAGATCTGGACTAATGCAGTCATTGTGAAAGTCATTGGACGACGAGTAGGTTATCAATTCCTCAAACAAAAACTTCAGCCATTTGGAAACCTATGGAATCTTTATCCTTAATAGATCTAGAAAACGACTACTACCTAGTTAAATTTCTAGACAAATCAAACATAATCGAGCTCTTCATGATGGACCTTGGTTTACTGGAAACCAATTCCTTACCGTTAGAGAGTGGGAACAAAAATTCATATCTTCTTCTGCTTCCATAACTTATTCAGTAATATGGGCAAGATTATCTGAACTCCCAACGGAATTCTACGACTATGAAATTCTGCAAAAAATAGGAGGAGCCTTAGGAAAATTTTTAAGAATAGATGCGACTACATCTTCAACTACTAAAGGAAAGTATGCTCGAGTATGCATCCTAGTTCCAATTGAAAAACCCTTAAAAAGTCATATTAGTATAGGAAAGCATTTCCAAAGAATTACCTATGAAAGTTTAAATGTTTTATGTACATTCTGTGGAAGACTAGGTCATAATCAAAGAATATGCACCCAAAACCCTAGTGCAAAAGTAGGTGATAGTCAAGAAATGAAAGCAGCACCATAAGCAAGGATCTGAATAACATAACTGAAAAAATGGACAACTGAACCATAGTATCTCATACTAAAAAAAGTAAAAATAAAAACTATAACATTCTCTCCAACAAAGGCTCATCAAGTCAGACTTCAAGAGATCTCCATGATCAACCAGAGCTCAAGGAAGGACCAGAGCTCATGGAAGGAAAGAGGGTGGCGCAAGATACGAATAGAAGCATGGGAAAACAGAAAACTTCGGAAAAGCTGTACTTTGTTCCAAAAACTACAAAGGTTAGTGAAAGATCCAGCAAAACATTAGAAAAACCTTTGGGTAATAGGAATGAAGACCTGACCATGTGTATAGTTGTAAATGACATATTCAAATTTCTCAAAACAAACTCTTTTCACGTAATAGGTATGAAAAAACAAAAGCATAGTGTTTCGAACCAAATCAATGAATTAAATGTTGATGGTAAGAACCTTAAATACAACCTTAAGACTGAGCAAAATAGTATTCGAAGCAACTTAAATGCTCTACTACATGAACACTTTAATGACAATGATGAGCTGCAAGAAAATAAGCAAGGACATAACATTAATGAGATGGAATGGAAGCAAACCCATAGTACAAAAGCCAAATCTTCCTTCCCCGTCAATACTAGCAATCTGAATTTAGAAAAAGAAATCAAACTATAAAATGTCACACTTACATTAAATATTTCTGTTAGTACCACAGAAAAAGAGCCCCCAAATGATCAAAGATAAAAACTTTTTAAATCAATCACATACAAAAATCAACCTATCGAATATCCATCAACAAGAAAATGCAGTAAACGGTAACAAGGACCAAATACTTTCTCTTAATTCTTTAACTAATAAAAATACAAAGAAAGTGAAGTATAACCAAGAACTTATATCTCTTAACAAAACTAAGGAAGAAGAGATGCCAAGACTCCCTACTCCCAGCTACTATCGCAGAAACCAAAGGCAAAGAAGGAACACTTGGGTGAGAGAGCAAACTCAAACCACAATGCCAACAATACCAACAAATCTCCCAACAAACCCTATGAATCAATCCCAGAACATACCTCCACAAACTCACCTCACACCACCACTAGCACCAAACCAGGTATCATAATCACTACTAGAACAAGGTCTGATGGATCACTCTTTGAATGTACCTATCCAAGTCAATAGACAAGCAATGACAGTACAAATAGGAGATCCAAATTACCTAGCTTTGATAATAACGGAGGGACTGAGAATAGGGCTAACGAATGTAACAAACAATCTCAACGCCTTACTCGCGAACATGCCACAACAACCTCCAACAATGGCTTATCCTATATTCCCTTTTCATTAATGAACCCATCTCCTTAGGTACCTTAGTCATGGATTTTGATGAGCAACCCTCAGCCAATCTTAATGAACCTGAATCTTCCACTATATCCACCTCTGAACCAAAACCTTATGAACTCAGTTCCTCTCTTCCAAGCGGGGAGCCAAAACACAATTAATCACACAGTGACAAGTCAAACCCATGTGAACCTAGCATATTCGAACCAAAATATGAATCAAACCGCGATGAGCCAAGCTGCAACAAGCCAAACTCATTTGAACCAAACTCATGTGAACCAGAACTGGAATCCAACTATATTGAACCAAGCCCCATTGAACCAACACATGATAAACCAAGCTCTTATAACAACACAACAGAACCCTCAACCATCTCCCACCCAGATAACAAACAATATCATCAATATCAACTTGAACAATCCAACAAATGCACAAAATCAGGCAGGAAATCTGATATTCGAGGAGGACGAAGAGGGGGAGGGAGGGGGCGATCAACAACGACAAGAGTGGAGAACGCAATGCTAAGATACTCAAGATCTCTAGTGTTTAGGAAAAATCAAGTAAAAAGATTCAAATTTTGCTTCCCGGTGGATTTAAGGAAATACTCCATAACTATAAGGGAGCTAATGCACTCTGCAACTTACAAATACGGGGTGGTACTCATTCAACGATATACGAGAATTATTGGATGCAGGTGACTCAGGTGGTATAGCAATCCTTTGGAAGACGGGAGACATCGAAGTAGACCAGATTGGACCTACGAATCAGGAGATGCATGCCATGATAAAGGTTAATAATACTCCTAACCCTACAAATTTGTTATTTACTGTGATTTACGCTAGTAACTTAGTGAATGAAAGAGATATACTATGAGATAATTTGAAAATAGTTTCAGACAACTATAAAGGCCCATGGCTTCTTGCAGGCGACTTTAATAAGTTACACAAGCGTCTGAGAAATTCGGTAGAAGCCTTTAAATTATAATAACACTGCAAAATTGATAAACTGTCTAAACTACTGTAGTTTCCTAGACATGGAGTTTTAGGGGTCTAGGTTTACATGGACAAATAAAAGAAAGAAGAAAGTTAATATTATAATGGAAAGGATTGGCAAATTCTATGCAAACTCGAGCTGGATTAACGATTTTAATGAAACCAGTGTAACTCATATGACTAGAACTCATTCAGACTGCTGTCCTATCAGAATGGAACTCAAAAAGTTATATATCCGTAAGAATGAAGTCTTTAGGGTTGAATCTTTTTGGACATCACATCCTACCTTTAAGTATCTTGTTAAAGAGACTCGGGCAAATCAGAAAAATATAATTAAGGCAACTGAAAATTTACTGAAAAAATAAAAGATTGGATCAAAAATATTTTTGGCAACATCTTCAAGAGAAAAAAGATTATTAACGCTAGAATAGAAGGTACTAAAAAATCATCTAAATATATGACTAGCCAATTTCTAATTGATATTGAATCAGAGCTATTGGAAGAACTAAAACAATTCAGAAACAAGAAGAAGATTTTTGGAAATTAAAATCGAGAGTGCAATGGATTAGCCAAGGGGATGCTAATACAAAATTTTTTTATATTACTACCATGCATAGGAGACTCAAATAGGATCCTTAGTATTAAATATGAAGCGGAAAACTGGTTTTATAACCAAAGTAAAATTATGGACAAGATTCAGACATATTATATCTCTCTTTATAACATTAGTTTAGAATATAGTTTGAAAAATTATGATTACAAGAACTTTAATTCCATCTTGTCCATTGAAGAGGGATTACAACTATTCAAAGAGATTACAATAGGGGAAATTAGAAGAGCGGTATTCTATTTTAAACCCTATAAAATTCCAGAACCGGATGGTTTCTATCCCTTCTTTTTCCAAAATTACTGGGACGAAACAAAGGAAAAGTTGATCCAATTTTGTAAGGATACGTTCACAAATGGTAAAATGAGGGAAGATATAAATCAAACATATGTATGTCTCATCCAAAATGTAAAATTTCAGAGACAATTAAGCAATTTCATCCTATTAGCCTGTGCAACACGGCTTATAAAATTATTACAAAATTTTTAGTTAATCGAATAAAGCCTTTTATATCCAAATTGATCCACCCTACCCAAACTATTTTTCTTAAGGGTAGGAGGGCTCGGACAATGCGATCATAGTAAATGAACTGCTTAACTATTTCAAGAATACTAAAGGGATAAAAGGGAAAATGATGATAAAAATTGATCTAGAAAAAGCATACGATAAAGTTGAGTGGTCCTTTATTAAAATATTCTTATCATTCCTACATTTTCCAAAAGAATTGATTGATCTGATAATGTCTTGCATAACTACCACTTCAATCTCTATCTTAATCAATGGTAATAAAACAAATTTCTTTAAATCTATAAGGGGAATTAGACAAGGAGATCCTCTATCTCCCTATCTTTTCATAATTGGAATGAAAAATGTTGTCTAGAGTCATTAATCATGAGGTAAATTGTCAAATATGGGACCCTACTAAAACATCTTATAATGCTCCATACCTATCTCATTTTTTCTTCACATATGATCTAATCCTTATTCTAGAAGAAAATCACAAAAGTTGTGACAAAGTCATTAAGACTCTTGAAAACTTATGTAAAGTATTGGGGCATAGGGTAAATTTTGACAAATAAAAAATCTTATTCTCAGAAAATTGCAAATATAAGACATCAAATAAGCCAAAAACTTAACATTAGTCAAGGAGAAAATTTTTGGAAGATATCTAGGGTTCCCCTTGACGAACAAGAGAATGAAAAACTCTAATTTTCAATTCATTATTAAGAATCTAAACAACAAGCTATCGGGGTGGAAAACCAACTTCCTAACCATGACAGGTAGAACAACCCTCATAAATCGACCCTAGCTGGTATTCAAAATCACATAATGAAATGTATAGCCTCCCCTAAACCACATCTAATAGGATTGATAAGATTCAAAGAGACTTCCTATGTGGTAGCAACGCTGATAAAAGAAAATGCCATTATGTGGGGTGGAATAGAGTTACTAATCATAAAAGCAAATGAGGTTTAGGACTTCACAAAACCCACTGGAAAATATGTCTTTTCAAGCATCACTTGCGTGAAGGTTCAAGAATACTTGCTCATCTTCCGTATGGGAAAAAGTGCTTGAGAGCTAATATAACAATAGAAACTCTAGTGGAGATACTAACAACACCTCCAACATCTGGAAGTACATTAAGAAGGGAGAAAAAATACGTCAAGAAAGAATGCGATGGGCTGTGGGAGATGGAAGAAATATTAACTTATGGAACGATCGATGGATAGTAGGGAAAAAAGAGCTCAAAAAATATGTCATAGGTCATTTAGATAAGGAGCAGGAGAACCAAACTCTTTCATCTATAATTCAGAATGGTTTCATTGATATCTCAAAAATCCCTATTCCTATTCCGGATAAAATAAAGCTTAGTATAGGGAATACGTACATTAAAAAGTATGGAGACTATAATAATATTCTTAGCTGGGATATAGGAAAATTTGGAAACTTTAGTACTTGCGCTGCATATTCCATCATTGCTCACAAGCATAAAATTCAAAGTCCTGATGAAAGAGATCTATCCTGGATATGGATATGGAGCTGGAGCACTTTAAACAAGATAAAATCTTTTCTTTTGCTTGCTGCGATCAATAGACTCCCCACAACCATGATGTTAGCCCAGAGAAACATAATTAACTCAAATATATGCTCTATATGTGGTCATGAAGTAGAACATGTAATCACCTAATTTTGGCACAAAATCTAATTATTTTCTTATAATATTTGCTTTTTTTTTTCTTAGTTATTTACATTCCATTTTAGTTAGTTTTTAGTTAATTAATTAGAAGAGAAGATAGGAAAAAATACCCAAAAAATAAAAATAAAAAAATATAAAAAAATATATTTGTTATGTGTTTAATTGTGACTTTATATTTTGACTGTGATAATCTAGCATTTGCGTAATTTTAAGTGTTAGTTAATTTGTTTACTTGTTAATTGCGTGTGCGTTAGTTAATATGTAACCTGCAATTAGAACTATTTGTGAAATCCAAAAGGAGAACTAATGAAGCCCAACATTTCAGCCCACGCCATTTGACCCGGTTTGATCTCAGCCATCCAAGTTTCTTATCCAACGGTCCTGATCCTCCCATCACTTTCACCCTTATATGCATTTTCAACCCCTCATTTTTCCCCATTTACACAATACAAATCATAGACCAGCTGAACCATGCCAAACCTCCTCACCCATCGGAAATCGCCACTGCCGGCGGCGCCACCGTCCTTCGCCGCCGGCAAATCACAAAAAATATGTTCCCAGGCGCGCCTCGGCCTCCTCATTCCCGATCAATAATTCGTTTCTCCAAATTCACAATGTATTGGCGTAGATCGGGATTTTAAAAGTCGTGGCCAAAGCTTTTTCCGGTGACCTCTTAATATTTTCTGGTGACTTTTACATGGTACACACTGTTTCTCTTTTCTCCTCTTTCCGTTATTTCCTTTTTCTAGCTGAAACGACCCCAAATGGGATCGTTTCCGTTAGAATAAGAAGGTTATGGATTCGATGGGGTCTAAATATGAACTGGGTCTGTTCGAACGGGGGTGTTAAATGGCGGAATTAGTGGTTGTTTGGTGGAGTTATGACTGTGAGGTTATTGGTTGTAGCGTAGGTGATGGTATCGGGCTGTTGTGATTCGATTTTTCCTATGATGTTTTGGTGTCGACGAGGCAGTGGTGGCGCGTTGTCGAAGCTGATCGGAAGTGTGAAGTTGATAGTAAAATACTGTAGTTTGGTTTGATATTTAGCTTTGGTGGTCTGTGTTGGTGTTTGGAGTTTGGAAGGATGATGGCTTTAGGGGGCTGTTTCGTCGTGCTCAAGCTGTGATGACAGTGAGACGATGGTACTGATGCAACGAGGCTCGATGATTGGGCGACGCAATGATATAACGGGCAGTAGCAGCGTTGGTGATATAGCTTTGGTATTGCGGATTTTGTTTGGTATAAGCATGTCTTCTTTCTTTACTTTGATTAGTGAATTTGATCAGATTAGGATTCCATGATTAGTGAGGGTACTAGTATAAATTATCTGGTCTTTGTATGTCTCTCTTGGTTCGGGATTTGTATAGTCGAACGTCTTTGCTTGAATCACCCTCTTGAATGAATGAGGATAATGAGGATCCCTGTTCAAGTATTTAGATTTGTTTGACCTAATGTTATATATGAGTAGGCGTGTTTGTTGTCAAGCATGATACTAGTATGCTGTTGTCTTTTCAGTTTGTTGTTGTCTTTATGTCGAAAGCATGGATCACTTTTGTTTGTATCGGATTATTGGAATCAGTTTAAGTGTGTTTGAGTAATGGTTTTTGGGGTCCTGAACACTGATGTTTAAGCAGAATCAAATGATAAGTTTTTGTTTGTGCCATTGATGCAGCCTGAACACGTGCTGATCATGTGTTAGATCTACCGAGGCCAATGACACGAAGCCAAGCCAAGCTGCTACAGGATGTCCACATTCACTTGGCTTGGTCGAAGGAAAGCAACCACTCCGAGCTGAGTACCCGAGCTCAAGAACCGAAGGCGTCATCTACAAGCTTGAGCTCGAAGGAGAGAGTGACCGAACCCCACCCGAACACTCAACATCGACGCCGAAGTAAAAGGGCAAATAACCGAAGGAAGAGCGATCGATGTCAAATATGAGCATAGCTGAGAAACCGAGCACCGAAGTGAAGGAACTCGAGCTCAAGTGTTCGAAGTCAAGTGTTCGGTTGAAAGAGTAACCGAACACTCATTAAATAGCCCTGCGTGGCTCACTCCTATTGGTCGCATGTGACCATTTACTGTTTTATCCTTAGCGTAGCCTATAAATACTCGATTATATTTAATTTGTAGAGGTGGTTTTTGAATATTGAACATAGCAGTTGCTATTGAAAGTGTCTCCGATGGAGCCGAATCAAGACGTGGAATTTTAAAAAACTTGTGTCAATCGCTGTGAGTCGTTTGAATATTTTCTTCTTGGTCATTCAATTTACAAGAAGCGTTGTCTTTCTTGAGGATTGTTGCTTAGTATAGGTGATTCTTTGCCTCCGATTCATCGAG
Source organism: Petunia axillaris subsp. axillaris (assembly GCA_029990575.1). Taxonomy (NCBI): domain Eukaryota; kingdom Viridiplantae; phylum Streptophyta; class Magnoliopsida; order Solanales; family Solanaceae; genus Petunia; species Petunia axillaris. The sequence goes on from JARKNS010000008.1 coordinate 165,165,462, forward strand.
CCCGAGACTAGTTCCTCGCCGTTCTTTGAATCGAAGCAAGATTTGTCTTGCTTCTATCTTTACTTTTCTGTTGTTCTTCCGCGTTTTCATCGTGTCTAGCTTTCCCTCGGGTTTGCTTGTACCATCTTGGTATCAGAGCACGGTTTGAGCTAGTTTTTGCAACCTCAAATCATGTTTGTTTATTCGTGCTTGTGTCTCCATTTTCAGCTTTCTTCCTTGTTGTTGATTGTTGTTGTTGTGGTGTTTACAAAAAAAAAAAAACAAATAAATAAATAAATAAATTCAAAAATTTTGGTTGATTGGATTAAACAACCCTAGATTCCTGTTCACCATTTTTTCCTAATTCCAACGAGCACCTGTCGTACACGATTGTCGACTAGGGTTTCGTGGTAAATTTTTGGACTGTTTTGAGCTTGGTGGTGACTGGATTCGAACCCCAGTGTGTTTTGGTTGTTATCGATGAAGACTGGTGGTTCTTGATTGATTTGGGTGTGTTTTGTGCTTAAATTGTCGAAGTTCTATGATTTGAACCGTGTCCGTACGCTGGAAAATTGTTACTGTTGTAACAGTGTACGAACACGAGGAGCTGAATTTTTGCTCAAAGAACTTTAAACAAAATTCCTCCGTTGTTGTTGTTACCGGAGTTGAAAGAAGCAACCCAAATTCTGTTGAAATCTTGGTCAGTGAACGAAGTTAGGTGTCCGTACATTGGAGCAAAATCTTCACTGTTCCATTGAAGAAGAAAGGGGTAAAGTGTAAAGATCAAAACCCCTGGTAAAAATTTTGTCGGCTAGAAAAGAGAATTGGATAAGGTAAAACCCTATCCGTATCAAGGAGGGACTGCTCTTGTACGGACGAGAGTTGTTGTGATCGAAAGGGATTCCGAAGAGGAATCGAAGGGAAGATTCTCCTAGGTTCTCACTTTTCTTGTGTTCGATAAATCTAGTTAGTGGATCTCTAGAGTAATTCTTCCTACTCGAGCTGTACTAACTCATTTGAGCTTATAGGAACTCGTACGTGGGTGACCGAAGTCCAAATTTCCTAGAAAAATTCTTTGACTTCCGAAGCGCAGAGTAAATAGCGTCCGTTCCATCGAGTCGTATCAATTCACTCATCCCGAAGGAGACATTGTAACCTGTCAAATTCGAAGGAACTGGGAGAAGTTGATCAACTGAGGAAGCCATTGGCTACAAGTTCTTGAGTGACCAAACCGAACCCATAAATTGAGTGGACCCGAGTGCCACCCATCAAAGGTGAGGGAGTGTGTGAGGTGATTTCTAACCTTAACATTTTGTTTGGTCTTTGATTCATGCAGGTACCATGGCTGGGAATGGAGGCGATGGCAAAGGCATTGAAAAGCCTGAAGTATCGTTAGCCGATCTCATGGCTGCGATACAAGGCATCAGTGCCGAAGTAAGAGGGTGAGTGCTCGAGTAGCTCAACTCGAGCAAGGAAGTGTGTCTGTGGCCTTACCTGGGTCCGGTGCTGGAACTAGCAACTCCACTCCGATGAAACCTGAATTGTTTGCGGAGCTTGTTCGGCAACATTAGTTGAAAAACGAGGCTGTTCGAAGGGAAGTTTTGGGCAATCCCCAAACACAACAAAACTTGGGCAATCCCCAAGCTAGGAATCAATACTTGGGCATTCCCCGAAGTGAAAGAGTACCGCTTCCAACGACCCGAAGATAAATTGAGGTCGTTGATGAAGAGGTAGACGAAGGAGAATTTCCTGATGCCGAACCTGAATATGAGCCACCGTTCGTTCAACGAAGGCAGGCTCACCGAGGTCGTGGAAATTTCCGAGGTCGAGGCCGAGGCCGAGGCGCAAATATTGAACGACATATTAAGCGTGAGTCTGATGACTACTATGATGAGTATCCCGAACCGATTCGAGGAGCTCGAGATTCAAGCTTGAACAGTGTCAAGATCACCATTCCACCCTTTAAAGGAACTAGTGATCCGGATGAATATCTTGAATGAGAGCTTAAAATGGAGCGAATCTTCGAAACCAATAAGCACTCGCTGTTGATACCCAATTTCGTCCCGAGGTTTAATTAATGACCAAGCACTCGCTGTTGATACCCAATAAGCACTCGCTGTTGATACCCAATTTCTACCCGAGGGTCTAGGACACAACAAAGCCTTGCATATTATTGTCAAATGCAGGGATAAATTTGTCGGACGGGTGTTGATCGATGGTGGTTCTGGGCTCAACATATGTCCGTTAGCAACCCTGAAGGAACTCGGAATTAACACTGGCAAAATCAGACAAAGTAATGTGAAAGCAAGGGCTTTTGATAGGGCTCAAAGGTGCATCCTATGAGAGGTCGATCCTGATCTGCAAATAGGTCCTCTAAACTTCTCTGCGGAGTTTCAAGTGTTCGACATCCCGTCTACCTATAATATGCTACTGGGAAGACCTTGGATCCACATGGCCGGAGCCGTCCCTTCCACTTTGCATCAAAGCGCGAAATTCATATGGGATAACGAAGAAGTAGTGGTTAAGGGCGAGGGAAACAGCCCCATGCATGGTAGCACCACAATTCCTATGGTAGACAATGCCACTGAGCTTGATGGGACTACTTTTCACACTGTTGAGTTAATGAATGTGACCCGAGCATCTAATGATGATTCGAAGAGAGGTACCCTACCCAGAGTCCCCAAGATAATTGCTGTGGAAATGTTAAAAAATGGTTTCAAACCTGGTTCGGGATTGGGAGCAAATCTGAACGGCATTACTGAACCCATCTGCTTGCCCAAGAATCTGGGTACTTTTGGCTTGGGTTACTGTCCTACCAAAAAGGAGATTGAAAAGGCCAAAAGGAAACCAACCATTGTTATGCCAGATTCTCTTCCTTCCTTACACCAATCATTTGTCCAAGCACCGGAAATGGTCACACCAGATCTGGTTGAAGGAGTTGGTAATTTATTTTTGAGTGATGATTGGGAATGCAGTGTTGTTATTGAAGACTATGCTGAGCAGTCACCTGTGCAGAATGCTGAGGCAAAGGATCCGATGGCCAATTGGACCTGTGTCCCAGTGGACGAGACTTGGTGAATGAACTCACCAGTTTATTTTGGCGTCCCAGTCAGATTGAGGCCCTGAACTGTGTTTCGCCTTTGGTTTATGTTTATGTCTTTTCAAAATAACCTGTTTACATTCTGCATGTTTTACTTTAATGTATTGCCTCCCTAAACTAGACTTTTGAAATAAATAAAATGCACTGCATTCCCCCTACTATTATTTTGCTATGCTTTAATTATTTACTTTATTTTACGCTTTTGATTAATGTTTGTTTCTGTTTCAGCTTTCCACTTAACAAAAATGCCGAAACTTTGCTTGTGACATATAATGAAACAACTGAACAAACTGATACCGATGCACTGGATATTGGGGGATTTGATGAAGATTTTGTTCCTGATAAATAACAAGAGAAGTCGATCAGTTTGAGAACAAACCAAAGCCTAACTTGGAAGAAATCGAGTCAATCAACTTGGGGACTTCAGAAGATGTTAGAGAAACCAGAATCAGTGTTCATTTGACCTCAAAAGAAAGAAGAGCTTATATTGAACTATTGAACGAGTATCGAGACATCTTTGCTTGGTCTTATGATGATATGCCCAATTTGAGTACCGATGTTGTCACTCACAAGTTGCCAACTGATCCTTCATTTCCGCCTGTTAAGCAAAAGAAGAGAAACTTCAAAACTTCCACAAGCAAACAAATATTGGAAGAAGTGCAAAAGCAATTAACCGCTAAGGTGATTCGATCTATCAAATATCCCTCTTGGCTAGCAAATATTGTGCCGGTGCCCAAGAAGGATGAAAAAGTTAGAGTTTGTGTTGATTATCGTGATCTCAACAAAGCAAGTACAAAGGATGATTTTCCATTGCTAAATATTCATATCCTTATTGATAGCTGTGCAAAACATGAGCTTCAGTCTTTTGTCGATTGTTTTGCTGGGTATCACCAGATCCTAATGGATGAAGATGATGCTGAAAAGACCGCTTTCATCACTCCTTGGGGTGTGTTTTGTTATAGAGTTATGCCTTTCAGCTTGAAGAATGCCGGGGCAACATATATGAGAGCGATGACAACTCTTTTCCATGATATGATTCACAAAGAGATTGAAGTCTATGTAGATGATGTTGTTATCAAGTCAAAGAAGAAAGAAGAGAATTTGACTGATTTGAGAAAATTCTTCAACCGCGTTCGGCCGTATAACTTGAAGCTTAATCCTGCAAAATGTGCGTTTGGCGTTCCCGCCGGTAAGATGTTGGGTTTCATTGTAAGCCGGAGGGGTATAGAATTGGATCCGTCTAAAATCAAGACTATCTAAGACTTGCCTCCTCCAAAGAGCCGGAAGGATGTGATGAGCTTTCTTGGCCGCTTGAACTACATAAGCCGCTTCATTGCACAATCCACGGTTATTTGTGAACCAATAATCAAGTTATTGAAGAAAGATGCTGTTATTGAGTGGACGGAAGATTGTCAAAAGGCTTTTGATAGGATCAAGGAGTATCTATCTAATCCGCCTGTGTTAGTTCCTCCTGAACCTGAAAGACCATTGATCTTATATTTGTCCGTCTCGAAAAATGCATTTAGATGTGTCTTGGGGCAACATGACAAGACCGGGAAGAAAGAACAAGCCATTTATGATCTAAGCAAGAAGTTCACCCCTTATGAAACCAGGTATACTCTCTTGGAGCGAACTTGTTGCGCCTTGACTTGGACCACACAAAGGTTAAGGCAGTATCTTTCATCATATACAACTTATCTTATCTCGAGGATGGATCCTTTGAAATACATCTTCCAAAAGCCGATGCCCACGGGAAAATTAGCAAAATGGCAGATTCTGTTAAGTGAATTTGACATAGTTTATGTCACCCAAAAGGCGGTAAAGGCACAAGCATTGGCGGATCATTTAGATGAAAGTGCTGTTGATGACAATTATGAGCCATTGAGAACTTACTTTTCCGATGAAGAGGTCTTGTTTCTGGGTGAAGATATCTCTTCTGAATATGATGGTTGGCGTCTTTTCTTTGACGGAGCAGCAAATTTCAAAGGTGTTGGTATTGGAGCTGTCTTAATTTCTGAAACGGGTCAGCATTATCCTGTTTCGGCCAAGCTCAGATTTCCATGCACTAACAACATGGCTGAGTATGAAGCATGCATTTTGGGTCTTCGATTGGCAGTTGATATGAATATTCAAGAACTTTTAGTGATCGGGGATTCTGATGACTTGCTGATTCACCAAGTACAAGGCGAGTGGAACACCAAGAATGCAAAGATTCTTCCTTATTTGCGTTGTGTCAAGGAATTGTGCAAAAGGTTCGCAAAGATTGAGTTCAAGCATGTTCCAAGACTTCAAAATGAGTTTGCCGATGCTTTGGCAGCTTTATCTTCTATGATCCAACATCCTGACAAGAATTATATTGATCCTATCGAAATTGAATTGCATGATAGGCCAGCTTATTGTTTTCAAGTTGAGGAAGAGCGAGATGGCCATCCTTAGTATTTTGATATCAAGAATTATCTCAAGATTGGGAGTTATCCTAAAAAATGCAACAAGTGTTCAAAAGAAGAGCATTCGAAGGTTAGCAAATCAATTTTTGCTAAGCGGTGAAATCCTATATAGAAGGACCCCAGACTTAGCACTCTTAAGATGTGTTGATGCCATTGAAGCAAATAAATTGCTTATGGAAGTGCATGCGGGAGTTTGTAGGCCGCACATGAATGGTTTTGTCTTGCCAAAGAAGATCTTGAGAGCCGGTTATTTTTGGCTAACTATAGAAACTGATTGTGTTCAGTTTGTGCGGAAATGCCATCAATGTCAAATTCACGGAGATATGATCAAAAGACCTCCTTCTGAACTTCATGAAATGAGTTCTCCCTGGCCTTTTGTTGCTTGGAAATGGATATTATTGGTCCTATTGAGCCGGCCGCTTCAAATGGACATCACTTTATTTTGGTGGCTATTGATTACTTCACCAAGTGGGTGGAAGCAACTTCTCACAAGTCCGTAACCAAGAAAGTGGTGTCAGATTTTGTGCGCAACAATATCATTTGTAGATTCGGAGTTCCTGAATCAATCATCACTGATAATGGTGCAAACTTGAATAGTAATTTAATGAGAGCAACTTGTGAAAGCTTCAAGATTACTCATCGCAACTCTACTGCATACCGGTCCCAAATGAATGGAGCTGTTGAAGCGGCAGATAAGAACATCAAGCGTATTCTTCGCAAGATGATTGATAATTATAGAGATTGGCATGAAAAGTTGCCTTTTGCACTTCTTGGGTACCGCACCACCACTAGAACTTCAACTGGGGCAACTCTCTATCTTTTGGTGTATGGCACAGAAGCAGTCTTGCCTGCGGAAGTAGAAATTCCTTCTTTAAGAATCATTCAAGAAGCTGGGTTAGAAAATATTGAATGGGTGAAGATCAGATATGAACAGTTGATGCTTATTGATGAGAAAAGAATGAATGCAATTTGTCATGGGCAACTTTACCAAAATCGCATGATCAAGTCTTTTGGCAAGAAAGTGAGAGTGAGAGACTTCAAACCGGGGCAATTAGTGTTAAAGAAGATCTTTCCTAATCAAGAAGAAGCAAGGGGCAAATTTACACCGAATTGGCAAGGTCCATATATGGTTCATCGGGTTTTATTCGGATGAGCACTTATTCTGGCAGAAATGGATGGTCAAGTTTGGCCAAAAGCAATCAACGCAGATGCCGTCAAAAGATACTATATCTGAAGCAATCACAAGTTAGCATGGTTTTGAATGTAATCTTTGGTGTAAGGCGAACTACGCGTGACCTGAATCCCAAGGCGGGATACGTAGTAACTCACATAGAGTTTGGTTGCATTGATGTAAGAATTTCCCCTATTTCCTCTTTATGTAAGTTTAACTACTTCTGACCTGATTCCTGAAATGGCAACAGGATAAGTAGGCAATCCCCTTCGGATTCGATCAAAATATTGTAATACTTTAGGCTTGTTTATCTTTTATGATGTAGTTCCGAACTACGCATTTGGGCAGATGTGTAGGTTTTCCAATTCGGATGCGGCTTCGTACTTAGATTGCCATATCTTCCCCAAAATCTTTATTGTAAGCAGAACTACGCACAGTCTGATTTCCGTGGAGGGATACGTAGGCGCTCTTAACGGGCTCGACTCTATAATATTAAAATTTTTAGCCTCCCCTAAGGCAAGCAACTGGGGCAATTTTGCAAGATAATTTGAAGATTTGAAAGATAGCAAATGGGGCAATTTTGTAAGATAATTTGAAGATTTGAAAGATAGCAACTGGGACAATTTTGCAAGATAATTTGAAGATTTGAAAGATAGCAACTGGGGCAATTTTGTAAGATGATTTGAAGATTTGAAAGATAGCAACTGGGGCAAATTTTGCAAAATAATTTGAATATTCAGAAGATCATAACTGTGGCAGATTTTGCAAAATTGGTATTGCTTATCAAAGGCTAGGATGGCAGAGTTCTAAGATTTTCAAAATTGGTGCAAGTTGCAAATACAAAGGACGTTCAGTTTGTTTCAAAATATGTCATGAGTTTCAGTTGAAGCAGAAATTTTAAATGCATTATAAAATTTTCACTTGCATATCAATGATTAACTTACTTACTATTTTATCAAATTACTTTATTTTTTCCTCTATCTTAAAATGAGTTATACTAGGGAGTTCATAAACCAAGTTTCCGAGGATGGTTTTCAAAGCCCAAGTCTCACGAAGAAGAGGAAGCGATAGCAGCAAATTCAAGATGAATCAGCACAAATCAAACACCCCTCCCCAAAACTATCAAATTTTTCTTTCAGAGCAGGAGCATGAAACCTTGCAATGAAAGGATCATTCGCACTATGGATGAACAATTTATTGAACGCGCATTCAAAGTTGCCTTGCAGATTCTGTTGCATTGCCTTTTCATGACTTAAAGCGTTATGCTTCGCCATGAGTCAACCATCCGTTTCTTGGAGATTATTCGCCTTGTCGAATTGAACATCAGATTCAATATGGAATGAAGGGGGCATTCAACACTTTGCACCACTATCAATACAAGCAACACCAATCAAGTTGACGACGCATATGATTTGGCTTGACAGATCATACAAATCTACTCTTGCGGCATCTAAGCATTACATTTATTTATCGCCGAAAAGGCGGCATTTTTTTTCAACCTCTTAACATTGTGATGAAATTTACCTCCCAATATTGAAAGACAAGTCGGCTGAAGCACCGCTTTCGGAGTGTTTCGCGATGTCGGTTGTCTTGCAATATTGGCATGTTATGTTTAAATTATATTGAAAGTTTAAGACAAGTCGGCTGAAGCACCACTTTTGGAGTGTTTCACGATGTCGGTTGTCTTGCAATATTGACATTTATTGATAGTTTAAGACAAGTCAGCTGAAGCACCGCTTTTGGAGTGTTTCACGATGTCGGTTGTCTTGCAATATTGGCATTTATTGATAGTTTAAGACAAGTCGGCTGAAGCACCGCTTTCGGAGTGTTTCACGATGTCGGTTGTCTTGCAATATTGGCATTTATTGATAGTTTAAGACAAGTCGGCTGAAGCACCGCTTTCGGAGTGTTTCACGATGTCGGTTGTCTTGCAATATTGGCATTTATTGATTGTCTAAGACAAGCCGGCTGAAGCACCACTTTCGGAGTGTTTCCCGATGTCGGTTGTCTTGCAATATTGGCATGTTATATTTAAAGTTGATTGATAGTCTAAGACAAGTCGGCTGGAGCACCACTTTCAAAGTGTTTCGCGATGTCGGTTGTCTTGCAATATTGGCATGTTATAATTGAAGTAGATGATAAAGATGGCGATTCGACTTGAGACACCTAGTCAACTTATCTTATGAAAGCCTTGCATTTGACAAATTCGTTCTCAATTTACTTATTGTCTTACTTTACTGTTTCAGAATAATGATCAGCCTAGAGGTTCTCCGGGCAGAGCGCCTCGTCAGTTGATTGAAGGAAGAACTTGTTGATAGCATCACAACCAGCATTTATAATTTTATATTATCCCTTTATTTATTTCTTATTCCAATTATTATAGTTTATTAGCAGTTGCTCGCTTACCGTTTGTTAAGTCTTTACAGAATTTTGGCAATACCGCAGCAGCATTTGGAGCATAACGTGGAACTCTTTCTTTGTAGTGAACTGGGACAATTGTTGATATGAGCTAGACTCGTCAATAAGGATCTGAAGAATCGCGCTCGAACAAGCAAATTCTATCCTAATTTTTTCATTCCAGATTAGGAGTCAGTTTGAATCCTTTCCTATTCGTGCATCCTTTTCTATCAATCGTGTGAGTCTTCGTGTCTAAGTGTCGCTGAACTACATATGGCCTGATTCTCTTTCAGCCCGAGATATGTAGGCAACTCGGAAACCGGAGTTCGGCCATGCCCATAAGCCTCGCGCTTTGGTCCTTGGAACCAAAGCCCTTGGCTTTATCGTTACAAAATTGGATTCTCGTCGACTTCTTTACCCTAAAAACTCTTTCATCCTTTTTCGGGTAAAGAGGGGCAGCTGTTGACACCCAATTTCGTCCCGAGGTTTAATTAATGACCAATCATTTAAATGAAAATCAATTATTTAAAATAAAATTAATTAATTAAAGTAAATTAATTTATTTCAAAAGAAAGGACTAATATCGCAAGGCATATCCTAATTTCAATCCTTCCTGCGCAACCCTTCCATTTTCTTAATTAATGTTAAAAGTGGCTAAATTCGAGCCTAATATAAAATTCTAACCTATTTGTGCAAAGCACATATATACACTACACCACCCTTATTTCAGTTTTCCCCTTCACCCATTTCCTCTCATACCCGACCCGCGAAATCCCTAATTCCTTGCCCAATTTCTCCTAAATCCTTCGAAATAGTCCCAAAAAAAACTCGTACCACTGGTCCCCCCACGTTCCCTCTTTGCTTTTTCGTACAAAAGCTAAGCGAATCCTAACCATTCATTTTGAACCGGAGATTCAATCCGAGCCACTCGATCGCAATAACGGGAATATCCTTGAGGGATTTGACCAAATTCACCCTTGTTCTACAAGGAATATACAATTTTGGGCTTTGAATTCAAAGGTGAGAGCCAAGGTAAAACCCTAAGCTTCTACTATATTTTTAACATTTTTGGTAGGGTTTAAGGGTTCTGAAAATTTCCATATAACAAAAAACGGCAGAAAATGAAAATATAATAGAAATCTTTAGTTCACTGATGAATGGTTTTAAAGTGATTGTGGTTTGATTTCTAGCTGATTTCGGTTGATATTCTTGTTTTTCTTCTTAATCGTCGCATCGTCATTTGAGTCGTTAACCTCGTTCGAGTCGCTTTTGTTCGAGTCTCTTTATTCGGATCCCTCACCTCAGTTCCCTGCTCTAAAACAGGTAATACTCAATCTTTATTTTCTCATTTTGTTAGTTTATGGCATTTAGTATGTGTGTCCAAGATAAAACATTATATGATATGAGTGTAAGCCTTACTGAGTTCAAACTTTTTTTTTTAAAACTTTCTTATGTTTAAGGCATGAATGAGTTCTGATGGTATTGATTTAGTTAAAGGTTGAATTTGTCATGTTTTAAACTTAAAGCAAAATCATTTTTTTAAGAAAATAAATCTTCTCTTTTCTGTTCTATCATTAGTGTTGGAATCTTGAATATAATATTAAATTCGCAGTCTTTATCATACATATTAGTTGAGTGTTGTTCTAAGGTGTTGAGTAAGTTTAAAGAAAGCTTGTTTCCTATATAAATTTTGAATGAGATGGAATTAGTGCGATAAAATTCAGTCAAGGCAGTCGAGTATATTTAGTAAAATGTTATCTTGCTGGTGTTCCTGGTTTTAGGAAGTTAGAGAAAGCAAGGGGCTTCAGAAGTAGTTAGGTGTTGCAGCTCATGTTCTGATATGGTAGTTGATGTTTGGAGGCTGTTTTGGCTATGCAGGTAGTATAGGTATGTGTGTTGGTTCTTTTGGTTCAGGTAGTTATTTGTAGTTTATGTGTCTATGAGTTTGAGGTGCAGGGGTGGTAATTATAGAGGTTGTCGGGAGGTCTGGAGCAGTCTCAGGTCTTGTATGGTGCTGCAGCCCTTTGCAGGTGTTTGTTAAACTCTTGGCAGTTTTGCAAGAAGGTGTAGAGTACCTTAGGTTTGTTTTTCCTGGTTGTTAGAAGCAGGAGGAAGTAGGGGCCTGGTTGGTTTGCAGTTTATTAGGAGCAGTAGCAGGGGTTCCAGGGGTTGTTTTGATTTGTTCAGGGGTCTGTTAAGAGGTGTAGGAGCTGGTGTATTTTGGAGTAAAGGGAGGCTTGATCTCTATTCTTGTTTTGGGGGCTGTACAGTATTGTTCTGGAGCAGTAGTAGGAGGGAGTAATGAAGGGTAGTGAGGGAGTTATGGAGGTTTCAAGGTGTATGTTGGGTGTCTTTCAGGTTGTATGTGAGGGGTGAAAGTGTTCAGGGCCTGTGTGTGTATATGTGCATAAAGGTGTATGTTCAGGTATATGTGTGTGTGCATCTGCTTATATATATGTGTGTGGGTCTGCTTGTGTGTAGATGCATGTTTGTGTGTGTGTCTGCCTGTATGTGTATGTGTATCTACTTGTGAGTGTGTGTATCTGATTATGTGTGAGTGCATGCTTGTGTGTATTTGCATGTATGTGTGTGTGTGTGTATCTGCTTGTGAGTGTGTGTGTGTTCAGTTTATGGGCTTAGAGTGTGGAGGAGATGAAAGTTAGTTCAGGTCCTTGGTTTGATTTCAAGGCAGTTCAGGGCTTATCCATTGAGGGTGTGGAATGATGTTTTAGTTGTTTGCAGGGTATCTCTGAAGAGTGAAGAGGCCTGAGGTTGGTGCAGGTGTCACTTGGGCCAATGCTAGGGTTTCAAAGGGCCTGGTTTGGTTCCTGCTGGCCTGTGAATGTGAGAGGCCAAGGATCAGGGAGTATAGGGTTGTGAGGGTGATGATGGAGCAAGTTCAGGGAGTGTTCAGGGGAATGAGTGTGATTCTGGAGTGTATTTAAAGAGGAAATGCAGGTTGTTTAGTTAGTTGTTTTCCTGTTTGGGTTCTGTATAAGTTGGTGTAGGAGTTAGTAGGGGATCAGAGGGAGTTCTTGATTGCAGATTGTCATTGAATAGGTCAGTTCAAGGCAGTGAGTTGTTTTCTGTGTGCAACTGTTGGTGGAGGGGCTGTTTCTTGCTAGTTTGTTTCAGGTTGGCTCCTGGTTGTTGGTGCAGGTGTAGAGGAGGCTTAGGGGGCTGCAGATAGTGGGTAAATAGTGCAGAGCAGTGAGGGAGTAGAAAGGAGGTCTAGTAGTAATTCATTAAGGGGTCAAGGAGCCTGGTTCATTTTATTGGTTCTGTTTTGGTCAAAATTAAATCTTGAAGACCATGGTCACTAGTCTAATCTATTAGTTGTTTCCCTAAATTATAAAGTTAAAGATTGAATTTTAATAAGTTTGAACTTTGAGTATTTTAAAGATCATTAAAATTAAATTGGTTTTAAAGTTTTGCATCAGATCTTAGCAAAGTTATCTATTTAAATCAGCCTATTTCCTTTAGTTTAAAAGCTGCTTTTATCATGTTAGGATGGTTTGTTGGATATTGGTAAATATATGCATCTGTGACATTCGATCGACATGAGTACAATTGTTATAGTTTGTTCCTGAATCGTGTTTTACACGAACCTAGTTGAGAGTTTGGATATCTGAAAGGTTAACTGCATTTGCTTACCCGGCTATGATACAAATTCATGTTTTCTTTGTTTTTGTTCTGTTTAGTTTTAATCTTCATCCGTCGTATGCATTTGCTAATTCTTTATCTCTTATTCTTTGCATGAAAACACTTTGGGACGAGTTGAATAAAACTCACAAACGGGGATGGCTACGTACATTCGAAGTTACTTGAACCGCTCCGCATTTTCGAGACTTGATATCCCTGAAAAATGTAAGAGAAAAGAAAAAAATGAAAACCTTGTGAAATACAGGGCTCGAATTGAGTTCACTATCCTGGTTCTGCCTTCTAAACTCCTTCACTCCCGTCCCCTTTAGAAAGCATGTTTTAGGACCTCGTAAACTGGATTAGGACTTTGTATGATTAGAAGCCTGGTAGGTTAGCCGCTTTAATTAAAATTGTTATCTTATGGCTTGTTTAGGATTGATTATAAGTTTCATATCCCGTCTCTTTGGGAATCGCCAATTACTTTAAGATAGTAGGAATCTTTAGTTAATTATCGAGTACAAGAAATAAAATTAAAATTACACCTATTTATTCATTATTCATATTTAAGTCAATTATTTATCCATTTATTAATTTATTTATTCATTAATTAAATTAATTAAGTAGTATTTATTATTAATTTATTTATTTAATTTTAATTAATCATTTATCTGCCTAATCAATTATAATTATTTATTTATTTACTTATTTATTTATTTATTTATTTATTTATTTATTATTTCATTAGTTAAATTAATTGAGTGGTATTTATTTATTAATTTATTTATTTAGTTATTTAATTAATTTAATTAATTATTATTAGTTGTTTAATCAATTATAATTATTTATTTAATTAGTCAATTATTATTGTTCATCCCTTATCTAATCGAAATCATATAAATATTTATTTATCTAATTAAGTCATTTATCTATTTATTTATTTATCTAATTAATTAATTAATCAATTATTATTCTTTATCTAATTATTTATTAATTTATTTATTTACTTAATTTTATTTAGCCCTTATTTATTTAATTAATCAATCAACCATTATCGCATTATTCATTTAATTAATTTCAAGTTTTGTTCAAGTATTGTCATAATCAATTTTATCTTCTTATATTATTCATTATCTATTTATTTTATTTAAAATTTATCCTAAATTAATTATCCTTAAGTAAAATTCGTGAAAATCGCCGGATTAACCGCTTTAAGCGGATTTTCGAAAGTGCTCTCGTTAGGGACCTTCTTTCGAATTTAATAGAACCACTTACCTAGAATCTCTGAATTATTTTCCTTTTAAATAAAGGATAAAATTTCACTATTTAGTTAACTTAGGTTCCTAATAATCCTTAAATTAGGTGGCGACTCCAAAGAAACCCTTTGAAGTCCCATTTTGTTGAAATCAAATCCCGGTGCATACTTTGTCTGTGCATTTATTTTTTTTGGGAGGGTTCAACACTCATCCATTGGCAGCACTATTTGTGGCCTCGAGATTTTGTGATTAAAAGTAATCATGAATCTTTAAAATATCTCAGAGGTCAGGAGAAATTGAACCGAAGGCATGCCAAGTGGGTTGAATTCATTGAGAGTTTTCCCTACATAATTCATTACAAAAAGGAAAAAGACAATGTTGTGGCCGATGCGCTATCAAGGAAATTTGCCTTAGCGACCACTCTCGCCTCTAGGCTCATGGGATTCGAAAGCATCAAGTCAATGTAAGAAGACGATCCCAAGTTAAAATGCGTTCGAGACACAATCTTGAGTTGCCGGAGGGTTGAGAAATATCAGTGGCACGATGGCTACCTCTTCAAGAATGGGAGGGTTTGTGTGCCAGTCTCATCGTGGAGAGAGCTCTTAGTTCGAGAAGCTTACTCCGGAGGCTTGATGGGACACTTCGGTGTCGACAAAACTCTTGGTATCTTAATTGAGCAGTTCCGTTGGCCCAAAATGCGACGAGATGTGGCAAAGCTTTGCAACGCTTGTCTCGTTTGCAAGAAAGCTAAATCGAAGTCCAACCCTCATGGTTTGTATACCCCATTGCCTGTGCCTGATCGACCTTAGGTTAATATATCCATGGACTTTGTGCTGGGGTTACCGAGGTCGGGGGACAGACATGATAGCATCTTTGTCGCAGTCGACCGTTTTTCAAAAATGGCTCACTTTATTCCTTGCGAAAAGTGTGATGATGCACAACATATAGCTACTTTGTTTATTTCTAATGTGTTGAAATTGCATTGTGTGCCTCGTACTATTGTGAGAGATCGAGACTCAAAGTTCTTGAGACATTTTTGGAAATGCTTGTGGGGTGCCCTCGACATCAAACTACTATTCTCGACGTCTCACCATCCTCAGACTGATGGACAGACAGAGGTAGTTAACCGAACCTTGGGATCTTTGCTTCGAGTGATGACCAAAGGTAAGGTCGGAAACTGGGCAGATCGTTTGCCCATGATGGAATTTGCATACAATCGAACGGTGCATCAAATGATAAATATGACCCCGTTCGAATGTGTGTATGGTTTTAATCCTTTAATTCCAGTTGATTTAACCCCATTGCCTCGAGATTCTGTTATTGATTTTGAGGGTACTCGGCGAGCCACTTCCTTGATCGAGTTGCATGCAAAGGTGAAGAAGAACCTCGAGGAAGCTTATGCAAAGATTGCATCGAAGAAAAACAAGGGGCGTAAAAAGCTGGAATTAAGGAAGGGAGATTGGGTTTGGGTTCACTTCTGAAAGGAACGCTTCCCGAACCAAAGGAAAGGAAAGTTGGCTCCTCGAAGGGATGGTCCATTCCAAGTGCTGAGCAAGATCAACAACAACGCTTATGTGATCGACCTCCCTGGTAAGTATAATGTGTCCAACACCTTTAATGTTTCTGACTTAGTTCCTTGTGTTGTAGGTCAAACTTCGAAGGATGGAGAAGGCTCAATTTCGAGGACGAAATCTTCTCAAGAAGGGGAAGATGATGCAGCCCGAACACGTGCTGATCATGTGTTAGATCTACCGAGGCCAATGATACGAAGCCAAGCCAAGCTGCTACAGGATGTCCACATTCACTTGGCTTGGTCGAAGGAAAGCAACCACTCCGAGCTGAGTACCCGAGCTCAAGAACCGAAGGCGTCATCTACAAGCTTGAGCTCGAAGGAGGGAGTGACCGAAGCCCACCCGAACACTCAACATCGACGCCGAAGTAAAAGGGCAAATAACCGAAGGAAGAGCGATCGATGTCAAATATGAGCAGAGCTGAGAAACCGAGCACCGAAGTGAAGGAACTCGAGCTCAAGTGTTCGAAGTCAAGTGTTCGGTTGAAAGAGTAACCGAACACTCATTAAACAGCCCTGCGTGGCTCACTCCTATTGGTCGCCTGTGACCATTTACTATTTTATCCTTAGCGTAGCCTATAAATACTCGATTATATTTAATTTGTAGAGGTGGTTTTTGAATATTGAACATAGCAGTTGCTATTGAAAGTGTCTCCGATGGAGCCGAATCAAGACGTGGAATTTTAAAAAACTTGTGTCAATCGCTGTGAGTCGTTTGAATATTTTCTTCTTGGTCATTCAATTTGCAAGAAGCGTTGTCTTTCTTGAGGATTGTTGCTTAGTATAGGTGATTCTTTGCCTCCGATTCATCGAGCCCGAGACTAGTTCCTCGCCGTTCTTTGAATCGAAGCAAAATTTATCTTGCTTCTATCTTTACTTTTCTGTTGTTCTTTCGCGTTTTCATCGTGTCTAGCTTTCCCTCGGATTTGCTTGCACCAGCCATTTATCTCTTTAAGAATGAACTTGCTGCCTGCAATCTGGTAAGTAAGAAACTTGCCCTGGTTTGCTTTTAGCTCCGTCACCATGAATATATTCAAACTGGTTGTTTGTTCACATATTTGTTGTAAACTGGTTAGTGAACGGAGTATTTGAATAGATGTGTGTGAGTACTGTTCTTGTTCATTAGTTTGCATATTCGGATGGCAAGCGTGGAGCAACTGTGAATGTTGTCTCGGTAACTGGTGTGCTGGTGCATTATACTTGGAGTGCTAAAATTGATAGCTTGTAGTTTAATTAATTGTTCAATTAAGCTTGGAAAATTGTTACATGTTAGCTTAGGTTGAAGTTAGTGTATGTTTTGCGTGGCTTTGGATTGAGTTGAGTTTTTGTTAGTGTACAATTAAGGATGTGAAGTGTAGTTAGTTGGTTTTAGTCAAGGCTGAAGTTGTAGGTTGGAGTTTGGGCTGGAATTTAAGTTAGTTGTCGGGCTAGAAATACAGTTAGTCTTTGGGCTGTTGGGTCTGGTCATGTGGCAGCCCAAGCCCAATAAATTTTGAAAGTCAGCAAGAAATCTACCTTATTAAATGAGGCAGATTTGCAAAGCTAAAAATAGCAAAAATACTTTGGCTGGGAGAACACTCTTACCTCTGCCACAACAATACTTTGCGAAAGGACCAAGCTTTCATTTAATGAGCCTCAGCATGCTTGAACTTCAAAAAAGCAAGGGGAAGTGTTGGGCTTTGGACCCAGCTGTTCAACAACTATTTACTTCTCCTCTCTCTATATAAAGGGAGTATTAACTACATAACATTTACCTCTCACCTACCTTCAACAACAAAATATTTTCCAGATCTGAAAGTAAAAATAGCAAGAAAAAAATATTAGTAAAAACGAATGGGCAAAGAAAAAATAGCAAGAAAAATGGCTTGAGTCTAGGTTATTATTTCAACGGGAGTGCCGTTTGTGGCTGTTTGTTGCTGCTAGCGGTTGATGGGTTGTTGCCGACTTCTTTTGGTTTTTTTGGTTGGATTATTGTAAAGCTTGGAAAGCTTCATCACTAGGTACTTATTTCTTTTTCTTTGTTTAGTGTATTATGTATAATTTAAGCTATGTGTAGTACTCAACATGTTAGAAGATGAATGATGATGAATGAATGTGATATGTCTAAAATTTAAAGATATGCTATATGTCATTTTTTAAAAAAATTTGTCAAAGCTTTGAGAACTACACAAAAATGCAAAAATTATATTTAGTTTTGTAGACATTACCTATAGGTCAGATCTGAAATGGTTAGAACAAAGTAGATTTGTCTTGAAAAGTAAAAAATTTAGAAAGAGATGCGCAAAAAAAAGGGTAGTTTACATAAATATCCGTCCATCAACAAATATTTACTTTTAATTATCCATAACTTTTTCTATCCAAAAACTTAATACATAAATATATATCCAAAATATTTAAAATATATTAAATATATATCCAAAATATATATTTAATATATATTAAACATATATATCCGAAATACATAATATTAAATATATATCCAAAATATTTAATATATATTTATGGTCATGGAAAGAAACAAACAACAAAAGGCGGACAAAAATAGAAATTATTCTTTCCCAACGATTATGTGGCGTAATTTTCCCCAAAAACTATTGTTAAATTTTGCAGAAATAACCTAGTTTAAGCTTTCGGCCCGTTCAGCTAAAAATCAAAGAGTTAACGAGCAAGCAAGACATTTATATAAACATTTGTAAAATGAGGAACAATAACATAAATCTCATGAAATGCAGAAACTCAAAAAATTTGTAAATCTGGCCAAATCTTGAAAGAAGTAAGTAAAACAGGACGTAAGTGTAAATATTTCCCCCAAGATAATTGAGGCGTGAATTCTGTGAAAACAAATGGGCCAAAATATTTTGCAGACCTAACCCTCTTTATGACAACCTTTATGTTTAAAGCCACAACAACCAAGTGGACCAAAATTTGCAAATCTAGCTCAGTTAATTTCAAGTCTTTAAACTTAAGGCCGTCCAATAGTGTTTAAATATAAAATTAGTAATTCTTTCAAGTTAAGATACACCCAGATAAGCAAGTAAGCTAGAAGACATCAAGTATCTGAAACCAAATAATTAATTGACTCAAATGTAGTTTATTTAAGTCGGATGATCTCGAACGGGTGAAGTGTTTGCACGACCATATCCGGTTTGAATAAATTATCTTCGTAAATATTGAATAAATAGTGAAGTGACAGATAATTTATTTAACTCCACAATCAAGCTGGAATCATAATCCGAGCTTAACAAAAATCAAATTGAGACTCAAATCAAGGTTGATAAGGTTTCGAATGGGTGAAGTGCTTGCGCGAAAATATTCGGCCAAGTCACTAAAACAAAATATAATAAAAATAAAAACAATAAATCAAAGCGTAGTAAATAAAATAAATAAAGGCGGGTACGATAAAATATTCCATATAGCCAGAATGCGTCAATAAAAACAACTGTGCTTGGTACAGGACTCGAGGGTGCCCAATCCCTTCCCGAGAGTCAACCGAGATCCTTACCCGGAACTCTGACGCAGACCAGTAATGAGTCATAGGTGTTCCAAGGTTCCTCTTTGGGTGACTTGGCACACCTTAAACTTGTCAAGTGGCGATTCCGAATTAAAATAAACAATTCGTACCTTGAAGCATCGTCACTTCCTTAAATGGGAACCCTAACTCGGGACAGCGCCAAATAATCACAAAAGTCTCATAAGCGCTTCCTAAACCCAAAAACACCCTTGCACAAGCGGGCGCGCAGAAAAAAGGGGTGTGATAGAAGACACCATTCATCTGTTCTTTAAATGCACTTATGCCAGATTCATCTTGAGTGCTTTTAATCATAACAACATATCAATCAAAAACTCTACGGGGCCTGACTGTTTTACCAGTTGGCTCAAGAAAAAAAAATCTTCAAAAATAAAATATAACAGGATGCTATACTGGGCTGATATTGTTCCTTTTATACTCTAGCACATCTGGCTACAAAGAAATGCAAAGTTACACAAGGAAAATATTAAGATTCCTAACCAAAAAAATATAGAAGGAAAAACCTTGGAGTTTCTGATCTTTACTTAAAAAGAAAAACAAAACAAGAAAACCTCTATTCTTATTCAATGGACTCCTCCACTGGTAAACACTTTTAAGCTAAATACGGATGGATCATGCTAGGGAAATCCAGGAAAAGGAGGTATAGGAAGGTAATCAGAGATAGTAGGGGGAACTGGATTATGGGATACAATAAAAGCATGCTTGATACTACTAATATATATGCTGAGATATGTGCATTGCTTTATGGCCTTGAGATTGTCTTGGAATTTTTTTCCTATAATCGTAGAAACAGAGTGCTTGGAATTGATTAATCTCATAACTAACAACAAAGATCCGTATCAAAATTTGATAAACGATTGCAGGTGGCTATTATCTAGGGTTGGAGATCCAAAAATGCAGCATACATATAGAGAAGCCAATGGAGTGGCCAGTATCCTAGCAAAGCATGGCTACAGATCATCTTTTGTAAACTTAGATCTACCCAACCTCTCCTTCTTTTGCTATTTCAGCTTATAAAAAAGACTGCTTAGGAACTATATATCCTAGACTTGTTAATTGTTGTAATAATGAACTCGGGCACTTCTACAGGCGAGTCCTCGAAATTAGCTTCCGTATGTAGTAGGAGCTAATCATGTGTTATGTGTTAAACAAAATGTCTTGTGTTTACCCAAAAAAAAAAAAAAATTGCAAGTCACCCAACTGTCAAATTCTCAGTTAAAATAGTTCAACGTATTGAGGTCTAATCACTTGGACGACAGTCTGCAAATTGTGGTGTCCAATCGCACCAAAAAATATCTCAATTACCTTTCTAAAAGGTGTTGCTAGCTTCACTAATAAAACTTTACTTTAACATCAAAACATTTGTCTCGTTTGGAAATTCATTCAAATTTACTGTTTCATCTCATCTAACTATCAAATACAATCGACTGTTGTTTTTCTTTATATTGTCTATAGATTTATGAGCAACACTCATTTTGTTTCTTTAATTATTGAAGACAGTTATCTTGGAGTGTCCCTTTCACTTTCCCTTACATGGCAACGGCAAATGCTTCTCGTAAGATTGTCTACTTTTAAGGAAATTACGCTTGCACATCAGCATATTAGCCTAATGCTACAATTTAGTGAACTTATAATTCTCTCCTTATTAAAGTAACGTGATCTACCCTTCTTTTTCAATCTTTTCTTTATCTAATATAATACAAATATACTAGCAATACTACTATATATTAATGGGATATAGTATCTTATATTATATTAGTATTGGTATATTAGTGAGATCCCACTTGTGAAATAAACTGGGTATGTTGTTGAAATAAACTGGGTATGTTGTTGTAGTTGTTGGTATATTAATGTCTATTGCATATCAATGGTATATATGATTCCTTCTACTAGTAATTATGAGTAGTATATTTTTAGGCATAATATATACTAGTAGTATATTAAAGTTACATTAATCATATATTAATTTCTACAAAGAAACGTGTTTCGTCTCATTTTTTTATATTACTAATGACAAAATATACCCACATGTAACTCAAGGATTTCACTTTTAGGTGGATTAGAACTCTGTCTTGGCATCTAAACTCAACAGATGCCATGATTTTGCACCATTATACTCCATATAGATGATTTGTTTATGTTCTTTAAGGATGAGCCAAAGCTAGAGAATATATAGTCAAAGTTTCAAACGCACTAATGCTACTTCATTTCCATGTAAAAACAACTACTTATGTTCGAATAAAATTCGAAGGAAAGGATGTTAGCAGTATCACCAGACTAAAGACTTAGATATATAACATCCATAAATTCAGGTGCCAAGAGTTGTTGGGAAAGGACTTCGGAAGAAAAATATCTACCCATGAATTTGAAATTAAAGAAGAAGGAAACTTATCTTTAGAAAAATTATCTAGGCGTGGAAGTAGATTGAGGTAATTTTTTTAATTAATTGTACCACATAAAATACGGTAGCTACTTTGTACAACTATTTAGGATTGTCTCCTTCACTTTCCAATTTATATTGCGTTTTTCTTATTTAAAGAGGTGAACATTTTTTCTTTGATTTAAAATATATAAGTTTGATTTATATTGCTCTGAATATATAAAGTTTGTTTCAAACATTCGTTTGTATTCGATGACGCAAAAGATAGACTTTGATTAATACGATGCATGATATATAGAGTAGTAAAGATATGTTTTTATTTTGGTCAAGCAAAACAATGGTATTTATCGCCAGAGGATGGTGGTGAATGAAATCCATCCGCGATTAATCATAAATATTGATTTCTAATTTTCAAGTTCTAAACCGGTATGTAGCACTTCCGTTAAATGAATTATAGACTGGAATCCAAATTGATTAAGCCATTGTCAAATATTGCTATTAAAAAAAGGGAAAATAACTGTGGGTGTCCATCTAACACTCTCCATATATTTTTTTAGTTTTTTAAAAATAACTATAAATAAATATTTAACTAAACACACTAATTTTTTTGTAGCCACTACTCACTAGGGTATGTCCGCCGTAGCGCCCACCCCCACCCCCATCAGTGAAATCCCTCTGCCAGTCCTCCCTCCCGCCGGCGGTAGAAGAACTCCTTCGCTATTGCTATTGCTCCTCCTCCGCCGCTGCTCCTCCTCCTCCGCTGCTGCTTGATCCTCCGTGCTTCTTCTCTCTAGTGAGCTGCTACGCAGCAGTGCGACGGACTTGCAGCAGCTGCGAACCGGAGATCTGGCAAAGTCGAGCTTTGCTCCGGGGTCGTTTCCTCTTCTCTCACTTTTTTTGGATAAATGAATGTATACAACTTTTATTCTATTAAAATGTGTGTATACTGTAAAAAAAAAGTGTGTATACACAAAATATAATTAAAAAAAGTGTGTGTATATATTATGTATACCCGATGAATCTGACTATATACACCATATTTATAGGTGTAGACATTGTGTATATGTGAGAAAACGCTGTGTGTACATCCTGCAATTATTTGTACATACTATGTATTCATTTTTGTGTATATTGACTATAAAAAGTAAGAACAAGTCTAAAGTAAAGGTAGAGAGTTGACTGATTGTTTTGGTAATTAGTCCTTAAAAAATTGTTTACCTTATCGACTTAATCTACCAAGTACCAATCTAGAGATGAAACTGGATTTGGATTCAACCAACAGACCAAGTTTTGAAAGAACACTAACTTTCTTCGAGTGTAAGAGATCTGGTACAAAAGATTTGGACGACATCATAACACAGCAAAACATCGGTGGCAGTAAATTCAAAAGACTTGTATCCTTCTGAACAAAAAGGGGCCATTATAAGTACAATCATACTTGACAGGAATTTTGGTTCTTATACACCTTGTGAACTATGAAAGCCCAAAAGAAGAGGCCATATTTGAAGTATGGGGTCAACTCAGTTTAAAAAAGTTTCAGAAGTAGGGACACATAAGTGGAAATTACTTCATGACGACACATGCCATAACATTCTAACTTGATAATATCACAATAATTTTACCCCCACTGGTTTCCGATTTTGTAACGTGGATGACTTGACATAAAATTTAATTAAAAATATAAAATTTATAATTTTAAATATGTCAAAATATTTCCGTGATTACAAATTACTATTATACCTCATGTGGAAGACATCTCATACTACTCCTATGTTGTAATCTAATAGATTATCTTTTGCCAAACTAATTTGAATGTATATAGTGTAAGATCCATTTGAGGAGAGAAGTGCAACCATTCCTATTTCCTAGTGCTCAACATAATACTTTTACTTAAGGGGGGATGGGTTCGATATTCTATCGTACCACATCTTGGAGCTAACTGAAAATATTGTCTTGAAAAAGTACACAAATAATTTGAATAGACAAATCAATGAAAACATAAATTCAACTTTAGAGGTAATAATTCTAACAGGTGGATAATAATCAATATATCTAAATTTTAATGTGATAATCAAGTAAGCAACTGAATGAAAGATAAATTCAATTTTTAAATTTCGGTATAAGTTGGGCAACGGGTTATAACGCATTTTAATTTATGTTTACTGAAATGTAAATATACCACTTTAATTTTACCTTATGTAACACACAGTTACCAAATTTTGTTTGTTGTCGATCCATACTCATTAAAATAGTTTCATATGATGACCTAATATCTTTGCATGAATCTATCAACATGCTGTAAAGTTCGCATGCGTTTACTCCTTTATTTCTTTTATTTATTCTTTTTTAACGGTTGCCTTCTTGAAACATAAAAGTTGGGTTCACAGATTTGTCACAAAAAGTCCAAAAATATATATAATTGAGTACTGGCCCTTTGACACGTAGATTTTGCTTTATCCAACGTTAACAGATCATGTCACTTCAATGCACCTCTTTTTTTTTTCCTCTGTGTTTTGGTCCTAAATAATGCATGATAGTCAACTCAATCCTAACTAGTACTGTTAAATCAGCTAAAGTTCAAAAGAACTGATGGCAAAATCTATTTTAAACTACAATATATGGAGAACTAAACTTGAAACCCTTTGTCAAAGGGTTCCTAAAAAAAATATTTTGTTTTCGTTTGTCTAGTTTCTTTAAAGCAACACTTATTAATTTTGAAAGATGTTACTATGATTCAGCTGAAAATTCAAACAGTAATTTGGATCAGTTAAAATTTAAATTAGTTTTTTATTACTATTCTACTACTCCTAATTATTTGCAAGTGACTTTTTTTCTTTTATAGAAATTATTCAATAATGTGTTGCTGAATTCTTCCAGTTTTATTCACATCAGGTTAATTCTATTTTTACTTCAAATCAACAATGCTAATGGAGCATTGCAATGAAGATTCAAGTAATGTAACACTTACTACGAAGAAAACTTTTTTCAGAACATACTCACAGAATTTGTTGGACCACTTTATCAGAAAAATTAAAATAAAAATTCATCTTCTTATGTACTATGACTAGTAAATTCCTCGATCGATTGAAAAAGCTATTCCAAGAAAAGAATCTTCCACCTTATATTGCTACTATATACTACTCTACTACTTATAATCAACCAAGAATGTTGCTTTTGGATATAATCATTAACTCTTCCTTTTTTAGCTTTTAAAAAGAGAGGAGCAAATCGAATTAACAGAGGCCTTTGAATTATTCTTACTCTCTATTTCAAAATTGCAACAAAAAAGATAGTGGACTAGAGTTTTATAATAGCGAAGTTGAGGGTGGGTGTATAACTTTTCTCTTTTACTACAAAATATTTAATTCTAGTGGATTCATCTTTACCCACTATATAAAGTAAACTTACAAAAATAAATCACATAAAGCTTCGATTAATGATAAGGATTCACAAAAGAGGAAGACAAAATGTTTATATACCATACATATGCACCATAGCAAAAAAGGACCTTGAGTTCACTAAAATGCTACTAGTATTTTTTATTGTATAGCCGAAAAGGAAGTGAATTCAATTGGGTGACGCTGGCTTCAGAATTCGAAGTTATAACACTGCGATTCAAATTGTGATTTCTGGATCATTATACCTACCTGGCAACGATATTTAAGGAAATGAATGACAATAATTATTCACATCATATATATTTGGGATATTTACGAAAATACCCATCAAAATCAAAATATTTACCCATTTGTACCCATAAGTTTCATATTTACAAGCCCTACCCATAAACTATTTAATTACATGTCCTACCCATCTAGTCTTGTATACGAGTAATATTATTTATGCATTATACCTTAAAGGTATACACTCATATCTAAACTTGTATACTAGTATTATTTATGCAGTATACCTTAAAGGTATACACCCATAAGGTATAACAAAGATATACAATAATAAATGGGTAGGTAATTGGATTAATACTTTTAATTTCATGGATAGTGTAATTTTTAAAGGGTAGGACTTGTAAATACTTTGAATTTTATGGATATATAGTGTAAAAAACCCTTTAATTTACTTAATTATGTTTCCACCCTATTTAGTCTTTAGATTGTTCTGTGTTCCTTGTTTTCTCATTTTTTCGGGAATCTAAGATTCTGAAAGGTGAACACTGGAGCATTCTATATGTGTACATGAATAAGTAAAATACACTTTAAGTTATAGGAAAAAACAATGGATCAAGGGTTTAAACAGTAGCACTGACAATTATGTATATTGGTAAAGTGATTGTGCTTTGTATTTATTCATGGAGGATGTGCATTGCAAGTTTCATTTGGACAAGATCCCATTCAATACTGACCTTAAGTTGTACATCTTATTTTGGATTCATCAAATTGTACCTTAAAAGACGACAAGCAACCCTACTTACTGTTTTGGCTATTTTCCTCTTTATTCACCATCTCTTTAAATTTTATCTTGTATTTTTGGGAAGGGGTTGGTTGGGGTGGGGAGTTATATAGATTTGTAGAGCGATAGCAGTATCTCATTCCTCAAACATAACCTGAGATAATAGGAATGTTCAAACAAGAGTATAGCTGTGATATGCCACTCCAGAGCTAAGAACAAGTCCAACACAGTGCTTGGATAAGGACCAGTTTTAGATGTGTATCTGTTGTAGTGGTATCTTTTTTAGTGCTTATACTTAGAGTTTAGCTAAGTACCACTAGATACTGATTGTCTACTGCATTGTAATTAATAAAATTATTCTAATTACCAAAAAAAAAAAAAAAGGAACGTTCAAACAATGGTATAGGGTGTATTTGGTATGGGGCGAAAATATTTTCTGTATTTTCCTCATTTTATTATTTTTGGTTGGATTATGTGTGTGGAAATATTTTCTTGGATCATTCATTTTCCTCCAAATTAAGGAAATTGTTTTCCCTAAAAATTGAAGGAAAAATATTTTTCTTAACACAAAACAAATCCTAATATGTATACCTTACCCCTAATTCCCAACAGACCCCCCACCCCGCACTCTACACCCCAATTCCCCCAACCCTCTACCCCTAACCCCATGCCACTCTTCATCAGAAATTTCATCATTGCTAACGTCGTCATCACAAGGCCTCTTCGTTTCCGACGCCGGCACGTGAATACAAAAATCTAATCTCGACTCGCTATCAACCGCCAGCCAAGAACGGCGTTAGGATGGTAATGCTTCGCTAATTCCGGTAAGCAACCTTTGCTGGTGGAGCCTCGGCAACCGCGACAGAATGGTAATGGTCGGTCATCTCATCCTTGAGTTTGTAGGTGGGGGCCCTTGAGGGGGGATGGGGTGGATTTGATGACAGGTTTGGGGTGGAAGTGTAAAAATTGGGGGGAGGGGGGAAGAATAGGGATAGCACAAAGCCTTTTTTTTTTAATTTTGTTACCAAACACTAAAAATCAATAAAAATATATTTATTTTTCAAGAAAATAATTTTTATGGAAAATATTTTCATAGAAAATGTTTCCACTGTACCATACACACCTATAAATTGTCAAAAGCACAAATTCTAAGAAAGGAGAATTTCTTTGGAACAATAGATACTAGTATTAATTAGTACTACGTACTATGCTTGCACCAAAAAAGTAGTGGAATACCTAGTATAAGTGTATAACTTGCTAAGTGCATGGTTAACTAATTAAACTTCATTTAGTCACTTTAATTTATTGAATCCACATTTTAGAAATTAAGGATAATGAATGTATTGGGTAAAAATTGACTCGAAGACGTGGCGTTTCGGTGACATGGCTTAGAGCTGACCAAACAGGTGTTGACGAACCGTGGACCGATATGAGCGATTGATCACCAAAGTTAGCAACCGAGGAGCAAGATTAGTATGCTCGCCTCGGTACAATGTCACTTCGTTCGCCGTGCGAAATCATGTTCCCGAAGCTAATAATTTGAGCCTCGGTGGATTAGCCCGTTCGGAGCGAAGAGCTTTCCCCTATATTTCGGCCCACTAACTCTATTATCTAAGAAGTTAAGGCATGCAGAGCTTAGTGGAAACATGGGATCGTGGCCTTGTATATCTGCTAGTCTATAAATAGCCTCTCATTTTACAATGTAATCATTCAGAAATATATACCAAAACTCTGCCAAAATTTGTACTCAAGTCTATATATTGAAATATCAGTTATTATGCACAATTATTGTTGTTTCTATTGTGATTTCGACTTTGATACATCGACTTGCTTGTATTCTTAATCCAAATTCGATTTGTGTCCTAAGATCAGTTTAGGCCAATACAAATTGGCGTCATCTGTGGGGATACAAGCATAAACGTTTTGTTCCAAAGTTGAACGTTCTTTTCGTTTGAATTCCTGTTTTACTTGACAAGATGGTTGACAGTAGTAGAAATCCCACTGAACCTCAGCCAACGCCCGATGGACAGGCTAGCGTTCAATCAAACCCAAACTCCAACGCGCCCCTAATACCACCAATAACAAATCCTTACTCTTCGGCTTCCACTGAAGCTTTTTAGGCTTATGTTGACACCATCCTGAAAGCTCTTTAAGAGAAGCAAGCCGAGCAGGCTATTATCAATGCTGAATTATGTGCCTCCTTAGAGGCGAGGAATAGCTCAGCTCTGAATAGAGTTCCACTTATGGTTCCAAGTTGAGGCATCCCGCCCTTCGTTCCTACGGGCGCGATAACAGAGGGACCTCGAAATAGAGCCATATCAGGGGGTTCGGGCACAATACCGAGCACCACGCCCTACTTCGGGACGATTCCCATGGTGGCAGAAGCTAGTTCCTCGATAGATGTTGAAAAGCTGAGCAAGGAGATCGAAGCCCGAGTCAAGGCTCGAGTTGAGGCGCGAGTGGTAAAGCGACTTGAAAGGGTCCCGGGGTGACGAAGACTCAAAGGGCTCTTGATATTGACCAATACAGGCAATTGCCATACAAGCCCGAGGCTGCTCCAGCACGAACTCCAAAAACTTTCAAAATTCTGTTTTTGAAAAAGTATGATGGGACTACGGACCCCGTTGAACATGTGACCGAATATATGTTAATGGTGTTGAATAACGAGTTAACAGAGATAGAAAAGGAGTCGATATTTTAAAAAAGTTTGGCAAATCTCTGGAGAAGGTAGCATTACACTGGTACATGCGTCTACCAGCAGGGTCAATTTATAGTTTTAACGACCTGGTTGATGCATTTGTTAAAGCTCATACCGGAGCACAGAAAATCCTCCAAAGGAAGAAGGATATATTCTAAGTCAAACAGCGGCCCTGCGAGCCACTCAAAGACTTCCTTGAGCGTTTTCACGCCGAATGCATGAAGTTGCCTGCCATGGATGATACTTTGGCCATCATGGCGTTCGAAAAATGCATTAATGTTCGAAACTCTGAGGCCGCAGCTGAATTGCGAAAAGAGATCGAACAGTATCAAACCTTGAAATTGAACGATTTGCACAACAAGGCATACACAAAGATAAGGTTGGAGGAAGTCGAGTGGAAGAATAGTGGGGCCGAAGCTACAATTACCAGAATCGATCTGAATCCTCGTATTGCAAAGTCTTGCCACGAGGAAATTCAAAGAGAAGGTACGAACCCTACACTTCACCGAGGCAACCTGTTAGTCAGCGGCTCGAAAACCCGCATGTGAGCCAACGGCTCGGTGGAAAGGTTTACCCCAGCACGAACCAAAGAAACCCCTCGAGCCCTGCTCTGGTTTCAAAGAATAAGGAATTACCCTGCATCCCCAATTACAACTTCGATATATCGACCTCGGAGCTGGTCAATGTAGTGTAGGGGATAGCTGGGGTGAGAGCACCGAAGGATATGAGGACTCCTGCTGAAAAGAGAGATCAAAGTTTACGCTATGAGTTTCATGTAGACTACAGTCACCGCACTGAGAACTGCAAAGCCTTGCGCCTCGAGGTGGTGCATTTGCTGAAGAAGGGCGTGCTGGCTGAATTACTCACGGATAAGGGGAAGGAGAACTATACAAAAAACCAAGTTGATGGCCAACCACCTCGGGCACCACCCCCTGAAAGTGTTGTGAATGTGATTATCAGGAGGTCAAAAGTGAATGAAGTAAACTTTGTGGCTGGCAAGAAGTTTGCAAAGTTCTCAATAACTATGAAAAAAAGAACTCAAGTTGGAGATTCGGGAAAGGAAATAGTATTCGACAATGATGACTGTGATGAGATGATGTTTCCCCACCACAATGCTTTGGTCATCATGCTAAGGATAAACGACTCAGATATCAAACGAGTATTGATTGACCCTTGTAGCTCAGTCAACATAATCAGCTACGGGGCCATCAAAAAGATGTGGTTAGAGGGAGAGGTTATCCCAAAAGAAACTGTGTTGACTGGCTTCAACAACTCCACCGAAAAGACGTTGAGCGAAATTACGCTCAAAACATACGCCCAAGGAGTTTTGCGAGGAAACACTATTTCAAGTTCTGCCCGAGGACATGGCATATAATGTGATCCTCGGTAGACCGTGGATTCACTCCATGGAGGCTATCCCATCCACTCTCCACCAAGTAATCAAATTCCCTATCCCATGGGGAGTTCGTTCGATTAAAGAAGAACAACAAGTAGCGAGAGAATGCTATTCGGTTGCGCTGAAGAGTTGAATCGTCTCGTCAGGACCAAAGAAATAGCAACCAATGCAACCGGGGTCGAACGAAGAGAGAGGGTCAAGTTCCCCAGACGACCTCCGATGAGCAATAGAGAAGATCCCGGTATGCATTCAAGAACCTCGGAAACAAAAAGCCGAGGATTCAACTATTGAGGAGTTGGAATCTTTCACGCTATCGAAAGATTTTCCAGACAGGAAAGTGTTTGCCGGCTCGGAGTTGGACCCAGAGTCAAAGAGAGCGATAATCGAAGTCTTGAAGTCCAACAAAGATTGCTTTACTTGGTCTCATTCAGATATGGTCGGTATCGATCCAGAGATCATGACCTATAAATTGAATGTGGACTCACATTTTACCCCGGTAAAACAAAAGAAAAGGTCGCACGCCAGTGTCAGAAAGAAAGCAATCGAGGATGAAACTATGAAGCTGCAAGAGAATGGCTTCATAAGAGAGATGAAGTACCCCGAATGGTTGGCTAATGTCGTCGTTGTGCCAAAAAAGAATGGCAAGTGGAGAATGTGTATAGATTATACAGATCTAAACAAAGCTTGCCCCCAATGACTATTATCCATTGCCACAGATAGACAGGTTAATAGATTATTAACCTTCTTGGATACTTATTCGGGGTATAACCAAATTCTCATGGACCCAAAGGACGAAGAAAAGACCTCGTTCATCACTGGCCGAGGTACCTTCTGCTACAAGGTAATGCCCTTCGGTCTGAAAAAATGCCGGGGCAACATACCAAAGGTTAGTGTGTCGCATGTTCAAAAAAATAATGTCGAAAAGTCTATGGAGGTTTACATAGACGACATGTTGATCAAATATATTCGGATGGAGGACCACCTAAGCTATTTGAGAGAAGCCTTCGCTGTTCTAAGGCCATACAATATGAAGCTGAATCCTGAAAAGTGCGCCTTCGACGTGGGTTCGGGCAAATTTTTCGGACTCATAGTCTCTGAGCGAGGGATCGAAGCCAATCCAGACAAGATCAGAGCCATTGAAGAAATCCCTGATGAGTTAACCGGGGTGAAAGAAGTTCAGCGCTTGACTAGCTGAGTCACTGCCTTGATTAGATTTATCTCAAGGTCATCAGAGCGATGACACAAATTCTTCTCAGTCCTAATGAACAATAATCACTTAGAGTGGACACCGGAGTGTAAAGAAGCACTATAAGAATTGAAACGATATTTGGCTAATGCGTCGTTGCTCGCCAAGCCAAAAGAGGGAGAAAGTTTGCTAGTTTACCTGGCTGTGTCCGAGGTGTCAATCAGCACTGTGCTGGTTCGTGAAGAGGATAGCAAGCTATAACCTATCTACTCCGTGAGCAGAACACTCCTTGACGCTGAAACCAGGAACCCTCACTTGGAAAAACTAGCACTTGCTTTAATTGTCACTGCCCGGAAACTACGACCCTATTTTCAATGTCATCATATAGCGGTAGTTACCACTTTCCCTCTAAGGAGTATATTGCATAAACCGGAGTTGTCAAAGAGGTTATCTAAATGGGCAGTAGAATGAAGTGAATATGATATCACCTATCAACCCCAAATGGCCATTAAATCCCAAGTCTTGGCTGACTTCGTGGCTGATTTCAGTGTTGGGATCTTGCCGGAAGTTGA
Source organism: Petunia axillaris subsp. axillaris (assembly GCA_029990575.1). NCBI lineage: Eukaryota > Viridiplantae > Streptophyta > Magnoliopsida > Solanales > Solanaceae > Petunia > Petunia axillaris. The sequence continues at coordinate 165,197,186 of JARKNS010000008.1, forward strand.
GAAGGAGAACTTGGTGTCGAAGGGATCGAGTTCGGGATTATGGGTACTCTACACTGATGGGGCGACTAATTCTAAGGGTTCGAGATTAGGCATAGTGTTGATAGCACCCACCGGGGAGAAAGTTAGACACTCAGTTCGGTTAAAAAAAGTGACCAACAATGAGGCCTAATACGAAGCGGCCTTAGCAGGCTTGGAGTTGGCTAAGGAGATGGGGGTAGAAAGAGTCGAATTAAGGTGTGACTCGCAGGTTGTGGTAAACCAAGTGCTCGGTGAATATACTGCTCGTGAGCCCAGAATGCAACAATTTTTTATCCGAGCACAAAAAATCTTGGCTCAATTTCAAGAATGGCAAATCAAACAAGTACCTCGGGATGAAAATGCTAAAGCCGATGCCTTAGCAAACCTGGGTTCGGCGGTAGATGAAGAACACTCGGGAACAACTTAGTGGTTCGGTTGCTCTCCGCACAGATGAGGGAAATAAAATTGGAAGTCAATTCGGTGGACCACAAATGGGACTGGCGAAGTAAGTTTATCTCTTACATTGACTCAGAGACTCCTCCCCTAGATAAGAAAGAGCCAAGGAAATTAAGAACTCAAGCAGCCTCATATTCAATGATTTGGGGAAAGTTATACAAAAGAATATACAGCGGCCCGAAGGCCAAATACTTGGGTCCAGATGAAGCTAGATATGTGATGGTAGAAATACACGAGGGCGAGTGTAGCAACCACTCGGAGGAAAAAATCTTAGTACATAAATTACTTCGAGTTGGGTACTATTAGCCCACCATCAGCGCAGATACAAAGGCTTTTGTGAAGAGATGTGATAAGTGCCAGCGCCATGACTGAATGATTCATCAGCAAGCTGAACCTTTACATTCGGACATATCACCATGGCCCTTCATGAAGTGGGGAATGTACATTATTGGCCCCTTACCGAAGGGAAAATGAGGTGTTCGTTTATTCTGATATTGACCGATTACTTCACAAAGTGGGTAGAAGCAGGAGCTTTCACCGAGGTTAGACAGAAAGAAGTAATCGAATTCATCATGAAAAACATCATCTATAGGTTCAGTGTCCCAAAAGAGATCACTTGTAACAATGGTCCACAATTCATGGGGGCAGCTATCACTGATTTCCTTAAGCAGTGGGGAATAAAAAGAATAGTGTCGACTCCCTATCACCCAAGCGCCAATGGGCAAGCTGAATCCTCGAACATAGTAATAGTTAAAAATATCAAGAAGAGGCTTGATGAGAAAAAAGGTCCTTGGCCCGAAGAGTTACCAGGGGTGCTATGGGCAATGTGAACAACGGAGAAGAATAGCACCGGCGAAACCCCATTTGCCCTTGCTTATGACATGGATTCACTTATCCCCGCAGAAGTGGGCGAACCAAGCCTTTGGTTTGCTCACGCCACCGAAGATGCCAACCAGCAAACCATGCGCATAGAGTTGGATTTGCTTGAGGAAAAGAGGGAGCTAGCCTTGGGTCGGCTAGCAGCACAAAAAAGGCAAATCGAGGCATATCTCAACAGGAAGGCCAAACTAAGAGATTTCAAAGTCGGTGATTATGTGCTAAAGGCTTCGAATGAATCAACGAAGAAAAAAAATGGGGAAAACTCAATTCAAACAGGGAAGGGCCTTACAAAGTTAAAGCGATTGTTGGAAATACCAGATCGAAGAATTGTAAGGCAAACCTGAACCTTTGAATTGAAACATCTCCAATTTGAAGCGGTGTTACTTTTGAATTCAAGGTAAGCATTCCTTGATCACTTAAAAATCACCTACAGCCTCGAGCCGAAAAACGCTCCAAAGGCTTTGGTCGAAATATTTGAACTTACCCGTTTTACTTTGCTTGACCTTTTCAGGAAGCAGATAAGATGATCTCCAGTGCTCGGATTATCATCAAGATTCACACCCGAACACTGGGGGAGTGAGAAGAGGGATACGGCCGAGGTCAGCTTTGAGCCTCCCCACCGAAATCTATCTATTTGGCAACCGGGGACTGACGCCCGAGGAATAGATTAGTAGTTTTGTATTTGCGGCCGACAGAGGCATGTTATTAACTTGTTTTTTGCGCCTAAGTTTTACTTATGACTAGGCCTTATACAAAAAGTCGATTATTCGGCTCGTTGATATCATCAATGAAATGAATTTGATCCAAAGTCTCTTTATTTCTACGATTATCATCGAGGTGTCATTAATATGCATCAGCTCGGGGACGTGACGTCGTTCCAAGCTAGCATCAATTTCATACGATTAAGTCTTGCAAACAAATTAATCTAAGTGTTCGGCTCAAAAACCCTCAAAAGGAAAAACAATGGCTAACACTTAGAACGTAAACTACAGATTCATTCATTAAAAGTCCGAAGACTACAAAGTCATTTACATCAAAAAAGACCCGAAGGTCCAAATCAAACATATCATAAGGCCCGAAGGCCAACACAAAAACAAAATAGAAGATGAAAATAAGAACACTAAGCTTCGGGCCCACCTCCCTCCTCGGAGTCCCCATCATCGACATTCTCGGTGTCCTCTTCATCCTCATCTTCTTCTTCTTCATCCTCGGCATCCTCATTGCCCGAACCTTCAGTTGAAGGAAGGTCATCAATTATGGGTTTGGCTTTGGCCACTTTATCTTTAGCTTTAGCAATTTCCTCCTCCAAGTTCAGCTCACCGGCGCGGCACTGCTTGAGCAGCTTCCATCTAGACTTGATAACGACCCAGTGTTTGTCTAACTCCGCCCTTTTGGCTTTGACCTTATCCCTCTCCTTACGATCAACAACTTCTTCTCGAAGTAGTTTAACCTCGGCTTCAAGGGTCGGGATCTTGTAGTTTTCGCCTTCCAGCCTTTGGATATGAAGCACACGCTCTTTCAGCTGCTCGTGGTGCCTGTTGGCCTCTTCCATGAATTAATTCTTAGCTCGGGCCAACTCCGCACTGAGCCTCGCGACTTCGGCGTCTAGCCTCGTGTGCTGCTTGGAAATTATCACCAAGAGCTCGAATCTTCGGTTCGGAAGCAACCTCAGCTTTACGCAAGTCGGAGCAAGACTTGGACAACTTAGCTTTGAATTCAGCTATTTGAGCATTGAAATTGTCCCTTTGCCTATCCCAAGCACCGGCGACACATTCAATCTTTTCCGTGCCTCGTCGTTTCAAGCTCGGTAGCTCTCAACGATAAAATGAAGCTTTGAATGGGAATTGTTAAAGGATCAATATAAGCGAATACCCAAAAACAGAAATAGGATTGAAGGTGTTAAGATTTACTCTGAGTGTATTTGAAGCGAGAGTGTTGGCTAGCTGAACCGGAGGAAACTTTTGCACGATGGCGTCCTCTATTGGACCGACCAAGGGCATGAGGCTCAAAATATCCCTTCGGGAGCTCACGAGAAGGTTTGAAGAAGTCAAAACCTCAAGCTTTCGCAAAGACCCCGGCGAGGTCGAAAGCCTTGCACACTCAGATTGCGCCCTAAAAGCGTTGACATCTGCCTCCTTCCCAATGGCAGAGGCCCCAATTTCTCTAACTTTAGCTTTGCCTTTGGCCTTGGCAACAGCCGCATCAGAGTCATGCTCCAGATCCTCAAGGTCCACCACTTCGACCTCCCTACGAGATTCCAAGCCCTCGGCGCTCTCATCGCTAGGCTCGTCAACTAGCCCCCGACGCTTTTCAACAACTGCTTCAGGCTGAGGGGAGGTCGTCGCCTCGATGCGAGGGTTCACCTAGCGAGAGGGTTTCATTGGAACCGCTCTTTTATCTTCACACCTACGAAGAACAACGTGGAAGAGTCATGAACACTAGAACGAGGAGAAACAAATGCAAACGTATTAATCAAATAGAATGTTTGGCATTACCTTTCGAGGTTCCCAGACCTAAAGACCCCTTCGAAGACTTTGAAGGCTTTGAGGCCTTAAGTTTCCTCAAAACTCCAACGAGATCTGCCACCGAGGCCAACTCGTCATCAGACTCGGTATCCTCTTCGCCCTTTTTCCTCTCCTTTCCTTTTCTCTTTTTGCTTTTCTTCTGGTCCACAGCTCGGTTGGAAGACCTGACACCGAGGAGAAATATTAACAGCGAGGTGAAAAACTTCGGGCGGTACCCCTGATGAAAGGTTTTAAATGATAACCTACCGTGCCTCTTACATTGCCAACCGAAGCTAGCACCCATGTCCATCCAGGACCGAATGGGATGTTTGCGGGCTCCGATCACAGCCTTGACCCACTCGACCAACCCCTCGGGAGGGATGACAACAACCTTGTTGGCTACAGAGCAAAAAACGAATTGGGGTTAAAAACAAGGACAACAGAAGACAAGAACATTTGCCAAAAAGAATTATGAACGAGGGGATACTTACGTGTTCTATTCCACTTCTCTTGTATATTGGGCTCGATTTATAAATTGCTAGTTTCCAAGAGAATGTAGCGATTACAGCAGCCTCGGTTCCCATGATCCTTACTCTTATGGAGACGCGCATGTTTACCTCAGTTGTTCAAGGCCATAACCCCAGCCTTGTGAAAGTATGGATAATAAAGAGAGATGAGGTGTTGCAAAGTGAAATCTACCTTAGCCTCTCGGCTCAGCCAGTCTAAACATTGCACGACCCTCCAAACACCAGGGCCTAGTTGAGCCAAACATAAGTTGTATGCTCGGCAGAACTCATCAATCACCATGTGAACGGGGAGAGTAAACCCAATGGTGATTGGATAGGTGTAGGCGAAGGACAACCCCTCTACGTGGTCACAGCATCTGCTGGGCGGATCAGGGATAATAACTTTCACTTCGGGTCCAAAATTACAATCTTTACGGATTAGTTCCATGTGAGCTTGGGTGAGGCGCGTAGGCGTCGTTTGCACCGGTACGTTCCTACTTAATTCTTGTTGGTCGGCTGATTTCTTTTGTAACTTAAGATCCTTTTCGGTGTCGAAGTGCGAGGGGATAATCTGGTGAGGCTCGAGCTCTTGCTCGAGGGGAATCTTGGGAGCTTTTCCTCAGGACCCAAAGGTCCAGCTTCGGCAGAATGCACGCCCTCGGTAACAGGTAATTTGCCTCTGGTCTCTGTAAAGGCCTCAACCTCATCATCTTCATCTTCGGCATCATCACCCTCGACGCCGTCATCCCTATTGCTGACTTCTTCAATATCAGCAGCAGCTACAACTATGGCGTCATCCCCGATGATGTCATCTTCGCCTCCCGCACTGACATCCTCGCTTACCTCAGCTCTATCGCGCCCAGCTCTAACCTTGTGCCGCCTAGAGCCGCCCACCAAGGATGTTACCTCACTACCGCCACCCTCTGCTTCAATGACTTGCAGCGGCGGGACGACGGCAATGAAATCGTCACTAGCGATCATGGTAGCAGTGCGTGAGATCTTGTCGCCTGAATCACTAGAGTATTGAGTAGAATGTGTCGCAGACATGGTCACAGTTATGGGCGCAAAACTTTCTTGGAAATTGGAGAAGCTGTTTAGGATGAAAATGATTTTCTCTCTTTTTCTTGCTACTGTTGCTTGTTGATCATAAAAGTGATGAGAAAATTTCTAGAGGGGGTACTTATAAGAGAAGGAAGAAGGAAAGTTGGAAAGACTATGATCAATTGTAAGGTTGGGAAGCCAAAGGAAGCAGTGTGACCGTTCAGAACCAATGAACGGCCGTCACGTATTGCTCAACTGTAGCGCGAAGTGATAAGCGACGTTTTGAAACTCATGGATAGGGTTGAGCCACGTCACTCTCCCGTGCAATTTCATTCCACCCCTCGGTCTCTTCGGCATTTGCCCGAGGAGTAGGGGTACTATCTGTATTGGGAAAAAATTGACTTGAAGACGTAACGCCTCGGTGGCATGGCTCGGAGCTGACCGAACAGGTGTTGACGAACGGTGGATCGATATGAGCGATTGATCACCGAAGTCAGCAACCGAGGAGCAAGATTAGTATACTCGCCTCCGTACAATGTCACTTCGGTCGCCGTGCGAAATCATGTTCTCGAAGCTAATAATTTGAGCCTCGGTGGATTAGCCCGTTCGGAGCGAAGCGCTTTTCCCTATATTTCGGCCCATTAACTCCATTATCTAAGAAGTTGAGGCATGCAGAGCTTAGTGGAAACATGAGAGTGTGGCCTTGTATATCTGCTAGTCTATAAATAGCGTCTCATTTACAATATAATCATTCAGAAATATATACCAAAACTCTGCCAAAATGTGTACTCAAGTCTATTTATTGAAATATCGGTTATTACGCACAATTACTGTTTTTTCTGTTGTAATTTCGACTTTGATACATCGACTTGCTTGTATTCGTAATCCAAATTTGATTTGTGTCCTAAGATCAATTTAGGCCAATACAATGAATACTCTTATGATTCTTGCTAATCGATGAGCAGATATCTATTTACGACACTTATTATCTTCTATTATACGGAGTTACTAAACTTTGAATGCGAATTATTTCTGCACTAGTTTGTTATAAAAGTGTAATTAATTTTGTAACATCTCGCAATTTACATACACTGCTTATTAAGTTCTTGATTTACTGGTAGATTGATTTTATAATAACAAAATCACGTACGTCTTGCTCAAATTAGTTGAGTTTTTTTTTTTTTTTCAATCAAATTAGTTGAGTTCAACTATTTCAATTTTTTCTTAATTTATTACTACTATTGTTATTTAAAGTGATACTAAAAGAAGATGAAAAGGAATGAGCGGGCGTGAATAAGGGGGTGGGGGTGGGGGGAGGCGTTGGGGTTGTCACATTAAGAACTCATGACGGTAAGTAGACGATTATTTTTCTTCAAATTTAAAGGGCAATGATTAAAACCATGATATGAAAGTAAGAATTTTTATAGAGTTGGTGGGTTGTGGGGGTGACTTTAAAGGATTATTGGTGATAATAACGGAGGGGGTAATTGAGCAGAAACCTTTGAAGCTTGAAGGCATGGAGGGGGGCAGGGAGGGTCTGATGTTCAAAATTTGAAACTAATGTTTGTGCATTATATGGTTAGGTGAAAAATATAGGATAAAATCAAACTTTAGTACACTTTGCCACGTGAAAAAGATATTCATGTGAACAAGATTGAATCCAAGAATTGTATATTATACTAGTTCATGAAATTTCATATTAAAGGTTTGTGCATTATTCTCTTCCCCACACATGGTTTGCAAAAGTGGAAATTCAATATTTTTCTTTTACCTATTCGATCAATTTTTATAATCCATTAAGAACTACTCCTATTTAAGATTGAGATTTTTGACGCCACCGTTTTTGTATTTTCTAGTTATGTGTACTTTAAAAATATTAACGTCTAAATGGAGACAAATATCACTTCATAAATTAGATGATTGACCCTTGTACTTTAGACTCTTTGTGTCCATTTCTGATACAAAGATTAATGAGTAGATATTTGACTTAGAGATCAAACAATATATTAGATGATTTGACTCTTGTTCCTTGAACCATATATTCCTGTTTAGGGCGAAAGAAATATTAATTGAGTAATAATATGAAGAAAAAATAAGAACGGTCAAATATGGGAATCTAGTACGTATTAGAAATTAGAATGAGGACAAACGAAAGAAATTTTCACAAAAGAAGTGTTTGAGATTTAGGTAATATTATTTTAATTAACACGATAAAGCTAACACAATTTTCGTCTTTGGAAGTCTAACTCAGCGACTTTTACGTACTCTTCAGCTATCTAAGCTTCATTCACTTTATTTATTCCCACTTTATCTCTTTTCTCATGCGACGAGTTTTTACTTTTATTTAAAAATTACTGAATATTCTTTCTCTTGTTTACTTTGCGAGAGTAAATAAATTGTTCATGAGATTAATTTGACTTTAGCATTTCGAAACCGGTCGAGTGGCCCATCACTTCGAGATGAAAAGCTCTCTCTTCCACGAGAATTGTAATTATTCATTCACCAAGTGACAATTATTATAATTTTGGGTGGAAATTAAAACAGTAAAAAAAAGATGATACAAGGACAGAATTTATAAAAAGTTACACGTGGAGAATGTTGGAGTACTCTGCATGCCAATTGTGTATAAATGGTCTTCGCCGTTACGAGGACGGAGTTGGGTACTATACTTTTAATATAGGATTCACATATATTTATCAAAGCTTTTGACTTATGGCCGTATGGGTTTATGTGACTATATTAATTTTTCTTGGTATTTACGTGGTTCTTTTTTAAAATGTTTATTTTTTCTGTACATAATAACGGGCTACAAAGAAAAACTCGATCCGGCAAAAGAAATTATAGAAATTGTAACTCGTCGTACTACTATGACTTGAATAATATATTGATCATTGAGTTAAACGAATAGTAAAGGAAAACAAGAGTTCTTCATTTGAGTCGTTGTTGGTATAACCACTGTTATTTCAAAGATTCGTAATTCATGTGTACTAACTTGATTAATTGTGATTTGTATTGTATAAGTAAACTCTATTGAAGATGAAATACTCTATGCTGGGAATATATTGATTCATTGCGAAAGCTCAAAATTGAGATTTATAATTAACGGTGGTAAATATTTATTTATTCTACAAAAATCTTTTTTAGAAAAAGAAAAGAAAGACATGCGAACAGAAGGCGTCCGTAGTAAAATGTGATTATTGCTAACTATAGCTAAAAGGAATATTTCATTTTTGCTAATTAGGACATGCTACTTTCATAAGGCAAAGTGAGGGTATCAATAAATGGATAAAACCTAAAAGTTGCTGGCAGAGAAAACAAAAAGGAGGGTACAAATTTTTCAGAAGAACATTAATATGTTTTGCCACTATAATCCCAATATATCTGTTCACGGGTTGTTTCATATTGGTTTGCATTTTGGTCCCGTTGCTATAATACCACTTTGGGGCACAAGGGACCAACTGCATTATTACTGTTCAAGACTAAAGGTATACAGTAGACACTAGCAGCAGTCAGAATGTGCGCCATACCATTTTATCATTATTATGCTCAAATCACATTCGATTGATAAGGTCCATCAATCTTCTTTTCACCCAATAGGGGTGGTTCTCTTTTATTCTTTTCAAGTTTTGTTACGATCAACAAGTTTACGACTACTAGAGGCACACAACTGAAGCTCGATAGATGATTGGCTTGTTGTTCATACTCCTTTTATTTAAAGTATCAAATGTTTTGCATGCTGCAGTGTTCAAACATTGAGACATACGTCTAATTCACATATACTTCTGTTTCTACCACTGATGAATTACCTTGATAAGTTTATGATGAAAATAATATTGTTGACGGACGGTCGTCGTCTATTTCTTGTGTTTTATGATGAGGTGAAAGTCGCACATGCAGTGACAAATGGCAATATATATCTTGGGCAAGTATACAAGAAGTTGCATGCTAGTTTTGTTTAAGATGATTGAGAAAGATCCTAACATTATCTGAATTGCCCACATCTTAATAGCAGTTAGCTGTCAACACTCACAAATCGTAATAAAGCTATAGAGCGATATCTGAACACAATAATTATACAACAAATCTAAAGAATGCAAGGAGAAATATAATTAATTATGAGGTGGATAAATTGGATTAATAAGCAGTACTTACAATATATGTAACAAGAATTTAAGCATGTTATACCCTTGCTATTTGGGGCAACTACACCTCCTAAATAATGGATTGAGGTCCAGAAAACTTCAACAAAATTTTATAAATAGATTAAAATAAGACAAATCACAGCGTCAGAGGTAGTAGTACAGAAAATTAAAACATATATATCATGGAGATTATTAAAGCAAAATTTGGAAAATGAAAGAGAATGTAGATGAAAGGTACCACCAACTTAACTGCATATTTCTTATACGTGCTCGTCTTTATCACTGAGGCCGTCGTAATCCACAATAAAAAGCCCTTTACCAACAATTGTGGGTATTTGACGTTGACGTTGTCTTAAATGAACTACTCTTCAATTAATATCAGCTGCCAAAATTAAAACTTCCGTAATGGAGTAAAAATTATATTAAAGCTGATGCTCATTAAAATAGCATATTTAGTAGTAGTAGTAGTAGTAGTTACTAAATACAAATTGCAAAGGAATTGGAAGATTTTAATGCAAGTTATTTACTAACCTCAGTTATGTTTTGCGACATATCGTACACTCATAACCATACCTCCATCAATTAATAAAGGATAGAAATAATAAAGATATATTGCTATACTATGTGACCGTTATATGAACTATTACTAGATAATGCGGTTCCTTCCTTTATTCAAGTTGATGAAACTATACTTGATATTGTGGTTTCTTAGCTTTATTCATGTAAATAAAAAAAATTGAGATTTGAGTTAATGAATATATAGCTTAGTGTAATTAAGTTCCTTTTTGCGTCTTTGCTGGAGTCAAATTTAAGAACTTAAGTTGCTGAATATAGAACATCAGTGCACTTATATTAGTATTTTTTTGTGTGATCATTGGCACACACTTAATAATTTTGTTAAGCACAATCATACATAATACTCTGAATATTTTTGTTTAATTAATCAAGATTGTACTATTAAATACATTTAAAGGGTCGAATAAGGGAAAGTAAATAAATAAGTGGGCCGACGTTTTCCGTTAGGCCTCGCTATCAAGCCGTCATTAGCAATGTTGACCTTTGGAAGCCTTCATTTAACGGCTTCCGTCACGGCTATATATACGTGCTCTCTCTCATTCTCATAATATTTCACTACTACTACACTATTTATTTAACACTATAATAGTAGCTACCAACATTTACTTTCTCCATTTCTAAACTTTATTATCACAGTGTTTTTGAAATGGTTGCGTAAACAAGAAGAGTAGTATCTCTGTCTCAATATTCTCTTTTCACTGTTTTTTCTTGAGAGATTCATCTTTTCTCTACTGGCCAGACGTTGACGAACAAATAGTTTACTTATACACAAACAACAGTCCCGGAAATAGTGATCTTCATTTGATCTAACTTTGTCTTATTAAGAATGGGAAAGAAAGACCAGAACATTAACCACAAAGAGAAAGAAAGAGCTCAAGCTGTTGTTCAACTTCTCAGAAAACAAGCTCCTCTCACTGTTAAACAGGTATTTTAAATTTTTCTTGCATTCTTTATGTGAACATTTTTTAAGAGTTTGATCCAAGATTCAAATTTCACGAGTTCAATCTTTAATGACTTTGACATTTAACTCGTTATACTTTGGTGAATTATAAGTTCAGAGCTTACGTTCATTTATAACATATTTATATATCTATGTTTAATGTCGAAAATATTAGGTAGTTGAATACAGAAAAATTAGGCTTCATTTGCTTCTAGTTGCACGATAGTACACAATATGGTCTGTGCTATTTTCTTCTATTTTTGGCTGAAAGTATGAAGCAACAAACATAGGAATTATAAGTGAAGATGTGTGTTTTTTGTTGTGTTGTGGACATTTGCAGGAGAAGTTCTGTAACAGTGCTTGTGTTGAGAGGTTTTTGAAAGTGAAAGGTGACAATGTCAAGAAAGCTGCTAAGCAGTTGAAGAGTTGTCTTGCCTGGAGAGACTCTTTAGGCACTGGTATTTTAATTTTTTCTTTCTTATTTACCAATTTGTCTTCTTCTAATTTCATTATGTTATTAACATTTATTTTTTAAGAAAGAATAAGAAAACGACTTTTGATACATCCAATTAGTGCATCCTAAATTTGTCTTCTCCTTTTGTTTGTTCTAAAGAAAAAAAGAAACAGGGAATCTCTTGTTTTCATGTACTAGTACTATTTATTTATTTTTGAATTGACACTGAGCTCATTAAAGTATGCAAAATCTAAGTTTAGATTAAAGTAAATTCCTCCCAAAAGAGTGAAAAAGCCAAATCTCACTTTATTTTATTTCTTTGTTTAAGTTCTTTTATGTAATTTGTTTGCATGTTGCAGATCATCTTATTGCTGATGAATTCTCAGCTGAGCTAGCAGAAGGGGTAGCTTATGTTTCTGGTCATGATGATGAATCTAGACCTGTTGTGGTAAAATTCACTTTTTTTTCCTTCTTCTTTCCTTTCTCAAATTTAACCTAAACATTTTGAGTAAATAATTGTTCTTTATCTTTGGACTAAATCATAGATTTTCCGGATCAAGCAAGATTACCAGAAATTCCACTCACAGAAACTGTAAGTACCTTCATTTTATCTGTCCCTTTTATCCTCTTCTCGACACCCCAAAATAAAAGACTTTAAATTACGTCCACTAACTGGAAATATTTTTGCACCATCATTAGTTTTATGTGGCATGTCATTTACCATATTCTGATGGTCACCAATTCATACTTGCTAAGAATACAATAAAGACTTTTCATGGACTTTCAAAGCGATCAGATAGTGTAAAACTATAGTGAAGATAAGTTAAAGAATAAGTAGTATTTGTTTTCTTCCAATCTTTAGAGTAAGGAAGCTGATAATTTCAAAATTTGTGGTTTAAAACTGTAGGTTTACTCGGTTATTGGTGTTTACACTGGAGGTGGCAATTCAAACCATGGCAAAAAGTGTTGAACAATTTGTTATACTATTTGATGCCAGTAAGTCTTTTATTCCCTTGTAATGACAATATTACGACTTGTTTAGCTCATCATGAATTTGAAAAGGAAGGATAGATTGGTATTTTGATACAACTTTACTTATTTAGCAAATCAGAACTCTGCTTTCTCTCAGTTAAGGGAGCTACATTTAATGTACATTCTATTCTGACGCGTTTCCAAGAATTTTCAGTCTGAAAATACCTCCTAAAGACACCTTTTTATAAAACTTATAAACCTCATTACAGATCTTTTTAATTTCCAATGTCACGCCTAATCACTTAATTAAAGAGTAATTAATTAACTAATCAAATTGTGCATAGCTAGTTCAACATTTGGCAGGCAAGAATCTTGAAAAAAAATCATGCTTTGCCTGGAGTGCCCTTGAGATGTTGCTTTCAAGTTTGAGAATGTAGGGGTATAACTTGTCATTCTCTTTTATCTTTACTAGAAAAACTCAATAATGTCATGCAAAAGTGCCCATAATTCTACTTTTCTAACCTTGTCAGATTCCAGAACTCAAAGCACACACAGAAAAAGAAAATTAAAGAAAAATCAAACATGCTCTGCAGTAAATTTGAATTTTGTTTGCTTTTTCACTTTAGTGTTCCATTGGGTGATGGCAATTTATTATTGGGGTATGTTTGACTAAATCATATCATTGGGGGCTGCTGTGTAAATGCAGGCTTTTTCAGGTCCGCATCAGCTTTTATGAACATCTTGTTGGCTTCACTGAAAATTATTGCTGATTATTATCCAGGGCGACTTCACAAAGCTTTTGTCATTGATCCTCCTTCACTTTTCTCTTATCTTTGGAAGGTATTTTTCCTTATGTTTGACAAATTTAACACACACATATAATTGGGTGCTAAAAATAGTGATTATCGCTCGATTACTGTATGATTTAAACTACTATTATAATGACAGTTTGAGATCTTTGTTTTCTATCGAGTTTAAGTTCATCTTCGTAAACTATATATAACAACAGTTTAATTTGGAGCTTAAGTAATACATATAATAATTTTAAAGGTTTTTTATACTATCAGATTATCTTTACTTCTTGTAACATGTTACTAATTGTTTTATTTTTAAGAATATAAATCTCATTTTTAAAGATACTTACGTGATAGTGTAATATTTTATACACGGATGATGTATTAACTTAAATATATAGTAGTAACTTAATTTTTCTTTAACCTGATATATTTTTCGCACCGTCAATCAATGAAACTTGAAACTCTCTGGTTATTGCAGGGTGTTAAGACATTTGTCGATCTAGCATCATTAACTATGGTAGTATCATCACTAGACTTTGAGGAGTCATTGGAGTTCAATGACTTCACTGCTTATCCAAGAGCAGCATCTCTCAGATTCAACCCTTCCTCCATACCATCAAGTGGCAAGATTGGTTCATGTTCATCATCAAGATTCTCCTTCACTGTCTCTCATCATTTTGACTCTGTGAAGCCATGGTATTTGTCATTAACTGACACCTCATCAGCTAAAGTAGGCCCCACAAGTACACCATCCTCAACTTTGGGTCCAGCCATCTCACCCCTCAATGCTAGGTCCTATTCATTTGCATCACCCATTGATAGGACTCCACGTGGCAACATGGGCCCCTACAAGAAAGGGTTTTTCCCTTCTACACCTTTGCCACAAAAAACTCAAGAGATGGATAATTCAGAACTGCGACATCCTAGGACTATGAGGCCATCATTTTTTCAATCTCCAGCCATGTTCTTCAAGAAAGATTGCCATATTAGTCGTGCTGACAAATGTCGTGAATCATTTCAACCCTTCTTGAAATTCTATCGAAGGCCATATGATGAGATGATTTATAGGTCAAAGATGAGACCCCCTCTAGGTGGACTTATTTCTATTGTCTCTCCACACATCAAGCGTCGACACATGTCCGTCTCCCAACGGTTTTGATCACTTGATAGAAGAAGTACATGGGCCAGTACTGGACTCTTCCGTTAAGCAAGAGAAGAAGGGTCTAAGCACGACAAATGCTGTACACTAGAGTGACAATGAAAGCGAGACCGTTGCTTCTTTCTCATGGACTTGATTGATCTAAGAAGTACATATATATATTTTGTTACTATGTTGATTGACTAAGGAGTTTGCTAGCTCCTCAACAAATAATGATTAATTGTTAGCACTTCTCAAATGTCCGAAGAAATTCATTATTGTTTGCGGTTCAAGTTACTACATTAGTAATGCTATATTAATTTTCTTTTTCGGCAAAAGTGAGATTGTTAATTATTTGTATGGTATGAAAATATAATAGAGATAAATTAGTAGACTACGTCCGAGGTGGGATGTGAAATATCGTGTAAAAATGTCTCATTTAGTGCTATGGGGTCTTTACTTATTACTACAACCTTTGGGTAATGCAAAAACAAAGTTTTGAAATAAGACAGCGTGGTCGAAACGATGAACATAACATTGAAAAACATTTATGAGCTAATCAAACTTGCAAGAAAAAACTCATTTCATTTCTGAAATAATCTTTCGTAAACTACTATTGTCCCAAAGACTTCATATTTTATGTTTATGTCTGAGAAGTGGAGGTACGGGGGATGTAAAAATCCGTGACACGTAGTATTCAAACTTTGTTATGATGCTTGATAATATATGTATTAAAATAAAGGACCAAGTTTGAAAATCCTAATCTTGTAAGTTAGTCTTTGTATTAGTTAGTCAGTCAATTTTCTTTTGCTTAATTCTACTTTTAAAATATTATTTTGATGTCTTCCACGTTGGCAGAGCTTTGGGTAGGAATATGTGTCGTGGTGCTGTTGCATCCAAAAGTCAAACGGGAGCTTCATATAGCTGACCATGTTCTTCTTAATTAATAAATACTTAGTAGATAATTAGTACTTCTCATTTATTTATTCATCTAATGGCCATCACTAGTGGTATTGTGTGGGAAACTGAAACATAGCACGAACACATATACGCATCTAAGTAAAAAATGACATAATATATACGTATAAAGCATACATGATTTACGTATATTTTGTCTTCTATTTACTTGTCAAGAAGTAATCAAGGTTTCTGCAAGTTCTCAGCTGGAGGTTTTTTAAAATATGTTTCTTTTTTTAATTATTTTTAGGAGTGAAGGATGACGTTTTTGATGCTAGTGTATTTGTTTGATTCACAGAAACAAGATTTTTGGCTTGGAATTTAGTTGATTGTGATTTGTGAAATGTACAAAGGTGTATTTGTTTCGTACTGTCCATTGGTTTATTGTTTGGATGTTCTTGCTTTGTCTTGTTGTTTTATTGTCCATCTCTCACTCACTTTTTATGAGTTTCTTGAGACCTGGAAGAGTTACTATCAAAACAGAACTGAGGAAGGAAGTGATAGATGATCTATAGTTCGTACTCATTTTTTATTTTTATTTTTAAATTTATTTATTAGATAGATGCACTATTCAATCAAGCTAAGATGCATAAAGCGATATAGCAAAGTAACTGAAGACCAAAACTTCCTTATGGAGAGAGAGAATAAAAACGAATCGGTTATGCCATTTTACTTACCCAAATCTTATTTGTTTATGTAGATTCCTTTTCATTTTAGTTAATATTCATCGTTGAGTTGGTAAAATTATAATTTGACAACTTATAATTAGCCTCATCGATCAGTCGAATCTTAAGTGAGTTCCCGTCCATCTACCGGGTGATATATGTAATGAAAATTTATACTATAAAATTACCTAATAGCTAAACTACAAAAAATAACAATAATTTTACAAAATTTAGAATACATAACAATAGTTTTCATAATTGCCTTACGTACCACTTTCTCATTTCTCCATCTCCAAACATAAAACCCTAATTTCTTCCTCCCTCTCTCCTTCTCTCCCCTCATTCACCCATCCACCCATCCGCCGCCGTCTCTCCTTCCCCTCGCTGCTGTCGTCCTTCCTCGATCATCAGCTCTGCTGTGGTGCTGCTGCCACCGCAGTGCAGCGGCGGGCTACCCCATATATATTTTCCGATAGGTTTTCCAATAGGATTTTCATATTTGCTTCCTTTTTCTTTTCTTTTCTTTTCCTTTTTTTCTTTTTGAATGTGTATAGTATGTATATATTTGTACTTTTTTGTATAAAATACGTATGTTCTTGTATTTTTTAATATAAATATATATCTCCACTTTTTGTCTGTGTATGTTGGTGTATATATGTGTTATGTTGTTGTATGTTTGTGTATGTGTATGTATGAAGTGATAAACTAATTTGTATGTTTTTTTTTGTATATTTTTGTATGTTTGTGTATATTTTGTATATTGTGTATGTTTGACTATATGTAAATTCAAAACAATAGTTTATAAGAAGTTTCATAAGTATATATGTGTATATTTTTTATGTTTCATTTTATAGATCGAAAAAAAATAGAAATCTGGCGACCTGCCACCACCGGTCGGCGGCGCCGGTGGCTGTGACTGAAGCAGTTGGGAGGGAGATGGTAAAATCCTAATTTGTATGGTTTAAATGAATTTTATAAATATGGTATTAGGTTTGTATAATTTTGTATTTAGCCCTATATATAATGGACTATTTCAAACATGCTTAGAGTTTTGCGACTACATACTCTTTTTGCACTTGGCAAATTAATGGAGAAGAATGTAAACAAAATTCAATTGCTTCAGAAAAACATCATTTCATTGGTCATCGTTTCTTTTGAATCTTTTCACATTATTTGCTATTTTGCTAATTGACAATCTGTTTTAATTTGAAGAGTTGTCTAAATAAGCCCTCTCATGATGAACGGACTAGCTAATTAGAGGTTTTTTGAATTTATAACTTTAAAATAAAATGAAAAACGACTTAATTATTGACACAACTGCATACATAGCTGACATGCATGTAACAAAGAAAATTAATACTCTTAGGCATGTTTGACCAAGTCTTTAGGAAGTCAATTTTTTTTTTTTTTTTTGAAATATTTTTTTGGAATATGTGAGGTGTTTAGTCAAATTCCAACTGTGTTTGAACACAAAGGTGGATCCAGAATTTTATGTTCATAGATGCATCATATTGAGGTGTCACCATGAGTTTACTCTACACTATGTCGCCACGATTTTAAAAATTTTAAACCTAAAAATTTGATATTCTATTTAATAAAATGGGTTCATGTGAACCATAAGTAGTGAGGTGGGTCCGGCACTCTTTGAACGGAAGAAAAAAGCCATTGTCACGCCATTAAAAAGAAGCTTCAAAATGGAGTTTCTTCCCAGAAGCAGAAACACAAGATGCTACAAGCCTACTACTACTATTACTATTACAACAACAACAACTATATATCCAGTAATATCCTATCAAGAGGGGTTCAGGTCGGGTGATGTATGCAAACCTTACCTCCACCAAGGCGAAGAGGATGTTTTTGATGGACCCTCGGCTAAATGAAAATATTAGTAGAAAATATGTTTGAAAGAAGCAAGGTGATAGTTATACAATAAATGAAATACTGACAAGTAAATAAGAGCATGCCCAAGACAGACATAATACACCAGTAACAAATAAAAATGTGTGTGTGTCTATATATATATATATATATATAAAATACTACCGCTAATATGAATTAAAAAAATCGTTCAACAGAATCACAAGCAGCAAATTAATTTTCAAGATAGATCCTTAGTAGCCGATTGGCCATAAATACCAAAAAGTTTTTGATGTTGAGTTGAAAAATTGTATTTGGAAGTTGAAGCTGTGTTTGGACGTGAATTTTACTTGAAAAATAAGTTAAAGTTTTGTGAGTGAATAAAGTTATTTTTTTAAAAAACTTGAAAAAGTGGTCAAAACCAATTTTTGGTTTTTCAAAAACTGTTTTTAAAAAAATCTCAAAATATTAACAGTTTTTTATGGACAAAAAAGTTTTCCAAAAATTTTTTGAAAAAAAGAAAAAAATAACTCATGGACAAACGGGTCCTTAGTATCTTTGATCAAGACTCTAGGAAGCCAAGTAATTTTTTTTTTTTTTTATGAAAAAAATATATTTTTTAGAAGATATGAGGTATTAGGTCAAAACCCAAAAATGAGTTTAAACATAAGCGAAAGTCGTTTTTATGCTATAAAAAGTATCTATAAATTTCTGCTTTTTTCTTCAGAAGCGGAACAGAGTAGCAAATTAACTTTTCAAAATAGAAATATCCTTACAAACAATATATATTTACCAAACTATTCTCATTTATTAAAAAATATCTCCCAAATACGAATATAATCCTCTAATCCTCTTCGCATTTTTTCCTTAATTTATATTTATATCTGTATTGGATAAAAGCTGACATCACCTAAAAGTTGACACGTGCCCGCCATGTGGCACGGGCAGAAGTTTCACCGGACAGATGTCTAACGGACAGACAGTTATCGCGAGCAGACCCAGGGCAGTTATGAAACGCCCCATAAGTCAACACGATCTGAATGAGCAGTTAATAACCTGATCATCTGTGATCACTCAATTAATGGTCATAAAGGCAATAATTACAACCCAGCGGTTACATCTCCAACGATACGTGCCCAACGATTACAAAATCCAACGGACGCCTATCAGACCTATAAATAGTATTTGCTCTAAGCCATTGTAAGACAATTGAACTTCCTGTCTACAATATCAATAAGAATACTCCCTCTCTCTTGCTCAAATACTACTTTTTACTTACATTCGTCCAGCACTTTGTTCTCTAATCTTCTGAGTACGATCAGTACCGAAGAACTCTCACCGGGGATAAGCAATACAGCGCGGTCACTTCTATATGTCTTTATCTACACTTTATCTTTGCTAAATCCTGTTTATATCTCGTTCCCGTATAATTTACGAATCTATCGCTGCTTTAGTTCGTCATTTAAACTCTTAATCTAAACTATTGATCGTGACTCCGCAAATATAAATTTAATTATTAATTGGCCTAAAATCGGATTTAGATTAAACAATATAGATTAAAAACCTTAAATTTTTTTTATATATTTATAAATTTTAACTAGAAATAAATGTTAATAAAAATCTTTCATATTCAATATTTAAACACTTTTTCTATTAAAATACTATTAATCACATAATTAATTTTAATAGTATTTTTTTCGTAACTCGACTCTCGAAAGTATTTCGATTACATTTGTCACATAATTTGTTTAGTATTTCTCAATTTAGTTGGTCATATTTCAAAAGGATACTTACAAAAATACCCATGCAAGACAAAGATATTACCCAACCCTATCCATAACTATTCTAATTACCTGACCTACCTATATAATATTTACACACACTACCCATGTACTTCCACCCTGTTAAACCACACTCAGAAATGGCAGCTCATCTCCACTTCATTCCGTTCATCAGTACAATCACCAACGCCGGCCAATTCATTTTTCTCCGACGAAAACTCTGACTTATCACCATGGTCAAATTCTGGCAGTAATCAACTTTCTTCTCCGTCGCCTCTGCCGCAACCTGCGCCACCACATTACCGCCATCAGTATCTACTTCTTCACCAGGCATTTTACGAGATTCTTGAAATTTCGATGAACACAATGAGCGCGAGATCGAGGCGAAGTATAGGAGATTAGCTAGAGTTTATTCCCCATTGCCGAAAACTTTCATTTACGAACCGGCGTTGGTGCCTAGATTGTTACTAATGAATCTGCCTTAGCACTTGCTATTGATTTGTTGTTGTTGTACCAGTTCACGTTTTTAAATTTCTTTTTTCTTTTTCTTTTTTTATTTTTTAGCTAGCACTTAACTTTTTTCCACTTAATTTATTCCTATAAGATGTATATTGTATATCATAAAGGTATACAATAAAAAATAAATTATAACATAAAATGTATACAGTGTAAATGTATCCCTTTGAATAAAAGTATACTATAAAGGTATACTGTAAAAATAGAGTATACCATAAAGATATGTAATGAAATTGTAACCTCACTCCACCTAATTCATGGATGTATACTTTTGGATAGAAGTATACCATAAAAGTATATAGTAAAAAAAGAGTATACTATAAAGGTATACAGTGAAACTCCACCTAATTCATGCATGTATACTTTTGGATAGAAGTATACCATAAAGGTATACAGTAAATAAGAGAGTATGAAAGAGAGTACGCCATAAAGGTATACAGTGAAACTCCACCTAAATCATGCATGCATCCTTTTGGATAGAAGTGTCACGACCCTTTTTACACTTAAAAAGAAAAACTTATTATTTTTTAAAAGGTTGTGACTAGGTGTTGATAGGTACACTAATATTTAGAGATTTTCGGAGTCGCCACTTGACAAGTTAAAGGTGTGCCAAGTCACCAAAGTGGTGTACCTAGAACACCTATGACTCGTTTAGTGGTCTGCGTCAGAGTTCCGGGTAAGGATCTCGATTGACTCTAGGGAAGGTATTAGGCACCCTCGAGTCCTGTGCCAAGCACAGTTGCTTTTATTGACGCATTTCGACTCTTTGAAATTGTTTTGTTATATTTTGCCTTGATTTGTTACACCTTTATTTTGATATTTATTTGTCCAAGTAGAAACTCGAATCGAGATATGATTGCGCAGGTACTTCACCCGAACAAAATCTTCCGACTTAAATTAGTTAAATTGTGCAGGCACTTCACCCGAACAAAATCTCCTAATTTGAAGAGTTAAAATGAACAAATGAGTTATTTAATTGCTTCGGCCTATGATTTTCCTAATCTTGACATTAAACTTGCTTCAGCCTAAACTTGCCTAATTGTTACACTTCGAGTGGATAATTAATTATATCAAAATAGAGCACAATGACTAATTTAGGATATGAAATAGATGGCCTAAATATTTGAATATATAAATAACTTGTTCTTTATAAAGAGACTTGTGGCCATGAGACATTTGAAACTAAACTAATCTTTGCAAAATTTGTGCATTACGATTATGCTACCTGAGCTTTAAGAAATTTGCAGCTGTAGGCTACTTAGTTAAATAGTTTGCGCCGAATATCCTATTTCCTCTATTTTTCCAATTTAAACCCGTTTGCAGAAAGCTAAGCAACAATTATCAGGTCTACATTTTCGTTTTCTTTAAAAAATCCTACCTTGCCTATAACATTTCAATTTTGTCCATCTATTTGTGCCATTTATAACATACCCACGTGACTTCCTTTTCATGGTTTTTATTTCAACTATCTTTTGTGGCCTATTTTGTCTAATCTAAGTTGGATAAGCTTGACATTCAACAGGTGTGTTTTGCTTCAGACAAGGCTAATTTTAATCATAAAGAAAGCCTAAAATTGTTTGATATTCATGGAAATAGTGAAAGAAAATATCATGGTTCTACTGTCAAATGTTTTCCTCTAATAATTTTAACATACAACATTAACAATAGCGTAAACAAGTAAACATGTACAAGCAAACAGGGTCACTAAAAGTGATGAATTAACTGAGCTTGGTCTGAATTCTGAAACATAAGTGCAAATTTTGCTAGGCTTGCAACAAGTCTTGTTAAGGCGCCTATAGTGCCTAAGCCTTTAACATGCTATGTTATACATATTCGAACACTTAAGATTAAGAAAGATAAAATTACCTGGCGATGAAAACTTTCTTAAGCAAACAGCAGTATGACCAAGGCTAACCAACTCAGCAACAAGTAACCAAACCAGCAGCTAAAATGACCAAAGACAAACCAACAGACAACCCAGAACCAATACTTTCAAACCTTTCAGACAAAGTGTTTCTTCTTGCTTTTACTTCCCTCTTTTCTCACTATATTTTCTTATTTTTGCTCCCTCAGATCTGAAATTTTAACAAGTGTTGGAGGAGTATTTTTTAGATGTTCTCTGTGAAGTGTGTCTGTGAGTTTGTAGAGATCTGTTCTTGTCTTCCAAAGAGTGAAGAAGAAAAAGAAATGTTTTCAGATCTGTTCTTTTCCAGACCTTACTGTTGGTGTCCTCCCCTTTACAATGAACAGAAAGAGATGTTAAATAGGCTAAAGAGGTGGAGTGAAATCTGGGCAAAAGTACAATGGCCATGTGACCATGTTTTTTTTTTACTTTTCAGAAAAGCTAACTTTGGCATATATAGCTTGTACCCGACACCCCAAAGTAGAAAGATTATGCTGCAACTTTTAACTCTTTCACTTTGACTTTTGACTTGGGTAAAAAGGACACTCACATGTTCTTGCTTCTACTTTAAAAAGCAGTAAAGGAATCCTATGTTAAAACCCTCTGCCAGCTAGCAATTCTAAGAAAACTCTAAACTAAACCTACATCAAATCTCCAAGTTTAACACATAAGCATGAAACATACCAATTGACATAGTAATTCCCAGATAGCTAACAAAACAAACACTAGTTAAACTAAGGAACTAACTAACAGACTTGTAACTTCCATTATTTACTAATGAACATCCACATAGCCATATATTATACCAAGACAAACCATCTTACATTTTTTAAAACAAGGGAGACAGAGACAGACAATAACTTTATATGACTTAATGCTCGGATCCATAATAGAACTAGTTTCATGCACTCAGAAAACTCCGTCACTTTTATTCTTAAAAGAGTGGTCATACAAACTGTTTGGAACATCAAAAGGAAACGATTCCCAGGGGTTATGCATATGCATATCAGTAACATGATTTTTACAAGTCGAGACTACCTATTCTAGCATTACTAAACACACTGATTCAATGATAGGGAAACGACAAAATAATTAAACTAACCTATGACTAACAAATTAACAGTTAACAAAAGAAAAGGGACTTAGTCAACTAAAGCACTATACCATCACTGCCTCGTAGTACTGCCACCGCTGCCTCGCTGCTATAGCATTTACCATGTCATCGCAACCACTGCCTCGTTACAGCAGCTACGACACTGCCTTGCCAGCGTCTCCGCCATCAGAACATCAAGCCAACCCCACCTATTTGCCATCAAGAGAACTCGCCTTAACAGTGTTGCCATCATCGCGACAAGGTTAAACGTCGCACCACCACTAGCTTACCATGCTAAGCCAAATCACATCACTCCCTGCTCCGTTCTATCATAAACAGCTTCCAAAGCCGCCACCACCACCAATGTCACCATCTAAAATCGTCACCACCATTACAGTTAAGGTAACACGGCAGTACCCCAAGCCAAAATCAATCGCAGCCCCCTCCACTCCACGCCAAACATCACAGTCCCTCCAAAACATTATTATTAAAAGAAAAGAAAAAGAAAGTGAGAAGAAGCCGAGGAAAACAGAAAATGGAAGGAAGGAAACGGGAAAAACGGGGATGGGGTTTGGGAAAATGGGGATGTGAGGGTGAACGGGGTGGAGACGAAAAGAAGAAGAAAAGAAAACTCACCGGAAAAGAGAAAAAGTTGCCGGAGTGCCGCCTTTCCAAGCCCGATCTACACCAATCCGTTGGGATTTTGTAAAATACGAGTTGAGAAATGGAACCACGAGGCCAAAACGAGTCGAGTGATGTATTTTGTACTTTTTCCGGCCACCGGAGGTGGTGGCCGGCGGCGGAGCAGCGGTGGCTCCGCCGTGGGAGGGGAATTCCGGCGGGGTTGGGAAAAATTGGCAAGAGTTTCCCCTTTTTCTGATTTTTGTGTATATTGAGCAAAATGTGGATTTTTGCTTATATATTACTAGCGTGGGCCGGGTCAGGGGGAGTGGGCTTGGGTTAAGGAGTGGGCTAATATGTTTACACAAATGACCATTCAAAGGCACTACATTAGTTAAAACGATACTAAATTAACCAAAATAAAATCACATATTTTATACTAACATCAAAATTAAACATAGGACCACAATTACGCACATAACAAGTAATTTTCACATTTTCTTCCCGATTAATGACAATTTCCATTAAAATAAAGACTAATTTTTTAGGAAAATTTCGGGAAAATTCTAAGAATTTAACACAGCTATTTTGAGCAATTTTTGCTGAATTTGTGCCAAAATTAGGTGATTACAGCTGCCCCTCTTTGTTCGGGAACACGAAGAGTTTTCGGACAAAGACGTAATCGACAAACTAATTTTGGCTTTTTGGTTCTAGCCAAGAGCATGCAAAATGGTGACCGTACCTTGAATTTTGGTTCTAGCCAAGAACAAGGCTACCTACATATCCCCGGACTAAGGAATCAGGTCAGTGTAGTTCCTTACGTGCGGTAGCTGGGACTACCGCATTTAGACAGACACTGGACTCTTCTAGACTAACACTAAGCACTCTTTAGACATACACAGACTAACTCTTGACACTTTCAGAACTAACTGGGACTGACTCGACGCTCCTAGACTTACCCAGACTGACACAAGACACTTTGACACACTAGAGTTGTTGCTGCTGGTCACTGTCGCTGGTTGCTGGCTAGCTGGCTGGTGGCCATTGCTTTACAGAGGAAAAATGAAAATACAACATTTGAAATGTAAAATTACAATTCCTAAGCTAAATTCTTCATGCTTCCTCAACTGATAAACATGTCTGAAGCTCCCACTACCAAGTGGGTCTTGAAAACTTGAAATTGCCGCTCGGGCGGGCTTTGCCTCTAAAGTTGAAACTGCTGCTCAGGTGAGCTTTAACTCGAAAGTTGAAATTGCCGCTCGGGCGGGCTTTGACTTGAATATTGGAATTGCCGCTTTGACGAGCTTTGACTTGAAAGTTGGAATTGCTGCTTTGACGGGCTTTGACTTGAATATTGGAATTGCCGCTTTGACGGGCTTTGACTTGAAAGTTGGAATTGCCACTTTGACGGGCTTTGACTTGAATATTGAAATTGCCGCTTTGATGGGCTTTGACTTGATAGTTGAAGTTGCCGCTTTGACGGGCTTTGACTTGAATGAAATTGCCGCTTTGACGGGCTTTGACTTTAATGTTGAAATTGCCGCTTTGACGGGCTTTGACTTGAATGCTGAAATTGCCGCTTTGACGGGCTTTGACTTGAAAGATAAAACTGGAACCACCACTCTGGTGGGTCTTGCTTTTGCTGAATTGAAAACCATCACTCTGACGGGTCTTGCTACTTTACAGAAACGGATTCCCTCGTTCTTCATGTGGGTGCCTCTACTTTCTCTAAACTACTCCCTCATTCTCCAGGTGGGTGCCTTGACTTCTCCGAATTACTCCCTCATTCTCCAGGTGGGTGCCTCTACTTTCTCTAAACTACTCCTTCACCAGATTACTCCCTCATTCTCCAGGTGGGTGCCTCGACTTTCTCTAAACTACTCCCTCATTCTCCAAGTGGGTGCCTCGACTTCCCTAAACTACTCCCTCATTCTCCAGGTGGGTGCCTCGACTTTCTCTAAACTACTCCCTCATTCTCCAGGTGGGTGCCTAAGCTTTCTCTAAACTACTCCCTCATTCTCCAGGTGGGTGCCTCAGCTTTCTCTAAACTACTCCCTCATTCTCCAGGTGGGTGCCTCGACTTTCCAAATTACTCCCTCATTCTCCAGGTGGGTGCCTCGACTTCCTCTAAACTACTCCCTCATTCTCCAGGTGGGTGCCTCTCAAAACTACTCCCTCATTCTCCAGGTGGGTGCCTCGACTTCCTCTAAACTACTCCCTCATTCTCCAGGTGGGTGCCTCTCAAAACTACTCCCTCATTCTCCAGGTGGGTGCCTCGACTTCCTCTAAACTACTCCCTCATTCTCCAGGTGGGTGCCTCTCAAAACTACTCCCTCATTCTCCAGGTGGGTGCCTCGACTTCCTCTAAACTACTCCCTCATTATCCACAAGCTGATGAACTGGTCTGAAGCTCCAACTAATCCAGTGGATCTTTGAAACTTGAAATTGCCGCTCGGGCGGGCTTTAACTTGAAAATTGAAATTGCCGATTTGACGGGCTTTGACTTGAAAGTTGAAATTGCTGCTTGGCAGGCTTTGATTTGAAAGAAATTGCTGAAACTTGAAATTGCCGCTCAGGCGGGTTTTGACTGTTGAAAGCTTGAAATTGCTGCTTGGCAGGCTTTGATTTGAAAGTTGAAATTGCCGCCTTTACGGGATTTCACTTGAATGAAATTACTGAAACTTGAAATTGCCGCTTGGGCGGGCTTTGACTGTTGAAAGCTTGAACTTTCTGCTTGGCAGGCTTTGATTTGAAACTTAACTGCATCTTGAAATCTGCATGTCCTTTGATGATCTCCTTCATGGTACACTCCTTGGTGTGGCATACTTTGTGCCGATGTGGAACATTGGGCTCCAATTATCAAGGTTGGTCCTGACTTGCTCTAGTACAACTATGAAACTATAACAAGTTTTGCAAAACTTTCTTTGCTCGTTTGATGTTGGAGAAACTGAAACGAACTGAAGTAAGACAAAATAATGGAAACGACAAAGCTTCCAACCAAAAGATGAAAAAATGATGACGTCCCTTACGGGAGAGGTAAAGGACTGAAGAGATGACGATCTTATTAACATGACATGTATTTTGGAATCAACTCTTAATCCGCTCACATAGTCCATCCATGACTGTGTACCCAGCTTTCCCAATCTTGTTTGATGGCAAATCTAACGTCCCTCATTCGACTAGCAGTGCCCTTTCGGGTTTTCACCGACTAGCCTCTCTCTTTGTTCTTTTAACTCACCGTTGTCTTGCAGCGCCCTTTCAGGTTTTCACCGACAAGACTTCACTTTTTTTTCTTTTTTTTTTCTTTTCATTTTTGTCATTTTTCGTTTCCCAATCGACCTCCGATCTTTCCTTGATGCTCGACCCCGTCTTTCTTTTCTTCCTTCAATTTTGGCCTTTATCTTGATTCCTCGGAGAATTTATCCTTTAATGACCTTGGTGCCCCCAGCTCCCAAATGCGATTGTCGGCTTATAAGAATGCGACTTTACAGCGTGGAACTTATCCCTTGACACCCTACTCGGCTTGACATTCTCAATGATCGGTCAGAAGGGTCTTTATTTGGACTGTAACATTGGATTTGGTTAGGCTATGAAGAAAAGGATTCAGCATAAAAACTCAGAAACATCTCATGAGACGACTAGAATGAGCATCACAAGATTCGAAATCACCGCTTTGGAAAAAATAAACCAAACTTTTTCCCAGTTTAGGCAAATTGGTGATTCCCTTTTTTTTTCTTTGGTTTGATGAGCGGTATGAAAGCATCTCATGAAATGACTTGGTAAAATATTACAACCCTTGGAATCATTTCTTTTAAAATAAAAACCAACTGAGGACCCAATTTATTGAAAAATCGAGGAATTATATTTTTTTGAATTTTCTGATATGCAAACATAAGGGATATTGAGACTATCCCCCGAGATAAACACAATGAAAGAAAAGGATATTGACTTTCTTCTCTTTCTTTTTTTTTTTTAAAAAATAAACTAAACTTCTGCCCCAGTTTAGGATAAACTGGGGCGCCTTGAGTTTCTTCCTCAGTTTCGAGACTGATATCTCATGAAACATATGAATAGATGGTACAAAAACATAGAAGTTTGTTTTTATTTTATTTTATTCTCTTTAAAATAAAATAAAAACAAACTTCTGCCCCAGTTTAGCATACATTGGGGATTTGAATTTCTTTTGACATTGGCCGCAAACTTGGAGGCAAGATTTTGCGTCAATATGAGACAGGGGAAAAATGAACTTTCCCCTGTTATGACCGCACCCGAATGGTTGCCTACGTATCCTTTTGAGAGGAATCAGGTCAGACGTAGCTCTACCACTGAGGTAGATTTTGTTGTTTCATTTTCAATTTTTTTTTCTTTTTTTTTTCATTTTTTTCTAATTTCAAGCACATTGATTCCAAAGGAGGGTAGGCCAAAGTAAAACCAAAACAAGGCTAAAGAAAAAAAAGACTGACAAAAGGATATAGTGTTTGGGTAGAAGAAACGAAAGCCGTTCGTCATCCCGACCCGAGAATGCCTCACACAAATAATGGTTCAATCAATTGACCTGGATTGATCCACACGTGTCCTCGACTTCTGCTTCACTGATGGTTCTCAAACTGATATTTCATCTTCGGTCGATGCGACCGTGCACGATTTTGAAGTTCTCACCGATTTCCCTTATCAGATGACAATTGATTCCCAACTTAATTCACTCCCTCTTTTATCCCTCACTACTCAGATAACCCACAATACCAGAGCGCGTGTTTAGATCAAGACGTAAATTCCGCACGCATGTCATGTTATTAAGGCCGACAAAATATAAAAACAGAATACTAAGAAAACAAAATCAAGAAGGAAAATAAGAGACATAATGTTGAGACGAGAAAAGGATCTCGCTTTTCATTGAATTAAAGATAGAAGGGTTTGAACATCAAAATAAGCAAAATAATGCACTTGGATTACAACCCTTAAATAACCAAGTACATAGAAAGATTAGCAAAACAAGCTACAACATTTCACAGTCACTCAATTGCAAATCAGGGCTAGTTTTCCTGTGTTAGGCATTGTTGAACCCTTCACAAGGATGCACCATGCTGATACCAAAGAAATTCCCTGAATCTGGCAACATCTTCTGCTTTTCCTCATTTCGTCCAACTTCCATTGGGGTAGACTTCACTTCTTTGGGACTGATGAATGACCGAGTAAGATTTGAAATTGGCTTCTCGAGAGACATGTTCGTCTTCTTCATTTCATCACCCTTTACTCTGTCTGCTACCTCAAACACAATTTCAGGGGCACAGTTCATTGTCACAAGCGTTTGGTTAGCCCTAATTGACACATCACCAACAGGTACTATCGGCATTGCAGATTCAGCTTTCAAATCTTCTCCACATACCATTCCCACCATATACACATCATCATGGACGGGCAACGAGTTCTGGTTTATATCTGGTGCATCTGAACCCTCAACTTGAATCTGATCGTTATCAATCAAAGCTTGGATATCCTTCTTGAGAAAATGGCAATCCTCAGTGTCATGTCCCGGTGCACCTGAATGGTAAGCACATCGGCGAGAATAATCAACCTTTCCCGTGGGATGCATATTCCCATAGATCGGCCTCAACATATCCAAAGCCTGCAACTTCTCGAAGACACTAGTGTAAGATTCCCCGATTGGCGTGAGCTTTCTCTTTTTCTCTTCTCGCGCCTTCTTGTATTCGGGTCTTGGGATGAAAGTAGAGGGTCTCCTTGATCGGTATGGAAATTCTGGGGGAGTCCGATATTGTTTATGTGGAGCTTGGTGAGTGTGGTATGTAGGCTGTGAGGCTGGCGCGGTCCATTGCGGATATGAAAAATTTGGAGCATATGGTCGCGCTTTTTGGAGTGGAGGAATGGAATGTTTTGTATTTTGTAAAGGGTAGTGTCGCGAATGCTGCTTCTGTGAGGCTCGATGGCGTGAGTGGAGCCATTTGTACCGTTCCTCATCCCTCCTTCCTGGACCTCGTTCTCTTTCATCTTTCTTCCCAAGACTCTCCGTCCTAACTAAGCCTGTGAATGGTGGAACAGAGACCAGGGGTGAAGCACACCTCTGTTTGGGCAGAGGTGGTGGTGCCGGAGGACACCCTGGGAAGGTTCTCAGAACATCTGTTGTGCTATAGTAGGGAGAGTCGGGAGAATACTGCAGGTCCTCAGCTGTAGGGCCTTGTGCCTGATGTAAGACAGTCGAGGCATGCCCTAGAAGACTAACTGGCACGGTAGAACAAGCTTGTCCCGTGTTCATGGCGATATACATATCAGCCACCAATTGTTTCAAATTTTTGACCTCTTCAGTCAACCTCTTGTTTTCCAGCACCAGAAGTTCATGGATGCAGATCTCGGAATTTCCCTTATCAAACGACATGGTAATGGGTTCCTTTGATCCTGTTGTGTATGTGTGGAATGATGCCAGAATTCCGTATCAAATCTCCAAATTCCAAAGCTTTGCACAAACAAACTGGGTTAGCACAAAAGAAGCACATATTGCAAGCCTAGGGTTGTTATGCGTCATCCCGAAACGGTTAACGGCGTAAGCCGAGTATACCGGTCGTATCCCCGAAAGATTGCTATGTGCTTTGAGCAACATTAGAGCAAAATTGTAACTGGCACGTAATTTAAAACAAAGACGAGCTTGGAGTTTCTTTTTTTTTTTTTTTAATCAAAGTAATAGACAAATTTAAACTACGACACTAGACCGACTCAATAGACAAGCTTCTCTTTTTTTTTTTTTTCAATTTCTTTCATTTGTTTGATTTTTCAAAAATTCCTTTCTGATTCAACAAACATGATTTTAACAGACGGACACAAAATAATATTTAACGCGACCCACAAATCAAATGACATAAGCAGACTGATGATATTGGGCGGGTATACTGGACGGTGAAAATAATGAGACTCGACTTTTTAGCGGAGTCAAATTATTCTACCAGGATCAACGCAAAATACAACTTAGCTAATTGCAATTTATCGTATGCACCCTGACTTGACCTTAAACAAAACAAATAAAGTGGGACCCTGAAATAAATATTTTTTTTTTTGAAAATTAAGACTCAACCGGAGCTTCGAAACGGAACTTAAGAACAGATTATGAAACAAACTATTTTTTTTATCCTAAAGGTGACTCCAAAATCGGACACTACGATAACACAAAGACGAATACAAAATTTTTCTCGTTTTGTTTTGTTTTTGTTTTGTTTTTTTTTTTTTTTTTTTTTTTGAAACAAACTCTTTGATCTAATTCGAGAAAGAATCTTTAGAGTATTTACAAAATCTGGCAATTAGGACGATCTAACGACACAAAAATATTTCACAAACTAGACACAAAATTGGTTTCTAAAATTGGCCATTATGACGGCGTAAAACCCCGATAAATTATTTTCAAAATATGGACTTGATTTGGACACAAATTCACCACAAAAGAGTGCCAAAATTTCGCCATTATAACGGCTCAAAACCAGTACAAATCATTTTCTAATACTTGAGACCAAACCCGGACACAAAATTAGACTCTAAGGGCTCTTGAAAAAATTCGCCATTATAACGGCGTAAAATGACAAAAATATTTCGACACACGGGACTAAAACCAATTTTTTTTCATTTTTCCCTTTCTTTTTTTCTCTTTTTTTCTTCAAAATTTGGCTCTCGACCCTCGGTAATCGGTCAGCATAAGAACCCTTCGACTAAACAAATGCAACACATAATATGCCCATGATATATCTTTCGGGGACACGGGCCCCACTATGACACGAGGGAGTCAACCTAGACGAGTGCGATACCGGTGTACCGCACCTCACTAAGTCTAATGACATGCAAATAAATTGGCCTAGATAAAAGCACAGGTTCAACTCTAGGTGACTCCATGGGTTCTTGTTCTACAGTTTCTGGCAATTTGGAAGTGCCTCGGGGGTACCGGTCGACAACGTCTAACGGCCTAACCCAACGCACCTCCTCCTAAGAAGGGTTAACTTTTTGTGTCCTGAGACACGACAGAAATTCCAGACGCCGAAGCGAAACTGGCGTGCATGTGTGCAGTGTTCCAGAAGACTCAGAGGTGTACGAGAGAAGACAGTTGTGTATATACAGTTCAAATAATATTAAAGCAGTAATATTCAAGGCAACATATACAAACAATATTCAAAAGCCGAAAGCGACAAATTTTAAAGCCTGAGACTCTCAGTTTTCACTTTCCTCCCCAGCGGAGTCGCCAAGCTGTCACGACCCTTTTTACACTTAAAAAGAAAAACCTATTATTTTTTAAAAGGTTGTGACTAGGTGTTGATAGGTACACTAATATTTAGAGATTTTCGGAGTCGCCACTTGACAAGTTAAAGGTGTGCCAAGTCACCAAAGTGGTGTACCTAGAACACCTATGACTCGTTTAGTGGTCTGCGTCAGAGTTCCGGGTAAGGATCTCGATTGACTCTAGGGAAGGTATTAGGCACCCTCGAGTCCTGTGCCAAGCACAGTTGCTTTTATTGACGCATTTCGACTCTTTGAAATTGTTTTGTTATATTTTGCCTTGATTTGTTACACCTTTATTTTGATATTTATTTGTCCAAGTAGAAACTCGAATCGAGATATGATTGCGCAGGTACTTCACCCGAACAAAATCTTCCGACTTAAATTAGTTAAATTGTGCAGGCACTTCACCCGAACAAAATCTCCTAATTTGAAGAGTTAAAATGAACAAATGAGTTATTTAATTGCTTCGGCCTATGATTTTCCTAATCTTGACATTAAACTTGCTTCAGCCTAAACTTGCCTAATTGTTACACTTCGAGTGGATAATTAATTATATCAAAATAGAGCACAATGACTAATTTAGGATATGAAATAGATGGCCTAAATATTTGAATATATAAATAACTTGTTCTTTATAAAGAGACTTGTGGCCATGAGACATTTGAAACTAAACTAATCTTTGCAAAATTTGTGCATTACGATTATGCTACCTGAGCTTTAAGAAATTTGCAGCTGTAGGCTACTTAGTTAAATAGTTTGCGCCGAATATCCTATTTCCTCTATTTTTCCAATTTAAACCCGTTTGCAGAAAGCTAAGCAACAATTATCAGGTCTACATTTTCGTTTTCTTTAAAAAATCCTACCTTGCCTATAACATTTCAATTTTGTCCATCTATTTGTGCCATTTATAACATACCCACGTGACTTCCTTTTCATGGTTTTTATTTCAACTATCTTTTGTGGCCTATTTTGTCTAATCTAAGTTGGATAAGCTTGACATTCAACAGGTGTGTTTTGCTTCAGACAAGGCTAATTTTAATCATAAAGAAAGCCTAAAATTGTTTGATATTCATGGAAATAGTGAAAGAAAATATCATGGTTCTACTGTCAAATGTTTTCCTCTAATAATTTTAACATACAACATTAACAATAGCGTAAACAAGTAAACATGTACAAGCAAACAGGGTCACTAAAAGTGATGAATTAACTGAGCTTGGTCTGAATTCTGAAACATAAGTGCAAATTTTGCTAGGCTTGCAACAAGTCTTGTTAAGGCGCCTATAGTGCCTAAGCCTTTAACATGCTATGTTATACATATTCGAACACTTAAGATTAAGAAAGATAAAATTACCTGGCGATGAAAACTTTCTTAAGCAAACAGCAGTATGACCAAGGCTAACCAACTCAGCAACAAGTAACCAAACCAGCAGCTAAAATGACCAAAGACAAACCAACAGACAACCCAGAACCAATACTTTCAAACCTTTCAGACAAAGTGTTTCTTCTTGCTTTTACTTCCCTCTTTTCTCACTATATTTTCTTATTTTTGCTCCCTCAGATCTGAAATTTTAACAAGTGTTGGAGGAGTATTTTTTAGATGTTCTCTGTGAAGTGTGTCTGTGAGTTTGTAGAGATCTGTTCTTGTCTTCCAAAGAGTGAAGAAGAAAAAGAAATGTTTTCAGATCTGTTCTTTTCCAGACCTTACTGTTGGTGTCCTCCCCTTTACAATGAACAGAAAGAGATGTTAAATAGGCTAAAGAGGTGGAGTGAAATCTGGGCAAAAGTACAATGGCCATGTGACCATGTTTTTTTTTTACTTTTCAGAAAAGCTAACTTTGGCATATATAGCTTGTACCCGACACCCCAAAGTAGAAAGATTATGCTGCAACTTTTAACTCTTTCACTTTGACTTTTGACTTGGGTAAAAAGGACACTCACATGTTCTTGCTTCTACTTTAAAAAGCAGTAAAGGAATCCTATGTTAAAACCCTCTGCCAGCTAGCAATTCTAAGAAAACTCTAAACTAAACCTACATCAAATCTCCAAGTTTAACACATAAGCATGAAACATACCAATTGACATAGTAATTCCCAGATAGCTAACAAAACAAACACTAGTTAAACTAAGGAAATAACTAACAGACTTGTAACTTCCATTATTTACTAATGAACATCCACATAGCCATATATTATACCAAGACAAACCATCTTACATTTTTTAAAACAAGGGAGACAGAGACAGACAATAACTTTATATGACTTAATGCTCGGATCCATAATAGAACTAGTTTCATGCACTCAGAAAACTCCATCACTTTTATTCTTAAAAGAGTGGTCATACAAACTGTTTGGAACATCAAAAGGAAACGATTCCCAGGGGTTATGCATATGCATATCAGTAACATGATTTTTACAAGTCGAGACTACCTATTCTAGCATTACTAAACACACTGATTCAATGATAGGGAAACGACAAAATAATTAAACTAACCTATGACTAACAAATTAACAGTTAACAAAAGAAAAGGGACTTAGTCAACTAAAGCACTATACCATCACTGCCTCGTAGTACTGCCACCGCTGCCTCGCTGCTATAGCATTTACCATGTCATCGCAACCACTGCCTCGTTACAGCAGCTACGACACTGCCTTGCCAGCGTCTCCGCCATCAGAACATCAAGCCAACCCCACCTATTTGCCATCAAGAGAACTCGCCTTAACAGTGTTGCCATCATCGCGACAAGGTTAAACGTCGCACCACCACTAGCTTACCATGCTAAGCCAAATCACATCACTCCCTGCTCCGTTCTATCATAAACAGCTTCCAAAGCCGCCACCACCACCAATGTCACCATCTAAAATCGTCACCACCATTACAGTTAAGGTAACACGGCAGTACCCCAAGCCAAAATCAATCGCAGCCCCCTCCACTCCACTCCAAACATCACAGTCCCTCCAAAACATTATTATTAAAAGAAAAGAAAAAGAAAGTGAGAAGAAGCCGAGGAAAACAGAAAATGGAAGGAAGGAAACGGGAAAAACGGGGATGGGGTTTGGGAAAATGGGGATGTGAGGGTGAACGGGGTGGAGACGAAAAGAAGAAGAAAAGAAAACTCACCGGAAAAGAGAAAAAGTTGCCGGAGTGCCGCCTTTCCAAGCCCGATCTACACCAATCTGTTGGGATTTTGTAAAATACGAGTTGAGAAATGGAACCACGAGGCCAAAACGAGTCGAGTGATGTATTTTGTACTTTTTCCGGCCACCGGAGGTGGTGGCCGGCGGCGGAGCAGCGGTGGCTCCGCCGTGGGAGGGGAATTCCGGCGGGGTTGGGAAAAATTGGCAAGAGTTTCCCCTTTTTCTGATTTTTGTGTATATTGAGCAAAATGTGGATTTTTGCTTATATATTACTAGCGTGGGCCGGGTCAGGGGGAGTGGGCTTGGGTTAAGGAGTGGGCTAATATTTTTACACAAATGACCATTCAAAGGCACTACATTAGTTAAAACGATACTAAATTAACCAAAATAAAATCACATATTTTATACTAACATCAAAATTAAACATAGGACCACAATTACGCACATAACAAGTAATTTTCACATTTTCTTCCCGATTAATGACAATTTCCATTAAAATAAAGACTAATTTTTTAGGAAAATTTCGGGAAAATTCTAAGAATTTAACACAGCTATTTTGAGCAATTTTTGCTGAATTCGTGCCAAAATTAGGTGATTACAAGAAGTATACCATAAAGGTATACATTAAAAAAGATAGTATGAAAAGAGAGTAAGCCATAAAGGTATACAGTGAAACCCCACCTAATTCATGCACGTATACTTTTGGATAGAAGTATACCATAAAGGTATGCAGTAAATACGAGAGTATGAAAAGAGAGTATATACTAAAGGTATACGATGATTTTGTAACATAACCATAATTTATGCATGTATAATTTTTTATATAAGTATACTATAAAGGTATATAGTGGAAAATAGAGTGTACCATAAAGGTATACAGGGAAGTTGTAACCCAACTCCTAATTTATGCATGTACAATTTTGGATATAAGTATACAATGAAGATATACAATGGAAAAGAGAGTATACCATAAAAGTATACAGTGAAACTGCAACCCCACCCCCACCTAATTTATGCATGTATAATTTTTTATACAAGTATACAATAAAGGTATACATTAGAGTAAAGATATACCGTAAAGGTATATTATGGAACTGTTATTGAACTTTCATTTTAACAGTGGAAGTTTACTAGGAGTGAAAATTTTAAAAATGAGTATGCGGGTAATTAAATATTTTTATTTTTGTATGTTAAAATAAAAAATTTAGATGATAATTACAAAAGTGTACTACGGGGATAATACAAACTTGAGATCGAACAACAAAAAAACACAAAGAAAGAAAAATAACACCAAATAAATAAATAAAAGTAAACAAGACCAAATAAATAAATAATAAATAAATAAATCAACCAAATTACAAAATAAAAAAAATACTAATTAATAGATTTACTGAATTGTATTAATAAAAAAGCATAAATAATTGTAATATTTAATTTTATAAAATAATTAATGAAATAATACTAAAAATAAAAGAGAAGTAACACGTACGAAATATGAAGACGTGGGCTTCCTAGCCTGATCAAGCCCATATACCCCAAATGGGTAGCACGGGTAATTAGTTTTACTTATATGGGATCCAAATTATATATTATATATATATTTAATATTTATTAAATATATATTCAAAATACATAATATTAGATATATATCCAAAATAAATATTATTAAATATATATCCGAAATATTTAAAATATATTTTAAAAAGTAAAATAGTTATGGAAGAAAGAAACAACAAAAGGTGGCCAAAAACAGTAATTATTATTTCCTAATGGTTATATGGTGTAATTTTTCCAATTATATAAACATAAATAATAATATGAATATTTGTTTAAAATAATGACACCTAATTGCATATTTTGGATTGATATTATAATATAATTAAATTAATGACTCAATATAAATTATATTTAATAAAATATTTCAAATATTTTATGACATAACTAATTAGACATGAAAAAAATTATTTGTTGGAGGTCTAAGGGTATAATTGACAATAATCACTCACTCTAATTGCATCATGTAGTCACTAGAATATAAATTTATGTGATCACATTTATACAATAGCATGATGTACACTACGACATTGTACTGGTGACCTTAACTCACCACATGGACCATTGTGGGATATCTAATGGTGTCATTACCTATGATCACTCACTTCAATTGCATCATGTTGGCAAAAGAATATACATTTTATAAGATCATATTTATACAATAGTATATGTATATTACGACATTATATACTGGTGACCTTAATACGCCACAAGAGACTAATGTGGGAGATCTAAGGGGGTCATTAGCTATTATCAATCACTTCAATTACATCATGTAGTCACAAGAATACAATTATGTATACAATTATATACTGGTGACCTTAACTCACCACACGGGCCAATGTGGGATATTATATACACTATCGTGATGTGCAGTATGAAATTAGACTAGTGACCTTCAGGGTTTAGAGTTTTATGAATCTGGACTTAAAAGGCACATAAAAAAAAGAAAGAGTCTAATCAAACTCGAACCCTAAACCCCCACATCAACTTATTACGGTTAACACCACTTTGCTAGAATAGAATGTTCTGCCTAAACAACTAACTTTCGTTTTTTTATTTAATATTGTAGTTGGTCGTAGGTGCATAATTTATTCTAGGCACATTAACGACGTGAAATTATAAACATAAACATTAATGAGATTATTTTTAATAAATGACCCTAATTGCATATTTTTGACTGATAATATTGTGTCATTTAATTAATGACTCTATACAAATTATATTTAATAAAATAATTTCAAATATCGTAGTGTTCTATTAATTAATCAAGAACAACATTATATGTGGGAGATCTAGGATGTCATTAGCTATGGTCACTCACTTCAATTGCATCATGTAGGCACAAGAACACAATTATAAGTGCTCACTTGTATACAATATCATGATGTACAAGTACGACATTATACTGGTGACCTTAACTTACCACATGGACCTATGTATGATATTTATTACATATGATCACTCAATTCAATTGTATCATGAAGGCACAAGAACAAAAATGATAAGTGCTCACTTGTATACAATAGCATGATGTACAAGTACGATATTATACCGGTGACCTTAACTCACCACATGGACCATTATGGGATATCTAATGGTGTCATTACCTATGATCACTCACTTCAATTGCATCATGTTGGTAAAAGAACACAATTATATGTGATCATTTGTAGACATTTATACCGATAACTTTAAGGGGTCGTTTGGTTTGCGGGACTAAATATCAAGAAAATCCCATAAATAATTCCACCACCTCCATGGTATAAGTTAAAAAAATGATTTAATAATAAAATCTATCTCGAAATAATTAATAATACTAAATAAATGTGGGATAACTATTATCCTTATCAAAACCAACCAAACGACCCGTAATGGTTAACAATTAAGGGTTTAGGGTTTGAGGTTTAGGGTTTGGGGATTACGGTTTTAAAAAGCACATAATAAAAAAAGTTAAAGCCTAACCACACTCGAACCCTAAACCACCACCTCATGTTAATAACCCATAACCACTTTGCTGGAATAGCATCATCTGCCATATGACTAACTTTTTGTTTCTTTATTAAATGTTGTAGCTTATTATATTTAGGGGGAATTCAAGGAGGAAAAAATATAGGCACAGATTTTTAAACTAAAATGTCTAATAAAATTTGTGAAGAAAAAATTAAAGTAGAGGAAATTATTAGGTCCGGAAGTCAACATATAAAGGTGTACATATATTAAGGTTAGAAAATGACCAATAAAAAAAAGAGTTAGAAATTAATCTATAAGTATAGTATACAATTTTGTAGTAAATACACGAAAAATAGAGCATAGTATACTAGTAGTATGTATTTCGTATGTATTCCGTATGTATTTTTATGCTCTACCTAACCTTATTAAATAATTTATGGGAAACAATCAAATGTATGTTTAGTTGTGAAAGTGCTTTGAGAATATAACTAAGAATTAATAACATGAGAGAGAATTATACAAATTATTCAAAATTAACTTAAAATCTGATTAGGGGTATAAATGGAACAAAATTAACGAATTTATTAAAAAGGTGCGTGAAATTACTATAATAACCCCATTTGGGACGTTTGGGCCATAAATGGTGTGGTCAATTATATTTTTCGATTCTAAATTTATGTTTGCGAAGTGGGAGTTGGAAGGGCGAATTAGAAATCTAATGTGGTGTGCTTTTTTTGGTTTCCCATGTGGTGTCTGATATTCAATTCAGAGTTCGATTAATTTGGATTCACATTGGAAAGTCTCACAATGAAAGTAAAATATTTCCTATTAAGAACGACTTCATTCTCAAGAACCTCAAGTTAAGAATTGAGAAGTATTCACCATTTACCACAAACCACGACCTTTGGTTGTAAAGTCTAACATATATACGACCACAATTGTTTCAATGAGTGGTGATTGTTTATGTAGTAAGATAAAAGAGCAATGTTTAAACATCTTATTCTTGTAAATATTATATGCTATCAGAGGCAGACCTATGTGGAAAAATGGGTGCACCGTTAGAGGCGAATTCAGAATTTTTATTTCATGGTGCACCTTATTAATATTTTGTTGTCAATGCGTTCACTCTACACTATATAGCCACAATTTCAAGAATTTAACACATAAAAATTTGATCTTCTATCTAATAGTATGGTTTATGTGAATCATAATTCTTAGTGTGGATCAGCCACTGTGCACCGACACCTATTGACATCGACAAAAATTCTATATTTTAAGGTAAAAGAATTTCAAAAATTGGATATATCTATTACATGGCTCCCTGAGTAATTAACATATTCATGTTGAATTTAGTGGTGTCTTCATCATCTTCAAATCCTGAATCGGCATCTATATGCAACCTCGGCAATGCTTTGGATCAAATTTAGTGTCGCGGTGTTGTATCCTAAAGTCAAAGAAGAGTTTTACCTATGATATGTTAACTGATAACATTGTTCGTAAATAAATAGTATTCCCTCCGGTCCATATTATTTGATTTTTTGATAGTTTTCAGACATACCAAGGAATCCACCTTTTAGCATTAAAAAAATATCATTTACAAAATTAAACCTTCATATCTTTCAAAATTTACTCATAGAAAATTGTGAGAGCTTTATGTGTTTAATTTATTAACAAGGGTAACTTTAGAAAGTCAAAACAAATATCTTTTTGATTTTTGAAAAAATTAAATATTTTGGACCTATGAAAAAATACCAAAAAATCATATAAAGTGGACCGGAGGGAGTAACTATTACACTCCGTTTGAATGGTTGTTACCCATCGTTTCATAATGTATTGTATTGTATCATATGGTACTGTATCGTATTGTGTTGTATAATGTTTGGATATACTGTATTGTTTACCGTGGTTTAATAATTGAAAATAAGGTAAATGGTATAATGAGAATATTAAATAATAAGTGAGGGCATGATGAGTAAGAAAAATAGGTAACGACGTGATCCCACCAAATCGGTCGTTCCATAAAGTGAGAATTTTCATGGTAACATAACCATGGATTTAACGATACCATACAATATTAATTAAAGAAACAATCAAAACAAATGATATACCCATGATAACAATACAATACCATATTATGGGTTACAACCATCCAAACAAGCTGTTAATGTAGTTGGTAGTCATCAATTTGATATCTATTCACTAACAACACAAAAATATCTTTGACGGTTACTTAAAAAAATTAATTACATGTAGCATTCATAAATAGGTGGATTAAATGCTTAGGTTGTATACTTGTATGCAGGGGCGTAACCACCCTATGGCAAGGGGTGTCACGGGACACCACTGCGCCGAAATTTTTTACTATGTATATGTAAGTAGATATATAAAAAATCATAATATTCAGTATAAATAAAGAAAGTGACACTGCTTGAAACACCATGAATTAGCGGTCTAGTGATTTAGCACCTTGAGAAAGTCTAGAATTGTGATAGTTTGAATCCCTCTTGTAGCACAACTTAGTTTTTTTCATTAAATTTTTTTGAATGTTTATCATTTAAAGTAGGGATTGAACTTTTAACATTTAGCTAACTTAAAAAGTACGAAACCACTTGTAAATATCAAAAAACTTCTTTAAAGGTGACACTGCTTGCAAAAAATCCTGCGTTCGCCACTGCTTGTATGGGAAATAGAAATAATATGCACAAACGCATATACGCATCTAAGTTGAAAAAAAATGCATGAATATATAGCATACATAATTTACTTAATCTGTTTTGTAGTAATTGTTTATCATGTTGTAATCAAGGTTTGTGCAAGTTCTGTACTGGCCGGGGGCAGAGTATCTAATATTTTTACTATTTTCAGGGTTGGAAGTAGGGAGATGACGTTTGATGCTGCTTTGCTTGTTTGATTCATTGAATAATGATTTTTGGGTTGGAATTTAGTCGAGTTATTAATGAAATTGTATTTGTTTCGTACCGGCAATTGGTTTATTGTTTGGACTTTTATGCTTTGTTTTTTTCTTTTGAAGTCAAATTCTCCCTTGAGTTTCTTGAGACCTGAGACAGGAACAAGTCAAATTAAAACCTAGGAAAATAAAGTGATGGATGAATAATCAGTGTGTCTCATAGTAATATACTACTGAGTTAATTAGATACTAGTATTATATAAGCCTATTAATCATGGCTTGAAAGAATCTAATCAAAATTTTGATAGCATATGTTGCTACATCTTTATCTTAAAATCCATTGAATTAGGACGTAAGATAACAGACGGTTTCGCTTCTCAACTTTAAAAAATGGGATTTCAATTTTTCAAATTTGAGAAATTTCATTTTCAAGCTGGTTTTCATTGCGATCACAACTTCAGTTGGTCCTAAGTAATAAAAGGTCTCTTGCATTGCATGGACAAATTCAGCTTTAATCATCTCCTAAAGTTTTGAAATTAGATTTATATTTGACAACAGTAATGAATACTTATTTGTGTGGCCTAAATGTAACTAATGGTGGACGCTGTACTGAACTCAGAAAAAGGGCAAAGCGCACGAATAGCCATTCTTGCCGGTGGTCTTTTATTTGAGACCACTTTTTTTATTGATTTTGCAGACTACTTTTGGAATTTCAATCCTTGTGGGTTGAAATTTACACAAGTTCAGCCCACAAGGGTTGAAGTTCAACTTCAGCCCATAAGGATTGAAGTTTACGTATCTATACCTAAAAGTTCAGCTCTTACGGATTGAAGTTGAACTTCATAACTTAATAATGAAGTTCAACCCACAAAGTTTGAACTTCAGCCCATAAAGATTGAAGTTTCAAAAAGTGGCCTCTCATATAAAATAAATAAAAAAGTGGCTTCAAACCAAATACTAGTAGCAAAAATAGCCTGTGGACTAATTTTTTACTCAGAAAAAAGCTCCAAAAAATTTATTTACCCAAACCAATTTGGGAAGCTTATTGATACTCGACACTTTTGGAGAAAAACTGATTGGGCTGGCCTGTAAAGATGTTAGTGGTTAAGGAAAAAGGGGGAAAGTGCACGAAAGGCCACTTTTGTCACTGGTTTTTGGGTAAAGGCCACTAATACCAAAATATTTAGTTTGTGGCCACTTTTGCTTAAAGAGATAGAACTTCAGTCTAGAGGCCGGATTGAAGTTCAATCCTTAAAGATTGAACTTCAATCCAGGGCCATATGGACTGAAGTTCAGTCCAGTCCTTAAGATGGAACTTCAGTCCAGGGCCATATGGACTGAAGTTCAATCCTTAAAGATGGAACTTCAGTCCATGGCCATACCATGGACTGAACTTCAGTCCATGGCCATATGAACTGAAGTTCAGTCCTTAGAGATGGAACTTCAGTCCAGGGGCCGTATGGACTGAAAGTTCAGTCAATTATCAGAACTTAAGTCAATATTTATTTAGTAAAGACCCAAAAATGGCCTCTAGTGTAAGACCAATAAAAATAGTGGTCTTAAACTAAATACCAGTGTTAAAAATCGCTGCTGGGCGAAATTTTTATAGGAAAAAGCGAAATCTATCAAACAGCAATTGTATCACTGTCCAGGCTCATTAAATTCTCGTCCAAACATCGAACTACGTCCATGCAAATATTTTTGCCCTTATTCTGGTGGACCACAACCTCCCGAATGCTAGGCTCAAACAGTATTATAAACCAGTCGAGCTAATGGCAAAATCAACATTTTATTCGAGATGCAAGAGCAAATGATGCTTTTATGAAAAAAAAAAAATATGGTCAATGGTTATACGTTATTTGAGACTAATGAACTGTTCTCACCATTGGTCAATGGTTGTACATTCCTGAATTTAATTTTGTCAATGGGCATATAAAGTTGGGTCAATTTTGTAACAGCAAGTTTTGGATCAACATAAAAAAATTTCACCATATGTCCCTTATCCATGGTTATGGTTTTTTATCCCCATTTAAAAATGGTTCAGCAAAATGGCCTAGGGAGCAGCACTTCAAGCTATAAATTGACAGGCGCTACCATGGGTGCAGCACTTCAAGTTATAAACTGTCTATGAAGAGATTAAAAAGGCAAGTACTGGCGAGGCAACACTTCAAGTTATCTTGGAGTGCGGGGTAACATTTCATGTTATCTGAGAAAATGTTGAAAGATACAAAAGGTCAAGTGCTACCACGGTGACAACACTTACTTAAAAAGGATGGCGGGATGTGGGCGTCAATATAAGATTTCGTAGCGGTATTTCCGTCCGCGGGGTAGCACTTCAAGTTATAAGAAATTAAGTGCTACCACGGGGATAGTATTTACTTAAAGTTAGCAGAGGCCATTCTTTCAAATCAATTTAGGCAAACCATTGCATAAGGTGTTATAGTTGTGTCATTCTCCCGAACAACATTAGGTTGTGATCCAGTTAAGTGTCAGTGGTATTGTAGGCTGTAGCCCATTCAACCTTTCACAATCTCAATTGGGCTGATAGTATATGTTGCTGAAGACATAATGAAAGTGAAACTTTCTAACAGTTTCACTGTTCAAATGATTTGGTCGCGTAGTTTAATATATGTCGCATGCTATTCATTTCTTTTTACGATAACTTTACAGCAACATCATTCTATTTTCCATCCGGATCTGTTAGGTGGAATGTGTTGGGGTT
The DNA here is from genome assembly GCA_029990575.1 of Petunia axillaris subsp. axillaris. NCBI lineage: Eukaryota > Viridiplantae > Streptophyta > Magnoliopsida > Solanales > Solanaceae > Petunia > Petunia axillaris. Next base: position 165,241,541 of record JARKNS010000008.1, read on the forward strand.
TTGGAATAAATAGAGTGTGAATGGGAAATGGGGACACAAGTAAATTGTGGGCTCGGGATCGTCCCATACCAAACTGATAATATACTTCTGTTTTCTGTCTTTTCTGATTTATTTGGTTGCAGGAATAACAAGCTTAAGAAATCTAATGTTATTTATTTTCTGCACTTAAATAAATACTGCTTAAGGAGACTAAAACCTTTGTGGTTTTCTACTATTATATTGTATATTAATCTGCTGTGGAGACTAAAACCTTCGTGGTTTTTCTACTCCTAATTACTGTGAAATAATCTGTTTGTGGGGACTAAAAGCCTTCGTGGTTTTTTCTACTCCTACTGTTTAAACAGTTTATTAATATTGTTTCTGCTTGTGTCACTTGACAGAGATGACAAACGGAGTGGAACAAACTGTCCCTGCTGTGAATACTAATGCTACCGCAAGTTCTGGTGCTGCTGGGCCTAGCCGTGCTGCTGCAACGGTTATGCCACCTGCAGAAAAGCCTGGGAAGTTTTTTGGTGTGGACTTTAAAAGGTGGCAGCAAAAGATGTTCTTTTATCTGACCACCTTAAGCCTGCAAAGGTTTATCAAGGAGGATGCTCCAGTCCTGACTGATGAAACACCTGAAAACGAACGCTTCCTTGTGATTGAGGCTTGGAAGCATTCTGACTTCCTATGCAAGAATTACATTCTAAGTGGCTTGGAAGATGACCTGTACAACGTTTACAGTAATGTTGAAACGTCTAAGAAACTGTGAGATGTTCTGGAAAAGAAATATAAGACTGAAGACGCTGGACTGAAGAAATTTGTGGCTGCCAAATTTCTGGATTATAAAATGGTGGATAACAAATCTGTTGTGTCCCAAGTCCAAGAACTTCAAGTCCTTATTCATGATCTCCTTGCTGAAGGTTTGATCCTGATTAATACTTATGTTAAGAGTATTATTTATATTGTTGCTAACAAACTTTTCTTTGAAGGTTTGAAGATTAATGAGGCGTTTCAAGTAGCAGCCATGATTGAAAAGTTACCTCCATCATGGAAGGACTTTAAAAATTACTTGAAACACAAGCGCAAGGAGATGACCTTTGAAGATTTGATTGTACGCTTGAGGATTGAAGAGGACAACAAATCTGCTGAAAAGAAGGCTCGTGGAAGTGCTGCAATAGCGAGAGCAAATATTGTTGAGCATACTCCAAATCAAAATAAGAGGAAGAAGCCTTCTGGAGGGAAGACCAACTTCAGCAAGAAAAAGTTCAAGGGAAATTGCTACAACTGTGGAAAGAGTGGACATAAGTCCGCCGACTGTGGTGCTGCAAAGAAGGACAGCAAAAAGGAAAAAGGTCAAGCAAACATGGTTGAAGAGACTAAATTGGCCTAAGGAGTGCAAGACATTGATTTATGTGCAATGATTTCTGAATGCAACTTAGTTGGAAATCCTAAGGAATGGTGGATTGATTCAGGAGCCACCCGCCATGTTTGTGCTGTGAAGGAAGCCTTTGCTTCATATGCTCCCGCTGGACCTGATGAGGCGCTCTCTATGGGCAATTCTGCAACGGCCAAAATTGAAGGATATGGGAAGATATTCCTCAAGATGGCGTCTGGCAAGGTTGTGACTCTGACCAATGTTCTTCACGTTCCTGAAATAAGGAAGAACTTGGTGTCTACTGCACTTCTTGTTAAAAACGGGTTTAAGTGTGTGTTTGTTTCTGACAAAGTTGTAATAACTAAGAATGAGCTGTATGTAGGAAAAGGTTACCTGACTGAGGGCCTTTTCAAACTCAATGTAATGGTCGTTGACACTATGAATAAAATTGCAGCTTCTTCTTACTTACTTGAGTCAAATAATTTATGGCATTCTCGTTTGGGACATGTCAATTATAAAACCTTGCGAAAAATGATCAATTTGGAAGTATTGCCTAAATTTGATTGCGCTAAGTCAAAATGTCAAATATGTGTTGAGTCTAAATATGCTAAGCACCCTTACAAGTCAATTGAAAGGGATTCTGAACCATTAGACTTAATTCATACAGATATTTGTGACATGAAGTCAATACCATCTCGCGGTGGAAAGAAGTATTTCATAACTTTTATTGACGATAGCACTCGTTACTGCTATGTTTATTTACTTAGTAGTAAAGATGAGGCAATTGACGCATTCAAGCAATACAAAAATAAAGTTGAAACGCAACTTAACAAAAAGATAAAAATGATAAGAAGTGATAGGGGTGGAGAATATGAATCTCCTTTTGAACAAATATGTTTGGAACATGGCATTATTCATCAAACAACTGCCCCTTACACGCCTCAATCCAATGGGATTGCGGAAAGGAAAAATCGGAAATTAAAGGAGATGATGAATGCCTTGTTAATCAGTTCGGGTCTACCCCAGAACTTGTGGGGGGAAGCTATATTCACGGCTAATCAAATACTCAATCGAGTTCCCCATAGCAAAACACTTTCCATTCCATATGAAAAGTGGAAAGGAAGGAAGCCCAACTTGAATTACTTCAAAGTGTGGGGGTGTTTGGCAAAAGTGCAAGTTCCAAAACCCAAAAGGGTTAAGATTGGACCGAAAACAGTTGATTGTGTTTTCATTGGGTATGCTATAAACAGTAAAGCATATCGGTTTCTGGTTCATAAATCAGAAAATCCCGACATTCATGTTAATACGGAGATGGAATCAGATAGTGCTGAATTCTTTGAAACTATATATCCGTATAAGAAGGAATGTGAGTCAGTTGGTGAAAGATCCAAACGACCTCGGGAAGGAACCAAAGGAAATTCACCAAATGAGGAAGAACCAAGACGAAGCAAGCGTCAAAGAACTTCTACTTCGTTTGGAGATGACTTTGTCACTTTCCTGTTGGAAAATGAGCCTCGGACGTTTAAAGAAGCAATGTCTTCTTCAGACTCTCCATTTTGGAAAGAGGCAGTCAATAGTGAAATAGAATCTATTTTGAGCAACCATACTTGGGAATTGGTTGATCTTCCTCCTGGAAACAAACCATTAGGTTCTAAGTGGATTTTCAAAAGGAAAATGAAAGCTGATGGCACTATTGACAAGTACAAGGCAAGGCTTGTTGTTAAAGGCTATAGACAACAAGAAGGTCTTGACTACTTTGACACATACTCGCCGGTAACCAGAATTACATCCATTCGTATGTTAATAGCGTTAGCCGCCGTGTATGGTCTGGAAATCCATCAAATGGACGTTAAGACAGCGTTCTTAAACGGGGATTTGGAGGAAGAAATTTACATGGAACAACCTGAAGGGTTCGTGGTTCCAGGTAAAGAAAACAAGCACCTAAACAATGGACTGAAACAAGCACCTAAACAATGGCATGCGAAATTTGATCATACAATGTTGTCAAATGGCTTTAAAATTAACGAGTGTGACAAATGTGTCTACATTAAGAACACTCCTAACTTTATAGTCATTGTTTGCTTATATGTGGACGACATGTTGATAATGAGCAATGACATTGCCAATATAAATGCTACTAAACGCATGTTGACTAGCAAATTTGATATGAAAGACTTAGGAGTTGCGGACTTAATTCTGGGTGTTAAGATCTATTGAACTCCTCAAGGTCTGGCGTTGTCTCAAACTCACTACATCAATAGTGTTCTTGAAAAATTTAAATATTTGGATTTTAAAATTTCAAAGACTCCTATTGATGTAAACCTTGCTCTAAAGAAGAACAAAGGACAAAGCACGTCGCAACGGGATTATGCACGTGTTTTGGGAAGTTTGATGCACGTCATGAATTGTACTCGACCAGATATAGCTTGTGCTATAAGTAAACTAAGTCGATACACGAGTAATCCCAATCAGACCCATTGGATGGCAATGAAACGTGTTTTGGGGTATTTAAAATACACTCAAGACTTTGCATTGCATTATAACAAGTATCCTGCAGTCATTAAAGGATATTGTGATGCCAATTGGATCACCGGCACAACTGATTCTAAGTCCACAAGTGGATATATTTTCGGACTTGGTGGAGGAGCGGTGTCTTGGAAATCATCCAAGCAAACATGTATTGCCCGCTCTACTATGGAAGCTGAATTCATAGCCTTAGATAAAGCCGGTGAAGAAGCTGAATGGCTTCGGAACTTTTTGGAAGACATTCCGTTTTGGCCTAAGCCGTTGACACCAATTTGTATACATTGTGATAGTCAATCGGCTATAGGAAGAGCAAGGAATGTCATGTATAACGGTAAGAATCGTCACATACGACGAAGGCATAAAACCGTTAGGGACCTACTCTCTAGGGGAATTATCACTATTGACTACGTGAAGTCAAGGGATAATGTGGCGGATCCGCTTACAAAAGGCTTAACTAGAGAGGCGGTTGAGTGTTCATCGAAGGGAATGGGACTATGGCTAAGGACAAGTCATCACGGCGGTAACTCTACCTAGGAGACTGGAGATCTCAAGAACTAGGTTCAAGGAGAATACAAAGTCGTGTTTGACGGTCCAACATTGTCAGTTAATGTTTGGTCCATTCTCATGATTAGACAATGTTCAAGTACCAAGGGTAAAATGCTAGGCATTTTCTAATGATTGTCTAAGTTTGATATTTTAATTATCAAACAGTGTACATCTATAGGATTACACGTTTAGAAATCACCTATGTAAGTGCGAAGTGGAAGCCGCTTCAAGGAGAATTCGGTATGGCAAGTTCTCTAAGTACTTATGAAACCAGGCGGTGTTCATGGCTGAAACGAACACAACAGTGAGAACCAAAGACGGTTAAGGGTTAGTTGTGTGACTTACGTTGTCTAGGTATACATCAAAGCTCAACGGTTCAAAGATATCAAATCTACCGAGTATATCCGATGTATGTTCACTATGGAAAGTTCAAAGGGAAACCTACTTATCCCGATGCAACTATTTCTTTCTTGCAAATCACACAAGTCTGTCATGCATATTTCCAATATAGCCATTCCCCATTCATGTGGGGGATTGTTGGGGTTTTGGAATAAATAGAGTGTGAATGGGAAATGGGTGGGAAGGTGAAAATGTTACTTTTAGTAAGGAAATGCACCTTCTCCCATATTGGTAGAGGAAAAGACTTTTGTTGGGTTTAAATAAAGATTCACTTCTCTTAGCTCTTAAAAGGGTTGAGAAGAAGGGAAGCCTCGCGCCGTCGTCGTCGCTCGCTCGTCTCGGCTTCGGCTTTGGATTTCGGATTTCGGTCAATTGATATGATTGATTGACTTAATTTTTTGGACCAACAAAACTAAAAAAATATCAATTAATTAATAATTTATTATTAATATTTAATATTAAATATGTTTGTGTAACAGAAATCTGAATGGATTAATCAGCCATTAGTGGTGATGAATTCAGATGTTAGTGGCAATGAATTCAGCCATTAGTGGTGACTCTTCATACCTTTCCCATGGCTATATAAACTGGTCAGTCATCAACATTTGAACACACACTGAAACACAGAAATACAAAACTTCTTACTGCATTTCCTCTCTCTTTTCTGCATACTAAGTAAGTCGTGTGATTTGCTCCGTTTCTTTGAATTCGCAGTGTTCTACTGTTTGAAGTGCCGCTACAGTAGAACTGTTATCCCGTTCCATCCTGGGAGAAATTAACCCGTGAACCTTGGGCAACTGTGAGGGGGTTAGATTTCTTAAGGAGACACAAGTAAATTGTGGGCTCGGGATCGTCCCATACCAAACTGATAATATACTTCTGTTTTCTGTCTTTTCTGATTTATTTGGTTGCAGGAATAACAGAATGTTGTATTCTACGTTCGAACTTGCAGAATACTTAATTTTGATCCCTCAAAATTAAACTTTCAACAAAATTTCATCAAGTTACAAGGTCACTGACATCACAATTAGATCAGCATTATAAAACTTTAGACTATGATCATAATGAAATGAACATGATTGCAAACAATTAAGGCATGGACCAACATGTTCTAGCTTATTGATTAACATAAACTAACTAACCATACAACAGAGGACAACATTTATAGCTTTGTATCTGGTTTAGAAGTGATCTATACATTTCATTCTTACTCATTGGTACGTTCATTGCCTGCCAACATAAAATAATGAAGTTCTTGTAGAAGAGAAGCTATATATGTTTTCATTCCTTGCAAAAGTAAAGGGAAATTCTCATTATGAATCATAAACTTTAAGACAGAAGCAGATCGTTAAAGTTTGCATTATTTGATGCCTCCTTAAATCCTTGTACAAATATTCGACTTGTTACAAGCTTCCCTTATTGCAGTACCAGGCAATAGAAAAAGTTGATACATGCTCTACTGTTCTTAGATGTAATTTTACACTTGGAGGTCTAAATAAGACCAAATATCTAGGATAGGGTGTCCCATTTACTCCTTGAAATTAGACTATGACCAACTGAATCTTAACCCAAGCAAACTTTGAACGACTTAGTGATCACTCGTTCAACTCAAATTCAAGGGAATTTAAACCGTTCAAACTTCTACACCAACTCACTCATTTAAACCGCTCAAACTTGAGATGAGATTGGCAATGCAAAACTGATGAATTATGGCATGAACACATTAAGGCATTTTAATTGAGAAAATGACTGTCCAACTAAATAGAATTCCTTGCGGGTTGTGGCAGGTGAAGCTTTAAGTAGCAAAGGATGGTAGGACATTTGAGGTTTGTCAATTCAATAACTACTGAAGTTGACATTATGTGGAAACAGTCTCAATGTATAGGGGAATAAACTCAAACTTTGAAAAGTTCTCTTTCTGGCTTTACTATAAATGAGAAATTATGAATACTAGTACACTGTTGACTCCCAACAATGTCTGAATTGTTTTTCAACTTAAAACAAGCGAATCAATGGAACCAAAGTAACTAATACCAGTAGTATTTCTCAGAAAAATTATATACTATTTGCTCTTTGTTCATTTTTGCACTTTGTTGAATTACTTTATAATTGGCTTAACAAGTACTCTGAATGAACAATGTATTAGTCAATAAGACTCTTTTTCTGCCTATAAATTTATTATAGTGGACATTACTGATTGTTTCGAAGAGAATGGTTCAAATATAAATCGACTGCAGCAAGTTAAATTTAACTTGCTTTGATATTGATCAAAATGACTAAGTTTAATGATTTGACTAGTCAATAGTCACTTAGCTAACCCTTGTATTACAAGATTCCTATCATCGTGGTCGATATTCCATTTTCCTTAATTGTTGGTGCTCATTCTATTTTAGGTTAAATGGTGTCACGAATTTGAATTTCTTTATTGTCCAGTTTATTCTTGTGGATTGATTTGTATGCTGTTATATGACAAGCAACTGGTAGTGGAGAAAAGAGAACATAATGATAGAGATACACACATATATTCTCTGATGCATATCTAGAAAGAGAAAAGGGATGCAGGCAAAGGGCAAAAAGGCTTATAAAGGTAGTTGCTTTGAATGCAAAACAGCTTTGATTTTGAACTTTTTCTGTTGGCAATAGCATATATTAAATAAAGATGGATAATGATGAGACTGGAGAGTTGTTATAATCCAAGGAAAATTCCATTCTTCTGGGCATGTTTTGTCTCATGCACCATCCCCTTTTCTTGACCTTTGTTCTTTGGGTGGCAAAAGAAGAAATTCAGATTGAATTTTTTGTTCTATGTAATTTCATAATCGCTGAAAATATAAAGAGGGACAGTTCTTGAATTATAGAACTTCTAAAAATTCATTGGAAGACGAAAGTTTGTGTTTGAAATTCTCCTAACAAATTTCAAAATTTTCTCCCGTAACGAAATACACTATAGTACTTTGGGTATGATAGACTTTTGACTTATAACTGCCTTATGGACATTTTTTCAGACAGTGCAGGAATGGGGACTCCTTTTGTAATTGTTTAAGATTTTCTTTTCGTTAATTTGTCAGTAATGCATGCTCATGCGTGAGGGCGGGAGAAGTTGATATGGTCAATTTTTCATTATGAAGTATGCCACAAAGTGCTTCATGACCACTGAATAAAGGTCAAATTAATATTCGTAAGTTTTCTGCGAGAAAGGGTGAGGAGGGGGTTGGCGTGGGGAGGGGAGGGGAGGGCTGAAGAAGGGGAATTGAATTTGTAAAGAATCACTTTTTTTTAATCATCCTATATTTCTTCTCCTATCTCATTTTATATGAAAGTTTTCATTTTTCAAGATAGTACTTTTTATATAATTCTTAAACATATACTTTTATTCTAAAATCTTGTAGATTCTATATTTAAATGCAAGCTAAAAAATTTGGCACTCAAAATCCAAAAACCTTACATAAAACAGAGTGAGTAATTTATTATCAATTGTATGGGGGCTCACTCTTGAATAACAGGGGATAGACACATAATAAAATAGGATGAGTTACAATTGCTCGACCGGAACTCTTATAGTAATAGTATGTTTGGCCAAGCTTCTGAAAATTTAAAAGTATATATTTTTTTTTAAAAGACACATTTGAAAAAAATTTGAAGTGTTTGGCTAAAACAAAATAGTCCTTCTAAGAAAAAAGCAGAAGCAGTTATCTGTTGTTGAGCAAAATGTGACGTCCCGCAACATCATGAATCAAACAATGAGCACAAGGCAATCGAAGCTTCTAAAGAGGCCAAGAGTGGTCTAGAGTGTGGAAGCTTCTAGAATCTTGAGGGCCGTTGAGGCCCTTGACTTATGACTTTCTTAGAATGTGTAGAAGTATCTAGATCATTGGAGAACATTAGTTGGATTTAGAAGGAACCAGCAACTCATGAAACACTCTAGAAGAGCCAAGAGAAAGCATGTCAATTTATACCTAATTAATGTAGTTTAGAACCTTCTCTAGAGCAGTATAAATAGGAATAGACATTTCATTTGCACTTGTCCAGCATCCAACTCTTTTAAATAGTGTCTAGCATTCTAATTTAGCAACCAACCAAGTTTCTTAGCTTTTCTCTCATTGTACAAAATATTTGATCTAACTACAAAACTCTTTGCTGACAACTTGTGCCTTAACCGTGTACAAATACTTGACAAATTTGGTTGCTTGACTTAAGGAACATCTGATGATCTTAGCTTGATACTTTAGGTATCCTATATATGTTCAAAGGCTGAATTTGGGAATTGCTTTTGGGTAGCAATTGTCTAAGTACCGACACGCCACCTAGAGTGAGTCTAGGGTCGCGACAATATAGTATCAGAGCGGATCAACACCAGGAGTGTTTTACATGGTTCCTTTGGATAGAAATTATGTCAAGTGATAAGGAAACTAATATTTTATTAGAGGAAGTTTCTCGAGGGTCGAGCAAAGCACGAGATACGGGTAGAGACCATTATCAATACAAAGGTAGATGTGGTTGATGGTGAGGGAGGTAATGGTTCATCCGTGGAAAATGTTGGTGGTCGGGTGGAGCTTTTGAAAGATAGTCATGGTACCTTGAATCGACGAACGAAGGCCATAGAGTCCAACTTCACTATATTGGAGAAGCAAGTCGTTGGGAATTGAACTTAAAAGGACCATAATGGAGTTACTTGAAAAGGAAAAGTATCGCAAAGGATGTGTTCATGAGTTGAAGGATATGTTCAGGGTTACCATTGTTGGCCTACAAGGGCAAATAGAGGCCTTGCGGAAGAGGTTGGAGGGGACCATGGTCGGGACTACCAAGGGCGTGGTACTTGCACAAGGGACGAAGGTGAAGGTCCCTAAGCCAAAAGAGTATGCAGGTGCACGGGATGCACGCGAAGTGGTCAACTTTCTTTAGATGATGGAATAGTACTTTGAGGTAGTCAAGGAGGATGACGAAGTTGCTAAGGTACGCAATACCTCAATGTACTTGACCGAGGTTGCCGCGCTATGGTGGTGATATGTTGGTATTTTATGCTTAAATACAACTCATTCCAACTAGCTTTTAGCCCTTTTTGTGATGTTATTTGAATGAATCTTATGTTATTCTTCATGTTTTAGGATATTATGAAAATTGGTATGCAAAGCCGAAGAAAAATAACAATAGAGCAAATATAAGTGTACTTTGGCTACAAAATTGAAGAACATGAAGATAAGGTAGCAGTTGGATCGGCGCCTCGCCAAATCTGTGGCTCAAGAGGTCAGCCATCCGCCGAAGGAGGAGAAAGTTCACAGCAGTTAGCAACTCAAAGGGTGGCTAGCAGAGTAAACTGCTGAACCCAATCGGCTGCTCAGCAGAATAATCGGCTATCCTGCCAATGGAGGTAGAGCCAATTTGAAATCGGCTCATCAGCCCTTGATTCGGTTGCTAGCATTTTGGAATCGGCCCCTGATTCGACTGCTAGCACCTTCAACTGCTGACTCAATCGGCTCCCACCGAATTGATTTGGCACTTGATTCGGCTGCTAGCACTTTCAAATGCTACCATCAGAAATCAGCACAAAGCGGCTAGTGGGTCAATGTTTGCACCAGGGTAGCTATCCATAGAAAACGCAGGGTTTCCTTTGTTTTAACTTGGGGGCAATCTAGGAAATGCATTGTAATTATTCTAGGGACCTATAAATACCTAGTTAAACATATTTTTCAGATCTTTGGCCACTTTTCCAAGCTTGGAAGCAAGATTCATCATCTATACCTAGGGTTTTGAAGATTGAAGCTACCTTAATGAGCATTTCTTACTCTTCTCTTTAATTCATTGATTTTTATTACTATAGTTTGGTGTAGTTGTTGTTATTGAGGACTTGATTGTATGAATATATCTTTCATGATTAGGTTTTCACATTAATGGATTAATATTTATCTTGTTCTTATCATATTTCATATTCTAGTTTAAGGCACGACCGTACTTGAGCTAATCCCCCCACTTTGCTTTCATCACGCGAGAGGGGTTGAAGGTGTGAGTGTATATGAACTAGTAAGGATTTGGGTTACATTGGCCACGGGCTACCCCATCTAAAAGAAGTAGCTAAAATTGGCTATTTCCACTCGGGTCTTTGGACTAGAGCACTTCATCATTGACCCGAGAGGGCTTGATGAGGTAAATCCTCCCTATCCCGAGAGAGTTTTGAGGAATACATGTGTGGTTCGACCATTATACATAAACCGTGTGCCATATTTGCAACCTAGGCTCCGAACTTGTCTTCCTTTGCTTGTGAGAATGCCAAATGGGGCAATGCCGAGAAGGGTGGGGGAGATCATGACAAGGACAAAGGGAAAGGCATAGCCCCACATGAGGGCAAAGGCAAAGGGCTATCCCATAACGGACAGGGGTTCAAGAGAAATGACAAGGGACTAAAAAACGGTGGCGAGTACGTGTCCAAGTGAGGGTGCTACTTTTATAAAGGGTGCGAGAGAATGCTTAGAGTTAAGGAAGCTTGCACCAATGGTTGGGAACTTTGCGAAAGCACATGAGGGTGAGACAAAAGAGACTGCCTATATCGGGCTGATGCGGTTAGAATCTAAAGCGGGAGTAGAGGATTCTAAGGCCTATCTTGGTGCCATGAATAGGGAGCATGGTCGCAATAAGAAAAGTTGGGCGGACATAATTGAAGGGATTAGCGAGTTGAAAAGTGGTGGCACGCTATCAGATTTAGACAGTGAACCCAGCAGAGGGACCAAGCTTGCTAGCAAGGCTGGGACCGTGGAGGGCATCCAAGTAGGGAGTGGAAGCGTGGACCCGATTCTTGAGAAGTTACTGAACTTGGTCGAGTCATGGGAAGATGCAGGCCAAGAGCAAGGAGAGGTATCTGATGGGCGGAGGATCGAAGCCATAATTGCTAGTCGTCCAAAGTTCAAACGGGGCAAGAAGAAAGGTGATCAGTACCTTGTGACATGGGTAGGCCAACCACTCCATAAGGCATCATGGCTAATAGAAAAAGAATTTCGACAGCGCCAAGGCGAGGTACGCGTGTATGTATCGATGCTTTCGAGGGCGACATAAAATTAGGTGGGGAAGGGTGTGACATCCCGCCACATCATGAATTAAATAAAATGCACAAGGCAATGAAAGCTTCTAGAGAGGCCAATAGTGGTTTAGAGTATGGAAGACTCTAGAGCTTTAAAGGCCTTTGACTTAGGGCTTCCTTAGAATGTGTAGAAGTATCTAGATCATCGGAAAATATTAATTGGAGTTGGAAGGAACCAGCAGCTCAGAAAACATTTTAGAAGAACCAAGAGAGAGCAAGCTAATTTCTACCTACTTAATGTAGTCTAGAACCTACCTTGTAGTAGTATAAATAGGAGTATGCATTTCATTTTTACTTGACCAGCATCCAAGTCTTCTAAATTGTGTCTAGCATTCTAAATTAGCAACCAAGCAAATTCCTTAGCTTTTCTTTCATCGTATAAAATATTTTATCTTAAACCGAAAACTTGTGTTTTAATCGTGTACAAATACTTGACAGCTTTGGTTGCTTGACTTAAGGATCATCTGGAGATCTTAGCTTGACACTTTAAGTGTCCTATAAAGGTTCAAAGGTTGAACTTGGGCGTTTCTTTTGGGTAGCAATTGTTTAAGTACCGACACACCGCCTAGAGCTTGTGTAGGATCGTGACAAAAACCTACGAAATTTATGCCTCTTCCTAAAAGCATAAACTAAAGCAGTTTATTAATTTTTCAAGATAAGAATATCCTTAAAAAATATATTTATTTACCATGTTATATCTAATTATATTAACAATCTCTTTAATATAAATAAAAGTCCAATCTTCCCTTCACTCTTCTGGTTTAACTTTACTCCTATTGTTTAAAAAAATTTAATATATTTTTATTTTATATTTACATTTAAATTAAATAATTAAAAAATTAAATTAAGTCATTCATAAAAAGTATATAAATCTTTGTCATGTTTTAAATAATATTGGGCCCACAATAAATCTTCATCATGTCTTTTTTCGTAATTTGGCACTAAAAGGCATTTTTATTAAGTTTATCCAAACATAATTTACTTAAAAAAAAAAAAAACTTACTTCTTAAATGCGTTAGACCTAACAAAAACTACTTCTTATTTCTCAAAAATACTTTTCAAACTAAGTTGTTTTTTTGTAGCTTTAGCCAACCAAGACTCTGAGCTCCCGTTTATTTATAAAATTTATAAGCAGTTTTTGAGAAAAATTTGTTTGTATATAAAACTTGGCCACAAACATGGCCAACTTTTGAAACTAAGATTTGAAACCAATTTTTGAGAAAATTACTTTTTCCCATTTACAAACTTCAACTTTTTTTCAAGTAAACTGTATGTCCAAACACAACTTCAAATTATTTTTCAACTCAACTTTAAAAACTTAAATTCTCAAGTTTCAACCAAATCGATATCCAAACGCTAGCTCAGTCTCGAGGAGAAAAAGAAAAAGGAAAGAACCAAAGGAATGAAAAGTAAATGCATGAGACACCTTGGATTTTTATTTATTTATTATTTTAAATTTAGCTTGTGTTTCTTCTCTTTAAATAATCACACTTTATATCATAATCCATTTCAATATTTTTATTTTACTTAATTATTACGTACTTAATATCCCCCCCCCCCCCCCCCCCCCCCCAAAAAAAAACAAATTGATTGGTGAAGCAAACAAGGTTCTGTGTTTCTTTATTTTGTATATGCGAAAGCAAAACAAACTTCTTGCTTAATCTTTTGTCTCTTAAAAGCCTTCTTGAATAATGTTCGACAACTAATTATGGGCATTATTACTTGAGATATAAGCTACTTCAATACATAAGCTGTCTCCAATGATTAAAACTCTATTTTTCCATAGGTCTTTGTTCCATCAAACTAATACTAGTATACAATTATTCAGTTAACTAAAGTGCTAACATGGTTTTGTAAAGCAACTTCTAGGCCACCAATACATAGGGCATTACCAACCTCAGCCATTATAAACATTTCAGTATTTTGTCAAGTATTTTCCGTTCTTAACATTGACCATCTGCGTGTACCATATATTATTATATATTAAAGTGCGTGATTATGTTATCTAAAAATTTAAGTATGTTGAAAGAGAAAACATTTATTTATTTATTTTAAGTCTGTAATATATTCTTTCACATACGAACCTAACTTTTGTTTTTTTTTTTTTTTTCTGTAGACTTAACCACGTGAAAGTAGGGTTAATTTTACCGGTGGTCACTGAACTATTGTTTCATTACTACAAAGTCACTTTCGTTTCATTTGTTATCCAAAAGTCACTTAACTTTGCTCCGGTCTACAACAAAGTCACTCAAGCCGGATTTTGTTGAAAATTTGCCGGAAAAATGATGTGGCATCATTAATTAAAAATAATTTTCTTAATTAGTTTTTCATCTATTAATTTAATTTCTTAACCCATTAGTTTTGCATCGTCGTGCATAAACATTTCATACCGATGCCATTTCTCTTTGTTTCTGTTTCATATTAAATTAGAGTGTCAGACACATCATTTTTTAAGGCTTTATATCTGTATGCCAATTATTTTTTAATGCAGTAAGCAAAAGCAAGGACATACCTATAAATTAGAGTGTCATATCTTATATGAAGATATACAAATAACTATTTTATCAGTAAAAATTTTGAAATTTGATAAATATTATCTACCATATAATCGCTAGGGTACTAAGCAAAAATCGAATAACCCAGAAAAATTGAAAGAAAAAAAAAATTGAGAAAAATCAAAATAAAAATTCGACCTTGTTTGATATTACCTTGTTTGGATGGTTGTTATCAATTGTGCCGTATCGTACTGTTACTGTACTGTTATTATAAAATAATGTTTGTATTAATTTTTACTTTAAAATTTTATGGCATCATATCGTTAGTCCGTCGTTACATAACGATGAAGAGCTCATAACGACCGTTTTGGTGTGATCGCGTCGTTACCGTGTCTTTTTTCTCTCTTCTTTCCCTTAATATATTACCATTATCTTAACCTTTTTATAGCAACTCTATCCCCTATCTTATTATTTTTTTGGCAATATTGTAAATTCATTCTTCATTTACTAGTATGTTATATCATGAAACGACTGCAAACAATATAATCTATCAAAATGTTGAACTCAACAAAATATAAAGTACAATACAATAGATACATTATGAAATCATATACATAACAACAGTCCAAAAGAGCTGTTATTTTGGTTTTTTAAAATTAAAAAAAAATCGA
Organism: Petunia axillaris subsp. axillaris; assembly: GCA_029990575.1. Taxonomy (NCBI): domain Eukaryota; kingdom Viridiplantae; phylum Streptophyta; class Magnoliopsida; order Solanales; family Solanaceae; genus Petunia; species Petunia axillaris. The sequence goes on from JARKNS010000008.1 coordinate 165,256,604, forward strand.
TATAACTAATTTGATTTCATAAATAAAAAACTGAACCAAACCCATTTAAGCTCGTTCATTATTCATTCTTCGTTCCTCATTTTCCCTTTTTGCATAACCAATTTGCCTAGCATTACTCAATTTGATTAGCTGATTAATTCAATATAAACAGAAGCAAAGAGAAATGACATCGGTATGAAATATTTATGCACGACGATGACGTAGTGAAATGTGTTTGGGTTGGATAGAATAAGAATAATGGGTTAAGGAATTAGATTAATAGATGAAAAACTAATTAAGAAAATTATTTTTAATTAATGATGCCACATCATTTTTCCGGCAAGTTTTAAACAAAATCCGGCTTGAGTGACTTTGTTGTAGACCGGAGCAAAGTTGAGTGACTTTTGAGTAACAGATGAAACAAAAGTGACTTTGTGGTAATGAAACAATAGTTCAGTGACCACAGGTAAAATTAACCTGTGAAAGTATAACTAAAATAACATTTATGATGAACTACAAATCCAGATATCCCGACTTGTAGGGAGATTGACTAATGTCTAATCACTAGCGATCTTTTTGTTGCATGACCATCTTTTCAGGAAATTTTATATAAAGATTTCGATCTTTGTTGGATAATTTTTTCCTATTCAAATTAAGTGTACCTATCATAGAAGTTGGTTTCTTCTTATTTAGCCAAAGAAATGCGATTTTTCTTTATATTAATTTCATAAGGATAGATAACAATGTAAAGGAGCATAAGTCCATATCTATTGTATGTCTAGCTGTTACGCAGGGCTACATCGCTTTTGATTGCTTTATGGAACTTAATATAAAACAGAAAAACAAGAAAAAATGGTTTTGACATCATTTGAGTGGAAATATAGAAAAGAGGGTTTGATGATGCACTAGACTTTTAGTAAAAATCAATCTTCCTTGGATTCTATTTTCTTTATTGATTATCATTTTTCTTTTAAAAAAAGAAAATGATAGTACTCCAACGAGTAATATGGAATGGGCAAATATTGCACATAATTTTGTTGCGCGCACGCATTGCCTTCTTCATCCTTCCATACTTGTGTTACCCATACGCTTCTTCGTTTATCAAGATCTCCCTTTATTGGATTTAATTTCTTTGTTTTCTCAAATTTCTAAAAATGTAATTTACTTTTAATTTTATAAGGGCTTCTCAATAAGAGAATATAGGTAATTCTTTATAGCATGGATGATTGAGTAACTTAGATATTAATGTCTATATTATATCACTATTACCTCATAAACATGCATAGTAATAATGTAATTTTTTTTCTTTTATATTTTAATAAGTGCTTTCTCCTTAAAACAATATTTCTTTATTTATTTATATTTTTTTATTAAAATAATTTTTAATTTGTTGAGACTTGGGCGTCCTTTGCTTACCCATGATTTGCTGAAGCTCATGTGATTGAATAGCAAAAGCCTTAACCGAATGTTACCATTTCATTTTCGAGCAAAACATCATCTTCGAAAGATTTTTTGTTTCTTTCTTACGTTAGTTTGTGTGGGCGTCTAGCACAGAACTAGAGAAAGCTAAACAGCGCAAAAGATAAAATATAGGATCTCGAGTGTTTCTTTATCTTTTAAAATGGAGTACTCAATATACTAGCTTGTTGTGTGGTCAATCTTTATATGTTTTATTTTTTTCCCAGTAATGTGACATTTAAAAGCAGTTTTAAAAATATTGACCAAATACTGCTTTTATAATAATACTAGTGAAAATGTTTTTAACAATTTGGTCACACACAATTAGCTAAGTATAAACACCTATAGTATCAACTGCAAATAAACCTATACCCGACCGAAACTTAAAGGTGGAGCAAAATCCAGTGAATTCACTCATTAGTAAAATTATTTTTTCAACAGAACGATATGTATCATTAAATATGCAAGTCCTATGTCTGTTCCAGGTAAGATTTTGTTGCTGCACATGGCATTCATTTTCAAATTCCAAATTTATTGTAGTACTCATTAAATTTTGCTACTTAAGCTATCTTCCCCGGCCCAATTCCATTTTCCCAATAAGCTATTATGTATCATTCCAATTTTGGCTGCTTGGGATGTCGATGCACCATTATTTTCAATCTATCTTTAATATTTGTCCTAATAAAAGAATTTATTTCTTGTTTCACTCGGAAAGAAGGTGAATGAAACTAGATCAAAGTCAAATATGAGATTTATTTCTAGCATAGCAAAAAGTAAGAGTGGTCTAATCCTACAATACTATGAGATGCTGCTGAGATTCGAATAGGTATATTACAATTTGAACTGTAATGAAAATGAAATGAGATTTTGTATCCCTTCGTATTCTAGATATGGATATATTTGAAGTGTTCATATTCCAATATGCAAAATGTACAGTTTCCTTAGCACGTGAATGACCCTCTATTTTCTTTTCTCATTCTGTACCTAATATGCTTTATTAAGATTCATGTTTGAAAAGTTGAAAAGAGAGATTTGCCTGTGGCTGTGGAGGTTATTTTTGCAATTGCAGAAAAATGACAAAAAATAACTGTCAGTCCCTTAATCCCCCCTCCCCTTCTAGATTGCTTAATCAAATAATTCCTCTTATGTCAAAATATATCTGCCTTTTGAATTTCATCTCACACACTTCCCTTGACCCTTATCATCAATCAAATTAAGACATTTTATCGGTCAAAAAGCGTCAAAACCATGTGATGTCAGTTTTACTAAAAAAATACTCCTGCTAATACAGTAATATGATTTCCTATACTATATTGTTTCCCATTCTTCCGCATTCTTATTTCTTATTTAATACTTAAAATACAATTTAAAAACTACGAATGGATGTGATGAGATGAATTTGGTACCTCTGTCCTCAATCAATATTGGATTCGATTGGCTATATTTTTAGTGTATCTTATTTTAAATTAAATACAAGTTAAGGAAACTATAGTTGTAAATGTTTAGTTTAACATGCTAAACTAACTAAACGATTAAATTTATCAGCTACTACTCCCTCCGGTCCATTTTATTTGATAGGTTTCATTTTTCGAAAGTCAAGCTGATCAATTTTCGGAGTTAAATTGAACTAGATTTAGTCAATATTTAAATTATAATTTAGATATTAAAAAACTACACGAAAAGTACAACAAGTTGCAATTCTTGTCATATTAATATGGTGAAGGTGAAGAAATATATCTCAAAATGTTGGTCAAAATTTATATTGTTTAATTTTTAAAAAAGGAAAGTGATCAATTATTTTGGACCGGAGGGAGTATAATGAAAGCCGGTACTCTTGAAATTATATTTCTTGAGCTTTTTCTTTATCTTTCATGGACATAAAGGTCAATGCATGTTCCATTTGTCCAAAAAGCTTTCTTCAAAAAATTTCTACTATGATGTTTTCCTTGTTAGTTACTCAATTTTTGTTTTTAAACTTTTGACCCCACCAAATCCTAATCTTTTCACTTTTTACCACCGCAAAATTTGGGCCTTAATCTAACTAGTCCTTTCCTTAAACAGTTGGCTTCCTAATTGTAGCACTTTATAAACAATGCACCCCACTTCCCTTTCAACTCTTTAAAACATACCCCACTTTACAAAACTAAAACCAACTCTTTTTTCCTTCATTACTCTGTACAATATACTCAAAGTTCATAGCTTCATTTATGGTATGCTTCACTTACCCTTATAATCTCTTGTTTTCCTTTCATAGTTTAGTTGTTTCAATGCTTCAAACTTGAATCTTGAAGGTAAAAATGTTTGCTTAATGTAGTATAATTAAAGGGTGTTTAAAGAAACAATCTTTGTGTTAAAAAAAAAGGATAATCCGGTGCAAAAAGCATTCCGTGTTCAAGCAGGGTCCAGGGAAAGGTTGCACCCAGGGTTGTGTTGAAAAAAATGAGGGACTTTCCATCTTGTTTTGGTGAAAATGGGGTACAAGTTGCTGATGCTTCATGTTCAAGTGTTGTAAGTGTGACTACTGCTACTAAAGCTCCACAAAATTTAGTCACTTGTGTTTATCAATGTAAATTGTTAGGAAAATCTTGTCTAGTTACTATTGTTTGGACCAAGAGTTTGATGGGTCAATGCCTTAGTGTTGAAATTGATGATATGTCTTATCAATGTCTTTGTAAAGTTGATGTAAAGCCTTCTCTTTTTTCTAAAAGGAGAGGGTCAAAGTGTTTACAAGTAAATTCTTGTAAAATTGACCTTCATTGGGACTTTTGTTTGGCTAAGTTTGGATCTGGACCTGAGCCTCTTGAAGGTTACTATGTAGCACTAGTGTGTAAAGGAGAGATGGTTATAGTCATTGGGGATCTAAAGAAAGAAGCATTTAAAAAGACTAATGCAACACCTCCTATTTCAAATGCAATGTTTGTTTCTAAAAGGGAACATTTATTTGGGAAGAGGGTGTTTGGTACAAAGGCTCAATTTTGTTATACAGGTCCAATTCATGATGTTACTATTGAGTGTGATTCTAATGGTGTTGACGATCCGTGCCTTCTGGTTCGTATCGATTCCAAGACTGTAATGCAAGTGAAGCATCTGCGGTGGAAGTTTCGCGGTAACTATACTGTTTTAATTGATGGACTCCCTGTTGAAGTCTTTTGGGATGTTCATAATTGGTTATTCAGTAGCAATTTTGGGAATGCAGTGTTCATGTTTCAAACTTGTTTATCGGCTGAGAAGTTGTGGACAACTCAAGCCTTATCTGATCTCTCTGTGATGCCTTGGCCTTATACTAGGAGTCTGAGCAATTCCAAATCACCTGGTTTGGGTTTTTCTTTGGTTTTGTATGTTTCGAAGAACGAGTAATGGAGTGTTCTTCTAGTATTCTCAACAAAGATATATTTTTCAAGATCTTGTTTGTGAACTGGATTGAGTTATTTCTAATGAATATACTTTTTTTCTTCCTTTTACCTGTTTTTTCATCTCTTCATGTTATGATTACTTGAATATAGTAACTTTTTATTTTATCCTCCAAAGAGTCGATTTCTATTGATTGCCTGTTGTTATCTAATATCATGAATAATCATTATGTCTTAAGCAGAATTTTTGGTTGAGTGTACGCAAACAAATCGACATCATTAGAGAATCTTAGTCCATCAAGCTTGTCATGATGATAGTGTCTACCATCACAACTTTGTATTAGCCAAAGTTACTGAGTAACCTAAACATAATAATGTGTTACTGTTATTGTCACTTTGACTATGTTCTAGTTTCTTGAGGTAGAGAAGGGATTGCTGAATTGCTTGCTGTGGAAAAGCTTCAAGTACTTGACCAAGATTTTTTCAGCTTTTAATATTTCTGGGGAAAGCATACTATCTCTTGGGGTATGTATGTGTGTGTGGGTGTGTTTTTCTCTTCCTTTTATGCAAATGCTGGAGATCTATGATTCTATTTGATTGCACATTTTAAAGTTGGTGTCTAAATGGACATTAGTTAAGAGGTTTAGTAGATCATGAAGTTATAGAACATAGGGTCATCTAAATTATCAAGCCCATGTAAAACTGGAAAACAAAATAAATTGAGATTGAACCTCTCTATAGAAGCGTATTGGATCTGCATTTATTTATTTATTTTGAGACAATTGCCAAAGTTATTGGATCTGCAGTTAACATGTTACAGTTGCTAAAGTTAAATAAAGGTTCAAACTTTGCATGACATTATGTGAGTGACTCTACAGAAGTGGATAAAACACTAGTACAAGCAAGTCCTGTGGAGCCCCAAATCTGTGAAGTGGATCGGAATTATCGCAATAGTAACTGATGACTATGATGTATTATGATAAATAACTAAATCACTGATTTTAAGCTTCCTGTTTTAACTTGTTAACGTGAAAACTTTGCTACTTCAACTGTTCAATACTTAAAGTTGATCTGCTATCAGATCTGCAGGTGCAGGATTTGATATCTGTTTTCATCCACTAAGTTGAGAGATTTGCAGGTACTCCTCTGAATTACCACCGAAATCGAATGACATGCATAACTTTGATGGTTGTGTATGAAAACTGGTGGTTTCCACTGAAGTACATGCTTGAATAGTTGCATGCATGTGTTGTAATGTACTAGGTTAGGCAGCAAATAGAGAACATTTGCAATTGTTATGCAGTCTTGTCATGAGTGTTGGCGAACGTATTAAACATTTGTTACTCAGTTTTATTTACTTCAATTCTCTGATGATTTTGGGGTCGTAAACATGTCACAAACCAAATGCTAACGCTTGACTCACAGAAGAAAATTTCAGATCATAATCTACTCCATATGCCAGTTGGATATCAAATGAATCTCAAACTACTTATGCTTAAAATTCTTTTTATCCATTCTGTTTTAATACTGATCTTCTGTCCTTTGAAAAAAATTAGGAGTTGAGGATTCAAATGAACAAAAACTAAATAGAACTTTAATATCTGTTCACATTGCCCACTCACAACGAAGATCTACATCTACACTGTAACATAAGGATATTTTAAAGAGGGTATATACAGTAAATTCTAATGAAAGAAATATAAATTCAATTCGAATGAGAGGCAAGCAGACATAAGACTTTGAGAAGACAGGTTTTAATCGGGTGTCTTTCATTTACCAAAGCAGACTATGCCTGGTCTTTTTAGGAATGGACTTGACAGGACATTAGATTTGAAACAGAACAATTAACACAAATATGTTTGGCAATTTTTAATCAGAACAAAAGACAATAGTACATGAAACAAGAAGTCTTTTATCACAATCCATACAGAAGTGACTTCAACTCTACAAAACGAAAGATAATCTTGAAAGTGAATCCAATCTTTGGTACATAAGCAATTAGTAGCGACGAACAATTTTAGATCCTAGTTTTAAGCTTATCAGCTTTGCATAATGGATTTTCCTTGGCCAAAGCTGCACGCCCTATTGATTTGTAATCAACAGGGCAAGCATGTACCTTTGGATATCTATGAACTCCACAAAACAATCCACCGCACTTGCAATGGAATCCTGTTAATTTTACGTTTTTCCTACAACTCTTGCACCTTTGCGTTTTCCCTATTGAACTATCTTTTCCGCGTGGACTTATATCGAAAGTATCATTGTTAATAGTAAGAAAAGAGAGCTTTTGGGATAGTAAAAACTCTTCGTCCTCTTTCAGAAAATCAATGTAGCATTTGGAACAAAGATTGCAACTCCTTGGATTTCCGTAAAAGCCACAACCCCTTGCGCATAGACTTGAAGTTGTCATCTTTCCTTTGTACTAATAAACCTTTTCTTCTTTTCTTCTAAAATTTGAGGTAGTGATGGTGTAGCTAGTTAGCTCTTCCCAATATATAAGACGAGTGCAACTCTTGTGTAAAGTTAGTATAAATAGACTGCTGCTTTTAATCCAAATATAGATCGAACTAGGTTTTTTAATTTGATAAGCCCAACTATTATTGTCCCTCTCGACAGAAACTTGCAATCCAAATATTTTCCTAATCTAATATGGCATATGGAACTGCCACCCCCCCCCCCCCCTTCCCCGTCTCCTATTTGGTTTTGGTTTCGGAAATATCAATTACCCAGTCCTAGAGAGTCAAAACAAATAAACCTCCATCACATGCACAACAGACAACACTGCAGATATCAAATTCCCAGTGTCTTAAAACAAAAGCTACAACAGTTCTAATCACTATTATTCATAAGACACAACCATGATTATTCTCCAGAAGACTTAAACTCAACACATATATACAAGAAACAGTTCCCAGAGTTCTCTTTCACTATTAATAACATCAGTTCAGCTTCCTATGTCTCTTTACTTTTATCATCTATTCAGCAGTCTTAATGCTGCCCTTTCTTCTGCACTGTAACTAAATCTAAAGTAGAGCCATATGTTTTACGCAGAGCTTGAGCAGACCAGCCATGTCCATCATCAACTGTCGGCATCCTAACTTCCATGAAAGGAGTAGAAGGATGCTTGATCATTATACCAGCAAAGACTCTCAAGACATTGGAAGCATCAATGTCCATGCACACATTAATCTCTGGAACACCTTTTGGTGCTGGAGGAATTCCAGTGATCTTGAAATAGCCTAGGAGATGGTTATCTTCCACGCTTTTCTCGTCACCTTCGTAAACAACGACCAGTGCTTCGGCTTGGTTATCGCGGACAGTAGTGAAAATCTGTTCTTTCCTTACTGGCATGGTGGTGTTCTGATGAATAATTGGTACAAAGTTGCTTCCATCAGCTTGAATGCCAATGCTTAAAGGTGTTGCTTGAATAGTTAACAAGTCCAAATTCCCAAATGGATCACTTATTCCAGAAGCCACTGCTCCTTCCAGTGCTGCACCACGTACAGCTGCCTCCATAGGGTTCATTCCTGCATAAAGCTCTTCTCTCTTGCATATACTCGTAACAATATTCCGAACCTTCGGAATGTAGGAACAGCCACCAACAATTATGACATCATGTACATCTTCTGCATCTAGTTTAGCATCATCCAAGCAACGTTTTATCAGAGTCTCACATTTCTCAAACACTTTTTTGTTCACCTCCTCAAACTCTGCCCTCTCGAGAACCTTAGATATTTTTGTTCCATTACCCAGGTCGATATCAATTGGAACACTCAGTTCGGATGAGAGTTTATGAATGGCATCCTGTGTGGCAACTCGAAGCAACCCCATTCTCTTTATTTCTTCGATTCCATGGCTTGAGAATAGATCATCCATGTTGGGCAAGAGGTGATGCATCAGATTTTGAAGTAGGTCCTCACCTCCAACAGTGCTGCCAGCCAAAGCCTTGATCTGTGAAACGCCTCCTGCTGTAGCTGTTATAGCTACGTCACAATAGCCAGCACCCATATTGAATATAAGAGCTATCTTTTCACTCCCGCTACCCATATTTTCATGTGCAGACTGTTGTTGCTGCTGAGCATATAACAGCGCAACTGCAGTGGGTTCAGGCATCAATCTTAGAACATGAAGCCCCGCCATGGCACAGGCTCGTTCAATGCGGGTCAACTGGAATCGGCTGAACGATACCGGAATTGTTAAAACGACATTCCTTACAGGACGTCTGAGCTTAACTTCAGTCATGGCTCTTAGTTCAACCAGAAAGATGGCAAGAACTTCTTCAGGAGTGGTGGACCTCCACATATTGTTCACCAGGGCAGCAATAAATGGCCTAACACCAATATCTAAAGTTTGAACCAAAAAGGGGAGGCTCTTGCTGGCATGAACCACAGGATCTGTGTCAACTCTACCAATCAGACGTTTCATGTTGAAGATTGCTGCTCCAGACAACATATCATACTCATGAGCCAGTTCATCACTAACACCACCAGCAGGGACCTCATCTTTGAAGGTAACATATGATTTCATCAACTTCCGGTTTCTTGTGTTTCTGAGGAGCTCCACCTGAGAACCATTCCAAACTGCCACACTGCATTGTGATGTACCAATGTCAATTCCAACAGCTATCTCAGGGAAAGCAGGTGAAGTTTTTTCTTCCCCAGTTGTTTCACTGTCGGATGCCACAGTGTATGCTTGTTCCGCCATGACTACAGACTAATGATCTCCTGCATTGAAAATAAGTATATCCGCTGAGTAATTATAAAGTATATTAATGAAGAAAAAACATCTTTTAGAACTTTAACGCAAAGCAAAAATAAACGCAAGTTTAATGGAAAAACACACAAATGAAAAAAAAGAAGATATAACACCAACATACCCGGTGATATCCACAAGTGAGGAAAGGAAATAATGATATTATATGTAATTCATGAATAATAACAATGAACAAACAAAATATAATTATATGCACAAAGGAATGGGATAAAAGTATCACAACAACCTAATCATACCCAATGTGGTCCCATAAGTGAGGTCCGGGAAGGTTGAGGTGTATGTAGTCCTTACCCCTATCTTGAGATGGTACAAAAATATTACATAAAAGAAATATTTATCATTCCATGCACAGCCCTCTTCGCTCAAAACTAATGTTTGATGAGACTCGAGCGCTCTGGCTCCTGAACTGAGGCATTGCCTGTTTATAACGAAACATTCAGCCTGTTTCCACCCAGCTTCAAGAAATATGCGTGCATCAAGTGAGCCTTTGACAACCGGTAAAGATCAGAGCTTGCGGCAATATCCTAATTTATTACTTCCCATAAACCGAGACATTGATTTTTCTCTGCACTTGTGCATTCCAATTACTACCAATTATCATATATACGTAGTATGGAACCGTTCTCACATACTTTCCCAATTCATCATCAAACCCCCCCCCCCCCCTTCCAACCCCAAACAAACCCCAAAAAAAAGAAGGAAAATTTAATCAAAATACAGAAACTTAAGCAACAATCCAAAACTAATTAGTACCACCTCCAAATCGAAGCAGCCTACTTCTTTAATGATTATTTAAAGGATATGGAGTAGTAAGGATAGTTAGCAACCCCAGTAAAAGCTAATTTTCGCATTAGACAAGCCAACATTGATGAAAGTAACAATTATACAAAAAAATATATCCATATTGGTTAAAAAAAAGTATCCTTTCTTGCGACAAGTGTTAAGCTAATTGATTCAACAAAGACATGGAATAATAAAGATAGTATTATCCATTCCACACACGAATAAAAACTAAAACATGCATTAGAGAAACCAACAAGTGACAAGTTTTAAACAAAAGGGGTATATGTTAAAATCAAAGAAAATGCAAAATGTGAAGATACTAATAGTACAACACAAGTTAGAAGAGCAGAAAAGAAATAGGAGACTTACTTTTAAGAGTGTAAGCACTAAGCAGTGAGCAGAATATTTGGTGTTGGAGAGACTAATAAGGCGTTACAAAAAGAGAAATGTAATAGTAATAGAGTAAATGAGAGAGAGCCAGAACGTTCTATGACGTGCTACAAGAAGAATAGTGAATGAAATGACCAAGTGCCAACATGTTCTAGACTTTCTGCGAGCTGGAGAGAGAAGGGTCGGCTTCTTTTTTATTGGGATTTTTACACTCTATACCCATAAAATTTAAAGTATTTACAAGTCATATCCATTACAAATTATACTATCCATAAAACTAAAAGTATTTACTCAACCTAGCCATTTATTATTGTATACCTTTGTTATGCCTTATAGGTGTATACCTTTAAAATATACTGCATAAATTATGATATACAAATCTGGAGGTACATTTATTACTGTATACATTTGTTATGCCTTATAGGTATATACATTTATGGTATAATGCATATACTATGGTATACAAGTCTGGGTGGGTAGAGTGGGTAAATAATTTAGTGGGTAGGTCCGGTAATATTTGAAAGTAGTGGGTAGTGACTGTAATTATTTTAGGTTTTGTGGGTATTTTTGTAAGTGTACCTTTTTTATTTTTATTTTACAGAAATGGAACACTTCAGTGCCGCTCTTGCACTTGTGATCCTGGGTAAAAGATTGTTTAACTTTAGCCACAATCGCCCGAAGTCGTTGGAAGCACCTGAAGAATTGCCAAGATCGGGCCAGGAACTCATTATAAAAAAGTTCCTGATAGGTCACGGCAATTCTTCAAGAGACCATGACGATTTCTGACGATAGGAACTAAAAATTAAATATTTCATAGGGTTTTTTTTACGCTTATACACAATTCTACACCCAAGGTAATGGAAAAATTGGCGATGATGTCACACATCGTATAGGGACAGGGAGGATGAAATGGAGGCTCGCTTTTAGGGTTTTGCGCGATAATAAAGTGCCACCTAGACCTAAAGAAAAGTTCTATAGAGTGGCCATTCGACCAGCTTTGTTGCATGAGACAGAATGTTGGCCAGTCAAAAACGCGCACATTCAGAAGATGAGCGTAGCAGAGATGAAGATGCTGAGATGGATATGTAGAATACTAAGATGAATAAGATTAGGAATGGAGTCATATGTGACAAGGTGAGAATGACATTAGTGGTGGACAAGATGCTAAAAGCGAGGTTGTGATGGTTCGGACGTAAGAAGAGAATGAGCACAGATTCTCTAGTGAGGAGGTGCGAGGGGTTGGCAGTGCTGTGTCTATGGAGAGACAAAGGTAGACCGAAGAAGAATTGGGGCAAGGTAATTATACAAGATATGGCTTACCTCCAGATCACCGAAGACATAACCCTAGATAGAAAAACATGGTGGTCGAGAATTAAGGTAGAATATTAGATAGTCGCCGAGAGATTTCTGTTTTGTTGGCATAAGTATAATTCGTATATATTTGTTATTCCTATCTTATTCTCCAACAATATTGCTAGTGGTATTTTCTATTCACCTAGGTTATCTTTAGTATTTATATAAGTATTTGCTTTACAATTGTGTTTTCATCTTGTTTTCTCTTTTCAAAATATGTTTATAAATATTTTTCTTTAGTTGAATGCGTACATCTCACCTTCCTCAAACCGCACATGTGGTAGTACTGGGTATGTTGTTGTTGTATATCATTCTACACCCTTTATTACAATAAAGTTGCAAGATTATTGATATTACAAAACACATCAATTTTTTTATATACAAATTGCTAGAAAAAACGAAAAATGAAAAACTAGTCTCCATCTCTCATCCCTATCCCTGCTGTCGAATTGTAGAAACGGCCAGCAGTTTTTCATCTCTCATCCCTACCCAGTGCTAGTTTTTCATTTTTCATTCTTTTTCGATTATGAAGTTTTAACTATTATAATATACTACTAGTTCACATCGAGCTAGACTTGAGGAAAGTCCAACCTGCAAAGACAAATGCATTAAATTGATTCTAGATCTCCGTCCTAATTTGTTTCTTACTTTGTGTTTGTTGATGCTCAAAAAATGGCTTTAACTATATTTTTCATCTTTAAATTTTTACCAACACGATATGACAACATTGCATTAAAATAATTCATTAAAGTATTTTGTTTTTTTTTGGATTTAATATAATAGTTCCATATATGTAAGACTAGGTATAATGAAAGACCGATATATATACATATATAAAAACAAAATACTTAGTCAACTATGATTACTAGTATATCACTTCATTCCAATTAATGTTCGCAACTTATGTGCGATGGTAACAGAGGTTATTTCTATTTAAGCATGCGAAAAGTTCAAAATCACTCCTTATGGGGTAAGGATTCATGGTCGGCGTCTATTTTCCTCTCGCCATTTAAGTGTCAGCCACTTTTGTGAAATTTTTGCAATGTAACCATTCAACTTCGTCCCTTGGAATGGTTCGTCGAGCAAACTTCAGTCCTAGAGCTAGAGTGAAGTTGGCCTTAAATTCAGGTATTATAGGACTGAAATTGAACAACTTGAGCGCGCATAAACAAAAAAAATAAAATAAAAATAACTTCAATTTTGAATTCTCTCCGTGATTAAGTTGAGGCCAACTTGAGCAAAAAAATTTCCCACTTAAACAATGATTTAGCAAAATAGTCTCGAAGGCAGCCCTTCAAATTATAGATTGATAAGTGCGGTCTCTTTGGGAAATATAAAGGGCAAGTGTTACCTGCGAATAGATTAAAGAGGCAAGCGCTACCAAGGCAACATTCAAGTTATCCGGGAGAATGTGAGTAAAGATAAAAGAGTAAGTGTTGCATATGCAAAAGATGGTCAAAGTCAAGTGTTGTCAGGCAACACTTACGAGAAAAGAATGGCGGAGCAACACTTCAAGTTATCTGGGAGAATGTGGAAAGAGATAAAAGGCCTATTGTTGCACTTACTAAAAAGGGAGGGCGGGATGCGGACGACAATATAAGATTTTGTAAGGATATTTCCGTCCGGAACTTATTCATTAAAGTTTGCGAAAGTCATTCTTGCAAAAACCACTTTAAGTGAGATCAATAAGGCAAACCACTGCTTATGGTGTCATAGTTTTGTAAATTGCCCAACTTAAGTTCCCCCAGACTAAGTCCCGTTTGGACATAGTTTTTGAGCAGTTTTTTGGGTCATTTTTTTGGGATTTTTTGGGATTTCAAATCCCAAATCCCAAAAACTGTTTTTGGGAGTTTTTGGAAAACCCCCTCACAAACTTCAAATCTTTTTCCAAGTAAATGTATGTCTAAACAAAATTTCAACTTTCCAAGTTCCAAATACCAAATTTCAAATCATGTCCAAATGGGGCTAAAGTTAAGGTTATTTTGAGACTGAATTTTACAAAGTGGTCAGGCATTGGAAAGTTTGTTGAAAAGTGCTAGCACTTAAATGGCACTACTCAAATCAGCTATTTCTGCACTTACCCTTATGGGCCAACGTTAATGCCTAGCAACCCCCCCCCCCCCCCGCCATCTCACACTTTTGACCATGCTTATGAAATAGTGAAGATTACACCAAAAATATAATTTTTAGACATTTTTTACAAAATATATTTTGTCCTGCAAAATTAAGAGGAATGGAGAACTTAATTACAAAATATAGCAAATGTTTATAAACCCAAGAAAAAGCAAAGTTCTAGCCTCCTCCACCCATTTTTTCTATTTTCACTCTCTCCTCCCTCCTCTCAATCTTCTGTCTAGCTGTACACCTTCCATTGCGTCGAAGATATAGCCACCGAAGCAAACTTTAAACCATTTTTTGTAGATCAATTGATTTTTGCTAAGGTTTGGTACTTTTTCGTTTAAATATGGTATTTTTCGGTCAATTTTTATATTTTTCTATCATATTTGGTGTTTTTGGTTCAAAAATATTATTTTTCGACTAAAATTTGGTATTTTTGGGCAAGATCTGATTTTTTGGTTAGATCGGGTATTCATTCGGTCAAATTTAATATTTTTTATCTTTTTATTTTATTGAATCTCACTATTTTCAGCTCCGCATCCAAGTGTTACTACATTGTTTCTACTATATTTCTGCATAGTTTCTGCTCTTTTCTGTTTTGCAGCATTTTGTACTATTTATGCACGGTTTCTTCACTATTTGTACACTATTTTTGTGTTTCTACGTTCTTTTTGCATTTTCTGCACTGATCCTGCATTTAATGCAGTATTTCTGCATAATTTCTACACTGTTTCTGCGCTGTGACTGGGGTTTTTTGGTTGGAGGGTCTTGTTCAAGTCTGAAAATAAGAAAAAGGACCCCTAGTTTTAAATATTAGATATAGGGTCCTTATTTACGATTAGTGTTAATGGCAAGAAATTTGTATCCAAAACGACCCTCAAGTATTTTAAATTACACTTCGGTCCCAATTAAAATTAGCCTCATTTTATCTAAAACTAAAAAAGCTTCTCTCTACACTGCTTCTCTACATCTTTTTCTTATACTTACTTAATTCAATGCTTCTTTTCATGTTCTTTCCTTCAAACGCAGCTCTCCTAGATGAAAAGAACCTCATTTTTATTTATTATTCTTTGTATAGAAGATTGGTGAAGGTTTTCCATTGTTGAAGATTGAAGCTTTGAATTGGGTTTAATTATATGAAAATGATTTTTTGTTATTTCAAAATGGGTGTTGTTTAAAATCGTTAAGAATAGTATTTAGAGGGTGTACATAAAATTTGAGGTCATTTGGAGTTAATTTAGATAAGATTTGGACTGATTTCTACTCAAACCCGTAGTTCAAAATCGTACCAGATTCAAACATCCCGATTGATGTTTCAACAATGTTTGACAAATTTTGATATATGCTTAAAAATCTTTCTGGATGTTTGAGAGCATTTATTTCATGATATTTAAAACATGCCAATGAATGTGTAACCATCTTATTTAATGATTCAAACATCTTAGAAATGTTTAAACATCTCACATGGCGTTTGAAACATCATGCGAGATGTTTACATATTTATTGGGATGTTTCAAGTATCATGTGAGATGTTTCAACGTTTCTATCAATGTGTGCATATTAGATAGTTTCGTAAACATAAACTTATTGATTTAATGATACTTGAACATCTATTTGAGTAATTATATAAATAGCTAAACATTTACGTAATGATATTGAACAACTATTGAGTAATTATACAAGAGATTAAACATTAACATATTTATTTAATGATAATTGAGCATTTATCATGTGATACTATGAATACTTAAACATTTACTTATCTAATTAATGATAATTGGAAGCAATCCCACAAATAATTAACTATTTATTTTTAATTTAATGTCAATTGTCATCTATCGAGCAGCTCTATGAATAGTTAATTACTAATTTATTGATTTAATTATAACTAGAGAAATAGACCGCGCTAGCGCGGTCGTAAGATGCTATCAAAATTTATAATTTAAACTGTCATGAATTCACTCTTATTTACTATTGACTTTTTGTTGTTTTGTATTTCGTGAGTCTTTTTTTTTTTTTTAAAATTTACTATGAGTGAATAATTGCATTGCTATTAATAATTATCAAGCGACAAAGGCAATCAATGAATTATATAGGTGCTTCAGTAAAATCAATTGTAGACGTACGTTAATTATTACTTGAATATGGAACAACAAAGTAAAGAAATAAATCAAGCAATGCACATCAAAACAAATCCTAGCCACTCTTGAATAATGAAATCAACTGGAACTATTTGATTTCTTTCTGTATTCTCTTCCCTTTTTCAATTCATCATTTTGAAAGTCACATCTTATAAAATATTTTAACAAAAAGGATCTATTTAGGTAACTGATGCCTTTTAGGAATAGTAACTATTAAAAAATTGAAGAATTCTAAATAGTATGGTAGAATAACTTCACTGGCATTCTACATATTTTATCTCAATTGTCTTGCAAATTTTGATCTCTCCTTCTGCGTGCGATGCTGATCGTTAGGAAGCATGAACTGAGCGAAACTTTAATATGTAGTGCTATGCCAAAGTCCACCCAGTGATATTCTTATTGATATTGTTCGACTATGGTTCTTGGCTTTCTTTCCCTCATTTTTTTCTCTCTTCTTTTAGTTTCCTATTTTAAATTGAGATTTAAAACACCTCGAACATATCTGGTGAGAACTACCCTATTAATTTTATTATTATGTATAATTGGAAATGTACATATTGATAAATTTCCTTTTGATGATACATTTCTAAACTTAATAACTACAACCTGATGAACATGAATAAACAAAAATATTAGATAATGCGTGAAAAAAAGGTTAACTTTGCCAAATATGCCATTGGATCATACCTTGGAATTCTCTCCTTCAGCATCCTGTCAAGTTCAAGATTATATGGAGCTGAAAAGTAAAATGAAAAACTCAAAAACACTAAAAAGTTGAAATGAAAAGAAAATACTTCAAAAAAATTGTAGAGTAGTAATGGATAAGTGTTTCAAGACAACTCGCTAGTCATTTCGAAAGTCAACAATTTCAAAAAATAAGTATAACTAAATCACGAACCTTTCAAACCATAAAATATCCAACCCTTGGGATATTCATCAAGGAAAGTAGAGCTTTATATGTTGATCCTTCCACCCTCTGACGCTCCATACAAAGAGACACCACACCCCAATGCAAACCAAAACTGTATATGTTTGGCGAGTTTCGTAGAGTAGCTTATCAATTAATATCATAATTGTGTAACAAAAACGTTCCCGACTTTTAGAATGCCAAATTTATGGGTAAGTGATGTTTGGCATTTTATGCCAATGTTTCCTTAATATTTCCGCATGTTTGAGCTTGTTATTCGCTCGTTTTATAGTTTATGAATGTGGTTTTGCACTAATTTGATGTCGTGCGTGTGTAGGTTGTTACGCAGTGTATTTGGAGCTTTTAGGAGCGTGATTGAGCAAGGAATGATTGGAAATTGATTGAGGATTGGATTGAGCATACGAGGGCACGACACAAGCGAGCAAAGGAGCAAGGAGAGGAGCAGATTGGCTTGGCGCCACAGGAGGCGCGCCGCGCCAGCCAAAGCGCCCAGCTTCTGGCACGTTTGGCTGCGCGGTGCGTGGCTAAAGCGGGCAGACTTCGATG
The DNA here is from genome assembly GCA_029990575.1 of Petunia axillaris subsp. axillaris. NCBI lineage: Eukaryota > Viridiplantae > Streptophyta > Magnoliopsida > Solanales > Solanaceae > Petunia > Petunia axillaris. The sequence goes on from JARKNS010000008.1 coordinate 165,274,423, forward strand.
TGTTCTGATTGTCTGAGCGCGATCGTGGCGCGGGGCGCCCTTTATAGCGCCCCTGGAGCGGATTTTTACTTCCTATTTCGTCTAGGCTTGGGTCTAACTTACTACTAGGTGTTTGTAAACCTTATAAATACTACTTTACTTAGTTTTTGAGAGGAGTTCATACTTTGGAGCAATTTGAGAGCACCATACTTCATTGAACAAGGGTTTATTCTTAATCTTTCATCTATTACATCATTTACTTCATTATTACATCAAATCTTTGCCTTGTGATTATGAATATGCGTGGCTAAATATTACGTTCTAGGGTTAGAGTATTACATGAAAGTTGATTGTTTGAAGATTGATTCCCATTAATTGAATCCCATAACGGGTTGCTTATTCTTTCTTGATTTCACTTGCTTAATTATTAGAGCTCGATAATTATGCATCATCTATGGTTTTTAGATTGAACTCGAAAGAGGGAATTTAATTATGTAATAAGAAAGAATAGAACTAGTTTGTGAACTGTTGCTCCCAACGCACACGCAAGTATACACGGTCGAAAAGTAATAAAGTGATAAATCTAATATCGTTCCCACGAGGACTAAGCAGACTAATACTTAACAAACAATTTCTAACAAACTACTCAGGGATCTTTTTCTTTGATTGTAAGAGTTTTTATAACTAAAACGCAGTAATTAAAGTGCTAGAGTGTAGTCAAGCAATGGTGCAATACTTTGGTTGTTAACAATATTAAGAGGACGGTCCAGGGTCAGAGTTACGAACAATACAGTTGATGTATCCAATTGATTCCACTTCTTAAATCCCGGGTTACTAACTGACAGAGTAAATGTAGCTGTGAAAACCTTTCAGTTCTTCACAGTCTATGCAAGCTACTTCAATCCCTATATGTCTATGGGTTAAATCACATGCACGCATTAACGAATCATTTCATGAGTTAAACTAGGCAAGCAAGTATATGTCTATCCTACTCGCAAATTGGTCCCCCGATGCCCGGGTTCACAAACTAAAGCTATTCTTTCTTATTACGTAATTAAATTCCCTCTTTCGAGTTCAATCCAAAAACCATAGATAATGCATAATTATTGAGCTCTAATAATTATACAAGTGAAATCAAGAAAGAATAAGCAACCCGTTATGGGATTCAAGTAATGGTAGTCAATCTTCAAACAATCAACTTTCATGTAATACTCTAACCCTAGAACGTAAAGTTTAGCCACACATATTCATAATCACAAGGCAAAGATTTGGTGTAATAATGAAGTAATTGATGTAATAGATGAAAGATTAGGAATAAACCCTTGTTCAATGAGTATGTTGCTCTCAATATTGCTCCAAAGTAAGAACTGCCTTCAAAAACTAAGTAAAATACTATTTATAGTGTTTACAAACACCTAGTAATAAGTTAGACCCAATGCTAGACGGAATAGGAAGTGAAAATCCGCACAAAAGGCGCTATAACAGGCGCCCCGCGCCTCGTAAAGCGCTGGGACAAGCAGAACCCGCCAAACTTTGGGCGCCTTTGGCCCGCGCCACGTGAGTAAAAGCGCTGGGGCACTGGGTGCTATAACTGGCGCGCCACGTGCCCCACAGCGCCCAGCCAAACTGCTCCTTTCCTTGCTCCGAAATCTCGCTCGTTTCGTGCTCTCGTGTGCTCAATTCAATCCTCAATTATCCTTCAATCAATTCTTGCTCAATCAAGCTCCTAAAAGCTCCAAATGCAATGCGTAACAACCTACACACGCACGACATAAAATTAGTGTAAAACCACATTCACAAACTATAAAACGAGCGCATAACAAGCTCAAACATGCGGAAATATTAAGGAAACCTTGGCATAAAATGCCAAACATCACCACCCCACACTTGAACCTTTGCTCGCCCTCGAGCAAGTCACATCTCACTTCCCAACCTAGGTAAAACAGGTCTGCCTGTGACTATGGTTGATACCGACCATTGAACCAATGCACACATGACTGCTATGGATCCACAACATGCCAACAAATTACCAAAACCAAAAATATGAGAACAACCACCCCAAAATAGCTCAAATGCACCAGCTCAACTTAATGCAACCATGATCCCACAAAATCACACCTATCTACTCAACCAAGAACCATCAACTTCACCTATTTCATGCAAACCACGTGCCCTCACCAATATGAAGCAAAAGAGTGCCCACCCCCCCCCCCCCCCCAAAATCACACACAACAATCAATATCATGAATAGAACGGGGGCAATAAATGAATTCACTCACTCTCATGAAAGTCTCACATGTCACACACAACGTACCATAGGCTTGCCCGTAGTGTAGGACTCCACTAATGTAAGCTCACTCCAATCGGGATTAACTAGGACTTTAGAAAGGTCGTAATGTAGGCTAAGGGGCGGGTAGGATACATATGGTAATAGTGACTACCTCCCTAACCACTTTAATACATCACATTCAAATTAAGCACCAATCTCATCAAGCCACCCAATCAACACTTCTACACATACACCTTCTCACAAGTAGCATTTTTCTATTAAGCACACACTAGCAAGGAATGGACATCTTTTTCTCTTTTTATTTCTTTTTCCCCAATTTTTTCTTTTTCTTTTCAACTTTGCTATTTTTTTTTCTTTTCAATTTCATTATCTTCCGATCTTGCCAATGCTTTTCACTACTTCACAATTTTTAACAATTATTCCCCTTCATTAGCTCCACTCAAAAACCTCCCAAAATCCAACCACAACTCCCACATAACAACACAATATCAATAAAGTGCTTAAGAAGTAAAGGGCCAAAAGAGTCAATTTAGAACAAATGGGTAGGCTCGGGGTGTGGGTGCCAACAAAAAGGGTCAAAGAAATCACAACAACAATTTTTTTCAAGGTATATATGTGAGGGTAGGCGAATCAAAAGAAGGCCTTGTATCATTTCCCGACTAGAGCAAACCTAGGATTTCGCTTTGCACACACACGGGGCAAGTTCTAGACATTAATATGCAACATGGAGTAAACAAGAACATGCCTCACACACACATCGCACATGGTCCACACAAAAAGGTTCCATCAACAACTCTCAACTAAGCATCTAGAATGCAATTTGTGGAAATTTAAGCACTCATGCACAAAGGTTCACAATCAAGTCAAGCAAGCGGACTCAAGCATCTCAAGGGGGTCGTTCCATTTTTTCTAGGCATGCATCACAATTAAAATCCAAGGACACCAACAAATAGCACATGCAATCAAGTTCAAGTCCACCGGTATCAAACAAATCAAAGGCACCTAGCATTCTACCTCTTTCCTTCGTCTAGAGTCATCTACAACTAACTATCCTAATCCTAAGAATAAAAAATACTACCCGGTTCAAAGGCCTCCCCGTAGAAAAGAACCGAGGTCATAAGAAAAACCACGGGGCGGATGACATGTACCACTAATAAAACTAAAAGGAAAATCTTTTTGGAAATTTTTCATTGGTTTTCTAATTTTTTTTTCATATATTAAAGCAAGAAATAAATCAAAATAAAGTCAAGTGACAAAAGAAAAATAAAGCAAGAAATAAATCAAAATAAAGTCAAGTGACAAAAGAAAAATCCTATGGTACATGCATCCTAACCTCAAAAATAGATAAAGGGCAGTACCCCACCCCACACTTAAACTAAGCAATGTCCCAGTGCGACAAAAAAGTAAGTGCAAAAGTAAAAGAAAACTGCCCTGAAATCCGGGTGGTGCGCAGGAGTGTGGACCTAGTCCTCCTCCTCATCAGAGCCACCGCCCTCAGCATCAGTCACCTCAACCTCACTGTCCGGATCGTTAGCAACAATATCCGAATCCGTGTTCTCATCCTCCTCCGGAGGCACCTCTCTAGCTCGAGTCATGCCTAGCAGACCCTTCGAGGTCTCCAGGAGAGGGACAGTGCGATCAATAGCTGCAAAATCCACGCCCGACCGCCGGGCCATCTCCTCTATCATCAAATACTGACGCGCAGACAAGTTGGCGTTTGTCTCCCGCCACTCATCTGCCGTCAGTTTCACCGGCGCAGTAGTGGTCATACCCTTGACCGAGGCAATATCAAAAGGCTTCCCTATGTCAGGGACAATGCGATCCCCAATCTCATCTACGGGGACTCGAGCCTGCTCTAAGTATCGGGTCAAGAGGTTCCCAAAATACAAGCGACTACATGAATCTGACTTCTGTTGCTCTCTCATCACGCGCAACATGTAGTAGCCTATGTTTACCGGCCTCCCAGTCATAAAGAAGTAAACCATGCACGCCCGAGTCTTGGTGACCTCAGAATAGTGAAAAGATGGTAATATGCGTGCATTGATAAACCGCATCCACACACGGGCCAGTTTGAGAAACTGCGAGAAGTACATAAACTTGTGTCTTCCGGCGGCATTGCGCTCCCACTTGTGAGTGGAGCTCTCGCCACAAAGGGTGTCTCGCAGAGCCTTGTAGTCAGGCTTTTTGATGTACTCCTTTATATCATCATAGTCAGGGTCCTCGACCCCCAGAAAGGCATTCAATGCCGTAGGATCCAGCTTCACTCTCACCCCCTCATCGTGACCATATCATCCTCCTTCCATGCGTCGTCCGGCTCCCAGTTGGCATAAAGCTTTTGCACCAAATCCAGGTTGGCGTGCCCCGGACTCTCAAATACCGAGTCCCACTTTAGAGCAATTATCGCCTCGGCCACACCTCGGAATTTCTGCATCACCCTTCTTTTATCAATGGCTTGCTCGGGGATGTACCCCGCAAGCCTCACATTCTTATACCACGTTTGGCATTCACCTCTCTTTACAAAAGTGATGCCATAACGGGCCTTACCTCCGGGACGTGGTATCGGCACCGCATCCTTAGGTATCTTCGCCTTGCCTTTTGCCTTTGGTTTGGCCTTGGGCTTGGCCGGTGCCTTGCACTTTTGCTTTGTGGTAGAAGGCCCGGCTTGAAGTGCTCTCCTCGGCCCCGCGGCGGATGAAGAACTCTTGCTTGGCAAAGGTGTGGTCACCATGGTACCTACACAACAATAGATCAATGTGAGATGGATAACTAAGCACCAAAAAATATAATTCAAGCTCAATTGGTAGGGTACCACCCCACACTTATCACACACTTTATGTGTCAAACACTCAACTCAATGGCACGAGCAACCCCACACTTAAACAAAACTAGCTTCGGACAAAGTATGCCACGTTTTTTATTTTTCAAGATCAAGCTAGTGTGGGTGCATCATGATCAATTCTTATGTGTGTGCAAGACCTAATGTCCATAATAAGCCTAAGGAATGCATTGCTACTCAAGAATTCACAATGTTATTGAATTTTTATCATTGAGGCTTTTTCACAAACACTTGGTGTGCACACTTTGAAACTATCAATTTCAATGAGTTTTGGAATGTGCCAACCCTCCCAAATTGTTGGGAGATCTCTTTTTACAAGTCACAAGCTATCAATTTAAGCACAACAAGAGTGAATTTTATGTATCAACTTGTAACAGCTAAGAAACCTTCCATGAACAAGAATGAGTGCAACTTACATGTTATTGAAAGAAGAAGGTAGGAATTTACTTACTTTAATGTGTTAGAGTGGATTGCACAAGATTTGGAATGATTCCAAGTGTTAGAGGTGAATTGGTGAGTGATTAGAATGAAAATAGTGAAGAAAGAGGTGTAGAAATCGGGTATAAGGGGATGGGAGAATCCGGGTCGCGGGTCAAAACTCGTTTGACCCGGAAAACTTAAAAAAAATTGGCCGGGCGCGTTAAGCACCGCGGCGCGGGCCAAAAGCGGCCAGGATTTCATGCTCACTGCTTGCCTCGGCGCGTAGGGAGGCACGGGGCGCTCCCAAACGCGCCAGGCTTATTTTCTTCAGCTTTCATTTCGCCCGTTGGGAGGCGCGGGGCACTCCCGAACGCGCCCGAGCACTTTTTTTCGCACCGATTTTCGATTCCAAGTGCGACCCCAAGTGCGGGACATGTCTCGAGATGTCCCGTACCCCTCAATGCATTAATTTCACCATGTTTAGCTCGCCCGATTCCTACAAAAACAACACACAAAAACAACAAACTATGTGACACTATAAAACAAAAATTACTAAACTATTACAAGTACAAACTCGGGTTGCCTCCCGAGAAGCGCCTTATTTAACGTCGTGGCACGACGGGTATGAATCAAGGGTCCCTCAAAGTAATGGAAGTGCGGTGATTCACCGCACCTCCCCAATAATGTTTCACCCGTTGACCATTAACCAAGAATGTGTTCTCAGAATCCGGGGCTCTCAATTCAACCGCTCCATGTGTGGTAACACGAACAACTTCAAAAGGCCCCGACCATCTCGACTTCAACTTGCCCGGGAATAATTTCAACCTCAAGTTGAACAACAATACTAGCTGCCCGGGTTCAAAAGAACGACGCTTAATGTGCTTATCATGCCATTTCTTTGTCCGTTCCTTATATAATTTCGCATTTTCATACGCATGGAAACGGAACTCCTCAAGTTCATGCAATTGGAGCATCCTCTTCTCACCTGCTAAGGCCATATCAAGGTTGAGCTTTTGAATTGCCCAATACGCCTTATGCTCTAATTCAACCGGCAAGTGACAGGCCTTACCATAAACAAGCCTATATGGAGAGGTTCCAATAGGTGTTTTGAATGCGGTCCGATAGGCCCAGAGAGCATCATCTAACTTCATAGCCCAATCCTTCCTGGAAGCATTCACAGTCTTCTCAAGGATTTGCTTGATCTCTCTATCAGACACTTCCACTTGGCTACTAGTTTGGGGATGATAAGCAGTAGCCACCTTGTGGCGAACCCCATACTTAGCCAACAATTTATTGAACAACCGGTTACAAAAGTGCGTACCTTCATCACTGATTATTGCCCGCGGTGTCCCAAAACGAGTGAAAATATTCTTCTTCACGAACTTCACCACCACACTCGCATCATTTGTTGGAAGTGCAATAGCCTCCACCCATTTAGACACATAATCAACTGCTACGAGGATGTATTTATGGCCCATAGAAGGTGGGAATGGACCCATAAAATCAATACGCCAACAATCAAACAGCTCAATCTCCAAGATATTGTTCAAAGGCATCTCGTGACGCCTAGTAATAGTACCCGTTCTTTGGCAACGATCACATTGCTTCACTAATGCATGAGCATCTTTAAATAAAGTAGGCCAAAAGAAACCAGATTGGAGTACCTTTGCAGCTGTTCGATCTCCACCAAGGTGGCCACCATAAGGAGAGGAATGACAGCTCTGTAGAATCGGCTCTACTTCTTCCCTTGGAATGCATCTCCTAGCTAGTTGATCAACTCCTATCTTGTACAAATAGGGCTCATCCCACACATAAAATCTACTCTCATGAAGGAGTTTACGCTTTTGCTCAGCAGTTGCCCCAGGGGGATACACATTACTCACAAGTAAATTTACCATGTCAGCATACCATGGCACCTCAGCTGCATCAAGAGCAAAAAGTTGCTCATCAGGAAATACCTCTTTAATCTCGGGCCCTTCATCTACATGATCTCTATTCTCCAGCCTTGACAAATGATCAGCAACTTGATTCTCAGTCCCCTTGCGGTCTCGAATTTCAACATCAAACTCTTGCAATAGGAGAACCCATCTAATGAGTCTAGGCTTGGAGTCCTTCTTTTCAAACAAATACCGGATTGCGGCATGATCAGTGTAGACAACGACATGAGTGCCAATTAATTAAGATCTGAATTTATCAAAAGCATAAACTACTGCTAGCAACTCCTTCTCAGTGGTGGTGTAATTGGACTGGGCTGCATCAAGCGTCTTGCTTGCATAATAGATGGAGTGAAAGATTCTTCCAATTCTTTGGCCTAGAACATCTCCAATAGCATTATCACTCGCATCACACATCAATTCAAACGGCAAAGACCAGTCAGGAGCAATGATGATTGGTGCAGTCACCAACCTTTTCTTCAACTCTTCAAATGCCTTGAGACAAGCATCATTAAACACAAATTTCACATCCTTCTCCAACAATTTGCACAAGGGAGTAGAAATTTTTGAGAAGTCCTTTATAAAGCGTCTATAGAACCCTGCATGTCCCAAGAAACTACGCACCCCCTTAACAGAGATAGGTGGTGGTAATTTCTCAATAGCCTCAATCTTCGCTTTGTCAACCTCAATCCCTTGCTTTGACTCCTTGTGCCCAAGTACTATGCCTTCTTGAACCATTAAGTGACATTTTTCCCAATTCAGCACCAGATTTGTTTCTTCACAACGGCTCAGCATATCATCAAGATTTTTCAAACATTCATCAAAAGAGTCACCAACCACTGAGAAATCATCATAAATACCTCCACAAGTTTTTCCACCATGTCAGTGAAAATAGCCATCATGCACCGTTGAAAAGTCCCCGGGGCATTACACAACCCAAATGGCATCCTCCTAAATGCATAGGTGCCATATGGACAAGTAAAAGTAGTCTTCTCTTGGTCTTCAGGGGCTATCACAATTTGATTATAGCCCAAATACCCATCCAAGAAGCAGTAGTACTCGTGCCCTGCAAGTCTATCCAGCATCTGATCAATAAAGGGGAGTGGGAAGTGATCTTTCCTGGTGGCCTTGTTCAGCTTCCTATAGTCAATGCAAATTCGCCACCCTGTAACAGTTCTTGTAGGAATCAACTCATTATGCTCATTATTCACTACTGTCATGCCCCCCTTCTTTGGAACACATTGCACTGGACTCACCCACTTGCTGTCAGAGATAGGAAAAATAATACCAGCATCCAGTCACTTGACAACTTCTTTCTTCACCACCTCCTTTATAATTGGATTTAGCCTCCTCTGCTGCTCTATGGATGGTTTATGATCTTCCTCCAAGAGAATTTTATGCATGCAGAAAGAATGACTAATCCCTCTAATGTCAGCAAAAGTCCAGCCAATAGCTCTTTTGCGCTCTCGCAATACCCGCAACACCTTCTCAACCTGCACATCAGACAACAAAGAAGAAAGGATCACAGGCAAATTATTACCTTCACCCAAATAAGCATAACGTAAATGCTCGGGTAAAGGTTTGAGCTAAAGATTAGGAGCTCTCTCAATAGACGGTTTAGCAGGAGTTAAGGTCAACGGTCTATCAAGCTCCTCAAATTTCTTCCACCCTGGGATGAATGTACTCTGTTCAATATCATCATCCTTCAGGATATCATCATCATCACATCATCCTTCAGGATATCATCATCATCACATAAGAGTGCCCGTTCTAAAGAATCAACATGAGAAGCCAAGAATGACCTCTCATCAGCAGTCAACTCATCATCTACCACTTTTACCATGGACAACTCTTCATAATGAGAAGGAAGCTGGGTAGCTCTGAACACATTAAACACAGCTTCTTCCCCATTTACCTTCATAATCATCTTTCCAGCTCTGACTCTAATAACAGCATCAGCAGTAGCCAAAAATCCTCTTCCCAAGATGAGAGGAACCTCTGGATCAGCTTTGTAATAAAAAATAATAAAATCAACAGGTAATATAAACTGACCTACTTGCACAAGCACATCCTCAATAATCCCCTCGGGGCATGTCAAAGATCTATCAGCCAGCTGCAGGGTCACAGTAGTGGGTCGGGGTTCACCCAGGCCTAGCTTCCTGAAAACTGAAGTTGGCATTAAATTCACACTAGCACCCAAATCACATAAAGCTCGACCAACCTCATGTTCCCCAATTTTCGAGGGAATGGTAAAACTGCCAGGATCTTTCAATTTCTGAGGAAGCTTGCTTCTAACTCTGGAACTACACTCCTCAGTGAGTGCAACTGTCTCAAACTCAGTCAGTCTTCTCTTGTTAGCAACAATATCCTTGATGTATTTAGCATATTTGGGAACATCCCGCAAAAGCTCCACCAAAGGAATATTTACCTGAATCTGACTCAATATCTCCAAGAATTTCTTGCATGCTGCATCAACTTTCTGCTTCTGAAGCCTCTGAGGGAAGGGTGGTGGTGGTCTCATAATAGCAGACTCGGGCTGCTTTGCTATCACTGTCTCTGCTTCTTTCTCCACTTCCCTATCAGCATTTGGCTCTAACTCACCAATAGGCTTCTTTGGCTTTGGGGGAACTTCTTCTAGAGCTCTTCCATTCCTCAAAGTAACTACTTGCACAAATTCTTTAGGATTCTTCTCCGTATCACTCGGTAAGGCACCCCGAGGTCTATTATTTTGCGCTCCAGCCAGCTGCCCCAATTGTCTCTCAAGATCTTTCTGCGCACTGCTCAAATCTTTAATTGTTTGTGCCTGAGATGCTGAATCATCCATGAGCTTTTGCTGCCCTGCAAGAAGTTTCCTAAGCATATCCTTCACTGCATTAGACTGTTGTGGCTGAGTTTGTGACTGTGACCCCTGCTGTGAAATGGCAGAAGAACGAGCAGTAGCAGTGCGAGATGTTGCTCTTTCTAGCCTGGGAGGAGTAGCGTCAAGTATTGTGAAGCCCGCTATTACCGGGCACTTTGAGATCAAGGCCGACATGATTCAGTTGCTGCATGTGACGGGGCAATATGCTGGATTAATTCATGAGGATCCGCAGCAACACATTCAAAACTTTCTGGAGATCAGTGATACTTATACACCAGCGGGTGTTCCTACTGATTATGTTCGCTTGACTTTGTTCCCATTTTCACTGATTGGGACGACAAGAAAGTGGTTAAAGGCTGAGAAGCCTGGGTCTATCACTACTTGGGAGGATTTGGCTAAGAAATTCTTGGCTAAACTTTATCCGTCTGCCAAGACGGCCCGGCTGAGGAGTGAAATCATGTCCTTCAGGCAGATAGAAGGAGAATCGTTGTATTCAGCCTGGGAGAGATTCAAAGCTCTATTGAGAGATTGTCCACACCACAACCAATCTAATGAGGTTATTGCACACACATTTGTTGAGGGGTTGAACCAACACACTAAGATCGTGGTAGATGCTGCTGCTGGAGGCCAAGTGTTGGCCTTGAATTTTGATCAGATTTATGATTTACTTGACAAGTTTTCGCAGAGCAATCCAGATTGGCAGGGTGTTGGCAGAGCTACTATGCAGAAGTCTGCTGGGGTACTTCAATTGGATGCAGTTACAGAGCTAAGGGCGAAAATTGATGCTATTTCCAATAAGATCAGCAAGCTGACTCTGCAGGCTAAACCACCAGCAGCTCCAGATCAACAACTTCAAGTCTTTTGTGAGGTTTGTGGAGAAGATCATACTAATGAAGTCTGTCCATCTGACCCAGATTCAGTGTATTATGTGGGTAATCAGAACAGGTCACAGGGTCAGAATCGCAATCAGTATGGTAATAGCTATAACACGGGTTGGCGTAATCACTCAAATTTTTCTTGGAGGGATAGTCGTGAGCAGCCTCAAGGCAATGAGAGATCCCAAAATGCACCACAACAGGGGTCACAGTCACAAACTCAACCACAGCAGTCTAATGCAGTGGAGGATATGCTTAGGAAAATTCTTGCAGGGCAGCAAAAGCTCATTGATGATCAAGCATCTCAGACACAAACAATTAAAGATTTGAGCAATGCACAGAAAGATCTTGAGAGACAATTAGGGCAGCTAGCTGGAGCACAAAATAATAGACCTCGGGGTGCTTTACCGAGTGATACAGAGAAGAATCCTAAAGAATTTGTGCAAGCAGTTACTTTGAGGAACGGAAGAGCTCTGGAAGAAGTTCCCTAAAGCCAAAGAAGCTTGTTGGTGAGTTAGAGCCCAATGCTAATAGGGAAGTGGAGAAAGAAGCAGAGAAAGTGATAGCAAAGCCGGTCGAGTTTGCTATTGTGAGACCACCACCACCTTTCCCTCAGAGACTTCAGAAGCAGAAAGTTGATGCAGCATGCAAGAAATTCTTGGAGATATTGAGTCAGATTCAGGTAAATATTCCTTTGGTGGAGCTTTTGCGGGATGTTCCCAAATATGCTAAATACATCAAGGATATTTTTGCTAACAAGAGAAGACTGACTGAGTTTGAGACAGTTGCACTCACTGAGGAGTGCAGTTCCAGAGTTAGAAGCAAGCTTCCCCAAAAATTGAAGGATCCTGGTAGTTTTACTATTCCGTTGAAAATTGGGGAACATGAGGTTGGTCAAGCTTTGTGTGATTTAGGTGCTAGTGTGAATTTAATGCCTTCTTCAGTTTTCAGGAAGCTAGGCCTGGGTGAACCACCCACTACTGTGACTCTGCAGCTGGCTGATAGATCATTGACATGCCCCGAGGGGATTATTGAGGATGTACTTGTACAAGTGGATCAGTTTATATTACCTGTTGATTTTATTATTCTTGATTATAAAGCTGATCCTGAGGTCCCTCTCATATTGGGAAGAGGATTTTTGGCTACTGCTGATGCTGTTATTAGAGTCAGAGCTGGAAAGATGATCATGAAGGTAAATGGGGAAGAAGCTGTTTTTAATGTGTTCAGAGCTACCCAGCTTCCTTCTCATTATGAAGAGTTGTCCATGGTAAAAGTGGTAGATGATGAGTTGACTGCTGATGAGAGGTAATTCTTGGCTTCTAATGTTGATTCTTTAGAAAGGGCACTCTTATGTGATGATGATGATATCCTGAAGGATGATGACATTGAAGAATATTTGGAGGTTCTTAATATGCAGAGTAGATTCATCCCAGGGTGGAAGAAATTTGAGGAGCTTGATAGACCGTTGACCTTAACTCCTGCTAAACCGTCTATTGAGAAGGCTCCTACTCTTGAGCTCAAACCTTTACCCGCGCATTTACGTTATGCTTATTTGGGTGAAGGTAATACCTTGCCCGTGATCCTTTCTTCTTTGTTGTCTGATGTGCAGGTTGAAAAGGAGTTGAGGGTATTGCGAGAGTGCAAGAGAGCTATTGGCTGGACTATTGCCGATATTATAGGGATTAGTCCTTCTTTCTGCATGCATAAAATTCTCTTGGAAGAAGACAATAAGCCATCTATAGAGCAGCAGAGGAGACATAAATCCAATTATGAAGGAGGTGGTGAAGAAAAAAGTTATCAAGTGGCTGGATGTTGGTATTATTTTTCCTATCTCTGACAGCAAATGGGTGAGTCCAGTGCAATGTGTTCCTAAGAAGGGGGACATGACAGTAGTGAAGAATGAGCATAATGATGTTTGGCATTTTATGCCTATATTTTCTTAATATTTCCTCACGTTTTAATACTTTATTCGCTCGTTTTATAGTTTATGAATGTGATTTTGCACTGATTTTATGTCATGTGTATGTAGGTTGTTACGCAGTATATTTGGAGCTTTTAGGAGCATGATTGAGCAAGAAAAGATTGGATTTTGATTGAGGATTGGATCGAGCACACGAAGGCATGACACGAGCGAGCGAAGGAGCAAGAAAACAGAAAAATGGCTGGGCGCCGTGGGCTCCGCGCCGCGCCTCTTACCGCGCGCCCTGGCTGGCGCGGTTTCCCATGCGCCGCGGAGCCAAGGCGTGTGAGTTTCGACGGTCACTGGTCGTTTGCACGCTTTTCGGGGCGCGGGGCGCCAGTTATAGCGCCCCTTGTGCGCGCTTTTACTTCCTATTTCGTCTAGGATTGGGTCTAACTTATTACTAGGTGTTTGTAAACTCTATAAATACTCTTTTACTTAGTTTTTCATAGGGGTGGAGACTTTGGAGCAAGTTTTGGAGGAGAGGGGAGGAGCCCTAGATGTCTTCTACACAAGTTCTTTCTCTCTTTCTCTCATTCTTCTCTTTAATTCTATAGTTTGTTCGTTCTAGGGTTAGAGTAAATACATGAAGGTTGATGTTTGAAAGTTGATTTCTTCCTATTGATTTACCATTACGGATTGTTTATTCTTTCTTGATCATAATTGTTTGATTATAACGGCCGTATAATTGAACAATATCTACGGTTCTTAGATTGAACTCGACAGAGGGAATTTATGAACGCAAATAAGAAAGAATAGAACTAGTTTGTGAACCCGGGCATCGGGGAACCAATTCGCGGGTAGGATAGACATATACTTGCTTGCCTAGTTTAACTCATTACAGGATCGTTAATGCGTGCACGTGATTCAACCCATAGACATATAGGGATTGGAGTAGCCTGCATAGACCGTGAAGAATCGAAAGGTTTTCACGGGTACAATTAACCTGTTAGTTAGCAATCTAGGAAATCAAGAAGTAGATTCGACTGGAAAACTCAACTGGATTGTTTGTAACTCTGACCCTGGGCTGTTTCTCCATTATTGATATAACCCATAAATTGCTCTATTACTTGACTTCAGTTAATTGTTTTAATTATTGCATTTAGTTAGTAAAATCGCAACCATTGGAAAAGATCCCTGAATAGTTTCTTAGAAATTGTTTGCTAAGATTCAGTCTGAATAGTCCTCGTGGGAACGATACTCGATTTATCACTTTATTACTTGTCGACCACGTATACTTGCGTGTGCGTTTGGGAGCAACAAGTTTTTGGCGCCGTTGCCGGGGACTAAATTGACTGTTTTCTTTTTGAACAATTTATTATTTTCTATTCAGGTTTAATTATTTTTATTTTTAGTTTATTATTGTATTACTAGTTTACATGGCATCTTTTAATGAAAGTGGGTCGAATGATGGTTGCTCAAGTTTTATTGATTCTTGTCTACTTTGCGGAGGAACCCACTTGTGGGAAAATTGTCCAACCCTTTCAACCCTGCGAGACTGGTTATGTGAATTTTCTACCACCTTTGATTGGAATTTTTGTAAATTGTGTGGTGGTCGGTGGAATGATTGTCCTAAGTGTCATGCTCCTTCCCCCAATAATTTTGGTGATGATTCTAATGATGTTTGTGAGTTTGACAGGAGCGATAAAGTGCAGGTTGTTAGCGAAACTTGGCTAATGGAGCAAGCCAAACTCTTAGAAACTTATGGGGATTTCAGGAGTGAACTTACAAATATGACGAGGCAATTTATGGAAGAAAGGGTTGTGCTCGGGCAAGAGATCGACGAATTTGGCTTGACTATTCACGACTTGGAGGAGAATTTGAGTGATATGGTTGAGGTGTCTGAAGTTCAATTATCAGTTGTCCTGCTTAGTAGATTTGAGATAGAAGAGCTTAGAAGCCAATTTGAGGAGCAAAAAGTGGAATTCCTACCATTCGACCCAATAGCAGTTGATGATGCCAAGGTTGAGGAAATTACATTAGAGTCAAGTGAAGAAATAGAAAACATCATATTTGAGGACTCTAGTGTTTGTGCAAGCGAGGGTGTCAAAAGTAATGCAACTTTAGAATTGAAGCGCATTGGGCCTCATTCCAATCATTTTTCAACATTGTGTTTGGATGGTGACATAAAAATTGAGCCACCCGAGCCTATGAAGAAACAAAAGGAGGAGGAACAAGGTGCCTATATTTTAAAGTTTGTGATGCCGAGGAGACAAAACGATATCCCTCATTTAAAGGCCAAGAAGTGCAAAATGCGACAATGGTTACTTGGTCCTTTTGTATTTTTGCCACCACCCCAATACCATAGTTGTAAACTTGAGGCAAAGTTGGGGATTCAATTCATTAGTTCAAGGTGGAGGAAAAAGTGATGAAGTTGTCCTCGTCGTGCCGCGACGTTAAATCAAGCGCTTCTTGGGAGGCAACCCAATTTGTTTGCTTTACTTTTATTTATTTTACTATTATTTTTATGGTTGTATATTACTTTGGGTGATTCTTTGGATTGCAGGTTCATGTAATGGCGAGTCTAAGTGTGGGGTGTCCTCACCCTTGCCTAATATTGATGACCTGATGAGGGAAGTCTGAGTACCTCATACTATATGGAAGCTTGGAGGATGCTAGCACCAAGGACTAGAATCTTCAGAGAAGTTTTCTTTACCTTGCACTCTCTTATTTTTAGCACTGAGGACAGTGCTGAGTTTAAGTGTGGGGTGGGGAACTACCCTTTATCTATTTTTGAGGTTAGGGATGCATGTACCATAGGATTTTTCTTTTGTCACTTGACTTTGTTTTGATTTATTTCTTGCTTTAATATATAAAAAAAAAAAAAAAAATTAGAAAACCAATGAAAAATTCCAAAAAGATTTTCCTTTTAATTTTATTAGTGGTACATGTCATCCACCCCGTGGTTTTTCTTATGGCCGCGGTTCTTTTCCACGGGGAGGCCTTTGAACCGGGTAGTTTTTATTTTTTAGGATTAGGATAGTTAGTTATAAGTGACCCTGGACGAAGGAAAGAGGTAGAATGCTAGGTGCCTTTGATTTGTTTGATACCGATGAACTTGAATTGATTGCATGTGCTATTTGTGGTGTCCTTGAGTTTTAATTTTGATGCATGCCTAGAGAAAAATTGGAACGACCCCCTTGAGATGCTTGAGTCCGCTTGCTTGATTTTGTTGTGAACCTTTGTACATTAGTGCTTAAATTTCCACAAGTTACATTCTAGATGCTTAGTTGAGAGTTGTTGATGGAGCCTTTTTGTGTGGATTGTGTGCAATGTGTGGTGTGAGGCATGTTCTTGTTTACTCCATGTTTGCATATTAATGTCTAGAACTTGCCCCGTGTGTGTGCAAAGCGAAATCCTAGGTTTGCTCTAGTTGGGAAATGATACAAGGCCTTCTTTTACTTGCTTACCCTTATATATATACCTTGAAAAAATTGTTGTTGTGATTTCTTTGACCCTTTTTGTTGGCACCCACACCCCGAGCCTACCCATTTGTTTCAAAATTGACTCTTTTGGCCCTTACTCCTTAAGCACTTTTGTTAATATTGTGTAGTTGATTGGAGTTGTGGTTGGAATTGGGAGGTTTTTGAGTGGAGCTAATGAAGGGGAATAATTGAAAATTTGTGAAGTAGTGAAAGGCATTGGCAAGGTTGAATGAAATTGAAAAAAAGAAAAAAGAAAAAAAAATATAGCAAAGTTGAAAGAAAAGAAAAAAAAAAAGAAGAGAAAGATATCCCTTCCTTGCTAGTGTGTGCTTAAAAGAAAAAATTGCTACTTGTTGAGAAGGTGTATGTGTGATAGTTGTTGATTGGGTGGCCTGTTGAGGATTGTGCTTAAATTAATTGTGATGTATTAAAGTGCTTAGGGAGGTAGTCACTATTACCATATGTATCCTACCCGCCCCTTAGCCTACATTACGACCTTTCTAAAGTCCTAGTTAATCCCGATTGGAGTGAGCTTACATTAGTGGAGTCCTACACTACGGGCAAGCCTATGGTACGTTGTGTGTGACATGTGAGTCTTTCATGAGAGTGAGTGAATTCATTTGTATTGCCCCCGTTCTAGTCATGATATTGGTTTTGTGTGTGATTTTTTGGGGGCACTCTCTTGCTTCATATTGGTGAGGGCGCGTGGTTTGAATGAAGTAGGTGAAGTTGATGGTTCTTGGTTGAGTAGATAGGTGTGATTTTGTGGGAGCATGGTTGCATTAAGTTGAGTTTGTGCATTTGAGTTATTTTGGGGTGGTTGTTCTCATATTTTGGGGTTTTGGTAAATTATTGGCATGGTGTGGATCCATAGTAGTCATGTGTGCATTGGTTCAATGGTCGGTATCAACCATAGTCATAGGCAGACCTGTTCTATCTAGGTTGGGTAGTGAGAGGTGACTTGCTCGAGGGCGAGCAAAGGTTCAAGTGTGGGGTGGTGATGTTTGGCATTTTATGCCTATATTTCCTTAATATTTCCTCACGTTTTAATACTTTATTCGCTCGTTTTATAGTTTATGAATGTGATTTTGCACTGATTTTATGTCATGTGTATGTAGGTTGTTACGCAGTATATTTGGAGCTTTTAGGAGCATGATTGAGCAAGAAAAGATTGGATTTTGATTGAGGATTGGATCGAGCACACGAAGGCATGACACGAGCGAGCGAAGGAGCAAGAAAACAGAAAAATGGCTGGGCGGCGTGGGCTCCGCGCGGCGCCTCTTACCGCGCGCCCTGGCTGGCGTGGTTTCCCATGCGCCGCGGAGCCAAGGCGTGTGAGTTTCGACGGTCACTGGTCGTTTGCACGCTTTTCGGGGCGCGGGCCGCCAGTTATAGCGCCCGTTGTGCGCGCTTTTACTTCCTATTTCGTCTAGGATTGGGTCTAACTTATTACTAGGTGTTTGTAAACTCTATAAATACTCTTTTACTTAGTTTTTCATAGGGGTGGAGACTTTGGAGCAAGTTTTGGAGGAGAGGGGAGGAGCCCTAGATGTTTTCTACACAAGTTCTTTCTCTCTTTCTCTCATTCTTCTCTTTAATTCTACAGTTTGTTCGTTCTAGGGTTAGAGTAAATACATGAAGGTTGATGTTTGAAAGTTGATTTCTTCCTATTGATTTACCATTACGGATTGTTTATTCTTTCTTGATCATAATTGTTTGATTATAACGGCCGTATAATTGAACACTATCTACGGTTCTTAGATTGAACTCGACAGAGGGAATTTATGAACGCAAATAAGAAAGAATAGAACTAGTTTGTGAACCCGGGCATCGGGGAACCAATTCGCGGGTAGGATAGACATATACTTGCTTGCCTAGTTTAACTCATTACAGGATCGTTAATGCGTGCACGTGATTCAACCCATAGACATATAGGGATTGGAGTAGCCTGCATAGACCGTGAAGAATCGAAAGGTTTTCACGGGTACAATTAACCTGTTAGTTAGCAAATAATGAGTTGATTCCTACAAGAACTGTTACAGGGTGGAGAATTTGCATTGATTATAGGAAGCTGAACAAGGCCACCAGGAAAGATCACTTCCCACTCCCTTTTATTGATCAGATGCTGGATAGACTTGCAAGGCACGAGTATTACTGTTTCTTGGATGGGTATTCGGGCTACAATCAAATTGTGATAGCTCCTGAAGACCAAGAGAAGACTACTTTTACTTGTCCATATGGCACCTATGCATTTAGGAGGATGCCATTTGGGTAATGTAATGCCCCGGGGACTTTTCAGCATTGCATGATGGCTATTTTCACCGACATGGTGGAAAAATTTGTGGAGGTATTCATGGATGATTTCTCAGTGGTTGGTGACTCTTTTGATGAATATTTGAAAAATCTTGATGCTGTGCTGAGCCGTTGTGAAGAAACAAATCTGGTGCTGAATTGGGAAAAATGTCACTTTATAGTTCAAGAAGGCATAGTACTTGGGCACAAGGTGTCAAAGCAAGGGATCGAGGTTGATAAAGCGAAGATTGAGGCTATTTAGAAATTACTACCACCTATCTCTGTTAAGGGGGTGCGTAGTTTCTTGGGACATGCAGGGTTCTATAGACGTTTCATAAAGGACTTGTTATTTCCCACGATTACACCACTTTACTGTTTTAAGGACCAGTTCCTTAAAATGTGTTCCTTTACTGTACGATATGCAGAATTAAAACTGTAAGTAATTGAACACCAGATATTAGCGTGGAAAAACCCCTTGACTCGGGATCAAAAAACCACGACCTACTTCTCAAGTAGGATTTCAACTTCACTATGTAAAAAGACCCACTTGGTTACAAGACTCACTCTTACTAACCTAGGACTAACTCTAATCCTTTAGTGATCTTTCTCACGATCAGTGAAGTTGTGTCAAGTCCACGAATTGAACCAAAAAATTTACAACTCGATTTTGTTTACTACAATTGAACTAAGACTTGAACTTTTACAAGATTCAATCTAAGGAACAGGTTCTAACTTAGTTCTACTGTAGCTAACTGATTACACAAATAAGCTAATAACTCTTCTCAGCTTTTGCTCGATGCTCTCTGTATTTGTACATACTTCTATGGCTGATATGCTCCACGTTTTATAGCTCCAGCAGCCAAGAAGTCTTGAGCAATTAGAACTCCAAAGCTCCCTTGAGTTTGAGTCCTAATTGGATTCTACTCTTTAGAATCCGGATATTCCATCCTTTATCCTTTGTTTATGCAATCTTTTCGTATCCGTTTAGACCTGCATAATTATCAAGATAACCATTAGTATTAGGATAAATAATAATATCTTAACTTAAATGATTTTGCATGAATTATCTATTCTGCTGCAGTGATTCAAAGGAACAGATCCTTTGAATCCGTTCCTCAGTCATCAGTCAAAACTCCAAGCTTATCCAAGCTAACAATTTCCCCCTTTTTGATGATGACAAACTCATACGCATAGCTGCATAACCTTAATGTCCTGTAGTACAACTTAAGCTCAAACACAATCAATCAATAAAGAGTTTATCATTAAGGAACAGATTTTTAATAGGTATAACTTCATACAAAATCAGACTGACTCTTCCCCCTTTTGGCATCACTGAAAAGGTTGCATAAAAAATATAACTCAAGTGTTAGAACTAATCAGCACATGGCCATTGAGGCAACTCAAAATGCAAACATAAATCATATTAAAGCAACTGCAAGACAATGATATTAGCCATCAAAGACAATTCATTAAACCAAAAGATGAAATCAGGGGATACAAGCAAGTACTGCAGATTTATCCAAAGACTAAAGAAGAAAAAGACTAAGGCATTAGACTAGGCTAAATCCCACTAGACAAAAGATGGCTAAAGGCTAAGGTGGTCAGGATGTGGAAGGACCAGGTCCCTGAGACTTGTTAAGCAACTCAAACATCTGCTTGAGCATTCCCTCATTGGTCTCCTTTGCCTTTGAGGCCTCTGCCTTCCAGTAATTCTTCTCCTCTTCCAACCTTGCTATCTCAGCGGCCTGAATAGCAACCTGTTGCCTAAGTGCCCTCACTTTGTTGTTCAATGGCTGCCTCCCAACACCAGCCTGTGGAGGATCAGCCTGAACTGGCAAATCACAGCTTATCAATGTGGCACAGCCAAACTTTTCCTTCTTTGTAGCCTTCACCACCCCTTCCAAGGGAATCTTCAACTTTGCAAACACATCAGTCAGGATGAAACCAAACAGGAAGGAGTGCTTTCTCTTCCCAGCAATCACCCTTTTTATCAGGTGGATCATAAAGCTGGGCCAGTTGATCTGCTTTTCAGTGTCCAACAGTTCCATAAGGACCAGGTCCATGAAACTGGCAACTCCTCTTTTCTCTTGCCTTGGCATCACAATTTTGTTCACAAACTCAAATAATACTTGGTGCTGTGGGCATCTCACTCTTCTGCACAGCCCTGAGTTTCTCTTCCCCTTCATTCTCAGCAAACTTCCTAGTGATCTCCAAATCAGTAGGCAAGTTTGTCAAGTCAGGCCAAACCTTCTTGACATAGCTGTCATACCCAGTAAAAGGAATCCCCAACAGCTCACCAAGTTCCCTTGTATCAAACATAATCACATTGTCATTGACAGAGGTAGTAATCCTATCTTCTTTGATGGAGCAGTTCTTGTAGAACTCTTGCACCATCCCCTTTGCACACCTAGCAGAGATCTTAAGGACCATGTCCATCCAACCCTTAGCATGTAGTTTTTGTAACAGCCATAACATTCCTTCTTCTTGCACATCAGACATTACCCGACCTTTCAACACCTTCCTGGTCAACATGTCATCATGAATACAGTGCACAGACTCATCCCTTCAGCTTCACTATCACTCTCTTCTCCAGCAAAGGACTCATCACTGTCACTAGCAGAACTTTCAGAAACAACAACTCTCTTGGAGGACCTGGTCCTCCTAGCAGACTTCTCTGCAGCTTTAACCGAGCTTCTTGTTACCCTTCTCTCAGCAACTTTTCTTTTCTTGGACTGAGGCACAACCTCCTCAGCATCTACCATCTCATCATCCTCAGAAAAATCAGCAAGATCAATATCCTCCACTTCTTCATCTTCAACAACCTGTTTTCCTTTCCCTTTTCTGCTCCTTTCTAAGGCAGCAGCTAATTGTTCATCAGCAGCTTTTGCAGCACTTCTTGTCCTCCTAACCCCAGAAGCAGGGGTTGAGGCAGAAGGAACAGGTCCTTTTGCCTTGGAGGGACTTCCAACTTTCTTCTTATTTCCGGGCTTATAACAATCACTTATTTTCTTCAACTTAGCAGCAATTTCAGCAGTCACATGGTCATCAATGGGTCCCTTTCTAGCCAATTTTCTTTTCAGACTCCTAATGTTGATCAAATCCACCAAGGGCCTATCACTATCACTTATAGCCTCATCAACATCTATCACATCCTCCATGGGTGCTCTAAAAGCAGCCTCTGGAGACCCCGATGACCCATGCATGGGTGCTTCCAACCTCTTAATAGGTTCCCCCTCAAGAGCAGCCTCAGACCCCTCTCCCTTTTCTTCCTCGTCTATTACAACATTCAAAGGGTAGGTGAAGTTTACCTGATACTGATACAACACCATAGCACGTGATAAATCCTCAACCTGCTCAGCAATTGATTCAGCCGTGGGAACTGGTCATTCCCCCTGAATTTCAGGTTCAGGTATTTCTGGGATTGGTTCAGGAATTTCAGGGTTTAGGTCAGTGGTTTCCATGGGTGAGGAAGGATTGAGATTTTGTGGTTGTTCAGCAGTGGGTGCAGTTGAAGAATTATCAGAAGAGAGAGACATTCTTGCAATTCGAATTAACAAATAATTGACTATTCTTTCTGAAATTTTGATAATTTTAATTGATGAACAAGGTAAAAGAATAATGGGGGAGGAGAAGTGTATTTATAGAGTGAATTAGGTAGTGGAGTTAGAGTAGAAATCGATCAACTTACCTCAGCACAACATGCAACGGTTATGGACTCTTGGGAGTCTCCCGGAGAAATAGAGCCGTTGGGCTGCCAGGTTACCTTTTCAGAGTGGGAACTGTTCCTCCGATGGGACTCTTTTACAATTTGGATATGGGTAGGAAACTTAGTGGGATTTATCCTAATCACAAGTTACCTATAGCCTTTTATACTTCTAAATTAACTGAATAATAACGAGTACATACCTGAATTTAACACAGAAATTCAGTGTCCTTCCAATTTGCAATATTTTGATCATCTGAAATTCTAAGAGCATAAGGGTAACATCATTCAATTTTAGCAACTCTAAATAAGAGATATGGCATAAGAGTATACATTTAAGTATTAAACTGGACTGAATTATTCATAATGACTTGAATAAAATTCATTTTAAAAGCAATTTTTCTAGCCAATTATGAAGTAAAGCATTGATGATTTTATGTGAATTTAATCATCCCTAATTCCAATCTATTTCTTTCAAAATCATCTCTACCTAGAGCTTTTGTAAAAATATCAGCAATTTGCTTTTCAGTAGGACAAAATGCTATTGTGATCAAACCTTTTTCATAATTGTCTCTTAGGAAATGATGTCTTATATCAATGTGTTTAGTCCTTTTGTGATGCACTGGATTCTTTGTCATATTAATAGCACTAGTGTTATCACAATAGATATGAACAGTTCCTACATCAACACCAAAATCCTGTAATTGTTGTTTGAGCCATAACAACTGTGAACAGCATGAAGCAGCAGCCACATATTCAGCCTCAGCAGTGGAAAGTGCCACTGAATTTTGTTTCTTAGTTCCCCAAGAAACCAAACACTCACCAAGAAATTGTGCCATACCTGAGGTACTTTTTCTATCAACAAGGAAACCTGCATAGTCAGCATCAGTATATCCAGCAAGATTAAAACTACCACCTTTTGGATACCAAAGTCCCAAGGGACCTGTTCCTTTCAGATACCTCAATATTCTTTTAACAGCTTTCAAATGAGATTCCTTAGGATCTGATTGGAACCTAGCATACAAACCAACACTGAACACAATATCAGGTCTACTAGCAGTTAGATAAAGTAGAGAACCTATCATACCCCTATACAATTTTTGATCAACTGATATTCCATGTTCATCAAGATCCAATTTTATGGCAGTGGCAATAGGTGTGTCAATTTCCTTAGCATTATCCATATCAAATCTTTTAAGTAATTCCTTAACATATTTTTGTTGATGGATCATAGTTCCATTTGAGGTTTGCTTAATTTGTAAACCCAAAAAGAAATTGAGTTCACCCATCATGCTCATCTCAAATTCACTCCCCATCAAGTTTGCAAATTCCTTACTTAAATTTTCACAAGTAGCACCAAAGATTATATCATCTACATAGATTTGAACAATTAAGAGATGCTTACCTTTTTCTTTTAAGAACAATGTACTATCAATTTTACCTCTCTTGTATCCATGCTGGAGTAGAAATTTTGATAGTCTTTCATACCGTGCTCTTGGTGCCTGCTTGAGCCCATACAAGGCCTTGTCCAACTTGTACACATGTTCAGGGAACTGTTCACTTTCAAAACCTGGAGGTTGCTTGACATACACTTCTTCTTTCAAGTAACCATTCAGAAATGCACTCTTAACATCCATTTGATGTAGAGTAAATTCCATGTATGTAGCAAAGGCTATAAGAAGTCTTATTGCTTCTAGTCTTGCAACTGGAGCAAAAGTTTCATCATAGTCGATACCCTCCTCTTGACTATATCCCTGAACGACTAGCCTGGCCTTGTTTCTTGTTACCATGCCATCCTCATCAAGTTTGTTTCTAAAAACCCATTTTGTTCCAATTATGGACCTGTTCCTTGGCTTGGGTTCCAAATGCCAAACTTGACTTCTTTGGAATTGGTCCAATTCCTCCTGCATAGCATTAATCCAATCTGCATCCTTCAGTGCTTCTTTCATATTTTTAGGTTCAACAAGAGATAAGAAAGCACTAAAGGCACACAGATTGTGATTCTTGACTGCTGATCTAGTTTGAACCCCTGCAGTCTTATATGAGATTATTTGATCCACAGGATGTGACCCTTGATACTTGTAAGGCTTGGGTGTCAATCCATTGTCAGAAGTCCTCTGCTGAGGAACAGTTTCTGATAGAGTAGCACTACCAGTTTGTGAGGTGGAACCAACATGTGTTCCCCCTATTTTTGTGCCACTCTTTTCAGCTCTGTCCTGAGGAACAGTTCCTTGCAGTTCACTTCTCATATCCAGAGACTGTATTTGTGAATTAAGTTCAAACTCTTTCAGCATTCCAATTTCTTCATCCTCATGTACCTGTTCTTGAGTGAGACTGTCAGTTTCATCAAATTTAACATGCATGCTTTCTTCAATTTTCAATGTTTTCTTGTTAAACACCCTATAAGATTTACTATTTAAAGAATAACCAACAAATATTCCCTCATCACTTCTAGGATCAAATTTTCCTAAGGCATCTTTCCCATTGTTGTGTTTGAAACATTTGCAACCAAAGGCCCTAAGATGAGAAATATTTGGTTTTCTTCCTTTAAGCAATTCATATGGGGTCTTTTCTATTAAAGGCTTTGTCATACATCTATTTATTATGTAGCATGCAGTATTAATAGCCTCAGCCCAAAAGTTCTGTGGAAGATTTCCAGATATTAACATAGTCCTTGCCATTTCTTCTAGAGTCCTATTTTTCCTTTCCACTACACCATTTTGTTGTGGAGTTCTAGGTGAAGAAAAGTTATGATTAATGCCATTTTCATTACAAAAATTGAAAAACATATGATTTTCAAATTCAGTTCCATGATCTGACCTAATGGCAACAATATGATTATGTAGAGTTCTTTGAGCTTTTTTAGCAAAAATTGAAAATGCATTAAATGCTTCTTCTTTAGATGCAAGAAATATAGTCCATGTAAATCTGGAGTAATCATCCACCAATACCATAACATACTTCTTACCTCCACGACTCATTGTTCTCATTGGACCACATAAATCCATATGGACCAGTTCCAAAGGTTTAGTGGTACTTACCTGTTTCTTTGATTTGAAGGAGGATTTTACCTGCTTCCCCCTGGCACATGCTTCACATACTTTTTCATCATTAAACCTGATGTTAGGAAGACCTATCACCAAGTCCTTTGACACAAGTTTGTTCAATTGTGAAAGACTAGCATGTCCTAGTCTTTTGTGCCATATGAGGGGATCATTTTGCACCACACTTAAGCAGCTCAGGCTTCCATCAGATAATGTCAGCAAGTCTACTTTGTAGATGTTTCCATGCCTGTTTCCCTGCAAAATAATCTCTCCAGAAGTTTGGTTAGTAACAGTGCATCCAGAAGATGAGAAATTAACATTATTACCTTTGTCACACAATTGAGATATGCTCAATAAGCAATGCTTCAGCCCATCTACTAGAAGTACATTATCTATACAGTGTGAATCAGACCTACCTACCTTTCCAATTCCAATGATTTCCCCTTTCTTACCATTACCGAAGGAAACACTTCCTCCTTGGAAGGCTGAGAGTGAAATGAACAGTTCCTTATGCCCTGTCATGTGCCTTGAGCAACCACTGTCCATGTACCATTTGTGGTTTATCTCCTTCACTCTAGCCTGCAAAAGAAAACTAGGGGTTAATTTTAAGAACCCAAACTAGTTTGGGTTCCTTTCCTTTTGAAAAAGGATGAATCAGATCTCTCCTATCCCAGAATGGTAATGGTTTCTTTGTGTGAACAGTTTCCCTTTTTACAGAATTTTGAACAGGTTTATAGGACCTATTCTTCTGTTTCACAGGATTTTGAACAGGTTTATAGGACCTGTTCCTCTGGGCAGCCCTTTTTAAAGATTGACAATTTTCTTTCCGGTGACCAGTGTTCCCACAATGAGTGCATAGCCAGTTTTCAGGAAATGATAAGTACTTACTCTTTGGATTCCATTTGGATGAACTCTGTGCTTTCATGAATCCAATACCTTTCCTGTTACTACTATGATTTTTCTGTAACCATTCTAGTGCTTCAGAAGACTTATTCCATTCTACAGTTTTTCTCAGTTCATAAGTCTTTAAATTACCTATAAGCTCATCTAAGGATAGAGTGGTTAAATCTTTGCTTTCTATGATAGCACAAGCTTTGATATCCCAAGAATCTGGAAGAACCCTAGTTAAAATCTTTTCTACTCTATCTTCCACAGCTAAACCCTTCCCAAAGAGATAAGTTCAGAAGCAATGGCATTAAATCTAGTATACATTTCAGAGATTGACTCTTCTTCTTTCATTTTAAAGCTTTCATATTCAGCATAAATAAGTGTACCTCTGGACCTTTTTACCTGACTTGTTCCTTCGTGTGCAACTTGTAGAGCATCCCAAATCTCCTTTGCAGTGGCATACCCTCTGATTTTAGTGCATTCGTCAGAACTAAGTCCACCAACCAGCCACTTCCTTGCCTTTGCATTCTTTTCCCATTGCTTTATGTCTTCAGCATTGCATTCCTTCCTGGTTTTGGGAACATCTTTTCCCTCAGCATCCTTCTTCATAGGGATCATGGGACCTTCAGTTACTATATCCCACAATTCATAGTCTTCTGCTTGAAGGTGATCACGCATCCTCTCTTTCCACCATGAATAGTATTTCCCATTGAAATAAGGTGCTCTAACTATTGACTGGCCCTCACTGTTCTCTCGTGATGTACTCATCTAATCCTAGGTGTTAGCCTTTTCAAGGATAACCCGCTCTGATACCAATTGTTATTTCCCACGATTACACCACTTTACTGTTTTAAGGACCAGTTCCTTAAAATGTGTTTCTTTACTGTACGATATGCGGAATTAAAACTGTAAGTAATTGAACACCAGATATTAGCGTGGAAAAACCCCTTGACTCGGGTTCCAAAAACCACGACCTACTTCTCAAGTAGGATTTCAACTTCACTATGTAAAAAGACCCACTTGGTTACAAGACTCACTCTTACTAACCTAGGACTAACTCTAATCCTTTAGTGATCTTTCTCACGATCAGTGAAGTTGTGTCAAGTCCACGACTTGAACCAGAAAGTTTACAACTCGATTTTGCTTACTAAAATTGAACTAAGACTTGAACTTTTACAAGATTCAATCTAAGGAACATGTTCTAACTTAGTACTACTGTAGCTAACTGATTACACAAATAAGCTAATAACTCTTCTCAGCTTTTGCTCGATGCTCTCTGTATTTGTGCATACTTCTATGGCTGATATGCTCCACATTTTATAGCTCCAGCAGCCAAGAAGTCTTGAGCAATTAGAACTCCAAAGCTCCCTTGAGTTTGAGTCCTAATTGGATTCTACTCTTTAGAATCCGGATATTCCATCCTTTATCCTTTGTTTATGCAATCTTTTCGTATCCGTTTACACCTGCATAATTATCAAGATAACCATTAGTATTAGGATAAATAATAATATCTTAACTTAAATGATTTTGCATGAATTATCTATTCTGCTGCAGTGATTCAAAGGAACAGGTCCTTTGAATCCGTTCCTCAGTCATCAGTCAAAACTCCAAGCTTATCCAAGCTAACAGGACTTCTCCAAAATTTCCACTCCCTTGTGCAAATTATTAGAGAAGGATGTGAAATTTGTGTTTAATGATGCTTGTCTCAAGGCATTTGAAGAGTTGAAGAAAAGGTTGGTGACCGCACCAATCATCATTGCTCCTGACTGGTCTTTGCCATTTGAATTGATGTGTGATGCGAGTGATAATGCTATTGGGGTTGTTCTAGGCCAAAGAATTGGAAGAATCTTTCACTCCATTTATTATGCGAGCAAGACGCTTGATGCAGTCCAGTCTAATTATACCACCACTGAGAAGGAGTTGCTAGCAGTAGTGTATGCTTTTGATAAATTCAGATCTTATTTGGTTGGCACTCGTGTTGTTGTCTACACTAATCATACCGCAATCCGGTATTTGTTTGAAAAGAAGGACTCCAAGCCTAGACTCATTAGATGGGTTCTCCTATTGCAAGAGTTTGATGTTGAAATTCGAGATCACAAGGGGACTGAGAATCAAGTAGCTGATCATTTGTCAAGGCTGGAGAATAGAGATCATGTAGATAAGGGGCGTGAGATTAAAGAGGTATTCCCTGATGAGCAACTTTTTGCTCTAGATGCAGCTGAGGTGCCATGGAATGCTGATATGGTGAACTTACTTGTGAGTAATGTGTATCCTCCTAGGGCTACTGCTGAGCAAAAGGGTAAACTCCTTGATGAGAGCAGATTTTATGTGTGGGATGAGCCCTAATTGTATAAGATAGGCGTTGATCAACTAGCTAGGAGATGCATTCCAAGGGAAGAAGTAGAGCCGATTCTACAGAGTTGCCATTCCTCTCCTTATGGTGGCCACCTTGGTGGAGATCGAACAGCTGCAAAGGTACTTCAATCTGGTTTCTTTTAGCCTGCTTTATTTAAAGATGCTCATGCATTAGTGAAGCAATGTGATCGTTGCCAAAGAACAGGTACTATTTCTAGGCGTCACGAGATGCCTTTGAACAATATCCTGGAGATCGAGCTGTTTGATTGTTGGGGGATTGATTTTATGGGTCCATTCCCACCTTCTATGGGCCATAAATACATCCTCGTAGCAGTTGATTATGTGTCTAAATGGGTGGAAGCTATTGCACTTCCAACAAATGATGCGAGTGTGGTGGTGAAGTTCGTGAAGAAAAATATTTTCACTCGTTTTGGGACACCGCGGGCTATAATCAGTGATGAAGGTACGCATTTTTGTAACCGGTTGTTCAATAAATTGTTGGCCATGTATGGGGTTCGCCATAAGGTGGCTACTGCTTATCATCCCCAAACTAGTGGCCAAGTGGAAGTATCTAATAGAGAGATCAAGCAAATCCTTGAGAAGACTGTGAATGCCTCGAGGAAGGATTGGGCTATGAAGTTAGATGATGCTCTCTGGGCTTATCGAACCGCATTCAAAACGCCTATTGGAACCTCTCCATATAGGCTTGTTTATGGTAAGGCCTGTCACTTGCCTGTTGAACTAGAGCATAAGGCGTATTGGGCAATTCAAAAGCTCAACCTTGATATGGCCTTAGCGGGCGAAAAGAGGATGCTTCAATTGCATGAGCTTGAAGAGTTCCGGTTCCATGCGTATGAAAATGCAAAACTGTATAAGGAACGGACAAAGAAGTGGCATGACTAGCATATTGAGCGTCGTCAGTTTAAGCCCGGGCAGCTGGTGTTGTTGTTCAACTCGAGGTTGAAATTATTTCCGGGCAAGTTGAAGTCTAGATGGTCGGGACCTTTTGAAGTTGTTCGTGTTACCGCACATGGAGCGGTTGAACTGAAAGCCCCGGATTCGGAGAACACATTCTTGGTAAATGGTCAAAGGGTAAAGCATTATTGGGGAGGCTCGGTGAATTGCCGTACTTCCATTACTTTGAGGGACCCTTGATTAATACCCGTCGTGCCACGACGTTAAATAAGGCGCTTCTCGGGAGGCAACCCGAGCTTGTACTTGTAATAGTTTAGTATTTTTTGTTTTATAGTGTCACGCAGTTTTTTGTTTTTCTGTGTCATTTTTGTAGGTATCGGGTGAGCTAGACAAGGTGAAATTAATGTATTGAGGGGTACGGGACGCCTCGAGACATGTCCCGTGCTTGGGTTCGCACTTGGAATAGAAATTTGGTGCGAAAAAAACGTGTTCGGGCGCGTTTGGGAGTGCCCCGCGCCTCCCAACGCGGAAAATCAAAAGCTGAAGCACAAGGCTTGGCGCGGTTGGGAGCGCCCCACGCCTCCCAACGCGCCTAGCCAGGCAGAATGATCAAAATGGTGCCCGCGTTTGATCCGCGCCACGGAGCTTAAGGCGCCCGGCAAAATTTTTTAATTTTTCGGGTAAAACGGGTCTTGACCCGCGACCCGGTTTCTCCCAACCCCTGATACCCGATTCCTACACTATTTTCTTCACTATTTTCCCTCTAATTACTGTCTAAACACTCCCCAAATCACCTCTAACACTTGGAATCATTCCCAATATTGTTGCAATCCACTCTAACACCTTCAAGTAAGTAAATTCCTACTTTTCTCTCTCAATCACATGTAAGATGAACTCATTCTTTTTCATGGTAGGTTTCTTAGCTAGTTACAAGTTTATGCATAAATTTTACTCTTGTTGTGCTTGAATTGTTCATTGTGCTTGATAGTTAGCTTGTGACTTGTAAAAAGAGATCTCCCAACAATTTGGGAGTGTTAGCACATTACAAATATCATTGAACTTGATAGTTTCAAAGTGTGCACACCAAGTGTTTGTGAAAAAGCCTCAATGATGAAAATTGTATGACATTGTGAATTCTTGAGTAGCAATGCATTTCTTAGGCTTATTATGGACATTAAGTGTCGCACACACATAAGAATTGATTATGATGCACCCACACTAGCTTGATCTTGAAAAACCACAAACGTGGCATACTTTGTCCGAAGCTAGTTTTGTTTAAGTGTGGGGTTGCTTGTGCCATTGAGTTAAGTTTATTGACACATAGAGTGTGTGATAAGTGTGGGGTGGTACCCTACCAATTGAGCTTGAATTGTATTTTTGATGCTTAGTTATCCATCTCACATTGATCTATTTTTGTGTAGGTACCATGGTGACCACACCTCTACCAAGCAAGAGTTCTTCATCCGCCTCGGCCCCGAGGAGAGCACTCCAAGCCGGGCCTTCTTCTACAAAGCAAAAGGGCAAGGCACCGGCCAAACCAAAGGCAAAGGCCAAGGCAAAAGATCCCTAAGGATGCGGTGCCGATACCACGACCCGGGGGAAAGACACGATATGGCATCACTTTTGTGAAGAGAGGTGAGTGCCAAACGTGGTATAAAAATGTGAGGCTTGCGGGGTACATCCCCGAGCAAGCAATTGACAAGCGGAGGGTTATGCAGAAATTTCGAGGGGTGGCCGATGCGATAGTTGCTTTTACATTGGGACTCGGTATTTGAGAGTCCGGGGCATGCCAACCTTGATTTAGTGCAAGAACTTTACGCAAACTGGGAGCCGGACGAGGCATGGAAGGAGGATGACACGGTCACGGTGAGGGGGTGAGAGTGAAGATAGACCACACGGCATTGAATGCCTTTTTGGGGGTCCAGGACCCTGTGATGATCTGAAGGAGTTCATTAAAAAGCCTGACTATAAGGCTCTGCGAGACACACTTTGTGGTGAAAGCTCCACTTATAAGTGGGAGCGCAGTGTGTCTGGAAGGCACAAGTATATGTTCTTCTCGCAGTTTCTCAAACCGGCTCGTGTGTGGATGCGGTTTATAAATGCACGCATATTACCATCTTCTCATTATTCCGAGGTCACCAAGACTCGGGCGTGCATGGTATATTTCTTTATGACCGGGAGGCCGGTCAATATCGACTACTACATGTTGCGAGTGATGAAGGAGCAACGGGGGCTAGATTCATGTAGTCGCTTGTATTTTGGGAACATCCTGACTCAGTATTTAGAGCAGGCTGGAGTCCCCGTGGATAAGATTGGGGATCGCATTGTCCCTGACATCGGAAAGCCGTTTGATATTGCCTCGGTCAAGGGTGTGACCACTACTGCACCAGTGAGACTGACGGCTGACGAGTGGCGAGAATCAGAAGCCAACTTGTCTGCGCGTCAGTATTTGATGATGGAGCAGATGGCCCGGTGGTCGGGCGTGGATATGACAGCTATTGATCGCATTGTGCCTCTACTGGAGACCTCGAAGCGCCTGCTAGGCATGACTCGAGCAGTAGAGATGCCTCCGGAGGAAGATGAGAACACTGATTCGGATATTGTTGATCGTGATCCGGACAGTGAGGCTGTGGAGACTGATGCTGAGGGCGGTGGCTCTGATGAGGAGGAGGACTAGCTCCGCACTCCTGCGCACTACCCAGTATTGGTCAGCTGGATTTCAGGGCAGTTTTCTTTACTTTTGCACTTACTTCTTTGTCGCACTGAGGACACTGCTTAGTTTAAGTGTGGGGTGGGGTGCTGCCCTTTATCTATTTTTTTGAGGTTAGGGATGCATGTACCATAGGATTTTCTTTTGTCACTTGACTTTATCTTTATTTGTTTCTTGCTTTAATATATGAAAAAATGAAAAAAAAATTAGAAAACCAATGAAAAATTCCAAAAAGATTTTCCTTTTAGTTTTATTAGTGGTACATGTCATTCGCCTCGTGGTTTTTCTTATGGCCACGGTTCTTTTCCACAAGGAGACCTTTGAACCGGGTAGTTTTATATTTTTAGGATTAGAATAGTTAGCATTGGTGACCATAGATGAAGGAAATAGGTAGAATGCTAGGTGCCTTTAATTTGTTTGATACCGCTGGACTTGAATTGATTGCATGTGCTATTTGTGGTGTCCTTGGGTTTTAAATTGTGATGCATGCCTAGGAAAAAAATGGAACGACCCCCTTGAGATGCTTGAGTCCACTTGCTTGACTTTTGTGAACATTGTGCATTAGTGCTTAAATGTCTACAAGTTGCACTCTAGATGCTTGATTGAGAGTTGTTGATGGAACCTTTTTTGTGTGGATCATGTGCAATGTGTGTGTGAGGCATATACTTGTTGCTCCATGTTTGCATATCAATGTCTAGAACTTGCCCCGTGTGTGTGCAAAGCGAAATCGTAGGTTTGCTCTAGTCGGGAAATGATACAAGGTCTTCTTTTGATTTGCCTACCCTTACATATGCACCTTGAAAAAAAATTGTTGTGATTTCTTTGACCCTTTTTGTTGCCACCCACATCCCGAGCCTACCCATTTGTTCTAAATAGTCTCTTTTGGCCCTTTACTCCTTAAGCACTTTAGTTGATATTGTGTTATTATTTTGGAGTTGTGGTTGGATATTGGGAGGTTTTTGAGTGGAACTAATGAAGGGAATACTTGTGAAAATTGTGGAGTAGTTGTGTATGAGCATTAGGAAGGTTGGAAAATAATGAAATTGAGAAAAAAAAAAAAGAGCAAAGTTGAAAAGAAAAGAAAAAAAATTGTGGAAAAAGAAATAAAGAGAAAAGAATATTCATTCCTTGCTAGTGTGTGCTTAGAAGAAAAATGCTACTTTGTGAGAAGGTGTATGTGTGGAAGTGTTGATTGGGTGGTTTTGATGAGAATTGTGCTTGAATTAATTGTGATGTACTAACGTGCTTAGGGAGGTAGTCACTATTACCATATGTATCCTACCCGCCCCTTAGCCTACATTACGACCTTTCTAAAGTCCTAGTTAATCCCGATTGGAGTGAGCTTACTTTAGTGGAGTCCTACACTACAGGCAAGCCTATGGTACATTGTGTGTGACATGTGAGACTTTCATGAGAGTGAGTGAATTCATTTGTTATTGACCCCGTTCTATTCATGATATTTATTGTTGTGTGTGATCTTTGGGGGGGGGGGGGTGCACTCTTTTGCTTCATATTGGTGAGGGCACATGGTTTGCATGAGATAGGTGAAGTTAATGGTTTTTGGTTGAGTAGATTGGTGTGATTTTGTGGGAGCATGGTTGCAATAAGTTGAGTTTGTGCATTTGAGCTATTTTGGGGTGGTTGTTCTCATATTTTTGGTTTTGGTAAATTGTTGGCATGTTGTGGATCCATAGTAGTCATGTGTGCATTGGTTCAATGGTCGGTATCAACCATAGTCATAGGCAGACCTGTTCTACCTAAGTTGGAAAGTTAGTTGTGACTTGCTCGAGGGCGAGCAAAGGTTCAAGTGTGGGGTGGTGATGTTTGGCATTTTATGCCAATGTTTCCTTAATATTTCCACATGTTTGAGCTTGTTATTCGCTCGTTTTATAGTTTATGAATGTGGTTTTGCACTAATTTGATGTTGTGCGTGTGTAGGTTGTTACGCAGTGTATTTGGAGCTTTTAGGAGCGTGATTGAACAAGGAATGATTGGAAATTGATTGAGGATTGGATTGAGCATACGAGGGCACGACACGAGCGAGCAAAGGAGCAAGGAGAGGAGCAGATTGGCTTGGCTCCACAGGAGGCGCGCCGCGCCAGCCAAAGCACCCAGCTTCTGGCGCGTTTGGCTGTGCGGCGCGTGGCTTAAGCGGGCAGACTTCGACGTGTTCTGATTGTCCGAGCGCGATCGTGGGCGCGGGGCGCCCTTTATAGCGCCCCTGGAACGGATTTTTACTTCCTATTTCATCTAGGCTTGGGTCTAACTTACTACTAGGTGTTTGTAAACCTTATAAATACTACTTTACTTAGTTTTTTAGAGGAGTTCATACTTTGGAGCAATTTGAGAGCACCATACTTTATTTAACAAGGGTTTATTCCTAATCTTTCATCTATTACATCATTTACTTCATTATTACATCAAATCTTTGCCTTGTGATTATGAATATGCGTGGCTAAATATTACGTTCTAGGGTTAGAGTATTACATGAAAGTTGATTGTTTGAAGATTGATTCCCATTAATTGAATCCCATAACGGGTTGCTTATTCTTTCTTGATTTCACTTGCTTAATTATTAGAGCTCGATAATTATGCATCATCTATGGTTTTTAGATTGAACTCGAAAGAGGGAATTTAATTACGTAATAAGAAAGAATAGAACTAGTTTGTGAACCCGGGCATCGGGGAACCAATTTGTGAGTAGGATAGACATATACTTGCTCGCCTATTTTAACTCATTACATGTTTCGTTAATGTGTGCATGTGATTTAACCCATAGATATATAGGGATTGAAGTAGCTTGCATAGACTGTGAAGAACTGAAAGGTCTTCACAGTTACATTTACTCTGTCAGTTAGTAACCCGGGATTTAAGAAGTGGAATCAATTGGATAACTCAACTGGATTGTTCGTAACTCTGACCCTGGACCGTCCTCTGAATATTGTTAACAACCAAAGTATTGCACCATTGCTTGACTACACTTCTAGCACTTTAATTACTGCTTTTTAGTTATAAAAACTCTTACCATCAAAGCGAAAGATACCTGAGTAGTTTGTTTAGAAATTGTTTGTTAAGTATTAGTCTGTATAGTCCTCGTGGGAACGATACTCGATTTATCACTTTATTACTTGTCGACCGCGTATACTTGCGTGTGCGTTGGGAGCAACAGTAAGTTATTGATGAGACAAAATTTAGGATGAATCGGCCAAAGATCATTCTTTTTAAATAATGTTTTTTAGAAATACATTGAATGAAGAGGATGAGAGGAAATGAAATGAATTGCATCAACTTCATAACTTCGACCTGCTTCCTCTTGAGTACCTAAAATAAAAAGACAGCAGAATTTGAAATGGCGATCTATAATTATGGATAGTCATTTGATCAATAAACAAAATAATGGATTAATGGGTGGAAAATGAAAGTACTAACTGTAAGTACCTAATTAGAGCTATTTGTTATTTAAAACTAACCCTATTCTTGCTTCATACTTGCCATTGTGATGATGCCCGAAGTTATATCAATCCAAAATTATCTGATAGTATTAATAGTGCACAACTGATGGTAAGCTTTATTTATAACATGGGCTGATTATCAAGATGAAATGATGTCAATTACCTTGCTACTCCTCTAGATTTAGATGTATCTTGGACGAAACCACTGCTTTGAGCCTGCATATATTAGAACAAAAAAAAGTTCTGGTAAGTTTCAGTTTGTGAGATAGTTCATCTTCTTTCTCCTCCTGCTTCTAGCACCCAAAGAAATGTTTCGCTCCACAACAATGCAAAAATGATACTCCGCTGCCTCATCCCTCAAAAGCTGCAGCTCCCGGAAAAAGTACTTCAGACTGAGTGAGTTTGTGATGGTGTGTCCAGTTGTTGTGCTAAAAATCATTGTGTAACTGATCATACCTTAAAGCCCCTTGGTGGATTCAATATAATGATGAGAGTTAATGAGAAATAGAAGTTATTATCCTTTAAATTTCTATAACAACTTTTCATTATTACCCTCTATCATTGCACAATGAATAAATTAATTAATGATGATGGAATTAAAAAAGAACAAATAATCGTGAACAAAAACTACTTAACGGTAGTTGAATGGAATGAATAGAGTGAAATGATGAAAGTAGGAAAATGGCCAAAATACATCAATCCTTGACTATTGAGTTATGCCACATCACTCTTTTATGTTTCTCAATTAGTATATATATATATATATAGGGTTTTGCTAACCTACTACATGAAGGTAGTAGGTTAGCATTGTACCCACTTTTGATTTTCCTAAAATACTCTTACTAACCCACTAACAATACATTAATAGGAGGGACTTTATTGTCTTTTTACCCAAAAAAATAAAACCAATTCTCCTTCACTCTATTATTTTTTTCTCTTCATCTATCGTCAATGGTGACTCAACACAAAGTGGTTTAGTCAGCTTCCAAGATCTTCAAGGTCTTGTTGTCCTTGTTTTACTAAAATCTTTAAAAAAACTATCCAATCTAAACCTTTTACATCTGTGATTAATAATTTTTACTTGAAACTTGTTTAAAGGAACAGGTTGCAAAAAAATAGAGATAAAAATGGTGTCCTTCTTCCATCTTCTTCTTTTGATGAGTTTTCTTCTCAAGCGGGGGAAAAGCTCTCCTTTAAGCTTGGGTTCAATTTCCCGTAATTTTAACTTGTAAAATTAACTCTTTTTCCTAATTAATGGGTTACCACTAAAATGAAACTTCAAGCTTTAAGCCATCAGAGAGAATGGAAAAACTAATGGCCAACATTAACAGGGAGAACGAGAGACAAAGAAGAAATAAGAAATGGATTTACTTTCTGGCTAGAGATGGCGAAATCAAGAGGTAAAAGAGAACGAGAAGTTGGGGGAGATTTGACTGTCACAATTGGAAATGGAAGAAGGGGGCTAAAATGACTTAATTGCCCATGACATATGAATGGGCTTAAAAAATGAGAGGGGCATATAGGGAAAATCAAAAGTGGGTACAATGCTAACCTACTACCTTCATGTAGTAGGTTAGCAAAACCCATATATATATATATATATATATATATATATATATATATATATATATATATATATATATATATATATTTTGTAATCACCTAATTTTGGCACCAAATTCAAAATAAATAAAATATAATTCTAATTCTCTAGAATTTTCGCTTAATTATTTCATGAATTTTGCCACTTTATTTAAGTTATTTCCGTCAATTAACTAGGAGGAAAATATCAAAAATTACCAAAAATAGAATTGATTGAGTGTAATAGATATTTAAAATCTTGTGATTAATTAAATGATCCTTGTAATTATTTTGTGTGAGTTGTCATTGGTTGTTTAGTTTAGTTAATTAAATTTCCTTGTTAATATATGTGTTAAGTATGCTATTGGGTCGACCCAATTCAGAAAATAAAAGGAAAGGGGACCAAGCCCACTCCCTTGATCCACTGGCCCAATTCCACTTCCTGACCCGGCCCATTACTATCATTTAAAAAGCAAAAATTGCCATATTTGTACATTTTTCCCCAAGTCTTCAAAAGAAACAACAGGTTCTTTGCCAAGGTCCACACCTCCGCCGATCCCCGCCACCGTCGACGACAGGAACCACCACTCTCCGGCAAAAAAATACATCTCCTGCATCGCCTTGAACCCCTCCGTCTCGATCTGGCCTCGAATCATCCAAAAT
This sequence comes from Petunia axillaris subsp. axillaris, assembly GCA_029990575.1. Lineage (NCBI taxonomy): Eukaryota > Viridiplantae > Streptophyta > Magnoliopsida > Solanales > Solanaceae > Petunia > Petunia axillaris. The sequence continues at coordinate 165,312,605 of JARKNS010000008.1, forward strand.
GCCAAGAAATCATTGTTAATCGGAGTTTTAAAAGCCGCGGTCAATGTTTCTCCGGTGGGTCTTTTTTCATTTTTCTGTTGATTTTCATGGGTGCACTGCTTCTTCCTTCTCTTTCCGTTCTTTTCTTTTTCTAGATGAAACGACCCCAAATGAGATCGTTTCACTTAGAAAAAGAAAGTGACGGATTCGATGGGTTTAAAGAGGGTGACGGGCTGTGTTGATGTTTTTTTTTTTTCATTAACGCTTTGATGCGATGATGAAGCGATGCCGATGGCATTGGTGAGTCGTTTGAAGCAGTGGTGGTTACTTGACAGTGGTAGCGAGGCAGGGATGTGGTTGTATGTGTGGATACATGGCCGTGATGAGGTTGATGATGAGGTAGAGACGAGGTCGTGATGGCGAGGACATAGCAGAAGTAGTGGTGGTGTAACATTGGCACAAAAGCTGCTCGGAAAATTTGGCTAGGCTGCTGCGATAGTGGTGGTGTCTGAGGATGCGACGAGGGTATAGCAGCTGCGAGGTTGACTGTTACGGGGTTGTTCATGGATGGCGATAAAGCAGCGACTAGGGTGGTGTAACTGTGTGGTTTTGAGACAGCTGTGGGAACGATTGGCTTTTAATGGCAATATCAAGGGAGCAACAATGATGCTAATTGTGATACAGAGGTGAATCGAGGCTGAGGCAGGGCAGTTTGGTCTTTGGCGTTTAGAGTCGACGGGTTAGAAAACAAGTCTTTAGCATCCCTTTTTCTTCTTTGTCCTTGGTTACTTTAAATGTTTAGTTTAGCTCTTAACATGTTAGATTGTATAGGCTGAATATCTTGTTGTTAGTAAAGTTTGAATCGTGATACGTTGAAATGGTTAGTTCTGTTATTCTAATGAAATCCGAGTGTGTTGTGTGTGTACATTCCTATTTTGTGTTGAATTGGAGCTTGTTTAGTTTGTGTGCTGGATCATATGCGTATCTAGGTTAGGTAAATTGTTATTGTTTGAGTCCGCTTGGGCATTGATAGAATTCGTGCTAAACGCTGCTTAAATGTTTATATATCTGTCCAGTTATTGTGTGTTTATGCCAAGTGCAAACATTGAAATTGGATGCTCCATGTTTCTTGTTTCCTTTAGCCAAGAATGAGCAGGTCTCTAATTTGTCTAGTCTTTGTTTGTTTCTTTGAAACATGACTATAAGTTTGAATGACCTGGTATAGAGAGATGACCGGCAAAGTTTGTCACTTGAATTGTCTAGCAGTTCCCTCAAAAGTATGAGTGTTCCCTTTTGATCATTTTTTGGGTTTACTGATAACCATTAGCATAAGCTTGAGGCCTGGTTTAGTTGAAGTAGCAAGGAAAGCCAGTTTATTTCAAATTTTGGATTCTTGTCTTTTAAAAGAAAGGTCCAAAGTCAAAGAATCAGTAAAAGTAAAAAGGGGCAGCCTGAAAATTGGCTTTAGTGTCATCATCTATTGTTGTCTAGTAGCTGGAATGCATGCCAAAAGTACCTTTTTTCTGAGGAGTAAAATTTGGCACATGGGTGTACTTTTTTCACCCAACTTTTACCCTACTTTTCACTTCATTTTAGTCTATTTAAGGCAGACCCACAGCTGAAAAACACTACACACACAGACTACACACAAAATTTAGAGGAGAGACAGATCTGGAGAACACTCCTCCAGGAACCTCTCTCTTAACTTCACACAGAAAGTAGACACCAACTGGAAATAGCTGAAAATACTACACAGAACACATTCTGAAAACACACAGCTGAAACACTCTGGATAAGAATGAAAATTCAGATCTGAAAAAAAAAAAATACTCTCTACACTTCAACAAAGATCTAAAAAACACTCTCCTTTTATCTCTTACAAGATCCAGATATAATACCTCCCCACTCTAAAAAGTATATCTTTCAGATTTGGAAAAAGGGTGAAAGATAGTACAAGAAATACTAGAGTCTAAAAAGGGAAATGGGTCTTGGAGTTTTGAGTTTAGTTCGAGGTTGAAAAGGGATGTTCGTTGGTCTAGTAAGGTGTTCTTAATGGTTGTTGCTGCTTATGGGTTTCACTGCTGCCGCATTTTGGTTGGTTATGCTTGTGTATCATTGTTATTTTGGCTAAGGTGATTCTGCACAATAGGTAAACAACCTCAGCTTTGTGTATTTTCTTCAAATTTTTGGTGATGTCCTTGTAACAAATGTCTTTGCCTTACTATTGAGAAAGAAAAGAAACAGGAAACCTGGAAACAATTGTGTAGATGGTTTACTGTTATTTTTCTTAACATGTATGGTTGAAAGTCTTGAGTTTATGTTCCTTTTTCTATTCATGAAAAACTTATAAAATTAAAGACATGTGGTATGGCTATAACTTGTAAAAAGAAATCTATTTTGTATAGAATCTTCGACCTGCGCAGCTTATTAAGATGTGCATGAATTCGTTCTTCTCTGAAGTAGGCAAACATATGCTCAAATAACGGAGCTTGTAAATTGGAAGAAAAGAAGGAGTTGTCCAAAGCTAATAAAATATGGCCCATATTGCGTTGCTGACATTGAACTTGAAATTGGCTAACTGTGATAATTAGATAGACTTTGGATTAGTTAGGCAATGTGTAAGGCCTTTTCTTTGTTAACTCGTATGAAGCGGAAACAATTGAAACCCGATAGGATCAAATAAGTTTAAACAATATTTGAAGCAAGTGAAAGGAATAACTGATAGTTTCATGGAACTCATTTAAATTGAAAGATTTCGAACGGGCGAAGTGCCCGCGTGATTTAATTGACTTAAATCGGAAGATTTCGAACGAGTGAAGTTCTCGCGCGAGTATATCTCGATTTGCACTTAATAAAGTTGAAAATGAGTTTAAAATGGCAAATGTTGCCCAATAGAAAAATCAGAAAGCTAACAATACATAAGGTTAGGCAAATCATAGGCTTGAACCATCAAATTAACTCGACGTTTATGTGAAACTCGTTTAAATCAGGAGATTTCGAACGGGTGAAGTGCCTGCGCGATTTAACTGGTTTAAGTCGGAAGATTTCAAACGGGTGAAGTGCTCGCATGATTACATCTCGACTTGAGTTTTCATTTGAACGAATTAAAATCAATAACAAATCAAAGTGTAACAAATCAAGGCAAAATATAACAAAACAATTTCAAAGAGTCGAAAGGAGTCAATAAAAGCAACTGTGCTTGGCACGGGACTCGAGGGTGCCTAACACCTTCCCGAGAGTCAACCGAGATCCTTACCCGGAACTCTGACGCAGACCACTAAACGAGTCTTAGGTGTTCTAGGTACACCACTTTGGTGACTTGGCACACCTTTAACTTGTCAAGTGGCGACTCCGAAAATCTCTTAATAATTAATGTACCTAATAGCACCTAGTCACAGATCTCTTTTAAACAAATAAGTTTTTCTTTTTTTTAAAAAGGGTCGTGACAGCTTGGCGACTCCGCTGGGGAGGAAAGTGAAAACTGAGAGTCTCAGGCTTTAAAATTTGTCGCTTTCGGCTTGAATATTGTTTGTATATATTGCCTTGAGTGTTACTGCTTTGATATTGTTTGAACTGTATATACACAACTGTCTTCTCTCGTACACCTCTGAGTCTTCTGGAACACTGCACACATGCACGCCAGTTTCGCTTCGGCGTCTGGAATTTCTGTCGTGTCTCAGGACACAAAAAGTTAACCCTTCTTAGGAGGAGGTGTGTTGGGTTAGGCCGTTAGACGTTGTCGACCGGTACCCCCGAGGCACTTCCAAATTGCCAGAAACTATAGAACATGAACCCATTGAGTCACCTAGAGTTGAACTTGTGCTTCTATCTAGGCCGATTTATTTGCATGTCATTAGACTTAGTAAGGTGCGGTACACTGGTACCACACTTGTCTAGGCTGTCTCCCTCGTGTCATAGTGGGGCCCGTGTCCCCGAAAGACACATCATGAGCATATTATGTGTTGCATTTGTTCTAGTCGAAGGGTTGTTATGCTGACCGATCACCAATGGGCGAGAGCCAGATTTTGAAAAAAAGAAAAAAAAAAGAGAAAATGATAGAAAAATTGGGTTTAGTCCCGTGTTTCGAAATATTTTTTGTTTAGTTGTCATTTTACACCGTTATAATGGCGAATTTTTTCAAGAACTCTTAGAGTCTAATTTTGTGTCCGGGTTTGGTCTCAAGTATTAGAAAATAATTTGTCATAATTTTGCGCCGGTATAATGGCGAAATTTTTGGACCCTTTGTGTTTGTGTCCAAGTCAAGTTCATATTTTGAAATTAATTTATCGGGGTTTTACACCGTCATAATGGCCAATTTTAGAAATCAATTTTGCGTCTAATTTGTGTAATATTTTGTGTCGTCCTAATTGCCAGATTTTGTAAATACTCTAAAGATTCTTTCTCGAATTAGATCAAAGAGTTTGTTCCAAAAAAAAAAAAAAAAAAATTGTGTGCGTCTTTGTGTTGTCGTAATGTCCGATTTTGGAGTCACCTTTCGGATAAGAAAAATAGTTTGTTTCATAATCCGTTCTTGAGTCCCGTTCGATGCCGGGGTTGAGTCTTAATTTTTATTAAACAAAAATATTTATTTCAGGGCCCCACTTTATTTGTTTTATTTAAGGTCAAGTCAGGGTGCATACGATAAATTGCAATTAGCTAAGTCGGATTTTGCGTTGATCCTGGTAGAATAATTTGACTCCGCTAAAAAGTCGAATCTCGTTATTTTACCGTCCGGGTGTACCCGTCCAATGTGTTAGTTTGTATATATCTTTGACTCATGCATCACGTCATGCATTTTATTTTGAGTTCGTCTCGTGCCGTTTGTCTATATTACATTTGTTGAGTCAGAAAAATAGGGAAAAAAATATAATCATCCAAGTTCGTCCTTGTGCTGATTATGTATCAGTTACAATTTTGTTCTAAATTTTAATCAAGGCACATAAGCAATCTTTCGAGGATATGATCGGTACACTCGGCTTACGTCGTTAACCGTTTCGGGATGACGCATAACAACCTTAGGCTGCAATCTGTGATTCTTTTTATGCTGACCTGATTTGTTTGATTAGTTTGGAGTTGGAGATTTGTACGGAATCCTGGCATCGACCCATCTGTACAGAATTAAATCAAAGGACCTGTGACTTCACCCGTAGCCATGCCATCTGATGGAGAGAGATCCGAGACCGGTGCCCAAGAACTCTTGGCACTGGAAAATGAGAGATTGACTAGGAAGGTTAATACTTTGAAACAACTCGTGGCCGACATGCATCACGCACTGACCACAGGACGGGCACCTCCTCCTATTCCAACCAACCTAGATGGGGTTGTTCCAATAGCGGTACAACGAGCACCGGGCACATCTATAGTAGTTGAGGATCCCACTTATCCTACCGGTCTTGCCCCTGTCCGTGGCGTACCAAATAAAACTGAAGTGCGTCCTCATGCACCACCTCCACCAGAAGGACAGTATGGCCCACCTCTCCCACAGGTTCCAACTTTTCGGGGCCCAGCTAGGCCTGCTATGGCCAGGTTCAACAGCGAACCGCATCTCCAGGCTGGGGATCATCATTATGATCAGCACCATGAACCCGATTTACGACATAGTGATTCATATGATCAGGGATTCCATCGCGAGTCTCAAGTTGAGGTTGATCGATCAGGAAAGCTTGATGAGAGCGAGGTTCTGAGAAAGATGAAGAGCCTAGAACAAGCAGTAAGGATCATTCAGGGCTATGGAGATCATACCAACATTTCTTTCAAGGATCTTTGCCCCTACCCCGAATTGCAATTGCCAGAGGGATTCACAGTGCCAAAGTTCGATCTATACACTGGGCAAGGAGATCCAAGAGTTCATATGAAGACCTACTGCAACAAAATGAGAGGGGTCAAGAAAGACAAGCTGTTGATAGCCTACTTTTCCGAAAGCTTAGGGGGTGCAGCTGCTGAATGGTTCATGAGGCAGGATGTAACTAAATGGTTGGCATTTGATGATATGGCGCAGGCATTCTATGACCAGTACAAGTACCACATTGAAGTTTTGCCAGATCGATCCTCTTTGGATGCGATAAAAAAGAAGCCGAGTGAAAGCTTTAGGGAGTACGCCCTCAGATGGCGCGAGCAGGCCGCTCGAGTGACCCCCGCAATACCGGACGATGACATGGTCCGTTTGTTCATCGAGGCGCAAGATGAGGCGTTCTATGGTGCATTGATCGCCACCTTTGGGAAACCGTTTAGTGAAGTCGTCAAGATGGGAGAAATGATTGAGAGGGGAGTCAAAGCTGGTAAGATTGTGAGCCAGACCACACTGAAAGCAACTACACAGGCTGTGCAGGTAGGAGCCTTTGGGAAGAAGAATCAAGATGATGTAGCCATGGTGGGTTCGGGTTCACAAAATGGAGCGAGAAAAGATACAATCAAACCCACTCATACCAAGCTCCACAAATACGTCCTCCACAACCCTACTACCCTCCAAAAAATCCACAATACTCCACTCTTCCACCACAATACTCAGTCCATCTAGCACAGCCATATGCTCGAGCACCTTTCTATCCGCAATGGCGTGCTCCTGCCCCACAACCTACATATCCCACTCACCAATCTCCACATAATCATTTTCAAGCTCAATCAAATCTTCCTTACCGGCCAGAGGGGCCTCCTGTTTTCCGCCCAAGTGCTTATCATCAGAAGCTGCGTAAGGGCGAAAGGAACAGGTTCACGCCAATTGGAGAATCTTACTCCACCCTTTTCCAAAAGCTGAAGAACTTGAATATGCTGAAGCCAATTGCTGGAAATGTCCTCCCAATGGCAAAGGTAGACCATACTCGTCAATGTGCTTACCACTCAGACATGCCAGGGCACGACACAGATGATTGTCGTAGTCTCAAGAAGGCGATCCAAGCTCTGATAGATAATGGTCAGATCCAAGTCGAGGGCTCAGATGCGCCAGATGTCAACGAGGACTCATTGCCCGCCCATGATGATGTGTATATGGTGGGAATGGTATGTGGAGAAGATTTGAGAGCTGAATCTGCAATGCCGCTAGTACCTGTTGGTGATGTGTCAATTAGGGCCAACCAAATGCTTGTAACAGTGAACTGGGCTCCTGAAATTGTGCCGGGGGTGGCAGACAGACTAAGGGTTGAAGAGATGAAGAAGATGAACATGTCTCTCGAGAAGCCAATTCCATATCTTACCCGGTCATTCATCAGTCCCAAAGAAGTGAAGTCTACCCTGATGGGAGTTGGAGAAAATGAGGAACAGTAGAAAATGTTGCCAGATTCAAGGATTTTCTTTGGTATCAGCATGGTGCATCCTTGTGAAGGGCTCAACAATGCATGAAAGGCAGGAAACTGGTCCTGACTTGCCATTGAGTTACTGTGAAATATTGTAGCTTGTTTTGCTAATCTTTCTATGTACTTGGTTATTTAAGGGTTGTAATCCAAGTGCATTATTTGCTTGTTCAAACCCTTATATCTTCAATTCAATGAAAAGCGGGATCCTTTTCTCGTCTCAACATCATGTCTCTTATTTTCCTTCTTGATCTTGTTTTCTTAGTATTCTGTTTTATGTTTTGTCGACCTTAAAAACATGACATGCATATGGGGTTTACGTCTTGATCTAGACACGCGCTCTGGCATTGTGAGAAGTTCAAAATCGTGCACGGTCGCTTCGACCGAATTTGAAATACCAGTTTTGAGAACCATCAAGTGAAGCAGAAGTCGAGGACACGTGTGGATCAGTCCACCTCAATTGATTGAATCATTATTTGTGCGAGGCATTCTCGGGTCGGGATGACGAACGACTTTCGTTTCTTCTACCCAAACACTATACCAATTTTCTAGCCCTTTGAGCCTTGAGTGTTTTTCTTTGGCTACCCTCCTTTGGAATCAATGTGATTGAAATTAGAAAAAATGAAAAAAAAAAAAATGAAAAAATATTTGAAAAAAGAAACAACAAAATCTACCATTAAGTGGTAGAGCTACGTCTGACCTGATTCCTCTCAAAAGGATACGTAGGCAACCATTCGGGTGCGGTCATAACAGGGGAAAGTTCATTTTTCCCCTATTCCTCGTTGACGCAAAAGCTTGCCTCCAAGTTTGCGGCCAATGTCAAAAGAAATTCAAATCCCCAATGTATGCTAAACTGGGGCAGAAGTTTGTTTTTATTTTATTTTAAAAAATAAATAAAATAAAAACAAACTTCTATGTTTTTGTACCATCTATTCATATATTTCATGAGATATCAGTCTCGGAACTGAGGAAGAAACTCAAAGCGCCCAGTTTATCCTAAACTGGGGCAGAAGTTTAGTTTATTTTAAAAAAAAAGAAAGGGAGAAAGTCAATTCCTTTTGCTTTCTTTGTTTTCATCTCGGGGGAAAGTCTCAATATCCCTTATGTTTGCATATCAGAAAATTCAAAGATAATTCCTCGGTTTTTTCAATAAATTGGGGTCTCAGTTAGTTATTGTTTTAAATGATTCCAAAGGTTGTAATATTTTACCAAGTCGTTTCATGAGATGCTTTCATACCGCTCTTCAAAAAAAAAAAAAAAAAAAAAAGCGGTGATTTCAAATCTTGTGATGCTCATTCTAGTCGTCTCATGAGATGTTTCTGAGTTTTTATGCTGAATCCTTTTCTTCATAGCCTAACCAAATCCAATGTTACAGTCCAAATAAAGACCCTTCTGACCGATCATTGAGAATGTCAAGCCGAGTATATCAAGGGATAAGTTCCACGCTGTAAAGTCGCATTCTTATAAGCCGACAATCGCATTTGGGAGCTGGGAGCACCAAGGTCATTAAAGGAGAAATTCTCCGAGCAATCAAGATAAAGGCCAAAATTGAAGGAAAAAAAGAAAGACGGGGTCGAGCAACACAGAAAGATCGAAGGTCGATTGGGAAAGAGAGAAAAATGACAAAAATGAAAAGAAAAAAAGAGAGAAAAAAAAGTGAAGTCTTGTCGGTGAAAACCTGAAAGGGCGCTGCAAGACAATAGTGAGTTAAAAGAACAAAGAGAGAGGCTAGTCAGTGAAAACCCAAAAGGGCACTACTAGTCGAATGAGGGTCGTTAGATTTGCCATCAAACAATATTTGAAGAATGGGAGCAAAATCAGGGATAGATCGTGTGATCGGATGAAGAGTTGATTCCAAAATGCATGTCATGTTTAATAAGGTCGTTATTTCCTTCGGATAAGTTCTTCTTTTTCTGGAGACATCTTTCATTCAATGTCTCCTCTTGAAATTCTTTCATTTTATTTTCTTCTCATTTCTTTTCGAGCAATAGAAAAGCTTCGCAAAGCTCGTTTACAAGTTTCATAGTCGTGCTAGAGCAAGTCAGGACCAACTTTGATAATTGGAGCCCTAATGTTTCACATCGGCACAAAGAATGCCACACTAAGGAGTGTACCATGAAGGAGATCATCAAAGGATATGCAGATTTCAAGATGCAGTTAAATTTCAAATCAAAGCCTGCCAAGCAGCAATTTCAAGCTTTCAACAGTCAAAGCCCGCCCGAGCGGCAATTTCAAGTTTCAGCAATTTCTTTCAAATCAAAGCATGCCAAGCGGCAATTTCAGCAAAAGCCCGCCCGAGCGGCAATTTCAAGTTTCAAGTTAAAGTCCACCCGAGCGGCAATTTCAAGTTTCAAAGATCCACTGGATTAGTTGGAGCTTCAGACCAGTTCATCAGCTTGTGGAGAATGAGGGAGTAGTTTGAGGAGCCGAGGCACCCACCTGGAGAATGAGGGAGTAGTTTAGAGAAAGTCCAGGCGCCCACCTGAAGAACGAGGGAATCCATTTCTGTAAAGAAGCAAGACCCATCAGAGTGATGGTTTTCAATTCAGAAGAAGCAGAACCCATCAGAGTGATGGTTTTCAATTTTCAGAGGAAGCAGAACCCATCAGAGTGATGGTTTTCAATTTCTAGCAAGAGCAAGACCCATCAGAGTGATGGTTTTCAATTCAGTCAGAGCAAGACCCATCGGGGTGATGGTTTGCAACTAAGTAAAAAAAACAAGACCCGTCAGAGTGATGGTTTTCAATTCAGCAGAAGCAAGACCCATCAGAGTGATGGTTTTCAATTTCCAGTATAAGCAAGACCCATCGGAGTGATGGTTTCTAATTTTCAACAAAAAGCAAGACCCACCAGAGTGTTGGTTCCAGTTTTATCTTTCAAGTCAAAGCCCGTCAAAGCGGCAATTTCATTCAAGTCAAAGTCCGTCAAAGCGGCAATTTTACTTTCAAGTCAAGCCTGTCAAAGCGGCAAGTTCAATCTTCAAATCAAAGCCCGTCAAAGCGGCAATTTCAACATTCAAAGTCAAAGCCCGTCAAAGCGGCAATTTCAAAGCCCGTCAAAGCGGCAATTTCAACTTTCAAGTCAAAGCCCGCCCGAGCGGAAATTTCAATTTTCAAGTCAAAGCCCGTCAAAGCGGCAATTTCAGTTTTCAAGTCAAGCCCGTCAAAGCGGCAATTTCAATTTTCAAGTCAAAGCCCGTCAAAGCGGCAATTTCAGTTTTCAAGTCAAGCCCGTCAAAGCGGCAATTTCAAAGCCCGTCAAAGCGGCAGTTTCAACTTTCAAGTCAAAGCCCGCCCGAGCGGCAATTTCAATTTTTCAAGTCAAAGCCCGTCAAAGCGGCAGTTTCAACTTTCAAGTCAAAGCCCGCCCGAGCAACAATTTCAATTTTTCAAGTCAAAGCCCGTCAAAGCGACAATCTCAACTTTCAAGCCAAAGCCCGCCCGAGCGGCAATTTCAATTTTCAAGTCAAAGCCCGTTAAAGCGGCAATTTCAAGTTTTCAAGACCCATTTGGAAGTGGGAGCTTCGGACCAGCTTATCAGTTTGGGAAGCATGAAGAAGTTAGCTTAGGAATTGTAATTTTACATTTCAATGTTGTAATTTCATTTTTCTTTGTAAAAGCAATGACCACCAGCCAACTAGCCAGCAACCAGCGACAGTGACCAGCAGCAACAACTCTAGTGTGTCAAAGTGTCTTGTGTCAGTCCGGGTAAGTCTAAGAGCGTCGAGTCAGTCCCAGTTAGTTCTGAAAGTGTCTAGAGTTAGTCTGTGTATGTCTAAAGAGTGCTTAGTGTTAGGCTAGAAGAGTCCAGTGCCTGTCTAAATGCGGTAGTCCCAGCTATCGCACGTGAGGAACTACACTGACCTGATTCCTTAGTCCGGGGATATGTAGGTAGCCTTGATTTTGGTTAGAACCAAATAGTCAAGGTACGGTCACAATTTTGCAAGCGTATTCGGCTAGAACCGAAAAGCCAAAATTAGCTTCCGATTACGTCTTTGTCCGAAAACTCTTCATGTTCCCGAACAAAGAGGGGCAGCTGTAATCACCTAATTTTGGCACCAAATTCAAAATAGATAAAATATAATTCTAATTCTCTAGAATTTTCGCTTAATTATTTCATGAATTTTGCCACTTTATTTAAGTTATTTCCGTCAATTAACTAGGAGGAAAATATCAAAAATTACCAAAAATAGAATTGATTGAGTGTAATAGATATTTAAAATCTTGTGATTAATTAAATGATCCTTGTAATTATTTTGTGTGAGTTGTCATTGGTTGTTTAGTTTAGTTAATTAAATTTCCTTGTTAATATATGTGTTAAGTATGCTATTGGGTCGACCCAATTCAGAAAATAAAAGGAAAGGGGACCAAGCCCACTCCCTTGATCCACTGGCCCAATTCCACTTCCTGACCCGGCCCATTACTATCATTTAAAAAGCAAAAATTGCCATATTTGTACATTTTTCCCCAAGTCTTCAAAAGAAACAACAGGTTCTTTGCCAAGGTCCACACCTCCGACGATCCCCGCCACCGTCGACGACAGGAACCACCACTCTCCGGCAAAAAAATACATCTCCTGCATCGCCTTGAACCCCTCCGTCTCGATCTGGCCTCGAATCATCCAAAATGCCAAGAAATCATTGTTAATCGGAGTTTTAAAAGCCGCGGTCAATGTTTCTCCGGTGGGTCTTTTTTCATTTTTCTGTTGATTTTCATGGGTGCACTGCTTCTTCCTTCTCTTTCCGTTCTTTTCTTTTTCTAGATGAAACGACCCCAAATGAGATCGTTTCACTTAGAAAAAGAAAGTGACGGATTCGATGGGTTTAAAGAGGGTGACGGGCTGTGTTGATGTTTTTTTTTTTTCATTAACGCTTTGATGCGATGATGAAGCGATGCCGATGGCATTGGTGAGTCGTTTGAAGCAGTGGTGGTTACTTGACAGTGGTAGCGAGGCAGGGATGTGGTTGTATGTGTGGATACATGGCCGTGATGAGGTTGATGATGAGGTAGAGACGAGGTCGTGATGGCGAGGACATAGCAGAAGTAGTGGTGGTGTAACATTGGCACAAAAGCTGCTCGGAAAATTTGGCTAGGCTGCTGCGATAGTGGTGGTGTCTGAGGATGCGACGAGGGTATAGCAGCTGCGAGGTTGACTGTTACGGGGTTGTTCATGGATGGCGATAAAGCAGCGACTAGGGTGGTGTAACTGTGTGGTTTTGAGACAGCCGTGGGAACGATTGGCTTTTAATGGCAATATCAAGGGAGCAACAATGATGCTAATTGTGATACAGAGGTGAATCGAGGCTGAGGCAGGGCAGTTTGGTCTTTGGCGTTTAGAGTCGACGGGTTAGAAAACAAGTCTTTAGCATCCCTTTTTCTTCTTTGTCCTTGGTTACTTTAAATGTTTAGTTTAGCTCTTAACATGTTAGATTGTATAGGCTGAATATCTTGTTGTTAGTAAAGTTTGAATCGTGATACGTTGAAATGGTTAGTTCTGTTATTCTAATGAAATCCGAGTGTGTTGTGTGTGTACATTCCTATTTTGTGTTGAATTGGAGCTTGTTTAGTTTGTGTGCTGGATCATATGCGTATCTAGGTTAGGTAAATTGTTATTGTTTGAGTCCGCTTGGGCATTGATAGAATTCGTGCTAAACGCTGCTTAAATGTTTATATATCTGTCCAGTTATTGTGTGTTTATGCCAAGTGCAAACATTGAAATTGGATGCTCCATGTTTCTTGTTTCCTTTAGCCAAGAATGAGCAGGTCTCTAATTTGTCTAGTCTTTGTTTGTTTCTTTGAAACATGACTATAAGTTTGAATGACCTGGTATAGAGAGATGACCGGCAAAGTTTGTCACTTGAATTGTCTAGCAGTTCCCTCAAAAGTATGAGTGTTCCCTTTTGATCATTTTTTGGGTTTACTGATAACCATTAGCATAAGCTTGAGGCCTGGTTTAGTTGAAGTAGCAAGGAAAGCCAGTTTATTTCAAATTTTGGATTCTTGTCTTTTAAAAGAAAGGTCCAAAGTCAAAGAATCAGTAAAAGTAAAAAGGGGCAGCCTGAAAATTGGCTTTAGTGTCATCATCTATTGTTGTCTAGTAGCTGGAATGCATGCCAAAAGTACCTTTTTTCTGAGGAGTAAAATTTGGCACATGGGTGTACTTTTTTCACCCAACTTTTACCCTACTTTTCACTTCATTTTAGTCTATTTAAGGCAGACCCACAGCTGAAAAACACTACACACACAGACTACACACAAAATTTAGAGGAGAGACAGATCTGGAGAACACTCCTCCAGGAACCTCTCTCTTAACTTCACACAGAAAGTAGACACCAACTGGAAATAGCTGAAAATACTACACAGAACACATTCTGAAAACACACAGCTGAAACACTCTGGATAAGAATGAAAATTCAGATCTGAAAAAAAAAAAATACTCTCTACACTTCAACAAAGATCTAAAAAACACTCTCCTTTTATCTCTTACAAGATCCAGATATAATACCTCCCCACTCTAAAAAGTATATCTTTCAGATTTGGAAAAAGGGTGAAAGATAGTACAAGAAATACTAGAGTCTAAAAAGGGAAATGGGTCTTGGAGTTTTGAGTTTAGTTCGAGGTTGAAAAGGGATGTTCGTTGGTCTAGTAAGGTGTTCTTAATGGTTGTTGCTGCTTATGGGTTTCACTGCTGCCGCATTTTGGTTGGTTATGCTTGTGTATCATTGTTATTTTGGCTAAGGTGATTCTGCACAATAGGTAAACAACCTCAGCTTTGTGTATTTTCTTCAAATTTTTGGTGATGTCCTTGTAACAAATGTCTTTGCCTTACTATTGAGAAAGAAAAGAAACAGGAAACCTGGAAACAATTGTGTAGATGGTTTACTGTTATTTTTCTTAACATGTATGGTTGAAAGTCTTGAGTTTATGTTCCTTTTTCTATTCATGAAAAACTTATAAAATTAAAGACATGTGGTATGGCTATAACTTGTAAAAAGAAATCTATTTTGTATAGAATCTTCGACCTGCGCAGCTTATTAAGATGTGCATGAATTCGTTCTTCTCTGAAGTAGGCAAACATATGCTCAAATAACGGAGCTTGTAAATTGGAAGAAAAGAAGGAGTTGTCCAAAGCTAATAAAATATGGCCCATATTGCGTTGCTGACATTGAACTTGAAATTGGCTAACTGTGATAATTAGATAGACTTTGGATTAGTTAGGCAATGTGTAAGGCCTTTTCTTTGTTAACTCGTATGAAGCGGAAACAATTGAAACCCGATAGGATCAAATAAGTTTAAACAATATTTGAAGCAAGTGAAAGGAATAACTGATAGTTTCATGGAACTCATTTAAATTGAAAGATTTCGAACGGGCGAAGTGCCCGCGTGATTTAATTGACTTAAATCGGAAGATTTCGAACGAGTGAAGTTCTCGCGCGAGTATATCTCGATTTGCACTTAATAAAGTTGAAAATGAGTTTAAAATGGCAAATGTTGCCCAATAGAAAAATCAGAAAGCTAACAATACATAAGGTTAGGCAAATCATAGGCTTGAACCATCAAATTAACTCGACGTTTATGTGAAACTCGTTTAAATCAGGAGATTTCGAACGGGTGAAGTGCCTGCGCGATTTAACTGGTTTAAGTCGGAAGATTTCAAACGGGTGAAGTGCTCGCATGATTACATCTCGACTTGAGTTTTCATTTGAACGAATTAAAATCAATAACAAATCAAAGTGTAACAAATCAAGGCAAAATATAACAAAACAATTTCAAAGAGTCGAAAGGAGTCAATAAAAGCAACTGTGCTTGGCACGGGACTCGAGGGTGCCTAACACCTTCCCGAGAGTCAACCGAGATCCTTACCCGGAACTCTGACGCAGACCACTAAACGAGTCTTAGGTGTTCTAGGTACACCACTTTGGTGACTTGGCACACCTTTAACTTGTCAAGTGGCGACTCCGAAAATCTCTTAATAATTAATGTACCTAATAGCACCTAGTCACAGATCTCTTTTAAACAAATAAGTTTTTCTTTTTTTTAAAAAGGGTCGTGACAGCTTGGCGACTCCGCTGGGGAGGAAAGTGAAAACTGAGAGTCTCAGGCTTTAAAATTTGTCGCTTTCGGCTTGAATATTGTTTGTATATATTGCCTTGAGTGTTACTGCTTTGATATTGTTTGAACTGTATATACACAACTGTCTTCTCTCGTACACCTCTGAGTCTTCTGGAACACTGCACACATGCACGCCAGTTTCGCTTCGGCGTCTGGAATTTCTGTCGTGTCTCAGGACACAAAAAGTTAACCCTTCTTAGGAGGAGGTGTGTTGGGTTAGGCCGTTAGACGTTGTCGACCGGTACCCCCGAGGCACTTCCAAATTGCCAGAAACTATAGAACATGAACCCATTGAGTCACCTAGAGTTGAACTTGTGCTTCTATCTAGGCCGATTTATTTGCATGTCATTAGACTTAGTAAGGTGCGGTACACCGGTACCACACTTGTCTAGGCTGTCTCCCTCGTGTCATAGTGGGGCCCGTGTCCCCGAAAGACACATCATGAGCATATTATGTGTTGCATTTGTTCTAGTCGAAGGGTTGTTATGCTGACCGATCACCAATGGGCGAGAGCCAGATTTTGAAAAAAAGAAAAAAAAAAGAGAAAATGATAGAAAAATTGGGTTTAGTCCCGTGTTTCGAAATATTTTTTGTTTAGTTGTCATTTTACACCGTTATAATGGCGAATTTTTTCAAGAACTCTTAGAGTCTAATTTTGTGTCCGGGTTTGGTCTCAAGTATTAGAAAATAATTTGTCATAATTTTGCGCCGGTATAATGGCGAAATTTTTGGACCCTTTGTGTTTGTGTCCAAGTCAAGTTCATATTTTGAAATTAATTTATCGGGGTTTTACACCGTCATAATGGCCAATTTTAGAAATCAATTTTGCGTCTAATTTGTGTAATATTTTGTGTCGTCCTAATTGCCAGATTTTGTAAATACTCTAAAGATTCTTTCTCGAATTAGATCAAAGAGTTTGTTCCAAAAAAAAAAAAAAAAAATTGTGTGCGTCTTTGTGTTGTCGTAATGTCCGATTTTGGAGTCACCTTTCGGATAAGAAAAATAGTTTGTTTCATAATCCGTTCTTGAGTCCCGTTCGATGCCGGGGTTGAGTCTTAATTTTTATTAAACAAAAATATTTATTTCAGGGCCCCACTTTATTTGTTTTATTTAAGGTCAAGTCAGGGTGCATACGATAAATTGCAATTAGCTAAGTCGGATTTTGCGTTGATCCTGGTAGAATAATTTGACTCCGCTAAAAAGTCGAGTCTCGTTATTTTACCGTCCGGGTGTACCCGTCCAATGTGTTAGTTTGTATATATCTTTGACTCATGCATCACGTCATGCATTTTATTTTGAGTTCGTCTCGTGCCGTTTGTCTATATTACATTTGTTGAGTCAGAAAAATAGGGAAAAAAATATAATCATCCAAGTTCGTCCTTGTGCTGATTATGTATCAGTTACAATTTTGTTCTAAATTTTAATCAAGGCACATAAGCAATCTTTCGAGGATATGATCGGTACACTCGGCTTACGTCGTTAACCGTTTCGGGATGACGCATAACAACCTTAGGCTGCAATCTGTGATTCTTTTTATGCTGACCTGATTTGTTTGATTAGTTTGGAGTTGGAGATTTGTACGGAATCCTGGCATCGACCCATCTGTACAGAATTAAATCAAAGGACCTGTGACTTCACCCGTAGCCATGCCATCTGATGGAGAGAGATCCGAGACCGGTGCCCAAGAACTCTTGGCACTGGAAAATGAGAGATTGACTAGGAAGGTTAATACTTTGAAACAACTCGTGGCCGACATGCATCACGCACTGACCACAGGACGGGCACCTCCTCCTATTCCAACCAACCTAGATGGGGTTGTTCCAATAGCGGTACAACGAGCACCGGGCACATCTATAGTAGTTGAGGATCCCACTTATCCTACCGGTCTTGCCCCTGTCCGTGGCGTACCAAATAAAACTGAAGTGCGTCCTCATGCACCACCTCCACCAGAAGGACAGTATGGCCCACCTCTCCCACAGGTTCCAAATTTTCGGGGCCCAGCTAGGCCTGCTATGGCCAGGTTCAACAGCGAACCGCATCTCCAGGCTGGGGATCATCATTATGATCAGCACCATGAACCCGATTTACGACATAGTGATTCATATGATCAGGGATTCCATCGCGAGTCTCAAGTTGAGGTTGATCGATCAGGAAAGCTTGATGAGAGCGAGGTTCTGAGAAAGATGAAGAGCCTAGAACAAGCAGTAAGGATCATTCAGGGCTATGGAGATCATACCAACATTTCTTTCAAGGATCTTTGCCCCTACCCCGAATTGCAATTGCCAGAGGGATTCACAGTGCCAAAGTTCGATCTATACACTGGGCAAGGAGATCCAAGAGTTCATATGAAGACCTACTACAACAAAATGAGAGGGGTCAAGAAAGACAAGCTGTTGATAGCCTACTTTTCCGAAAGCTTAGGGGGTGCAGCTGCTGAATGGTTCATGAGGCAGGATGTAACTAAATGGTTGGCATTTGATGATATGGCGCAGGCATTCTATGACCAGTACAAGTACCACATTGAAGTTTTGCCAGATCGATCCTCTTTGGATGCGATAAAAAAGAAGCCGAGTGAAAGCTTTAGGGAGTACGCCCTCAGATGGCGCGAGCAGGCCGCTCGAGTGACCCCCGCAATACCGGACGATGACATGGTCCGTTTGTTCATCGAGGCGCAAGATGAGGCGTTCTATGGTGCATTGATCGCCACCTTTGGGAAACCGTTTAGTGAAGTCGTCAAGATGGGAGAAATGATTGAGAGGGGAGTCAAAGCTGGTAAGATTGTGAGCCAGACCACACTGAAAGCAACTACACAGGCTGTGCAGGTAGGAGCCTTTGGGAAGAAGAATCAAGATGATGTAGCCATGGTGGGTTCGGGTTCACAAAATGGAGCGAGAAAAGATACAATCAAACCCACTCATACCAAGCTCCACAAATACGTCCTCCACAACCCTACTACCCTCCAAAAAATCCACAATACTCCACTCTTCCACCACAATACTCAGTCCATCTAGCACAGCCATATGCTCGAGCACCTTTCTATCCGCAATGGCGTGCTCCTGCCCCACAACCTACATATCCCACTCACCAATCTCCACATAATCATTTTCAAGCTCAATCAAATCTTCCTTACCGGCCAGAGGGGCCTCCTGTTTTCCGCCCAAGTGCTTATCATCAGAAGCTGCGTAAGGGCGAAAGGAACAGGTTCACGCCAATTGGAGAATCTTACTCCACCCTTTTCCAAAAGCTGAAGAACTTGAATATGCTGAAGCCAATTGCTGGAAATGTCCTCCCAATGGCAAAGGTAGACCATACTCGTCAATGTGCTTACCACTCAGACATGCCAGGGCACGACACAGATGATTGTCGTAGTCTCAAGAAGGCGATCCAAGCTCTGATAGATAATGGTCAGATCCAAGTCGAGGGCTCAGATGCGCCAGATGTCAACGAGGACTCATTGCCCGCCCATGATGATGTGTATATGGTGGGAATGGTATGTGGAGAAGATTTGAGAGCTGAATCTGCAATGCCGCTAGTACCTGTTGGTGATGTGTCAATTAGGGCCAACCAAATGCTTGTAACAGTGAACTGGGCTCCTGAAATTGTGCCGGGGGTGGCAGACAGACTAAGGGTTGAAGAGATGAAGAAGATGAACATGTCTCTCGAGAAGCCAATTCCATATCTTACCCGGTCATTCATCAGTCCCAAAGAAGTGAAGTCTACCCTGATGGGAGTTGGAGAAAATGAGGAACAGTAGAAAATGTTGCCAGATTCAAGGATTTTCTTTGGTATCAGCATGGTGCATCCTTGTGAAGGGCTCAACAATGCATGAAAGGCAGGAAACTGGTCCTGACTTGCCATTGAGTTACTGTGAAATATTGTAGCTTGTTTTGCTAATCTTTCTATGTACTTGGTTATTTAAGGGTTGTAATCCAAGTGCATTATTTGCTTGTTCAAACCCTTATATCTTCAATTCAATGAAAAGCGGGATCCTTTTCTCGTCTCAACATCATGTCTCTTATTTTCCTTCTTGATCTTGTTTTCTTAGTATTCTGTTTTATGTTTTGTCGACCTTAACAACATGACATGCATATGGGGTTTACGTCTTGATCTAGACACGCGCTCTGGCATTGTGAGAAGTTCAAAATCGTGCACGGTCGCTTCGACCGAATTTGAAATACCAGTTTTGAGAACCATCAAGTGAAGCAGAAGTCGAGGACACGTGTGGATCAGTCCACCTCAATTGATTGAATCATTATTTGTGCGAGGCATTCTCGGGTCGGGATGACGAACGGCTTTCGTTTCTTCTACCCAAACACTATACCAATTTTCTAGCCCTTTGAGCCTTGAGTATTTTTCTTTGGCTACCCTCCTTTGGAATCAATGTGATTGAAATTAGAAAAAATGAAAAAAAAAATGAAAAAATATTTGAAAAAAGAAACAACAAAATCTACCATTAAGTGGTAGAGCTACGTCTGACCTGATTCCTCTCAAAAGGATACGTAGGCAACCATTCGGGTGCGGTCATAACAGGGGAAAGTTCATTTTTCCCCTATTCCTCGTTGACGCAAAAGCTTGCCTCCAAGTTTGCGGCCAATGTCAAAAGAAATTCAAATCCCCAATGTATGCTAAACTGGGGCAGAAGTTTGTTTTTATTTTATTTTAAAAAATAAATAAAATAAAAACAAACTTCTATGTTTTTGTACCATCTATTCATATATTTCATGAGATATCAGTCTCGGAACTGAGGAAGAAACTCAAAGCGCCCAGTTTATCCTAAACTGGGGCAGAAGTTTAGTTTATTTTAAAAAAAAAGAAAGGGAGAAAGTCAATTCCTTTTGCTTTCTTTGTTTTCATCTCGGGGGAAAGTCTCAATATCCCTTATGTTTGCATATCAGAAAATTCAAAGATAATTCCTCGGTTTTTTCAATAAATTGGGGTCTCAGTTAGTTATTGTTTTAAATGATTCCAAAGGTTGTAATATTTTACCAAGTCGTTTCATGAGATGATTTCATACCGCTCTTCAAAAAAAAAAAAAAAAAAAAAAAAAGCGGTGATTTCAAATCTTGTGATGCTCATTCTAGTCGTCTCATGAGATGTTTCTGAGTTTTTATGCTGAATCCTTTTCTTCATAGCCTAACCAAATCCAATGTTACAGTCCAAATAAAGACCCTTCTGACCGATCATTGAGAATGTCAAGCCGAGTATATCAAGGGATAAGTTCCACGCTGTAAAGTCGCATTCTTATAAGCCGACAATCGCATTTGGGAGCTGGGAGCACCAAGGTCATTAAAGGAGAAATTCTCCGAGCAATCAAGATAAAGGCCAAAATTGAAGGAAAAAAAGAAAGACGGGGTCGAGCAACACAGAAAGATCGAAGGTCGATTGGGAAAGAGAGAAAAATGACAAAAATGAAAAGAAAAAAAGAGAGAAAAAAAAGTGAAGTCTTGTCGGTGAAAACCTGAAAGGGCGCTGCAAGACAATAGTGAGTTAAAAGAACAAAGAGAGAGGCTAGTCAGTGAAAACCCAAAAGGGCACTACTAGTCGAATGAGGGTCGTTAGATTTGCCATCAAACAATATTTGAAGAATGGGAGCAAAATCAGGGATAGATCGTGTGATCGGATGAAGAGTTGATTCCAAAATGCATGTCATGTTTAATAAGGTCGTTATTTCCTTCGGATAAGTTCTTCTTTTTCTGGAGACATCTTTCATTCAATGTCTCCTCTTGAAATTCTTTCATTTTATTTTCTTCTCATTTCTTTTCGAGCAATAGAAAAGCTTCGCAAAGCTCGTTTACAAGTTTCATAGTCGTGCTAGAGCAAGTCAGGACCAACTTTGATAATTGGAGCCCTAATGTTTCACATCGGCACAAAGAATGCCACACTAAGGAGTGTACCATGAAGGAGATCATCAAAGGATATGCAGATTTCAAGATGCAGTTAAATTTCAAATCAAAGCCTGCCAAGCAGCAATTTCAAGCTTTCAACAGTCAAAGCCCGCCCGAGCGGCAATTTCAAGTTTCAGCAATTTCTTTCAAATCAAAGCATGCCAAGCGGCAATTTCAGCAAAAGCCCGCCCGAGCGGCAATTTCAAGTTTCAAGTTAAAGTCCACCCGAGCGGCAATTTCAAGTTTCAAAGATCCACTGGATTAGTTGGAGCTTCAGACCAGTTCATCAGCTTGTGGAGAATGAGGGAGTAGTTTGAGGAGCCGAGGCACCCACCTGGAGAATGAGGGAGTAGTTTAGAGAAAGTCCAGGCGCCCACCTGAAGAACGAGGGAATCCATTTCTGTAAAGAAGCAAGACCCATCAGAGTGATGGTTTTCAATTCAGAAGAAGCAGAACCCATCAGAGTGATGGTTTTCAATTTTCAGAGGAAGCAGAACCCATCAGAGTGATGGTTTTCAATTTCTAGCAAGAGCAAGACCCATCAGAGTGATGGTTTTCAATTCAGTCAGAGCAAGACCCATCGGGGTGATGGTTTGCAACTAAGTAAAAAAAACAAGACCCGTCAGAGTGATGGTTTTCAATTCAGCAGAAGCAAGACCCATCAGAGTGATGGTTTTCAATTTCCAGTATAAGCAAGACCCATCGGAGTGATGGTTTCTAATTTTCAACAAAAAGCAAGACCCACCAGAGTGTTGGTTCCAGTTTTATCTTTCAAGTCAAAGCCCGTCAAAGCGGCAATTTCATTCAAGTCAAAGTCCGTCAAAGCGGCAATTTTACTTTCAAGTCAAGCCTGTCAAAGCGGCAAGTTCAATCTTCAAATCAAAGCCCGTCAAAGCGGCAATTTCAACATTCAAAGTCAAAGCCCGTCAAAGCGGCAATTTCAAAGCCCGTCAAAGCGGCAATTTCAACTTTCAAGTCAAAGCCCGCCCGAGCGGAAATTTCAATTTTCAAGTCAAAGCCCGTCAAAGCGGCAATTTCAGTTTTCAAGTCAAGCCCGTCAAAGCGGCAATTTCAATTTTCAAGTCAAAGCCCGTCAAAGCGGCAATTTCAGTTTTCAAGTCAAGCCCGTCAAAGCGGCAATTTCAAAGCCCGTCAAAGCGGCAGTTTCAACTTTCAAGTCAAAGCCCGCCCGAGCGGCAATTTCAATTTTTCAAGTCAAAGCCCGTCAAAGCGGCAGTTTCAACTTTCAAGTCAAAGCCCGCCCGAGCAACAATTTCAATTTTTCAAGTCAAAGCCCGTCAAAGCGACAATCTCAACTTTCAAGCCAAAGCCCGCCCGAGCGGCAATTTCAATTTTCAAGTCAAAGCCCGTTAAAGCGGCAATTTCAAGTTTTCAAGACCCATTTGGAAGTGGGAGCTTCGGACCAGCTTATCAGTTTGGGAAGCATGAAGAAGTTAGCTTAGGAATTGTAATTTTACATTTCAATGTTGTAATTTCATTTTTCTTTGTAAAAGCAATGACCACCAGCCAACTAGCCAGCAACCAGCGACAGTGACCAGCAGCAACAACTCTAGTGTGTCAAAGTGTCTTGTGTCAGTCCGGGTAAGTCTAAGAGCGTCGAGTCAGTCCCAGTTAGTTCTGAAAGTGTCTAGAGTTAGTCTGTGTATGTCTAAAGAGTGCTTAGTGTTAGGCTAGAAGAGTCCAGTGCCTGTCTAAATGCGGTAGTCCCAGCTATCGCACGTGAGGAACTACACTGACCTGATTCCTTAGTCCGGGGATATGTAGGTAGCCTTGATTTTGGTTAGAACCAAATAGTCAAGGTACGGTCACAATTTTGCAAGCGTATTCGGCTAGAACCGAAAAGCCAAAATTAGCTTCCGATTACGTCTTTGTCCGAAAACTCTTCATGTTCCCGAACAAAGAGGGGCAGCTGTAATCACCTAATTTTGGCACCAAATTCAAAATAGATAAAATATAATTCTAATTCTCTAGAATTTTCGCTTAATTATTTCATGAATTTTGCCACTTTATTTAAGTTATTTCCGTCAATTAACTAGGAGGAAAATATCAAAAATTACCAAAAATAGAATTGATTGAGTGTAATAGATATTTAAAATCTTGTGATTAATTAAATGATCCTTGTAATTATTTTGTGTGAGTTGTCATTGGTTGTTTAGTTTAGTTAATTAAATTTCCTTGTTAATATATGTGTTAAGTATGCTATTGGGTCGACCCAATTCAGAAAATAAAAGGAAAGGGGACCAAGCCCACTCCCTTGATCCACTGGCCCAATTCCACTTCCTGACCCGGCCCATTACTATCATTTAAAAAGCAAAAATTGCCATATTTGTACATTTTTCCCCAAGTCTTCAAAAGAAACAACAGGTTCTTTGCCAAGGTCCACACCTCCGCCGATCCCCGCCACCGTCGACGACAGGAACCACCACTCTCCGGCAAAAAAATACATCTCCTGCATCGCCTTGAACCCCTCCGTCTCGATCTGGCCTCGAATCATCCAAAATGCCAAGAAATCATTGTTAATCGGAGTTTTAAAAGCCGCGGTCAATGTTTCTCCGGTGGGTCTTTTTTCATTTTTCTGTTGATTTTCATGGGTGCACTGCTTCTTCCTTCTCTTTCCGTTCTTTTCTTTTCTAGATGAAACGACCCCAAATGAGATCGTTTCACTTAGAAAAAGAAAGTGACGGATTCGATGGGTTTAAAGAGGGTGACGGGCTGTGTTGATGTTTTTTTTTTTTCATTAACGCTTTGATGCGATGATGAAGCGATGCCGATGGCATTGGTGAGTCGTTTGAAGCAGTGGTGGTTACTTGACAGTGGTAGCGAGGCAGGGATGTGGTTGTATGTGTGGATACATGGCCGTGATGAGGTTGATGATGAGGTAGAGACGAGGTCGTGATGGCGAGGACATAGCAGAAGTAGTGGTGGTGTAACATTGGCACAAAAGCTGCTCGGAAAATTTGGCTAGGCTGCTGCGATAGTGGTGGTGTCTGAGGATGCGACGAGGGTATAGCAGCTGCGAGGTTGACTGTTACGGGGTTGTTCATGGATGGCGATAAAGCAGCGACTAGGGTGGTGTAACTGTGTGGTTTTGAGACAGCCGTGGGAACGATTGGCTTTTAATGGCAATATCAAGGGAGCAACAATGATGCTAATTGTGATACAGAGGTGAATCGAGGCTGAGGCAGGGCAGTTTGGTCTTTGGCGTTTAGAGTCGACGGGTTAGAAAACAAGTCTTTAGCATCCCTTTTTCTTCTTTGTCCTTGGTTACTTTAAATGTTTAGTTTAGCTCTTAACATGTTAGATTGTATAGGCTGAATATCTTGTTGTTAGTAAAGTTTGAATCGTGATACGTTGAAATGGTTAGTTCTGTTATTCTAATGAAATCCGAGTGTGTTGTGTGTGTACATTCCTGTTTTGTGTTGAATTGGAGCTTGTTTAGTTTGTGTGCTGGATCATATGCGTATCTAGGTTAGGTAAATTGTTATTGTTTGAGTCCGCTTGGGCATTGATAGAATTCGTGCTAAACGCTGCTTAAATGTTTATATATCTGTCCAGTTATTGTGTGTTTATGCCAAGTGCAAACATTGAAATTGGATGCTCCATGTTTCTTGTTTCCTTTAGCCAAGAATGAGCAGGTCTCTAATTTGTCTAGTCTTTGTTTGTTTCTTTGAAACATGACTATAAGTTTGAATGACCTGGTATAGAGAGATGACCGGCAAAGTTTGTCACTTGAATTGTCTAGCAGTTCCCTCAAAAGTATGAGTGTTCCCTTTTGATCATTTTTTGGGTTTACTGATAACCATTAGCATAAGCTTGAGGCCTGGTTTAGTTGAAGTAGCAAGGAAAGCCAGTTTATTTCAAATTTTGGATTCTTGTCTTTTAAAAGAAAGGTCCAAAGTCAAAGAATCAGTAAAAGTAAAAAGGGGCAGCCTGAAAATTGGCTTTAGTGTCATCATCTATTGTTGTCTAGTAGCTGGAATGCATGCCAAAAGTACCTTTTTTCTGAGGGGTAAAATTTGGCACATGTGTGTACTTTTTTCACCCAACTTTTACCCTACTTTTCACTTCATTTTAGTCTATTTAAGGCAGACCCACAGCTGAAAAACACTACACACACAGACTACACACGAAATTTAGAGGAGAGACAGATCTGGAGAACACTCCTCCAGGAACCTCTCTCTTAACTTCACACAGAAAGTAGACACCAACTGGAAATAGCTGAAAATACTACACAGAACACATTCTGAAAACACACAGCTGAAACACTCTGGATAAGAATGAAAATTCAGATCTGGAAAAAAAAATACTCTCTACACTTCAACAAAGATCTAAAAAACACTCTCCTTTTATCTCTTACAAGATCCAGAAATAATACCTCCCCACTCTAAAAAGTATATCTTTCAGATTTGGAAAAAGGGTGAAAGATAGTACAAGAAATACTAGAGTCTAAAAAGGGAAATGGGTCTTGGAGTTTTGAGTTTAGTTCGAGGTTGAAAAGGGATGTTCGTTGGTCTGGTAAGGTGTTCTTAATGGTTGTTGCTGCTTATGGGTTTCACTGCTGCCGCGTTTTGGTTGGTTATGCTTGTGTATCATTGTTATTTTGGCTAAGGTGATTCTGCACAATAGGTAAACAACCTCAGCTTTGTGTATTTTCTTCAAATTTTTGGTGATGTCCTTGTAACAAATGTCTTTGCCTTACTATTGAGAAAGAAAAGAAACAGGAAACCTGGAAACAATTGTGTAGATGGTTTACTGTTATTTTTCTTAACATGTATGGTTGAAAGTCTTGAGTTTATGTTCCTTTTTCTATTCATGAAAAACTTTTAAAATTAAAGACATGTGGTATGGTTATAACTTGTAAAAAGAAATCTATTTTGTATAGAATCTTCGACCTGCGCAGCTTATTAAGATGTGCACGAATTCGTTCTTCTCTGAAGTAGGCAAACATATGCTCAAATAACGGAGCTTGTAAATTGGAAGAAAAGAAGGAGTTGTCCAAAGCTAATAAAATATGGCCCATATTGCGTTGCTGACATTGAACTTGAAATTGGCTAACTGTGATAATTAGATAGACTTTGGATTAGTTAGGCAATGTGTAAGGCCTTTTCTTTGTTAACTCGTATGAAGCGGAAACAATTGAAACCCGATAGGATCAAATGAGTTTAAACAATATTTGAAGCAAGTGAAAGGAATAACTGATAGTTTCATGGAACTCATTTAAATTGAAAGATTTCGAACGGGCGAAGTGCCCGCGTGATTTAATTGACTTAAATCGGAAGATTTCGAACGAGTGAAGTTCTCGCGCGATTATATCTCGATTTGCACTTAATAAAGTTGAAAATGAGTTTAAAATGGCAAATGTTGCCCAATAGAAAAATCAGAAAGCTAACAATACATAAGGTTAGGCAAATCATAGGCTTGAACCATCAAATTAACTCGACGTTTATGTGAAACTCGTTTAAATCAGGAGATTTCGAACGGGTGAAGTGCCTGTGCGATTTAACTGGTTTAAGTCGGAAGATTTCAAACGGGTGAAGTGCTCGCATGATTACATCTCGACTTGAGTTTTCATTTGAACGAATTAAAATCAATAACAAATCAAAGTGTAACAAATCAAGGCAAAATATAACAAAATAATTTCAAAGAGTCGAAAGGCGTCAATAAAAGCAACTGTGCTTGGCACGGGACTCGAGGGTGCCTAACACCTTCCCGAGAGTCAACCGAGATCCTTACTCGGAACTCTGACGCAGACCACTAAACGAGTCATAGGTGTTCTAGGTACACCACTTTGGTGACTTGGCACACCTTTAACTTGTCAAGTGGCGACTCCGAAAATCTCTTAATAATTAATGTACCTAATAGCACCTAGTCACAGACCTCTTTTAAACAAATAAGTTTTTCTTTTTTTAAAAAAGGGTCGTGACACACATATATATATATATATATATATATATATATATATATATATATATATATATATATATATATATATATATAGATTGATTGATGGATATTGGGAGTTAATAGTGAAGAACGTGGGCTATATAAATGTGTTTATTGGTTGCTTCCATTTCAGATTATGATCTTGGATACTAATGAAGCCCTTACAATTAATTAAGAAAATTAGTGGAGGAGTGGGGGATTTGTTTGATTATTTGGTGAAACGATTTCTGACTTTACATGCTAATGAATGTAAGGCCAGCTTCCACAATTAGTTAATAGGGCAGCCGTTAGTTTTTTTAATAACTATGCTTGGGTTTGTATTTGAATAGGAAAAAAGGAAATGAGGTAAAACATTAAAATTTTGAGAAAAAGATAAATATGAATCTTGGTCTATGAGAGGTGCCACGACACTCTCTTATAATCCTCAATTAGTATATAGAAAAACCTTAGTAAATACAATAAGTTTACCTTTTAATAAGTGTTGAGAGCTGGTTTTGAAGTATGACAAACAGGAAGGACACTGAGGTTCATGGAAGAACCTAGTCCTTGAGTTAAAGGGCACGCTTGATCGAAAAGATTACGGGTTGCAAATCCCTGTGGAACTAGGAGTAGAGGCGCGTGGTTGAAGACATATCCTAGTCAGACTAAAAGAGGTGGTGTCCAGGCTGTGTCTTTGAAGTGTGAACAAGAGTTATACCTCAACATGGAAAAGAGTTACTGCGAATCTTCAAATACCATAATTAAAGAGGATTCCCAGTAGGACTCAACTAGGGTTGCAAAACTCGTATAAAAGGAAGTAGAAGACATAGCCGAAGTTGGTTTTTCCATACAGAGAGTTCAGAGCATATAAAGGCGATCTGAAGAACTGTCTACGTAGGAAAACTGAAGAAGACAACTGATTTGCATGCAAAGCATTTGAGTCTAGAATTCTTGTCTAGATCTATCGAGTTGTAAGTTGTCTTGGTTGCAAGTATTCATTGTTTTGTCTATTAGCTTATCTCAGAAGCATATGTATTAGGCAAACTACTTTGTGATTACTAGGAAAGCTAGAGTTTAGCTTTATTTAGTGATTAGGGTCTAGAGTGTAGCCCCTTGGTTACAGAGTTTGTAATCAGAAACGTTGCTCTTGTGTTAGTGGATTCGGTGTTAAAATCCCAGAGTGTGGGTCGTGGTTTTTCTCCCTTG
This sequence comes from Petunia axillaris subsp. axillaris, assembly GCA_029990575.1. Lineage (NCBI taxonomy): Eukaryota > Viridiplantae > Streptophyta > Magnoliopsida > Solanales > Solanaceae > Petunia > Petunia axillaris. Next base: position 165,341,015 of record JARKNS010000008.1, read on the forward strand.
AGCAAGGAGTTTTCCACGTAAAAATCCTTGTGTCTTTTGATAAGTGTTTGGAGGTGTGTTCTAAGGTAGAAGGCTGCATAACAACGAACTGAAGAACCCTGTTCTACTACTGAAGAACAAGGTTCTAGCAACGAAAATCGGAGGACACTATTCAACCCCCCCCCCCTTCTAGTGTCCCTAGGAGGTGCATAAAGTATAACAAGTGGTATCAGAGCGGGTCTTCTCTTGTAAGGCTAACACCTTGAGAAGGATCAAAATGAGTGCACCACCTACTATTACTGAAGGACAGTCGGTTCTGAGGCCTCCATAGTTCAATGGGCAATACTACGCATGGTGGAAGAATAGGATGGAAAATTATATATGTGCTGAAGACTATCAACTCTGGCTGATAGTCTCAGAAGGAAATCTGATTCCCACCAAAATAGTCGGTGAAGGAACCACGGCTACAAAAGAACCCAAACTGAAAGAAGAGTTCGATGAGACGGATTATAAGATGATAGAAAAGAATCACAAGGCCAAGCGGTTGGTCATATGTGGTCTTGGTCCAGAAGAGTTCAATCGAGTATCATCGTACAAGAATGCTAAGGAGATATGGGATGCCTTGCAGGTTGCACACGAAGGAACCACAGAAGTAAAAGACTCAAAAAGAAGAATGCTGAAAAGGCAATTTGAATTGTTTACAATGGGTGAAAGGGAGTCAATTCAGGATATGATGACCAGATTGACCATGATCACAAACGAAATGAGATCGTTGGAGATGGTATTACCTGAAGTAGAGATGGTTGACAAAATTCTAAACGTGCTGCCTGAAGCATGGGAACCAAAAATGACATCCATCATTGAATCAAAGCCCTTGAAATCCATTAAGCTTGAAGAACTGGTTGGAAGTCTGAAGACGCATGAGATGATGAAAGACTCAAAGGCTAAACCTGTAGCAAAGAAGGACAAGACCCTTGCACTGGAAGCAATGGAAGAAACTGATGACTATGTTGATCTTCAATCAGTGGAAGCCGCAATGGTAAGTGCGTTAAGACAAAAACTCAATCTGGGAAGGTTTAAAGGGTTCAAACGAGGAAACAAGGAGAGCTCTAGTAGGAAGAACATAGTTGACAGCCCTGACTACTCTGGGTGCTTCAAATGCTTCAAGAAAGACCATGCTGTCATGGACTGCCCGATGTGGGAAATAGAATGGAAGAAGAACAGAGCTGCTAAGGAAAAGGAGAAGGAAACCACTAAGGAATATGATACAGACAAAAGGAAGACAAGACGGCCCCCAAACTTCAGAGCAGAGCGAAGGAAAAAGAAGGAAGCTTTCTATGCCACATGGGGACCAACAGATAGTGAGTCTGATCATGAAAAAGAGGCTGATGATGACTCACCACTAGCACTAGCAGGTATGACAGATGTCAGCTGTGATGAAGAAGATCCTCGAGAATGTAGAGGAGGAAGAGATCCATCAAAACCACCAGTGTTCAATGGGACTCATTACAATCACTGGAAGAAGCAGATGAAAAATTATTTACAGGCAACTGATTACAGCTTGTGGCTGATTGTGAAAAGAGGACCTCATGTTCCGGTGAAGAGAGCTGTACATGGTGTCCTAGTGCCAAAGAAAGTGGAAGAACTAGACCCTCAAGATCTGGATTGGTTACAAGCAAACTCCAAGGTTGTGGAGTATCTAAGAAGAGGACTCACTGAGGATGTGCATACACGGATACTGGAGTGCAAATCTGCCAAGGAAATATGGAGGAAACTGAAGGAATTATACATTGCTGACAACATCAAAAAGGACTCTGCTCTCATGGCAACTGATGGAGAGGAAACAGGAAATTCAGCTGAGGTATGTCTCTCTGATCTAAAAGAAACTTTACATACATATTCTCCTGAAAATTTATTTCTAATCACAGCCACCCTGATTGAAGGGTATGAAAAAGAAAGACTTGAAAAGGATAACTTAACTGAAGAACTGAGTAATCTTAGAACTAAACACAAGAGTCTCCTAGAACAGAATATTGAACTTGAAGAAACTAATGCCATCTTGAAAGGGCAGACTCTTGTGTCAAACTCTAAAATTACTGAACTTGAACTGGAATGTAATCAGTTGAGGGAGAGTAAGAATGGTAAGCAAGTTATGAGTGAAATTCAAACCTTTCTGGAAAATGAATTGAAAAGGACAAATGAGATTTTGTATCAAGAAATTGAGAAAAACAGAATGTTAAATCAAAAGGTTGAAAACTCAAAACTTGAACTCACCAGACTTACAAAATGGAATAAATCTTCAGAGGCAATGAATTGGATCTTTGAAAATCAAAACAAAGGAAAACAAGGTTTAGGATTCAAGAAGCCTCTGCCCTCATATAATCCTAAAAGCAAGTATGTAGGATTATCTTGCAACATGTTATGCACTTTTTGTGGTAAAACTGGTCATACGAAACAAGAGTGTATTAATATTGTCAAGGCAAGAGTCAAAAATAAGAAATGTGTTTTACCCAAATGGGCCAAACAAGATTTGATTTATCCATTCTCTCATAAGAAGGGACCCAAGCTTGTCTGGGTTCCTAAGGCTAACCTCTGATTGTCTTGCAGGCTGGAGTGAGGGAGAACAACTCAAGCTGGATTCTTGATAGCGGTTGTTCCAGGCACATGACAGGAGATAGAAGAAATTTTCTCTCACTCGCAGCATTCCAAGGAGGCAGTGTTGCCTTCGGAGGAGGAAAAAGTGGTCAGATAGTAGGCATTGGGAAGATTGGGAGATCTCTGGAACATGCAATTGAAAATGTTTATTGTGTGGATGGTCTTAGACACAATTTACTAAGCATCTCTCAACTATGTGACAGAGGAAACGAAGTGAGCTTCTCCTCTTTAGGGTGCATCGTGAAGAACCTACAGAGTGGAGAAGTGGTGATGGAAGGAAAAAGAGTGAACAACGTGTACAAGGCATCACTGAAGTCCTTACCTGAAAACAATATGACATGCTTGAATGTGCAAGATAGTGACTCTCAGCTGTGGCACAAAAGACTGGGCCATGCAAGTCTCACTCAATTAAACAAGCTGGCCTCAAAGGAACTAGTTCGTGGATTGCCAAGAAAGAAGTTTGAAAACATAAAAGTGTGCGATGCCTGTGTAAAAGGAAAGCATGTAAGAACGTCATTCAAGTCAAAGAAAGTGGTCAGCACATCTAAGCCACTGGAGCTGGTACATATGGATTTGTGTGGACCTATGAGAGTAAAAAGCAGAGGAGGAAAGAGGTTTGTGTTCGTGATTGTTGACGACTACTCAAGGTATACATGGACCTTGTTCTTGGCCTCTAAGGATGAAGCTTTTGAGAACTTTAAAGACTGGGCTGGTGTGGTTCAGAAAAGGCTCAGTCTTGAACTCATCAGTATTCGATCAGATCATGGAACTGAGTTTGAAAACTCAAAATTGTCTGAGTACTGTGCAGGGAACAACATAGATCACAACTTTTCAGCACCAAGAACTCCCCAACAAAACGGGGTGGTTGAGAGGAAGAACAGGTCGTTGGAGGATATGGCTAGAACCATGCTGCTGTCAAGTGGACTAGCAAGAAACTTCTGGGCTGAAGCTGTAAACACTGCATGTTACTTGCTAAATAGGTGTTCCATCAGAGCCATTCTTGACAAAACTCCATATGAGTTACTCAGAGGTAGAAAGCCAAGCATTGCCCACTTAAGGCCTTTTGGGTGCAAATGCTTTGTTCACAACAATGGCAAGGAACCCTTGGGAAAGTTTGATGCTAGGAGTGATGAGGCAATATTCCTGGGATACTCCACTCAAAGTAAGGCATACAAGGTACTCAACAGAAGAACACAAGTAGTAGAAGAAAGTATGCATGTTGTGTTCGATAAATCAGATAAGGAAATAGGAGAAGATGATGCAGATGATCAGGTGATTGGCTTAAGAAGAGAAGAAAGCATAGATGAACTGGAGGACTCGGATGAAAAGGAGAGCAAAGTCATGTCAGATGAAGGAGTCAACTTGACAGGGGGAACTTCTGATGAAGCTGAAGATCAAGAAAGTCAAGAAGAATCTACTCAAGACGATGCTGCAGGTTCTTCTAATCAGATCCAGATCAAGCCATGGAAACATCAAAGTTCTCACCCTTTGGAGAACGTTCTATCTGAACTGGATACAGGAATTATGACTAGGTCAGCATTAAAGAACTTATGTGCATTCTTTGCTTTCCTCTCAGCCTTGGAACCAAAAAATGTCAAAGAAGCTCTAGAAGATCCAGATTGGATTATAGCTATGCAGGAGGAACTTCATCGATTTGAAAGAAGAAAAGTGTGGCACCTAGTTCCTAAGCCAAAGGACAGATCCATAATTGGAACTAAATGGGTGTTCAGAAATAAGCTGGATGAACATGGCATAGTTACAAGAAACAAGGCAAGGTTGGTTGTTCAGGGCTACAGTCAAGAAGAAGGAATAGATTATGATGAAACCTTTGCACCAGTGGCACGAATGGAAGCCATTAGAATGCTGATTGCTTTTGCTACATACATGGAATTCACACTGTATCAGATGGATGTGAAGAGTGCCTTCTTGAATGGGTACCTGAATGAAGAATTTTATGTAGTACAGCCTCCAGGTTTTGTGAACAATGAATTCCCTGATCATGTGTACAAACTGGACAAGGCTCTGTATGGTTTGAAGCAAGCTCCTAGAGCCTGGTATGAAAGACTCTCAGGGTTCTTGATGAAAAATGGCTTTCCAAGAGGTAAAATTGACAACACACTATTTCTCAAGAAGCAAGGAAAGGATCTACTGGTAGTTCAAGTGTATGTCGATGATATCATCTTTGGAGCCACTGATGAGGAGCTGAGCAAAGGTTTTGCTGACCTGATGGGAAGTGAGTTTGAAATGAGCATGATGGGTGAATTGAATTTCTTCCTTGGGTTGCAGATAAAGCAGACGCCGGAAGGAACTATGATACACCAGCAAAAATATGTCAAGGAATTGTTGAAGAAGTTTAACATGGAAGGAGCTAAGGAGATGACTACTCCTATTGCTCCTGGAACAAAGCTCGATATGGATGAACTTGGTCCTTCGACAAATGAGACCAAGTATAGAGGAATCATTGGCTCACTTCTTTATCTCACAGCAAGTCGACCTGACATAGTCTACAGCGTAGGACTGTGTGCCAGATTTCAGTCAAAACCTAAGGAATCACACTTGACAGCTGTGAAGAGAATTCTGAGATACTTGAAAGGGACTCAGGATCTATGCCTTTGGTATCCCAGAGGTGGAACTTTTGAACTAATTGGTTTTGCTGATGCAGATTATGCAGGTCATTTGGTTGATAGGAAAAGCACTTCGGGGATGGCACACTTCTTAGGTCCTTGCTTGGTGTCATGGGCTACAAAGAAACAAAACTCTGTTGCCTTGTCAACTGCTGAAGCTGAGTATGTGGCAGCTGCCTCATGCTGCTCACAATTGCTATGGATCAAGCAGCAACTGGAGGATTTTGGAATCAAGTGTGGGGCAGTGCCAATCTTTTGTGACAACACTAGTACTGTGAACATTGCCAAGAACCCAGTCCAACACAAAAGGACCAAACACATTGATATTAGACATCATTTTCTGAGAGACAATGTAGAAAAGGGTCTAATCACTATGAATTCATGCAGGACTGAAGACCAAATTGCTGACATATTTACCAAAGCTTTGAACAAGGTGCAGTTCGAGAGGAACAGGTTGGAGTTAGGGATGACCAAAATACACGGATGACCCAGCAGGTAATCCCCTGGTGATTAGCTAGGTTAGTAGTAAAAGTGTCTGTTAGGAATTTGTCATTACTATCTGGACTAAATTTGTACTTGAGTAAGTACACTCGTTTTTAGTGTTTTGAGCATTAGGTACAAATAATGTGATCCCATGAAGAACCTACTGTGTACTGAGGAGGAACCAGTCTTAACGTGAGGAATCGTGTCCAGGTACAGTAAATCTACTCTATTTGTTAGTTGTCACAACTGGAATTAAAATTGTTTATTGTACGTGCATCATGGGAGATTCTCCATAGTCTCATAACTGTCCAAAATTATAGGAACACATTCCTTTTTAGGATAGAACTCCTTTTAAATTGCTTGGACCCCACTTCTTGAAAAGGGTATATTTAAATTAAGTTCATAACCGTCAAATCTCTTAACTTCTCCCGGTTCTCAAAAAGTTCAAAAAGCTTCCCTTCTTTATACTCATTATTTTTTTTGCCTTCCCTAGACATCGTCACTTCACCAAAACCCTCTCTCTTTCTACAGCACTTCTTCAATCTCTCATGATCTCATCCACCTCTTCCAATTGAACATCAAAATTCTCTCAAGCCCTAAAATAGATAAACCGTCAACAAACTCAGAAATCTTTACAAAATTCTTCAAGATGTCTGAAAGACCACCTCCATCCACTCTTGCTGAAAGAATTGCTAGGGCTCGCCTAAAATCTCTCAAAAAGGGGGACAAGAAACTGGTCAAGAAGTTAAAATCAAGAGCCGTTCCTTCAACACCCACTACTCAAAGTTCATCTCAACCGTTAACTGAGGTAATTTCTGATCCTACTCCATCTACACCTGTTGGTTCAGTTGATATAGCCAGTCCTGGCATTGTAGAAACTGAAACCCTAGTTGCTGAATTAGATAAAATAGTAGATGCTGAGCAGAGGGACAATATAGATAGGGGGAACCCACGTGAGGAGGAACAAGAAACTAAAGAGAATGAACCTAGAGAAGATGTGCAGGATGTTGTAGACGGTGTGTCTAGAGGCGAGTTAAATATAGCCGAAAAAATAGAAGAACAGTTGAGGGAACTGGATAATGATGAATCTCTGGGAAAAGATGTTGGTGAGTCAAGTAAAGATGAGAGTGGAACAGGGCTGTGTTTAGAGGATTCTGTGCCTAAAGGTCCGGAGTGTGTTGGGCCTGCTACTGCTGAAGCTTCTGGGGGTGTGAGACAAGAGCCAGTTGCTTGTCAAAACCCCACTGGAGCTGAGGATGCAGATTTTAGCTGGACAGAATCTGATGAGGAAGGAAACAAGGAAGTTGTTGTTGAAAAGCAAGAGGGTGACAAGAAAGAAGAAAAATCAAGAAGAAAAAGAAAGTTTGGGGCAGAGGATGAGAAGTTGACTGGTGAGGAAGAAGAAGATGAGGTGGTGTTTGTAAAAGAAAATAGAATAGAGCCTGAAAAAAGAAGAAGGTTGGTGAGAGATGGTAAGCCTGTGTTGAAAACTAGGTTGGTAGATGAAGATAGTGAAGAAGGAGGTGATAAAGAGGCTAGGGAGCCTGTTGTTAGAAGAATGGGTACTAGGTCTGCTTTGAAGACACAGATGGAGAAGGTTGAAAAGCTAGGAAGGACAATAACTAATGTGAAGATAAGGGAAGAAGAGGAGAAGGGTGCCAGGGAAGAAGAGCAGGAGAGTGAGGCTGGGAGTTATGTGGAACCCAGTGATTCTGACACTGACAGTGAGATTGAGAGTAAGAAGAAAAGAAAAGAAGTGGATAGGGAAGCCTTTTTCTCTAAACATCAGGTGCTGCCAGGCAGCATTCTGGATGATGAAAAAGAGTTTCATATGAAACCCTTGTTGAGGATGATAGGAAACCAGGGTTGGCTGAGTGTGTTTGTCAACAAAGACAGGAAGCTGTTTGTGGATGAAGTCAGGGAATTTTATACAAATTGCAGGGTGGTAGCCAGGAGGGTGTTTACCACTGTGAAAGGAGTGGAAATTGAATTTGGGAGACCTGAATTGGGAGAAATTCTGGATGTACCTGCTGAAGGGTATTGCAGGTATGTCAAGCTAAAATGGCCAAAGAGAACAGATAGAGTTACTCCCTTAGATGTTGTGAGAAAGTTCTCAGGGAAACCCAGATTGAGGAAGGAGAGGAAGGTTGAGAAGAAAGAGATGGAGCCTGCACATCAGCTGTTGTTTGAGTTTGTGCATAGGTTTCTTCTACCTAGGGGAGAAAGGAATTGTGAGGCTAGTGCTCTTGATCTGACATATATGGATCTGATGGACAGAGGGGTGAAAATTAATTTGCATGGGCTCATTATTAGGCACATTAAGAGAATTTGTGATACTGATCAGAAGCCACACTCTCTTGTGCACTCTTACATCATCCATCAGATTCTTGAGCGTTTTGGAGTGCCCTTAGAAGCAGGAAAGAAGCCTACCATCCATCAGAAGTTTGGGGTTAATGTGCTGAGAAACTGTGACTTCTTTCAAGAAAGCAGGGTCTCCAAAAGGCCAATGCAGGTCAAGCAGGAGGAGTCAGAGGACAGTGAAGAGTTTGGACCTGATGAGGCCATTGGTGCTGTGCAGGAACTGGAGAAAATGGTTCTTGAAGTTAATGAAGAAAATGCTGAACTGCACAGGCAGTTGAAGGTGAAGGATCAAGAAATTGATCGCTTGAAGATTGATTGCCACAAGTATGAGGCCGAGCTGGTGATGGAGAGGGCCAAAAATACGAAACAACTTGAGGCACTCGTTAAGCACTTCAACCTTCAGCTGTGATTCTTCCAGCCTTGTCCTCCTATCTTTCTCTTTTCCTACCCCACCTGATCTTTACTCCTCCTTATTCTCCCTTGATTGCATGATTTGGATAATTAAGACAATTTCAATTTTTGTTGTGTAACTAAATAGAGTGGTGCTGCTGTCACCCTCTGGATGTTGATTTTAAATTTCTTATGTTTGCGACTGTTTCTTGTTTCAGTACCTGGTTCCTTGTTGGGCCCTTATTTTGATATACTTATGTTCTTGACACTGATGAGTTGCCTTGTGCTCTAGACTAGATTAATCTGACAGGTTCCTGCAGGTCTTTGAATCTTTTCGATGATGCCAAAAGGGGGAAGAAAGGTGTTGGAGTGTTTGTGACCTAACTCATCTGTTTTTATTGTTCTGTTAGTTTTGTTTTTTTTGGTTTATGTCTATTCAGGTTCTTGAGCAATATTTGTTTGTCATCATCAAAAAGGGGGAATTTGTTGAGAGCTGGTTTTGAAGTATGACAAACAGGAAGGACACTGAGGTTCATGGAAGAACCTAGTCCTTGAGTTAAAGGGCACGGTTGATCGAAAAGATTACGGGTTGCAAATCCCTGTGGAACTAGGAGTAGAGGCGCGTGGTTGAAGACATATCCTAGTCAGACTAAAAGAGGTGGTGTCCAGGCTGTGTCTTTGAAGTGTGAACAAGAGTTATACCTCAACATGGAAAAGAGTTACTGCGAATCTTCAAATACCATAATTAAAGAGGATTCCCAGTAGGACTCAACTAGGGTTGCAAAACTCGTATAAAAGGAAGTAGAAGACATAGCCGAAGTTGGTTTTTCCATACAGAGAGTTCAGAGCATATAAAGGCGATCTGAAGAACTGTCTACGTAGGAAAACTGAAGAAGACAACTGATTTGCATGCAAAGCATTTGAGTCTAGAATTCTTGTCTAGATCTATCGAGTTGTAAGTTGTCTTGGTTGCAAGTATTCATTGTTTTGTCTATTAGCTTATCTCAGAAGCATATGTATTAGGCAAACTACTTTGTGATTACTAGGAAAGCTAGAGTTTAGCTTTATTTAGTGATTAGGGTCTAGAGTGTAGCCCCTTGGTTACAGAGTTTGTAATCAGAAACGTTGCTCTTGTGTTAGTGGATTCGGTGTTAAAATCCCAGAGTGTGGGTCGTGGTTTTTCTCCCTTGAGCAAGGAGTTTTCCACGTAAAAATCCTTGTGTCTTTTGATAAGTGTTTGGAGGTGTGTTCTAAGGTAGAAGGCTGCATAACAACGAACTGAAGAACCCTGTTCTACTACTGAAGAACAAGGTTCTAGCAACGAAAATCGGAGGACACTATTCAACCCCCCCCCCCCCCCCCCTCTAGTGTCCCTAGGAGGTGCATAAAGTATAACAATAAGTATAGTTGAGAATAGAAGAATAACAAATTTTATGTAAGTAGATTTATTGAATAGACCATATAAAAAACATAGATTCGTTCAGTAGAATTACCTACTCATGTTTGGTTGCTCTTTCCCAACTGCGTCTCGTTCTATATGACTTCTTCCACATCTCAAAATGAATTCTATTCATTGTATATCTATGTTGCCAAAATTTATACTGTACAAAGAATTGTATTTCACAAACATCTACTTTCCTTTTCAAGGGTTTGTTTTCATCATCTTAGGAAAGCCAATACATGACTAACATCAAATGCAAGTCATTTTACACATAAAAAAAAGGTGATCTTCTCTCAAAAAAGCACCCAACTTATAAGACCATGGAACTTGATCATATGTATCAAAAAACTGTGTACTCGTAGTCATAACACTTTATTAGCAGCAATTCAAAGTTAACATAGAAGTTATTTAACAACTAGTTTCTCGACACGTGCTTTGCACGTGAACATCAAGTCTTATATATATAAAAATTTTGTTGTCGCATACATATAAAATGACAGTAATCAATTAAGATAAAATTTTTGGTGTTCAAATAAACATATAGGAATTATTAATATTCGTACTTAGCTTCGATTGATATCATGCTTCATGTTATAGAACTATGAATAACAATAGTTGATATATAAATTTTTGAAAAATAAGTAGTGAATCATTTAACTAAACAGATAATAACATTGATTGACACGTGAGTAATAATACTCTCAACAAATATAACATAAAAAATTAAAGTACTTACTACATTGCTATGGTAATTCAGGGTAATTCATAGCACGACAATTATTGTATAAATGCATACTGTTACAACTTACTATATGCATTGCCATGGTTCTAATCCTGTGATAGCCATTTGGATTCTTCAAGAATTGAGTTGAAAGGATAAAAAATGAACGCTTCTTGTAACACATTTTCAAAGTTTATCCAAATATGATCTAAATATGCGAATATAGAAATCTTGGTCTCCATCTGTGAACTCCCTTGTGTCAATCGAGTCAGCATACCAAGTGATGGCATCCACTTCCTCTCGTACTAATATTAGCACTTGCTAGGCAGCGTAAGAACAATTACTCAAACATAATTGGCGAGTTCCTGCAATCTCGTGCTCTTACTCAATTGAATATTAATGAGTTTGCTCGTCAAACTAAAATAAAAATCATGTGCGATTTTGGGATGTTATGAATAATAAAATAGGTTATCAATCTACACTGACTATATGATCCAAGGGCATGTCCGGCATATCCTGCTACTTGTGGCCTTGTTCAATTGGTCTGCATCTTATAAACATACTCCCTCAATCAGAGTTGTCCATTGACTTCCAAGACGTTGGAGACCTCTTCAAGCTGGTTTTCTTTGTGGGCTTCTTGTCTTCCTCAATCTACTGCTGCTAGTGAAATAATTTTGTCCCTCTTTTGAATTTATGGCTAAGCAATTGAAGGAAATATGGGTTCAATATAATGGTCCTGGCTTTATATTTGCACTCGTTCTCTATGGCCAAATCTAATGTGAAGCTCTTCAATATTTCAAACGTAGGCAACGGTTCAAACAAACAAAATTACGAAGTTGATTATTGGAACCAACATAACCTTAACTTTCCTTAGTTATCAGAAGAAGGCAACGTTTCAGTCCACAATTCCAATTTGTTTTTTCTTTTCTTCATTATCTAATGTTTTTGGTGTTATTTTTTTTTTAATGATCAAGATATTTTTTTATAAGGTTTAAATTTAGTAATTAGGATATGTAGGACATTTAGACTATTTTGAGGGACATTATAGTAATCTGACATTTCAAGTTTAGGAGTACATACTTTTATAGTAATATATGATTACTACTTAATAAAGTTCATTTAGTCAGTGACAAAAACAGTTGAAAGAGGATCAGAAAGGATACAATAAATAAAGACCCAAAGGAGGAGAAATGAACCACATACACATATTCTAGATGGCAACTTCTTCAGACAAACATATAAATCTGCAAGTGTTGAATATCAATATGAGATAGTAAAAAAGAATACAGTATCCATTCTCCGGCCGCTCTCCTTGCCTCGCTGCTAGCCCCAGTAACCCCTATGTATGGCACTAAATTTGACCATTTGCGTAATGACATTTCTTTCCTGAACATAAACACAATATATAGGAACCTAGGCTCTAAAAAATGCCTCCATTCATTACTGTGAAATAAATTCTACCACTAAAAGCTATCTCACGTTGCGTAGCATAACACATTGATATGATTGTTAATGGCTTTTAATATGGAAACATAATATTAGTAGGTGAGCGTTAATCAATATGGAATAAGAAAAAAGGAAACTGAAATTAAAAAAGAAGAAGAGAAATTAGTGGGAATCCTGTATGATGAATATTATTTCAAATTTAAAAATTTTGGACAGAAAAAACTTTACAAAAGCTAGTATAGAGATAAATTGATAATGATAATAACACAATAACTTACGGATATTGCCCATATTATTATGAATGAATTGAATGTTTCATAATAAATTTGCAATAAGTATATAATAATTGCATCTTCTAATAAATGACCTTAAATAGGGAACGGGAAAGGGTGTTAGCTATTGACGAAGGAGTTAGCCTCATCTGTTTTACTTTTTTCATTTAGGGCCTGTTTGGAAAGCCACTGTGTAATTGGATTTGGGTGTAATTGGGTGTAATTACTCAGTTTGGCGTGTTTGGCTGACCAAGTAATTACTTGGTCAGCATGTAATTGGGTGTAATTGAGGCTATGTAATTACACTCTTCAATTCTTAGGGGGGAGCTGAGAATTGCTGGTAATTACACTGTGTAATTATAGGGTTACTTTTTAATTTCTATTATCTTTGTTTTTATTTTAAGTTTATTTTCTTTTTAATTTCTTATTCTTTTTTTATTTTAAAATTCTTAATTTTATATTAAATATATAATTTCTTTAAAATCATTTCTCTTTTATTTTTTTCTTCTTATTTTCTTATCTTTACTTTTTGCTTCTTGGTAACCTTTCTCCTTTTTTATTTCTTTACTTTGAACTTATTTTGTTTTTGACTTTATCATATATTTGTTCATTGTTTTTCTTTCGTACCTCCCTATCATTTTGATGACATTTACTTCTTGCAATTTCTTATCTTCCTTGGTAATTACAACGTTATCTTTTTTTCTTTTTTATTTTTTAATTTCTTGTTTTAAGTATATTATTTATTTTACATATTTTTCTTTCAGTTCTTTTTTTTTTCTCACTTTCTAAGTATCTTTACTTTTTGTGGTACCATATAACTTCTCAAATTTTATTTCTTCGTTACTTTCTTTATTTTATCTTCTTTATTTCTCTTAGATGAGTTACTACTCTAGTTTTTTTGAAACTTTGTCTCTTAATCTTAGAAAGATGAATATTAATAAAAATGATAGGTAAATTTCAAAAAAATAATTGAACAATAATTTGGTATAATAGGTTTTTTTTTTTTTAATTTAAAAAGATCTAACAGTATAATTACACTTGTGCAACCAAACGGTACGCTTGTAATTACACTGTAATTACACTATGGCAGACAAACAGGACTTCGTAATTACTTTATTGTGTAATTACTAGGCTGTGTAATTACTACCCTAGTAATTACACCAAATCCAATTACGAGGTGGTTTCCAAACAGACCCTTAATAAAAACAAACATAAATTGAATTAATTAATGAGAAAAATGAAGAAAACAACAACTTGAAGAAGTGAGATGAAAGGATAGAAAAAGGCCAAAAAAGGTAAATCCTTGGCCATAGAACTATGCCACATCACTTGTCTATAGTTCTGAATTAGAAGATATATAGATATAGATATAGATAGATGAATATTTATTGCATGATTCTACACATAGTTAAACATAATTTTTTAATGAATGAGAATTGAACATTTATAAAATGATTCTTTGAATAGTTAATCATTAATGTAGTGAATTACAATTTAACAACTACCAATAACAACAAAAATATACCCAATTTATCCCATATGTGGGGTCTGTGGAGGGTGAGATGTACACAAAATCTTACCCTCTCAAACAGGGAGAGGCTGTTTCAGTAGACCCTTTAACTAGGCAAAACATTTAGAAAACGTTTTGAAAATCAAGATAGAAATATCATGCTAAAGAGAATGATAAAATTAAAGTACATCCAAAATAAACATATACTCCCTCCGTCCCAATTTATGTGGCGGTGTTTGACTTGGCACGGAGTTTACGAAATAGATGTTGACTTTGGAAAGTTTCAAATTTACCCTTGGAAAAGTAAGAGTAAGAAGATTATAGTAATTAAAAAGTTGTTAATAACTTTTAAAGTGAGTGAGTCCCAATAAGGGTAAAATAGAGATAGTCCATTAAATAGTTATCAAATAAGGAAGTGTGACATTCTTTTTGGGACATACTAAAAAGGAAAGAGTACCACATAAATTATGATGGATGGAGTGATAGCTATAAAGGTGAAGACTAAGGTGGAAATTGTCTATATAGGCATATCTAATAAGAGAAATTGAACAACTTCTGATTAAAATGGTAGTTAAATGTTAGCTTATCAATTTAAATATGATTGAACATCTATGAAACGATTCTACGAATAGCTAAACATTATCTTAGAGAATATAACGGTATTTTAACAACTATTGATAGCTTAACAACTATCATTTCTACGTTAGCTTATCAATTTAACGATAATTAAACAACCATCGAATAACTATACAAGTAGTTAAATGTTCTTTTATCAACTTTACAATGATTAAGTACTTATGGAGTGATTCTATGAATAGTCTAACACACTATTTCAATTAATGATAGCGAGCAATTATAAAGCAATTCTACACATAGTGTTAACTATTAATAATTTTCGACCAAAAAAACTATTAATAATTGATTGAATGACAACTGATCATCTCTAGTAACATTAATTCTTGTATTAATGATAATTAAACAACTATCGAGTGATTATACAAGTAGTTAAAGGTTAACATGTTAACTTAACAACGATCGAGCATCTATCACTCAATTCTACAAATAGTTAAGCCGTTAACTTATTTGATTAAATTAAAATATAGAGTATTTATCATACGATTCTAATAATAAAATGCAAGCTTATCGACTTAATAATAACAATAATAATAACAACAACAACAACACTAAAAACAACATTTATAGAGCGATTTTATCAATATTTAAATATTAGCTCGTTGATATAATGATAATTGAACATCAATAGATTTTCGAAAATCTTAATTTTAGTACTTTCCAATTACGAATAAAACTTTTTGCATAATTATGTACATATTATATTCAAACGACCATTAAATACTTAAACATATTATATTAGTTTCAAACGTCCTGCCGGATGTTTGTAACATCAGCGATTATGTTTAATCATATATTGGTATATTTAAATATTTTTGTAATTTTTAAATATTTATCAAGATGTTTCAAACATCTTGTAAAATACTTCAAACATCTTGTAAGATGTTTAAACATCTCAATGGATACTTGAAAATTTAATTTTTTTTAAACATCTACAAAGATATTTCACATATTAATGGATGTTTAAAGATTTCAAACATCTTGTAAGATTCTTCAAACATCTTGTAAGATGTTTAAACATCTCAACAGATGCTAGAAAATTTAAAATTCTTAAACATTTACCAAGATATTTCAAACATCTTGTAAGTTGTTTAAACATATCAATTGATGTTTAAAAATAAGATTGTTGTTTAAACATAACTTACTGACTTAACGATAACTGAAAATCACCCAAACAACCAAGAAATATTTAAATATGCAGTGAGATGTTTAAACAATTTTTTTTTTTTAATTTTGAAGAGGAAAGTTCATATTTTTTTTGCAGAATGTGATAAAATAAATAGTTTTTGTAGTGTGAAGAGAAGAATATGATAAAATAAATAAAGACATGAATTTAAAATACAAAAATAAGATATATGACTTATATATTTGATTAATACTATTATTATATTAAGAAAAAAATAAGGATCATATATACATAATCTATATCTATATCTATATTATTATAAAAGTACGAAGACCTTAATGAAATGTCATCCGACGTTTTTACCCTTCATAAGTGATTTTAAGTTGAATAAAATTGTAATTACAATTAATTTTTATTTTTTCAAAATATAATTTAATATTGAATAATTGTATAGTATATAGCTGACCGAATACTAGAGTTTGATTTCCACTCAATTTGCTCCGCTTAGAACTTTTGTATTTCAGTAATGAACTAGATTCACTCATATTCAGATAAGAACTCTTTCAAGGCTACCATGCCAAGTTTCTTCTAATATAAATACTAATAGACAAGAGTCTCTTTTCAATGTCTATCTGAACACGTAGTTCTCTTCTAATTCTTTGTTGTTCTTATTATTGTGTTTTGATTCTAGCCATTTTATTGCACCTAACCGTGACTTCCTTCCTTGCTTTCTTTATCTCTATTGTTAATAATTATCTTTTAAAATTATGAATGCCATAACTTTTGACTGATTGTTTGCTAGCTTATTATACAGGAGCTGTTAGTTGATTGAATATTTTGGTTTTTCAAGCTTTGATGGAATTCGATTTTGTAGGATTTTTAATAATGATAATTAAATTTATTTAATTTCATTCCATATATAGAAAATCTTAGCCTTTGATATGCTCATGTATGCTTAGCAAATTTTACGCGTGATTAGTTTTGCTTATTCTTTGTGCTCTCTCATAATATATTTAATTGTAGTATTTATCCAGCAGAATTGCTGGTTTATTGACTGAATACTTTTATGATGTTCACTATTTTTCTAGATCTCACATTGTCGCCGTCCTTGATGTGTTTGTGATTGTAAGATAAAAAAAATGGAAGAACAGAAAGTATATCAATATACCATTCAATCTCTGCATCCTTGGTCATCAACTAGCAAGGGCCGGGACGAAGAAATTGTCTTTTAACTTGATTTTTATATATTTTGCATTGACATATTTTTATAATAACATATTTAGGTCATATTTTACTAATATTTTGCAAAATTCACTATTGTAATATTTAATTTTTCGGCCAAAAATTTAGGACTTTGGATTCAACTATGATTTTGTTTCGCATGGATAGTGAAATTGTGTTTGTTTCCCTTTATTTATTTGAAACTTACTAAAAAATATGTTTATTATCTTTTAATTCATTATTTTGGCAAAAGAAAAAAAAAAAACAACAACAACGTGGCAAACTCATGGATACTAAGAATTTTACGTAGACACCATCACCAGACAACAATAGGTAGTAGGTCTAAGTTTCAATTGAACTAGACGATTTCATTTTTTTTTTTTTAAAAAAAGAAAAAATTTACGTATGGAACTCATGAATACCAAGAATTAAACATAGACACCAGCACCAGACAACAATAGGTAGTAGTATTAAGTTTGTGAATTAGGCGACTTTGAACTTTTAGATGTTCTCTGGAAAATTCATACTTGCTATTCCATTGGAATGTAGAAACTTTTCTACCAAAAATAAGTACACAAATCAACAAAAATTTATGGAAGCATCGAATAGAAGTGAAGAAATGAATAGAGATTACAGTGGTTGAAGAAGAGCGAGCAATGGAGGTATTAAAAGAAGAAAGCTTTTAGATGAGGGAAAAGGTGAACTAGCCAAAGTCGATGTTTTGGGGGCAAATAACGACATGCCTCACATGTCATTACGTTGATGATTTTATCTATAATATATGAAATTATTGCATTGTTGGAAAATACTCTCTTAGAAGTTGAATTTTTTATTTTCCTATTACCGTTCTTTAATTTGCATGCGTCTAGGATTAGTCAAAATCGATGTTTTGAGGGAAAACGCCTACTATTTTTTTATATTTATTTATATCTTAAATTAGCGAAAAAAATCGAAAGACTTAATGGTTGGATCACTTTAAACTGCTTAACTAATTTAGACAACTTAGTAATTCGAGCAAGAGTTCTAATATAGGCAAAATATAACTAATAATTATAATATTCTTTAGAGTTTGTAATTGAATAGAAGTCTCAAGGTATATTTTTCACACTTAAACACGAACATTGAACATGAAAGAATTCGAATATCTATATCAATTTGCATTTCTTTAAAAGGAGAGTATCAGCAATTTTGTATGCCTTCGTTTTTTCATGTTTATATTGTGCAAAGATATACAAAAAAGAAAAAGATTAATTTTAATTATGTACTACTATTTTAAGGATTCTTTACTTATATTATCTATGTATTGGTTGCATGAACAAGGCTAAAACTATAGAGAATGAGGAATAAGCATTTTATAATACTATATTGGAGCAAGGAAAACCTGCTATTGATCTACTCCGTATGACTTAAACCAATTTTGTGTTTAAAATTATTTATTATCTTGGAGATTAATATTTTGGTTAATGATCTCCAAATCTTGAATATTTTGAACAATATTTTTGTAAGTTTTCATTGGTTTCTGTTTTTAACTTGAAGGTAATTAGCACAAATGTGTGATGCTTTGTTATTTGACAAGCAAATTCCTCCTTCATTCAAGATGCTTGCTTATTATTTGATAAGCAAATTCCTCCTTCTATCTTTATCGATTCATTATTTTAAGTTTGATATTTCAGTTTGTTGGTGCTTATAACAAATTCTTGGAAGCCAACTCTTCAAGGCATACGTAAGTTCTTACCACATCTTTTTAATGTCTTTTTCTCTTTGGTAGAAATCATGGGATACCTAAACTTCTTAATTATAATTATTCATGTCCTCTGTAGTCTTTTATACTCTCCCGTTCAAAAAGAATGAACATATTTCCTTTTTAGTCTCTTTCAAAAAGAAAGACCTCTTTCTAATTTGGAAAGTAATATTCACTTTTACTCATCCCTAGATGATTTGTAGCCACACAAATATCTATAGCTTATTTTAGACCACAAGTTTCAAAAGTCTTCTCTCTTTATTAAACTCCGTGCAAAGTCAAATAAGTTCATCTAAAGTGGAACGGAGGGAGTATATGTTTCAAACAAAGATGGTGTCTCTATTTGGATATCTAAGCAATTAAAGAATTCTACTTCAGATAACTTGCTGGAACCATATCATTGTTTCTCATTAAAGCCAATCTCCTAGATCTTGGTATGATACTTTCTAACCCCTTGCACTTATGTATCATAGTTTATCTGATGATTTCCAAAAAAAAAAAAAAAAAAAATTGTATATAGTTGGAACACTATTTTAGATTTGTAAGAAAAATAATTAAGAAGTATCAATAAAAATATTAAGTAGAAGAGAGGTGACAATAGAAGGTACAACAAAAATTGAGTAGCGTATTAAACTCAAACAAATATTATATCCACAAAAATTATATCAGACCAAACAAATATTCATAGATACAATTGAGTTTTTACTCCTTGAATCTTTAACTTCTTTTTGATAGATGAGTCATTTAGTGGCATAACCGTTGTCATGGATACAACTAAGACCTACCACTTACTGTTTCGGTTCATGTATTACTCCCTCAGTTCCAAAATGGTTGTCATAGTTTCCTTATTAGTCTGTTCCAAAAAGAATAACACAATTCTAAATTTGGAAACATTTTTGAGTTGAAACTACTACTTTACCCTTAATGAAATGCTTTATAGCCACATATTTATGTATGACTTATTTTGGACCACAAGTTCCAAAAGTCTTACCACATTTCTTAAACTCCGCTCCAAGTCAAACTATGACAACCATTTTGGAACGTAGGGAGTATATTGTATGTTTTGGAGATCAAATTCTATTGATCTTTATATAAAATATGTTCACAGGTTTATTTTAATTCTCCCCAATGTATCGATCTCTACATGGTAAATGTTTCATTCCTAATTGGTGCCAACGATGGTAAATTTTCTATTTACAACCTATATTTTCAATAGTTATCTCATTGCTAATTGGTGCCAATGGGTTCTTTTTAGAAGTTTGAGTTTTTATTAATATTTATTACAAAAAGGCTGACAAATTTTTTTATAAATTGTTTCTTCTAAATATACGAGAGGATTGACTTCCAAATCTAAGACAGGATTATCTTAGGTATTAGGAACAAGGACATATGGAACAATGAGAGTGGTTTATGTGGTGGACAAGATGTAAGAAGCGAAACTAAGATTGGTTTTGACATCTTAAAATTAAATGAGGAGCATTGAGATCCAATAAGGAGGTGCGAGAAGATGACGGTGCGGGGTTTACAAAAAGTTAGGTAGACAAAAGAAAAATTGGGGTGATACACTGTTGTTTCATTTACTCTGTTAATCATTATTTCTGGGGATGTTACTATTTTCTATGTCTTATTATTTAATTTTCAGTTTAGTTTCTTCTTTTTTAAAATTGTTGTCGAAATATTTTTCTCGAGCTGAAGATCTATCAGAAACAGTCTCTCTACCTTATTCAAGATAGAGATAAGACCGGCATACACCTCCTCCTCCAGACTTATAGAATATCATTGAATATATTATTGATGTTTCTTCTAAATCTAATTGTTGAAAAAGAAAAAGAAGTGCACTGGTACTAGATAGAAGACCACCTGAAAGAAGAGAATAAATAAGGAGAAAATGGTAAACTTATTAGTACTCCATCTTAGAGTTAATAACTATTCTGATAGTTCTTAGAAACTGGCAAAGGAACGCTAAGCATGAATGATTGTGTTAAATGTCAGTCTGTTGGCATTGACATATTTGCTGATATATATGTTTAAAGGTGTTTTCACATGTTGCGAAATTTTGACGTGGGTCATGCTAAAGATATTGTTTCATCTACTTAGAGTTGTGCAGTCTTTTTGAAAGTTGATCTCAAAGAGATGTAAAAGTCATAAAAGGATGAAAACATCGTTGCGAGTAATATGACTACAAGCAAACATATTATGCTACTACGTATGAGCTTTTAAAGCACATATAGAACACATAAATCAAAGTTACAACTAACAAAATATATTCTTTCATAGCGCAATTAATTTTTTTCTTGAGTGATATCTTCTATATTATGTATTCATTGTCTTGTCATATACAAATTAAAGTTAAATTATTTACGCAAAATTACACGTGCAACGCACGTACACTGAAACTAGTTATTCTAAAAGCACGAAGGCCTTAGTGAAATGTCACCCGACTTTTTTACCCTTCATAAGTGACTAAATGTTAGATAAAATTGTAATTTTGATATAATTACTTTTCCTACTTAATTTAATTATTAATTCCTACCATAAGTACTATATATACTCTCTACTAACTATAGACTTTGAATTCCACCAAAATTTGTCCACCTAGAACTTTCGTAAAGTGATGGACTAAATGGACTCATAATCAAATTTGATCTCTTTTATGGATACTAAGGAGTTTCTGATGGACTCTTTAAGTTTCTAATGCTTAAAGAGATTTTCAATTCAATTAGGAATTGATTGCATGTCTTATATATTTACTTAAATTATATAATTGGCCTATATATGTATCTTTTTCTTCCTTTTCTCACTCATACATATGCGTCTTAGAAAAGGTCAATCCATATTAACATATCCTTCAGTTGTTTTTACTTCCTTTTGACTGATGATTATTTTTTACTTTACTTAATGTGGATTTTTTAAAGCTTTTTGGTGCATTTATGTTTGATCATTGTTGCTGCATTGCTGCTTTAACTTCGAGATTCTCTTGTTTTGAATTCTCACTTTTAGGTTAAATATTTTTATTATGCTCTCCAGTTGGGTAAGTATTTGTTTTTGCTTTCTGATGCTCAAGTAAAACTTAACGGTTTCCATAATTCCATCTACTAGATTCTCAAGTTTTGATTTACTATGTTTTATTCTTGGGAGCTTAAACCAAATTTTATTTGTATTCTCATATCTTCTTCCTTTTCAATTAATCAATTAAAGCATATATATGTTGACTTCATATCGTAGTGTTTGAACTTGCCTTAGATCATTGCAAGATCTGCTAAGCCCCACCTTTGAGAAGGTAAGCATATGTTACTTCATTCTTGTGTCCTTTAGGAAACACTTGTATTTGAGTTTATTAAATTCTCAATCAACTTTGAATTCATTGATTTCTTTTTCTACTTAGCATCCTAATATATCTTCCTTCCTCTCACTCTCTCATAATTAGTAGGTGAGTCCTTTAAGTGGAATAATTCTTTTTAATAAAATGAATGTTACATTTATTTGGACAAAAGCTATACACATAATTAATTTATTCTTTTTGTATGAAATTTATCGTATTATTGTTTGGAATCCAATTGAGTGAAGCAAGATTCAATATTGTGCATAAGTTGCAGTTTGAAATAGATTAGCAATATTTCAACAACGTAACGATTGCAGGAGATTGTTAATATAATATAGATAGCAGTTCCTCTATGCTTTATACTTCCAACATTTTTTTCTTCCTTTATGTTATTCCTTTTAATTCATCTTACTTAATAAACAGGATTTTGAAAAAAAAAAATTGCTACGATGGAGAAGATGAAATAACGAGTTGCCAACACTTCCAGATGAAAATGTTGGAAAGACAATAGGGGTCATGAACTATTTTTCAAACGACCTTCTGAATAGTTGCGAACATTGATCAGAAGGGCACATCATTTCATAGGTTATCTCCTTGTGAGATTGAACTAGCTCTAGAAGTAAGATTGAACACGCTTTGGTCACTAGACAATTATTTCTTGCGGGTTTAAACAAGCTTTGATCAGGTACATTTTATTATTTTGATTTTAGTCAATTGCAATTCTCTTATAACAACCTATTTCTGCATATCAGGTCTTGATAGAATTTAATGAAAAATTATCTCCAATGTCATATGGCTGAATATAATGTGTTTAAACCACGAACAAATTACGAGATAACGTAACGTTCAAAACGTTTTATGGCATATAATGGATCGAACTAATTCAACCAATGGTCAGTTAGCAACTTAAGTCGATGCAACGCTTATATCATTGCTTATACGTGATTTCGATCGTTTAGGAACTGTGATTTCGATCATTTAGGAACTTTCAATAGGCAATTTTAGATTATTTTTAAAGACAGAGTACTAGCTTAGTCAACAAGATAAGAGATGATAGAAGATTTATAAAAGAAAAAGATGAAATATTTAAAGAAAGAAGTATTTACATAGGGAATAATTGCCATATAACCTACAAGTTGGCGGAACGCCATATATTTATATGATGACTATCTTCGTTCTAAGTTAGTAGAAAAGTTAATTTAAGCTGTTTATTATAAAAATTAAGAAATTAACTATCTTTTGTGCTTTCTGCAATCAAGAAAGACAAGTGACAGTGCACAAGTGATCCCTTTTATTTTAATCTATCCGTTAAAAGATAGAGTTTTGTGGTGTAACTTCTGAAATGCAAACTTAGAAGTTGTGAATAAATATGAATCTATTCCCAATTATGTATATCAGAATTAATTAGATTAATGAGTTTGGCACATGAAATGATTGTATAAAATAAAAAAAACAATTTGAGCACAATGATATATGGATGTGACACTTTCTTTTAGATATGAATTTTACAGTAGTTGTCACGTATGCAAAGACTCGTATTAACTAAAAAAAAAAAAAGAGCTAGTTGGTCAATTCTACCGTAGATGGAGGATGAGGCTTAAAGACCCGATTAAAAATTTGATCTTGTTGAGTGCCATCAAAATGACCTTTATTTATCTCTCAAAAGTCCTAGAGATGTTTATTACATTTTAAATGTTTGAAAAATTTCGTTGGATTTTTAAACATCTATCAGAATGTTTCTTAATCTTGTAGAGTATTTTTACAATGATCTATTTAAATACGAGGCAAGCTTATTGTTTATGCTTCAAACAACCAATGATATTTAAACATCTCACATAGGATGTTTGAAACATCATGCGAGTTGTTTACATATTCATTGAGATGTTTCAAATATTATGAGATCAAACCTTTTAAACATCTATGATATATGTTTAAACATCAATCGGATGTTTGAATCTGGTAATAATTTTCAACTACGGGTTTGATGCAAAATCAGTACAAAGTATATCCAAATCGAAACCAAATACTCTCAAATTTTGTATTCAAACTCCAAATACTAATCGCAATAGTTTCCAACAACACCCACTTCAAAATGGATTAAAAATCTAGTTTGAATATTCATAGCCGAAGAAAAAGTTCATAATTTTGAACTTCAAATCTAGGAATAGAAGAAGAAAAAGAAGAAGAAGAACAACAAGAACAAAATAGAAAATAAAGATGGGGATGACGAAGGAGAAGCTGAGGAAGGAAAGAAAATGAGGAAAAAGCAGGAGAAAATTGATGTTTTGTTTAAAAAAAATAATAATCTTGTGGGTTTTAATTATAACCCACAAATTTTAAAAATACTAATCTACTCCCCACTTACTCCTTAATCTCACTTACATAAGAGGTCCCTTTATTATTTCAAACTTGAGAGGACCTTTAGTGCACTGTGCACATTTCTCTAAAAACTCACTACTATTTGAAGGAATCTTGAGTTGTCTGTGGCTTCAATGAAAAGTCAAGTTGCTGCATGATTTTTCCAAAATATCACTCCCCACTTCATAAGTGTATGTGGCTGTGCTGAATTTTCATTTGTGTTGCTTTCTTGTTTCAATCTCAAAGAATAGAATACTCACAAACTATCTCAGCTTTAGGAACCATGTCATCCATAGTTTAACAGGTCTGAGATCATAAATTCTCAAGTGACAAACTTTCTAATAATAATAATAATAATAATAATAATAACATAATGCCTTTGTTCTTCAAGATTTGCCTCTTCTTCATCTTGTTTATTAGTACATCATCATCATCTCCCCTTGATTATCACAACCCACTGGACTCTCTCACTCTATCTGAACTCACTCAAATAAAAGACATTGTCAATAAGTCCAAATTTCCCCACAATGTAACCTTTCATTATGTAGGCCTAAATGAACCAGAGAAACCATTAGTCCTTTCATGGCTATCATCAGCCAATCATCCCACCAAGAACCCGCCTCGCCAAGCTATTGTTATAGCTCGAATAGATCAAAGAACACATGAAATCATCGTAGACTTATCGAGTGTTTCAGTTTTATCAGATAATATCTATGATGGACATGGTTATCCCATGCAGACCTTTCAAGAGCTGGAAGCTGCCAATAATTTGCCATTAGCATATCCACCATTTATATCCTCCATAAGAAAGAGAGGATTAAAGCTAAAAGAAGTGGTGTGCCAAACTTCCAGTGTTGGATGGTATGGAGAGAAAAGGAAGAGTAACAGAATGGTTGCAATGATGTGCTATTACTTAGATGGCACTGTTAATGTTTATATGAGACCTATTGAGGGAATCACAATGATTGTAGGTCTTGACCATATGAAAGTAGTCAGGTACCTCGATCGTATGATGGTTCCGGTCCCTAAAGCTAATGGGACAGATTACATGGAGTCAAAGCAAAGACCTCACTCAAACTTAATAAAAATAGTGCAGCCTGATGGACCAAGCTTTACTTTATATGGAAATACAGTGAGGTAAAGATTAGATACATGAGAAGAAGTTAGAGGAGTACTCCTAAGCGAAACCCCTTATTATCTTCTGCTTTTAATGACATATTTTATCCTTACTTTAGGTGGGCTGACTGGAAGTTCCATGTTGCTTATGATATGAGAGCAGGAATAATCATATCACTAGCATCAATCTTTGATGTTGAAAAGGAAGAATTTAGGAGTGTGTTATACAGAGGGTTTTTGTCAGAAGTTTTTGTGCCATACATGGATATGACTGAAGAATGGTACTATAGGACCTATTTTGATGCAGGCGAATATGGACTTGGTCTTTGTGCTGTAGAGCTTCAAGCATCAAAGGATTGCCCAGAGAATGCAAAGTATATAGATGGCTACCTCATCTGGCAAGATGGTACTCCAGGAAAAATGCCTAATGTAATTTGTATATTCGAACGTTATGCTGGAGATATCATGTGGCGTCATACAGAACTTGCGATCCCCGGAAAAAAGGTCGGTCAGTTTAATATTTATAAGGTGCTTAAAATGCTTTTGGAATTACTCTACCTTCATTTGAAACTTTGTGCTGCAGATAAGGAAAGTTAGACCAGAGGTGAGCCTGGTGGTGAGAATGGTGTCAACTATAGGGAATTATGATTACATTACTGATTATGAATTCAAGCAAAGTGGCAGTATCAAAGTCACTGTAAGTAAACGATTATCAAGATTTGGAGTACTTGTGATTGGTGAAACATTTTGATATTTTGAGTAGCTTATAGTATATCAACTTTTGTGTACAGATAGTGTAAAAGTACTTGCAAATTCATTGTCACAGGTTGGTTTAACAGGTCTACTTGAAGCAAGGGGATCGGTATACACTCACAACGATCAGATAAAAGAAGAAGCCTATGGTACACTAATCGCCGAAAACACTTTAGGCACATATCATGATCATTTCTTTACTTATCACCTTGATATAGACGTTGACGGTCAGGAAAATTCCTTAGTGAAAAATAAATTAAAACCTAATCGCGTGATCAACAGAAGTTCACCAAGAAAGAGTTATTGGACAGTTGTTAGTGAAACAGCAAAAACAGAATCAGATGCAAGGATTCACCTAGGGTCAGGAGCCCTTGAAATGGTTGTTGTGAACCCCAATAAGAAGACTAAGCTGGGGAATAAAATAGGCTACTGTCTGATCCCAGGATCTGCAATTGGTCCCTTGTTAAGCGATGATGATTACCCACAAATTCGTGGAGGTTTTACGAAGTACAATGTGTGGGTGACACCTTATAACAAGTCTGAGAAATGGGCAGGAGGATATTATGTTGATCAAAGCCAAGGGGATGATACACTAGCCATGTGGAGCCTCAGGTAATGCAATAGATTATATACTTCTAAAGTGCATAATTTTTTTTGGTAACTGACTCAGACTGAATAGAAAGTTACATTTTCTTTATGATGCAGGGATAGGGAAATCGAGAACAAGGATATTGTATTGTGGTACACAATCGGGGTTCATCATGTGCCTAAGCAGGAAGATTTTCCAGTTATGCCAACATTAAGTACTGGTTTTGAGCTCAGGCCTGCTAATTTCTTTCAGCATAATCCAGTTCTTTATTAAGTTTTTTAAACAAGTCAAGTGGCCTAATTTGTACGGTGTGGGTAATGCCATCATTTATGAAAAATACCTAGTATTCCCAAGCTTATGAAGTAAAATAAAGTCAGTACTTGTCATAGTTGAAGATAGCAATAGTATTTGTTTACATTCTATTTGGCATCTTATCTGTTTGGACTGGACCTTACTCTTCTGCCGCTGGGCGGCTGATGGTAAGAATTACTTTTTTCGTCCCAGAAGTTGGCCATGTCCATACTCTATATATCCATTCCTGAGTTAGAACCGTGTACTCATGTAATGACATAACAAAAGGTCAAAGTTTGTCTCTGCTATGCGATTGTTCATCAATCATATTTAAATGATAGCTTAGCACTAGCACAAAAATCCAACTTCAATTGGCAGTGAGGAAACTATGATGAAATTTTCATTCTACTCATTCTTGTTTCAGAACAAGGGAAAGGGGTTCTGATGTTATTCTGAGGTATTGAGGAGTTTCTGGGGAGAGGGCTATTTAAGCCATAATTCCTGAGCCATCGAGGGAACATGGATTCTTTCACTGAGGCCAAAAAGGAAGCTAATGATCAACCTCAAACTCCTGATAATAAAGAAGAAAAGGACATCTCATATCCTCTTCCAGCATCATTTGAACTTCTGAAGAAGTTTGATAGCAATTTCACTTGTATAGATGGGGAGAAAAAGGTTTCTGATACCCCCACGCAGTAGCAGCAGATTTGAACTGCCTTCAACTGATGGAATCATGAAAAAGTCTAGAGCTAAAGCAAGACCAAGACTTATTCAACTTATGTCCAGAAACTCTTCTTCCATTTACTCTTATCTTTCTTGATCCCTCGGTTTCAAATTCTGGTTTACCTGCTAAGGTTGCAGATGATGTAGAACTGGCTTTACAATGCCAAGCAGCAGCAGAACTATATGTACAAAACAATATGATCGGGCAAGAAAGTTGCTCAGCTAGTGTTATTCTTCAGCTTCTAATACTGGTAACCCTCTCCAAAGAGTGGTTTATTATATTGCTGAAGCTCTTCGGGATAGGATCGATAAGGAAATAGGAGCAACTCCAGCAGAAGGGAGCAAAAGGGAGGCAGTACTTTATGTAGAAGATGCTCTAATGCTTCTACGATATGCACTACCTGAATGCCAAAAAGTGCTCCCTGGAATAGCGCAATTCCCAGGAATGCAGGCCGTCTTGGACAACATCACATCAGCGACAAGGGCCCATTTAATTGATCCTAGAATGCAGAGTGGGTTGCTTTTTCCGATCGCCATGAATTCTCTTGCTAATCCAAATGAATGTTCAGTTGAGCTTCTGAAGGTAACTGCTGTTGTTCAAAATGGTGGTGATAAAACTGGGATCTGAAGAAAGAAAACATAGAGCTAGATAAAAGTGAAGTGGTGGCTATTTACTCAGAATTCCGTCTGTGGACTATGTTAGCCTGGCATTCACATAGAAGGCTTAGTAAAAGCCTTATGTCTTATGTTATGGCGGTTTCTGAAGTAGAGGCTAGTACATATACTCCAAGTTTCACGAATCGCTTCAATGCATTCTGTAGTGCAACTTTTGATTGTCTTGCGACATGCATGACACCAGATGATAACAATAGAACTATATAGCTGAAGTGAAATATCTCCAGGAAATGATCCAGATGAGTGGTTTGAAGTAGTTCATTTATTATGTATATACCAATTTTAGAAAGCTAAGTAGGCAGATGGAACAAGAATATAAGAAACTGTAGAGCATGTTTGGTATGGTGTATAAGCATAAATAATCCATGTATAGAAATTGGTATTGGCTTACACAATGTTTGGTTGCCATTTCAAAGTTGGTATAACTAATACATGGTATAACTTAATACACCACCACCAACATGGAATAACTTATCTATGGATTGCTTATACATGGATAAAGTATGAAAAGATAAAACTACATTTACCTTTTTCCTAGAAACCAATGAGAGTTGAATATCCAAGGGTAAAATTGTAAACTCATTGATTTAAAACTTAAAAATAAATTCATATATTAAATAATATCATCTACAACTATTTTTTAATACAATATACCAAACACATGATAAAAATAATCCCTACATAACTAATACATATATTATTAATCCTTGCATTACTAATCCATATATAATTAATCCCTGTATAACTTGATTTTCTACCAAACGACCCTAAAAGCACAGTAATATTTCAAACATGGTTAGTAATTAGTAGGACTTAAGCAATCCGTGAACAACTTAAACTCATTCTAATATGATTATGGTACACATTAGTTGGGTGTCCCTCTTGTACCTATGCAGGAAGATTTCCTTTTTGCCATCATTAAATAGTACTAGTAGTTTCTTTCAACATAATCCAGTTCTTTACTAAGTCCTTTAAAGAAGACAACTGGCCACATTTTCACCACGTGGGTAATGTCACCATATATGGAAATTTTCTATTATTATATT
The DNA here is from genome assembly GCA_029990575.1 of Petunia axillaris subsp. axillaris. Classification (NCBI taxonomy): domain Eukaryota; kingdom Viridiplantae; phylum Streptophyta; class Magnoliopsida; order Solanales; family Solanaceae; genus Petunia; species Petunia axillaris. Next base: position 165,370,491 of record JARKNS010000008.1, read on the forward strand.
GGTGGTTGCGGAGAATTCTTTTCTCAAGTTTATTAAGTTAAAGAATGTCAGCTCGTCAGAATTACTTTATTATTTGGAAATCAAATCAAGTGACTTAAAAGAAAAACAGATCTTGGCAGAATTAATTTGCATCTGGAAATTAAATCAAGCGACTTAAATGAATCTGCTACGCAAAGAAAGCCTTTTTTGTTAATTCTTTTCTATTTTCTGTATGTCTTCAGTTTTATGATCTTGATTTTGAAGGGTGCTCTCTTCTTATGTGACCATCAATCAACTAATTACACCTGAGCCATGAAAAGCGTAAAAATTTCGCGGGAAGCCACTTTGGCACCCGCTCTATGATGCATAGCTTCTGTTCACAAATTCGCTGAGAATTAGCCACTAGGCGCATTTTTTAAAAATAATAGTGTAACGACGTCGTTTTATGCCTTTTGAAAATTCCGATTTTACCCTTCCTTATTTTAACTTATTTAGGGTTTTTATTTCTCTCTTTGTTACTATGACTTTTGAATTCTATCAAAATACACGAACTCTCTTTCGAAATACACTAATTTCTTATTTTTGAGATTTTGAAGCTTTGTGTTTGGATAAAAACTTTGTTTTGCTGTTTCGTCTATTAAGGTAACTGTGTTTACTTCGCATTGTTATTTTTTCATTTTTGTACGGGTTATTGGGTTATGATTTTTTTTTTCGAAAAATATTTAGATTTTCCATTGAAGTACAGTATAAGCTTTTGATTCCCTTTTAAATGGTGGGGTTTTTTTAAGGGCAACGTTTTTTTTTGTAAAACCCTTTGCCCCAGAACTATATATTGTGACCTTTGTAGGGGATAGACTGTTTTCCCATGATAAAAAACTGGGACTGCGTGTTTTTAACAGTTACTTGTCCATTATAAATGATGGGTTATTTTTAAAGGGCAACGGTTTTTTTGTGAAACCCCTTGCCCCAGAACTATATACTGTGACTTTTGTAGGGGATAGCCTGTTGTCCCATGATAAAATATTGGGACTCTTTGTTTAACAAGTAGTTGTGTCCTAGTTCTAAATTATGGGACTTTGTATAACAAAGCATTATAGTCCCCCAGCACAAATACTGTGACTTTACACATGAAACACTTGTACCCCAACACCAATGTCCTGGGGAAGTCAGTCTGTGGATGGGCCAACAAGTTTTTTGTGTGCCCCATAATAAATACTGGGACCCTTTGTTTAACAAGTGCTTATGTCCCAGTTCTAAAATATGGGACTTTGTATAACAAAGCAAATAGGGCTCCAGCACAAATACTGTCACTTTACACACGAAGTACTCGTGCCCCCAGCACCAATTGCTGGGAAGTCAGTCTGGGGAGGGGTGGGCCAACAAGCTGTCCCCCAGCACAAACACTGTGACTTTGCACATGAACTATTTGTGCCCCCAGCACCATTGTCTCTGGGTTTTTTAGCTGCAAGCATATTGGTGTTAATTTTTCTTTGTTTTATTTTAATACATGTGCTAATGTTACAGCTATGGAGATTATACCAAATGATGAGGGTATGGATAATTTGCCAAACGACGATGGTATATTGGTTCCATTTGCGCAGTGGAAAAATTGTGATTGCCAGTAGAAAGGTGACACAGAGTATCATGGATTACTTGAAGGGTTATTATCTGCCGATCACCTGGAAAAACTGAAGCAAGAGCCATTCTGCAAGTTTATGCTTTTGGAAGATGCTAAATATTCTGGGAGGCTTATAAATTGTTTTCTGCAGCCTCAAATAGTTTCTTCAGACAACACTAAGCTTAGCTTCAATGTTTTTGGTGATATAGTAGATTTCACATCTGATGATTTTCATGTAGTTAGTGGTCTTAATATTTTCAGTATTGTAGATATAAATATTTTTAATCTTTCAAAGAGCAGATTAAAGGAGATGTATTTCAGGAATCCTGAGGATGATGATAACAAAAAGGACATCAAGTGGAATTTAAAGTTATATGACTTGCTTGATTTGATTGAACATCATTCCAATTATGTGAGAGTGACTCCAAAGAACAAGGGTAATGTGAATAGAGTGTCAGCTGCATGATTGGATGGTCCATTAGAGCAAGATGATGCTGTTGAACTAGCTAAAGTATATTTGCTTAATTCTGTTTTATTGTTCCGGCCATTACCTAGAGTAGTGGATGATCAACATATGATTATTATTGATGATGAAGAGGTGCATAGCTGTTATCAGTGGGGTACTGAGATATATCGTCAAATGGTACACCATTTGCAGTCAATCATAAAGCCAAATTCTTCTACTTATTTGTTTCCTGGTATGCCATTCCTATTCTGTTGCTGGGTGGCAGAGGTGTTCCCTGTGTTCAGGCAGTATTTTACTGTTCGTCCTAGGATCAAACCTCTGATGCTTCGTTACACATGTACGTTACCCCTCATTACAATGTCTTGTGTGATGAGTACTTTCATAATGAACATGTGAGTTTTACGAGTAGTTGCTTTTGTTTGTTATTTCTTTTTACTTTTTTGTTGGTTTTGAAATATTTTTTTTAATAGTTTTAGGAGGATGCCTCAGTGAGACCAATAAGGCATAAATTTAAATGTGTTTCAACTTCAAATCTCCGTCAAAGTCATCTTCAAAGACTAGTTCAACAGCAGAATCTATTGACATGAATGAAGTTGTAAAGGTGAAATTCTTTGTGGGTTTTGTCTTTTGATTTCTTTTTCTTATGTAGTTTTAATCTTTTTTCTTTTATCAGAGGTTGACAGCTAATTTCAAAGTAAACTTACCTACTGAGACCAAGATTCAACATATGATCAATTCCTCAGAAAATAATGTGAAGAAAGATCTTGCTGACATGGAGAAGAGGATTACAGATCAGTTGAATGCAAAGTTTGATTCATTACTGCTTCTTGTTGCAAAATCAAAGACAAGTGATCTTGAAGAAAACTGTGGTGTTTCTGTAAGTAAATCAGACACCAGAAGTAGAAATGAGAAGAGCTATTTTGTTGATGATTTGAACTATTCAGATGGTCGGGATAGTTTTTTCAAAGAACCATATAATCGGTCCGAGCTTGTTGGTAGTGTACAAAGTGATCAAGGTATTCCAGCTGCTTTAATAGAGAAAAGCAATCAAATGATTGTGGATGTTTTAGAGGATTACAAAGTTGATACCTGTGACACCATTGTTGAAGCAAAAGGTACAGATGGTTTAGAAAAGGCGCCATCAAATTCAGACCATCATCAACAAAGTCATGGTAATCAAATAGAGTATTCTATATAGTGGTAATCTAAGTAAAATGAAATTTTTTGTTTAATGTAATGATTATTTTTATTGTATATGCAGATAAACAGAATCCTTCATCTGATTTATTGCACAAATGTCCATCTAAAGATGATGATGTATCTTTGAATCCAACAGATGTTCAGCTTCGTGATGAAAAAATTTATTCCACACTTAATAGTAAGAAGAAAAAAACTTGTTGGTAGATTCAACCAACATATTATGCACTAATACTGTGTTTTTATGAGATGCTAATGTCCTAGATAATAAAATACTGGGACTCTTTATTTAGTAAGTACTTGTGTCCCAGTTCTAAATTATGGGACTTTGTATAACAAAGCACTATAGTCCCCCAGCACAAATAATGTGACTTTTCATACGAAGTACTTGTGCCCCAGCACCAATGTCTGGGAAGTCTATAGTAATGGAAATCTAATTTTAATATGTGTGTTTTGGCACTTCTTTTTTCTATAGAAAATGTAATGTATTGTGCTTATTTATTTTTTTACAGGAGGTAATAATGGGAAATCTAGGAAAAGTGCTATGGTTGAAGAACAAATTAAGGAATTAAACCAGCTTGTTGAAGCTGGTATTTGGACACCAGTAGGTATGTAAAAGTAATTTTTATATAATAATTAGTGTTCCTATTTTTGTAGTTTAAAATGTGTAACAAATTATCTTTTTTTAAAGTCTCTCAAAAAGGTTCTCAAGAGGGTTCTCAACCAATTAAGCTTGCTGATAATCAAAATTTTTTGACTCCTGGCACGTGAAAATATCTTGCATATTTTGCATGGTCCACACTCCAGCATAAAATACCTCATTGGTTGGTCAATGAATAGTGTGTCTTGTGCCATTATTAAATACTGCGACTTATTTGTCTATGCATATGTAATGTATTGTTGTTATCTATTTTTACAGAAGCAACAAATGTTAAAGCTGATAATGAAGACATTGTCAATCAACGCAGTCACAGTGCTAAGGTTCGACTTGAAGTTGAGACTGTCAGTGAGCTTTGCAAAGCTGGTCTTGTTTTTACACCAGTAGGTATGTAAACATCTTTTTTATAGTTATTTTGTGTTTTTTATTGTTAGCAAATGTCTGATATATTATCTTTATTTATAAAGGTTCTCAAGAAGGTTCTAAAGAAGGTGTCAAAGAAGGTGTTGTGCATTCGACTATGAAAAAGGAAAGCATTTTCCAGCAAGAAAAGGAAGAAACGTGATAATGATGCTTCTCCTGAAATTGCATCCCCCCTCAAAACTAAAATTGTTGAAAAGTTGGTCGAGGGAAGCGGTAGCATCATGAATATTGGTCGCATAGATGCACCTTCATTTTCACTTGGCTTTACACAGCCATCGCAAGAGACTGCAGCAGTGATCGATAGTGTCAGGCCAAATTCTATAGATATCGATTGCTCAGAAAGTAAGGGTGGTACAGAATTGGCATTAATAGAGAAAGATAATTCAAAACTTATGACACTTGCTGATGCATCTTTTGTAGTACTTGAGCAAGAGTTTGCTTTGGATTCAGCCATGAAAACACCTGAACAATTAATTTTTGCGGAGAAATGGAAGCTTGCTGGAACAGATGTCTGTGCAAGGAATATTGCAGATGTGTGTTCATCTAAACAACAGTTGGCTATGCAGTGTTCGGTGAAAAAAGAGAAAGTTATGGATTTTGCTGTTTCGCTAGACAAACCATCAAATGATCAAGAAGGAGGAGAGCTGTTAGGCAGAGGACATAGGGTTCGTAAAATTAGCCGCCACTTATTATCTCCATTCAGGCCTTTTGAGCCAAAGGAAAAGTGTGATTGGAAGCCTTCTTATAAGCGTGTATGTCCTTTTCATACTGTCAATGCCACGTCTAATTGTTTGGCAATTTTTGATCAATGGTTGAAGAAAGGCTTGAAAGTGGCTGATCAAAACAGCGTCTATATATATATATATATATATATATATTTGTTAACTAAATTTTTTTTTGTATTTTGTGATTTTTTCTATCATGCAGCATGTTGATGTTATACTGTACTATCTGAGGAAGAAGCATGTATATCATTTCACAAACTACTCAGCGATGTTCACAACGACAGACTTGAATTTTGATTTTTTTTTTGTAGAGTCGTTGTTCTTTTCGAAGGTTGAATCCTATTTTGAAAATATGGGAAAGGAAGAGAAGACCAGGAGAATAAAAGAGAAGAAGGATAGAATGGAAAAAGAGTGGAAGAATAATGAAGATTTTGAACAAATCAAGGCGAAGAAAAAAAGAGGAAAAAGGACTCATGCTCAACAAAAGAAAAAAGAATATAAACCTCCAGCAGAAGTTGTTTTTGAAATTCATGACTTGATATTGGAGGATTTAGAGAGGATTGAGTTAGATTTTGACCTAGCACAGCTTGAAGGAACTACGCAGAATAACCTCAATGAGTGTGTAAACGGGTCTACTAATCAATGTGGTACAACATGGACTCAAGTCGAAAAATTTATGCCAATTAGGAAGACTTCAGTTGATCCTAATGATTTCATGTCTTGCACTCATTATCGGTAGGGAGTTTATTCTATAAAAGATCATAGAATAGATGTCTATGATTCGGTTTTTGATGGGGACGAACATTTGTGAAGATCAAGATGGCAATGTATGCAATTGCTATACCTCAGCTACTAAAAGAGATAATGTTTCATACTAAATATCCTAATTTTGGTACGACGTACAAGAAACTTGATATTGTTTATCAAAGAGCACCCAAACAATTAGGAGACACAGACTGTGGTCTCTTTGTAACAAGGTTTACAGACCTGCTCATGCTGGGACAGGATTTGTTTAAATATGAATGGGGAGTAGAAGCGATTAATATTTATAGGAGAATGGTTGGTGCTAATCTACTAATGCATGGAAGATCAAAGAGAGATGAAGGCTATGAAACTCCACCAGAGAATTTGAATGATGATTATGGAGAGCATGATGAGAAACTAGCTTGTGGACATGGAAAGCTGCCACTTCTTTGAATCTTTATTTATCTTTTTTGAATTTTACAAATTGCTATTTTTTTTTATAAACAATACAATGTACACATTTTTTGAAGTATGTATACTATATATATGTTGTTTGTTTGTTATTATTTATTAGCTTTTGAAGTATATAAATAGGGATTCTAATACTTTAATTCTAGGTAAACAGTTCCAGTATCTATATACTGTGAGTTCATATATGAAGCACTGTACCCCCAGCAGCAATGTCTGGGAGTGGGTGGGTTGGGGGAGCAAAAATCTTTTGTGCCCATTATAAAATACTGGGACTCTGCATTTTTAAGTACTTGTGCCCCAGTTCAAAATAATGCGACTTTGTATAAAAGCATTTTAGCATACGTTTTCATCCCTATGCCCAAAATACTGTGAGTTTATTTATGAAGTACTAGCGCCCCCAGTTAACATACTGGGTATAGTTACTTAGTGTAATTATTTCACCAAAATAATTAGGGGTCTGTAGTTATGAGTTAGTTACTAGCATTCCTATTTTTTAGGGGTGCAGTTGTGCGTATCTGTCTATAAATACAGTCTTTGAATATAGAATCATCACTCAAATTTGTCTCAAATTTTTTACTTGCTTGTACAGTCTTTTAGAAAAAAAAATGTCTCTTCCACAGGAAAATTGGCATGTAGTTGAGAATGGACATGCACTTCAAAATAAGCATGTAGTTGAGAATGGACATGCACTTCAAAATGTGCATTCTATAGAGCAAACAGGGCGTGATTTATATTGGGAGTTTGCAGGGTTGCAGGGAGACATTGAGCAGTTGACTCGTACTGTAGATCATCTCCGATTATTAATTATTCGGCAAAATCAGAGGATTGAAAGGAATGAGCGAGAAATGACAAGGATGATGAGGGCAATCAGACAAATCCCAAACTATAATGAAGTACATACTCCACCAGGGTCACCAGAGAACTAATTTTTACTATTTTTGTTATGTTTTTTAATAAACTTATGTTGTATAGAAGAAAGGGTGGGACTTCGAGGATACTTCTTTTGTGTTTTTAGAAGTATTCTTTTTCTGTAATTTTTATGTTAATGTTAATTAAAATGTTATCTAATATAAGGCACATGGGATGCCCAGATGTTTTTGCTCTAGCTAGTAGTTTAAGGCAGACGGATCCCCCTCCAGATGTTTATGTTGGGGCTAGTAGTTTAAGGCACACGGGCGCCCCAGATGTTTTTGCTGTGGCTAGTAAAATAAGGCGCATGGATCCCCCTCAGATGTTTATGCTGGGGGCTAGTAGTTTAAGGCACATAGATGCCCCAGATGTTTTTGCTGTGGGCAGTAAATTAAGGCACATGGACATTTGAGTTTTTTTTTTTTTTTAAATTTTTCCAATGCTCTTTATAATGAAGTCTTAGTTTTGTATCTTGGCCCCAGTTCTGCATCGTAAAGGAAAAGAACAAGTAATGTGCAACATTTATATAAAGAAGGAAGAATCTTTACTATCATAAAAAAACAGAAGGACAATACAGTATAATAGAGAATATTTCTTGTATAATTATTTTAATATAAATAGACCACTTTGTTACTGAATAGAACACACAAATATTTTTGTATTTTTAAGATGAGAACAGTCGTTGAAGCAGTGTTGAATGAATTAAATGCTGAATTAGATCAGTCGTTAAGTTAATCATACATTTTTTTTAAGTGTTATTTTTTGTTGGTCTTGTTATGCTTTCGCAGACTTCACCCAGTCTTTTACACTGGGATGTTATGGTAAATATAGAAGCTGGCCCAGCTTTTTTTAAGTCTGGGTGAATAAAAATACAGAAATACCAACATTTAATTGTCTCCCTAACATTGGGATTCGAAAAGTCTGGACTTTATTATTTTTGGAAACTAGAAGGAAATAGGGAAGACCATACAAAACCTACCATTTTTAACTACATTTATTCTGATATTTTAATCTATTGTTTGACCATAACAGCTGGACAAAAGTTAATATTTGAGAACAGTAACTGCTATCTTATAAATAAGCTATCCCCAGCATATTAGAGAACATTTTTCACATATATTTGTTAGTGAAGGAACCCCTCAACTATTTTTTGTATTTTTAAGATGGGAACAGTCGTCGAAGCAGTGTTAAGTGAATTGGATGTTGAATTAGATCAGTTTGTAAGTTAATCATAGCATTTTTTTAAAGTGTTATTTTTGTTTGTTGTTATTATAAAATATTGCCTTTCTTCTTTTGTTTTGTTTTGTAGATTTTGCCAGTATGGTTGGCAATTATGCTTCCCAGACGTGATGTGCCAGCCACTCTTATTTGCCGTGGTATTCATTTTCAGATGAACTACCTAAAAGTGAGAAGACAGAGAAAGCTTTGTAATGGATGGAGGGAGTTTGTTCGTACTAACAATATTGGAGTAGGAAGTACACTACATTTTAGGGTTCTGGAATCCTTAGATCGTGTGGTTTTAAATGTTAGTATTTGGCAGCCTGAACTAGAACCTTTAAGTTCAAGTTCTAGTTCTAGTTCTGGCTCTACTGTTGAAGATACCTGAATAAGATAGCATATTTGTGTGTTTTAGTTCAATGTCTATTGAATTTTTTACTTTATTCATGTGTCTGTTTACAGTTTTTGGTAAACAATATCTGAGTTTTTGGGGCAGTTATGTATGTGTAATGTAACTGTTGCCTTTTGAATTGTGATTGTTCAGTAAACAACATCACAACTGTTATGTAATGGTGCCTTTTCAATAATAAGTTGCAACTGTTATTAGATTATGGAATTTATTCTATAAATACATATCAACTTATAGTTGTTTCTTATCATCTTATTATTATAATTATCTATATTTAGATTTTTATACTTCAAGTACAACAATGTCTGAAAGTAGTGTCAATCAACCAATACCGTCACCAGCACAGTCAGGGCCACCACCCCCCACCACCACCAGGATTGCCAAATAATAAATTGGGATGTTGCAGTCCTGCAGGGTCAGATGCAGGACCACATTAATGTAATACAGTAAATGTAAAATGATATTTGGAGTATGTGTCACGTGCAAAGGCGACAAGTGCGAATGATCTACCGCGCTATTGAAGTTATAGCAGCACATCTTAATTTTAACCTTGTACCAGGATGTCCATAATGGAGTTTATGTGAAGTTTCTATGTTGTCATTTTTAATTATTAGTCTATAATTTCCAATTAGTTTACTGTTATTAGTGTAGGACCCAGATTAAAATGCTGTAATTTTCAACTGCAGAACAATATAGCTCCAGCAAAAGTACGGGGATTAATGTATGTGATATCAGCTTTTTATATATGAATAAATATTATTAAATGTTGTGATTCTGGGATTAATTTACAATTATTAGTATAGGATCCCCAGATCAAAATGCTGTTATTTTTCAACTGCATAACACAATGGTCCAGCACAAGTACTGGGATTAGTTTACAATTATGAGTATAAGACGCCAGATCAAAATGCTGTTATTTTCAGCTTCATAACACTATGGCTCCAGCACAAGTACTGGGGACTAATGTATGTGATAGCAGTTTTTTATATATGAATAAATATTATTAAATTTTGTGGTAGTAATTTAAGTTACACAATCTTTGTTGCAATTGATAACGTACAGAAACTGTAAAGACCATAGAAAATATAACTTCTTTGACTACATTTAATGTATTTTTTACAAAATACATATCCACTTAGCAGTTACTGACTTTTTGACTATAAATAACCCTTTGCAGTTAAAGCAAACTATAAAGTTTTTTGAGACTTCATCTCCTCTTATAAACTACATAGTTTTTTTAGAAAAGAAGATATGGCAGATGACGACACTCGTGTGGAGGAACTAGGCAGTTTCGACAAGAAAATCACATCATCTTACTTTGATAGAGATGATTTTGTATGTTAAAAGAAATGACCAAAGTATTTTTTATATTTTTCATTCATTTTTTCAGTGTTTTGTGATTTTTTTATTAACTGTGAAATATTATTCCTTTTAGATCTTTCCAGAAAGTTGGAAGCGGAGGCTGCCAAATAAAAATGGAATGACATGCATAATATGGAAAGATGATGATGATATATATGAGATGAACTTCAAAGTTGAAAAACACGCAAGGTTGTGTAATAGATGGAAGGATATGATTATTAAAAAAGGCTTCAGGATAGGTAATATACTTCGTTTTGATCACCTATGGCACGAGACGATCAACAATATTCCATCTATTATTTTTGAAGTTTCTGTCATAAACCATCAGGATGGTGAGGGAGATGGTGATGATGATGAAAGCAGTGATGATGATGATGATGATGATGGAGCATCAGCACAGAATCCAATTGTAATTGAATAATTTCTAGTAGTTTTAATATGTACTGTTTATGAGTACTCTATATATTTGTGTTCTAATTAAAACTATTGTGTTTATGTATTATTTTTTTTATCTAATTGTGTTTTATATATTTGCATCTCTCATCAAGTAACTGTAATGCTTGATAAATAACTGAAATAGGAAACAGAAATTCAATCATATTACAAGTACTGGAAGATCATATTCCACGTGGGTAGAAGTTCTGTGCATGAGGATTGAAGTTCTAGCCACATTACAGGTACTGGATTAGTTTACAATTATGAGTATAGGACCCAGATCAAAAATACTGTTATTTTCAAATGCATAACACTATGGCTCCAGCATAAGTACTGGGGACTAATGTATTTTTGATAGCAGTTTTTTATATATGAATAAATATTATTAATTTTTTGTTATTATGAAAATGTTGCTCATATTACAAGTACCGGGGTAAAATACATATTACAAGTACTGGGATTACTTTACAATTATTAGTATAGGACCCCAGATCAAAATGCTGTTATTTTCAACTGCATAACACCATTGCTCAGCACAAGTACTGAGATTAGTTTACAAATATGAGTATAGGACCCCAGATCAAAATGCTGTTGTTTTTCAGCTGCATAATACCATGGCCCCAGCACAAGTACTGAGACTAATGTATGTGATAGCAGTTTTTTATATATGAATAAATATTATTAATTTTGTGATTATGAAAATGTTGTTCATATTCAAACTACAGACTTCTGAAAGTTAAAAACAGAATATGTTGTGGATTTTAAATATTGTAAAAAAATTCTTATAGTAATTTAAGTTACAGAATCTTCCAAGATTTTTTATTGACTTGACTTGTCATGTAAAACGACAAAAGAATCTATCTACTTTTGTTCATGTATTGTCAACAATATAACAATGTGAATTACGTATAGTAGAGAATTTTCAGGTCATTATACTGGGTGCACTTCTAAAATAAGTAACGAGTCCCAGGATCTTATAGCAATAAAGTTACTCGACCCAAATGCTATGGATTTGCAAAGTTAAAGTAGGGAATATTTTGTGGATTTCAATATATTTTGGAACAGAGGTCTGTTGTAGTAATTTAAAGTACAAAATCTTTCCAGAATCTCTTTGATTTTTTTTTTTTGTTGTCAACTGTGTAATACTGTTACTTTAATACAGTTGAAAATCTCAGTTCAATCTTATCCTATACAGATACGACTCCACCTATCAAAAAAAGTGATATCTTCTTTATTGGATTTTGTTCAATTTTCAGAGAAAGATGCAAGGAATCTTTACAGCTTTTTTTGAGTTACAATGTCAGCTAAATAGAAGAAATATTCTTTACAAATTTTTTGTGTTTTTGTTTTCTATAAATTAGACAGTGGTGTTGTTTTTTCACTTGTACAAAACAAAATATTATTCCAAAAAAAAGGAAAAATATAAAAGCATAAAATAAAAAATGGTTTGCAATGATGAAGTAAGAAGACAACAATGGCGCCAGTTGAATAACGATGTTAGGAATTCGAAAAGTGATCCTGAGTTTTTGAAAACTGAGGTATCATTGTGAATAATAATTTGGATGTGTTGTTTGAATTTTTTGAAGCTTTCAGAGAGAAAAATAATAAAGATATGGATCGACTTTTTGATAAACTCATGGACATTGAATTGCAGAACTTTACAGACTCAACCTCTGGTTCTAGCCCCGCATTCCTAGTAATCATTAATGTTTTATTGTATTTTTTTATGTGTTTCAGAGTGTTCTGTTTTTATGCTTCCATGTGTGTGAAGCAAGTGTAATTTATCTTTTCTTGTACTTGAGGATACTTCTTTTGTATTTTTAAAAGTATCCTTTTATGTAATATTTATGTTACTGTTAATGAAAATGGCTGTAACTTTGCCTTTGTTTGTGTGTAAAATGCTGACTCTTAAATAATATTTATGTATAGTCCCAGCAATACATGCCCAACATTTTTACACCAAGCCCCAGGATATTTTTATGGAGCTTTGATTCAACGTAATACCAAGCCCCAACATTTTTATGATGGACAACAGGGGTGATTTTGAAGTGCAGCTTTATAAGCCCCAGCATTTAATGCTGGACAACAAATAAACTAATTCAAAAACCTGTTAAACAGTGTGACTCATTGTAAACAGTGTGACTTATCAGAACTGATGGTAAAATACACATTGTACCTTTTCAGAATTTTCAGAAGTGACTCTTACAAACAAATGCCAATGTATATAAATTCCCACACTAAAACAGATAGACAGGAATCCAATCTATCATTTTTGTTATTGAACAAAAAAAAAATTGTGTCAAATACTATCTGATCAAAAAGTATCTATAGAGAATAGCCACCGACCATCAAATGGCCATGGACTATCGAACGGCCACGGACCATCGAATGGCCACGGACCATTTAATGGAGGACAGGTTTTCCAGAATGGTCATGGACCATCAACTCAAAGGCATGTTACGAACTTGCCTTCAATACCAACAAACCTCTGTTGGCATTTTGACATTCTGAAGAATCAGGTGGAATCCTTGAACGAATTCAGAAATAAATGTGAAGATGAGTTGTGGAATTTAAGGTACACGCAGTGACAATATTACGAAAAACTGATGGAATTGCTTATGGTAATGGCAGATCCCCTGCAATTGCACAATGGAGGGCCAGGAGAGCCCGTGTTTAGGAATTATGGAGAATTAATAAGGTTTTAATTTGATATATTATCTATTGTTGTTCTTTCACATATTAGTAATTTTTTTTATAATGATATCATGTATTCAAAAAGGCAAACAGACAGTGTTAACATGTGTGTGAAGCAAGTGTAATTTATCTTTTCTTGTGCTTGAGGATACTTGTTTTGTGTTTTTAGAAGTATGCTTTTATGTAATATTTATGTTACTGTTAATAAAAATGGCTGTAAGTTTGCCTTTTGTGTTGTGTGTAAAATGTTGACTCTTAAATAATGTTTATGTATAGTCCCAGCAATATATGCCCCAGCATTTCTGATTAGAACTTCCTGCCCAAAAACCCTTCTCTTCCACACCATACTCCTTTAATTTGCATCGTCCAGACGAATTTCGAGTTCCTCTTTTTTTCCCCCCTTAATATTTTGTCTGGTAGAAAATGGACCATTTCCATTAGTACGTAATTAAGGTGACAACGAACAACTCTTCTGTCGATAAATTAATGTTATTGGGCGGCGTTTCGACAGTTTCAAATGTTATATTTTATTCTTTTACAAATTATTCCCCATTATATGGCTGGTTAATTTAGCTTTATAAGCTAAAATATAGCATAGCTACAGGATATTGTAATGGGACTTTGCTTCAACGTAATACTAAGCCCCAGTATTTTAATGCTGGACAACAGGGGGGTGATTTTGAAGTGCAGCTTTATAAGCTAAAATATAGCATAGCTACAGGATATTGTAATGAGACTTTGCTTCAACGTAACACTAATCCCCAGATTTTTATGCTGGGGCCAGTAGTTTAAGGCACATGGGTGCTGAAGATTTTTATCGTGAGACGTTATTGTAAATATAGAAGTTGTTCCAGTTTTTAAGAGTGTGTCAGCAAATATCTCGGGTACCAGCATTTTACCAGGATAACATTGGCATACGAGAAGACCTCGAACTGGAAGAAACATAGGGAATAACATAGAAACACAGCTTTTTTGACTACATTTATAGTGATATTTAATCTATTTTTGACTATACATATTCTCTTGGACCATAACAGTTGAACAAAAGTTAGTAACTCCTAGCCTATAAATAAGGCTTTGCAGTTGAAGTAAACAACAACTAATTGGCAACTAATTTATTTTTTCATCAAAACAATAATATGGAGGACGATCGTTGGGAGGAACTAGGCAATTTCACTATGCGAATAACAAAATCATACTTCAAAAGAGATGATTTTGTATGTTAAAAAAATTACCAAATTATTTTTTTATATTTTATTCATCTAATTTTTCAATGTCTTTGATTTTTGTATTAACTGTGAAAGTTTATTTTTTCAAATCTTTCCAGAGAGTTGGAAACAAAAGCTGCCAAATGTCAATGGAAATGCACTTTTATTTTGTGAAAATGATGACACGGATTATGAAATGAAGTTCAAGGCTGGGAAGGGACATTCAAGGTTGTGTAATGGATGGAAGGAGATGCTTCAGTGTAAAGGCTACAGACTGGGTGATATGTTTCGGTTTAATCACGTTGTTCATGAGGTTTACAACGCTGTTGCCAGTATGGTTTTTGAAATTTCACTAGTAAACTATCAGGATGGTCATGGCCACAACAATAATGATGATGATGATGATCGCAGCAGTGAAGAAGATGTAAGATCAGCCCAGAAGCCTATTATAATTGAATAAGTTTTAGTAGTTTTTATGTTTTTTCAGTTAATGTAGTTGATGAATTATGAACAGTGTTTTTTCATATTATGAACTGTATTTTTGTTTTTTTAAGTACTGTGTTTTTAAGTACTGTGTTTTTATTATCAAGTAAGATCAAAATGTTTGTTGTTCAATAAGTAAAGTAACTAGAAAATAGATAAATCGAGACAACTATTTTGCACAGCAACAAATGAAAAGTGTATTTTTTATATATAATAATCCTTGTTAAAGAATACAGAGGAAGTAAAATTTTTTTAAAAAAAAGTGCTCTATAAGTGAATAGTTTTTTTTTACTTCAGAATTGTTGCGACTGGATGAAAATAGAGAAGAATGGTTTTCTATCTATCTAGTGATGACGAGATTTCTAACTGAAAAACAAAAAAAAAATTTAACATAGCAGCTTTGGGTGTTGAATTGCTGTAAAATAGAATTAAAAAATAAAATGCAAATAGACAGACATACCTATTGTTTTTATTGAGAGTTATGTTTCTTTGAATATGGATGAAGTACTGGAGTGTGTCTTCAGGATGTCCTGTTGTGTCCACGCTTTCTACATATCCCACATTGTTTTCCCTTTTGTCTTGCATATTCTGCAGTGGAGACAAATCTTTTCTCCTGCCTTCTACCTACCTTAACTTTAAAATATGGGGGTTTTGTTATCTCTTCTTTAATGCTATCAGGTATAACCCATGATTCTTCATGTCCAACGGTGTTGATTTCCGCTTCATACTGTTTTAACCATGTTTCTCTTTTATACAATATAGAGCAATAATCGGACTTGTATAGGTGTACTCTGTCTATGGCACCAAGTGCATGTTCACAAGGCGTTTCATCCATCTGGAACTTGAGGCATTGACATTCTTTCTTCTTCAAACAAACAGTGAATTCTTTCCCTTCATCTATCACCTTAAAGCTTTGATCCGTAGTCTGGTCAACCTGTAAAAATGTGATGTATAAGACTACTTGACTAGTTTTTATTTAGTAAAAAGAAAAATAAATAAATAACTAGCATAACAGATAAAATGCTGCAATTTACTGTATCCCCCGCTTTGGATACCATGTAGTCCCAGCACAAAACCTGTGCACACTAGCAAGTCCCCATTATTTTCATAATGGGACTGCAACAAAATATCTGGTAAGTCCCAGACTTTTTTTCTGGACTTCATGAATTATCATTGACATAACACAAATCGCCTCCAAAAATAACTGTATTATTTAATATTCTCACATTCATTCTGTATACTTTTTTTATTTTTTTTTTAATTCATCATCTCTCCATTTTGATGTTGCAAAAAAAAAAAAAAAAAAATCATGCGCGCTCTTCCGTCTTTCATAAAACTAGCTCTGTAGCTTGATCATTATGTTGTCCACCATTGACAGTATTGATTTTCCCCGAGCATGTAAAAGAGCATTATTCATGGATTCCACAATATTGATGTCATCATGTCATATTTTCTATTTCGACAGCAAGCTCTAGTCCATCTCTCTGGTGGTTCTTCCATGAGGTAATCATAGGTTGCCCTATCCGTTTCTTTCATTTGATTCATGTCTTTTTCAAACTCTGCAATCGTGTAGACCCGACATGCACTATTGAATATACTTATCACTGTAGGACTCACGTTAATTCCTTTTGTTAAGGTTCTTTTCCAGATGATATACACAGATCCCATGCGCACATTCAGGATATACATTTGTAATCCCATTTGCAATTGCAGAATTACGATATGAAAGGAACAGTAAATTCTCACGGCAACCAAATGCAATGCGCAACTGCCTAAGGAACCAATTGTATGCCACATTATTTTCTGAGTCCACAACTCCAAAGGCAAGTGGGAAGATTTGGTTATTTGCATCTTTCGTCGCTGCAACCAATAGTGTCCCTTGATATCTTGACTTGAGGAATGTTCCATCTACAACTATCACAGGTCTACAATGTTTCCAGCCTTTAATAGATGCCGCACAAGCAATAAACATATATTTGAACCTGTATAATACAATTGCAGTGTAATCAGTAAAATACATGATAAAATTTTGAGTCTCAGCTTTTAGTATTGGAACCTTACTTATACATAATTACGACGTCCCAGCATTTTGTGATGGGATTCCAACAAATAACAGTGCAGTCTCAGGCCTTTTTTAATGGGGATTACTGGAATTCTACACAAAAATATATAAGTACACATTTTTTTAACCTGTTCTCAGCATCTCTCTGAAGAGCAACGTTTGAGACTGCATTGATGTCTCTTAGCACAAATAAATATGCTGGTAACTTCTGAAAGTTTTCCTCAGGCGTCCCTCTAATTAAAGACTCTCCTTCTTTTATAGCACGCCATGCCTTATTATAAGAGATTTCAACTCCCATTTTCCTTCTAATCTCTGCAACAACAAAATTAGGCTTAACATGATAATTATCGTCTCTCAGATTCTCAACTATCTCATCTCGGACAATCTTCGACGTAGCATGCTTTTGGTCTCTTTTTCTATCATCCACTGAGCAGGTGTGATTCTTCTCAAACTTCAGTATTTTGAACAGTGTGGACTGTTTAATTCTGGAAGATCGAACAGTCCACTCACATTTTTCATTCATGCACGCCAGTGAATATCTCGTTATGCTTGATCTAACAACCTTGAATTCAAAATGGTGTGCAATTGCAATTGTCTGGAAATATAGTGACACACTGGTTGTTTAAAAAAATTGATCCAACCTTGACGTCGTCCAAATCTGCATGTTCTTTCAGTATTGGACGAGGAGATTCTTTTATTTTCTTCCTTGAATACCTCTTTCTCTTTTTTGCAGCACTTGATGTCTCAGGAAGTTGAAGATTTACAAGCTGTTGTTCTGTGTTTTCAGCATGCATTAACTGTTGATGTACTGCTACAGCTTCGACAGATGGAGGCGCTAAAACTATCACTTCAAAAGCATCATCGTTGTCTATTTGCATTATCATTTGGCCTTCAGTGTAATCAACTCTCTCAGACTGTGGAGATCGTTGTGTAATGTCAATTATGAAACGTCTACTCCTATACTCGGAATTGTTCTTCATCAAGTGTGAACAGCTGATTAAATCATCGGTATTTTTTATAGGGACCCCTTTGCTTTTTCCAAGTTCCATATCAAACCATATGACTGTCTCAAAATATTCTTCATCTAAATCTATCTTTTTCCAAAGGTTTTTTCTGAAATCTTCAAATGTATCTATTTCAGTATGCAGAAAAGTCCTTGTCTCATGATCTATGTTGTTAGCTTGGATAAGCTTGGAGTTTTGACTGATGACTGAGGAACGGATTCAAAGGACCTGTTCCTTTGAATCACTGCAGCAGAATAGATAATTCATGCAAAATCGTTTAAGTTGAGATATTATTAATTATCCTAAAACTAATGTTTATCTTGATAATTATGCAGGTCTAAACGGATACGAAAAGATTGCATAAACTAAAGGATAAGGATAGAAGATCCGGATTCTCAAGAGAAGAATCCAATTAGGACTCAAACTCAAGGGAGCTTTGGAGTTCTAATTCATCAAGACTTCTTGGCTGCTGGAAGCTATAAAATGTGGAGAATATCAGCCATAGAAGTATACACAAATACAGAGAGCATCGAGCAAAAGCTGAAAAGAGTTATTAGCTTATTTGTGTAATCAGTTAGCTACAGTAGAACTAAGTTAGAACCTGTTCCTTAGATTGAATCTTGTAAAAGTTCAAGTCTTAGTTCAATTGTAGTAAGCAAAAATCGAGTTGTAAACTTTCTGGTTCAAGTCGTGGACTTGACACAACTTCACTGATCGTGAGAAAGATCACTAAAGGATTAGAGTTAGTCCTAGGTTAGTAAGAGTGAGTCTTGTAACCAAGTGGATCTTTTTACATAGTGAAGTTGAAATCCTACTTGAGAAGTAGGTCGTGGTTTTTTGATCCCGAGTCAAGGGGTTTTTCCACGCTAATATCTGGTGTTCAATTACTTACAATTTTAATTCCGCATATCATATAGTAAAGGAACACATTTTAAGGAACTGGTCCTTAAAACAGTAAAGTGGTGTAATCGTGGGAAATAACAATTGGTATCAGAGCAGGTTATCCTTGAAAAGGCTAACACCTAGGATTAGATGAGTACATCACGAGAGAACAGTGAGGGCCAGTTAATGGTTAGAGCACCTTATTTCAATGGGAATTACTATTTATGGTGGAAAGAGAGGATGCGTGATCACCTTCAAGCAGAAAACTACTAATTGTGGGATATAGTAACTGAAGGTCCCATGATCCCAATGAAGAAGGATGCTGAGGGAAACGATGTTCCCAAAACCAGAAAGGAAGGCAATGCTGAAGACATAAAGCAATGGAAAAAGAATGCAAAAGCTAGGAAGTGGCTTGTTGGTGGACTTAGTCCTGACGAATGCACTAGAATCAGAGGGTATGCCACTGCAAAGGAGATTTGGGATGCTCTACAAGTTGCACACGAAGAAACAAGTCAGGTAAAAAGGTCCAGAGATACACTTTTTTATGCTGAATATGAAAGTTTTAAAATGAAAGAAGAAGAGTCAATCTCTGAAATGTATACTAGATTTAATGCCATTGCTTCTGAACTGATCTCTTTGGGAAGGGTTTTAACTGTGGAAGATAGAGTAGAAAAGATTTTAACTACGGTTCTTCCAGATTCTTGGGAGATCAAAGCTTGTGCTATCATAGAAAGCAAAGATTTAACCACTCTATCCTTAGATGAGCTTATAGGCAATTTAAAGACTTATGAACTGAGAAAAAAGGTTAAAAACATAGGAGCACCAGTTAAAACTGAACCTAACCTAGCCTTGACTGCTGGTGATAAAATCATTGATGATAAGGAACTGGTCCTTATTGCTAAAAGTGTTCAGAAATATTTGATTAAGAAAAAGGCTATTAGTGGACAGGGTAGGTCTACTAACATGAAACAGGCTGGAGAATGCCACAAATGTGGAAGCGCGGAGCACTACATCAGCAAATGTCCAATTATGGAAGGAGAATG
The DNA here is from genome assembly GCA_029990575.1 of Petunia axillaris subsp. axillaris. NCBI lineage: Eukaryota > Viridiplantae > Streptophyta > Magnoliopsida > Solanales > Solanaceae > Petunia > Petunia axillaris. The sequence continues at coordinate 165,390,481 of JARKNS010000008.1, forward strand.
GAGGAAGAGATTCATTGAGGAAAGGAAAAAGGCTAGGGAACAGGTCCATAAGAAAAGTGGAAATCCCAAAGCAATGGTTGCAGGATGGAAAGACAGTGAAGACGAAATAACTGATGATGATCTGGATGAGGATCTTGCTCTAATGGCTCTTGGAGATTCAGAAAATGAAGAAGATGCTGAAGTATTTGTTTCTAAACTCAAAGATGATGTAAAAAGCATGCCTAGAGAAAAATTGGTTAAAGTATTCCATATTGTGCTAAATGAATTTAAATCTCTAAGGGATAGCAATCATCAACTGCATGATAAAATTGATTGTTTAGAAGCAGAATGCAAAGAGAAAATAGTTAAAAATGATTTTCTGGAAAGGAACATTAGCATTCTTGAGGAACAGGTCCTCACACTTGAATCAACTGCTCAGGAATTAGAAAATGTTGAAACAGTTGAAAAAGGTAAAGGTATTGCTAATTCTCATCAGATCATTGCTGAAGAGAAACTGAAAGTCACAGTTGATGAACTGTGTAAATAAGATGAGAAGATAAGATCTCTAGAAGAAGACTTGGTTAAAACAAAAATGGAACTAAGAAAAACTGTAGAATGGAACAAGTCTTCTGAAGCACTAGAATGGTTACAAGAAAATCATAGTAATAATAGGAAAGGTATTGGATTCATGAAAGCACAGAGTTCATCCAAATGGGATCCAAAGAGTATGTACTTATCACTTCCTGAAAACTGGCTATGCACTCATTGTGGGAACACTGGTCACCGGAAAGAAAATTGTCAGTCTTTAAAAAGGGCTGCCCAGAGGAACAGGTCCTATAAACCTGTTCAAAATTCTGTGAAACAGAAGAATAGGTCCTATAAACCTGTTCAACATTCTGTAAAAAAGGAAACTGTTCACACAAAGAAACCATTACCATTTTGGGCTAGGAGAGATCTGATTCATCTTTTTTCTAAAGGAAAGGACCCAAACTAGCTTGGGTTCTTAAAATTAACCCCTAATTTTCTTTTGCAGGCTAGAGTGAAGGAGATAAACTACAAATAGTACATGGACAGTGGTTGCTCAAGGCATATGACAGGGCATAAGGAACTGTTCCTTTCACTCTCAGCCTTCCAAGGAGGAAGTGTTTCCTTCGGTAATGGTAAGAAAGGGGAAATCATTGGAATTGGAAAGGGAAATAGGCATGGAAACATCTACAAAGTAGACTTGCTGAAACTATCTAATGGAAGCTTGAGTTGCTTAAGTGTGGTGCAAAATGATCCCCTCCTATGACACAAAAGACTAGGACATGCTAGTCTTTCACAATTGAACAAACTTGTGTCCAAGGACTTGGTGATAGGTCTTCCTAACATCAAGTTTAATGATGAAAAAGTATGTGAAGCATGTGCCATGGGGAAGTAGGTAAAATCCTCCTTCAAATAGAAGAAACAGGTAAGTACCACTAAACCTTTGGAACTGGTCCATATGGATTTATGTGGTCCAATGAGGACAATGAGTCGTGGAGGTAGAAGTATGTTATGGTATTGGTGGATGATTACTCCAGATTTACATGGACTATATTTCTTGCATCTAAAGAAGAAGCATTTAATGCATTTTCAATTTTTGCTAAGAAAGCTCAAAGAACTCTAGATAATCATATTGTAGCCATTAGGTCAGATCATGGAACTGAATTTGAAAATCATATATTTTTCAATTTCTGTAATGAAAATGGCATTAATCATAATTTCTCTTCACCTAGAACTCCACAACAAAATGGTGTAGTGGAAAGGAAATATAGGACTTTAGAGGAAATGGCAAGGACTATGTTAAAATCTGGAAATCTTCCACAAAACTTTTGGGCTGAGGCTATTAATACTGCATGCTACATAATAAATAGATGTATGACAAGGCCATTAATAGAAAAGACCCCATATGAATTGCTTAAGGGAAGAAAACCCAATATCTCTCATCTTAGGGCTTTTGGTTGCAGATGTTTTATACACAACAATGGGAAAGATGCCTTAGGAAAATTTGAGTCAAGTTTGGCATCTGGAACCCAAGCCAAGGAACAGGTCCATAATTGGAACAAAATGGGTTTTCAGAAACAAACTTGATGAGGATGGCATGGTAACAAGAAATAAGGCCAGGCTAGTCGTTCAGGGATATAGTCAAGAGGAGGGCATCGACTATGATGAGACTTTTTCTCCAGTTGCAAGACTGGAAGCAATAAGACTTCTTATAGCCTTTTCTACATACATGGAATTTACTCTACATCAAATGGATGTTAAGAGTGCGTTTCTGAATGGTTACCTGAAAGAAGAAGTGTATGTCAAGCAACCTCCAGGATTTGAAAGTGAACAGTTCCCTGAACATGTGTACAAGTTAGACAAGGCCTTGTATGGGCTCAAGCAGGCACCAAGAGCATGGTATGAGAGACTATCAAAATTCCTACTCCAGCATGGATACAAGAGAGGTAAAATTGATAGTACATTGTTTTTAAAAGAAAAAGTGTTGGTTTGTGTGCTAGGTTTCAATCAGATCCTAAGGAATCTCATTTGAAAGTTGTTAAAAGAATATTGAGGTATCTGAAAGGAACAGGTCCCTTTGGACTTTGGTATCCAAAAGGTGGTAGCTTTAATCTTGTTGGATATACTGATGCTGACTATGCAGGTTTCCTTGTTGATAGAAAAAGTACCTCAGGCATGGCACACTTTCTTGGTGAGTGCTTGGTTTCTTGGGGAACCAAGAAACAAAATTCAGTGGCACTTTCCACTGCTGAGGCTGAATATGTGGCAGCTGCTTCATGTTGTTCACAGTTGTTATGGATCAAACAACAATTACAGGATTTTGGTGTTGATGTAGGAACTGTTCCTATCTATTGTGATAACACTAGTGCTATTAATATGACAAAGAATTCAGTGCATCACAAAAGGACTAAACACATTGATATAAGACATCATTTCCTAAGAGACAATTATGAAAAAGGTTTGATCACCATAGCATTTTGTCCCACTGAAAAGCAAATTGCTGACATTTTTACAAAAGCTCTAGGTAGAGATGATTTTGAAAGAAATAGATTGAAATTAGGGATGATTAAATTCACATAAAATCATCAATGCTTTACTTCATAATTGGCTAGAAAATTGCACTTAAAATGAATTTTATTCAAGTCATTATGAATGATTCAGTCCAGCTTAATACTTAAATGTATACTCTTATGCCATATCTCTTATTTAGAGTTGCTAATATTGAATGATGTTACCCTTATGCTCTTAGAATTTCAGATGATCAAAATGTTGCAAATTGGAAGGACACTGAATTTTTGTGTTAAATTCAGGTATGTACTCGTTATTATTCAGTTAATTTAGAAGTATAAAGGCTATAGGTAACTTGTGATTAGGATAAATCCCACTAAGTTCCCTACCCATATCCAAATTGCAAAAGAGTCCCATCGGAGGAACAGTTCCCACTCTGAAAATGTAACCTGGCAGCCCAACAACTCTATTTCTCCAGGACACTCCCAAGAGTCCATAACCGTTGCATGTTGTGCTGAGGTAAGTTGATCGATTTCTACTCTAACTCCACTACCTAATTCACTCTATAAATACACTTCTTCTCCCCCATTATTCTTTTACCTTGTTCATCAATTAAAATTATCAAAATTTCAGAAAGAATAGTCCGTTATTTGTTAATTCGAATTGCAAGAATGTCTATTTCTTCTGATAACTCTTCAACTGCACCCACTGCTGAACAACCAAAAAATCTCAATCCTTCCTCACCCATGGAAACCACTGACCTAAACCCTGAAATTCCTGAACCAATCCCAGAAATACCTGAACCTGAAATTCAGGGGGAAGGACCAGTTCCCACGGCTGAATCAATTGCTGAGCAGGTTGAGGATTTATCACGTGCTATGGTGTTGTATCAGTATCAGGTAAACTTCACCTATCCCTTAAATGTTGTGATAGATGAGGAAGAAAAGGGAGAGGGGTCTGAGGCTGCTCTTGAGAGGGAACCTATTAAGAGGTTGGAAGCACCCATGCATGGGTCATCAGGGTCTCCAGAGGCTGCTTTTAGAGCACCCATGGAGGATGTGATAGATGTTGATGAGGCTATAAGTGATAGTGATAAGCCCTTGGTGGATTTGATCAACATTAGGAGTCTAAAAAGAAAATTGGCTAGAAAGGGACCCAATGATGACCATGTGACTGCTGAAATTGCTACTAAGTTGAAGAAAATAGGTGATAGTTATAAGCCCGGAAATAAGCAGAAAGTTGGAAGTTCCTCCAAGGCAAAAGGACTTGTTCCTTCTGTCTCAACCCCTGCTTCTGGGGTTAGGAGGACAAGAAGTGCTGCAAAAGTGGCTGATAAACAATTAGCTACTGCCTTAGAAAGGAGCAGAAAAGGGAAAGGAAAACATGTTGTTGAAAATGAAGAAGTGGAGGATATTGATCTTGCTGATTTTTCTGAGGATGATGAGATGGTAGATGCTGAGGAGGTTGTGCCTCAGTCCAAGAAAAGAAAAGTTGCTGAGAGAAGGGTAACAAGAAGCTCGGTTAAAGCTGCAGAGAAGTCTGCTAGGAGGACCAGGTCCTCCAAGAGAGTTGTTGTTTCTGAAAGTTCTGCTAGTGACAGTGATGAGTCCTTTGCTGGAGAAGAGATTGATAGTGAAGCTGAAGGGATGAGTCTGTGCACTGTATTCATGATGACATGTTGACCAGGAAGGTGTTGAAAGGTCGGGTAATGTCTGATGTGCAAGAAGAAGGAATGTTATGGCTGTTGCAAAAACTGCATGCTCAGGGTTGGAGGGACATGGTCCTTAAGATCTCTGGTAGGTGTGCAAAGGGGATGGTGCAAGAGTTCTACAAGAACCGCTCCATCAAAGAAGATAGGATTACTACCTCTGTCAATGACAATGTAATCATGTTTGATACAAGGGAACTTGGTGAGCTGCTGGGATTCCTTTTACTGGGTATGGCAACTATGTCAAGAAGGTTTGGCCTGACTTGACCAACTTGCCTACTGATCTGGAGATCACTAGGAAGTTTGCTGAGAATGAAGGGGAAGAGAAACCCAGGGCAGTGCAGAAGAGTGAGATGCACCCACAGCACCAATTATTATTTGAGTTTGTGAACAAAATTATGCTGCCAAGGCAGGAAAAAGAGGAATTGCCAGTTTCATGGACCTGGTCCTTATGGAACTGTTGGACACTGAAAAGCAGATCAACTGGCCCAGCTTTATGATCCACCTGATAAAAAGGGTGATTGCTGGGAAAAGAAAGCACTCCTTGCCGTTTGGTTTCATCCTGACTGATGTGTTTACAAAGTTGAAGATTCCCTTGGAAGGGGTAGTGAAGGCTACAAAGAAGGAAAAGTTTGGCTGTGCCACATTGATAAGCTGTGATTTTCCAGTTCAGGCTAATCCTCCACAGGCTGGTGTTGGGAGGCAGCCATTGAACAACAAAGTGAGGGCACTTAGGCAACAGGTTGCTATTCAGGCTGCTGAGATAGCAAGGTTGGAAGATGAGAAGAATTACTGGAAGGCAGAGGCCTCAAAGGCAAAGGAGACCAATGAGGGAATGCTCAAGCAGATGTTTGAGTTGCTTAACAAGTCTCAGGGACCTGGTCCTTCCACATCCTGACTACCTTAGCCTTAGCCTTTAGCCATCTTTTGTCTAGTGGGATCTAGCCTAGTCTAGTGCCTTAGCCTTTTTCTTCTTTAGTCTTTGGATAATTCTGTAGTACTTGCTTGTATCCCCTGATTTCATCTTTTGGTTTAATGAATTGTCTTTGATGGCTAATATCATTGTCTTGCAGTTGCTTTAATATGATTTATGTTTGCATTTTGAGTTGCCTCAATGGCCATGTGCTGATTAATTCTAACACTTGAGTTATATTTTTTATGCAACCTTTTCAATGATGCCAAAAGGGGGAAGAGTAAGTCTGATTTTGCATGAAGTTATACCTAATTGAAAATCTGTTCCTCTGTTCTTTAATGATAAACTAATTCTCCACTGATTGATTGTCTTGTTGAGCTTAAGTTGTACTTCAGGACATTAAGGATATGCAGCTATGCTTATGAATTTGTCATCATAAAAAATGGGGAAATTGTTAGCTTGGATAAGCTTGGAGTTTTGACTGATGACTGAGGAACGGATTCAAAGGACCTGTTCCTTTGAATCACTGCAGCAGAATAGATAATTCATGCAAAATCGTTTAAGTTGAGATATTATTAATTATCCTAAAACTAATGTTTATCTTGATAATTATGCAGGTCTAAACGGATACGAAAAGATTGCATAAACTAAAGGATAAGGATAGAAGATCCGGATTCTCAAGAGAAGAATCCAATTAGGACTCGAACTCAAGGGAGCTTTGGAGTTCTAATTCATCAAGACTTCTTGGCTGCTGGAAGCTATAAAACGTGGAGAATATCAGCCATAGAAGTATACACAAATACAGAGAGCATCGAGCAAAAGCTGAAAAGAGTTATTAGCTTATTTGTGTAATCAGTTAGCTACAGTAGAACTAAGTTAGAACCTGTTCCTTAGATTGAATCTTGTAAAAGTTCAAGTCTTAGTTCAATTGTAGTAAGCAAAAATCGAGTTGTAAACTTTCTGGTTCAAGTCGTGGACTTGACACAACTTCACTGATCGTGAGAAAGATCACTAAAGGATTAGAGTTAGTCCTAGGTTAGTAAGAGTGAGTCTTGTAACCAAGTGGGTCTTTTTACATAGTGAAGTTGAAATCCTACTTGAGAAGTAGGTCGTGGTTTTTTGATCCCGAGTCAAGGGGTTTTTCCACGCTAATATCTGGTGTTCAATTACTTACAATTTTAATTCCGCATATCATATAGTAAAGGAACACATTTTAAGGAACTGGTCCTTAAAACAGTAAAGTGGTGTAATCGTGGGAAATAACATATGTACTTATAATCTGGTGTCCATTTCCCATTGAACGCAAGACAATACATTCTTTAGCCATTACCAGCAGTTATAAACATAGTAAACACACTAAACTAAGTGACAAAGAAAATTATATGGTAAAATACTGTAATTGTAGCTTAATATTGAAAGCTTAAGAACTGCTAACCTATAAACTAAATATACATATCCATAGTATAATGGCTAATTATACAGAGGAGGGGATTTTGAAGTGCAGCTTTATAAGCTAAAATATAGCATAGCTACAGGATATTGTAATGGGGCTTTGCTTCAACGTAACACTAAATCCCAGCATTTAGTGCTGGACAACAGGGAATTTTTGAAGTGCAACTCTATATCCTAAAAATATCGCATAGCTACAAGATATTATAATGGGGCTTTGCTTCAACGTAACACTAAAACCCAGCATTTAGTGCTGGACAACATGATTTTTTGAAGTGCAGCTTTATATGCTAAAATATAGCATAGCTACAGGATATTGTAATGAGACTTTGCTTCAGCTTAACAATAAGCTCCAACATTTAATGCTGGACAATAGGTGATTTTGAAATGCTAAGCTAAAATATAATCATAGCTACACGATATTGTAATAGGGCTTTGCTTCAACATAACACTAATCCCCAGCACCTAGTGCTGCATACCCTTTTGAACTCAATGCAGTTTCATATTAAATATATATAACAGTAAATTCGCGTCACATAAACAAATTCGTTGAATGAATCGCATATTTTACAGTACAAATGAGATCATAATCACGAATTTTTATTTCAAATAGATGTTTTACAGTCAAAAAAATAGATATATTTCCGCAAAATAACTGAAATTCAGCACAGAAACATCACAGAAATTGAGAAAACGCAGCTCAAATTACCTTTTACAGTTTGAATTTGAACTTCGGGAGAGAGAGAATGATGATCTGGAGAGAGAATGTGTGCTTTGCTCTGTCTTTTTTTCACGCGTGATTTGTATTTATGTTGAGCTGTAGGTTTTTAAGGGTAGTTCAGTAAATTCAATGTATGTGGTGTTGTTAGCGGCAGTAGCCTGTATCGTACGTGAGTCATTATTGGCTATTTCTCAATGAATTTTAAAACTGTGGATGAAACTCATTTAACGTGTCGAAAATTGGCTAGTCATCAAATTTTCCCATGAAAAGCCGATCTCAAGTCAGGATAAGGGAGAAGAGTTTGTTGTACGTTGATGGAAGCTAAAACAATCATATTATTATTTGTCACTTGACGGGACCATTAAAACATAAAATGGACGAGTAATATATCATCCTTAGCTCTCAATGCAAGCAACAAGGTGAAGCACTGATCAATCCAGGACACGAATTAAATGTATAACATGGTATTCATTGACTTTTAAATAAAATATTTTCAAAAGGTTGTAAGAATGATTTTCTCAAACGCGTTCCTGTGATCGTGCAAACCTTATATAACTACCATATATGGCAACAACTATATATGTGGAAACAGTAGAAGAATTAAGAGCGCCACTTCTTCATGAAATTGATGAAAGTAGTACCAATGACTGTTGCTTTCCCTATTCTTCTTGTCTTGTTCTTCTTTTCTATTAGCAGCCAATGTCATCCTTTAGACCCTCTTAACCCTGATGAAATCAACCAAATTAGAGTCATTGTTCAAAAGTCTCACCTTGGTTCTCTCTCCAATTTAACATTTCATTTTGTAGACCTTGAAGAACCAGAAAAGAAAGATGTCATTCATTGGTTGTCCTTGCTTGAAGCAAAAAATGTCTCATTTCCTTATCGTCGAGCCAGGGTAGTGGTTCGTGCTAGTGGTGAGACACATGAAGTGACAGTAGACTTGGTGTCTAGCTCTATCATATCAGAAAAGTTGTACACTGGCCATGGCTTTCCCCCTTTTACTCTCAATGAAATTATACAGTCCAGCATATTGACATTGGCTAGTCCTAAATTTCAAGATTCAATCTTGAAAAGAGGCTTGAATATATCTGAAGTCAGCTGCATACCATTATCTGTTGGATGGTTTGGTCAGCTGAAAACCAGAAGGGTTCTTAGTGTTCCATGCTTTTATCTCGGAGGGACTACTAATTTTTGGGCAAGGCCTATTGAAGGAATAACTACACTAGTAGATGTTGAATCAATGAAGATCATTAAGTATGTGGATAGGTTTAGAGCCCCCTTGCCTAAAGCAAAAGGTGCTGATTTCAAATCGTCGAGCCAGGGATCAGTCACTTGCAATAACACAGATCCCTCCAGGATAAACATCGAAGGAAATGAAGTCAAATGGGCTAATTGGAAATTTCATGTTGGATTCAACACCAGAGCAGGGTTGATCATATCTACAGCTTCTATATTTGATGCAGCAAGAAATGAATATCGACGTGTGCTCTATAGAGGTCACGTCTCGGAGACATTTGTTCCTTACATGGATCCTACATTTGAATGGTACTATAGGACATTCATGGATGTTGGTGAATTTGGTTTTGGGAGATCTGCTAGCACCCTTGTCCCGTCGCTGGACTGCCCAAACAATGCAGTGTACATGGATGGTTACATGGCTGATTCACAAGGCCAAGTAGTGCAAGTCCCACAAGCTATTTGCATTTTTGAACGATATGCTGGCGATGCTGCATGGAGGCATACAGAAATTGGAGTACCTGGAAATTTGGTAAGCCTCTAAAATTAAAAATTTCTCTTGTAAATTGTGGTCATCCTGTTGACATAATTAACTTGGGTGGTTTTGCAGAACACCAAGGGACAGCAAGAAGTTAATTTGGTGATCAGAATGGTAACAACAGTTGGAAATTATGACTATATACTTGATTGGGAGTTCAAACAAAGTGGATCCATTAAAGTTGGAGTAAGAATTAAGATACTTATCAATCATTTTGACATTTATCTTTTAATCTTAATCTTATCCTTTTCTTTTCGTTGGTGAAGGTAAGTCTAACAGGAGTGATGGAGATGAAGGCTGTGAAATACACGAACAACGATCAAATAACTCAGGATGTTTATGGGACACTTGTTGCAGAAAACACAATTGCAGGCAACCATGATCATTTCCTTATTCACCACATTGATCTTGATGTTGATGGTACTGAGAATTCATTCTTGAAAGCCAAACTGAAAACTAAAAGAGTAATGGACCAGAGAATGTCACCAAGGAAGAGTTATTGGACTGTTGTTAAAGAAACTATGAAAACAGAATCTGAGGCTAAGACTCAACTGGGGATTGAACCAACTGAACTATGGTTTGTTAATACTAAGAAAAAGACTAAGGTTGGAAATGATGTAGCTTATAAGTTAATTCCAGGTAGACCATCCATGTCCTTGCTATCAGATGATGATTACCCTCAAATTAGAAACTCTTATACCAAGTATCAATTATGGGTGACTCCTTACAACAAATCGGAAAGATGGGCTGGAGGATTTTATGCTGATAGAAGCCATGGTGATGATGGCCTCGTAAACTGGAGTCGGAGGTAATATCTTGTCTCTATTTGGGGTTTAACTTCTATAAGCATGAGAATCAGGCAGACGACAAGCTGCAAAAACAACAGGTTAAATTACACTCACGGTGTAAAAGTATTTTACACTGTCAACGTATATAAGTTAAATTCCTCTAGATATTACAACCTATACTTCAAAGATCATTCATTTCCTGAATCCAAATCCTATTTCAGGTTTGATGAATGCCTTAATTTTCTGTACTTGTGCTTGATCTGCTTAATCAGATGAATTAATATTTTGTTATTTTTGCAGGAATAGATCAATTGAAAACAAGGACATTGTGCTCTGGTACACACTTGGATTCCATCATATACCTTGCCAAGAAGATTATCCAGTAATGCCAACAATCTATGATAGTTTCGAGCTCAGGCCAACAAATTTCTTTGAAAGAAACCCGTTGCTGGAACAATGATATCTTCTTGCACAATTGATCAGTTTGGATAAATGTAGAAGCCAAGATTCTTGTGTTTTTATTGAAGGAACTAAATAATAGTAACATGGCTTTGATGATTAATTGTTTTCTTTCATTTTGTTCCTGAATGCTGCATCTATCCTTCTCATTATTTTCGATTCTATTTATTAGCTAACTATATTACCTTCAAGTTTTTGGAGATTGTTTATTCTGTCAAATTTCTATATGTAGAAGAGAGAACATTTGTGTTAGTCAAATTTCACGTACATTGCATTGCACGAACTACTTAATCTAAGCAGCTCCCTTAGACGTAAAACTCTATCTGCAAACTCTCCTAGACTTCTACAAACGTCACCTTAAATTTTGCAGATTAAGAGTAAAGGTATCAGATTGATTAGCTTTTAATTCCTCGAATACAATTTATGGGAAGGTCAACTTGCCAAAATTTACGTTGTGGATAATGTTATGATAGAGTATTATTTAGAGTAGGACCTTCCCGTTATTTTAAATTATCCTTTGGCAGAACTAATTTTTTTCCAAGCTTAACGAATGGACCTAGTCAGAGTTGAACATTTGAAGACTTAACACGTTCAGATGCCGTTAAATGTTGTAATGTTATGTGTTTAAATGTGAAAAATGAAAGTCAACTACTTTATACGCATAATTTACTGAGTATGATCGTGTACAAGGGTCCTCTTTTTGTGCCAAACAAAAGGAAATGCATATATACTCCCTCCGTTCCAAAATAGTTGTCATAGTTTCCTTATTAGTCTGTTCAAAAAGAATGGCACAATTCTAAATTTGGAAATATTTTTGAGTTGAAACTACTACTTTACCCTTAATGAAATGCTTTATAGCCACATATTTATATATGACTTATTTTGGACCACAAGTTCCAAAAGTCTTATCATATTTCTTAAACCCCGCTCCAAGTCAAACTATGACAATCATTTTGGAACGGATGGAGTAATATTCTTGGCTCTCAGAATAACAAAAGATGTCAGCCTTTGCCAGATTGTTTAGTACTAAATCAATAAGTATTCAAGGGCAAATTCTATTGATCCGATGATGGGTGTCAATTGAATCCCCGCATTGTGTATTTAAATATGAGTTTTGTCGACTTACTACAGTCATGTTGTAGTATTGATCCCCTTTACATAAATAAGCTTTTGCCATGGCTAATATAACCCAAAATTATTTAAGGCGGCAGGTTCAGATTCTATTATATATTTGAATCTCCTTATTAAAATTTCTGATTCTGCTAATTTGATTAACCCGTCCAAATTTTACCCAACATGTCCATTTACCACATCTAGTCTATACTTACCAAGTACTATTTGAAGCTTTATTTCATTCCTGAGTGCTTCATATCTCGAATTTTACTTTCCCATATTTTTGTGAGGACGTCAACTTTATCCGTACTGTAGATGATGTGATGATGGCCTTATATTTAAAATCAGACCTCTTTTTTTCTAAATAATTATCCTTTAGGTACTGAATTAAGTTTAATCAATCTTAAGCATTAAGAGTGGCCGTAGTCAGAGGTCAAAGTTTGAAGGATTAATATATTCAAAGTTTAGACAATTTGTTTGATTAGGGTTTCGTGAGGAGAGTTTTGTTTTTCTCAAGCCTAAAAGGGACACAAATTTCTTTTCCACTTTCTTTTATTGTCTTGGCATCATTAAGAGGCTGATTAAGAGGGGGAGGGATTGTTTTGCAAATATTAAAAGATTATAACACAAATGTGGGGCAAAAACACCTGGCGGAGAAGTACAATGTGGGGGGCAAACTTGTACACAATATATATATACACTGATACACTCTCTCTCTTCTGCAAATCAATCCCATTTCCCCATTTCATTTCACTTCTCACAAAAGCTCTTCAACTACACCCCATTTCTCTCTCTTTCAGTTTCAAAAAACAAACTGTGAATCGTCAAAATTTGTTCGTTTTTTCTTTGATTCCGTCAAATTTGTGGTGGAACTAAACCGATTGTTGCATATTTCCATTCATCAAGTAAAAACAGGTAGTTTTTCAACTTTAAAGAAAAAATTAGAATATAGTTCGTTTAAAAAATCTTGTTTCGTTTTCTGGTGTCAGTTCATTTTCTGGTGCACATTTCCGTTCATCAAGTTAAAATAGGTACTTTTTCAACTTTTTTAAAGCAAAAACAAGAATATGGTCCGTCTGAAAATCCTTGTTTCATTTTTCTCGTTTGAGTTCATTTTTCTGAGTTTGTGTACAGATTTTCTGGTGCACGTTCGTTTGAAAACCCAGAATTCACTGGAAAAAAAATCGTCTCTTCGGTTCCCACGAAAAAATTATGTGTAAACATCTGAAATATGTGTAAATATATTTGCAAATGTGTACACATCTTTGCAGATGTGTAAACAAAAGATGACTGTATATCTGAAAAAATGGGCATAGATCTGCAAGATCTGTACACATATTCTTGATGTGTACACATATTGTTTTATGTGTACACATATATCCTTATGTGTACACATATTCTTGATGTGTGTACATAAAAGAAGTTAAAAAAAGGGTTTATCAATTTTACACATATTTTAAATGTGTACACATAAGGTTATATGTGTACACATATAATTTTATGTGTACACATATTCTTGACGTGTGAACACAAGTTAAAAATGCACTACTATTTTTACACATATTCTTGATGTGTACACATATTGTTATATGTGTACACATATTGTTGTATGTGTACACATATAACAATGTATCTGCACATTTCCATGTGTAATTCTATTAGATGCTATTTTCATTTAACCTAACTATGTTATTCCTTTTATTTGCTATGTAGATACAATGGTTAGCACACGTCGTGAGGAGGCTAGTGGTATCAGTAGGGGTGGCAAGAGGAAGGCTGATGGAAGAAGCGAGACGTCTGAAAATGCTAGCAAAAGAACTAGAACTGCCAGCGGTAAAGCACGATCAAATGAGGCCCAATCAGAGAGCCAAACCAGCATATATATGTGTGCACCTGTATATGTTAATCAAATCGTTGAAGAAGTTAATCAACAAGCGGCACTCATAGATAGTGGATCAAAAAATGAGGGCTCTGCAACTCAGGTGGGTGAAAATAAGGAGGGTGATGTAGAATGCAATAAGGGAGAAAAGAATGCAGTGGAGAAAGAAAGTGATAGAGTTATTGGTGATAGAGAAGAAGAGGCTGGTGATAGAGAAGAAGAGGCTGGTGAAAAAGTTATTAGTGAGGTTATTGAAAAAGAAGGTGATGCTAGTGGAAGGGATGGAGTAGAAGAAGGAGCTGTTAGTGGAAGGGATGGGGTAGAAGAAGGAGCTGTTAGTGGAAGGGATGGGGCAGAAGAAGGAGCTGCTAGTGGAAGGGATGGAGTAGAAAAAGATGATGTTGTTGGTGTTAGTGGAAGGGAAGAAGAAGTAGAAGGTGTTGGTAGTGTTAGTGGAAGGGAAGATCAAGTAGAAGGTATTAGTATTAGTGGAAGGGAAGATCAAGTAGAAGGTATTAGTATTAGTGGAAGGGAAGATCAAGTAGAAGGTATTATTGTTAGTGGAAGGAAACAAGTAGAAGAACAAGAACGTGGAAGACAACAAGAAAGCGGTGAAAGTGGAGAACGTGTTGGTACTGCTTGTGGAGTACAAGAAGAAGGTGGAGAACTTGTTGGTACTGCTGCCGGAGAAAAAGAAAAATTGGCAAAACGTGCTGCCTTGAGAAATTGGAGGTCGTTGTTGAGAAAGATAATACAGGATGATGACAATGCTGAGAAGGAGTTGGATAATGCTGAGAAGGATGCTGAGAACTTGGATAACATTGATGATGATGATGAGCAGGCGGATGAAGAAGAAAGTGTTGGTGCAAAATCAGTAGAGGCAGCCCCAGAAGTGGTATGTGTTTATGTGCAAACATATTAATAACGTGTACACACAGATATTTCGTGTACACATAAGATATATGTGTACACAAAGAAATTATGTTTGAAAAAGACTAACTGATCAGTATCTCTTAATCATTTGCAGGTTGAGGAGGGCACAATGACTTACCATCCTGATATGAATCTCAGGACCTTTATGGAGGAACATGGAGAGTTCACCGTGGCCAAGGTCACACAAAGATCCTCCCTTTCTGGGGATATGAAGAAATTTCGAGAGGCTTTGACTAATCTGGATGTGTTGGATGAGTTTAAAAGTTCAGTGTTTGGGCACTTGTTGGGTTTGAGCGATAAAGCAATTTTTCCTCCAAAACTAGTCCATGGGCTCCGATTGCGGACCATAAAATGCAAGAAGACAAAGGAGGTATGGTTCAAATTTAATAACCTTCCTGCTCGTTTTGGACTGAAGGAATTTGCATTAATGACGGGATTGTCCTGCCATGATTACCCTAGTGATGTTTTTCTGGATGATGTGAAAGCGAAGGGGCAACAGATGTGGGACACGTTAATCGAGGAGAATGGAGGGAAAAAGACTGTTTTTGGAAGTGAGCTATTGAGAGTGATCAGTGAAGGTGATCTAGATGCCAGGACGAAGTTTCGTCTTTCCCTTGCTTGGTTTGCGCACTCAATCTTATGTTCGAAGGATGCGCGCACAAGTGTTGATCCTTTATTTGTAATGTTGGCTCATAGGCCTACCACATTCTTCGCCAAGTATCCTTGGGGGAGAAAAAGCTTTGAGATGACAATTCAGAGCCTAGTCAAGCCAATGTCTGTTGAAATAAAAGGATACAACTTGTATGGCTTCCCATGGGCATTTTTTGCATGGGCATATGAAGCCATTCCATCCCTTCGGCACCCGGAATTTAATGACAAACCCACAGAACCAAGGATGATAACATGGATCCCTACCAAGCAGGAGAGGGAATGTGATCACATCCTTCGCCATGTTGATAACCCGGTTAGTGATTTTTCAGTTATCTTCCATTTGGTGTTTACACATATACACATAGTTCTTTATGTGTACACATAACTTATATGTGTGTACACAGAACTTTGATGTGTACACACAAGTAAAATGTTAGAATATATTACACACAGGTCTTTATGCGTACACATAACATATATGTGTACACATATAAGTTTTATGTGTACACATAAGTTTTATGTGTACACGTATTATATTATTTCCTGATTTTTTTTTTCTTTTCTAATTCAACTTTTTTTTATGGGGTTGGAGGTGGTGAGCCCATTCCTTGTGCCTACTCCAAGGGAGAAGAGAAAGGTGTTCATGAAAAATTTGTTCCCGTTTGTGGATGAGGAGGATGAGTTGATCGATCAATTGACCGAAAGACTTAAAGGTGCGCAAAATATGAGGCTAGGGGATGTTGTTGGTGGTGGCAGAGCACTTGCAATTGTTGGTGTTAATGCAGAGGTTGTTCCAAAGAATGTTGATACAAGAATGGATGATGTTCCAGAGCAAAGCGATAGAAGAATAGAGTTTGGTCGAGAGGCAAGTGGTGATGGAGGAGGAGCTGTTGGTGATAATGTTGTTGGAGATATACTTGTTGGCATGAGTGCTGACTTTATCGGTGCGAGAGTTAGAGAGAATGTTGACTGTAGTGGTGGTGGTGGTCGTAGGCTGTTTGAACAATCTGGTGGATATGGAGGTGAGGCTGGTGAGAGCACCTCTAGAAGACAAGGATGTATCAGATGCTCATTATGTGAAGCATGTAAGGAGGAAAAGGAAAATGAAGTGAAATTGTTGAAAGATTTGAAGGAATCTGTGGAATTACTAAAAAGGTGTGCTGATGAGAAGCCCAAGAGGACTGTGTACCCTTCTAGGGCTCAGATGTCTCCATTCGTAGCATCATTGAAGAAGGCGAGGGTAGCGAAGGCGAGGGATGCGAAGGCGACAAGGGCTAGGGGAACCAGGGCAAGGGCTGCAGATGTTCAAGAGCAAGAGAGGCTGCCTATTGATCTTTATAGGCCAGTTGATCCAGCTAAGGAGGCTGTTTTTAATGCATACATGAAGGAGAAAAACAAGGAAAAACGTCCTTTTTTGGGTCACGAGTACAACTACCTCGACTTCCAAGATGTAATCCGCATGAAGAAGTGGATAGAGAGTCAGGTACACTTCTCTCTATCTATGTACATTTTTTAGTGTACACGTATGATTTATGTGTACACATATTATTTATGTGTAGCCATATTCTGGTATTTATACACATCAAGAATATGTGTACACGACAAGAATATGTGTACACAACAAGAATATGTGTACACATAAATAATCAGCTTGTGATTGTTCTTTATTTTAAATACCATCTTACATGCTTATATTCATTTTTGTTTTATTTTTCCATTATCATACAGCATGTTGATGAAATTTTAAACTTGATGCGGATAAGGCATAAGGAATTCCACAGACACTACAACAAGACGGATGTCATCTTGGACATGAACTTCTGTACTAAATTGACTGCAGCGCACCAAGCTTTTATAAAGGATGCTGAAGAATTTGGGGTTTCATTTGATGAATGTATGAAGATGAAGAACTGTGAGGAGGGTCTCCTAGATTATGCTATTGGAAAGCTGCCTTACCCTGGAGGACGCAAGTGGGATGGTTCCAAGAGGATATTTACTGTGCTTAACATTGATAAAAGGCATTATCTCACATGTGTCTTCTTACTTGAGCAGGGAAAGATTGAGCTTTATGACTGCAACATGGGAGTTTATAGTGAAGATGCATTAGCTCCATATGTCTTTCCCATTACGATTATGTTCCCAAAGTTCTTGCGTGATTGTGGTAAATTCAAACATTTACCAGAAGCCATCTTGAATGCAGACTTGTGGGCTTATGAACGAGTGAAGAATCTTCCAAGGAACGAAACAGCTACTGCGTGTGGGGGGTATTCGCTTATGTTCATGGAGCATCTCCTGACAGATGCCCCAATGACCTTGCTGCATGATAGTTCAATGGAAGATATGAGAAAGAAGTGGGCTGTAGACATATTCTATGAGGAAATGGAGCCGTGAGTGGTGTTGAATGAACTACTTTGAATGGTCTGTATGGATAATCTTAATCTTTTTATTTCTGTTGGTCTGTATGGATAATCTTAATCTTTTATTTCTGTTGGTCTGTATGGATGATGATCTTAATCTTTTTTTTGTTATTTTAGTTTTTGATGTTGTGGATGTGTTGAAAATGACTTGCCTATTTCCTCCTATCTTTCAAACTTATATAATATGTGTACACGTATAACTTATGTGTACACATATGTTATATGTGTACACATAAGTTATACGTGCAGGAAATTACTTTCTAAATCTGCACAAGTATTTCCTACACATCGAAATTATGTGTACACGTAAAAAAGATGTGTAGGTAATTACTAGTCTAATTTACACGACCATAATACACGTCAAATATATGTGTACACGTAATAAATATGTGTAGGTAAGTACTAGTGTAATTTACACAAGTCCATAATACACGTCAAACATATGTGTACACGTAATAAATATGTGTGGATAATTACTAAGTCCATCATACACGTCAAAAATACGTGTACACGTATAACAATATGTGTAGGTAATTACTTGTGTGCGGACGGTTATCATTGATAAAAAGCGGATAATAAAACTAGAACAGTTATAAAAATAGCCGAATAGTAAAAAATGAACCGTCCAATTTCTCATAAAGATGAAAGGACGCAATTCTTCACATCCTTGCTGTATAAACCGTCAAAAATACTATCTCATAATCACACAAGCAAAAACTATTCCAGTCTCTATAGCAAAAAAAGCAAAGAAATCATGGCAAGACGTCATATTATAAAGATGGAAGACTTGAAGAAAGATCTTGATGAAATGAAAGAAGCCCTAATTGAAGCAAGAGACCGCCAACTTATGGATATAAGGAGGATTAAAAGGATCTTCGAACTACTCCTAGTACCTTTGGGCAAGTCCTTGAAGGACGTCTACTACACTCCACCCAACTCTCCATAGAATCTATAATGTTAAGTTCCCTTTTTATTGTGAAATCCGAGTTATGTCTTAATTTTAGTATTTGTGAAGTCTATGATTATATGTATTTGAATAAATCTTAAAGTATTTGTATTTGTGAAGTCTATGATTATCATGTTTCTATGTTTATAATGATTGAATGTACTCACACATAACTTTACGTGTACACATGCAGTTTATATATGTACACATAATGTCATATTGATTCTCAAATATCCCAAATCTTGGTTGTTTGAGTGCCAGCAATGGTGAATCCATGCTCCTACATTACAATAGAAGTTATTTGAGTGTCCACACGAGTTCTCATGCATTCCCTACAATTGGAGCATTATAATCTAAGGATTTGGCCTTATCATTAGTCAGTAGTTGTCATATTGATTCTCAAATATCCCAAATCTTGGTTGTTTGAGTGCCAACAATGGTGAATCCATGCTCCTACATTATAATGGAAGTTATTTGAGTGTCCACACGAGTTCTCATGCATTCCCTACAATGGGAGCATTAGAATCTAAGGATTTGGCCTTATCATTAGTCAGTAGTTGTCATATTGATTCTCGAATATCCCAAATCTTGGTTGTTTGAGTGCCAACAATGGTGACTCCATGCTCCTACATTATAATGGAAGTTATTTGAGTGTCCACACGAGTTCTCATGCATTCTCTACAATTGGAGCATTAGAATCTAAGGATTTGGCCTTATCATTATTCAGTAGTTGTCATATTGATTCTCAAATATCCCAAATCTTTGTTGTTTGAGTGCCAACAATGGTGAATCCATGCTCCTACATTATAATGGAAGTTATTTGAGTGTCCACACGAGTTCTCATGCATTCCCTACAATTAGAGCATTAGAATCTAAGGATTTGGCCTTATCATTAGTTAGTAGTTGTCATATTGATTCTCAAATATCCCAAATCTTGGTTGTTTGAGTGCCAACAATGGTGAATCCATGCTCCTACATTATAATGGAAGTTATTTGAGTGTCCACACGAGTTCTCATGCATTCTCTACAATTGGAGCATTAGAATCTAAGGATTTGGCCTTATCATTATTCAGTAGTTGTCATATTGATTCTCAAATATCCCAAATCTTGGTTGTTTGAGTGCCAACAATGGTGAATCCATGCTCCTACATTATAATGGAAGTTATTTGAGTGTCCACACGAGTTCTCATGCATTCCCTACAATTGGAGCATTAGAATCTAAGGATCTGGCCTTATCATTAGTCAGTAGTTGTCATATTGATTCTCAAATATCCCAAATCTTGGTTGTTTGAGTGCCAAAAATGGTGAATCCATGCTCCTACATTATAATGGAAGTTATTTGAGTGTCCACACGAGTTCTCATGCATTCCCTACAATGGGAGCATTAGAATCTAAGGATTTGGCCTTATCATTAGTCAGTAGTTGTCATATTGATTCTCAAATATCCCAAATCTTGGTTGTTTGAATGCCAACAATGGTGAATCCATGCTCCTACATTATAATGGAAGTTATTTGAGTGTCCACACGAGTTCTCATGCATTCCCTACAATTGGAGCATTAGAATCTAAGGATTTGGCCTTATCATTAGTCAGTAGTTGTCATATTGATTCTCAAATATCCCAAATCTTGGTTGTTTGAGTGCCAAAAATGGTGAATCCATGCTCCTACATTATAATGGAAGTTATTTGAGTGTCCACACGAGTTCTCATGCATTCCCTACAATTGGAGCATTAGAATCTAAGGATTTGGCCTTATCATTAGTCAGTAGTTGTCATATTGATTCTCAAATATCCCAAATCTTGGTTGTTTGAGTGCCAACAATGGTGAATCCATGCTCCTACATTATAATGGAAGTTATTTGAGTGTCCACACGAGTTCTCATGCATTCCCTACAATTGGAGCATTAGAATCTAAGGATTTGGCCTTATCATTATTCAGTAGTTGTCATATTGATTCTCAAATATCCCAAATCTTTGTTGTTTGAGTGCCAACAATGGTGAATCCATGCTCCTACATTATAATGGAAGTTATTTGAGTGTCCACACGAGTTCTCATGCATTCCCTACAATTAGAGCATTAGAATCTAAGGATTTGGCCTTATCATTAGTTAGTAGTTGTCATATTGATTCTCAAATATCCCAAATCTTGGTTGTTTGAGTGCCAACAATGGTGAATCCATGCTCCTACATTATAATGGAAGTTATTTGAGTGTCCACACGAGTTCTCATGCATTCCCTACAATTGGAGTATTAGAATCTAAGGATTTGGCCTTATCATTAGTCAGTAGTTGTCATATTGATTCTCGAATATCCCAAATCTTGGTTGTTTGAGTGCCAAAAATGGTGAATCCATGCTCCTACATTATAATGGAAGTTATTTGAGTGTCCACACGAGTTCTCATGCATTCTCTACAATTGGAGCATTAGAATCTAAGGATTTGGCCTTATCATTATTCAGTAGTTGTCATATTGATTCTCAAATATCCCAAATCTTTGTTGTTTGAGTGCCAACAATGGTGAATCCATGCTCCTACATTATAATGGAAGTTATTTGAGTGTCCACACGAGTTCTCATGCATTCCCTACAATTAGAGCATTAGAATCTAAGGATTTGGCCTTATCATTAGTTAGTAGTTGTCATATTGATTCTTAAATATCCCAAATCTTGGTTGTTTGAGTGCCAACAATGGTGAATCCATGCTCCTACATTATAATGGAAGTTATTTGAGTGTCCACACGAGTTCTCATGCATTCCCTACAATTGGAGCATTAGAATCTAAGGATTTGGCCTTATCATTAGTCAGTAGTTGTCATATTGATTCTCAAATATCCCAAATCTTGGTTGTTTGAGTGCCAAAAATGGTGAATCCATGCTCCTACATTATAATGGAAGTTATTTGAGTGTCCACACGAGTTCTCATGCATTCCCTACAATGGGAGCATTAGAATCTAAGGATTTGGCCTTATCATTAGTCAGTAGTTGTCATATTGATTCTCAAATATCCCAAATCTTGGTTGTTTGAGTGCCAACAATGGTGAATCCATGCTCCTACATTATAATGGAAGTTATTTGAGTGTCCACACGAGTTCTCATGCATTCCCTACAATTGGAGCATTAGAATCTAAGGATTTGGCCTTATCATTAGTCAGTAGTTGTCATATTGATTCTCAAATATCCCAAATCTTGGTTGTTTGAGTGCCAACAATGGTGAATCCATGCTCCTACATTACAATGGAAGTTATTTGAGTGTCCACACGAGTTCTCATGCATTCCCTACTATACTTTTGGTTGTTGATAATGATTGAATGTACCCACACATAATAATTACGTGTACACATATAATATTATGTGTACACATATTCACGTATATAATATGTGTAGACATAATATTATATGTGTACACGTAATTATTATGTGTAAAGGACTTATGAATTTTTTGTGTAATCTACCCACACATCGGCAGGATGTGTACACGTCAAACTAGATGTGTACACATATTATGTTATGTGTACACATAAGTTATATGTGCACAGTACATTAATTTGTTTAGTGTTTCTATCTATCATGTTATGATTTTGTTTGTTCATTTTATGTTGAAGGATATATAAAGTGAAGGTAATGTCTGCACAAAAGACATATTAAACAGAAAATACATAAAAAAACAAATAGGAACTATAGGTTTACAAATGGTTACAAATACAACAAAATGAACATATATGGTTCTATGAAACAACACTGGGACCTCCGGAATCTACAACCCTCCGCTGGGGACATGTTGTTTTTTTATGGCCAAGTCTCTTGCATATGCCACATCTATTCTTCCTACTTGTAAATGTTTCACCCACCGAAGGCATTCGCTTTGTCTTCCTTCTTCCTCGTGTCATTTTCACAAAAGGCGGCTTTATCTTCCTCTCATAAAGCTCTAGTGGTGCATTCCACAACTCCTCTGCAATCATTGGGTAGACTAAGCCGTCATACGCAAGAATGTATGCATTTGTAGAATAATACCCCGATGTATATTGGTATATCTCGTTCCCAAACTCAAACGCTCCTCCATATCGACATCTTAAGGCTGCCATAGCATGTGCACAGGGTAGTTCGTCCAAATCAAACCTCCGACAAGAACAAGTCCTTTGAATTAGATCGACACTAACAACCTCATCCCAGTACCGACATTGTAAACATCATTGCCAACGCAACAAACGTAAAGCTTGTTGCCCTCTGTGACATTTTTCCTTAGTATTTGTTCAATTGAAGGAACACATGGCTTTGAGTGCTGTAAGAACATGGTACGCCTATGATGAAACTTTTCAGAAAAATTCCTCAAAATTCCATTGAACATTGCAACAATAGGATATTCTCTTTCATCCTTTAGCATTGCGTTAATTGACTCAGCGATGTTTGAGGTCATCACTCCAAACCTACACATAAATAACTGATTCTTACAACGTGTACATATGATTCTGTATTTATTTAAATGACTACACATAATTAATATGTGTACACATAATATTATATGTGCACACATAATTAATATGTGTACACGTATACATTACGTGTACAAAAATGGCTAATGTATTACATGACTACACATATAAATGATGTGTACACATATGTTGTATGTGTACATATGTGTACACATAAGAGCAGTATGTGTACACATATTAAATATGTGTAGAAAGTATTACCTGCGGCCTGGAAAAAAGGCTCTGCTCCAGCGCTCAAACCCAACCTGCTCAAGATATGTGGCAACCCTTGGGCACAATGAACGAATTTGCTGGAAATGTTCCTCGAACTCAGTGGGCGTATATGATTCGGCTGTTTTATAAAAATAGGATACAAATTCACCACAATGAAGCTTTGCACGAATGCTTTCAGCCAAGTGCCACTTGCAAACTCCATAATTAGCTTGTGGAAAATACTTCGAAACTGCTTTTGGGATGCTTGTATGCCTATCAGAAACAATACACAACTCATCGGTACTTGGGAGTATACCGACCAAATTTTCAAATAAGTAATCATAGGAGGCATCACATTCCACGTTTACAACACAAAATGCCACAAGAAAAATATGCGTCTCCGAGTCTTGTGCCATGGCAGACAACAAAGCTCCCCCATACTTCCCCGACAAATGAGTTCCGTCTACGGCGATGACTTTCCTCATATGCGCAAAACCCGTTATCCATGCACCAAGAGCTACAAAAAAATACATAAACCTTTGGTTGTCATCAACCTTCAACGCTGTATGTGTACCCTCATTTGTCGTCCTGAGCATATAACGGTACGCATCCAATATCGCATAACTGTGCTCCGGAGTCCCTCTTGTCAAAGCCTTTGCAATAACAGTCCCCATCCGGCACTTCCAATAACTAATGTTACAACCCAAATCCCTACGGACAGCAGCTTTAACATCCTTTATTGATATACCTTTTCTTTTTCCCTCTTCATAACTACTTTTCAAGTATGAACCGATGAGTTCCCCAGAGGCGTGTGGGTGATTACTTGAAAGATGCTCTAACCCGCACGAATGCTTGTTCCTGTACACAGTAATGATGAACCTATCACTGTCTACGTACTTTATGGCCCGGATCCACCACTTGCAGCTCTGATGTACACATCTCACACAAAAAACTTTTTTTGTATTCTTCACTTTCTTGAAACAATAATGCTTCTTCACTGCAGCAAGTTGCAAGGCATTTATTAAGACGCACTTGTTTTTGAAGGTTAAACCCTTATAAAAATCAGTTCCGTCGTCGTCCCCGTCCCTTTGAACGTTGCAACCTACTTCAGAACCGCCAACCATAACCGTATTGCTCTCAACTACAGGAGCCGGACTGAATATTTCTTTTTCTTGTTGTTGTTGTTGTTGTTGTTCTCCTTCTTCTTCTCCTTCTTCTTCTTCTTCTTCTTCTTCTTCTTCTTCTTCTTCTTCTTCTTCTTCTTCTTCTTCTTCTTCTTCTTCTTCTTCTTCTTCTTCTAGTTCTACTTCTGCTCCTACTCCTCCACCTCCTTCTTGTGAAGCACAAACATTTTCTTCTTCTTCTCCTTGAGTTAGTGGAATTTCCATATTCAACGGGTCTGGTAGATCCATATCATCCCATCCACTAGCAGAACAATCATCACGCATCCCATCATTACGCACAGGTTGTTCATTAGAAACCTCTACCGACCTTTCAACCAAACATACCCTTAAAGTAGGCCTATTTCCAGATCTGTCGACATCGGCAAGGTAAACAAGGAGATCCTCGTCGTTCTTTATTTTACAAGGATGACTCTTTTGCTTTGAACAGATGCTAAGCATGTATGTAATGCAAAGATCATTTGGATCATGACTTCCCCCACATCTAGCAACGATCTTGTTAACCAGCTCAGAATACGTAACATCATTATTCAAAATAACTGGTACCGTCTCCCTTGTCATAGAAATCCACGTGAAACATTCCGGGGTCTCAACCCATTCACCAAGAAAATCAACTGCTAACAGTAGTACAGCCATTTATGGTGCAAAAATACCTGGATGCATCAGAAAGTGATATGCATCAGAAGCTGAAAACACAATTGAGATGTTTTCGCGTATAAAGCAAAAGATGTGTACACATATTTTTTTGACGTGTACACATACTTTGAATGTGAAGTAAGAAAAAGATGCTACGTCGTCTGATGTGTACACGCATATGTTGATGTGTACACATATTTATTATGTGTACACGTCAATATAATATGTGTACACATACACGTATATTTGAAGTGTACGAACAAAAAGGATGCAACGTCAGCTGATGTGTACACATTATATATTATGTGTACACATAAGTGTTATGTGTACACATATATTTGATGTGCAGGGTGCATCTTACTATGAAGTGTACACATATTATATATGTGTACACATAATTTCGCATCCGTACACATCAGCTGCCCAGAATTTGCATTTTTCATAAAATGCAGAAGCGAAACCCATAAATCGCAAAACAAACTGCATTATACAGTGTACAACACAAAACACTTACCAGAGCTCCTTTCAAGTAAAAAAGTCACAGATCTTCAAGAGGGGTTGAAATCGCGGAAAAGAATATTTGGAAAAAGCTTTTCGATTTGAATTGGAATGGGTTTAAATTGGGTTTGAGATTAAGAAAAACTTAAAATACCCTTCAATGGAGCTGTTGATTTGAAGCGAAATTGAAAAAAAAAGAGGGGGGGGGAGGGGTGGGGGTGGCGGGAACCAGCAGCCGGCTGCTGCAAAAGAAATGGGAAAGGAAGAAGAAGAAGGGAGGAGAGAGAAATGTAGGTTTTTTGCCTTTTTTGGATATTGAATTTTTATATATATGGAGGGCTCTTTTGCACTTAATGAAACTTTGGGGGCTGTTTTAATGAGAACATATATCTACCTTTAAGTATGGATTAGAGGGGTGTCCCCCTCACCCAATTCTTTAGAACTTTGTCCCCTTTTTTTCTTTTGGGGACTTAAAAGTCCCCCTCACCCAAAGGACCCACTATCTTTAAAGTTGATTGTTTCAAGAATCTCAGATGTTATTCAATTGTTGTAATTATTTTTGTGTTTGGAAAATGAAAGTCATCTACTTAAAGAAAACTTAATATATGCATCGTTCCAGCCTGAAGAAATAAAGAAGCCTATTTTGGTGGTTAGTCAAATTTGGAGAATGTCACTCTCATATGAAAATCCTTTTTCTACTGTCAAATAATTTGGAAAAAATGCATGGCAATATAGTATTCTTAGCTCCCAGTGCAAGAGAAGATGTCAAGCTTTGCAACATGACTAAGTACTTAATGTAATACTAGGTTACTATCATGATTCTTGGGAACTTATTCAACCAATAGAACATAAAAATAAGGGGATATAAGCAAAGAAAAAGATAAAACGCTGCAAAAGCAGTATATAAATATGCTTGTTGTGTATATGTTTGTGCAAACAATTCTGCATTTAAAAGAACCATAGTTTTCAATGGAACTGATAAAAATAGTATCCATGTCTGTTCCTCTCAAAATTCTTACTACTGTCTTATTCTTTCTTGCTAGCAGTCAATCTCATCCTTTAGACCCTCTTAATCCAGCTGAAATCAACCAGTCTAGGAATATAATTCAGAAGTCTCACCTTGGTTCCCTCTCTAACTTGACATTTCATTATCTTGATATTGAAGAACCAGAAAAAGATGATGTGCTTCATTGGTTGTCCTTTCATAAACCAAGAAATGTTTCTTTTCCTTATCGTCGAGCCAAAGTGGTGGTTACTGGTTCGGGCAAATGGTGAGACTCATGAAGTCATCTTAGACTTGGTCAGTAGCTCTATCATATCAGAAAAATTACACACTGGCCATGGTTTCCCTTCATTTACTCGTGATGAAATTGTACAATCTGTCATACTGACATTAATGAATCCTAAATTTCAAGAATCAATAACGAGAAGGGGTTTGAATATATCTGAGGTCAGCTGTGTTCCACTGTCAGTTGGATGGTTTGGTGAGGTAAACACCACAAGAGTTCTTAGTGTTACATGTTTTTATAGGGGAGGCACAACTAATTTTTGGGCAAGGCCTATTGAAGGAATTATTACACACGTAGAAGTTGAATCAAGGAAGGTTATCAAGTATGTTGATAGATACAGACTCCCTCAACCTAAAGCAGAAGGCACCAATTTCCAGTCATCAAGCCAAGGATCAGTCACTTGCAATGCGTCCAATACCAGCAGGATTACCATAGAAGGTAATGAGGTCAAATGGGCTAACTGGGTATTTCATGTTGGATTTAACGCTAGAGCTGGGACGATTATATCTACAGCTTCCATATATGATGCTCCAACAAAAGAATATAGACGTGTGCTCTATAGAGGTCATATCTCTGAGACATTTGTGCCTTACATGGATCCTACATATGAATGGTATTATAAGACTTTCATGGATAATGGTGAATTTGGTTTTGGAGGAGCAGCTAGCAGCCTTGTCCCATTGCTAGATTGTCCAAGCAATGCAGTATATATGGATGGATACCTAGCTGATCCAGAAGGACAAGTAGTTCAAGTCCCTCGAGCCATTTGCATTTTTGAGCGAAATGCTGGTGATGCTGCTTGGAGGCATTTAGAATTTATAGCAGGCAATATGGTAAGCTGCTAAACTTCGGCTTCCTATATATTATCTCATCCAGAGATGATAGAATATTTTTTAGACTTCCATGATAGTAAAATTAACTGTGTCGTTTTGCAGAACACTAAAGGAGCGCAAGAAGTTACTTTGGTGGTCAGAATGGTAGCAACAGTTGGAAATTATGACTATGGGATTGATTGGGAGTTCAAACAAAGTGGATCCATCAAAGTTGGAGTAAGATCTAAGATGCTATAACTTAATCAGTCCTTTTAACTAGGGATCTCTATTCTTAAGACATTTTTCAAGAATGTAGGACCTCCCAGTCAAGCACCTCTTCGGATTCACTAACTCTTTCCTTGTTTATTGATGCAGGCAAGTTTACATGGAATTGTGAATATGAAGACTGTGACGTTTAAGGACAACAACGATATTACTGAGGATGTTTATGGTACCTTAGTTGCAGAAAACACAGTTGCAGTCAACCATGATCACTTCCTCACTTACTACCTTGATATTGATGTTGATGGTATAGACAATTCATTCATGAAGAGAAAACTGAAAACTGCAAGGGTGATGGACCCGAAAATTTCACCAAGGAAAAGTTATTGGACAGTAGTCAAAGAAACTATGAAGACAGAAGCTGAGGCTAAGACTCAACTGGGAATAGAGCCAGCTGAGCTGTTGGTTGTTAATCCTAACAAGAAAACAAAGATTGGAAATGATGTAGCTTATCGACTTATTCCAAGTCGAGCAGCCACATCCTTGCTATCAGATGATGACTATCCTCAAATTCGCGCAGCCTATACAAGGTACCAACTGTGGGTGACACCTTACAATAAGTCAGAGAGATGGGCTGCAGGATTCTATGCTGATAGGAGCCATGGTGATGATAACTTAGCAATCTGGAGCCGCAGGTAAACTATAGTCTAAATTTCTGCTAGACATTTCAAATTGACCTCTGCAAAAGTGTCAACATGTGCATTGCTAAGGCTGATCAAGATCAATTAGTTACTATTGATTTAACTTCTTCCAGTGTTTATCTCTTATTTAAATTATCAATCTAATTTTTTGAAGTGATTCTGTGTTGTCTTCAGGAATAGGCCAATTGAAAACAAGGATATTGTGCTTTGGTACACTCTTGGATTTCATCATGTTCCTTGCCAGGAAGATTTTCCTATAATGCCAAGCGTCTATGATGGTTTTGAGCTCCGGCCAACAAACTTCTTTGAAAGAAACCCGTTGCTGACACAATGATATTCTTGTATTACAACTTGATAATTTTATCAAATGCAAAAGCCAGATTTCTTGGAGGTCTGGCCTGAATAAAATATGCATGAGGAGCTTGATAGTTCCAGTCTTTCTCATCGATTTCTTTGTACTTCAGAAAAAGCTATATCATGTGAATATACTCTTCAATTCCAAATCCTACACTAGCAAGATTAATTCAGTCTTCTACAGTACCCCTATTGTGAATCTTAAATGTAAGGCATATCTAAAGTAACAATTGATAGAAGATGACATAGATGTTTCAGTTCAATTAGTGACACCAAAAGGTTAGATTTAATTGAACCTTTCACAAGCTATTGTAAAGGGGTTAGGAAATTAT
Source organism: Petunia axillaris subsp. axillaris (assembly GCA_029990575.1). NCBI lineage: Eukaryota > Viridiplantae > Streptophyta > Magnoliopsida > Solanales > Solanaceae > Petunia > Petunia axillaris. The sequence goes on from JARKNS010000008.1 coordinate 165,419,948, forward strand.
GTAGAAGAGTTATACTACTTTTTACTTGTACATCATGCAGCGTCCTGGAAAATGTGTGGAAATTAGCCATCAAAATGACGGCAACGACAACTATTACATCTGAGTTTCATCTTGATTTTTTTAATATAAATTTTGGGGAGACCTGGACATTGGTCTTCTTATGCTTTTCTTTGGTTCATTTGCAAAAATATGACACGGAAAGTTTTGGTTTGCCAAAATTCCCTCACTAACACATATTTAACAAAAATGCCTTCATTAGTTTAATAAAACTTTTTTCGGACCAAAATACCCCTACAAACCAATAAAAAGACGCGCCCCAGTCCCTTCCCTTCATTTTCTCCATTCACGCTATCAAGAAAATCATAAAACCCCATGCCTTTTATAGATTGCTCTATTCAAGAGAAGATTCAACGTAAGATTTCTTCAAGTTGCAAGGGTAAAGTTCTCTGCAACTATTGCCAAGAGTTTAAGCTCTGGTGCAATCAGCACCCTACATACACTTCTTGCCTATTGCCAAGACTCTATGGCCTGTTGCAAGTGCCAACTTGCAGAGAAAGTCTCTGCAACCCTTGGCTTATAGCTAAGAGTTTAAGCTCTGGTGGAATGGGCACCTGGGAGAGACTTCTTGGTTATTACCAAGACTTCAAGCCCTCTTGCACTGGCCAACTTCAGGAAAAAAACTCTGCAAGTCTTGGCAATAGTCACTTTAAGTTTTGCTGCAAAAGGAAACTTACGTTGAAAATCTCTAAAGTATTGGCAATAGCCAAGACTTTTAAACTCTACTGCAATGGGAGGCTTGTAGAGACTTCTTGCCTATTGCCAAGACTTTAAGCCATGTTCCCATGGTCTCTACAACTACAGAAAAAGTCTCTACAACTATTGCCAATAGCCAACACTTTAAACTCCAGCGGAAGGGGCAACTTGTACAAATAGTTTCTGCAAGTATTGACAATTGCCAGGACTTTAAACTCTAGTGGAAGGAGCAACTTGTACAAATAGTCTCTGCAAGTATTGACAATTGCCAAGACTTTTACCTATATTGCAGTGCAAAACTTGCAGAGAAAGTCTCTGCAACTCTTGGCAATAGCCAAGACTTTAAGTTCTTCTGCAAGGGGGACCTGACACTAAAAATCTCTAAGAGCATTGGCAATTGCCAAGACTTCTACCACTAATGCAGTGAACAAGTTGGAGACAAAGTCTCTGCAACTCTTGGCAATAGCCAAGACTCTAAGTTCTGGTGGAAGCGACAACTTACACGGAGCATCTCTGCAAGTATTGGCAATAGCCAAGACTTTAAACTCTACAGCAATAGACACCTCGCAGAGAAAATCTATGCAACTCTTGGACATGGTCAAGATTTTAAGCTCTATGCAAAACATGAATATCTAATAGCCATAGGCAATAAAAACCTTCAAATCACTGGAATCAAGAAAACACAAGAAAAAATCCCAAAATTTCAGCACACAAAGAAGAAAGATGGAGGCCAGGAATGGGGAAAGAGAGAAGGAAACATGTTCAGCGTGAATTAAACTAGTTGGGGCAAAATAGTCCTTTCATAGGGGGGTATGATGTGGAGGGCATTTACTTAAAACATTTGTAAGTGGGGGCAATTAGGTAAGACCATGTCTTATTGAGGGCACAAGGTGAAATTTTTTGTATTCACTTTGTATAACTTATTGAAAAATTGTAAACGGGGGATTTGCAAAAATATGACACGGGAAACTTTGGTTTGCCAAAATGCCCTCACTAACAGATGTTTAACAAAAATGCCCTCATTAGTTTAATGAAACTTTTTTCAGACCAAAATACCGCTACAAATCAGTAAAACGACGCGCCCCAGTCCCTACCCTTCCTTTTCTCCATTCACGCTATCAAGAAAACTATAAAAACCCCCATTCTTTTTACAGATTGCTTTGTTCAAGAGAAGATTCAATGTAAGATTTCTTCAAGTTGCAAGGGTAAAGGTCTCTGCAACTATTGCCAAGAGTTTAAGTTCTGCTGCAAAGACTGAAAAATCTCCAAAGTATTGGCAATAGCCAAGACTTTAAACTCTACTGCAATGGGAGGCTGTGTAGAGACTTTGCCTATTGCCAAGACTTTAAGCCCTATTGCCATGGTCTCTACAACTATTGCCAATAGCCAACACTTTAAATTCCAGTGGAAGGGAGAACTTGTACAAATAGTCTCTGAAAGTATTAACAATTGCCAGAACTTTAAACTCTAGTGGAAGGAGCAACTTGTACATATAGTCTCTGCAAGTATTGGCAATTGCCAAGACTTTTACCTATATTGCAATGCAAAACTTGCAGAGAAAGTCTCTACAACTCTTGGCAATAGCCAAGACTTTAAGTTCTGGCAAGGGGGACCTTACACTAAAGATGTCTAAGAGTATTGACAATTGCCAAGACTTCTACCTCTACTGCAGTGAACAAGTTGGAGACAAAGTCTCTGCAACTCTTGGAAATAGCCAAGACTTTAAGTTCTGGCAAGGGGGATCTTACACTAAAGGACTCTAAGAGTATTGGCAATTGCCAAGACTTCTACCTCTACTGCAGTGAACAAGTTGGATACACAGTCTCTGCAACTCTTGGCAATAGCCAAGACTCTAAGTTCTGGTGGAAGCGACAACTAACACAGAACATCTCTGTAAGTATTGGGAATAGCCAAGACTTTAACCTCTACTGCGATAAGCAACTTGCAGAGAAAGTCTATGCAACTGTTCGCCATGGTCAAGATTTTAAGCTCTATGCAATATCTAATAGCCATAGGCAATAAAAACCTTCAAATCACTGGAATCAAGCTAACACAAGAAAAAAAATCCCAAATTTCTAGCACACAAAGAAGAAAGAAGGAGGCCAGGAACGGGAAAAGAGAGAAGGAAATCTTTCAGTGTGAATTAAACAAGTTGGGGGCCACACAAAGAAGAAAGAAGGAGGCCAGGAATGGGGAAAGAGAGAAGGAAACCTTCAGCATGAATTAACACAAGTTGGGGGGAAAAATAGTCCTTTCATAAGGGGGGTATGATGTGGAGGGCATTTACTTAAAACATTTGTAAGTGGGGGCAATTAGGTAAGACCATGGCTTATTGAGGGCACTAGGTGAAATATGACATGGGATCCATTGGTTTGCAAAAATGCTCTTGCTAACAGTGGTTCAGCATAAATACCTTTCATTAGTGGGGGAATTGCAAAAATATGCTACTGGAAGCAATGGTTTGCCAAATTGCCCTCACTAACAGATGTTTAGCAAAAATGCCCTCATTAGTTTAATAAAACTTTTTTCGAACCAAAATACCCCTACAAACCAATAAAAAGACGCGCACAGTCCATCCCCTTCCTTTTCACTATTCACGCGATCACAGCAACCCTAAAGACCCATTCCTTTCAGAGATTGCTCCGTTCAAGCAAAGGTTCACTGTAAGATTTCTTCAAGTTGCTATTGAATTTTACTAACAGTTTGATTAATTTCTTTATAATTTCATTTATATTATGCTTAACTTTGGTTAAAATTCTATATAAACCAAACGAGATATGATTTTTATTCAGAATAATCGAAAAACACATGACATTAGATTGATTACAGTAATTGTAATATGCACTTTCATAAAAAAACAAAATCTATAAATTGTGGAAAAGTCTTGGCTTATTGACAATAATTTAAGCTCTGGTGCAATGGGAGGCTTGTACAAAGTTATTGCCTATTGCCAAGACTTTCAACCCTATTGCAATGAGGGGCTATAGCCAAGACTTGTAGCTCTGATGCAATGGGGTCCTTGTAGACACTTCTTCCCTATTGCCAAGACTTACAGACCTGTTGCAATGGGATACTTGCAGACAAATTCTCTGCAAGTCTTGGCTAGCTCTGGTGCAATAAGCACAAAGCAGAGACTTCTTGGCTATTGCCAAGACTTTCAGACCTGTTGCTATGAGGGACTTGCAGACAAAGTCTCTGCAAGTCTTGGCTATTGCCAAGAGTTGCAACTCTGGTGGAATAAGCACCTAGGAGAAACTTTTTGGCTATTGCCAAGACTTTCAGACTGTTGCTATGAGGGTCATGTACAAAAAATCTCTGCAAGTCTTGGCTATTGCCAACAGTTGCAGCTCTGGTGCAATAGGCACCTAAGAGAGACTTCTTGCCTATTTCCAACACTTCAAGACTGTTACTATTGGGGGGGGGGCTTGCAGAAAAAGTCTCGCCAAGTCTTGGCTATTGCCAAGAGTTGCAGCTCTTGTACAATAGGCACCTCAGAGAGACTTCTTTGTAAGACCTTAAGCCCAGAAAAGGGCACTACTTTTACCGATGATCCTAGTTCTATTAAAGCATATTATTTGTATTGATTATGTGCAGGATTAGTACTATAGCAACGCATTGCATTTGCATAGCTTATAATGGGAATGAGATGCAAACAGCAGATACAGAAATCATGACATAAAGTTGATACTTGTCGAAGACGGTATAACCTACCAGGCATTTGAAAAGAAATTTGTAATGCTCCAAGCATCAACACTGATGAAAGTGAAGCAAAGATAAGGTTTGACACGAATCTTGAAACGTGCAGAGACATGATGGTAACAAATGATCAAGAACTTATGACTTGCATGTATCTGCTGAAGAATGATGGCACTTTCAGAAAATCCCGCTTCATAGTAGAAGTTATTAAAATGAATGACATGTCAAGTAACAACACCACCACCACCACCACAAGTACATGCGAATTCTTTATGAATGAAGCTGACTATAGCATGGTGTTTCATCAAAAGGAAGGGCAGTTGCTGATTATAAATATTTTTAAAAATCAAACGTGATTGGAAAGTTAATATTATCAGTAAACTGAACTTTTGGCTATAGCCAAGACTTTACACTCATACAGATAACCAATTCAATTTAACTTGACGCAAAATCTTGGCAAAGGGTAAGACTTCCTACTGAAACTTATTTATCGACTTTAATATTAGAAATAATTAAGTTGCCTTGAAGTCTTACCATAGACAATAGTATTGACAGCTAAATTTCCACCAAGTCTTGGCAAGAAAATTACCAGTACAACCCTCCACGAATTATTTATAAATTTTAAATTAATTATATAATATCAGACTTGGAATTAATTAACTAGAATTTAAGTCTTGCATATTGGCAAGACTTTCCATCTAATCCTTTCACCCCCACAACAACTAAAAAGCCTTGAAGTCTTGCAATAGCTAACACTTCCATCTCATCCAATTCAAAACAACTCCAGTCTTTAAAATAACAAAAATATCAAACATCCAAGTGTACTTGTTTACATAAACATAAAAAACAGAGTAAATATGAAACACACGTAATTAAAACTACTCATCAGCTTTCTCTAACTCTTTTGCAGTACTAAAAGTCTTATTTGGACTACTACACGGATCATCTTGCGACAGAGGTAACAAACGAAAATTTGGAAATTCATCGCCCACATCACATTTTTTGCTTCTTCCTGGCACCTTCATCAGAAAATCTTGGTTGACTTATAAAATCATCCACCACATCTAAATGTATATGATCATGATCAGAAGATTCAATATCCATTACCTGCAAAATTTAGAAAAATAACAATGACAACACATAATAACAAAATAATGAAAAGACCATATACAAAAATACTCCATAAATTTGCCGAAAACTTCACCTTTCAATAACGTCAATTGCCGCTCCGTCAAAAATTCACTATCCAAACTACTATACTTCACATCACCATCCCAAGAACCTTTGGCATCAAACCAGTGATCAAACTTAAAATTTTGATCTCCTTCCTATAGGAACAAAAGATAAAATATGCATATTCAACAAATCAAATTACAAATATAGTATGATAACAAAACAACAAGTAAAGACAAGGAAACATTCATTTCGAAGTGCCATCATGAACTCATGATTAATATGCAGAAAAATTCCTATGTCATTACCATAATTCAAAGTCAACAGGCCAAAAGCAAAGACAACTGAAAAACACAGAAACAACTACAGAATGCATGACTGATGAAAAGAGCAAACTACAGAAAAAAGTCTCTACACATATTGACAATAGCCAACACTTTAAACTCTAGTGGGAGGGGCAACTTATAGACCTAGTCTTTACAATTATTGGCAATTTCCAACACTTTTACCTATACTGCAGTGACAAACTTGCAGAGAAAGTCTCTGAAACTCTTGACAATAGTCAAGATTTTAAGTTCTGATGCAAGGGGGATCTTACACTGAAAATCTCTAAAAGTATTTGGCAATTGGCAAGACTTTTACCTCTACTGCAGTGAACAACTTGCAGACAAAGTCTTTGCAACTCTTGGCAATATCCAAGACTCTAAGTGTTGCTGGAAGCGACAACTTACACGAAATATTTCTGCAAATATTGGCAATAGCCAAGACTTTATAAACTAATGCAATAACCAACTTGAAGAAAAATTCTATGCAACTCTTGGCCATGGCCAAGACTTTAAGCTCTAAACAATGAGCAACAACAAAATCTAATAGGTATACCAGTAAAAACCTTCAAATCACCGTAATCAACCAAAAACAAGCGAAGCTCTAACTAAATTCAACGATCATCCATCCAAATGCAAAACAAACTAACAGATAAATATAAACAATAAGTATAAAAATAAATTACAAGAAAAAATAAATACAGATAAATCATTAGCGAATAAAATTACATTTTAAAGAAAAAATAATAGAACAAACATAAGATAAACATACGAAAAAGAGAGAAAAACAAACCCGTAAATCTCCAGCAAACAAAGAAGAAACAAGGAAAGAAACTGGGAAAGAGAGATAGGAATGCGTTCAATGTGAATTAGGTTTAGTCAGGGGCAAAAGAGTCCTTTCCCAGAGTGGTGGATGATGTGGAGGGAATTTAGTTAAAACATTTCTAAGTGGGGGCAATTAGGTAAGACCACCTCTTATTGAGGGTACTAGGTGAAATTTTTTGTTCATTAGTTTATTAAAATATTTTTCGGACAAAAATACCCCTAACAACTAATAAAAAGACCCGCCCAGTCCCTCCCCTTCCTTTTCTCCATTCATGCTATCTACAAACCCTAAGAACCCATAAATTTTACAGATTCTCTCATTCTTCTTAAAAGCATTGCACGCTTGCATAAACCAACGATCAAAGTGCTGGCATATTTCAATTGACCGTCAAAAGGATGATGCAGACACCTTTGTTAAGATAATACAAATAAACATCCACAAGACTTCTTGGCAATGGGTACCTTGCACAGACTTCTTGGCAATTGCGAAAACTTTAAGCCATGTTGCAATAGGCAACTTGTCTCTGCAAGTCTTGGCTAAATCAAGAGTTTAAGCTCTGGTGCAATGACACCTTACACAGACTTCCTGGCAATTGCCAAGACTTCAAGCCCTGTTATAGTGGTCAACTTGCAAAGAAAGACTCTGCAAGTCTTGGCTATTGTCAATAGTTTAAGATCTGGTGCAATGGGCACCTTACAAAGACTTCCTGCCAATTGCCAAGACTTCAAGCCCTGTTGTAGTGGCCAATTTACAGAGAAAGTCTCTGCAAGTCTTGGCTATTGCCAAGAGTTCAAGCTCTGGTGTAATGAGCACCTTGCACAGACTTCATGACAATTGCCAAGACTTCAAGCCCTATTGCAGTGGGTAATTTGCAGAGAAAGTCTCTTCAAGTCTTGGCTATTGCCAAGAGTTCAAGCTCCGATGTCATGGGCACCTTGCACAGACTTATTAGCAATTGCCAAGACTTCAACTCCTGTTGCAGTGGGTAACTTGCAGAGAAAGTCTCTTCAAGTCTGGGCTATTGCCAATAGTGCAAGCTCTAGTGTCATGGGCACCTTGCACGGACTTCTTGGCAATTGCCAAGACCTCAAGCCTTGTTGCATTGGGCAATTTTTAGAGAAAGTCTTTGCAAGTGTTGGCTATTGCCAAGAGCAGTGCAATGGGAACTTTAACTAGGAAACTAAAATGGAATCGAACACAAGAAAAATAAAAACAAGATTGAATGAAAGTTGCGAACATCGTCATTAAGGGTCAAATTATCACTGGACAAATCGAGAAACAAACTTTTTTTTATCAATGGTAACACCAACAAGTGATGTTACCGAATTCTCTACAACTTTTGGCAATAGCCAACACTTTAAGGTCGGGTAGAAAGGGACAACTTGCAGGTGAAGTCTCTGAAAGTATTGGAAATTGATAATACTTTACGATCTGGTGCAACAGGGAGCCTACAGAAAAAGTCTCTGCAAGTATTGGAAATAGCAAAGACTTTAAGCTCTATGCAATAGGAAACTTGCAGAGAAAGTCTCTTCAAGTCTTGGCAATAGCCAAGACTTTAATCTCCGTGCAATAAAGGCTACTTGCAGAGAAAGTCTTTGCAACTAATGGTAATAGCCAAGACTTTAAATGCACGATAGTCAAGATTTTAAACTCTATGCAATAAAGGCTACTTGCAGAGAAAGTCTCTACAACTAATGGCAATAGCCAAGACTTTAAGTCCTGTGCAATGAGCAACAACAATATCTAATTGCTATTGCCAATTTAAGAACCTTAAAATCATCTTAATCAAGCATAAAAAAAACTTTAATTCGACTCAATCAAAATGGAAAAAACTTACAGATAAATATATAAATAATAATTACCAAAAAAATACAGAAAAAAATAAATACAAATAAAGGATTAGACAAAATAAAAATTACATTATAACACAAATTAAAGAAAAAATAATAAAATAAATATAACTTTTACAGATTCCCTAAATCTCCAGGACACAAAGAAGAAAGAATGAAGGAAGGAGGAAAGAGAGAAGAAAATCATTGAATGTGAATTAGGTTTAATCAGGGGTAAAATAGTCCTTTCACATAGTGAGGGATGATGTGGAGGACATTTACTTAAAATATTTGAAAATGGGGGCAAATTGGTGAGACCATCGCTTATGGAGGGCATCGCATGAAATTTTTTTTTCTTTTAACTTGGACCTCACGATCCATGTATTGTAAGTTACTTGAAACAATCTCCACCTTTGCAACTTGCAAGTTCACATATTCTTAGTAGTTGTTGGAACTTGGAATATATAAAGAAACGAAAAAGAGATTGCTAAGAAGGAACCTTGTCTCTCATCTCTAACCAATGAAGAAAAATCACAATGTCCCTCAACAATCTTTTCATGTCTATTAATACTTTCTCTATCATAGGACTAAATAGCTAGGTGCAAAGAAATAGTTTGGCTAGGTAATAAGGTAAAGGACCTAAAGTCTGAAGTCTGGTTGATGGTGCAGACATTTTATTTAAATCGTAATAAATCTGAATTCTCAATAAAGTTAAAAAATTAGCAAGTAGAGAAAAGCATATCAGGCAATAGTGTATCTATAAAAGGTTTTCAAAAGTCAAGTAATCAATATGCACATACATAAATCAATTTCTATAGTATTCAAACAACAACAACAACAGTTATTACTAAGCCAACAAACCAACATATATGCTAGCGACAAGTGAGGGTTGCTCAGATGGTAATCACTCTCTACCTGTATTTAAGAGGTTGTGAGTCTGAGTCACCGTAGGAGCAAAAAGTGGGAGAAAAAAAATAGATATGCTAGCAACCCTGAGTCATGGTTCAGATGGATGTCTTCAACTCTTTCCTTGATTTCCCTACAAAAGTTAAAGGACTGGTAATTAAACATGGACAGCTGTAACTTTTAGCTTTTAGAAACAGGCAAACAAACCCATCCAACATCATATGCGAACCTCTTTGAACCAATTTTGTTGATTTTGTGATGTGGAAAATTACAAATGAGTGGAATTACAACTTAAATGGAATGGGGATCACGCAGGGGAAATGAATTTTGTTATAACTATCCTAACTAAGCCATCAACTAAGCCGACTTAACTAATCCTAATCATCATCCTAATCAGTTGCTGACTCGTTACAACTAAAGTAGAATTAGACTAACTAATTTGGAAACTCTAGTAATTAGATCATAATAAAATACCCCCCCCCCCTCCTCCCCCCCTCCGCTTGAGACAATCTTTGTCCTCAATGATTAAAATTTGGAAATCGCTGCTTGAAGTCATCCCAGTTCATCCAAGTATTGTCTTCAGCAGCAATATTTAACCACTTAACAAGCAACTGAGTGATCGCATGGCCATGTTTCTGGGCAAGTCTTCTATCCAAACTAGCTTCAGGTTCCAACAAGATATGACCAAAATCAGAATGAACCACTGGCAATGTAGAAGAAGCCAGTTTAGTACCCAGTTTCTTCTTGAGCTGGGAGATATGGAATGTAGGATAGATCGTAGTGCCAGCTGGAAGTGCTAATGTGTATGCCAATGAACCAACCTTAGCTGTGATCTGTAAAGGGCCAAAGAATTTTGATGACAACTTCTGGAAGGAATGATCTCTGAGGGATAACTACATGTAAGGCTGCAACTTAACATAGACCCAATCACCAATGTCATAAGTTCTATCAGTTTTGTACTTATCAGCTTGAGTCTTCATTCTATTTTGTGCTTTTGCCAAATGAAACTTCCAGAGTTTTGAGGATTGTTTCTCTTACCTGTAGGCTTCTCTCAATGGCATCTAATTGAGAGTTAAAGTGGAAATAAAGCAGGAATGGAGGTGGTGGCTATCCATATACAACGTCATAGAGGGTTATTTGTGTAGATGAGTGGTAGGTGGTATTATACCACCATTTTGCAAGAGCTAGACAGTGGGGCCAATATTTAGGTTTGTCAAAGGTCATACATCTGAGGTAACACTCCAAGCACCTGTTCACTACTTCTGTTTGCCCATCTATTTTGGGGATGATAGGCATAGTAGGTCAACAGGGACACTTTCTGCAGTTTGAATAATTCCTTCCAGAATTTGCTTGTGAACACAGCATCCCTATTAGACACTATGGTTCTTGGCATTCCATGTAGCTTGAAAACTCTATCCACGAATACCTGAGCTACATCCGAAGCTAAGTAAGGATGCTTAAGAGCCATGAAATGAGTTGTTGCTTAGTTTGTCAACTACCACAAATATTACTTCTTTGCCTGCAGCTTTAGGTAGACCTTCAATAAAGTCCATTGAGATATCTTGCCATACTTATCAGGAATAGGAGGGGTTGTAGCAGCCCTGGATAGGCCACATTTTCACCCTTACATCTCTGACATGTGTCACATTCTCTGATGTAAGAGTAAACAGTTTGTTTCATTTTTTTCCAATAGAATTCCTGCTTGAGCATGTTATAAGTTGCTGTAATCCCAGATTGACCACCCATAGGACTATCATGATAGTAGGTAATGAGATTTTGTCTGAGGACATCATCATTTCCCACCATAAGTTTGTTCTTCCTGCTCAAAATGCCAGCTTGATATTTATAATAAGGCTTAGAAGGGTGACCCGCCTATATAGAGTTGATGATCTTCTGTATGGCTGGGTCAGAGTTCCATGATTGTTTCACTTCTTCCAAAAGGCTCATCTGAACTGCTGATATACTACACAACTGAACTTTCTTCTTTCCTTGAGATTACATCAACTACAATATTCTCTTTTCCCTTCTTGTAGCAGATGGAGTAGTCATAGCCAAGGATCTTAACCAACTATTTTTTGTTGACTAGGTGTGGTTATTCTTCGTTCAAGTAAGTAGTTAAGGCTGTGGTGGTCAGTATTAATGGTGAAGTGCCGGCCCAGTAAATATGGCCTCCATTTATGTACAACAGCTATCAATGATAATAGTTCCCTCTCATATACTGATAATGCTTGGTGTCTTGGAGATAGGCCTTTGCTGAAGAATGCAATAGGTCTATTGGCCTGAGTTAAGACAGCTCCTATGCCTCCTCCTGAAGCATCAGTCTCCACAACAAACTCTTGAGAAAAAATCAAGTAGTGGTAGTATGGGAGCTGAAGTAAAAGCAGCTTTCAGCTCATTAAAAGCACTAGTAGCAACAAAGGTCCAAGAGAAGTTCCCCTTCTTCACCAGGTCATGTAAGGGCCTAGAAATGATCCCATAACTCCTAATAAACCTTCTGTAATACCAAGATAATCCAAGAAACCTTCTCAAAGCTTTGAGGTTAGCAGGTTGAGGCCAATTCAGGACAATTTCAATTTTCTGCTTGTCCATAGCTACACCTTCCTTAGAGATGACATGGCCTAAGTAATCAATCTGAGGCAACCAAAGGCACACTTGAATTTCTTCACAAATAATACATTGGACCTCAGAATTCTGAAAGCTTCTTCTAAATGTAATAGATGATCAGACCAACATGAGTTGTATATCAGAATATCATCAAAGAAGACTAATATAAATTTCCTTAGGTGTGGTTGGAAAATATGATTCATTAAACTCTGGAAGGTGGAGGGTGCATTTGTGAGTCAAATGGCATGACCATAAACTCATAATGGCCATGGTGAGTTCTAAAAGCAGTCTTGGGAATATCATGTTCAAACATTCTGATCTGATGGTAACCTGATCCTAAATCCACCTTTAAAAAGTATTTGGCTTAATACAACTGATCAAGGAGCTCCTCAATCACAGGTATGGGGAATTTGTCCTTCATAGTGTAGTTTTTCAACTCTCTATAGTCAATACATATTCTCCAAGTGTCATCCTTCTTCTTCACCATGACAATGGGTGAGGAATAAGGGCTGGTACTATTTCTAATGACCCTAGCAGTCAACATTTCTTCTATCATTTTCTCTACCTCATCTTTCTGCAATGTAGGGAATCTATATGGCCTTATGTTTACTGGTAAGGTGCCCTCCTTAAAAGTTATCTTATGATCATGGCTTCTGTTAGGAGGTAATGCGGTAGGGGCTACAAATAGGTCATTGTATATTCCCAACAAACCTTGTAATTCTTGGTTTTGTGTGGGATCCTCTAGTTCCATCTGCAATGAACATAAGCTTGCTCCATAATCTTCAAGCTAATCCTTACACACTCCTGCATAAATCATGCACAAATCTGCTGGTTTGGCCAACAGTTTATCCATTTGTTCTGACTGGATCATTATCGCACCCCACTTAAATAGAAGTAGTTTCCGACTTGGGGTAACTCGTTTGAGTTAGAGTTTTGGAGTCGCCACCTAATAAATTATTCTAGGCATATTAGGTCACATATTAATTTCTAATTCAATTCAGATAATAACTCCGGGTTGGTCTACTAATCACAGATTCGTGTAAGAGTTCAAGTTAACCTAGAAGGAAGGGGTTAGGCACCTCCTAAATTCCAGAAATGTGGTTCCCGGATGATTTCTATATTGGGTTTAACATATTGCTTAGAAAAAGGATGAAAGTTAAACAAAATAAACAAGAAGGGATATGGGATGTAAAGTATATAGGCAATTTAATATACTTGCATGAATAATCTAAAATAATAAATATATTGCACAAATAGCCACAAATTAAATAAAAAAACAATAAATAACTACTAAATATTTGAATAAATAACCCTAGGTTTTATTATCCTATTCGGATCAGAACCCGGCTTTCATAAGGGACAATAGTTTCAGAATCCACTATCAAATATATAGCTCGGGTAGTTTCCATCATATCCGAGGGGCTTAATTCCCTTAACCCCCATACCTTCTTTAAGTATTTAGCTAGAGCGTTTCCTAATATTTCAAAAACGTCCAAAAAAGTTTTCTAGCGTCCCAACATAAAGTCTCGTTGGCCATTGAGACAACTAATTAAAATGTAAAATATCTGAACCCCTATATTTATTAACGCCCCAAGTCTAGACATCTAGGGGCCAAATAATAAATACGGTCATGCTTTGCAAATAAAAATAAATAATATCAAGTAAAATAATTTCAAAGATTTAAAACTAATAAGCCTCAAAACTAAAATAATGGGCTAGTCACAAAATAAAAAAATAATACTCCCTCCGTTCAAAAATAGTTGTCATAGTTCGGATTTCGAGAGTTAAACGAGTTTAACTTTGACCGTAATATTTTCATATGTCTTTAAAATATTTTAAATTATTAATTATTGTGACTTATAGTACTTTTTATGTAGTTTCTAAATATATAAACATCGTTACAAAAAACTTAAAGATTATATGTTTAAATTCATGGTCAAAATGAACTCGTATGACTCTCGAAATCCGAACTATGACAACTATTTTGGAACGGAGGGAGTAACTTTTAGTTTTAAAGACCCCATACCATCCTTAAAGAATGAAAAGATATCTAATTAACTACTGTGAAGAATGACTTTAAAATGAATTCTCATTTCGTTATTTATATATAAAAATTACATATCACAAAAGGATTAATTAAGTATTCTAGTTGTGATCAAATATAGGAACGTATTATGTATTCAAGGAATATTCAAATATTAGGCCGATTGTCAAAAAATATTAAAAATACTAAAATAAAATTGAGTCATAATTCAAGACTAGATGAGAACCATACCTTTCAATATTCAAATAAAAGAAATGATACTTTGTCACTTACCAATCACAAAGTCCGCTTTGTTGTTACAATAATTTTCAGAATTTAAAGAGTTGTCTTCGAATAAATTTAAATTATACAAAATGTTGTATAGAGAAGGGATATAGAGGTGTCTTGATAAGGGAGAAGTAGAGAGAAATTGTGTTGTCATACATGGTGAGAATTGAGTTGAATTTATAGTAGAGAATATGGTACTAAGAATAGTAGGAAATTATTGATTGCATGATTTGTGGGGATCTTTGATTTTGAGTAATTTTGGGGAGAGAGATTGGGGGAGGTTTGGAGCTTAATTGAAGGGATTTTGAATAAGAGTGAATCAAGAGATTTGATGAGGGAATATTTTCTTTAAGTAGTAATGATGTATGTAGACTCAAAAGTGGGGAAGAGGGAGAGATTAGAGAATAGGAATGCTGAAGCAATTTGTGGGATTAGAGAGATTATGGGAGATGGGAGAGAGATTGAGAAAATGTATCTAGACTACCTTTTGGCTAGGTTCAAGGTAGGAGGAAGAAGATTTGTATATAGAATAAAAGAGTGATTTTCAGTTAATAAAATATGGAAGAGATTTTGAATGTAGAGAGTGTACCTAGACCATCTTTTGTCTAGATTCAAAGAAAATTTGAAAGAATTCAATTATCATGAAATAAAGTGAATATGTGGGAAGAAAAATATATGGTACAAAAATGGAAGTATCTGGTCAAACTTTTTTCCAGGTTCAAAGGAGATTTTGAAATTTCAAATCTAAATAAATGTGTCAAAATTATGAAATAAAATGGGTGCTATATTATGAATGACATTTGAACTGAATATATTTAATTGGACTATTATTTAACTAAAGATGCCAAATAAATGAATATATATATATATATATAATGTAAGAAAATAAGATGCACACGTAAAAAGTAATTGAGGTCAAATTAAATCAAATAATTATAAATAGCCACAGGTAAATATTTAAATATTATAAATACTGTAAATTACACAAATAGTCGGAGCTTATCATATAGTTAACACATAGCTTAAATGATGATATGACCACAATTAAGTATATAACGTATAAATAGGGAATAACAAACGTAAATGCATGACTTTTAATGCAAATTTGCTCAAACAGTCAATATTGCACCTTTAAGTTAAATAAAGGCTAATTATAGAAAAAATGAGGGACAAAATTGGGTGTCAACAGCTGCCCCTCTTTGCCCGGGGATGATGAAAGAATCTTCGGGCAAAGATAGTTGACAGAGCAACCAATTTTGTCACGTAGGACAGAAAAAGTGGTAAGAGTTTTGGGGTGCAAGTGTGAGAGTATGAGAAATGACACAGGGGTTTGTTGAGAGATCGGAGAGTTTCCTGCAGTAAAATCAAGATAAATGCAAATAAAGATAAAGATAAAGTAAACTTCCTTGTTGAGCTGAGTAGTTGTCTTGTCTTATGCTTGTTCGATTGATGTCTCATCCACATATACAAACCATGTACCTTTCACATGCTATGCCCATCGACGCGGACCTTATACTTCAAATTGCTGAACTATGCCCACAAACGCGGATCCTACTTTGCTGCAAATTTCTATCATGTTCACTGCCGCGACCCTATCATCTACCGACGTAGATTCTATACTTCCTCAAATGATGTCATGTCCGCAGACGCGGACCCTATATATCCACCGACATGGATTCCATGTTTTTCAAATTGATGTCATGTCCACAGACGCGGACCCTATATATCCACTGACATGGATTCTATGCCTCTTAAATTGATGTCATATCCACAGACGCGGACCCTATATATATCCACCGACATGGATTTTATGCTTCTCAAGTTGATGTTGTGTCCATAGACGCGGACCTTATATATCCACCGACATGGATTCTGCTTCTCAAATTGATATCATGTCCACAGGCGCGGACCCTATATATCCACCGACATGGATCCTATGCTTCTCGAATTAATGCCATGTCCACCGATTCGGACCCTATATATCCACCGACATGGATTCTGTGCCTCTCAAATTGATGTTATGTCCACTGACGTGGACCCTATATATCCACCGACATGGATTCTATACTTGTCAAATTGATGTTGTGTCCACAAACGCGGACCCTATATATCCACCGACATGGATCCTATGCTTCTCAAATTGATAAATATTGCTTTGCAAATATTGTTGGGTATACTCGGTACCTGTGTAAACCTGCAGTCAAAGAAAGTTTGTGAGTCTTTTGGGGGAGGTTGACTGCGCATTTGTTGTACTGCACTCTGCTGCATCTTGTATAATTTTCTCCTTGTAATATCTCTCTTTTCAAGCGTCAAACCTTAGTCGAGCTGTAGGAAAAAAGGGAGAACAAAAGGGAATATGCATGTGTTTTGAGAAAAATAATGTTTAAAGAGTAATGCAAATTTGTTCCATTGAATCATAGACTGCGACATGTTGTCTGGATATAATCTCCTCTAAATCCATTTGTTGTCCAAAGATCCTCAATTTTGAAATCCCCAGTGTGCTGCTTGTATTTTCCTTGAATTTTTGAGGTCCTTCAAAAATTCTGCCCCAGTGTGTTGTGATGTATTCTATGAATTTTTTGAGGAAAAATCAAAAAATTCTGCCCAGTGTCTAATAAAATTCTCCTATGATGTGACCGTGCCTTGAGTAGGCTGCCCACATATCCCCTTTTGGGAATCAGGTTGCTACGTAATTCAAATCCAATAAAGATGAATGTTGCTCGATTTATAGTATCTCTTGATCGTATCAGATTAAAGGATCTTGTTAATTTTGTCTTGATTTAGAGAATTCCATTTTAGGATCAAACTGTCTTGCTCTAACTTTCTTGGTAAATGCCTTTGCTATCCATGAGCGTCAATTGCTCGAGTGTGCTTTTAGTCTGTTTGGGATCGTCTAATTCTGCTTCTTATATGTATTTTCTACTGTTTTGCCTTGAATTGTAAGTCATCTTCCTCAATATGCTCTTGCCTCAGTTGTCTGCTATATGATCTTC
Organism: Petunia axillaris subsp. axillaris; assembly: GCA_029990575.1. Taxonomy (NCBI): domain Eukaryota; kingdom Viridiplantae; phylum Streptophyta; class Magnoliopsida; order Solanales; family Solanaceae; genus Petunia; species Petunia axillaris. The sequence continues at coordinate 165,437,362 of JARKNS010000008.1, forward strand.
ATGAAGTTCCTCAAATGTCTTTTGTCGAAATCACCATAGCGTGGTTTGTATTCGTCGTTTTGGATTGCTTTTTCACATCGCAGTCATAGATTCAATAGAATTAAAATGATTTTGCAGAAAATGAATGATGCATATTCTAACACGAAAAATAGGAAAAGCAAGCTTTTATTATTGGATTCGAGAATCAGTCTTCAAATGGAAATGATGATGCAACAAAGTTGGAAAATAAAGAAAAGAAAAGCTAATGACTCGGAGTCGTGTTTTATTTAAGCAAACAACTAATGCCACAGCTCCACTAAGGTTCTCGGCATTCTCAGAATGTGATGTAGGTTTAGTTGTTCGGCATAACTTCAGTTTCAGTTTCCAGGATGTTCAGGGCCTCAATATGCTTTTTCAGGTACTGCATCATATTTTTCCATGAATAGCTCCTTTAGACCGGTCAGCTCATCTTCTACATCACGAACACCTTTGGCAAGTCCCTCTCCCTAAAGAGTTTTCATGTAGCTTGAAAAGATGGATGCATGTTGCAAAGTTGGAACAAACTGCTCAAGTGAATGATAATCTCTTGTATCCTTTGTAGTACTCTTTCCTTTGCAAACCAAGATGTACCCCATGCAAAACTTGTATTCATCAAACACTGTTTTTGCCTTTATGATTATACCTTCCAGATTGCTCTCTTCACCGAAGTCAATCATATTCACCTTCTTATCTCCATGATTAGGTAGTGGGTTATTGTGCACATTTGGCGTCTTTAAATGAATGACTTTTTCATTTATTAGATCTTGAATCTTATCTCTCAATGCAAACAATCTCTCTGTCTCATACCCCGGTCCACCTGAATGGTATGCACACCTTTTGCTATAATCAAAGTATGGTGAAAGATTGTCTGGCATCTTTTGAGGTATTGGGACAATAAGCCCGGCAGCTTTCAACCTCTCGAACAAGTGGGTGCGAGATTCAGCTAATGCAGTGTAGTTTCTTTTGGGTCTTTGGTTTGTATCAGGGCGAGGCCTAGGAGGGTATGGTGATGCATTTCGGCAGTTGGGTTGAGTATTTTTCTAGTATGATGGACGGCTTGGTGCTGGGGTGTGGAATATAGGCCGAGTGGGCTGAGTGTTGTAAACGGATTTTTCAGATGGCATGTGAGAGTAGGGATAGAATGGTGGAGGTGTTTGATAATAATGGTTGAAAGCAGGGTCTTGAATGGTTGCAGCAAAAGAGACTTCATCTTTCTTCTTTTTGGTGAGACTCACATTTCCAACCTGAATAGCCTTATTAGCAGCTTGTAGTGCAGCTAAGCAAATAATCTTTCCACTTTTTAAGCCTTCTTCTACGTTATCTCCCATCAATACTACATCTGCAAACTTTTGGTTCTTCATATGCAACAACTTGTCATAGTAGACATCTTCTTGTATGTGAATGAATATGTTAACTATTTCTTTCTCATTTATAGTGGGTTGCACCTTGGCAGCTTCTGCTCTCCACCTAGTAGCATATTCCCTGAACATCTCAGTGGGTTTCTTTTTTAACTTTTCTAAATAGAAGCGATCTAGTACCATTTCGGTATTGTACCCAAATGTTTCTACAAAGTCTGATGCCATATCTTCCCAACCGAGCCATGTGCCTGGTTTCTGTTTAGAAAACCAACTTAAAGCATCTGCAGTCAAGCTTCGGCTGAATAGCTTTACTCCAACCATTCAGGTCTATGGCCATCGAGAGCTTTTTCTCGTCTTCCCCTGCTCCAATCAACTTGTCACAATATGTTCTCAAATGAGCCATAGGATCTCTAATGCCATCGAACAGGTCGAACTTTGGTATCTTGTACCCATCAGGTAATTTCAAAGTAAGATAGATACACAAATCTTCATAAGCTAGGCCCTTAGTGGTTTTTCCCAACTCAAACTTTTTAAAGGCTGCCTCCAGCTTACGGACTTTCTCTTTTGTCTCATCATCATTGGCTTCATCCTCCGCCCATTCATAGTTTCATGGTCTTGGACGGGTGAAGTGAGTTGTTTGGTTTCAGCAGTAAACATGAAATTGTAAGTTCGCAGATTTGTGATATTAGTGTGTGGTAAATTTGTGTTTGGATGAGTAGGATATGCAGGGAGTGCTGCTTGATAAGTGGTAGGTAGAGTTGCTTGGTAAGTAGTAGTTGGTGCTGTTTGATAGATAGTGGATGGTGCTGCCTGGTAAGTAGCTGGTGTTATTGTTTGGTATGTGGCAGGTGGTGCTGCTTGGTAAACAACATGAGGATCAGTTGAGTGTATAGGGTCCTTTCCATTAGGGCGGGTTGACCCACTTGGATCGACTGGTTCCCTTGAATAGGCGGAGTTAACAACAGGTAAACTGGCCATTGTCAGTTTCTCTTCAAGTTCCTTAATTCTTTTCTCTAAGATAGCAACATGTTCATCATACCCAACCAGGGCAAGTTTGCGAGGTGTCCCATTATTCCCAACGTTATCGTCACTAAGAGCAACATTATTCAACTCAGACATAATGTTTCGCTTTCCTCTTCTTCTAGTTTGTGAAGGGGGAGGAGTTGTAACTGGTCCTTTGGCTCTCGTCCGGTACTGATGCTCGGCCAGAATGCACAAGTCAACCTCAGGAGTGGGAGTAAAACTTTCACATGAAATAACAAGTCAGTGTTCATATACAAAGCATATCATGTTTTATAATGCAAGGAACCTCTTTTGCGCCGGAGGTAGACCTAACAAGATCAATACACATAATATACATGATAAGTGTCATATGATGACGCTTTTGGACGAAGTTGGCTAATGGACTTTAACATACCAAAGATGTTAAGCCTTTCTAATTTGATTATGGTATTTAAAATTGAACGTGTATTTTATATCATCACAATTGTTCTCATAACCCAAAATTAACAGAAAATAATTTTATAAAATAATTGATTTTATTGTATAAATATAGAAATAACAATTTTAGGTAAATAGAAATAAATAATTGATTTTGTTATGAGAACCCACTTTTATGTGAACAAATTGTCTACATTAGACGCGTTCAACTTTAAATAAATACACACATAACATATTTAAACGTCCCTTAGGGTTAAAAATCCATTAGTTTGTTCAAATATGGTGAACTAGTAGACTTAGACACGAGCCGAAATCAAATTTTCCTAAATATGACATGATGCATGATTTCTAAACAGAGTGTAACTAAGAGTTGGGTAATCTAGATAAGGACATGGTTCCCCTAAGCGGACAACCAAGGGGTGGGAACGTTTAGAATTGTTGGTTGTACCACGGACCAACTAGATTCTAACCGTTCCTTCTAAAGGATTTTTTGAGAGAGAAACAACCGTGAGATCCACGTAATCGTTTGTGTGTGTGCAAGTGTCAATTTTTCAGGAATGGAGGAGTATGAACGGAATGCAACAAATAATTTAATGATAAACTAAATATCATGTTATCAAATAATTACAAAACATAGAAGATTACAAACCTGCAAATATAAAAAAGTTAGTATTGAATACAAAATAATCAAAGCAAGAATAAACCCAATATAAAAATCGTAATGGTTAGAACATTTAATCCTCAGTGGAGTCGCCATTCTGTCGCACTCCACTTAAATAGTAAGTGGTTTCCGACTTAGGGTAACTCGTTTGAGTTAGAGTTTTGGAGTCGCCACCTAATAAATTATTCTAGGTGTATTAGATCACCTATTAATTTCTAATTCAATTCAAATAATAACTCTAGTTTGGTCTACTAATCAGAAATTCGGGTAAGTGTTCAAGTTAACCTAGAATGAAGGGGTTAGGTACCTCCTAAGTTCCACAAATGTGGTTCCCGGTCGATTTCTATATTGAATTTAACATATTGCTAAGAAAAAGGACGAATGTTAAATAAAATAAATAAGAAGGGATATGAGATGTAAAGTATATAGGCAGTTTAATATACTTGCATGAATAATCTAAAATAATAAATATATTACACAAATAGCCACAAATTAAATAATAAAACAATAAATAACTATTAAATATTTGAATAAATAATTCTACGTTTTATTATCCTATTCGGATCAGAACCCGGCTTTCGAAAGGGATGATAGTTTCAGAATCTACTATCAAATATATAGCTCCGGTAGTTTCCATCATATCCGAGTGACTTAATTCCGTTAACCCTCATACCCTCTTTAAGTATTTAGCTAGAGTGTTTCCTAATATTTTAAAAACGTCCAAAAAGGTTTTCTAGCGTCCCAACTTAAAGTTTCGGAGGCCATTGAGGCAACTAATTAAAGTGTAAAATATCTGAACCCCTATATTTATTAATGCCCCAAGTCTAGACATCTAGGCGCCAAATAACAAATACATCCATGCTTTGCAAGTAAAAGCAAATAATATCAAGTAAAATAATTTCAAAGATTTAAAAATAATAAGCATCCAAATTAAAATAATGGGCTAGTCACAAAATAAAAAAAAATAACTTTTAGTTTTAAAGACCACATGTCATCCTTAAAGAATGAAAAGATATCCAATTAACTACTGTGAAGAATGACTTTAAAATGAATTCTCATTTCGTTATCTATATATAAAAATTGCATATCACAAAAGGATTAATTAAGTATTCTAGTTGTGATAACATATAGGAACATATTATGTATTCAAGGAATATTCAAATATTAGGCCGATGGTCAAATAAAATTAAAATACTACATTAAAATTGAGTCATAATTCAAGACTAGATGAGAAACATACATTTCAAGATTCAAAGAAAAGCAATGATACTTTGTCACTTACCGATCGCAAAGTCCGCTTTGATGTTACAATAATTTTCAGAATTTTGCAGAGTTGTCTTCGAATAAATTTAAATTATACAAAATGTTGTATAGAAAAGGGATATAGAAGCGTCTTGATAAGGGAGAAGTAGAGAGAAATTGTATTGTCCTACATGGTTAGAATTGGGTTGAATTTATAGTAGAGGAATAGGGTACTAAGAATGGTAGGAAATTATTGATTCCATGATTTGTGGGTATCTTTGATTTTGAGTAATTTTCGGCAGAAACATTGTGGGAGGTTTGGAGCTTGATTGAAGGGATTTTGAATGAGAGTGAATCAAGGGATTTGGTGAGGGGATATTTTCTTTAAGAAGTAATGATATATGCACGGGCGAATCCAAGATTTTAAGGTAGCGGATGCCACTGCATATATCTGTCTTTAGATACATTGATCGAGGAAGGACGTGTCGACTCATTAAGATATTCTTAGTTCGACTAAGTTGATTTTATACACAATAAATGAATAAGTTCGGTTCAATTATTATTTTTCACGCTTTTAAATTTATACTATGGAAACAATTTGTAAAAGAAAAAAGTAAGGAAAAAAAATCATGAAAGAGCGCATCCAATTAGAAATTTTGCTTAAAAAGTAACTTAATTATTTTATATATTTAATGTTTGACTAGATTAATTTACCTTCAATAATCTCGAATTAATAATTTTATTTAAATTGTCAAGTTTAAAGGCAACTCTTTGTACAATAAAAACTTCAAATTTCAATCTACGAGATTCAACTGAAATGGTGTACTAATCAAGCCACTTAATTTTTCAAAATTTAATAGAAAATAGTGCTTTAATTATTTTAAATTTGTATAGATTAATATTGCATTGCTAAAAGATGAATAATTATATATTAATTAAAATCAATACGTGATATTAAAAAAATAAGTTGCTTATAAAATAAGTAATAATGGTAGAAAGGGGGATAGATATAGGCATTTAACAAATAATAAGGAATAAAATGAAAAAGGAGAAACATAAAAGGAAGAAAACATAGGCGACACTAGGGCTCGATAAACAATATTTAACAACAATAACAACATACTCAGTGTTATCAGGCTCGGTAAGAATATAAAAGGAATAATAATACTAAGAAAAAAGAAAAGACAAAAAGACGAAAAAGAGGAAAAACAAAAAAAAAAAAAAAAAAAAAAAAAAAAAAAAAAGCAAGCAAAAGAGGCAGAGAAACAAAGGGAGATAAAAAAAAACAAAAAGAAGAAAAAGAAAAAGACGAAAAACCAAAATCAGAGCAGAGAAATAAAGGGAGGAAAAAGCTGGCAACTGAAGATTAAACCTGGATCCTACAGGTAGATGCAAGACTTATAAAGTGGTACTCGATCATAGCACATGTGCGTCATTTGTTGTTGTGAGTGCCGCTGCAATTATATATACCATTTTTGCAGATACATACCGATTTTATACATATATTACAAAATTTTTGCTGAAGTTAGCGGGTGCTGTGGCACCCGGTCCTTATACCGTAAATCTGCCCCTGGATGTATGTACACTCAAAAGTGGGAAAGAGGGAGAGATTAAAGAATAGGAATGCTGAAGCGATTTGTGGGATTAGAGAGATTATGGGAGATGGGAGAGAGATTGAGAAAATGTATCTTGACTGCCTTTTGGCTAGGTTCAAGGTAGGAGGAAGAAGATTTGTATATAGAATAAAAGAGTGATTTTCAGTTAATAAAATATGGAAGAGATTCTGAATGTAGAGAGTGTACCTAGACCATCTTTTGTTTAGATTCAAAGAGAATTTGAAAGAATTCAATTATCATGAAATAAAGTGAATATGTGGGAAGAAAAATATATGGTATAAAAATGGAAGTATTTGGTCAAACTTTTGTCCAGGTTCAAAGAAGATTTCGAAATTTCAAATCCAAATAAATGTGCCAAAATTATGAAATAAAATGGGTGCTATATTATGAATGACATTTGAACTGAATATATTTAATTGGATTATTATTTAACTAAAGGTGCCAAATAAATGAATATATATATGAGGAAGTATAGACCCCTCTTGATCAGTTTCTAGGCCTTGGGCCATGATGCTGAGTAGTTCAGCGGGATCCAACACCACATCAGCCTCTTCATGTACAGGTTCCTCATACATACTCATCAATTTCCATGGAGAACAATTGTCTCTTCTTTTTGCAGTCATGGCCAAATATGTACTTCTCATCACAATTGTAACATAAACCCTTACTTCTCCTTTCCTCCATCTCAGTAGGTGTAAGTATTATTGGGTTTTTCTATGTGGGTTAAGAACTACCAGCATAAGCAGTTGTGACCTGACAGATGAACTACTAGGTTTGTATGGTGTATGGTGAATCTGGACATAGGTCTTGGTGTTGAAAGAATGGGGGTATTAAAAACTCTGTTCTGCACTACCTTGGTTTCTTCTTGTATTTTAGTCAAACTAATAGCCTTAGCCAATGTTCTTGGATCTAACATCTTTACAGTTAAGCCAATCTCAGGTTTTAAACCTCTCACAAAACAACTAACAACATACTCTTCTGGAAGTTCAACTCTGGTAAGCAATTCATCAAAAGAATCAATATACTCTTTAATAGAGATTAGTTGCTTTAGTTCCTTGAATACCCCCATAGGATTATCAAACAGTTCTGATCCAACTCATGCATACAAGTTCCTGATGTACGATCCCCCCATCTTGGCCACTCCCTTGTCAGCCTGTGTTTCATATAACATTGGTGCTATTAAAGGGCCTTTCCTTCTAATTTGCAAGAAGCCAATTTCACCTTAGCATCTTCTGGGGTCCCATCCACATCGAAAAACTGCTCACATTTGTATAACCACTCCTTCGGTCCATAACCATCAATTGGGAAATTCTACATAGTAATCACGCGTGGGCATAGTGTACTCATTGGGTCGAACAATTTGTCCCCTATTTTCCTCCACTGCTGGGTTTTATGTATTTTCCACTGTGTTCAAATTACCCATAAGCATGGTACGAATTTCATCTACAGCTTGCGCCACTTACTATCAACTGCTTGTTGCATTGCTGAAACAGAAGTAACAACAAACTCCATTGATCCTTTCAACGCATCAAGTTCTTTGTGAAGTTCTCGCATCCGAATATTGTGATCACCTATTGAATCAGGTCCAAGAATTATAGTGGCTCTGATATCAATGATATAGCCTAAGTTAGAAAATGAAATTTAAGAGAGAATGACCCTAAAGAGCAAGCAACAGAATTGCCCTTAGCTTGAACAAGTCACTCTAGAACTCGCAAATTCAGTGTTGAGAGAGAATAAGAGAAAGAAACTGAATTTGATCTTATTGAACTCAAGATGATTACAAATGAGTGGAATTACAACTTGAATGGAATGGGGATCACGCAGGAAAAGTGAATTATGTTATAACTACCCTAACTAACATTTGGACTTATTAACTAACTTCCGGAACTGCTTAACACGTGCCATTCATGTGCCATCAACTAAGCCGACTTAACTAATCCTAACCATCATCTTAATCAGTTGCTGACTTGTTACAATCAAAATAGAAATAGACTAACTAATTTAGAAACTCCAGTAATTAGATCATAACACAATAATCAATGGAGACTCACTTTTAATGAGAAAAGTTTACAACGTCTCAGTTCCCAAAAAAAATTGAGTAGTTATTTGAATCTTTACCAACTAAGCAGGTCCATTTAGGTTCATTTCTGTTGTGTTACAGTGAAATAAAAAATATCTCTCTTTTCTTTTTCCTCGTTAGCCATCTCGATAAGATTCTGAGTACTTGCATAAATATTAGGAGTATGTTCTCCTTTTTAATTTGCGATACGATATTTGCTGTTAATTAATTTTCAATAAACAAAATAGGCGCAAAACATAAATGGGACTTGATTCTGTTTGGTGAATAAGAAGCACAAAAGAAGGAATATATAACTGTGTCCAACATTCCATGAATTTGCAACTTTTTTGCACATCAATAATCAATGAAGACTATCTTTCATTAAAAAAAAGAAAAAAGAAAAAAAAAGTGTACTATGTCTCAGTCCCAAAAAATTGAGTTATTTTGAATCTTTACTGACCATGCCGATCCATTTAGGTTCATTTCTATTGTGTTCTAGTGAAATATAAAGTTGAACTCTTTTATCTTCTTTTATTTCTAATTAGCCATATAGATATAGATAAGATTTGAGTACTTCTTAAATATTAGGAGTATGTTACATTATTCTTGCCTTTAAGTGAAAACGTACAAATAGGAGGACACCAGAAAAATAGTAGTATTAACTCAATCATCAATGATAGAGAGATACTCTGATCTAAATGTTCTACTTTTTAATTTGCAACACGATATTTGCTGTTATTTAATTTTTAATAAGCACAATAGGCGCAAAACATAAATGAGAACATTGTTGATTCTGCTAGGTGGATAAGAAGCACAAAAGAAGGAATATATAACTCTGTCCAACACTCCATGAACTTGTATTTCTCAAAGCAAGCATGATAGGAGTAAAATTTCAATTAAAAGCAATCTGGTTTTTTAACTAATTAGAAAGCACCATTATAAGTTTCTTTCTCCAAAAGCTAAGTGTAGAGAAGGTGACAAAAGTTCATCACAAGCCTATGCTCTAACACCATTTTTTTCCATCTCTATAAATACCCCCAAAAAAATAAATTGGAGAGAGATAAGCGCTCATGCTGACGCAACAGTGACGTCAATTTTTTAAATCATGCCCAATGGTCCCTTAAGTTCCAAAAAATGGTGACAAGGAGGTTAGATATAAGAAATTGATGTTTCACGAAAATATTAGAACTCTCGGCATAGTTAAGCAAGTGAAAATAATATGTTTCCTTGATAATAATTAGACTACTCAAAACAACTTTTTTTGGTTTGTCTTAAAGTAATACTACCATCATTCTGAAAAATTAGACCTAAATTAGCTATATCAGCTTCAATAAAGAAACTATTTGTGCTCTTGAGAACAACTGTTTATAGTACATAAAATTCTTACGACTAGATCCAAAGTTCTGTAGGAGATTATTATAGTGAAGTGGACTGTGGAGTATATAAGCCCCTTTGGTTTCAACACTCTAAATTAACTTTAGGCCCTTTTTTTTTTAAAGGATCAAGCTGAAAGTTAAAGTTCTAACTCTGGTAATTTTCATTTTTTCTTTTGATCATGAAATAAGTTTTTACCTCAACCTCTAGGTGACACAACTTATCTGCTGTCTCTCTATGATTCGTTTGAATACAGATGCATGATGGAGTATTTAAACAACCTTCTTGCATGCATATATTATTACCAGCTAGATAGAGTAAGATTTGCATTGAACTATAGATTTGAACTAATTTTCTCCTTTTTCATTTTAATTTTTTTGTTGGGGCCGGCGTGGTGTTGTAATTTGTCAAAAGAGTTAAATTCTAAGTATTGATAAAAGTAAAAAAAATATTTATACAATTGGGTCACTTAAAAAATCTAATATGCAATTACATGTATCTGGGACAAAACAATAGATTACCTACTAACATATTAAATTAAAGTGATGGTAGAAAATCTTCATACATGTAAGTAACTTAAATTCTCTCTTTTTATCATTACGAATTTTTTTTAGGAGGTTGTTGTTTGGTTTTGCAGAAGGAGTGATGGTGATTGTGATGATGAGTGTATATGGCTTAGCACGCCGTTTATCATCTTTTGAGTAAGAGAACAGATTTGAATGATGTTTCTCACTGCACGCCAAGATTTTGCACAAATTTTCTGAAAGTAGTAATTTGTTTCAATTTATATTTTATAAACGAGATATGAGAAGAACAAACCCCAATTTTCTGTATTTGTCACACCTATGTGTTCAATCATCTTCTATTATCCTTTTTCTCTGTTTCCCCAAAGAAATATCCCGTTCATGGATGATGTCCTCCTCCAGTTGTTTTGTTTGATGCGTCTTATTAGTGCTTGGGCATCATCATGTCTTCACACCAAATTTTCTATTACAAGTTTTGCTAATTGCATTTTAAGTTTTTAATATTGCTTTCTGTATCCTTCTTACGAAAGTCATATCATAAGAATTACTGTATCACATACAAATTAATCATTCAACTACGTACACATAGGGAGCTTATAAAATTATCTTTCCACCACCATGTTATATGTTGCATAAACTTATATGGATAGGAATATCTCTAAATAGGCTCATATTGTCATCTCATTAATACTCCACCATCATTAAATATCACTTTTCTTCTCACTTAATATGCAGTGAACCATGATTTTGGAGGAAAAAATACTATAGGTCGTTAAACATTTGTTAAAGCTAACATGATGGATTATAAGGACAAGAAGCACTTGTATTAAGTCATCTAACAAAATATATTTACGTTAGACATATATTTAGTAGTACTAATTAATTGACTATTAAAACAATGAAGAACTAGAGCCCATAGCATTATTGGGAAAACAAAGAAGGAAATGGAGTACTATGTTTTTATTCTAAATGTAGGCGTACATACAACTCCTGTACTCCATTTGGCAAGATAGAGAACGCACGCGAGGAAATCAACCTCAGAATTTTCACCTATAATGTATCTATTTTTAGTTTTTTTGTCTACACATCCATTAGATTTTTTCGGAACCTGTGTCACGAAAATCCAAAAGGATTTTATTGAGTACCACTTTTCAGCTTACTTCAATAGTTATCCCAACACTTGCTTACTCAACCTAAATGATTATGATGATACTCTGCATGCAGTCCTCTTCCTTTTTGCTCCTTATATTCTCCTCTTACCCTTCCATTTTTTTCATCCTTTGTCACTTGTCTTTCCTTCTTTTGAGGTCTCTCTCATCTTATATCACTTACTTTTCAAGTGTTTGCAGTGAAGTTTAGTTGTGTGTAGTAAGGGAAAGAGAATGGGTGAAATATCTTGCTCTAATGGATTCAGCAATGAAAATGGCTTAAATGGAAATGGACATCATGTAGTTGGAGTTTCAAGAAAGAGCTGTTGGTATGAAGAAGAGATTGATAAAGACTTGAGATGGTGCTTTGCTCTCAATAGGTACTCCCTTCGTTTTAAGAATATTCTATTCAGTTATATGATGGAGTATCTCATATGGTTTAGGAGTATCTTGAGAGGAAAAAGTTACACTTTTAAGTAGGTCGAGGCAAATGATAATGTGTAACCATAATTCTGTCTGCCAAATTACTAGAATCCGAAATTAAAAGTGTTTTTTATTTTCTTTTTAAAATTTGTTATCTTTTTCCTGTGCGCAGTATTTTGCACACTGGTGCTACTCAGTATCAGGACATTCAACTATTGGACACAAAGCCCTTTGGAAAGGTTAGTAGTAATATAATGTTTGTTACTGAAAAAGATAGCAACAAAATTAATCATCAGAAACAGAAAAATGGTAAAAGGAAAAAGAACCTTTCCCAAATTTTACTCCTTTTTTATTTGATAGCTTGTTTCTTTATTGAAATAAGTATTAAAAATAAAATTTTGACTAATATATGACAGGCTTTAGTCATCGACGGGAAGCTTCAAAGTGCAGAGATAGATGAATTTATCTACCATGAATGTCTTGTCCATCCAGCTCTGCTTCATCATTCAAAGTATTTCACTCCCCCTAATGCTCATTTTAATTGGCCAAATTCACATTATGACACTCTATTATTTTAACATAAATTTCTTAGGAATTTGATTATATGCAAAATTAAATTCTTAACTATATATATGCATTATTCAGTCCTAGAACCATTTTCATTATGGGAGGAGGTGAGGGTTCTACTGCAAGAGAATTACTGAGGCACAAGACAGTGGACAAAGTTGTAATGTGTGACATTGATGAAGTAAGTCTGTCAATATATACATCGATCATAAAAATATAAATTCATAACTAAAGCCCATGTCTAACTTTTGTTGCAGGAGGTGGTAGAATTTTGCAAGTCATACTTGGAGGTTAATAGAGAAGCTTTCTGTGATCCTAGACTTGAGCTTATTATCAATGATGCCAGGTTCTTTCCCCTTGATCTTCCGTGCACCCTAACTTTATGAACTTATTAAGTTTGTTACTTTTTCTTTTAATTTTCTTCTTTATTTACTTTTATGGATAACTAATGAATAATTGATTTTAAAAAAATGGTGTGGATTATGCAGAGCTGAGCTAGAGAGCAAGGAAGAGCACTATGATATTATCGTAGGTGATTTAGCAGACCCTATAGAAGGAGGACCATGCTACCAACTATATACAAAATCCTTCTATGAATTCATTGTCAAACCTAGACTTAATCAAGGTGGCATATTTGTCACTCAGGTACTTGATGCTTCTGTCTTGAATTAATTTCGTGAATACATAATTTTTCCAAGCATCCTTTAAAATTATATTACCATATATAGTTTTGGCAAGTACTAATTAACTAATAATTGTTGGTTGTGAATTGTGATCACTTAACAGTCTGGACCAGCAGGAATTTTCAGCCATACAGAAGTCTTTTCCTGCATTTTCAATACTCTAAAACAAGTTTTCAAATGTAAGTTTCTTGGTGAGAAGGGCAAAAGAATACAAGATGACTTAGCATTTTTCTGATTTCAGTTTATTGAAAACTTAATATCTCACATGATGACATTTATTTTTGTTTACAGATGTTGTGCCTTATTCAGCTCATATTCCATCTTATGCTGACACTTGGGGATGGGTCATGGTATCATTACCCTTTTTAATTGTATCAAAAATTACCAAATTTTCATCATAATTTGTCCAAGGCTAATTCAGTTCAAATTATCTGTAAAATGATAGGCAACAGATACTCCATTTGTTATAAGCTTCGATGAATTAGACCTGAGAATCAAGCAGAGGATCAAGGGGGAGAATAGATATTTTGATGGGAAAACATTCATTTCAGCCTCTACATTGAGCAAAGCTGTTCGAAAATCGTGAGAAACATGTCCATTTTTAAATTCTTGGTTTAATTGTTACGCAACAACGATATAACTCCTTAAAAGTCAAATAAAGAATAATGTTTATAATAAGCGTTAACTGTATGTAACTTACACTCCTTGAACAATGGCAGATTGGACAATGAGACTCATGTTTATACAGAAGGAAATGCAAGATTCATTTATGGACATGGAAGACACAATCAAGCATGAGATGATGACATAAAAGTTGCTGGAAAGACATATAGACAAAGAAAGGACTATCAAGCTGCTGGAAACTTTTCTAATTTATTTTCTTTTCTTTTGCTTGTTTTAACTTAAAGGTTATCTTGGATCTTCTTTTCTTATATGTTCTCTCAAGGAAAGAGGAGTTAGGGCTTAGCTTGTGGATCTTTCTTGTTGTTTCTGAGTTGGAATATGATTAATGGAATGCTATCTTTTAATTTTGAGTTTACTAGTAATATAATCTTTTGATTACCTCCCCCTCATATATTATACTCCTTGTTTAGGCATATCGTCTAAGATACTTTATGATTGGTTTTCTTTTCTTTTTCCAGTTTTTACTTGAATTGTACAAATAAGTGTTAGGTCCTCTTCCATTGAGCTTCTCCAAAGCCAAAATGGGCTATCGCCAGAAATATTAGAGTAGGGCATGCTGACATGCATGCAAAAATCCAAAGTAATCCCAAATTGGTGATTGACAATGCTACTACCATCTTCGGTAGCAAAAGGCCAAACTAATCCATAATTGATGCATGCATGTGTCATTTCTCATAAGCAAAAAAATACTTACAAAAATAAGCAAAATCAAATTGTAGTAAAGTCAATCAGTTCAATGCGACCGATGTTTATATATCATCGACTTTTAATTTCTAGATCTTAATTTATTTACTTCTGGTGAAAATGGAATTTACTCTTAGTTCACAAAATGTAGCTTCAAAAATATCTCTATCTACTACTCCCTCTGTTCCAAAAAGATTGTCATGTTTCGGATTTCGAGAGTCAAACGAGTTCATTTTGACCGTAAATTTAAACATATAATTTTTAAATTTTTTCGAATGATATTTATATATTTGGAAACTACATAAAAAGTACTATAAGTCACAATAATTAATAATTCAAATTATTTGAAAGACATATGAAAATATTACAGTCAAAGATAAACTCGTTTGACTCTCGATATCCGAAACATGACAATCTTTATGAAACGGAGGGAGTAAATAAGTTGAAAAGGAAACTTATGATCACTCTTTGGAATTATGGAACGTGCACTTAATATTCCGTCGTTGGTTGTGTAGACAGTGATTGATTGTTCCATTTGTTTGTGTTCATGTGTTTTATTGGTACTACTAGTAGTTATTATAGTAGTAGTGCCATACTCAATTATGCGTGCTGTGGTGGATACACTGTTTCTATCGTCAACTTATAAAAGACGCCAAATCAGTCCTCGCAATTAGTACTAATTGTTGCGTTTTCATCCATCAGCATCAATATATAACTTTATTATCCACGCATTGTGTTGGCCTAAATCAGAATAAAACAACAAATCGAATTTGCATTGAGTTTAACTGGTAATTTACTTATATCGAAGTACTGCTCGAGCTGAATTTGTATTCGAACTGAAAAGACTTTGAAAAAGCAACGAAGCAAGGAATACTTTAAAAGATAACGAGTCAACAAATAGAAAATAAAGTTCAGTATTGTATTGATTGTATCCTGTTGTTTACAAATAAATCTTATTTATAATCAGGAGAAAAAATGACGTTGTAAATATCATAATTGTGCCTTTATGGCCATTACTCCGTGTTTAATCTTGATTGACCCACAATCTTTCTCTTAAATGTTAGAGCAACGGTCGATGGTTACAGAGGTTGGCCCTTGTCTCCCGAGGTGTGACATCCACTCGAGGTTATGAGGTTTTTCTCCGAGCTTAGTGCTTCGAGCTCACTTCCCCTCGTTTCCTAAGGCAATTTTCCGGGGCGAGGAACCATGTAATCTCTCCTCGGGAGTTTGCCTCGTGGCGGAGTCTTCGTGTTGCACTTCGAGGTCTTGCTCGAGACCTTGGTGATTTTTATCCAATACAGACAGTCCCCCACTCCTCGAGAGGTTGCCAAATCTGTCGGGGAGTGGAATGAACTTTAGGCGGGAGATTGACGCGACTGTTTTTGCGCCGCAAATTTTGAAAACGGCGGTTGTCACTTCGAATTCCCATCAATCATGCGTGGCGATCGTTAATTAGGCGTGTTTTCCTGTTTTGTCTTCCCCATGCGGCTGTAATCATGGCGCTTTTTAACCTAAATATAGTGGAACCTTGCCTTCTTCTTCTTCTTCTTCTTCTTCTTACTTCTTCTTGCCTTCAACAGTAGAACTCTTGCATTTTCTCCCAAACGATCTTCGAAAGAAAGATGTCTCAAAAAAGTTCATCACGTTCTCCACCTTCCTTCGTCGACAACATGATTGTTGGTGGGGAACTAGTTAATGTCCCTGAACCGCTGGACGTTGTTGTTCCTCCTGAATTCAACATGGAGGATCTTACTTGTCCCAGCGGTGTGGATCAAGAACACCGCTCAGCTATGGCTGGGACCGCCGGAGTAGTTATGGTGGAGGAAGAGGAGGTCGCCACGAAAGATGTGGATAACGATGAACTCCTTTCTGACGACTTGGAACTCAAGCCCCACCACGTCATTCCTTCAAATATTGATCTTTCGAAGGATTTTGTTATGCAGCTACAAACTTAATCAGAGGCTAGGAGGAGAAGGAACATTCCTCTGGGGGATATGCCGAGCTTGATTACTGAGGCGAACATTCATCTGGTTCCCTCTGATTGCAACTGGGGCCCCGAGGTGAGGGTTGGTATCCCTGGCCCCAAGAGCCGAGTGTGTGATCGAGCCGAGAGGCGTTCTTTCATTTTCACTTATCCTTTCACGATCGATTTCTCTCTCTCTATCCCCGAACTGCTGGATAATTTTTTCTGAACCTTCCAAGTGTGTCTAGCCCAGATTGGACCTGGGGTATCAAGGGCACATTCAATGCCTCGAATTTTAGAGTAAATTCGCGGGGGGTACTTTTTACCCTCGATCATCTCTTGTATCTGTTTTACCCTTCCCTTCACAAGGATGGAGTCGTTCAACTCAAAGAACGGGGCTCGTACTCGCTGATTACGAAAAGCAAGGATCTCGAGGATCATGTGTGGAACGAGCGATTCGTCCTCTTGCCTACCGATCTTCTCTCGTTGAAGCCTGATTTCCCCGAGAGGTGGAATCGAGCCCGTAAGTGTTTCTTTCCTCTTTTATTTTCGTTTCACTTTCTCCCTTCTTGACTCCTTGTTCTTGCCTTTCTAGTCGAGGCGGTCCCAATTGTTCACCTAAAGAACTTGGATCAATGGGTGCAGGCTATTATCGATGCCAAATCTAGGCCAGAGAGGTCGTGGATGGTTTTGGCTGCTCTGGAGGAGAACGAATGGGCATGTAGACGGCATGGTGAGCTATTTTTTACCCAACTTTAAGTTTGTCCTAGATTTTCCAGGCCCCGTGCCTAGATGTCCCATTGTTTCTTCTTTTTTGTAGGTCTCCCCAAGAGGGCGATCACCGCGCCGAAAGAGAAGAAACGAAAGAAGGAGGAGGTTCCCGAGGTTGGAGATGCCTTGAATGCCCTCGAAGATTTAATTGGAAACCTTTCGAGGGGAAAAAGTGGAAAGGAAAAGGATAGGGAGAAGAAAAAGACGGCTCCCGAGGGGTCACCGGACCATAGGGCCAAAACAGGTCAAGTGTCTTTCCTCTCGATTTCACAGTTTTGTTTCGTTTTTCCCACTTGTCACCCCTTTTTTTTCTTCTTTCGGTTTTGAGAAAGAGAGAGTTGTCCTCGGGGGAAACTCCTGAAGCAAAGCGGGATAGACTTGAGCATGTCCCATTTCCTGAGCTTACTCCTGATGGCGAGGCAGAGTTAAGACAGGATGAAGTTTTGGTTCCCTATATTCATGAGCCTGAACCAGTTCAGGTTGCTGATAATGACATAGGGAACATTCATCCCCCCTCCCCTTCGGCGAAAATGAAAGTGGACGAGGCTGGGCCATCTCGAGTGGGGGACAAGATTCCTCGAGCCGCCTTCGAGCCTGCTCCTGATGAGTATTCTTGGAGGCAGTTTCGCTGTATCGAGATTCCTTTAGAGCTTTGTCTTCTAGATGGTGACATCCAAGTCGCGATCAGCCTTCGTGGGCTCTTAGGTTCTAAGAAACGCGATCGTCTTAAGGAGTTTCATATCTCTAATTTGATTGTTGATGCTGCTCAGCATGCCATTCATGTATGCTTTCTATAATTTTCCCTTTCCAATTTGGCGCTTTGCTTCCTTCTCTGATTTTTTAGAATTTCTTTTTGAAGTGTTTCATCAACTCTATCAGGGCTGCCGAGATAGAGTGCAACCGAGACAAAAAGCTTCGGCAGTTAAAGGCTAGATGGAGGCGAGAGCGAGCGAGTCTCGAGGCTCAATTGAGTGGCCTTGGGAAGGAGTTAATGAATACAAGGCTTGAGTTGGAGCAAGCTAAAAATGTTGCCAACAAGTCTGACCTCGAGATGACTAAAGCCCTCGAGGCTAAAAATCTGACATTAAGGAAAAGATGGCCCGTCTGAAGGAACTTTGTGATGCTGAGCTGAAGAGAGTAAGGAACAAGGGAGGTGATGACTCCGAAGCGGAGGCTTAGAGTAGTGCTTTTGTTTTCTTTTTTGGTTGAGGCTTTCATGTCGTTTTCCTTGTAAATACTTGGGCCTTTCGAGCCTTTTATTAATGAAATTCCCTTTTATAGAAATATTGTTTGCAATACTTTTCGTTGTTTCGAGCTAACTTAGGACGACGTCTCGCCCTCGAGCCGTAGGCTTAACTTAAGATTAGTTATGCATGTTCAAATGAGAATAAAAAGATGTTGAATCTAAGTTTATTCCATTTATCAGAACTGCATTTTTTTATTACAATAGTTGCCTGGTTATGACAGGACTTAGATGAAAGAAACTAGAATATCATAAGTTTATTCGAGCCAGTCCCCAAGGGTGACCCTTTGGCGAGGTAACTGCTCGTTCTCTGAGGGCTTTGTCTGGTGAAGTCCCCAGTTGTTGAGCTTTTGCTTGCTGATACTTCCTTAGCCCAATCGGGCCGACTGTACTCTTCATTGCAATTGTATAACACTCTCGTGTTATTCGTTGATCTCCTCAGATGGCTCTTATTCCCCACGGAGTCGGGAACTTGACCACTTGATGCAAAGTGGATGGCACAGCCTCCATTTCGTGGATCCAAGGTCTCCTAAGAATGACGTTGTAGGTTATGTCTTCGACCATAACTTGAAAGGTGGTTAGCTTGTTCACTCCCTCTGCAATAGTTGTGAGGGTAATTTCTCCCAGAGTCTTCTCGGTGGAGTTGTTGAACCCTTTCAGTATGGTGGCCTTTGGAACGACTAAGTCTTTCAACCACATCTTTTTTATGTCTCCATAGTTGATTGAAACGACCTTAGGTAGTCGTTTCGGGAGTTAGGGCTCTGATTTCCCTGCCGCTAATTTTAAAATCTTCGTAAGGTCCATTGGGACTTATCTGTAAAATTTGAGTTAAATCAGACCTCGTTTGGTAGGCATCGGAAGAAGATTTCGGTTTTTATTATTGATAAATATTAAAAAGAGATTTTCGAGCTCGGTTTTGGTGAATGAGCTCCGATTTGAAATCCGGAAGCGCCGTTAGGTTCGTATGATTATTTGTAACTTTTATGAACTTTCAAAGTGAATTTCGATGTTGTTCGGCTAGTTTCCGCTAAAATGCCGAAAGTTAAATAATTTGACCTTTTCCATTTAAATTCGCATCTTGAGTTTTGGGAACCCGATTTGAGATCCGCCTTAGCAAGTGTGTTACATATATTTTGTATAACTTGTATACAAAAGTTGGAATTATTTCGAGTATTATAGGGTACTGTTTTAATTTTCGAAAAGAAAAGAAATTATTAAAAAAAAGAAGGGAAAAGGACGAAATATAAAATGAAATGGAGGTGGAGTAGAGTATATATCCTAAAGCTTTTCGAAGCTTAGGAGCAAAACAGAACAGTAACAACATAAGAGCAGAAAACAGAGAAAATTATCAGAAAAAATGCCAGAAAATGAGAAAAGAGCCAGGAAAATAGTAGAATTTTTACCTCCGAAACATTCAGGTAATGATCTTAATGTATTATTTGAGTTTATTACGTGTGTTTGAATATGTTTTAATGGTAAAACTTGGAATATTAGATATCATTTTAATAAGTTCAATTAATAGTTAAAGGGTCAAATGGACCCCGATAATGGAATTGATTATATATTCATACTCAGTGAGTTATGAGCAACATATAAATGTAATTTATTTGGAGTTTGGTTATGTGACCATAAACCCTGTACATAGGCCTGGCCTGTGTATTGCGTATGCAAATAGGGTATCAGGTTCCTAACCGGATTGCCCTAAGATGTGAGGAATGAAGCCTTTAGCCTAAATTGATATATTTTTCTGCTTATTGAGTAGAGTTGGATCATTTGGCAAAGAAACCAAAGGATAAAACGGTTGTTGATTAGCCGTACTAACTTTTGGAAGAGGTAAGTGTTTATATCCATTTCTTTGGAGGCACCTGACCTCGTGGATTTTCTACCACGTGTTCCTTGCGTGTGTAGCTGCCGATAGGCGTACTCATTACGCCTTAGCTTTGGATTTACATTATATATTATATGTTACATCCTGTTGTTGGTATTGCATTTAGGATCTAAGTACTCTGGCTGTGAGTTGGCATCTACTCTCCGGCTGTCGATGAGAGTCCCGCGCCGGTGAAGGGTTATTATTGAATCACATTGCATTCATACGCATTATATGTCATTCATATGCATTACATTGAATATCGTATTGGGTGAAAGAGTATTCCGCCCCAGGAGCAGGAGGATTCCGCTCCATTGTATCATATTGAGGGTAGGAGGATTCCGCCCAAGGAGCAGGAGGATTCCGCTCCATTATATTATATTGAGGGTAGGAGGATTCCGCCCCAGGAGCAGGAGTATTCCGCTCTTATGTCAGATATTGAGTGCATAAGTATTCCGCCTCAACTTTACATTATATCGGGTGCAGGAGTATTCCGCCCCAGGAGATTGCAGGAGTATTCCGCCTCTGGTTTACATTACATTGGAGCAGGAGTATTCCACCCCAGGAGCAGGAGTATTCCGCTCCAGTTGGTTATCAGATTGGATTCCCCTCGAAAGCAGGAGAATTCCGCTTCGAGATGGGATTACGGGCACATGTGACCCTTTGCATCACATTTCATTTCATTTCATCTCAATTTATACCATTGTGTAGACTTGCGGTACATGACTACTGTTCTGCTTATATGTGCATTGCTTATTTGTTGATATGTTTCTGGCTCGCATCCTTGGTTGAGTTTATAAGTTTCTTACGTGTTTTCGGTTGTTATCTGACTCTGCCTTTTTATAATTTAAATAAAAGGAATTTGGTCTATCTGTTTCTTTTCTTCTTGGCTAGCTATCCTAGTCTTTGAGGTGGCTAGTCTGCCCCACTTATTGAGTCCTTTTGACTCACCCTTGTTTGTTGTTTGTTTCTTGTCTTTCTATTTCGTTTCGGCAGGTTCGCTCCAGGATTGAGTTCGCCACGTTGTGAAGGAGCGATGACGACTTCAGCTGTCAGGGTGAGCCAGCTTTTATTCCAGATGGCCACCAGTTTATTGTTTATTATTTTAGTTACAGTTTGCTCCATTCAGGAGGTATCTGTCTTCTTTTGTGCTCTTAGATGTCTAGTATGGATAGCCCTAAACCTAGTATGTGGGTAGTCAGCTGTAATTTCTTTTTTTACAGCTTAGAGGTATCATTATGTTTGTACTTTTTCTAAGTTTTGTTATTATTTATAAATTGAATTATATTTGTTTTCCTAATTTAATTGATAAGGGTTCGCCGGACGGGTTTAGGGAAGGATGTCGGGTGCCTGCACGGCCTAACCGAATTCCGGGTCGTGTCAGTTGGTATCAGAGCCCGGTTTAGAGTCTATCCAGACTAAGACAGTGTCTAGTATAGTCTCGATGATGGGTACGTAGACGTCCGTACTTATCTACGAAAGGCTATGATGGCATCTAGGAAGTTTCACTTCCTTCATTTCTGATTATGCGTCGGTCTAGTATTCAAAAGTATTTTCGTTGATCCGTTAATTCCTTCGTGGTAATTGTGAACCCCCGTGCGACGGATCAACAAACGTTATAAGTTCAAGACAAAGCAGTCTAGCCTTGGGCTAGCACTGACGAAGCCCCGAGAGTTCTGATCGTGCTGACGATCTAGTTACGGAGGTCCCAGCTGTACGAGCTTGCGATGGGCAAGGGAGCAGGACCTTGTGGTTCCTTTGGCTCTCTACGATGCTTTTACGAGAATCTTGGTGACGTAGATACCGCAAGAACCTATTATTCGCTAGGCAGCTTATCAGGTTGCCGCAGATGCACATGTTCGGTCTCAGGGAGCTCCTATTCCAGTTCTTAATATTGCCGCAGTAAATTATGTTCCGGAGGCAGCATGTGTTGTGCCTCTAGTTATTCTGGCTGGTTATTCAGAATATGAGATTGAATTCTATAGAATAGCTGGATATGCATTAGAGCTGGTCCATGAGCCTTTCGAGAGATTCAAAGATTTATTGATGACCTTTCTTTTTCCTTGAGATCACAGATGGCTCGAGAGATTGAGGTCGAGATTTCATTTGATGTTGTTATTGATATTGCTCGAAGGTACGAGGCATACCCTACGTTAGAGCGGGAAGAGTTAGAGCGGGAGAGCAAGAGATCACGTGGCCCTAGTGGGCAACCATGATACCTCCTTTGGAAGTAAGAGTTCTGACTATTTTGGGAAGTTACTTTCCAGGTTATCTCAGCTTGTAGAGCGTGATTCTCCGAGTGTGCGAGTAGTTCATCAAGATTAGACTCAACTTTCTCTTTGTAGCTTTCAACAATCTATCCAGCCCCCATATTCAGCGAAAAGGTGTTATCATTGTCGTTAGTCTGATTATCCTTTGAGGGATTTTCCTGTTATCATTGTCGTGAGTTTGGCTATCCTTTGAGGAGTTTCCCTTACTCCAGCAAGTAGATAATCGTCCTTCTTCTTGCCCTCAGGCACCTGCCCAGTCGTAGGGATTTCATTTAGATCTCAATCAGGCATTAAGAGAAATGCCACGATCAAGTAAAGGTTGAGAGCGTGGTGGTAGTGGTTCTTCTAGAAATAATTATCAGGGTAGCGGCTCGGCTCAGTCGCAGAGGCAGTTCTAAGAACTACCAGTCTGGCAGGATGTTGAGGTATCTGATGTAGTAGACCCAAGTATTTCTTCCTCACTTATATGTGTGTAAGATTTGATTCTTCCGATCGATTTGGAAATGGTTGTCTTATCATGTTTTCATGGCTTTCTTGGATATTGTTTCTATTAAGAATCGGTTGCGGTAGCAGGGTGAGCTTCTAGTATGATTTATTCAGGGAATTTGTGAGACCTTATTAGTTTATATGATTTAAATATAAGAAATTTGACGGTAAGTGTCGCTATTGTCTGCCTGGCATCTTGTCGTGACACATTCTATTATTATGTCAAATTAGTTTACCTCTCTTCTTGGAATTCCGTGTTGGTTGGATTATGGGATTCTAGTTCATCACCATAAGGGAGTGTCATGGTTTCTTCCGGTGTAAAGTGATCACTAATATTCAATCTACACGTCTCATCTTGGTTCGAGACGCTAGTAGAGTCATGTTATTCTACAAGTTTGTCTCGGTATAAAAGGGTTTTCTGGTAAATTGTTAGAGGTTCCTTTTTATATAAAGGTTATATTGACATAGATGTTGTTCCATAAAGCTTATTTAATGTCTATTTCTTCAATTGTGATTCTTCAGTTAGCCTGACTCAAAAGTAGTCTAGCTCTGGTAGCTAAATAAATAAGAAGATGAGCTTCCTGAAGCTCTAATTATTTATGTCCTCAGTCTATTTCCATTTCTTCTTCGTCCGGCACTAGTGAGCTTGGGCTGTTGGTAGCCGCTTGTGATGTTCCCTTTGTTGAGCCAGAGTACGTGTCATGGTAGCCGGGTAAGCATATTGTTGTTTTTCAAGGCTATTAAGGGTAATGAGAGGCGTCATTTGACGTTTGATTTGATCTATCAGGCGGTGGTGCTCATAGAAAATCTATGGAGTTGTGAACTCGAGAGTTGTAGCTGTCTGACAACTCAAAAGGGTAATTGGTAGCTTAGGTCTACCTATGTTCAACCTTTAGCTAAATCTTCTTTAGTCCAGCAGACTGTGCGGGGATGGTTATTCCTATTCAAATAGCTGCATGAGTTTGTGCTTTAAGTGGATGAGTCTTCCTCCAAATGCTGAATGGTAATACTAAATCTCTAAGGCGTTGATACCACTTTTGTCACGACCCAACCTAGTGCCAATGAGTGTCGATCATTGCTAACTTCACTAATAATCTATTAATGATAGAGATAAGCTGGCAACCTGATCATATATACGTACCTATCTGCTGAAAGTATAAAGTCTGGAAAGATGACACGAATTTAACTTGCTGGAAATTAGAACAGTGAGCCACAAATTCTGCTATGTCACACTTCATTCCGTCCTACCAATAAATCTGCTTAAGATCATGGTACATCTTAGTCGAACCTGGATGAATTGTGTATTTGGAAGAATGTGCCTCTATCATAATATGTCCATGTAAATCTGCAACATCAGAAACACAAAGTCTATCTTTATATATGAGAACACCGTCAGTAGTAACCCTGTATGGTGACTCCGGTTTTCTTCTAGCTATCTGTCTATACTCAACTAGAACTGGATCCTCATACTGACGCTGTTTTACTTCATGAAAATTTAGAGATAAAGGTCTAGTGCAGCTTGTCGTCCATCCATCATTGGCATATCTCTTTCACACCTCAACTCTTTGAGAAGTTACTTTAGCGTTATAAGTGCACGTGTAATCAACTTTGTTGCTGGTATTCTGCCTCAGCTCATGGTCCAACTACATGTATATTTTATTTTCACTTTTCAAGTCATAATATTTCCAATTCAAAGACAATACCCTGAAGTAGATGTTCAGTCTGAAGATCATTCCTGGTCTGCATCATGCTATCCAGTAGTATTTCCATGATCCTTATCCTTATATGATAGACCCTCTTCAGATGAACCTTTGACATACATTAGGATATGAGTAACTACATTCCCATAAAGAGCTTGAACAACACTAACATCAACTGAGATGTTGCATAGTGCGTTCGTAAAAATAATATAGCTTGCATCAAATACTCTATAGTGTGTAGTGACAAGGTACTTCAAAAGCTCCCCCTATTGCATCAAGCGTGAGCTAATTCTTAGTTCCATCAACCTGTTCTATATCGAAAGGTATATCGAAGAGGTGATAATCGGCTGAATCATGTTAACCTATTCAAAGTTCCATGTATCTTTGCTTCGAAAATGAAGAACTCTCCACTCGTGATCGAGGAAGGGTCAGTTCAGTCAAAATAAGCTGGGCAATGGTGTTATCATATTATCCAGATATATTTTATTCCAAGAGTTCGGTGTTCGTGTTATAATTCTGATTCTGCAATCATGAGATAATATCCGAGGAGCAGTTTATAAAGGTCGTGCAAGTTCTCTTGTTATCTGCGTGAATGTTGCTGTAAACTTAGGCTCGTTCGAGGACAAACGAGAGTTTACGTGGAGGAGAATGAAACAACCTTAGGTAGTCGTTTCGGGAGTTAGGGCTCCAATTATCGTGCCGATAATTTTAAAATCTTCGTAAGGTCCATTGGGACTTATCTGTAAAATTTGAGTTAAATCAGACCAAAATTGGTATGCATCGGCGGAAGATTTCGGTTTTTATTATCGATAAATATTAAAAAGAGATTTTCAAGCTCGATTTTGGTGGATGAGCTCCGATTTGAAATCCGGAAGCGCCGTTAGGTTCGTATGATTATTTGTCACTTTTATAAACTTTCGAAAGTGAATTTTGATGTTGTTCGGCTAGTTTCCGCTAAAATGCCGAAAGTTAAATAATTTGACCTTTTTCCATTTAAATTCACATCTTGAGTATTGGAAATCCGATTTGAGATCTGCCTTAGCAAGTGTGTTACATATATTTTGTATAACTTGTATACAAAAGTTGAAATTATTTCGAGTATTATAGGGTACTGTTTTAATTTTCGAAAAGAAAAGAAATTATTTAAAAAAAAAGAAAAGGACGAAATATTGAAATGAAATGGAGGTGGAGTAGAGTATATATATCCCAAAGCTTTTCGAAGCTTAGGAGAAAAACAGAACAGTAACAACATAAGAGCAGAAAACAGAAAAAATTATCAGAAAAAATGCTAGAAAATGAGAAAAGAGCCGGGAAAATAGTAGAATTTTTACCCCGCAACATTCAGGTAATGATCTTAATGTATTATTTGAGTTTATTACGTGTGTTTGAATATGTTTTAACGGTAAAATTTGGAATATTAGATATTATTTTAATAAGTTCAATTAATAGTTTAAAAGGTCAAATGGACCCCGATAATGGAATTGATTATATATTCGTTCTCAGTGAGTTATGGCAATATATAAATGTAATTTATTTGGAGTTTAGTTATGTGACCATAAACCCTGTATATAGGTCTGGCCTGCGTATTGCGTATGCAAATAGGGTATCAAGTTCCAAACCGGATTGCCCTAAGATGTGAGGAAAGAAGCCTTTAGCCTAAATTGATATATTTTTCTGCTTATTGAATAGAGTTGGATCGTTTGGCAAGGAAACCAAAGGATAAAGTGGTTGTTGATTAGCCGTACTAACTTTTGGAAGAGGTAAGTGTTTATATCCATTTCTTTGGAGGCACCTGGCCTCGTGGATTTTCTACCACGTGTTCCTTATGTACGTAGCTGCCGATAGGTGTACTCATTATGCCTTAGCTTTGGAATTACATTATATATATTATATGTTACATCCTGTTGTTGGTATTGCATTGAGGATCTAAGTACTCTGGCTGTGAGTTGGCATCTACTCTCCGGCTGTCGATGAGAGTCCCGCGCCGGTGAAGGGTTATTATTGCATCACATTGCATTCATACGCATTATATTTCATTCATATGCATTACATTGCATATCATATTGGGTGAAGGAGTATTCCGCCCCAGGAGCAGAAAAGATTCCGCTCCATTGTATCATATTGAGGGTAGGAGGATTCCGCCTAAGGAGCAGGAGGATTCCGCTCTATTGTATCATATTGAGGGTAGGAGGATTCCGCCCTAGGAGCAGGAGTATTCCGCTCTTATGTCAGATATTGAGTGCATGAGTATTCCGCCTCAGCTTTAAATTATATTGGGTGCAGGAGTATTCCGCCTCTGGTTTACATTATATTGGAGCAGGAGTATTCCGCCCCAGGAGCAGGAATATTCCGCTCCAGTTGGTTATCAGATTGGATTCCCCTAGAATGCAGGAGTATTCCGCTTCGAGATAGGATTACGGGCACATGTGACCCTTTGCATCACATTTCATTTCATTTCATCTCAATTCATACCATTGTGTAGACTTGCGTTACATGGCTACTGTTCTGCTTATATGTGCATTGCTTATTTGTTGATATGTTTCTGGCTCGCATCCTTGGTTGAGTTTATAAGTTTCTTACGTGTTTCCGGTTGTTATCCGGCTCTGCCTTTTTATAATTTAAATAAAAGGAATTTGGTCTATCTGTTTCTTTTCTTCTTGGCTAGCTATCCTAGTCTTTGAGGTGGCTAGCCTGCCCCACTTATTGAGTCCTTTTGACTCACCCTTGCTTGTTGTTTGTTTCTTGTCTATCTATTTCATTTTGGAAGGTTCGCTCCAGGATTGAGTTCGCCATGTTGTGAAGGAGAGAAGACGACTTCAGCTATCAGGGTGAGCCAGCTTTTATTCCGGATGGCCACCAGTTTATTGTTTATTATTTCAGTTACAGTTTGCTCCCTTCAGGAGGTATCTATCTTCTTTTGTACTCTTAGATGTCTAGTCTGGATAGCCCTAAACCTAGTATGTGGGTAGTCAGCTGTAATTTCTTTTTTTCTTTACAGCTTAGAGGTATCATTATGTTTGTAGTTTTTCTAAGTCTTGTTATTATTTATAAATTGAATTATATTTATTTTCCTAATTTAATTGATAAGGGTTCGCCCGACGGGTCTAGGGAAGGATGTCGGGTACCCGCACGGCCTAACCGGATGGATCGTGTCATTGATGATGTTCACCGAGCTACCATGATCAATTAAAGCTCGTTTGACATTGCAGTCGTTAATCTTGAGCGTGATCACTAGTGCGTCATGATGGGGAAACATCATCCCATCGCAGTCCGCTTTGCTGAACACCATCTCTTTGCTAGTCTCGCCAGCTCTTGTTCTCTTCTCCGCCGTGGTGGACGATTTCGCCACTTTCTTCGCTGCAGCAAAACTTATCCCATTCACCTTCGAGCCCCCAGTGATGACATTCACTACCCTCTTCAGCGACTGTGCTCGAGGTGGTTGCTCTTCTCTTCTGTTTTTCGAATAATTGTGCTTTCATTTGTCAGGTATTCTGCTAACACCCCCTTCTTGAGCAAATGAGCCACCTCGACGCAATGCTTTACAATCTTCAGTTACGTGCCCGTATCCATGTGAAATTCACAGTGTTGAGTTTGGTCCCTCTTGCTCGGGGGCGTTCTCATGTCTTTGGGTAGCCTCGCTCCTTTTTCAGTCATTCTCTTGATCGCGTTCACCAGCTCGGAAGTGGATATATTGAAATTGTACTCAGAGATTCGAGGCAGATCTTTTTCCTTGGGTACCAAATATGGGCCTGAGGATTTTTAGTTGGAGGATGATCCAGTTTTCCCTCTGAATCTTTGGCTCACATGCTAATGTCCCCTAAGGCGCTGACTCACGTGCTGCTTTTGAGCTCCGTGGTATGGCTCGTATTGATTTTTTGAATTCCCACGCGGCGCATCGGCACGTCGAGAGGACTCGGACTGACCTCGATAAGAGTGGCCTCGTCCCGTTCTTCTCCACTCTGCTTTCTCAAGCCTGATTTTTGCTGTGGCTCGGTCATGCAATTCGTCCCAGGTTCGAGCTTGCCACTACTGGAGCTCTTTCTTCAACTTAGCCGCAACCTCTGAATTGCTTACATTTAGGTTCTTTCCAAAAGCCATGACTGCCAAGCTGTCGTCCATTTTTGGTAGGTCCATCCTCTCGGCCTGAAAGCGATCGAGGAAGTCCTTGATGGGCTCGAGGTATCCTTCTTTAATGTCAAAGATGTCTTCCTTTCTTTTGAGGATCTTTTGAGCCCCAGTGTGAGCTTTAATGAACATGTCTGCCAATTCATCAAAACTGGAAATGGACTCAGAAGGGAGGAGCATGTACCAACGTAACGCCCTTTTTTCCAGGGTGTCGGCGAATTTCTTCAAGAACATAGACTCTTTTCCAATCGGGGTTAGGTCGTTTCTTTTGACCATAGCTATGTATTTTATAATATGGTCAACTAGGTCCGTCGTCCCGTCATACCTCTTCAGAATTTGTAATTTGAAATGTTTTGGGACAGGCGCTGGAGCAGCTTCAGGCTTGAAGGGTAATTGGCGACATTTTTCAATGTCCAATGCTCGTTGGGGTTTGCGGACCCCTGGCACGTTTTCGAGTCGCTTCTCCAGGCTAGCCTCGAATTCCTTCTTCTATTTTTTGAAGCCAGACGCGACGCTCATTTGAGACGTTGTGGGGTCTACAGTCCTCGAGACCCCAGACGAGATCCCGTCTGGGAGACCTCCCGTATTTGTCCCAACAGAAGCGGTGGCGTTGTTCCCTCCAGTAAACATCGTGAAAGGAACATCACCGAGGACGGAATGGACTCTCCCGTTCCCAGAAAGGGCTTGTAAAAAGTTCCAAAATTGCTTATTAAATTGAGCCTGCGCAGCTGCTTGAGTGGCGGCTTGCACTTGCATTTGCTGAAGCGAGTTCACCATGAACTGTTGGAAGGCACCAGAATTTGAAGATGTTGGTTTGGCTGCCAATGCTCCTACGGGAGGTGTCAGACCAATCGGTGGAGTAGATCCGCTTGGGGGAGTTAATCCAACTAATTGAGCTGAGGTGTTCGTTGGGATGGGGCTAACAAGTGGTGTCGAGCCGGTTGGGTGTAATGGGATTCCACCATTAGTCTCGGTGATTCCCACTGTCTGGTCTGGCACTTGAATGGTCATGTTGTTATTGACAGTGTCTGACATTTTATTTTTGGTGGAAGATCGAAACTACGAACTTCGAAACAAATGTTATTACCAGGTCCCTACAGACGGCGCCAATTTGTGTTGGCCTAAATCAGGATAAGACAACAAATCGAATTTGTATTGGGTTTAATTTGTAATTTGCTTATATCGAAGTAGTGTTCGAGCTGAAATTATATTCGAACTGAAAAGACTTTGAAAAAGCAACGAAGCAAGGAATAGTTTAAAAGATAACGAGTCAACAAATAGAAAATAAAGTTAAGTATTGTATTGATCGTGTGCTGTTGTTTACAAATGAATCCTATTTATAATCAGGAGAAAAAATGACGTTGTAAATATCATAATTGTGCCTTTATGGCCATTACTCTGTGTTTAATCTTGATTGACCCACGATCTTTCTCTTAAATGTTAGAGCAGCGGTCGACGGTTAAAGAGGTTGGCCCTCGTCTCCCGAGGTGTGATATCCGCTCGAGGTTATGAGGTTTTTCTCCAAGCTCAGTGCTTCGAGCTCACTTCCCCTCGTTTCCTAAGGCAATTTTCCGGGGCGAGGAACCATGCAATCTCTCCTCGGGAGTTTGCCTCGTGGCGGAGTCTTCGTGTTGCACTTCGAGGTCTTGCTCGAGACATTGGTGATTTTTATCCAATACAGATAGTCCCCCACTCCTCGAGAGGTTGCCAAATCTGTCGGTTTTCGGTTTGGTTCTGTATGATTTGCAGTTTGGAACACTACTGCTACTTTGTACATTGAAGCCATAGTTTTATGCACACTTATTTATCCCATGTTGTAATCAATATGCAACAATATTCCAGCTAGTCAATGATCAATTTTATATACAAATAAATAATAGGTCATACCAGGGGTCCCCGACCAGAACCACACGTGCAAGTTTCCCTGCA
Source organism: Petunia axillaris subsp. axillaris (assembly GCA_029990575.1). Taxonomy (NCBI): domain Eukaryota; kingdom Viridiplantae; phylum Streptophyta; class Magnoliopsida; order Solanales; family Solanaceae; genus Petunia; species Petunia axillaris. The sequence goes on from JARKNS010000008.1 coordinate 165,468,197, forward strand.
TGTGGCTCGTCCGTGCTTTCCTTGTCATTATGATTTGTTAAAAAAAAAAAAAAAAAAAAACCCCACTAACCGAACCAAACCGAAACCAAACCGACATTAACCAAACCGGTGGATATAATTTTTATTTGGTTTGGTTTGGTTTTAAGAATTTAAAATTCGAATATATTGGTTTGGTTATGGTTTTAACCAAAAACCAACCAAATCAAACCGTGAACACCCCTAATCAACACCTACATACGGTAATTTGCATAAGAGTTTTGGTCGTGAATTTTTCATCTATTAATATTTTTTTTTTTGTTTTTTTGAAAGAACAGAATTCGAAAGGAACGAAACTCTTTTATTGTCTTATCCTTTTCTGGTAGGAAAATATTGGTGTTGCTCCCAAACGCACACGCAAGTATACGCAGTCGACAAGTAATAAATCGATAAAATTAAGTATCGTCCCACAGAGACCTGTGATAAACTATTAACTAAATTAAAAAATTTCTAATTATCTAAACAAGAGAAGATTGTGATAGTTTATTGAGAATTATCTAAAGTACAGTTAACTAATAAAAATAAGTAATTATCTAGCAAATAGAACAAGTAGGAGGACGAATTTAATAAGAGATATTGTCATCGGGTTATTGAAAATCTACCAATCATGTTGAATTCTTTAGTTAATTTGACTAGATTAATTTATTTGGGTTACTAATCGACATAGTTAATATTGCTCACAATACTCTTTCGACATCTTTCTCGTTTATCCAAGCTAATCTAACGCCTATATTCTATAGAATTAAAAATTAACAAGAATGCATTAACAAGAACACATTAATATCTGAATTTGCAGAGTGGTCTGTTATGTCCTATTTGTTTCTATTCTTTTGGTATTAAATAGGTATGACAATTTTGTATCAACATTATGTAACAAAAGAAATGCAATTTGATACTCCATATTACAGCAACTAGAAAGTAATTCCTTTTAAATGTGGACTTAAAAGAGAAGTCAATATATTGTAAAGAATTTCTCACTTCTCACGCGTCAACAAGCACCAAAACCCCATGAATTAGGTTTCATGATTTAATAAACACACCTTTCACATGGAAATTGAAACCTGTAATGAAAGTTCAAGGAAAGCTACTTCACAATAGGGCATCATTATCTCGTGTTCCCTAAAAGATATATACTTCGTTTAAAAATCTATTTTGCATAGTGTGAACCGGCAATTTTTATTCCTTTTTTTTTTTTTTACATTACCGGCCTTTAGTTTAAGTCTTTTTCTAATCGTATCATTTTGGTATTTAAAATTCATTTATTTTTCTAATTAATTTGAATTCATGTTATATAAGGCTTAACCAAAAGGGAAGAACTCCAAACAATATATATAGTATAACAGGAATCTGAACCATCTAAATTGATAGTGGAGGTAACATGTACTTATCTATCCACATTTATATAGACATCTTGGAGCTAACGTGGAATTTACTTAAAGACTTTGGTTTAGGTAAATATTCTATACATCATTGACGAGGGTAGTCCTTTTTTAGCTTTAAAAAAAGCTCAAAATAAATGGAAACAACTTAACCACAAAGGAGGAGAAATGAAAATTATTGTTTTTGAGGAAAATAATAAATAAAAGAAATGTAATATATCACTTTTTTCATGAAACTATTTAGGTCAATCAAACTAAAAGAACTTTCTTAATTTTGTTTTGCTTTCTAGCTCTGTTTTGCACAAACTAAGCAAGAGCTGTGAAATTTTGCTTTTCTATTATATTTAACAAATGTAATTGAACAAAATCAGAAAATATAGTTTAATTTTTGCAAATGATCACACAATTAAAAATTTATTATACTAAAATTATATGATCACTTTTTATCACTTTAAAGTCAAACAACTAACACATTGATAACCAACTGGTCATCTTATATTACGGTTATCGAGGTGATAGTTATATGACTTTTAAGTGACAAAATAAAATTGTGTGATGTTGGTGCAATTTTTTTAGTAGTATGACTTTTTATAAAATTATCCACATATATTCTCATAAAAAATAATATATATATATATATATATATATATATGGATATGTGGATATCTAATTTTAGCTTTTTTATACTTCTTGGATTAAATTTAAGTGTTTGAAAACACTTTTTCTTTCCCAAACATCACAAAAGGTAAAAAAAGAGCTTAAAACTATTTTGACTAAAAATAATTAAAATAAACTTTTCCTAACGGGCTCTATATTTTCTCTGTTGGAAGAATCAAGCTGATGGTGATGTGTCAATTGTGGTGACGTGGACAGTTAGTTGAGCTAACTATAATTAGTTAAAGTAGTTAGAGTGGAGTAGTGGAAGTTAGTGATCCTAGCTGGAAATATCTTAGCTAAGAATGTATATGTAGTAGCTTAGGGATCAAGCAAATACATTGAATCAATTCATTTTCAGTTACAAATTCTTCTCTCTAAGATTCCTTGTTCTGCACTAGACTAGAAACCTTCATCTCCTTCATCGTCTGTGAAGCTTCAGTGGAGCTCCAATGGCAGACTAGGAGAGGTTTCTAACATGGTATCAGAGCCTAACAGCTTATAGTCTACACGATCCTGTCTCAAACACTTCATCACCAAGCTTTGTAAAGCTCATCAATGGCGACTCTTCCACCATGCTCAACATGGGGAGCAAATCAGCAAAATCGATCAAATGCAGTAGCTACTACAGTCGATAACCTAGGGCACAATCATCCACTGTATCTTCAACCTTCTGACACCTCTGGTACATCCCTAATCTCTATTCAACTTACTGGATCTGAAAATTACTCTGTCTGGAGTAGAGCTATGCGTATAGGCATCATAGGAAGAAATAAAATAGGATTCATTGATGGAACCTGTAAGAAAGAGGATTATTCTGATGATTTAGCAAATCAGTGGGATAGATGCAATGCAATTGTACCCTCATGGCTCATGAACTCAGTGTCAAAGGATCTCCTGAGTGGAGTGGTTTATGGCACAAATGCTAGTGTTGTTTGGACTGATCGAAAAGAGAGGTTTGATAAAGTAAATGGATCTAGGATTTTTCACCTACATAGAGAAATTGCAGCTGTTAGTCAAGGAACTAGCCCCATTGCAGTGTACTTCTCTAAATTGAGATTGCTATGGGATGAATTTGAGTGTCTAGTACCACCCCCTGGCTGTGACTGTGACAAATCAAGGGGTTTCATTGAGCATCTCCAGCTCTTAAAGCTGATGCAGTTCCTAATGGGACTGAATGAGTCCTATGAACAGGCCAGGAGCCAGATCCTCATGATGATACCTTTGCCCTCAGTCAATAAGGCTTACTCTATGATCATTGAGAGAGAAAGTCAAATGTCCATTTCCAGTGTATATGTGTCTAGAGATGGAACTGACTCAACAGCACTAATGACTAAAGGAAGGTACAGTCAGAACAGTTAGAAACAAAAGAGGAACACAAACATGTGGTGTGATCACTGTGAGATGAAGGGACACACTAGAGATGGCTGTTGGAAGTTACATGGATACCCTGAGGACTTCAAGCAGAGAAAGAAAGACTATGAAAGGACTAACTATCAGAACTCTGGGAAGGGTGCCTCAACTGGAAGAAATTGGAGTCCTAACACAGGGAGTTCCAACTATGTCACTGCTACTAATGATGAACTCAGTACAGTGTCTATGCAGGTTGAAAAAGGAAAAGAAAGTGCAGGACCAGCTTTCTTTACACAAGAACAAGTCCAGCAGATACTACATATGCTGAGTCAGGAAACCAGTGACAATGCGAGTTCTAATTCAGCAGCTGCAGGTATCACATCTCTTATGTCATCAGTAGGTCCCAACAGATGGGTAATTGATACAGGGGCTACTAATCATATGGTAGCTGATTCCTCTCTACTGAATAAAGTTGAGGTAAAGTCAAACCTAACAGGGGGTAAGGTTCACCTCCCTACAGGCACAGTGGTATCCATTGCTCACATAGGATCACATAATATTTTTACAGACCAAGAAATGACCAATGTTCTGCATATTCCACACTTCAAGTATAACCTGTTGTCTGTGTCTCAATTGACCAGGGATCTAAACTGCTCAGTGACATTCTTTCCTGACTACTGTGTGTTTCAGGACCTCTCCAGTGGACTAGTCAAGGGGACTGGTAAACAAGAACATGGCCTCTACTTCATGACTGCCAACTCTCAAGTGAAGAAGTCTCATGGTTTTACATCTACTGTGTCCAGCAATAATACCAGCACAGTCCCTCTATCTGTTTGGCATAGAAGACTAGGTCATGCACCACCTAGTATTTTAAAAAGCATTGATAGTCTTAGAGATTGTTACTATGATAGGAGTCAACACTGTACTGTGTGCCCACTAGCTAAACAGGCTAAGCTACCTTTCACCACTAGTACTTCTAGTTCAAATGTGCCTTTCCAGTTGGTACATGGTGATGTGTGGGGTCCCTATAGACTACCTACTTATGATGGGAAGAGATTTTTCCTTACTCTTGTTGATGACTGTACCAGGTACAGCTGGATTTTCTTGTTGAACAATAAAAGTGAAGTTGTTGTTGTTATGAGGCAATTCCTCCTTATGGTTAAAAATCAGTTTACTATGAACATCAAAGTTCTAAGAACTGACAATGGCACAGAGTTTTTCAACTCTCAGTTCTCTGAGCTACTTACTACCAATGGGATTATACATCAGAGCTCATGTGTCTACACACCTCAACAAAATGGTGTGGTGGAAAGGAGACACAGGACCATCCTCAACATAGCCAGGTCCTTAAGGTTTCAGGCAGGGGTGCCCCTAAGATTCTGGGGAGAATGTGTATCTACTGCTGTATACCTACTGAACAGACTACCATCAGAGGTTCTGAAAGGCAAGTCTCCATATGAAGTCTTATATCGGCATCCTCCAACCTTAGATCACATTAGAGTGTTTGGTTGCCTGGCTTATGCATCTGTGTCTGGTAAGCTGGATAAGCTGTCTCCTAGAGCTGTTCCAGCTATTCTACTAGGCTACTCCAGTACTCAAAAGGGTTACAGGTTGTATGACCTGCACTCCAAAAACTTCCTGATCAGCAGACATGTGGTATTCAAGGAGGATCTATTTCCCTTCAGGCACTTCAAACAGTCAGGCACTCTCTTGTTCCCTATCCTTGAACAAGTCCCTGATGCCTCAGCTCCTACTTCTATCCCTGGGGAGCCAATGGATTCAGCAGAGACCCCTGATCCTAGTACTGACTATGAGGACCTTTTTCTCAATTCTGATGATGATCCCTTCCAACCTGCAGAGGATCCTGCAGATGTGCATCTCTCTCCACTTCATGATTTACATGATCCTGCAAGTGCCCCACCTTCTGAATCTGCAGTGCCTACTTCTACTGGTGCAGTGATGAAGTCCAGTAGACATCACAAGCAGCCTGGCTGGCTGCAAGACTATGTCCTACCTGGCAAAGCCAACAACACTTAATGCCCCTATCCTATGACATCCTGTGTCTCACTAGAGCAACTGTCACCTTCCTACAGGGTAGCCTTCCAAGCATACTCATCTATAGTGGAGCCTAAGTCCTTTAAAGAGGCTGTTTCATATTCCACCTGGGTAGATGCCATGAAGCAAGAAATTGCTGCACTTGAAGAAAACAACACCTGGAGCATAGTTGATCTGCCTAAAGGGAAGAAACCTATTGGTTGCAAGTGGGTGTACAAGGTGAAGTACAAGGCCTCTGGTGAGGTGGAAAGGTTCAAAGCCAGGCTAGTAGCTAAAGGCTATAGTCAGAAGGAGGGTCTAGACTATAAGGAAACCTTTTCACCTGTGGCAAAAATGGTTACTGTCAGGTCTGTTATTGCTACTGCAGCTTCTCAGCACTGGCACATCTTTCAAATGGATGTGCACAATGCCTTCCTCCATGGTGATCTTCTTGAAGAGGTGTACATGACCATCCCTGAGGGGTTTGCTAGACAGGGGGAGAAACTGAAGGTCTGCAAACTCCAGAAGTCTCTATATGGCTTGAAGCAAGCTCCAAGGCAATGGAACCTCAAACTAACTGAAGCTCTAAAGCAGATGGGCTTCACCCATAGCCATTTTGACTATTCTCTGTTCACCAAAAGGATGGGGAAGGATCTAGTCATCATTCTAATATATGTGGATGACCTGATTATTACAGGCACTGATCCAGAACTGCTACTTGACACCAGAATGGAGCTACAAAAGAAGTTTAAGATGAAGGACTTGGGAGATCTCAAGTTCTTCCTACGAATTGAATTTGCAAGATCTCAGAAAGGGATTCACATGTGCCAAAGAAAGTATACTCTGCAGCTGATAGAGGAATTAGGATTAGGAGGAGCTAGGACAGCTGGAACTCCTCTTGAAAGTAACTTGAAGTTGACATCTGTGGAGTATGATGACTTCTTAAAGTCAAAGCAGCATCAAGTATCCAGTGATAGGGAACTAAAGAATGCAGGAGAATATCAGAGACTGGTGGGAAGACTGTTGTACCTTACCATGACTAGACCTGATATTGCCTTCATAGTACAGGTCCTAAGTCAGTTTATGCATGCACCTAAGCAGTCACACTGGGAGGCTGCAACAAGAGTGGTCAGATATTTGAAACAATCACCAGGTCTGGGACTGTTAATGCCAGCTAGGGACACAAATAGGTTGAGAGCTTACTGTGACTCAGACTGGGGTTCTTGTCTACAGACCAGGAGATCAGTTACAGGCTACTTAGTGAAGTTTGGGGAAGCTTTAGTGTCCTGGAAGTCTAAGAAGCAGAATACAGTAGCAAGAAGCTCAGCAGAAGCAGAGTTCAGAAGCATGGCTTCATGCGTAGCAGAGATAACTTTGTTGATAGGACTGTTTAGGGAACTTGGAGTGAAGATACACCAACCAGTTGATCTATTTTGTGACAACAAGGCAGCTATACAGATAGCAGCCAATCCTATATTTCATGAAAGAACCAAACATATAGACATTGACTGTCATTTTGTAAGGGAGAAGAGTGGAAATGATTCAAACTTAGCATGTATCAACCAAGGATCAGTTAGCTGATCTTCTTACCAAAGGCTTAGGGACTGCTCAACATGAGTTCCTACTAAACTAATTAGGTATTGAGGAGATTACAAGGCCATCAGCTTGAGGGGGAGTGTTGGAAGAATCAAGCTGATGCTGATGTGTCAACTGTGGTGACGTGGACAGTTAGTTGAGCTAACTATAATTAGTTAAAGTAGTTAGAGGGGAGTAGTGGAAGTTAGTGATCCTAGCTGGAAATATCTTAGCTAAGAATGTATATGTAGTAGCTTAGGGATCAAGCAAATACATTGAATCAATTCATTTTCAGTTACAAATTCTTCTCTCTAAGATTTCTTGTTTTGCACTAAACTAGAAACCTTCATCTCCTTCATCGTCTGTGAAGCTTCAGTGGAGCTCCAATGGCAGACTAGGAGAGGTTTCTAACATTCTCCCACACCAAAATCTAGTTTAGCGGTTTTTCCGTTCCACCTGGCCCTCATTTAAGGAACATAAGTACATAACCATGAAGAAATGACATACAATAATTGATTTGTTAGTATGGTATTGGCATCTTTATGTTGTAAACTTGTTTTTGCAATATTTATTTTAGTTGAGGGTTTATCGAAAACAACCTCTTTATTTTGGTAAGGTATGATTTGCGTTCATCTCACCCTCCGCAGTCCCCATGCCTCATTCACGGAATATCAGTTGTTGCTTTTATTTTCCCATATTCCTGTTCTAGAACTATTTAAAAAATCATAAGCAACGTGTCAATGATAGACGGAAGGACATTATTGTCCTTTAAAACCATTACGTATAGCTACTCTAATTGGACAACGTGTGGGTCCCACTTTCCATGTAGCATCACCTGTCAAATTTCACTCGTTGTCATCTGATGAGTCAGCAAAACATTTTTATTTTTTCCAATCTTGTCCTTATCTTTTTCTCACCTCAACTCCTATAAATACCCATTTCCCTCTCCCTTTCAAAAACCCCCTTTCGTGTACTCTCCGTGTTACAAAATCAAGAAAATTCTCGGCTAACATTTGATCATATTAGAATTTGCTCTCTTTCTCTCTTTATTTATATATTTGATCAAGTATAATATGGATTTCTCCAAGTCTTCACGTGATTCTTCTTCCCCTATTGATTCTATTATCTTCGGTACGTTTGACGTTTCTTTTATTGTGTGTTACTATTTATGATCAGTTTATGTTGAGTTGTATGAACTAATTCGATCATTTATAAGTTTAAACTGTTTAATATGTTTATTATATTGAAAGATTGTGGTGGATGACAAATTTAGAGTATTTGATCACGGAATCTTAATAATTTAAGTAATTAGTTGGGCAGTTGATCTTTCGCGTGGTTGGTGTGATTGACGTGACTTCGATTCCTCACCTTGTAATTCTCTTCCCACTATCGCAAGAATGAAAACATTTGTCTGAACCCATGTGAAGTTATACCAATTACATCATCTAAAAAGTAAAACTATAGTAAGACATTAGATATGTTTATGTATTGAGTGATCTAATTTTTTTTTTTTTTTTTTTGTTTAGATTTGGATGATACTCTGTACTCGTCCAAGACTGGAATTGGGCAAGCATTGAAAAAGAACATTGATGGTTTGACTTTCTCTTTTTTTTTTAAAAAAAAAAATAATAATTTATTTCGTAATTAATTAAAACATACTAGTACTAATTATGACCAGTTAGCTAAAAATATGTGGTGTTTGGTGTATAAAACAGATTATCTGGTGGAGAAATGTGGTTTTCCTGAGTCGAAAGCATCGGCTTTGCGTGTTGAGCTTTTCAAAACTTATGGCAGCTCACTTGCCGGTTTACGAGTAATTATCCTATTTTTACCCTTAATAATTTTTTTAATTAATAATTCTATAGTTTGCAATTAATCAGATTATATATCATTAGATTAAATTGTTTAATTTCTTTTATCTCTTTGCTTATTCTTTTTATCAGGCGTTAGGCTATGATATTGATGCTGATGATTATCACAGGTAAACATACGTTCATCCAAATTCTCAATTACTCATAAGTTGAATCCATATTTTGTGACTTAAATTTGGAAAAATTTAAGAAATACGACCATTTTTCTGAATATGCTCTTGATTTTCTTTCTTCATCAACAGCTATGTGCACGGAAGATTGCCATACGATTTGATTAAACCGGACGCACAATTACGAAACATCCTACGTAGTATTAATCAAAGGAAAATCGTAAGTTAGACTAATGATGATCAATTTAACATTAGTAGTAATATGTTACATTATGGACTTTATTGAATGATTTTTGAAACTAAATGTTGCAGATTTTTACGAATTCAGATAGAATTCATGCGATAAAAGCATTAGATCGCTTAGGAATTAGGGATTGTTTTGAACAAATTGTATGTTTTGAGACGATGAATCAGAATCTCTCAAAGGCGACGCGGCCAGAGGAGATTCCGGTGATATTGAAACCTTCAATGGAGGCAATGAATATTGGCATTGAAGCTGCTCAGGTTGATCCTTGTCGCACGGTATGCTCTATACTCTGTTTGTCTAACCAACTACCTCTTTATTCTTATTGTTATGTATTTTACTGGTTGTGATTCAGAGTTTGATTTTCTTGTGTTCTGGTTTGTTTTTGTGTGAGATTAGCTCTTCCTTGATGATAATGTTAAGAATATAGCTGCTGGGAAAGCTGTGGGGCTCCGTACAGTTTTGGTAAGTCCTAATGTATTTTGTGGTTTTGTTTGGAAAATTGTAACTTCTTATTATTTAAAATAGTTAAGTTATTAAGTTATTAATGACCAGACGACACACTAAAATAACTCTAAAGTTAACTCTTCACGTGCGAAATAATAAAAAATTCCCTCTGAGATCAAAAAATTCCATCGAATGTATAAGAAAAACTGTTTGATTGAAAAATCTACACCTTAGTGATGGAGGATGAAATACTTAATATTTAACCCTGACTAATGCCAAAATTTACCTTGTATTTGATGCAACAAATTATTGCCATTAAAAATTATTCACAGACATCAAATTTGTCTAAATTACATTTTTTAAGAGTATACCAGTATGCTAAATATTGCGTCTGTTTCTTAATTTTTTGTTTCTTCCTGTAAATGATCTTGGGCCGTCTAACCAACAAGTGCAATGGTATTAATGTAGTGACATGAATATAACAAAGTACAAGCAGATATTTTTGCTTGTTCTTATCTCAAATAGTACCATGTGACTGTCCTGCTTTCAAAAATTAAAGTATATGACTTTGCTTGGACCCAAAGTTCTTTTTTCCCCTTGAAGTAACTTCAACCCATCCACTCTGAAACTTGGGTGATTGAATTTGCTAAAAGTACAACAGGTGTAATGGTATTATGAGATGGTAGTTGGAACTTAGATATATGACAAGAATAAGGTACAAAATGGATATTTTTGCTCGTCCTTACCTCAAACACCTTATCTTGTTTGTGCGTATTAGTACCTTAAATGTGTAGTTCCTGTATCTTTTCAAACTTTGTCCGCACACTTAACATTTGAGTTAATTATGCAAACTCTAATTTGCGTTGTTATTTCCTATTAAAGGTTGGAAGAGCAACCAAAACCAAAGAAGCCGACTATGCATTAGAGATGGTGACTGAACTGGCCCAAGTAGTTCCAGCAATATGGTTTAACGAAGAAAAAGATCAAAAAATAACTCGCACAAGAAGCGAATTGGACTCCCTTCTTGCAACCACAGCTGTCGGTGCTTAGTTTATTTCAGATCCTATGGTCTCTTATCTTTAGACCACAGTACATATGTACATGTGTACATATCCATGGCAAATGTGAATGTAGCTACCCCTGTATGTATCACGGAATAAAAATGTTTCAAAGAACGTGTGTTTCCAGAACTTTCTTATTAATTAGCTGGCTAATTTCTTTTTATTAAGGAAGTTATACTTTCTAGACATATCGTCCGCGTAAGAATCAGATAAAGATGAGAACCACATGCCAATATTAAAATTTTAATGTCTTAACAAGGAAAATTGACATTTATATATAAAAAAATAGTTGAGGAATGAGGATTGGTATGGTTAATATTTTAATTGATTGATCGGTGTGAAACCAACAAGTAATGTTGCTTTCAATGCTAATACTGACGCTAATTTTTTATTAACAGCATTATTGAAAGCATATTAGTATGTCATTTGATATCGTTATCTGATGAGTCAGTGGGTGTCTTTGTCCCTATCACCGTATTACTAATAAGGATAGTTAATGACTTAATGTTGATAGTTTAGAAAAAGATATTCTTGAGGGATCCATCCAAACATTATTTTGGTATTAGATGCTGTGTCATGCATCCACATCAACATTATTATTGTCACGGGCCGCACCTTCCTCAATGACAGCGACACACCTTTGGCCCGTGCGGCGCTCGTAGTCCCACCTGACTACAAGCCAGCCTACTCCTTGTCCCAGGTTTCTAGGAAGCTCGCCTCAGTGGCCTAGCTTCAACTGTGCCGCCCGAAGGTCTCTCCCTTGTGCGCATCTCATATGCGGAAACTTTAGTGTGCGCACATCCGGGGTTGGCTTAGGACCTGCCCATCCCTCGCCTAGCACTAAGCGTCGCTCCTGCGCGCGAAGTGCAATCCTCAAGCTTGGTCCTCGCCTTGTGCCCTGGCACTTGGCTTGGCTTCGCCCGAGTAGGACAACTCTTTAGCTCTTGGCCCTTATCATGCGCGACTCCAAGGATACCTCCCAATGTCTCCTGACAATGGCAAGCGTAGCCCTCGCATCATGTCTCCCTCTTGAGTAGCGCAGCGTCGCCCCACGACTGCGCGTCTAGGCCAACGAGCCCTTGCTTGCATGGTTGAACCCTTGCCATGCTTGCAAGTCAATACACGAGGCTCTCAATAGCTCCTCGAGTACTCAATCGGCACAGAGGTCTTTATCATATCCGAAGACAGCCCGCGGGGCTTAGTCTTTCCTTCCTTCAAGCCTCTGATGCCCGTTGTTCGCCCAACGTTGGCCCTCTGGCCACACGCCGTCCATAGAGTCGCCTGACTCGTATGGCTACCTGGAACACTCCTCTGAGATGTCCAGGTAAGCCCTTGAGGTCCTTCCTCAAGGCAGCTCCCTTGGTGCGACTTCCCGACAAAGTGCACGGGGAGGGCTGGTAGGCTGTCACCATGTGTGCCCCCCTTATATATGTCCTTAAAAATAAACCCATGTCTCAGCACTTGACATCCTTTGTCCAGAGAATCGTACAAGGGTCTAACTTTCCACTCCGACCTCCAAATGAGGTGCCGTTTGTTCCTAGAGATTCCTCTTGACTTCCTTCACACTTCCATGAAGTTTCATCTCATTCCCATACTCGTGGAAAGAGATATAGCCCTCGGAAGATCAGCATAATTACCACAATGCCACTACTTCTTGGCTAAGTCAAGCCCATAGGCAAACAAGCTCCGATCGACACCAAACTTGGTATGCACACTCTATAGCATCTTAGGAACAAGGCCCTCACCCTATATTCCAAGATTCCCACTATAGCTCCAAAACGTGCGGCACTGACACTCGTGCCCGCACACAGCTCGCACGGCTGACACTCAGCCTGCGCCTAGCTGACACTCGTCCAGCAACTTGCTGGCCCTCATCTAGCACATGTCTAGCACTCATCTAGGACATGGCCAAGGCTTCCCCTCAAGTACGCGGCTGACATTCATCCCGCGCACGACTGGCCCTCGTCCAGCCGACTGACACTCATTCAGCGCACGGCCGACACTCGGCCGAGCGGCTGACACTCGTCTGATCCGCCTGTGGTGCAAAGACATTGCGCGCGCAAAGGCATCAAAAGGGCGCCGCGCAACATTCTCCCCCACTCGATCTAGGCATCGTCCTCGATGACTGACTGCCTAAGCCGACGAAAACCCGGAGTTTGCCCCCTCGGGATTATCCATCACGGTACCCATTTCCAAGGCTCCTTGGACTTCCTCAAGTCCCTTCTCTTAAAATAGGAGTCGTGCCCATCACTGTTCCTCCTAAGTTTTGCCCAAGCGTGCCTCTGCACTTCATCTCCGCGATGATCACTTGGACAGTGCCTCCGCACTTGCACCTCCGTGGTGACTAACTGTTGCTTCCTCTGAAGATAACTCCTTTGTCTTGGCATACTTTCCAACCACGCCATAGCTCATATGGCCATAATCCATCCGGCTAGCTCCCTTCACTTTTGGTGAGTACTTCAGGCACCCTCTGGTGTGGCACACGCAGTCCAACCGCGCCTTGCGGCCCTATTCTCCACCTCTAGACGATTTGCTCCCTTCAGGATTTCCCTTAAGCCCAATGCCTCCATATAGGCAAATTCTGCCCCACTCAAGTAGGAGACTCTCCTAAACTTTGATAGGCATCCCTCGATGTGGCTCCTTGCCAACCATACTCTCATGGTCCTTCTCCTCCGTTTCCCTCTGGAAAGCTTCCACTTATGTCATTATGTGAACTATATCAAATTCCGATCGCATAACTCGGAGTACTTTGTTGCTTGATCCCATACTCAAGGCAAGTCGCAGTAATTTGTTGCTTGATCCCATACTCAAGGCAAATCACGACTGAGACGACAATAGCCCACACAAAGACACTAGCGGCTGCTCATGCCCAATTCTGCCCCAATTGAACATCCAATCCGGCCTTAGAAACCCACGCTCCACGCCTAGTAACTTTGGCTCCTCAAATGCCCTCGCACCCTCTGGTACTTGGCAAGCTCTTGGGACGTACTCTTCTGAGTACTTCAATTCTCAAAGCGGTAGCTTCGCTGTATTCCTGAACAAAGCTCTTTGTTCTCAAACTTGGAAACCCATCCAATCCGTAGCGTCGCTATCCCCACCTTGATTCAGCACACAATGCCTCCCCACATAATGGTTTGGCCCCTTCCGTCCATCTGCTCCGCGCAGTCCATTACAATTCCCACGTTTGCCTCCCCACACAAAGTGGTTTGGCTCACCATCCTCATTGTTGCCTCCCCGTCCGCCGGTTTGGCCCATTATCGTGTCCATCCGTCCACCGGTTCAACACATTTCCCACATTTGCCTCCCCACACGAAGTGGCTTGGCTATCCATTTCGACTTTGCCTCCCTACTAGGTAGGTTGGCTCCTTTCCGACACAAACATGGTGGCTGACTCCACCTCATCATGACACTCGAACGTCCCGCAAAGACGCTTGCTCTCAAGTCCTTCTTCACGGTTGTCGCGGCCTCCTGGCACGCCCCGCCCTAGCTTTGGCATCACCCAATGCATAGAGCTCATATTTGGAGATCACTCTCCCCCGCGATGGTAGGTGCCTCACCCAATCATCCAAAGCGGTTATTTGTACGACATTCATGCCAACACCCCCGTACTAGCTCGGCTCCTGCCTAGCGTAGCACTCATTCATGCAAGCAACGCTTGCCCCATGTTGTAGGCACCAAGCCTACTCAACCGACATGGTTATCGAGGGACTCGCCTTCCATTCATTGCAACCCTTAAGATGGCTAGGCATTCACAATGTCCAACTACTCAGAAGGACCCAATTCGATGCTCCTCGGTGCTTAAGTCTTCCCTCTGGAAGGCCCCTTAATTCACGCACTTCTAGCATCCCTTTTATGCTCCACACATTCCCAATGCCCTCAGGCTGCTCAAGTCAATCCCACTGGAAAGACATTCAAATGATGTGCCATCCGCATCTATGGCATGATCTCCACGATCTGTTTCAATATAAATAGTCCACGGCTTGTATCTGTTCACAACATGGTTGCTCGACCTGGCAATCATGGCCCTTTTCCTGGCCACCCGACTCATCGGCATGTCCCTCTCTGAACGAAAGCCCATTATTCGGATGAAAATATTTTTGCATCGTAGATTTCCCCTCTTCAATGTTTCCCGCTGCTAGCAGAGTTTCTTTACAACTGATGGATATCTCGCAATCAAGACAATTGAGCTCCTCCCATCTTTGAAAAATCATCCCAACAGCACAGCACGTTGGCGCTCCTTGCTAACCAACCATGCCTCATTTGAATCTCTCTGAAAGCAGCTCTATCGGGTCCGCCGTCTCAAATAGCATGTTGAACATCATTCCTGCTTCGATATTATCTCCACAATGACATTCCCATATTGCACTGACAATCCAGCATTCTTAAGTTGTGACATCAACCATGGCCTTACGCGTTTTACCGAAACCGACTCCTTGTTGGCACGGATCAACCTTCCCCGATGGCTTAGCTCACAATGCACTGCAAGCCCTTATGCAGGTACAAATTGTGCTTTGATGGCGTCTCAAAATCACAATGCTCAAAAAAAATTTCCTGACAGTGCGTTCCATGCTCTATTCCATTACCGGCGGAAAGCTCCTACTTTGGGTGCCAATCCGCTTGGTACCAACCACACCATCCTGAGCATCCTCTGCTCTGATACCAACTGTCACGGGCCGCACCTTCCTCAATGACAGCGACACACCTTTGGCCCGTGCGGCGCTCGTAGTCCCACCTGACTACAAGCCAGCCTACTCCTTGTCCCAGGTTTCTAGGAAGCTCGCCTCAGTGGCCTAGCTTCAACTGTGCCGCCCGAAGGTCTCTCCCTTGTGCGCATCTCATATGCGGAAACTTTAGTGTGCGTACATCCGGGGTTGGCTTAGGACCTGCCCATCCCTCGCCTAGCACTAAGCGTCGCTCCTGCGCGCGAAGTGCAATCCTCAAGCTTGGCCCTCGCCTTGTGCCCTGGCACTTGGCTTGGCTTCGCCCGAGTAGGACAACTCTTTAGCTCTTGGCCCTTGTCATGCGCGTCTCCAAGGATACCTCCCAATGTCTCCCGACAATGGCAAGCGTAGCCCTCGCATCATGTCTCCCTCTTGAGTAGCGCAGCGTCGCCCCACGACTGCGCGTCTAGGCCAACGAGCCCTTGCTTGCATGGTTGAACCCTTGCCATGCTTGCAAGTCAATACACGAGGCTCTCAATAGCTCCTCGAGTACTCAATCGGCACAGAGGTCTTTATCATATCCGAAGACAGCCCGCGGGGCTTAGTCTTTCCTTCCTTCAAGCCTCTGACGCCCGTTGTTCGCCCAACGTTGGCCCTCTGGCCACACGCCGTCCATAGAGTCGCCTGACTCGTCTGGATACCTGGAACACTCCTCTGAGATGTCCAGGTAGGCCCTTGAGGTCCTTCCTCAAGGCAGCTCGCTTGGTGCGACTTCCTGACAAAGTGCACGGGGAGGGCTGGTAGGCTGTCACCATGTGTGCCCCCCTTATATATGTCCTTAAAAAATAAACCCATGTCTCAGCACTTGACATCCTTTGTCCAGAGAATCGTACAAGGGTCTAACTTTCCACTCCGACCTCCAAATGAGGTGCCGTTTGTTCCTAGAGATTCCTCTTGAGTTCCTTCACACCTCCATGAAGTTTCATCTCATTCCAATACTCGTGGAAAGAGATATAGCCCTCTGAAGATCAGCATAATTACCACAATGCCACTGCTTCTTGGCTAAGTCAAGCCCATAGGCAAACAAGCTCCGATCGGCACCAAACTTGGTATGCACACTCTATAGCATCTTAGGAATAAGGCCCTCACCCTATATTCCAAGATTCCCACTATAGCTCCAAAATGTGCGGCACTGACACTCGTGCCCGCACACAGCTCGCACGGCTGACACTCAGCCTGCGCCTAGCTGACACTCGTCCAGCACCTTGCTGGCCCTCATCTAGCACATGTCTAGCACCCATCTAGGACATGGCCAAGGCTTCCCTCAAGTACGTGGCTGACATTCATCCCGCGCACGACTGGCCCTCGTCCAGCCGACTGACACTCATTCAGCGCACGGCCGACACTCGGCCGAGCGGCTGACACTCGTCTGATCCGCCTGTGGTGCAAAGACATTGCGCGCGTAAAGGAATCAAAAAGGCGCTGCGCAACATTATATATGCTAAGTTACGTTGTAGCAGATTGTGACATATGAACACACCATAATGCTATAACTGAATAGGCCTTCATTGGCCTATTTGCAAAAATATGACACCATAAGCAATGGTTTGTCATTTTCCCGTGTTAATAGTGGTTTTGTAAAAATGTCCCCATTAAGGTTTAATGAAAAAATTCGGACGGAAATATCCCTGCCAAGTTTTTAGTTTGGGGTCAAGACTTGCCTTTATATTTCTGTATTTTTCAACACTTCTCCCTTCAAGTGTTGGCAAAAGGCAATACTTGGCCGCACTTGGTCGAAAGTCTTGGCAAAGGCCATGACTCGCCTTTGACCCTCTCTATTTGCCAACACTTACCCTTAAAGTGTTGGCAAAAGACAACACTTGCCGCACTTGGTCGTAAGTCTTGGCAATTGCCAAGACTTGCCATTTCCCGTCTTTTCCTACATTCTTGCCATATAACTTGAAGTATTGGAAACAATATTAGCCCTTAAAGTATTGGTAATTGCAAAGACTTACAAGATTATTGCGTTTAAGTCTTGGCTCTGGGCTAAAAGGGTATTTTGCTAACATTACTTAGCGTGGACATTTTTACAAAACCACTCCTTATGGAGGGCACACGGTAAAATTTGTTGGCCTTCATTAGCCGAGGCCCGAGAATATATATCTTGTACATAGATACTAATCGGTCCATTTTAAATATCACTTTTAGAGGTTTTTTAGTTTGTAACATTAGAATTATTAGAATTATTAATTCTGTAATAAAATTTGAGAATAAGTTATCCCATGTTTGATAGAATTTTTGAATTTGAGATTAATAATTCCTTTATAGCTTATGCCACAATTGTGATACTATTATTTATATCACATACTCTATGTGGGATAACAATCCCAGAATTAAACACCAAAATAATACATTTGCCCTTCTTCTAATCTCTTTCTTCCAAAAGCCTTTAATAAAGTCAAGGTTAAATTTGGAATGAAAGTTTCCACTTTGTATGTCATTATTAGTCCAATGAACTAAACATATAGCAATAAAAATACATATTTAATAATCCCGTCGTTATTAATTCCATTATTACAATCCCATTATTTTTTCCCATGATAACCCTTTAATGTACGAAACGACCCCTTAGCCTTTTGAAATAGTCCAAAATAAATTTTGCTTTACAAAATCAAGAAAGTATTAATTACTTGCTTCCCAACTTGCCCTTACTCATCCCAATAACATTTATTTCAGTTTATATTAAAGGTCAATGTAGACAAATAAATCATTTATTAAATATAATTACCTAAATTACTACTCCCTCCGGTCCATATTATTTGATTTTTTAACTATTTTCACACAAACCAAGGAATCCACCTTTTAGCATTAATTAAAGATGTCATTTACTAAATTAACCTTCATCTCTTCCAAAATTTACTCATAGAAAATTGTGAGAGCTTTATGTGTATAATTTATTAACAAGAGTAACTTTGGAAAGTCAAAACAAATTATATCTTGGTTTTTAAAAAAATCAAATATTTTGGACCTAAGAAAAAGTACCAAAAAATCATATAAAGTGGACCGAAGTATATTTCATAAGGGATGTGTACAAAATAAAGGTGACATTTAAAGTGAATCGAAAGAGAACTTAAATACTAAATAAATAAATAAAAAATAACTCCTGAAATTGAGGGCAGGTTTATTTCGCTTCTATTATATTATCTTGAGTATATATTGTCATTCAAGTTTGCAAAAATTTAACCACTTGTAGTTAAACTGACGGAACATCTAAACAGGCCATTAAAACCAACGAAAACGTCACATTTTTTTAAGAAAGAGCGATGTCAATAAAGATTTCTACCCAACTTCATTTTTCCTTCTAATTTTCCAAGTCACACGATACTGATAACGATCAACAAGTGAGGATAGTACCTATTGGAAGCGACACAAACCAATTAAATCCATGCTATGTTTGTAAAGGCAATAGAAATCGACACGAGCACTAAAAAATCACAAAATATACATTACATGTTAAGACAATTACAAGAGCACCATAATCTTCACTATCATATTATACATCATACACTTGTTTTCCTGTAAACTTAACTTCAATTGGGCTCTTATTTTTACCAATGGATCTGAAATTTTGTCCAACTCCTTCACGGCCTGGGTTCACTTTTTCTGGGTACACACCATCTTTTGGGTGCAAATATTGGACTTCACCATTAGGGAATACCCTGTAAAATCTATAGTTAATTTTGTACTTGGACCTAAGTCTAGTACCAAGTGCCAAACATTGTTCTTTACGGGCTAATTTCAACAAATTTGGGCCTTCTCTCATAATGGCAGCACCACCAGTGGGCATTTCAAAGATCTGTTCTTTAGGTGATTCCCAAGTGATCACGTAAAATTCCTCAACTTGGGCCTTACGTAAAAGCCCACCAGTACTTCCACCAAAGATAGGAGATGGGGTGTTTGGGTCCAATTGTGGTGGTGTAAAGCCCACTGGTGCCTCAGGCTCAGCCACTTTAGTTGCGGCCTTCTCATCTGCCATAGCTTTGATAGGACGGTGTGTCACTACGGTCTTAAATGATTTAACGGCAGAGAAAGAAGGAAGTGATTGCTTCCATGGGGCGGCCACACGGGCATCCGCGGTTTTCGAGCCGGAGATTGATGGGGTGAAAAGGGAAGCTTGGGTTGCCATGGCCATAGTTATGTTGGATTGAGAAGTATAGGAAATGTGTGAAAAATGAGAATGACAATGTGAAGGAAGAAGTCATTTTTGTTAAATACATAGAATACAACATGAGTGGTGGAGAAATTGGATATAGGATAAGGTGATATATAGATTTGGACCAATTAGAATGTTAGATTTTGATACGGGATACTAACCAAGTCAGCTAAGACATCCACCTTGTATTTGGACAAGTCATCTGTCCAAAAAGATTTTGGTCAAGGTTTGGGAATAATATCTAAAGTTGCCTTATCTTTCTTTTACACACATGCATGCCATCTCTGACTCTTACTATTGCAAGTGAACAATAATAAACTTCGACTGCATAAATGTTCATATATTTTTATCTTAAACTTTTTTCATGAAGAAAGGGCAAAAAGAATGAGAAAACTTGGGAAGAATAGGAAAATGTAATAAATAAATCAATCAATTATGTATCAATGACAAGCTATGTCGAATTGGTTATTATCTTAATAGGAGTATTTGTCGACACCTGATCCCAGTTAATCATATTGTCAACATACATCTTTTTTTTTTCTTTGCAACTTATTTTCGCTTAAAATTTATACTTTTTAAAGTATTGTAATAATTGTGAGACAACTACACGAACCATAAAAACCGCATACTCGATTCATCATCAATTTAGAGACATGAAACAATATTTTCATGTCACTTTTTGCTCCTACGGTGATTCGAACCCACAACCTCATGAATGTAGGACCATCTGAGCAACCCTCACTTGTCCTTGCTATTTGTTTTCACATACAAGTTTTTTACTACTTAACTATGAATACTTAACACATGTTTCCACCTCATTAAATCATTTAATCATAATATGTTGGTATAGTTTGGTATAAACACCGAATGTGAGTAAGTTTTGCCCTCTCCTAACCCAGTTACCCAAAGCAGATCACGATTTTACTCGATATATAAACATATGCAATTTTTAGGTGACACTGGCAAAAGTAAGAAACTATGAGTTATGCATTGCTATCTCATTGTTCAGTTTAAATTCTTACATAAATCTGAAATTCAACTGTTATTGCATCATAGTTGTGTATGGTTGTATGCAAGGTGGTGAAAAGTGGAGAATATCCCCAAAAAAAAAAAAAAAACAACGAAATCCCACAGGTGGAGTTTATGAGCTTTAGTATGTAATAGTAATCTTTCTTCAAAGTTGCTTGTCATATTAACTCATAGGACGTTAATTATGAGACCATATCATCTAAAAACTTAAGTTGGTTCTTCAATAAATAAAAGTGTGTTCTTTCTAACAACTTAAGCTTTTATATGAGATTACTACTCACTTCATCAGTTTGGTTATATAACTTCTCTTTAATTAATTTCATATGCTATATTTGGCACCGGTCTTGTGTGTTTGGCTCTTTTCTAGATTGGTATGAACGTGTGCTTCTGCACTACATCTCCTTAAATATGTTGTATGGTCCATTATTGTTGTATGATGACCATAAGGTTATTTCTTTGCTCGTAAAGTGTAAAAACAAAAGTTGATAATAGTAACTAGGGATATGTATTTTTACAGTGCCTTTGATATGTAATGTTTCTCATGTAGAAGGATGATCATCGTCTCATATCGACTCCTTCGATTCAGTTATAGGAATTAGGTCTTAAGTGGACCATATACACTCAAGAAGATGAGTTTGTCAAAGAATTGGTTTCTTAGTAGAAAATGTTACATGATCTGAGAAATCAAGGATCAAAAAAGGGATTCTGTTAAACATCTAAACTTGAGAAAACAGCTATACAATAAATTTTTTGGCATTGATATGTTGAAGTGTTAGCATGGATAAGCTTGAAGTTTTGACTGATGACTAAGGAACAGATCCAAAGGACATGTTCCTTTGAATCACTACGGCTAAATAGATAATTCATGCAAAATCATTTAATATTATTAATTATCCTAAGTCTAATATTTATCTTGATAATTATGCAGGTCTAAACGTGATATGAAAAGATTGCATAAAGAGTGGATAAGGCTAAAGGATTTCGGATGATCTAGTGAAAAGTTCAATTAGGACTCAAACTCTTGGAAGCTTTGGAGTTCTAATTGCTCAAGACTTCTTGGATTATGAAAGCTATAAAACCAGGAGCATTTTAGCTATTGAGTATACACAAATACAGAGAGAATCGAGTCTTAGCATTGAAAGAGTTTTAATCATATTTGTGTTATCAGTAAGCTACAGGGAACTAAGTAAGAACATGTTCCTTAGATTGAGTCTTGTAAAAGTTCAATCTTAGTTCAACTATAGTAGGTACTATCGAGTTGTATCATTTCAGTTCAAGTCGTGTACTTGAAGAAACTTCACTGATCGTGAAAGAGGTCACTAGAGGATTAGAGTTAGTCCTAGGTTAGTAAAAAGGTAGTCTTGTAACCAAGTGAGTCTTTTACATAGTGAAGTTGAAATCCTACTTGGAAGAGTAGGTCGTGGTTTTTTGATCCCTAGTTAAAGGGGTTTTTCCACGCTAATATTGGGTGTTCATTTACTTACAGTTTTAATTCCGCATATAATACAGTAAAGGAACACATTTAAGGAACTGGTCCTTAAAACAGTAAAGTGGTGTATCTT
Organism: Petunia axillaris subsp. axillaris; assembly: GCA_029990575.1. NCBI lineage: Eukaryota > Viridiplantae > Streptophyta > Magnoliopsida > Solanales > Solanaceae > Petunia > Petunia axillaris. Next base: position 165,490,426 of record JARKNS010000008.1, read on the forward strand.
GAGAAATAACAATTGGTATCAGAGCGGGTTATCCCTGAAAAGGCTAACACCTAGGATTAGAATGAGTACATCACAGGAAAATGGTGAGGGTCAGTCAACTGTTAAGGCACCTTTGTTCAATGGAAAATACTACTCATGGTGGATGGAAAGGATGTGAGATCATCTTCAGGCTGAGGATTATGGGTTATTGGACATAGTGACTGAAGGTCTCATGATTCCAATGAAGAAGGATGCTGAAGGAAATGATGTTTCCAAAACTAGAAGGGAATGCAATGCTGAAGACTTAATGGAGTGGGAAAAAAACCAAAGCTAGGAAGTGGCTTGTCTGTGGACTCAGTCCTGATGAGTGCACTAGAATTAGAGGGTATACCACTGCAAAAGAAAATCTGTGATGCTCTACAGGTTGCACATGAAGGAACAAGTCAGGTCAAAAGATCTAGAGGTACGCTCCTTTTTGCTGAATATGAAAGCTTTAAAATGAAAGAAGGAGAATGAATTTCTGAAATGCACACTAGATTTAATGCTATTTCATCTGAACTTATTTCTTTGGGAAGGGTTTTAACTGTTGAAGATAGAGTAGAAAAAATCATAACTAGGGTTCTTCTAGATTCTTGGGAGATTAAAGCTTGTGCTATCATTGAAAGTAAGGATCTGACCACCTTATCTTTAGATGAGCTTATAAGTAATTTGAAAACTTATGAACTAAGGAAAAAGGTTAAGAACATAGGTGAACCAGTTAAAACTGAACCTAACCTAGCCTTAAATGCTGCTGATAAGCCTATTGACGATAAGGAACTGGTCCTTATCGCTAAAAGTGTTCAAAGATATTTGAATAAGAAAAAGGGGGTTAGTGGACAGGGTAGGTCTTCTAATATGAAACAGGCTAGAGAATGCTTCAAATGTGGAAGCATGGAGCACTATATCAGCAAGTGTCCAGTTATGGAAGGAGAATGGAGGAAGAGATACGTGGAAGAAAGGAAAAAGGCTAGGGAACAGGTCCGGAAGATAAGTGGAAATCCCAAAGCAATGGTTGCTGGTTGGCAAGACAGTGAGGATGAACAATCTGATGATGATCTGGATGAGGATCTTGCTCTATTGGCTCTTGAAGACTCAGATAATGAAGAAGATGCTGATGTATTTGTTTCTAAACTTAGACAAGATGTGAAAAGCATGCCTAGAGAGAAATTAGTTAAAGTATTTCATACTATGCTAAATGAGTTTAAATCTCTAAGGGATGACAAAAATCAACTGCATGATGAAACTGAAAGTCTAGGAACAAAATATAAAAAGGCAGTCATTTTGTCATTAAAAATGACTCTTTGAAAAGAAAAATTAGCATGCTTGAGGAACAGGTCCTCACACTTGAATCAACTGTTCAGGAACTGAAAAATGTTAAAATAGTTGAAAATGGTAAAGGCATTGCTAATTCTCATAAGATCATTGTTGAAGAGAAATTGAAAGTCACAGTTGATGAACTGTGCAAGAAGGACGAAAAGATAAGATCTTTGGAAGAGGACTTAGCTAAAACAAAAGTGGAGTTAGGAAAAACTGTAAAATGGAACAAGTCCTCTGAAGCACTAGAATGGTTACAGGAAAATCATAGTAGTAATAGGAAGGGTATTGGATTCATGAAATCACAGTCTTCATCCAAATAGGATCCAAAGAGTATGTACCTATCACTTCCTGAAAACTGGCTATGCACTAATTGTGGGAACACTGGTCACTTGAAAGAAAATTGCCAATCTTTAAAAATGGCTGCACAGAGGAACAGGTCCTATAAACCAATTCAAAATTCTGTGAGAAAGAAAACTGTTCACACAAAGAAACTATTACCATTCTGGGCTAGGAGAGATCTGATTCATCCTTTCTCTCAAGGAAAGGAACCCAAACTAGTTTGGGTTCTTAAAATTAACCCCTAGTTTTCTTTTGCAGGCTAGAGTGAAGGAGAGAAACCACAAATGGTACATGGACAGTGGTTGTTCAAGGCACATGACAGGGCATAAGGAACTGTTCCTTTCACTCTCAGCCTTTCAAGGAGGAAGTGTTTCCTTCGGTAATGGTAAGAAAGGGAAAATTATTGGCATTGGAAAGGTAGGTAGGTCTGATTCACATAGTATAGACAATGTGTTTCTAGTAGATGGGCTGAAGCATTGCTTATTGAGTATATCTCAATTGTGTGACAAAGGTAATAATGTTAATTTTTCATCTACTGGGTGCACTGTGACTAACCAAACCTCTGGAGAGATTATTTTCTAGGGAAATAGACATGGAAACATCTACAAGGTAGATTTGTTGACACTATTTGATGGAAGCTTGAGTTGCTTAAGTGTTGTGCAAAATGATCACTTCCTATGGCACAAAAGACTTGGCCATGCTAGTCTTCACAACGGAACAAACTTGTGTCCAAGGATTTGGTGATAGGTCTCCTAACATCAAGTTTAAGGATGATAAGGTATGTGAAGCTTGTGCCAGGGGTAAGCAGGTAAAATCCTCCTTCAAACCAAAGAAACAGGTAAGTACTACCAAAACTTTGGAACTGATCCATATGGACTTGTGTGGACCAATGAGAACAATGAGTCGTGGAGGTAAGAAGTATGTTATGGTGTTGGTTGATGATTACTCCAAATTTACATGGACTATATTTCTTGCATCTAAAGAAGAAACTTTTAATGCATTTTCAATTTTTGCTAAGAAAGCTCAAAGGACTCTAGATAGTCACATTGTTGCCATTAGGTCTGCTCATGGAACTGAATTTGAAAATCATATGTTTTTCAATTTTGTAATAAAAATGGCATTAATCACAATTTTTCTTCACCTAGAACTCCACGACAAAATAGTGTAGTGGAAATAAAAAATAGGACCCTAGAGGAAATGGCAAGGACTATGCTAATATCTGAAAATCTCCCAAAAAACTTTTGGGCTGAGACCATCAATACTGCATACTATATAATCAATAGATGTATGACAAGTCCATTAATAAAAAGACACCATATGAGTTGCTTAAGGAAAGAAAACCAAATATTTCTCATCTTAGGGCTTTTGGTAGCAAATGTTTCATACATAACAATGGGAAGGATGCCTTAGGAAAATTCGATCCTAGAAGTGATGAGGGAGTCTTTGTTGGTTATTCTTCAAATAGTAAATCTTATAGAGTCTTTAACAAGAAAATATTGAAAATTGAAGAAAGCATGCATGTTAAATTTGATGAAACTAACAGTCTGACTCAAGAACAGGTACAAGAAGATGAAGAGATTGGAATGCTGAAGCATGGTGAAATTGGTCCACAAATGCAGACATTGGATGGGGATACTGTGAGAAATGAACTGCAAAGAACCGTTCCTCAGGGCAGAACTGAGAAGAGTAGCACAGAAATAGGGGGAACAAATGTTGGATCCACCTCACAAACTGGCAATGCTACTCCCTCAGGAACTGTTCCTCAGCAAGGGACTTCTGAAAATGGTTTGATACTCAAGCCTTACAAGTATCAAGGATCACATCCTATGGATTAGATAATCTCAGATAAGACTGCTGGAATGCAAACAAGATCAACTGTTAAAAATCACAATCTTTGTACCTTTAGTGCTTTCCCGTCTCTTGTTGAACCCAAAAATATGAAAGAAGCACTGAAGGATGCAGATTGGATCAACGCTATGCAGGAAGAATTGAATCAATTCTAAAGAAGTCAGGTTTGGCATCTGAAACCCAAGCCAAGGAACAGGTCCATAATAGGAACAAAATGGGTTTTCAGAAACAAACTTGATGAGGATGGCATGGTAACCAGAAATAAGGCTAGGTTAGTTGTTCAGGGGGTATAGTCAAGAGGAGGGCATTGACTATGATGAAACTTTTGCTCCAGTTGCAAGATTGGAAGCAATAAGACTCCTTATAGCCTTTGCTACGTACATGGAATTTACTTTATATCAAATGGATGTTAAGAGTGCATTTCTGAATGGTTACTTAAAAGAAGAAGTGTATGTTAAGCAACCTCCAGGTTTTGAGAATGAACAGTTCCCTGAACATGTGTACAAGCTGGACAAGGCCTTGTATGGACTCAAGCAGGCACCAAGAGCATGGTATGAACGTCTATCAAAATTTCAACTTCAGCATGGGTATAAAAGAGGTAAAATTGATAGCACATTGTTCTTGAAAGAAAAAGGTAAGCATCTCTTAATTGTTCAAATTTATGTAGATGATATAATCTTTGGTGCCACTTGTGAAAATTTAAGTAAGGAGTTTGCAAATCTGATGGGGAGTGAGTTTGAGATGAGCATGATGGGTGAACTCAATTTCTTTTTGAGTTTACAAACTAAGCAAACCTCAAATGGAACTATGATTCATCAATAAGAATATGTTAAGGAATTACTTAAAAGGTTTAATATGGACAAAGCTAAGGAAATTGATACACCTATTGTCATTGCCACAAAATTGGATCTTGATGAACATGGAATTTCAGTTGATAAAAAATTGTATAGGAGCATGATTGGTTCCTTACTTTATTGAACTGTTAGTAGATTTGATATTGTGTTTGGTTTCAGTCAGATCCAAAGGAATCTCACTTGAAAGCTGTTAAAAGAATATTAAGGTACTTGAAAGGAACAGGTTCCTTGGGACTTTGGTATCCAAAAGGTGGTAATTTTAATCTTGTTGGATATACTGATGCTGACTATGCAGGTTTCCTTGTTGATAGAAAAAGTACCTCAGGTATGGCACATTTTCTTGGTGAGTGTTTGGTGTCTTGGGGAACCAAGAAACAAAATTCAGTGGCACTTTCCACTGTTGAGGCTGAATAGGTGGCAGCAGCCTCATGTTATTCGCAATTGTTATGGATTAAACAATAATTACAAGATTTTGGTATTGATGTAGGAACTGTTCCTATCTTTTGTGACAACACTAGTGCTATTAACATGACAAAAAATTCAGTGCATCACAAAAGAACCAAACACATTGACATAAGACACCATTTCTCGAGAGATAACTATGAAAAGGGTTTGACCACACTAGCATTTTGTCCTACTGAAAAGCAAATTGCTGACATTTTCACAAAAGCTTTAGGAAGAGATCATTTTGAAAGAAATAGGTTGGAATTAGGATGATTAAATTCACCTAAATTCAGCAATACTTTACTTCAAAATTGGCTAGAAAATTGCACTTAAAAATAAATTTTATTCAAGCCAATTTAAAATATTCAGTCCAGTTTAATACTTCATTGTATACTCTTATGCCATGATTTCTTTTTAGAGTTGCTAAAATTGAATGATGTTACCCTTATGCTCTTAGAATTTCAGATTGAGCAAAAGTGATTCAAATTGGAAAGACACTAATTTTCGTGTTAAAGTCAAGTATGTACTCTTTATTATTCATATACCTTAGAAGATTGAAGCTATAGGTAACTTGTAATTAGGATAAATCCCACTAGGAATCCTAATCATATCCAAACTGCATAAGAGTCCCATTGGAGGAACCTGTTCCCAATCATATCAGGTAACTTGAAGCCTAACGGCTCTTTTTCCGGGAGACTCCCAAGAGTCCTTTAACGGCTGAATTTCATTCAATTAGGTAATAGTGATCGATTTGCACTCAATCTCCACTACCTATTTCACTCTATAAATACACTTCTACTTCTTCATTATTTTTACTTTGCTCACAATTGAATTTCTAAAATTTCAGAATAAATAGTGAAATATCTCTTGAATCGTATTGCTAGAATGTCTCTTTCACCAGAAAACTCATCATCCCTACCCACCTCTGATCAGCCACAAATTCCAAATCCTTCTTCACCCATGGATACCACAATACCAAACCCTGAAGTTCCTGAAAATAACCCTGAAGTGTCACGACCCAACTTAGGGCCGCGACGAATGACCAACACTAATTGTCGATCATCGCTAAACCTACTAATAATCTATGAATTATAGAGATGAGCTGGAAACCTGGTTATGAATACATACATATTTACTGAAAACATAAAGTCTGGAAAGATGACAAGGCTATCACACGCTAATATACATAACATACTGACTGCACCATAAAGGGACATATCTACAGGCCTCTAAGAGTGCTGAACTGAATATACAAAGGATGGGACAAGGCCCCGCCATACCCAAATTTGCTGACTGTACACATACCAAAAGATAAGTAACTCAGGGAGTAAGCGGAGTGACTCCAATAGCTGATAGGTGGCCCACTAACGTGGTCCAAGCATTGATCTATCTGCACCTACGCAGCATGAAATGCAGCACCCCAGAAAAGGGCGTGAGTACTATATGTACCAAGTATGTAAGGCATGAGCATATAATATATCATAGCTGAATGAAACTGTAAGGCTGGAATATAAATATGTAAATATGAGCTGGAGCAAAGCAATATAGCTGAAAATCTGAAGAACGTGCTAAACATGAGCTGAATATAAACTGAAGTCTAGCTTAATCTGGAACTAAAGACTGATCTGAACGATACTGATAAATAACTGTAATATGACTGATAACTGGTTACTAGAAACTAGATTTGATAGGTGTCAACTGATACTGATGCTAAGAACTGGTGACTGATAACTGAGAACTGATAACTGGTACTGAGCTAAAACTGAATTGTTATCTGAACTGGTACCTGTCTGGTGTTATGGGCTATATCCCCCCCAAATCAGGTAACCGAACATCTGAACTAGTACCTGTCTGGTGTTATCGGCTGTATCCTCCCAAATCAGGTAACTGAAAACCTAAACTAGCCTCATGTACAATCATGCAGTGCATACTCTGGCTATATACGCATATATAACAAACCTAGTGGGTCTTATGGGCTATATCCCCCCCCAGCCAGTAATATCTAGTCTCTCTGGTCAGAGTGTGTGAATGACACCCAGTCACACTAGGTGTTTCAACTCCCGTCTGAACCAGAGGGGCTGTATCCCCTAGACGGGTAGTATCACATGCGACCAGACTGTGTGTCCAATGTCCAACGTCTATGGGGGACTCCAAATCACACATAACATGATCACAATATAAGCATAAGCATGTATGAGGCATAACACATGTGGAAACAATAGATATGGACTCAAAGGAATGATAAGAAAACTCTGGATGGAATTATAGACAAAACCTAGAACTCAGAATCTGTCCAACTCTTTGAATTTCTATAAAAATTTCGGCAGAGTTTTCCTGAAACTGGATGATCCGCATAAACAGAACCAACACTATACTATACACGGGAATGGGTACTCGAATAAACTGATAACTAAACAAATTAAATGGATAACAAGATGAGATGACCAGACGGCGTAACAATTCCACGGATGTACAGAATTTCTGGACAGTACCATTGTCCTGTATTATATCATAGTTTTGAGGGTGTAGATCAAAGTTATAGACTTCATGGTCCATGAAAGTTGTAGATATATGTCTTAGGATTCTGGGGATTCTTAAATCATCTAAATATCAATTTTGTACAAGGAGTTATGATCAATATACTAACTGTTGTCCAACGATCAAAATGATTTTCCAAATTTTGAAACGTTTTGTCTTGCTGATTCGGACGTCTTTCACCTTGGATTTTAGTACCAGATTAAGTATATATAAGGTTTTCTTGATACCATACCATTTTCTCACAAGAAACACTAAGTTTAGAACTAAGAAAAGCTTCAAAAGCTAAAAGATACATGTCTTGCCAAAAGAAAGGTTTAGCCTTACATACCTTTGATGTTTCTTGCTTCTAAACCTTGTTTCCTTTGGATTCCACACCTTCTAAAGCTTAAACAAGCTATAATACATAATTTAGGCACTTTACTTAGCCATGAAGTAATTCTAAAACTCAAGCTATAGATGAAATTGAAGGTAGCATAATGTTACCTTAATCGCGTAGAGCGTTTTGACGCAATCTGTCTTCAATTTCGAGTTAAGATTGACGTCTATCCTTCAAAATCATAAAAATTTCTTAAAACTTAATGAGAACACTATTTCTCTCTTTAGATTTCTGAAAATGACGAGATATGAAAGGAATTTTCCTTTTATACTTGAAACTTTTCAGTTTTAGTCCTCTTTTGCGCTTATGTCCCTTTTTCTGGCCTGACTTCTGACACTTATATCTTTTTATCCAAATATTGTATGAATAAATCGTCAAAAGTGTTGGAAACTACGCTCCAAGACCTTCAATTTGGTATATTATATGTCCCCAGAATATCTCATATAACACACGGAATTAATTGATGATAAAGCTTCGTTACAAGGCAAATCCTTAGTCGGTTTTTCTGCAACTTCAATCCGATTTTTCCAAACTTTATATTAAATATATAAACATCATATATGGTCATATTATGACTTTAAACTTACTTAAATCATTCTTAACATGTCATTAGAATGATATACCTCACTTTGGACATACGGGGTGTAACATGAAGTGCCTGAACTAGAAATTCAGGGGGAAGGACCAGTTCCCACTACTGAGTTGATTGAAGAACAGGTTGAGGACTTTTCAAAGGCTATGATCATTTATCAATATCAGGTAAACTATGCCTCTCCCTTAAATGTAGTAGATGATGAATGGGAAAAGGAAGAGGGGTCTGGAACTGTTCATGAGGGGGAAGGAGAAACTGTTAAACGTTTGGAAGCACCCATGCAGGAGTCATCTGGGTCTCCAGAGGTTGCTTTTAGAGCACCCATGGAGTATTTGATCAATGTTGATGATGCTATGAGTGATAGTGATAGGCCGATTATTGATTTGATTAATATTAGGAGTTTGAAAAGAAAACTTGCTAGGAAGGGACCCATTGATGACCAAATGACTGCTGAGATTGCTGCAAAGTTGAAGAAGATTAGTGATAGTTATAAGCCAGGAATTAAGAAAAAAAGGTGAAATTTCCTCTAAGGCAAAATGACTTGTTCTTTCTGTCTCTACTCCTACTAGTGGGGTTAGGAGGACAAGGAGTGCAGTCAAGGCTGCTGATGAGAACTTGGCTGCTGCTATGGAAAGAAGCAGAAAAGGGAAGGGAAAACAGGTTGCTAATCCTGTTGAGGAAGAAGAAATTGAGTTTGTAGAAAAATAGAGGGATGTTGTGGATGATGAAGATGATAAGATGGAAGATGCTGAGGTAGTTGTGCCTCAGTCTAAGAAAAAAAAGAAAAGTTGCACAGGGTCGTGTGACAAGGAGCTCTGTGAAAGCTGCTAAAATGAAATCTTCCAAGACGACCAGGTCCTAAAAAAGAACTTTAGTTGATGAGAGTTCTGATTCAAGTTCTGATGTTGGTGAGGACAGTAAGAGTGAGGATGAGGGAGATGAGGTTCAACACTGTGTCCATGATGACATTATGACTAGGAAAGTTCTGAAAGGCAGGGTACTCTCTGATGTGGAGGAAGAGGGTATGGTCTGGTTGTTGCAGAAATTGCAGGTTCAAGGCTGGAGGGGCATGGTCCTTCAGATTAAGGGACATTGTGCAAAGGATATGGTTCAGGATTTTTACAAGAACTGTTCTATAAAGAGGGACAGGATCACCACCTCTGTCCATGACCATGAAATTACCTTTGACACTAAGGAGCTGGGTGAACTGCTGGGGATTCCATTTGTGGGATATGAAAGCTACATCAAGAAGGTGTGGCCTGATTTGGAAAATTCGCCTACTGGGCTGGAAATTACTAGAAAATTTGCTGAGAATGATGATGAGGACAAACCAAGGGCTGTACAGAAGAGTGAAATGCACCCTCAGCACCAAGTGTTGTTTGAATTTGTGAACAAAATTATGTTCCCAAGGCAGGAGAAGAGAGAGATTGCCAGTTTTATGGACCTGGTCCTTATGGAACTACTAGATAGTGATAAGCTGATCAATTGGCCCAGGTTCATGATTCACTTGATCAAAAGGGTTGTTACTCGGAAGAAAAAGCACTCTTTGCCCTTTGGATTCATCCTAACTGATTTGTTTGCCAAATTGAAAATTCTTTTGGAGGGGGTAGTTAAGGCTACAAGAAGGAGAAGTTTGGATGTGCTACCCTCATCAGCTGTGACTTGCCTGTTCAAGCCGATCCTCCACTGGCTGGTGTTGGTAGACAGCCTTTGAACAATAAGGTGAGGGCATTGAGGCAACATACAAGCTGCTGAGATAACAAGGTTGGAGGAGGAGAAGAACTACTGGAAGGCAGAGGCTAAAAAAGCAAAGGAGACGAATGAGGGTATGCTCAAACATATGTTTGAGTTGCTGAACAAGTCTCAGGGACCTGTTCCTTCCACATCCTGATCACCTTAGCCATAAGCCATCTTTTGTCCAGTGGGATTTAGGCTAGTTCTAGTACCTTAGTCTTTTCCTTTTCTAGATTTTTGAATAATTTAGTAGTACTTGCTTGTATCCCCTGGTTTAACCTTTTGTTAATGATGACTTGTCTTGGATGGCTAATATCATTGTTTTGCAGTTGCTTTAGTCTGAATTATGTTTGCATTTTGAGTTGCCTCAATGACCATGTGCTGATTTTTCTAACACTTGAATTATTTTTTATGCAACATTTTCAATGATGCCAAAAGGGAAAGAGTAAGTTGATTTTGCGTGAACTTTATACCTATTTGAAAATCTGATCCTTAATGATAAAATAAATCTCTACTTTTTGCTTTTGAGTTTCAAGTTGTACTTCAGGACATTAAGGACATGCAGCTACGCTTATGAGTTTGTCATCATAAAAAAAGGGAAAATGTTAGCTTGGATAAGCTTGAAGTTTTGACTGATGACTAAGGAACAGATCCAAAGGACATGTTCCTTTGAATCACTACAGCTAAATAGATAATTCATGAAAAATCATTTAAGCTGAAATATTATCAATTATCCTAAGTCTAATATTTATCTTGATAATTATGCAGGTCTAAACGTGATATGAAAAGATTGCATAAAGAGTGGATAAGGCTAAAGGGTTTCGGATGATCTAGTGAAGAGTTCAATTAGGATTCAAACTCTTGGAAGTTTTGGAGTTCTAATTGCTCAAGACTTCTTGGATTATGAAAGCTATAAAACCAGGAGCATTTCAGCTATTGAGTGTACACAAATACAGAGAGAATCGAGTCTTAGCATTGAAGAGTTTTAATCGTATTTGTGTTATCAATAAGCTACAGGGAACTAAGTAAGAACATGTTCCTTAGATTGAGTCTTGTAAAAGTTCAATCTTAGTTCAACTGTAGTAGGTACTATCGAGTTGTATCATTTCAGTTCAAGTTGTGTACCTGAAGAAACTTTACTGATCGTGAAAGAGGTCACTAGAGGATTAGAGTTAGTCCTAGGTTAGTAAGAAGGTAGTCTTGTAACCAAGTGAGTCTTTTATATAGTGAAGTTGAAATCCTATTTGGAAGAGCAGGTCGTGATTTTTTAATCCCTGGTTAAAGGGGTTTTTCCACGCTAATATTGGGTGTTCATTTACTTACAGTTTTAATTCCGCATATAATACAGTAAAGGAACACATTTAAGAAACTGGTCCTTAAAACAGTAAAGTGGTGTATCTTGGGAAATAACATGAAGTTGTGTTAGTATTTCACATTCAGCAAGCCATTTATATCATGTAACTTTAGATTGAGATACTATTGGGGATTCCCTTTCCAGTGAGTCCAGATGTACTATTGTCACCCAAGACATTTGGGTAGAGTAAGGTATAAGGCATCTTTATAGGTCCTTGTCGATTTTTCAATGTATTGTCATCGTTCCTATTTGTTATTCTGTTTTCAATTTCAACCAGCTTGTCACGGAATCTCTCCAATGCTTGTCGTGGTTGACTATCACAAGTCCATTCAGGGGAGTCTCTTTGCCCAAGATAGATCTCATCCGAAGTATGCATGGATAACATCTCTATCAAAGAGACGCCAAGAAGAGTTTGGAACTGGGCTGTGATTGTCTTTAGGTAGGCAAGCTCAGGATTAGACTTAAGCTCAGCATACTCAGGGGTGCCTGGCTCAGGCATGAATCGGCGGCTTACAGTTGGGCGATTTGGGAGATAACCAGCGTAAGGATACTGTCCAAAGTTGACAGCTGCATGAAGAGCAGAAGCTACCCATATGATAATTGTACACGCTTGGACGAGTTCAGCTCGTGTCTGCATTTGAGGCCACCATGGTTCATCTTTCAAGTCGCCATGACCTTCATTGCGAACTTCTGTCCACCATGCCTGGAGTTCAGTGTCATCTTGGATCATGTCATCTGTTGTGTAATAGAATGAACAATACTCGTTAACCCAGGCTTCAATTGCTGACCAAATCTCTAGTCCATCTACAGCATAAGGATAATCCTCTATCAGAAGTCTAATGCCATGAGTCTGGCTTGGGTCTTGCACTGCAACTCCTCTGCAAATAAAAAAAATGTAGAGTATTTGTTTAACAACCTGGGAATGACATTGAGTTCTAAGCAGTGACAACTATTGCCCTACCTCTTAAGTAGATCTGCAGGAAGTCCTTGCTCGGTGAACACCCAATTCTTATAAACGGCAGAAGACATTTCCATGGCATATTTCCCTGGAAATACTGTCAGTTCAAGTATTCCACCTGCATTAATGAGAATTTGACGAGCCAAAGCATTGATATTCATTGTATCCCGGAAGTGTGGTTGTAGAAGCTTATAAATCGGATGAAGCACACTCAATTGTCTGTTTGTTGCTATAATGAATGGCTCTACTGCTGCATGGGTGTTCAGCCTGGAAGAAGAGTAGCAAAATTAATTTAGTGACTTCAAAGGTGACATGCATCTAAATTTGAAAACTTTTCAACAACTTAGGTAAGTAGTGCACCAGTGACTGATGAGCTGATGATAGCCAGAATCATTTACTGCAACATAAGCTTTTGCCAGCTGCCAGACATGGCCTTCGACACTCTCATCGTTGGCTGGGGTGAATACATGACCGTTTGAACCGTGTTTATCTCCTTGAGGGTGTGGTAGGCTCAATTCTATTGCAAGAGGCTTCAGAGTTCCATCATCTTGGAGTAAAAGAAGGGTCCGAGTAGCATAGATCTTCGTAGTTGTTGAGTTAACTCGATGGAGATACGGCATAAGTGCATCATGATAATCTAAGATGAAAAGCCTGTTATCCTTAATTGCCTGTGCCCATAAAAGATAAAAAAGGTAAAATATATTATATAAAATGGAACAGATGATTTACACCCTTGGACAGAACAGATTGGATGCAAAGGAGTCTTTCAGTTTCTCTTCTTTTGGAATGAAAAATCACCAGAGAAAAATAAAGAAAGAAGATTACATTTTTCACAGTTAGTCCATCCATGTACTTCTCAATCTGCTCCCTTGTTATTTTACTGGTCTGATTTCCATATACTTCAGAATCTAGCTTGCTTGTGGGAGGAAACTCCTGATAGGCATTTAGTCTTTCAGTACTTTGCATACAAAGATGTAAAAGCACGCAGAAAAGACAGATATAAAGATTGATTATTGATTTTACCTGTAGACGATGGATAATCAGAGGGTTGACTCCAGCTAGCATTTCACGACCGAACTCTTCATCTGTCCTCCATGCAGAGTTATCTTCTGTAGTTCATTGAAAGGCTTAGAATTAGTATATATTTTTTTCACCTAAGGAAGTACTCAGCATAAAAATAGTCGTGGAGCTGCAGAAAGGCAACACACTACCTTTAATTACATCAGGAATTGGAAATTTATGAAATTGTATTTTGAGCTTTTCCCATGGCATGCATTCCCTGGATTTTCCTGAAGCTTGATCTTTATAGACGCCCAGTACATGCTTGAAGCTGTTAAACTCGTTAGAAGGTTTGGCTAACAAAGATGCGATCTGTGGAACTAGGACCTGACCCATTGCTTTGGCACCATATCCAAGGAAATCTATGAATTTCACGTGGTTGAAACGTTCATCTCGTGGAACATAAATGTTCAAACTCAGAAGTGGCAACCTGCTCTCTAAGCTAGAATCTGCAACAGTAAACATACCTCTATTCAACTTACCGTTGGTGGTTCTAAGAGAACAGCATATGCAACCTGTAAATATGATAGCATCAATGTGTTCACGATCTAACCTTTTCTAGTCGGTGGACGGCCTGTTCTGCCTCTGCGAGGGTATGGATAATCCTTAGATCCACCAAGCACAGGTCGATCATGTCCTAAATCATTGTAGACTGCATAGTCATAAACCCTGTCCCATTCCTTGAGCGTACCAGAACCTGTACCCTGAAGATTAATAAGCTCCTCGTTCCTGTATGGCTGGAGAGGTTCTGGGGTGTTGCATGGGAGGTATGTCTGGTAACACCAAAAAGTTGATATTTAGGCTCTGTATGATCAGGAAATTTTAAGTTAACACCTATATGCCAGTTCGATTAAGATTTGTATGTAAGTGTAATATTAGACTGAACTCCAACTAGTTTGGAATTATGACATAGTTGATTCATCAATTGATATGCCAGTTTGATTGTCTCTGAGTTTGAGTATCCTGCTATCCTAACAGGCTCAATTATCCTGTAACTCGGGAAGTTCGGGTCTTCTGGGGTAGGATTGGGCTTATTTGTAAGTGAAACACAATTATTTAGGCTTGAAAATGAAACAATGAAAAGGTTGAGGGAGAAGGTAAATAGATTGTATATTGAGTACTTTGTGTGTCTGGAAATCATACAGTTGGGTTTAAACTATCAATATGGATTGTCACCACGAAAGTTCATCCTCAAACCCCATTCTCTTCTGAGCTTTTGTGTAATAAATTCTGCCTAATCCATTTGGTTGGCTATATTGTTTTGCAGGTATGACCAGTCTAGAGTAAGGATATGAATATGGATACCTTGTTGCTAAAAAACACCCGATCATACTTGTAGCGATGTGCCGGATACACCCAAGAGTTGCAGACGAAATGAATTTCACCATGTCCAGGAACATCTTCTAAAGTGACAGTCTTCAGGTAAAACTGGCTATGATGATAGTTCTTTATGATGAAAGCACCAGGGACTCCTATTGATTCATCCCAGTCAAATGTAATATTGAATGTAGCTTCTTCGACTGATATCCAAGTCTTGCTGGATGTCCAGTCCAAAATTGCTGGTTTTCCCAACTTCCCTTTTGATCCATTTCCTTTAAGAAGGAAAAGATGAACAAACTTTATGGTTTAAGGTTGCTGTACAGAATAACGTATATTCTTCATTTATTTCATTGAGGCTTCCAAATTAATAGTTGAGTTAGCTTTAAGTTAAATTATGGTTCTTCCAGACATATAAACGACTGCAGAGAAGGAATATATAGCGTAGAAAGGAACTATCAAGCATTTGATTTTATATTTTAGGAATATATCTTATATTAGTATTGTTGCTCCAAAATGGGAGGGAAACAAAGGAAATAAAAACCTTTAGATTTGTTCTGCTGCATTTTCATAACTTTATTGGCGAAAATGGAATAACTAGGCATTCAGAATTCAGGTTTACACAAGTTTTCTCACTGTGCACAATAGCCATATAGATCATGTCTAACTAGTATTACAACTAACAGGTTTTCTTTGCATATACTAGACGAGGAAGTGTACATTACCAGGATCGGCCTTAACAGCACTAATGAGCTGTAGGGAGACGCGTTTGCCTAAGAGCTCGTGCATCCGATCAAGGAAGGAAGCACCAGCATCCTTGAAGTTCAAAACATTCTTCTTCCTCAATACAACTGTCCCCTTGATCTTAATGGAACTTGTACAGTTGCTAGAATCGCTTACTTTTGGACTATCACGTTGCTTCCCGCAAACCATTTCCAGCAATTTCTCCAGCATCTCTGCACAACATGCCATTGAGCTAGATGGAGATTCAGAACAAGTCGTACAGAGATATTTTGAGTTGATATGGAGCAAAGGTACCTCTTTCCTCTTTATTTTAGTGCTACAACTGTAGTAGACTTGTGTTACATTATAGTTTAAGTAGACTTGTGTAACATTATAGTTTAAGCAAACTTGTTGGTCACAACTTGTATAAACTAAGGCACCCATGTTGGTATTTAAGAAATTCTCTATCTTAGCTAAGGCAAGTTTGACCTGATCCCCCCGTTGGCATCGCTCTGGCACTTCTGCTAAGAAATAATGCTACTCTAGTGCATAAAAATATTCAAGTTGGATCGTGATTATATGTTTTTCATAGTAAAGTGTGCTTCTTGTCCAATGAAAAGTTTACAACAGGGCTGTGAATGTGAAAAAGGATGAAACATATTCCAAAAGCTTAAACTAATCTCTCCCATTATATTATTAGCTAGCAATCAAGATCCGGTTAAAATGCAGATGATCAGCTTATCTCCAGATAAGTAGTAGTAGTATAATACTCAACTTCCAAAACTTCCCTCCTAAGTCCTAATATGTCACCATTTTTTTTAATGCACAAACTGGTTACAGCTATATATATTCCATAATATACATTAAAGGCTAGAATTTGTAAATAGTAAACGAAATGAAAAGGTTAGAGAAGTTGCTCCATGCAAGAGTGTTAAATTTAGTGAAGAGCTGAAAGTTGTAGAGAAATCCAAATATTTCTTTGGCTTGGGCTAAGAGGCATGCAAATTTAGTTGCTCGCTGCTTGGCAAGAAAGACTAGAAATTATGCTAATTATTTTATATTGTGAGCAAGCTCCCTAAATTTACTAAGCTAGTTGGTGGCTGATTCAGTTTGATAATAAAACTTTTGCTTTGAGTTATGTTAAAGTATTTGGATTGCTGACATGGTTAAACTGGCTCTCTGCTCCCAAAATATGAGTAATTCGAAAAGGCAAGTGCGTTTGGTGTGACTGTGACTTTCAGCTATAAGCGAGGGGACTCATTTTTCCTATTATTAATGGAGAATACTCGAAAATGACTAGCTCATAAAAAAATTATTTTCTTGGATAATAGACTTCTATCATGCTAAAATACTAGAAAAATGACTTTTTCATTAAAAAAATTAAGTTTCATGAAATTGATTTTCGTAGCTAATAGTATGATTAACAAGACTTGGACAGTTGGACTAATTTTTTCTCTTTTCGCCATTATTTTCAGTTGCGTCGGAACTTCCATTTTTCTAATAAAATTGATGGTGAATGATGACTAGTAATTCAGCTAAATTGTAAAATTATTTCAAGAATAGTGTAAAATTATTTCAAGAATAGACACTTTTTTTAGGGTCCTAAGCTTATGTAAAATAGCTTGTGAAATTTTAAAGATATCTTTAAACGGTCTAATTAAGACAGGCTATTCTGCGCTATATGAATCTAAAGTTGGTGCAGATAAATACTCCAAAGTTAACAGAAAAGACAGAAATACGATTATTATAGCTAAACACACGAATATAGTAATAGTAATAATAGTAAAAATACATAGGCCGTGAGCGTTTATCTTGTGCTCCTAGTTCTATATTCAGCAACGTAACTTTATTACGTCTAGTTAGATTCTCAAGTTTTACCCTGTTTATTTTTAGCTGTATGCCCATAATCAAATAAGGCGAATTACCGGCACCTTGCATGTTTATGGGGAGACTGAGGAGTAAAGATTAAATATGTTTTGTTTAATACAAAATGTCACTAAGACCATCTCCAACGCCAACCCCAAATGCTATTATGGGGTTGGATTTTGGAGAAAATCCACTTCAATGGTGTTGCAGTTTTTACTCCAAAATGGGGTATGAATAGTGTCACCCCAAATTTGGAGTGACACTATTCATCATCTCCATTACTATTCCCTATTATTTTATTATTATTTTTATTATTTATCTCTTTTAATTTATCCCTTTATATACACTTAATTATGTTTATGTAATAGTTTTGTAATATTTATTTTATATTTTAACTTAGGCGTGTAATTTTTATAAATTAATTTTTGTGCATTTCTTATTTTTATGTAAAATTTTAAATAAGTTATAATTCTACGAAAAATATATAATCAACTCAAAAAATGAATGATGCAAATATAAAATATTAAATATTGCTAAAATTGAAAGGTGCGACATAAAATATTAGATGTTACTAAAATTGAAAAGTGAATATGTATCTTATTATATTGTATCGTAATGATTTCACTTTTATTTAAATTATTCGTTGATATATTTAATCTATAATATTTTCTTACAAATTACTATAATATTTAAAATTTTATGGTATAAAATAATTTTATATTGAATATCAATTATATGTGATGAATATGTAAAAAAAGAAAATAAAAGATAAAATTTGTTTAATGGAATTAAGAAAATAAAATTGAGATAAAGATAATAATATAATATAGAAGAGAGAGAAGAATATAAAAAGGAATATTCTTTTTTGGAGAAAAAAAATGGAGAAATGGTTGGAGTAAGTTTACCCATTTTGGAGAAGAAAATAGGGTTGAGAGTGGGAGATGCCCTAAGTAGCTCTTTTTGCTATTGGTATTTTGAATGATATAATGAATTCTTTGAAAAGATAGAAAAAAAAGTGGAACAACTTATGCAGAAACAGAGTGCAAATATTGAATTTGACAAGGAATATGATATGATTGCATGTCAGATCCATTTCACAATTTATGTGTTATGTCCTCAAAAGATCAGTATGTCTTTATTATCTTCTTAACAACTCTGTGAAGTTAAAGTTCGGTATGGCCTCAATTGCATACCATCTACAATATGTTTGCCTGTCCCAAGTTACATCTTTTATGAGAAAAATATAAACATATTGCATTATTGCTCCAACACAGTTATGATTCGATTCTATTCGTTCTATCATTCTATCATTTCATAAAATGTTCTAATGGATGTGTTCAATTCCCAATTAAAGTTTTTAAAGCTTCACTTTTACTTATTTGAATTGAATGTCCTATACTCTGTGAAAGACTACATACAAATATGCATATATTCATATAACAACAAGTCTATACTAAATAGATTGATAAAACATAAATCGAGAACTTACTTGTTGTTCTCGTAAGCGGAAACGGTAGGATCTTGAACCGTGGCTGGAATTACTGGCCGTCGGTGGTTGTCACGTGCTTGACGGATCAACCCCTTTATCCACAGTCTAAACACTAGTTTATTTTAGAGAGAGAGATAGGAAGAGCTGTAGAGAAATCAGTGTGTTTATCTGAGCCTATTACTACTGTATTTATAACTGTATAATACAGTAGTTGTCCTCTTGTAGGACTCTATCAGGTAACTTATCTTTTTACCTTGATAGACATTAAGAGCACCCCTTTATGGATGGATTCTTTTATTCAAATAAATCCAACATCTCCCACTCACACATAATGGGAGTGCTCTTACAATATGAGAAACATATTCTCATCTCATCTCTACAAATATTCATACAGTGAAATAGACCGTGCGACCAGCATACTGTGAGAGCTACGTGCTATACATCTGTTAGGAGTATATAGCCTCTCGTCGAGTGCAAACCTGCAAGTAGATTATAAAGTATGCAATACCCTAGATCATATGAATCACATTTTGATATCCTCTCAAAATCTCAAATATCATTTTTATGTATTCACAATTATAACTCATAAGTTATAACTGGTGCACCTGTGAATACAAAATTAATGAGATTCCTTTAATGATCTTCCTCTTCTCACGATTCTCTTAACATTAGCTCAACTGCTTTTCTAGATATGTCCCGCCAGACCGCATCCATTTTCATGGTCTTTTGGAAACACACTAAGATAGCTAACATTAGACTAAGTCTCAAGTATCTGATCGGAGTCGCTGAGGGTACATAATTTGAGCCAGCATAAAGGCTCTGGGTCTCACGCAACAGTAAGTTGAGATTAAACTTATGTTAACCCAAGGTCGACATTAGCACACATGGTATGAAACACGTGCTACAACATTTTTCTCCTTTCCTTAAGGAGCGTATGTCTTTATAAATAATGTTGTATAGATGAAATTCAGACATCATAAGTATCTAAATTTGAGTTCCTTAAACTCGCATCTAGCTTACTGAGTAGACTAGGTGAACATCTTTTCACCTTAATAACCTTATGTCATTATTTAAACGACTCTATTGATTTTAAGCATATCGCTTTCAAATTATCCATTTGATAATTTTTTCTTAAAATTAAGTCTCATCTCCACTTATCACTAAGATAAGGAGGCGGTTGCCTGTGTAAGAAGGCCAACCTCTTGTCTACCCGACATACTAAAATATAATTGAAGAATGTACTAAACACTCAATAAATTATGAATATGTATGTAAGTAAATCAATTTTATTGATTATCAAAGAACATAGTTTTGTGAACAACTGGAAAAAAAATAAAGAATAATACAAAATCACTCAAAGTCTACGCAAGCCTTGAGACCTAGTGTGTCTCACAAACGCATCTCTAGCTAAAGCCTTGGTCAATGGGTCTGCTACCATATCTTCTGTAGATATTTTCACCAGGTTCAACCTCTTGCGTTTATACATGTCTCTTGCATAGTTATACTTGATATCTATGTACTTAGTATCACAATGATGCTTAGGATTCTTAGTTGCATCAACTGCAGCCTTACTATCACAGTAGACCAACACTGGTTCATCATCAGTGTTACCCAACAAGCTTTTGAAGAGCCTATTCAACCAAACAGCTTCTTTTGTTGCTTTTGACAGAGCCACATATTCGGCTTCCATCGTGGATAGTGCTACACATGATTGCTTTTTACTCTTCCATGATATGGCACCATTACTAATTAGAAGACATATCCTGAGGTAGACTTCTTCTCGTCTAAATCTCCTCCATGATCAGCATCAGTGTATCCAACTAATCGCAAATCTTTGCTGCCTTGATAACAAAGTGCGTAGTCAGTTGTTCCTCTCAAATATCTCATGATCCTTTTTACTGCTTGCCAATGTGCTGGACCTGGATCGGATTGATATCTCCTTACCAAGCCAACTGCTTGAGAAATATCAGGTCTAGTACACACCATAGCATACATTAGACATCCGACTGCACTTCTATAAGGCACTCACTTCATCTTTTCTATATGGCCTTTGCTGATAGGAGTGTCAATTGGATTGCTATTCTGCATATTAAATCGTTCAAGAATTTTCTTAATGTAATTCTCCTGAGAGAGATACAATAATTTCTTAGGACGATCTTTTGAAATGTTGATTCCAAGAATATATGCAGCTTCACCCATATCTTTCATCTCAAATTGAGACGACAACCAGGCCTTTACCTCGTTTAATAACTCCTTATCATTTCCAGCTATAAGTATATCATCGACATACAATGTCAGAATTACAAGCTTATTTCTTGATCTCTTGGTATAAACACAATGATCTTCATCAACCATAGTAAAACCATTGGATATGATCACATTTTGAAAGTGTATATACCACTGCCTTGAAGATTGTTTGAGGCCATAAATAGACTTCAAAAGTCTACAAACCTTTTGTTCGTGGCCTTTTTCAATGAAACAGATAAGTTGTTCCATATAAATTTCTTCATCTAATTCTCCATTGAGAATGGCAATCTTTACATCCATCTGATGTAATTCAAGATCTAAACTTGCTACTATAGCTAGAATTAGGCGAATTGAGTTAAATCGCACAACAGGTGAGAAAGTCTCTTCGTAGTCTATTCCTTCCTGTTGTGTATAACCTTTCGCCACCAGTCGAGCCTTATATCTCTCAACTGTGCCATCAGCCTTGAGCTTAATCTTGAGAACCCATTTGCTCCCAATAGCTCTGCGTTCTTTTGGGAGATCAACTAGTTCCCAGACTTTGTTAACTCTCATTGACTCCATTTCATCTTCCATTGCTTTTATCCATTTTTCCTTAGAAGGGCATGAGAGTGCCTCTTTTGTATTTTTAGGCTCGTTTTCTACTTGTAAGAACAACATAAAAAATTCAGCACCTTCGACATCAAATCGTCGGCGGGGGAATCTTTTTACGTAAACCACGTCCTTTTTGTGATTCTTCTTCGTTGTTCCTATTTGGATCAACGTTGCTCCCACTTGGATCAAGAACATCTATCCTGCTCCCACTTGGAACAAGATCAGTGACCATCTCGCTCCCACTTGGAAAAAATCCATTTGGTCACTATTTGATGTCAAATAATTACTTACATTCGCATCCGATGATGGAGAAGGTTGTTGATGTGAAACTAATTCATCATCAGTTAAATTTCTCCTACTCGAATGAAGTGATCTTTGTACATCTTGATTCTCTCTCTCAAACAAGGTTAGGTCTTGACGTACCTCTCCCTTTTTAGGAAACTCATCCTCTAAGAATGTGACATCTCGTGATTCAAACTCAATTACGCTCCCACTGTCTTGCTGACCTATAAACACATAACCCTTAGAGGTTTCCGAGTATCTTATAAAGATACTTTTCTTTCCTCTCGGGCCTAATTTTCCATGTTTGTGAGAAGAATCATGTGTATAGGCAGCGCATCCCCAAGGTCTTAATACACTTAGGTTGGGTGCTCTTCCAGTCCACAACTCATATGGAGTGGTTGCAACTGATTTTGTAGGCACTCGGTTAAGTACATAGGTAGAAGTAAGCAATGAATTACCCCAATAACTAATTGGGAGGTTAGCTTGTGCCATCATTGACCTAACCATTTCTAGAAGCGTCCTATTTCTTCTCTCCACAACACCATTTTGTTGTGGAGTATTTGGGATAGTCAACTGATGAACAATTCCCTTTCCATCACATAATTCATTAAATTTGGCTGACAAATACTCTCGACCTCGGTCAGTTCGAAGAACTTTTATCTTCTTGTCTAATTGATTTTCCACTAAGCTCATATAGCGTTGGAAACAACTTATTATTTCTGATTTGTGGAAAATTAAATAGACATAACCGAAACGAATGTAGTCATCTATAAATGTGATGAAATAGTACGCTCCATGCCTAGCCCTGACATTCATAGGCACACAGATGTTCGAATGGACTAATTGAAAAGGATATTTAACTCTAGTCACTTTACCGAAGGGTTTTCTTGCAGATTTTCCTGCTAGACAACTTTCACAAGTGGACAATTCCACATGTTCAATGCCAGTAAGCAAACCTTTTTTTGCTAACCTTTGCATTCTTTGCTGGCCAATATGACCTAGTCTAGCATGCCATATGTTTACATCACTATCATATTTATGTGAGGAAGCAAACATAGAAAAACTAGCATTATTATTAAATGAATCGTAATCCAAATCCACAATAATAAAACCTCCGGTCACATGACCAAAACCAAATAAAGTTGAACCTAAAGTCAATTTGACAGAATTGTCGTGGAAAAACAAGCTAAAGCCAAACCTAAGCAAAACAATAACAGATATAATATTCCGGCGAATTCCTGGAGCATAGAGGACATCATGTAGTAGTAGGTGTCGACCACCACGCAAGACTAACTTGCATGTACCGATCCCTTCAACAACAACCTTATTGTTGTTGCCCACATAAATCCACTTTATTCCACGTGAAATACGCCGAAACTCCACAAACAAATTGCGTTCCCTCGTTATGTGGTCCGTTGCTCCTGAGTCTACAATCCACAAAGGATTAGATTCAGTCAAAAACACTGAACTAGAAACACAAAGTTCACTAGTTTGAGTTTTGTGAAATACCTTTCTAGGAGGCTCAGAGCAATCCTTAGCATAGTGACCCTTTTTGTCACAGTTAAAGCATTTCAGATTTGCAACATTTACACGTTTGAGACGTTTGTTATTGCCTTGTTGTTCTGCCCTTGCTCTTTTAGCAGGCTGAGACTGAGTTGGTCCTCTTTTCTTAACCCAATTCTTTTTCTTTGAGCCACCTTTGGCCTTAGAGGATGTTGCCATATGCAACTCAGCTGTTGGCTTAGTAGCCTCAAGCCGATCCTCTTCAAGCTCAAGAGATCTCCGGACATCTTCCAGAGTCTTGATTAGCTGATTGTGGGTCAAATGCATCTTCATATGATCCCAAGAATTAGGTAAGGACCGTATGACAGCTTGAACTTGTTGCTCATCGGTCAACACATGACCATCATCTTTTAACTCCCCAATCATGTTTGTCATAAGCCGCATATGAGTTCTCACTGAATGTTCTGGGCGCTTCTTGTATGAGTCAAACTTGATTGTTAAGGATCGTAGCCTTTCAATAGAACAGGTACCAAATCTATTCTTCAAAGCAACCCAAAGACCCATAGCTCTTTGGTGATCCTTAAATTCCCTTAAGATATCATCATCTAAGATGCTCAGCAACGTAATGCGAGTCAAGGAGTCTTTCTTTTTTCAAGCGTCATAAGCTGCACGGTCACGCCTATGCTGAGCCGTGGTGCCTTCCTCAGGCTCATCCATGACGGTGTTAATTGCTTCCAGAGCCTCTTGCTCTTCAAGCAAATATTGGACTTTTAAGCTCCATGTCTCATAGTTGGTACCATTGAGTTTCAACCCTTTGTTGAGCTCAGCAACAATGTTCTTAGCAGCAGTAGACATTTTCTTTTAACAAAATAAAAAAATATAGTGAGGATCTAAAGAAGGAATTAGTTAAACGCAAGTACTATGTTCAACATACATATTCGGACAATAAACACTAAGTTGATTAAGTTAATAAACACATATATTAATAATGGAGTCGAAAGTTCACTATGTTCCCAATCATCGTCCAAAAATTAACTACCTGTAAATTAACCTAGTCAACTACTTAGCTTAATGTCTAATCATGTTTAAAAACAACTTTTTGTTTTCATGATCTTATAATCCCGTATGGATCTAAGTTAAACAAATTAACTTAAATTAATTTAAATTTTATTTAACATATTAAATAAATAAACAAATGTTAAACTAATTAACATTTATGTATTCGTTAAACTAATTAAAAAATAGAGTAATATTAAATTAATTAATATTTCTAGTAATATTAAATTAATTAATATTTCTAACACTCTGCTTCTTTATATTATAAGTATTCTCTCCGGTCCTTTTTAGTTGTAAGGTTTTCTATTTATAGATGGTCCAAAATATTTGTCAATTTAGAATATCAATATAAAATTTACTATTTCTTTCTCATAATATGCCTAGTAATAATTGTTCTTGAAAAATATATGTCATTAATGGAAAAAATATTTATAAATAAGACAAAAGAGTAAATTAGTAAAAATACTATGCTTATTTATGATTTTTTAATGAATCCGCCAAAATAGGCTATTTTTTAGTTGAGCAATAAAAATTGGTTGCTCAACTAAAAAGTAACAAAAATGGGTATATCGGCACTAAAAGTACCGACTTATAGCATTTAATAAATGAAGCTTAGTGCCGACTTATAGGATTTAATAAAAGGAGCCAATTGGACGGACTAACAGAGCAAATATTTAAGCAAGTCGATATTTGTTACGCCGACTTAGTAAATTGGCAGAACAAACAGCGACTTGTTGTACAATACAATGTGATTTTGAGAATATTGGCTGCTAAGACACCTCCGTGTACTCGAGATCTTTCTCACATCCAATTGCAGCAATAAGTACTAGTTACATGTATAAGCTGTCAAGTTACATAAGGATGATTTACTACCTTAACATTTACCGATATTGTGTACCTCGGTATATTATTTGCATGACAGAAATACTAGCTCATCGTGTAGCCTCCACAATGGCAAAGACACGAACTTATATTCCCCATTCAAATATTCATGGTCTAAAGAGTTACCAACTGGCACATTCTGGGGTACATAACACAAAAGCTACATAAATCAGTAGAAATATCACTTTCAAAAGAACCCATTAACCAGCATGTAGAAAAGCTAAAAACAATAGGAAATTCCGTTGCCCGAAATCGTAGAAAATATATAAATCAAAGTTTTGATATAGAAAAAAATTACAAGTCATTCATTGCATTTTTCTTAAAAGGACAGAGGAAAAGCAGAGGTGAATGAGTACTGAAGATTTGTAGCTGATTACCCACTTTCCATTCGATAAATAGACCTCACACATAAAGAGTACTTGGTGTTGTTGGTGGGGTTTACACTGGTGGAGGGTGGAGATGGGAAAGGGGGGTAAAGAAGAGTTGAAGTGAATTTTGCATTACTCCCACTGTAAAAGTAACTTGTAAGTCGGCACAATTTATAACGATATGTTGCTATCAAATAAAGACGACAAGTCGGCATTTGTTATGCCGACTTATTTAAGTCGGCAGAACAAATATCGACTTATTTAAATATTTGTTCCATTAGTCCGCTTAACTTCTCCGTTTATCAAATGATATAAGTCGCGCTTCTAATGCCGATATACCCATTTTTGTTGCTTTTTAGTTGAGCAACTCATTTATGTTGCTCAACTAAAAGAATAGCCCATTTCGACGGCGGATTCTTTTTTAAAGGGTGTGCAAAGTCAAACTTTATAACTAAAAATGATTGGGGAGAGTAATGGTTAAAGTATGACACCACATGTTTCTCAACTTGTATAAAACAATTCAATTATTTTTAAATTCCTCTCTAGAATCGCGCTAAATCTCAAACAACCAAAATGAGACAATGGAGTTTACGGAAACCGAGTCAACATACCCTTTCCCCCAACCTTCCCAAGTAGGGACCTTTTTGTTTACCCGCTTTAGTTTTGCACTAAAGTGATCAAAGTATCCACTTAGATTGACTTACAACTTGCATTTTACAACAAACAAAAATTGCTGAAAGCATGTTGCCAGCATTTCTCCACATTGATAAAAAGATATATCCTCTGTGTCATTTTATTTGTCATAGTTACTGTTTCGAAAGTCAAACTTCTTAAATTTGACCGTAGATTAGGATATAAAATTTTTAACTTTTCTTAAATAAAATTTTTATATTTGAAAACTACATGAAAAGTACTATAAGTCACAGTAAATTATAACTCAAATATTTAAAAGATATATATAAAGATTAACGGTCAAAGATAAACTCGTTTGACCCTTGAAATCCGAACTACGACAAAGTGGGACGGAGGGAGTAGATATAAATGGGTTTATAGGTTAAATGTGTTCTCTCACCTATTCGACTAGTCTCTTTGGTTGTGCTCAGGAGCGGAGGCAGGATTTCCAACAAGGGAGTTCAAAATTTAAAAAGTAAAGCTTAAATTTGTGTCAAGGGAGTTCAACATATGGTAGATATGTATAAAAAATCGATTTTACCCTATATACGCAGTGCAATTTTCCGGCAAAGGAGGTTCAATTGAGCCCCTTGGGCAAGAGTGGCTCCGCCCCTGGTGCTCTCATATTTGGTCTATAAAATTGGTGCTTTCATCGAAAGTCCACGCTTGAGGCCTCAACTCGGAGTGGTGGCCTACTATAGTAGTGGTGGCCTGGACCCAAGAGAGATGCCAGCCATGACCAACTGGATAGCTGTGACCAACGAGATACTCGGAGTGGTGGCTTGTGCCAGGAGTGGTTGCTTGGACCGAAGATGGGTGTCAGCAGTGACCAACTGGGCAACTGTGACCAACGAGTCCTCACGCGGAGGCGATTGTTGTGAGCACCTCTCCCACATTGATTTTAAAAAAAAAGATGCTAATGAATTTATAGGCTAAGTGGATTCTACCATCTACTAGACTAATCTTTTGGGTTGGGCTCTCCTATTTGGTTACATCTAATCATACAAACATATTATAGTTAGGTAATTTTAAAGAGTAAGGATAAGGCTATACACTAAATAATCATGATTAAGTACAGTAATAAAAATATTTGTGTAAGCACATGTCATGCATTCGTTGAATTTAGAATATCACAGGTTAAAAAAAAAAACCAAATAATGTAGGTGTACCTTCTTAGCTACATAACAGTTCAAAACTTCAAATTATGTTTTGAAGCGGCAGTTGCTTAATTATGGCTAGTAGTCAAAGTCCAAATTTTACATGCAATTTGAGAAGAAAACCCATTACCCCCAATTTCTTATAGTTTTACTCAGGCAGAAAATAGTCATTAATTTTCTGCTTCAAGCTCATGGGTCAGTTGTATTAATCAAATATCTTCTCAAGTTTAGTCTCTTAATGTCACGATTTCAAGCCGTCGAAACAGATGCTTGCATCGAGCTAGGCTGCGTACAACTCTCCTTGAAATGCAGCCCTTTCCCTGATTCTACTGAAATGCGCGATGCAGTGTGCACGGGCTGCCCAATTGTTATAAATCGTCTTGTATTTAGTTCTGGTACGTACACATTTGGCTCTGGCACTATAATTTTGTTTGTTCTTTGCAATTACGTTTATTCCATAGTGTATAAATTATTTGATACTGTCACTCTGCAGAAGTCGTCAGAGATTCGAGTTATATATACCGACGAAAGAACTTTTGTAGTTGACTTAATAAACTGACTTGAACGTGCTAAATGAGATAATATATTAAATGTATATAGATATCTGATAAGGTAGTAGATAATATAAAAGTCAAGTCTTACTTTTTAAATGTAAACTTCTGTTTTTCAATATTTTATTAGCTTTCGGGTTGTTATGGAATAAGTGGGTCAATGATTGAGAAATGATAATACAAAATAATATAAGCTGGCATTGATAAGAAAGCAAGTTGATAGAAAGTGATAAATGGAAGTAAGTGGGAGGTAAGACATGATCAGCTTCGCGATCGTATTATGTTGGCAATCGTGTACTTTAATGCTGTCTCATAACTTTCAAAATTTGAAATCCAAAGGATGCATTTTGGCCTAAAAGCAGTAGAGAAAATAGCGCGTAATGAGGAACATAATCTTGTTTGAGTGAAATGTATGTTTTCATAAGATGATGATTTGTTTACTGAATAAGAACGAATAGTTTAACTTTGTGCTAAGACGTGTCTAATGTGAATCTTTTGTAAGCAGATATACATCCATTTGTAGTATTTGAAGGAATGTCAGAATTTAAATCTATTCAATCCATCCCATATGGGTTGACATTCATCTCCTTGGTGTGTTTCTTTCCTTTCTAGCTTTATTTTTTCGCAAATGTGCTGCATTGTATCTACAGCATCATTTTCCAGAAACCGAAAACCAATGTTGTAGTTATGCAAAAATTAGAAGAAAAAAGTTTAACATTGTTGAATGTGTTTGACATACAAAGATGCATTGCTTCCTTTTCGCCTTCCTGGGCTTTTAGTCATGAAGCCTTTGAATTGCACCTCCTTTCATTTAAGCAGAATCTTTAGGGTGGGGATCAAAATGAGGAATCTTATTGCTTTTATGCAAAAACACACTCTAACAAGTACTACTAACAATGATGGAACTTGGCTAAACAAATATTGACATAAAAATTAGATATGCACAAATGTGTTGCCACTCCTCAATTTGGGATGAGATTTCTGCTTATTGATGAGGGCTGAAAAATTCTGTCAGCGATTCATGCTTTAGAACCTCAAATTGAGACACTATTGGGAATTCCTTTTCCAGTAAGTCCGCTAACACTGTTATCACCGGAGGTATTGGGGTATAGCAACATATATGGAACCTCTACTGGTCCATTGCGATTCCTCCATCTCTTGTCATTGTTCCTCTCCACTATTTTGTTCTCCACTTCTACTAATCTGTCATGGAATCTTTGAAATGCTTGTCGTGGTTGAATATCTGAAGTCCACTCTGGATCGTTTCTCTGTCCCAGATATATCTCATCTGAAGAATGTCGTGACAATATTTCTATTAAAGAAACACCTAGCAGAGTTTGGAACTGGGCTGTGATTGTCTTTAGGTACGCAAGATCAGGATCTTTCTCAAGCTCAGCATACTCAGGGGTGCCTGGCTCAGGCATGAATCGACGGCTGACAGTTGGGCGATTTGGGAGATAACCAGCATAAGGATACTGCCCAAAGTTGACAGCTGCATGAAGAGCAGAAGCGACCCATATGATAATTGTGCATGCTTGGACGAGTTCAGCCCGTGTCTGCATTTGAGGCCACCATGGTTCATCTTTCAAGTCACCATGACCTTCATTGCGAACTTCTGTCCACCATGCCTGGAGTTCAGTGTCATCTCGGATCATGTCATCTGTTGAGTAATAGAATGAACAATAATCGTCAACCCACGCTTCAATTGCTGACCAGATCTCAAGCCCATCTACAGCAAAAGGATAATCCTCTATTAGAAGTCTAAGGCCATACGGCTGGCTTGAGTCTGGCACTGCTACTCCTCTGCAATAAAGAAACATGAGAGTTAAATTTTGGACAAAATTGAGACTGAGATGGAGTTTTTGACTTGAAGCTTTGCACCTACCTCTTAAGCAGATCAGCAGGAAGTGCTTGTTCAGGGAACACCCAGTTCTTATAGACAATAGAAGACATTTCCATAGCATATTTCCCTGGAAATACTGTCAGCTCAAGTACTCCACCTGCATTAATGAGTATCTGCCGAGCCAAAGCATTTATATACATTGTATCACGGAAGTGAGGTTGTAAAAGCTTGAATATTGGATGAAGCACGCTCAAATGTCTATTTGTTGCAATCACAAAAGGTTCTATTACTGCATGTGTATTTAACCTGCAATTAGAGCAGAAGTTAGTGAACTAAACTTAAATTCTGGAATGCTACGACAAACTCTCATACTTGCATCTACTTTACTAAGAAGCTCACCAATGACTGATAAGCTGATGATAGCCAGAATCATTTACAGCAGCATAAGCTTTGGCCAGCTGCCAGATAGAGCCTTCAACACCTTCATTGGCTGGTGTAAATACATGGTTGGTGGCACCATGTTTATCTCCTTGTGGGTGAGGTAAGCTCAACTCAATCGCAAGTGGCCTCAATGTTCCATTATCTTGTAGGAAAAGGAGAGTCCGACTGGCATAAGTTTTTGTGGTAGTTGTATTAATCCGTCTAAGGTAAGGCATCAATGCATCATGATGGTCTAAAATAAACAGCCTATTACACTCAATTGCCTGCACCACCAGTTTAGAAGACAAGATTTAGTCATTACCATATTTCAGGAATTGAAGAAAGCCTTTTATTTTCTTTTGTTATGTCTTCCTTCGGTTTGTTTAAGTAAACAAGAGGAAAATAGATTAGGAATTTACTTCATCTACAGTTAGTCCATCCATGTTGTTCTCTATGTGCTCCCTGGTGATTGAACTGGTCTGATTTCCATATACTTTAGGATCTAACATGCTAGCTGGGGGAAACTCCTGATAAGCATTTAATGAGTTAGAAATAAGCATGAGAGCAGAGGTCATTAACCAACTAGTTCTGAGAATCTTGTTTGATACCTGAAGACGTCGAATGATAACAGGGTTAACTCCAGCTAGCATTTCTCGTCCAAACTCTTCATCTGTCCTCCAGGCAGACCTATCCACTGCAGTAATTTTAAAAGAAGTTCATAATCAGTATTCACATTATGATGCAAGATCTCACCTTAGGAAGTAGCTGCTATCTAATTAGTTGGAAGAGCAAGATGGAAAGCCCTTAGGTACCTTTGATTACTTCAGGCATCGGAAACTTGAGAAATGGTTCACCATCAGAGCGGACAAGTTCTTTGAGCATCTCCCACGGAATGCAATGCCTGAGTTTTTCTAAATGATGGTCAGGCACCTTAATTCCACCTTCATAGAGCTTGAGTACGTCTTCAAAGCTATCAAACTCGTTGATGGTTTTGTCAAATAAAGCAACAATCTCAGGAATGAGGACCTGACCCAGAGATTTAACAGCATATGCAAGGAAATCTGAAAGTTTCACATGAGTGAAACGCTCATCACGGGGAACATAAATATCCAAACCTAAAGGTGGCAACCGGCTCTCTGTGTTAGGATCTGCAAAGACAACAGGAAAATCAGTTGTTTGCTATCCATAGTATGTCATTACTCATTAAGTCACTTCATTATATTGAAGTTTCTACAGCAATGTAAATCAAACCACTTTAATGTGTTTACTTCAATTTATTTGTGATCTAACCTGTTTTAGTTGGTCGACGGCTGGTTCTGCATTTACGAGGATATGGGTATTCCTTCGACCCACCAAGCACGGGACGAGCATATTTTGGCCCCTTATCTGGAGTTCCTAGATCATTGTAGAATGCATAATCATACACTCTGTCCCACTCCTTGAGCATCCCTGAACCACTTCCACGAAGATTGAGAAGCTCCTCTTCCCTGTATGGTCGGAGGGCTTCTGGTGTGTCGCTTGGCAGGTATGTCTGGAAAATAAACAAACTTGATTTTCAGCATATCATGTCATATTGAGAACTTAACAACTTTATACAGCTGTTTGGTTATCATTTCTGGAAAATCTCCAAGTTTCAGGAAGTCAATATGTAGCTATCCTATCAAGCTTGGCAATGGTTGTTCACTTATCCTAATCTAGTTAGTGAAAGAATTTTCAGAGCTTTTTTCTATTAGGACAAGAACTAACTTTTTCAGTCTCATTCAGAGGACCCGAAGAGAATGCCCCGAAAGAAATTATACACAGTGGCGGAGCTAGCCTTCTGGTATTGGTCAAACCATGTATATTTACCTTGAAAAAAGAATTTAATATGTATTAATTATTAATTTAGAACCCCTAACTTAAAAGGATTAGAGTTATGAAACCCAAAACTTCAAACTTGGCTTCGCCTCTGATTATACATGTATCAAAACATCAAAAAGTTCAATAAACTTCATCATAATGTGTTCGGTTATTGCCAACAAACATAAAGTGCAACCCTGAGGCCCGAACACCAATGTTGTGTATCATTTTCAATGTGATTTGCTCTGTTTTGCCTTGCTCTGTCACTTTTGTCTATTTAACTAACCGATATTATTGCTAATTTAATGTTAGAAATACCTTGTTTGCAAAAAAAACACGGTTGTATTTGTACCGATGTGCTGGATACACCCATGAGTTGCACACAAAATGAAGTTGACCATGTCCAGGGACATCTTCTAAAATGACTGTCTTGAGGTAAAACTGGCTGTGGTGATAGTTTTTGATTATGAAAGCTCCAGGAACTCCCATGGACTCATCCCAATCAAATGTCACATTAAATGTAGCATCCCCAGCTGATATTGAAGTAAATGTAGACAGCCATTTCTCCAAGAATGCTGGTTTTCCCAACTTCCCTTTACATCCATTTCCTACCAAATATAAACATAACAGTATGCTTAAAGGTGTCTGTATTAAACTTACAATCGTATATTTTTTTCTTTTAGATACCAAATTCATTATTAACTGGAGTCTAACTTTTTTTAATTCTATTAAGACCGGAGATACACCGACCCCTATGGAAGTTCCCTTTGTGTATCCTTATGACTTGCAAATTGAGTTATAGTGAATTTTGATGCTTTGACTATCTTATGAAGGGGTAGACAGATGGATTCAGTTAATACTGTTTAGATATGAATATATAAATGTATAAATTACAGTGTCATCCCTATAATAACTTAAGCTTTTAGATGAGGTAGTCACGCTATTCATGTATTTCCACCTATTTGGCCTAAGAAAAAGAATCTAACTCACACATGTGGGGACGTGTTGTAGACAAATAAATAAACATCTAGTAGTTTAAGCTCTAGATGAGGTGGTTACACAATCAAATAGCTACAAAAGT
The DNA here is from genome assembly GCA_029990575.1 of Petunia axillaris subsp. axillaris. Lineage (NCBI taxonomy): Eukaryota > Viridiplantae > Streptophyta > Magnoliopsida > Solanales > Solanaceae > Petunia > Petunia axillaris. The sequence goes on from JARKNS010000008.1 coordinate 165,523,744, forward strand.
GGGAGGAAAGATCAGGATACAACATGTCAAGCATGCTTATGGAATTGGCCTATGATCAACTTACTTGAATCGTCAATATTTTGGCTATTTAAAGCACATGGACAATACAAACTCTCTCTATGTTCTACTGCTTGGTTTCATAGTTGAAAAAGGATATTGAGGTTGGCTTAAAGAATAATGAGTGTTTAGTTATTAATCAGCTATCCATGTCCTTATATCATAACCATGGCTTAAATCCTCTTGTTGGCAGAAAAATAGAGCAGAAGAAATAAGGAGATACCTGCAGGTTCTGCATGGTTTGCACTGATAAGTTGCAGGGAGACACCTTTGCCGAAGACTTCATGAATTCGATCAAGGAAGGAAGCACCAGCATCCTTCAAGTCCATGACATTCTTCTTCATCAATACAACTGTCCCTCGAACCTTCTGGACATTGGTATGATCACTGCAGTTATTTTTATCTTCTATAGTGTCATGGTTGTTCTTACCACAAACCACTTGAAGCAATTTATCCAGCATCTCTGTTGAACATGGTGGAAAGATCCCCATTGAGAAAAATTTGAAAGTCAGAATAGAATTGTTTGAGTTAATATGAAGGGATAAAGATGAGTATTTATAGAAGCCAACTACCCAAAGATATTACTTACTTCAAATTGGAGTTACTGTAGCAGCTGTAGACTTGGCAATGTGTATGTTCACAACTTCTTGACCAAGAATCTGGTATTCTTGTAAACCCAACTTGTACTCTTCTAGTCTTCTTATACTAGTCATACATGGAAATATTGGGGTATAAGAAAGTTGCAATATCTTTTTTTTTTTAAAAAAGAAAAGTTTAAGGAACTGATTCCTTCTTGGCAATCCCAGCTGGCATATTGATTTAAAATATTACCATGTTGTTCACAAATAATATTGACGTACCTTGTGTATATGTCATAAACTTACTGCTCAACCATGCCTTTTCCTAGAGACTTTTTGTACATTCAAGGACTTCTCCTAGTTTTCCCACTTCTGATTCACTTACTGAAAGTGACAATCAGTTGAGAAATGGAAGAAAGGTATTAATAAAAGTGAGAACAGTTGTAAATATAGGGTAATTTATTAGCATAAACTTTACTACTTGACCAATAGAGATGTTTAAAAGGCACAATGGGGTCACCTTTTTTTCTTTTTGTGGAAAGCATCTTCCAGGAGGAACACAAAAAAAAGTAAAGTAAAAGGCCACGGGGCTTCCTCTCCCCACCCCCCCCCCCCTCAAACCACCCCACCAGCTTCTCCACTTCAATGTCTCAGATAAGGCCACAAAAGTTAGGTTGTTAAGGGGGTGTAGGGAGTTTAAGTAAAGCTAAAATTATACTTACCTTTAATAGTATGCAGCTGTCAACACAGGGAATGTTATATGTCCAGGAAGTTTCTTACAGAGAGAGAGAAAAAAAAACAAAGATGATGGTGACCACCAGAAAACTGGATTCTTGATTTACTGGCCAAGTGAAAAAGAGTTTCCCGCGGAGACAGACCAAGGAATATCTTCCTTAGGAGTCAAATAAATAAAGAAAGGTGCACGTTGTATTGGTTCATTGGAAGATTTGGACTTTGTAGTTGTTTGTACTACTCCTTGGTATATTCCTCAAAGAGTGTATTAAACTACCCCAACTAACATTCACCTTATTTTCCTTGTTCAATTAAGGTGGATAATGTTGAATCACGTTATGATTGTTAGAGTTACTGCTATGACAGACTTCGGTTCATAACTTTTTCCTATGTCTCAATTTATGTGACACTATTTGATTATACAGAGTTGAAGAATAAATATTTTAATATATGGTCTGAAACAATCTAAACATATGTAAGGTTATGAACCGTCTTATTTAGGGTAAAACATAACATATACAGTTAAATTGTTTTTTGAATATATATGAACATATCAATTTTTTTGGACAGACTACAAAAAAAATATATCACATAAAATGAGACATAGGAGTAACACTTTCAGCACAGGCAGGTGTTAACATTATTTTCCCAACTGACCTAACAAATTGCCTTGACAATTCGCATTTCCCTTGTGATAAGATGATTCCTGGTCATAAGTTAAGGAATAGAGTTAATTGTTTTTAAATAGAATGAGAAGTTTTACTCCACATTTATAGCCCTATTACTGAAGTTTTGATTTTAATTTCTTCTAAATTGTTGGACTTCAACTGTTTTGTCCACAAACCTGCGGTAACCTAAATGCTTACAAATGCACTAATTAGAAAAGGATAAAAAGACAAAATATTAAGTTATGCTCATGATTCGCATGGTTATACTTTTAACATTGAGGCGCTCTTTACTCAAAATACTTGCGAATACAATAATCAGTCACGTTCTTCCCACAAGAAAATATGAATGGGAACTTCATTTTCACACTATTTTTTGGTAATATAAAGGCCAATGGGTTACCTTTTAGCAAAAAATTAACAAAATGGCAAAAGACAACGATTTTAGAAGTATGCAAGATGCAACCTTAATAGAAAGATGTCAAGCCCGTATTGAAAAATCAAACCAAAATCAAATTAACAAGAATCAAACTGAAACCAACAAACTACAGTACGATATTCAATTTATATAATGAAAATCGAGCCATAGTACGATCGCACCCCTAGTTTAAGTTCACTATCAGCCTAATTTTTGGTATTATTGCAACCAACTATTGTTTCCAACGAGTTTTTCTAACCAAAAGAAAAAGAAAAAAGAAAGTAAAAGAAAGGAGATATGGTTGATGCCCTGTTCCTACTCTGTAATATCATCAAATATTACTCCATCGTCCCATATTAAGTGTTTGAATTTGACTAGGCAAATAAGAAAAATTTTGAAATCATGTAATTAAAAATTAAAGTGTGCATAATGTAGCTATAAGTCTTTAAATTTTGTGGTCCAAAAAAGATATTGAAATTAAAGAGTTATCAATAACGAAAAAAAAAAACACTCTTTTTAGTACAGATTAAAAAATAAAATAAACACTTAAATTAGGACCAAGATAGTACTAACTAAATAATTAACTCAAAGAAAGTGAGTTCTAAACTCGGGTAGCTGCCTATAGAAAACGCTATTATATATGCTTTAATTCCAAGCAAATGCAAAGATTAAACATCTAAATGGCATATTGCAATCCTAAAAGAGCTGAAATAACTAGAAGGATTCCATTAGCGTAAGGATTCGCAAATGCAATTATAGTATTGCTTTAGTTATCCTTATCCTTAGTCAGAAGCTAAGAATAACTATGATAGTGATTACCACTAAAAAGAACTCTCACCAATATTAAGAAACAACGAAGTAACCTCTAACTGCTAATTAGGGTCTTAGTTTAAACGTTCTACTATTAGTAATTATTTAGTACTTGCTTTTGTTAGTGAGTCATTGACTGCAACAATTAAAAGATACTATCAAACTTTAGATACATAGTAATTATTTACAAAAAAATAATCATGATAATAATATCCGAGCTTTTGGTCAAAGATTACAATTCAAACTACAATAGAACTTGGCAGGTTTTTTGTTTCTACTGTCTAATCTTTTTGACTCTCCTCTTACTTTCATAAAAACAAAACCGAGCGCACTTTTTGTACTAATGGACTTCTATTTTATAATTGACAAGTGATATCACATGCTTAGTACTTTAATTCATTAACCCATCACTTTAATTCACCATTGTCTTTTCAGCGAATTCAGTTAACATAACAAACCCCTCCTAGCAAAGTGCAAAGTGCAAACTAAGAGAGAAAAAGTGAATATATTATGGCACTGATTTTTCTGCTCTTATTTTGGTTCTTTCCTCATTGCAGAATTATAAGTACATACGGATACTCTCCATTTTAATACGTGACAAAATTCGAATTTACACAAAGTTTTTAAAAAAATGACTTTTTAAATATGTGGTTATAAACAATCATATCATCATATCATATCATATCATACTACTATAAAAGCATGGACTCAAAAAGTTAAAAGTTGAAATACTAAAATGCCCTTCTAAATAACCTAAATAACATACTGAAGAAAAAAAAATACAGCTAAGGAGTATTACCGGTGGTACGCTATGTTGCTCTACACGAATGGTTGCCACTCTTTCTATCAAGCATAATAGTTGCCACCCTTTCATTCCTATGCATGTGCCTGATAAATAGTAACGAGGAAATTTCAAACTACAAATGTACTTTAGCAATTTGGACCAAAGATCGCACTTCTTCTGTCATTTGTTTACTCGTGGTGTTATTCTTTCATGTTCTTTTCTGTTTCTTGAATTAAGTGAATCACCCACTTACCTTGATAAAGAAATGAATACTCAGATTTACCATCATTTATTGTTCTTTGACTCTCTTCATTAGAACCCTACGTTATAGTTGTTGGGGATGAACTTTTGTCTTCACCAGGTACCCATGTAGAGTATTAGGACATTCTGATAATGTTCCAAAGACTGCAGCCGAGTCGAGTAGTCTTTTGAAATTCTTTTATGCCCAAGGGTTGTCAAGTATTATTATGATCATATGGTTGAATTTTCTTAGTTCATATACATACTCATTACTCATATCCTTGCAAGATGTGATGTCATTTTGTCTCATCATTTGTGCTTATGCTTGATAGATGCACCTTCTTCTTTTATCCCACCATTCATTTGTTTTCTCCGGACACTGCCTTCCGATAGAATATATTGTGGTTGATAGAGAAAAATTATCTAAATCTAAGGAGTCATACCGGTTGATCAAGTTCAAACTCTACGGTGCTCTCCACGAATAGTTACCACTCCTGATTTTGTTCTCTTTAAAATTTATCAATTAATTTGCAGAAAGCGTCAATTGTTGTGTGCTTGATAGTGTCTATCTTTGCACCATCTTATATACCTGATAACATTTGTAGTCTAAACTATTCTACCATATTTCATGTTGTCCAGAATAAGAGTAATGCGTTGGAACTCTTTTATTTTTCTTCAGACGTCATACTGGTTTGTTTCCATTGTTGGGTGGTCTCGTGGTTTACCACTGGTGGATATTGGCGATTATTTTGGATAATACTGATAATTTTCCTTCCAGTCTGTTTAATTTTGTTTTAATTTCTTAGTATATTTTCTTCTAACAAGTTTGGCTTAATTTATATGTTTGGTTACTCGATGCGAAATTCGGTCGAGTATTTTCGTGGATCTAGAATACTCATCTACAATTTTAATTGACATGGTGAATATTGAACTTCGTATCTTGAGTATTTAGACAACTGAATTATATAGTATTTACTTATTGTCATATTGAATTGATTTGATTATTTGCATTTTTCGGATTACAATGCATTTTGGTGCCTTACAAACCTATAAAACTTATTGTTTGAGTTCTAGCCTCTAGGACACATTAAATAATAAGTACTATTATTATATCACTATTCGATGTGGTCTTATAGTTAGTGTTACATAGTAAAAAAAAATTATTGATTAGCGGAAGAATATATACTTTAATATTTGTCCACCAATTCTGCGCAAATTAAAAAGAACTAAACATGAAGACAGAGTGAATAAGAGCGATGTCAAAAACAGCTATGTATTGTAAATTAAGTTAGTTATCAGTTCATTCAGCCTCCAAGAGATGTTTTTCCGGGAGGCATTGGTACTTATGATTAGCGAAATGCCCATGCTCCTTTATAAATGAGAAAGAATATCTAAAATCTTTGAAATGATTCCCGGCTTTCATGAAAGTCATGTCTCATGGCTTCCATACAAAGTTCTTTGTGGTCTTTGTTAAATTTAGTGACAATCATCAAAGAGATTAGAGATAGTACTCTTGGAAAGCAATATGACGAGAAAACTATATATGTGATTTAATATTCAGAGAATAGTTGAAAATTCATTTACATATAAAGTTAAAATCCATGGAATGATCGATGAGGTAAATATTTTTCAACTATGATAATTGTTGACATATCATATCATACTACTATATAAGCATGTCCTCAAAAAGAGTGAAAGTTAGATTACCATATTGCCCTTTACAAAAATTAATATTACCAAATACTCCCAAAATGCAAAGACACACCGCCGCACTAGAAAATGAAAAGATGAAAAGACGCATCACTTAGCAACAAAGCGATGTACTCCTTTGAAGAACTACCTCCAATATGAATTTATCCGTCCAAAAGAATACCCTTCTTATCAAAAAGATCAAAAGTTGGATTACCAAAAAGCTTTTGTACTTATTAAAATTAACCTTAAAAAAATATAACGATGCAAACAATTACTATTGACATTAGTTCCGGGTGAAGAGTTGTCACATCTTCAAAAGTTGCAACCCTTCAGTTTTGAGCAGAAGTATTGTGATATAAACAATAGTATTTGACAAAAGTTTGGCAATTGCCAACCGATCGACTGACTGCAAAGGTGCCAAATACAGTTTGAAATCAAAGTACCGACGAATACGAGTTTGTTGCAGCAATCTGCCATAGACTTTGAAATTAATCTAGAATGCAAGGTGGCTAAGCAATTTCAGAAAATTGTTCAATCACGGTTTTATGTTACTATGTATTTTTAAACATCTGAATTGCTTTAATCTTCCCTTTTATCTACAACAATTATTTTTGTCTTCTACCTGTAGTTATTGGAAACGAACAATGTTTTGCACATTCATGTAACAATCTTCTCTCATCTTATTTATTTGTTAAATCAGGAGAGAGAGAACTAACAACAAATTTGTGCCAGTGATTGGAGATACATAAGAGTGTTTAAATTCTTGGTGAAGCCGTAATGAAAAGGTGTTCTTCCACTGTATGACAAATTAAAGTTTGTAATACTTTTATTTATACGAACTTCCATTTGAAAGTTGTTACTCCTTTCCTTGCATATAAAATGGAATCCAAGTAAATTTCGTTTAATAGGTCACTTAGACTATTCCACACGTAATCGGTAATAGTTCTGCTTTTAACAAATTAGATATGTTTCACTACAATAACTAAATATTAGTGATAGAGACTACCACTTTGTCACTTTGACTGCTCATATTTGTAGGTTCAGATGGTACAGGCACAAACTTATTTAACCTGGGTTGGTGGTGTTTAAAAATAGCAAGGTTTATGAAAAATTGTCTTTAATTACATGAGAAAAACAACAGTTTGTTGAAAGTCAATCACTAACTGACATTCATGGAGATTAATTAAAAGTAAAATCTTGATCCATTTGAAAATATAGTTGATAATGTTGATGGAGTTTTATCCCTTAAAAATAAAATCTTAGTTTATCATTAATATACGAAAATGTAATTTACGATTTGTCTTAAAATTTCAAAAAATGTCTCAAGAATGTAGATGATCCAGAATTAATTCATTGAACTCTCATACATCTATCACTTTTGCACAGACTTTCATGATTAAATAATCTAACAATGTTCACATGTTCCACAATTTAATTCCTGGAACTTCATATAGATGTACCAATTGGTGTCACGACTTTAGAATTAAAAATGGGTCTACAACTATAATGGTAACTGAACTCAAAGTTATCTCTTTCTCCCCAGATTTAAACTTTGAATTTTCATCTTTGCAAGCAGAGGTGGACCAAGGATTTGAACACGGCCGGAACACCATTGTATTTAACGTAAATATGCTAATTATACAGGATACCAAGTGATACATATACCAATTTTCGAAGAATTTATACCTACAAATACAAAATTTTGTCAACATCAACAGGTGCTGGTGAACCCATTTTTTCTATATAGGCCCGTCTCTGTTTGTGTGGTCAGATGATATTCACCCTATTTGACTTCAGCAAATAAGTCAGCATATGACGATCGACGTTGATCACTCACAAAAACTTGTATGTTACTCTTCTATGTGAAATTATTTACTCAAAGTATTGTTCTAATAACATAATATTATTTTATCTATATCACTATGTACTACAAGAGTCGGCATACACGTGCAACGCACGTGCCGAGAAACTAGTACTACTATATAAGTGTGTCCTCAAAATACCAAAAGTCAGATTACTAAAATACCCTCCTAAATAGCCTAAATACCTTAATTTTTTTCCAACAGGAACTCAAAAAAAAAAAAAAAATTAACGACTAACAGCCTTTGTGTCTTTTGTTAATGGTTGTATCTTTTCACTTGTGACGCTAATCTTCTCAATTACCAAACGTTGTTTGGATTCAATTTTTAACAAGCACGGTAGCCTGCATTCAATTATTCTGCTATTCATTTTACAATACAAAAAGCCATTCCAAACGTTCTGCCAACTTAATTCTCCTTGCCAGATAAGAGATAGCAAGAATCCATTCTTCTTCAAGTGAAGAAATCAAGGCCTAGAATCTGACACCAATTGAAGCACATAGACTATGCTACCAAAGTCTCCCCCGACACCATCGTTAATTTATTAGCTTTTCTTTGACGTTGAATTTTCCAAAGAAACACTGCCTTCTTCGTTGTTCTAAAGAAATAGAAATTGTTATCAAGCCTAAAGTTAGAGTAAACGAAATGGAAATTGATGCCGAACCAACGCCTTTGTCATATGACATCGATTGGTCCACTGTCATCACTGATTTATGGGAACTTTAAAAGAAGCCGAACAAATTTTTGCAAATTCTTCAACATATGAATCACGTACAACGCTACAATTTTGCATAGTGAAAGAGATGCCAACAGATTCAAATTAAAGTGATGGACAAAAGTGAATAACAACAAATCGGGTTCTATCCCATTCAGCTAAGAGGCTTCCAGGTTATTTTTGAGAAACTTTTTACATTGATGGATATGTTCTATACTTCTATTTAGTATTTGCTTAGTTTAATTAGTTGTTGGAAATACTTGTAGAAACTCTTCTTCAAGTCAAGTCTTATAGATTGTCATGATGGCAAAACAAGCATTCTCATTTTTTTCATTAGGTATGAAATTTCAAGGAAAATGAATGGTTTAATTTGAGTGTCGAACATGGACATTTTTCCATGACATACGTTTTGTCACATATGGTTATTTTTGAATCGGGCGCCAAAATGGTGTCTTTTTTTAAGAAGGAAACAAAAATGGGGTGTTGATATATATTATAACAGAAATGGGTATATCGGCAGAAATTCTGCCGACTTACAACAACAAATAGACGGCACAGTTATGAAAGTAACGGGACAAACTTAATGCATAAGTCGGCATTTGTTTTGCCGACTTACTGTCGGCAAAACAAATGCCGACTTGCTATAATAACAAATCGGCATTTGTTTTGCCGACTTACTAAGTTGGCAAAAAAGTTAATGCATAAGTCGGCATTTGTTTTGCCAACTTAGTAAGTCGACAAAACAAATGCCGATTTGTTATTATAGCAAGTCGGCATTTGTTTTGCCGACTTACTAAGTCGGCAAAACAAATGCCGACTTATGCATTAAGTTTGTCCCGTTACTTTCATAACTGTGCCGTCTATTTGTTGTTGTAAGTCGGCAGAATTTCTGCCGATATACCCATTTCTGTTATAATATATATCAACACCCCATTTTTGTTGCCTTCTTAAAAAAAGACACCATTTTGGCGCCCGATTCGTTATTTTTACCACTTATTATTAGCATACATTTATTTTCAGACTATCGCTAGGAACAGACATGTTCAACTTCTTACTTGGGAATGATGCTAGCGGAATCTAGATGAAAGTACTTCCCTAGGTTTATGATAATCATGAAGTTGTACCGAAAAAGAAAACTTGCACTGATAATGGCAAAGAAACTGAAACTATGGGTTCATTACTTTTTAAAAACTTGTATTGATAATAGCCAAAAGGTTAGTAGAGCTTTGAAGAAACTGAAACTATGTGGTCATTACATTTTAAATATGGCAAAATACATACTTTACCACCTAAACTTGTCCCGAAAACACAATAACACACCCAAACTTTGCGGGCGACCTATCACCCCCCTTAATATGTTCGAAGTGGTATTAATACAACCACTAACGATCACATGTCCTGCGCGTATAATGGATCTTCTTTCAGGCGCGTATAATTTATTTGTGCTACTTAAAAAATTAAAAAAATAAAAGAATATAACGGTAAAATCAGTTTCCCTCTCCCCTTTTATCCCTTTAACCCGACCCTAGGTTGTATTCTTCCCCAATTTGCTTCTTCTTCAACAATAAACCCTAGGCAAATCAAATCCAAAGCCTTTCATCAAAATAACCCCCCCAAAAAGATTAATGTCGTCTAGTAGTTTAAATTCATTGTGTAGAGAAGAAGTTGACCATGTTGTGAACCAAGAAGTTCGGTGCAAACATGGCCATTTGTTGCCATTGTTGACTGCTTGGACTGAAAGGAATCCTGGTAGAAGATACTGGGTTTGCCCTTATTATAAGGTAATTTATTTGTTTTTTGCACAGGTTTCCTTCCTTTAAATGATGATTGTTTATACTCGACATTGCTTTAATATATAGGGACCAAGATATTGCAATTTCTGGAAGTGGGCAGACGACGAAATTGACCCGCGATCAAAGGTGATTATTCCTAAACTTGTTGCAAGAATTCGTGAACTAGATAGGGAATTGGAAGGTTATCCCTTAACACCTAATCACGACATGAAAACTGAGATTGAGAAGATGAAGCAAAAGGAGAAGAAGTTGAAGTCCAAGCTGGTTTATTCCAAGATTAGAGAGAATGTGTTGTTGTTTTTGCTCATGTGTATCAGCATCTATGTTTTGTCATCATATGTTAAGTCCAAATTATAGTTAAGTTGTAGTTAAGTAGCAGATTTGCCTTAGTTTGTGGTTAAGTTGTAATGAATATTAGTAATGAATGTGTTTCAGTTTCATATTTGGCAGTGGTTGTTTATTACATATTGTTGTTCTTATGGCAAGGCAAACCAATATTATAGTCACAAAAGCAGGCATAAACAAGGCACAAAAGGTAGTCATTGCTGCTTTCAATTAAGAAGACATAAAAAGGGCAGTCATTGCTGCTGTGTTTGTCCATAAAACAAAATCAGACATAAAGTATGCAGTCATAGCTGCTGAAGCATTCCAGAAATTGTTTTAGATGCTAAACAAAAGATACAACCAACAAGAGGACTTATTGCCCACATATCACTAAGTTCCAGGTTGATTAACAGAGCTTGATTGGCTCATTTGGACCCTCTTTGCTGCAGCTGCCTTGACCTCTTTCTGTTTCATCCTTTTCATTTCTTGAAGGCCACCAGCAAGCACAGCAGATTTGCCTTTCCATTTTACACCACCTTCAAGTTTATGGCCAATGTCACCAGTCACATTTGAAGACAAAATGACTGGCCTTCTCACAGAAATACCAGGCTGCATAAGTGGGAACATGTATTAGGCAAACTAGTTACAAACATAAAGGACAACCACTAAGCATAATGAAAAAACTTACATTCACAATAGAATGACCACTTTGAGTGTGAAGCACTCCCATCCCTACCATTCTTGGCTTTTGAAAGGTTGTATTACCCCTTCCCTTACCCCTTATATTTCCAGAATCCTACAATGAGTATTGGAGTAATTAGCAAAGCTATCACAAGAGATGTTATTTGATTTAACAGAAAATACATACCTTTGTGCTGGCTGGTTGGGTGGTTTGAGCTGGAGATGAGCCAACACTTGATATTACAGATGGGGGTCTTTGAGAAGAACTAGCTGCAGGAGGTCTTTGAGATGCACTATCAGCATTGGGTCTTTGAGATGAACTAGCTGCAGGGGGTCTTTGAGATGAACTAGCTGTAGGGGGTCTTTGAGATGCACTAGTTGCAGGCCCCTTGGGGCAGCCCCTCTTATTATGGCCTTTTCCATGGCAGTTGCTGCAAGTCATCTCAACTCCAGCCTTAGACATCTTCCCTGTCTTCTTTTCTCCTATCTCTTTTCTCCTGACCTTCTTAGGCCTTCCTGGCATTTTTTTAATCTCAGGTGGGATTACTATTGGATTATGACCTTCTGGCCACATTTTCATATTCAAAACAGGCTGGATAAAGTGAGAGTACACCTTCATGTATGTCTCTTGTGAGTAATAATGAGAAATATATACAGCTGGATCCATTCTTCTATTGTGCATTGATGCTATGGCATGTGCACATGGTATCCCTTTTAGCCTCCAAGACCTGCAGGAACATGTAAGGTTCCTAAGATCCACTGTATGTCCATAGTCACCCTCTTCAACTTCAAACCCATGCTCACCATTAAAAACCAAATGACATTTCATTGACCTTTTCAAATTGTCTCCATACACCTTGCTAGCCATTGGAGATATGTTTTCATCCCACTTCTCACAGAATTCTCTCATTTTCCCAATCCTGTTCATCATCTTGACCCTTATCTCCTCAAGCATACTTATGATAGTCTTATGCCTAGCCTCTAGTATCCATGAGTTAAAGCTTTCAGCCATGTTGTTGTCAACACTGTCACATCCTGTGCTCAGACATTGGTAACAATTCATCAATAGCTGCTTTGAGCCCCTGCAAACAATAAAATATTAAAGAAGAAAGAACTGATTAGAACAGACAGAAAATATATATAAAAATGAAAAGGAAAGTTATGACAGTTTGCTTAACCTTTTGCATGTCTGTGAGCAATGTCACATTGGTCCCATCTCCAAGCTCAAGGTCATGCTTCAAAATCCTGATAAACCACTTCCAGGTATGCTGATTTTCATACTCAACCACAGCCCAGGCTAGTGGTAACATTTGGTTGTTCCCATCTTTACATACAGCAGTAACCAATTGACCTTTACAAACACCCTTTAAGAAACACCCATCCAGGCCAATGCAAGGCCTACAACCAGACTTGTAAGCCTTTTTCAAGGCATCAAAACAGATGTAAAACCCATGAAACATTTTTTTTCCACCCTCAAATGTTTCATCACTCAATTTAACAACACATGTGCTACCAGGATTTGATCTTAGTAGCTCATCTCTATAGTCCAAAATCCTACTAAACTCAAGAATATGGTCACCCATAATTTCTTTCAATACCTTATTCCTAGCTCTTCTAGCCACAGTCCTACCCACATTCAATTCAAATTCATTTCTAATAACTTTCTGAAACTCAAATATCCTAATGTTTGGTTGTTCAGCTATTCTATCTCTATAGTGTTTTGCTAGAAAGTTAGAATTACAAAGGGTGTTGTAGTTTGTTGTGTCACAATTATGGACAGGATTGTAGTTTTTAACTACAAAATCATGTGTCCTGGAATCATAACTTGCATACAGCAGCCATGGACAACCATTTTGGCATTTAACCCTAACCCTTTTCTTTTCATTTATATATTTGTCAATGTTAACATGCTCTTGTAAGGCATACCTGGTGACAGCTTCCCTGAATTGTATCACACTTTCAAATGCCAAACCAGTTTGCCAGAAAACCTTCTTAGCACTTGGATCAAAAATTACTCTATGCTTGGGCCTTTTTGCTCTCACTTTTTGCTGCACTTCACCTTCATCATCTGCATCATCAGCTGCATCTGGATCAGTCTCAAAGCTGGCTGGTTCATCTGACAGATAGAAAGGCTCATCACCTCCCAATCTGCCCTCCAAAGTATTCTTTGTTGGTATGGTCTCAGGATAACCCTCATCAGGACCTTTTCTCCCAGTTCTGACATGAGCAGGTAGCTCAGGCCTCTCACTCCTCTTCCTTCTTTTTTTCCCTCTCCCCTCTCTCCATTGTCTGCATCTTCACTCTCATTCATCATCCTTCCCTGCCCTTTTTCCCTCCTCATGTTCTCTTCCTGTATATCACTTTCAGTGTCAGCTTTCTTTTTCTTTCTCTGCACTACCCTCCTCTCTTCCCTGAAGGTCCTATACTCTTCATGGACATCACTTCCATAGTCAGCATCTACTTCTTCTAATAGTTCATCATGGTCTGATTCAGAACTGTCTGCAGTACTGAACTCAGATCCCAGCACTTCTGATTCATCATCTACTGTTGTCTGCTCAGGTAGAGTTTCAGCAGGGTTTTGTGTGGAGTTTGTGTCAATGTCAGCATCAGTTTCAGGAGTTTGTGTGAAGTTTTCAGTAGGTTTTTCTGTGGAGTTTGTGTGTGTCTCAGCAGCAGTTTCAGAAGTTTGTGTAAAGTTTTGAGAAGGTTTTTCTGTGGAGTTTAGGGTTTCAGCAGCAGTTTCAGCCTCTTCATTACCCCCAATATTTTGACCAAACCCTGTATCCCCACCCACTGGACTACTATATTCTAATTCAAGTGGGGCCACAGGTGGGTCCACCACAATGTGGGACACAAACATTTCAACCGTGTCTTTATTTTTTATCAAAGGGCAAATCTCCATAATATCCTTATCACTTTTGATTTCAATCAAATTAGAAGAGTTAGGTAGTCTAATTAAAACCGAAGAATTGATATGATCATACCCTAACTCCTTTACATAGTCTTTCATCTCAAAATAGGAGAATGTATCTACATCGACATCATAGTACTCCCTGATTCCCCCACCCTCATATGTAAGACAATCAGACATAAAATTACCCCCATGATATATTCGTAAGGTCACAAGAACAAAAGCCATTAAAATTAATTAGTTATACGAAAACACTAACCTTTAAATTTTGAAAGAAACAAGTCGACTGAATGACTGATAACATTAACCTTCCGCAGTGACTGATAATTTGTGAGTGATGAACATACGTTGTTTTTGTGATGATTATGGTCACTGTTGTGATTCAGATGATTAGGGTTAATTTGATGTTGGGGTAAATGGAGGGATGGGGGTGAAATGTTCGATGTTTTATCTGAATCGATCAGTCATGTAAATGAAACGATGGGTCGGGTAATTGAATCGATGGGTCGGGTAATTGAAAGGTCACTGTTGTTTTACGGTTTGTTGGTTTATATTATATCAGACCCAGGCGCGTGTGAGACACCCCTCACCATATGCCGGACATGTGATCGTTAGTGGTTGTATTAATACCACTTCGAACATATTAAGGGGGGTGATAGGTCGCCCGCAAAGTTTGGGTGTGTTATTGTGTTTTCGGGACAAGTTTAGGTGGTAAAGTATGTATTTTGCCTTTTAAATATCACAAAGGATCAAATCCTTATTATGGTTGGTAGGTGTATCTTTACTGACTCTCGAATTTATTATACCATCTGCATTAGACTTCAACTTTTTTGATGTTTTGCCTTACATAGATCCTTTTAAAGTATTCACTTCTAACAATGTGTTGCTTCGCATGTTTTTTTTTTTTTTTTGGCTTAATAATACGTATATTATAAACTAACTGTTACAAAAGGTGACTCTTCTCTTTAGACCTTCAGTCGAGGGATCCTTAATATAATAGTCATGTACAAATGGAGGCGGTGAAGCAAAAACGTAGTAGATCTGTAGCAGCAATATTGTTACAACCATATTTAGATAAAACATCGGCTACAGTGTTGGCTTCCCTATAGAGTCACCTTGCTACTTCTATCTTTCAATTTGTTTCATAAGTATTTTGTCGAACAAATTACATTTTTCACTTATAGTAAGTGATTTTGATGATTTTCTTGCATTTTATGATTATAATGTCTTTTGGTTACTTAGAGAACTATAGCTAAAGATTTGTGTATCTTTGCAACAACTTTAAATTTAGTGTTGTTCCGAGGGAACTTCTATTTGAAGATAGTTATTTTTTTCCCAATAAGTTACTATCTACTATTTATGATTTTTACTAACTTGTGTGCTATTCTTTCCAATATACTTAATTTTTCAATGTCTTTCTGGTGTATAATATTGTTATTTTAAAATTGTGTCCGACATGCACGTGCAACGCACGTGTCGAGGGACTAGTTACTATAAAAGCATATCCTCAAGAAGAGTAAAAGTCATTTTACCTAAATACCCTTTTAATTAACTTTAATTCCCTACATATCCTAAATAACCAAAATACCCTATTTATTCAATAGTAGTAATATTTATGAATTAGAAGAAACTTCATTAATTGAAGTGTCGTTTCTAAAAGAACACAAATTTTCATGAGCAATTTGATACCTTTATGACCCGGTGTCGTGGCTTTCTTTAAAACACACATTGATACCTAACATTGTGTCTCTCTTTCGAAGATTCATGCAACGTTTGCGTCGTTATGGCTCGATTTTAATACGTCCAAACCATTTAAAGTTATTCTTTTCCTTTTCTCATCATTTGCCGAGATGGAGATTATTGGAATCGACAATCATTATATTTCTTCAACTTCCAAGTTCCAATAATCACAAACAATTTTTGGTCATTTATTCTATGCCAAACACATAGTAGCATAGTCATCTCACGAGGAAATTCAATTATCAGAATACGGAGAGAACCAATCACCAATCGCTTATTTTAATCAGAAGCCATAGACAATCTAAGCGCTCGACCACGAAGAATAACAAAAAAAACCGATTCTCCTTCTTGAACTTTGCATATTATTTATTCATATGTCTGCCCTATGCGTTTTTCAATGAAGTCCATGCATATCTAAATAACCTAAATGCACTATGAATACTATTTCGCAATTTTTCTTATTATAATACTTAGTTAAGGAAAGTAAATTAAGAAAAATATAATTCTAAAAAGTTGTATTTATTCTAATTAGTAAGTAATTAATTTAATTTGAAGTGCCTTCTCCAAAAGTTCCTTTAAAGAGTAACTACCTTTTTATGAAAGCGTCCACAACCATCAACAACTTTTCTGAAGAAAGGTACAAGATTAATGAAGAGTTATTCGGCCTAGATCGTTGATAGAACGACATGACAATCATTTGTTAGATGTAATTGATCTTACACAAGCAAGTTATACGAAGCTAACTAATAAGAAGTATTGCATCTAAAATCTTTCTTTTAGGCGTGAGATGATGATACGGGGCAAATCGATACCCTTTATCAGATGGTGTTTGGAATAAGACAATATTTTAAGGGCGACAGTGGAGTCTTGACTTACTGTTGGCTGTTAAAATAATTAACAATGAGTTAGAATCTTCATGCAACATTATGAATTGTTGTATCAGAATAAGTAAATAAAAAAAAAAAAAACCAAGCACGATTCGTTTTTTTCATGCGATGATATCGATATTATTTTACAATACGATAGACTATAATACTTAATTACAACAATTATATCTTCTTTTGTGTAATATTTTAATAATTAAATTGGTATCAACGTGCAACGCACGTTTGTAGACACTAGTACTATAATATTTGTGTGGTAAAAATGAAAATCTTACTTTAAATCATATCCAAATTTAAAAAGTTGAAGTTTTCTCATACGAACTAAAAGAATAAAATATTGTCCCTTAAACTAAACTGAATGGAGCAGTAACTTCTCATCTGATATAATTCGTATCAGCAGGAACTATATGGGGATAAGAAGGAAATAATTTTTTCTTAGTATCTCCTATATTTTAACGTATGAAAGAAATCAGTCTTGAAAATTTCCTGACTGTTATTCCATCATTAAAAATAACTACTAACAAGATACAGAGTAATTTACAAGAAAGGGAGCTGGATGTGAACCTAGCTATGTCGGACCTGCCCCAAGGCCCCAGGACAAAATTTAATTTGTTTCAGAGCCAAACCAAAAAAAAAAAAAAAAAAATAAGTATACCCAATATGTGGTTTTGCACTAATAAATTGCATGTGTTAGTTGTTAAAAGATGGAGTAGTAGTATTTCATTCAATAAATGTTGTATATTCCTCCATGCATATGCAATCATTAGCTTCCACTTTCGGAATCAGAATGTCCTTTTAAGATTACAACATTATTAGAGGAGAAGATTTTTGCCCTAATGATCTGATAAATAAACAAAAGCTACTAATAATATGCATTAGTCTTCACGAATTAAAGTGGATTGATCAAAATTTTGACAGCTCGATTAGTTTCCAAATCTTTCTTGACTAGCTTTACAATCTGGCATATTTTATACTCCAAGGTCCTCATGGTATTTTCTTTGATTATTATAAGGCCCTAGTTGTTTAACTTTGAAAGTTCAATCGTTTGCTTTTATTAATTAATAATGTTAATGGTACAGCAGCTATATTTGGTTCACCTCATATTCGAATGTGTTTTGGCATGTCATGACTTTTTATTAGTGTAGTTTTAACCTGAAAAATACATACAAATTAACAATCATTCTAGAATTACTCTTTTTTTTTTTTTTTTTTAGGTAATGAAAGGCTTTTATTCAAAACAAGTGAAACCTAGTTATTACATGTTCGGACCAACCTTGGCAATGTAGTACCCAGATTGTCCTCGTCATTAATGTTCATAAAAGATAAAGTACTGACTGATCTTTGCACCATCGTGCCAAGATTGTCTTGTTCTAAAATAGAAAATACATTATTAGGAGGTTCTTCATAGATCCTAAGTTGTTCAAAAGATACTACAACCCATTTTCGCCATTTGATCCACAACTTTATTAGCTTCTTTATAGTTATGTTGCAGTCTTGGTCCCCCTGCACTACTCAATAGGTACCTGCAATCATGTAACAAATTTCGGTATGGACCTTCTCCTTTAGTGATCATATTTACAAGGTCCCTGCAATCAGTTTCAATTATTAAAGCAAATAAGTTCCTTTCTAAAACTAGTTTAATGCCATGGTAAAGTGCTAGCAATTCAGCGTGGATGGCAGTAGTCACTGTAATGCATTTGTTAAAACCTACAATCCACTTCCCATTCTAATCTCTAATAACGCCCCCTATTTCTCCTTTGCCCGTTTTCTGAATACACGTACCATCTATATTTAGCTTAAGGATATTCAACTTTGGATGCTCCCATTTAATATAGACATTATCCTTATTGTCACGACCCAACTTAGGGCCGCGACGGATGACCAACACTAAGTGTCGATCATCACTAATCCTACTGATAATATGCTAACCATTATAACTAATAAACAGAATAAGCATAAACCTAGCTGATAAGGAGTATGCAATGCAAATAGCTGACAAGGCTAACATAAGCTGACATACATAACATACTGACTGCACCACACAGGGACATATCTACAGGCCTCTAAGAGTGATGAACTGAATATACAAAGGACGAGATAAGGCCCCGCCATACCCAAGCTGGTTGACTGTACACATACCAAAAGATAGGTAACTCCGGGAGTAAGCGGAGTGACTCCAGTAGCTGATAGATGGCCTACTAACATGGTCCAAGCATTGATCTATCTGCACCTGCGCGGCATGAAACGCAGCGCCCAGAAAAGGGCGTGAGTACAATATGTACCAAGTATGTAAGGCATGAGCATATAATATATCATAGCTGAACGAAACTGTAAGGCTGGAATATAAATATGTAAACATGAGCTGGAGCATAGTAATATAGCTGGAAATCTGAAGAACGTACTAAACATGATATGAATATAAGCTGAAGTCTAGCTGAATCTGAACCTGAAGACTGAGCTGAACTATACTGATAAATAACTGTAATATGACTGATAGCTGGTTACTAGAAACTGGAACTGATAACTGTCAACTGATACTGACGCTAAGAACTGGTGGCTGATAACTGAGAACTGATAACTGTCAACTGATACTGACGCTAAGAACTGGTGGCTGATAACCGAGAACTGATAACTGGTACCGAGCTAAAGCTGAACTGTTATCTGAACTGGTACCTGTCTGGTGTTATGGGCTATATCCCCCCAAATCAGGTAACTGAACATCTGAACTAGTACCTGTCTGGCGTTATGGGCTGTATCCCCCCAAATCAGGTAACTGAAAACCGGAACTAGTACCTGTATGGTGTTATGGGCTGTATCCCCCCAAATCAGGTAACTGAAAACTGGAACTAGCCTCATGTATAATCATGCAGTGCATACTGTGGCTATATACCCATATATAGCAGACCTGGTGGGTGTTATGGGCTATATCCCCCCCAGCCAGTAATATCTAGTCTCTCTGGTCAGAGTGTGTGAATGACACCCGGTCACACTAGGTGTTTCAACTCCCGCCTGAACCAGAGGGGCTGTATCCCCCAGACGGGTAGTATCACACGCGACCGGACTGTGTGTCCAATGTCCAGCCTCTATGGGGGACTCCAAATCACACATAACATGATCACAATATAAGCATAAGCATGTATGAGGCATAACACATGTGGCAACAATATATATGGACTCAAAGGAATGATAAGAAAACTCTGGATGGAATTGTAGACACAACCTGAAACTTAGAATTTGTCTAACTCTTGGACTTTTTATAAAAATTTCTGCAGAGTTTCCACTGAAACTGGATGATACGCAAAACAGAACCAGCGCTATACTATACACGGGAATGGATACCCGGATAAACTGATAACATAAACAAATTAACTGGATAACAAGATGAGAGTGGCGTAACAATTCCATGGATGTACAGAATTTCTAGACAGTACCAGCGTCCTGTATTGCATCATAGTTTTGAGGGTGCAGATAAAAGTTATAGACCTCATAGTCTTCATGAAAGTTATAGATATATGTATTAGGATTCTGGAGATTCTTAAATCATCTTAATATCAATTTTGTATAAGGAGTTATGATCAATATACTAACAACTATCCAAAGTTCAAAACAATTTTCCAGATTTTGAAATATTTTGCCTTTCTGATTTGGACGTCTTTCACCTTGGATTTTAGTACCAAATTAAGTATATACAAGGTTTACTTGATACCATACAAGTTTCTCACAAGAAACACTAAGTTTAGAACTAATAAAGGCTTCAAAAGCTAAAAGATAAATGCCTTGCCAAAAGAAAGGTTTAGTCTTACATACCTTTGATGTTTCTCGCTTATAAACCTTGTCTCCTTTGAATTCCACACCTTCTAAAGCTTAAACAAGCTATAACATAGAATTTAGGTACTATACTTAGCTATGAAGTAATTCTAAAACTCAAACTATAAACGAAATTGAAGGTAGCATAATGTTACCCTAATCGCGTAGAGCGTTTTGACGCAATCTGTCTTCAATTTCGAGCTAAGATCAATGTTCTTTCTTCAAAACCATCAAAATATCTTTAGAACCCAAGAACACACTGCTTCTATCACTGAGTTTCTGGAAATGACGAGATGGAGGAGGTTTTTTTCCTTTTATACTCGAAATATTTCAGTTACAGTCCTCTTTTGCGCTTATGGCCCTTTTTCTGGCCTGACTTCTGACGCTCATATCTTTTTATCTATAAGTTGTATGAACAAACCGTTAAAAGTGTTGGAAACTACACTCCAAGACCTTCAATTTGGTATATGATATGTCCCCAAAAGACTTCATATAACACACTGAATTAATTGCTGAAAAAGCTCCGTTACAAGGCAATTCCTTAGTCGGTTTTTCCGCAACTTAAATCTGATTTTTCCCAAACTTTATATTCAACATATAAACATCATATATGGTCATATTATTACTTTAAACTCACTTAAATCATTCTTAACATGATATTATAATGATATACGTCAATTTAGACGTACGGGGTGTAACAATATTCCCCCGTTAGGAACATTCGTCCTCGAATGTTAAATGAAGTATGTAGAAGCATTTAGCAACGATCTGTTACATACTCGAAGTAATGAAGAGATGTGTATATTTGGCTCTCATGTCATTTTTAGCTTCCCAAGTTATTTCTTCTATATTATTACTTTGATATAGCATCTTAACTAAAGGAATGTCTTTCGTCCTTAGTCGACGAATCTGTCTCTTTAAATTGCAACTGGCACCTTCTTATTAGTCAACTGTTCTGTAATCTGTACATCCTCTACTGGTACAACTCTAGAAGGATCTCTGACACATTTTCTGAGCATGGAAACATGGAATACTGGATGTACCTCCTGAAGGTCTGCTTGAAGGTCTAACTCGTAGGCTACACGCCCAACTCGCCTGATAATCTGATATGGACTAATAAATCTAGGGCTAAGCTTTCCCTTCTTTCCAAATCTCATAACGCCTTTCATAGGTGATACTTTCAGGAATACCTAATCGCCAATATGAAATTCTAAATCTCAATGTCGATTATCTGCATAGGACTTCTGTCTGCTCTGCACTGCTAATAATATTTCCCTGATCAACTTGACTTTATCAATTACTTGTTGGATTAAGTCTGGACCAATCAATTGAGACTCGCCAACCTTGAACCATCATATAGAAAACCTGCATTTGTGCCCATACAAAGCTTCATATGGCACCATCTGTATGCTAGAATGATAGCTATTATTATATGCAAACTCTATCAACAGTAGGTGACCATTCCAGCTGCCTCTAAAATCTAACACTTAAGCTCTGAGCATATTTTCTAATGTCTGAATGGTCCGCTCAGCCTGTCTGTCTGTCTATGGATGAAATACTGTACTCAAATACACCTGTGTCCCTAAACCTGTCTGGAACGATCTATAGAAATTAGCTGTAAACTGGTGCGCCCCCGTCTGAAATAATAAATACTGGAATACCATGTAGGCGCACTATCTCTCTGATATAAAGTCTGGCATAATCCTCTGCTGTATATGTAGTTCTAACAGGAAAGAAATGAGCTCATTTAGTAAGCCTGTCAACTATAACCCAAATAGAGTCATATCTGCTCCGCATACGGTGAAAGCATGTAATGAAGTCCATATTCACTGCTTCCCATTTCTATGATGGAATCTCGACTTCCTGTAACAAGCCACTAGGTTTTTGATGCTCGACCTTAACCTGTTGGCAGTTAGGACATTGAGCCACAAATTCTGCTATGTCACGCTTCATTCCGTCCCACCAGCAAATCTGCTTAAGGTCATGATACATCTTAGTCGAACCTAGATAAACAGTGTACCTAGAATAGTGTGCCTCAGTCATAATCTGTCCACGTAAATCTGCAACATCAGGAGCACAAAGTCTATCTTTATACATGAGAACCCCATCGCTAATAACCCTGTATAATGACTCCGGTTTTCTTCTGGCTATTTGTCTGTATTAAACTAGAACTGGATCCTCAGACTGGCGCTGCTTTACTTATGTCACTAGGCAAGTAGTGGTTGCGTTCTGAACTGTAACTCTTGCGTCCTCTGAATCTATTAATCAGACATCCATGCTGGCCAACTGGTAGAGTGTATGAGCTAACTTTATTTTCTCTGGTTGTAAATAAGATAGACTACCCATAGGCTTGCGATTAAGGGAATCAGCAACAACGTTCGCTTTACCCGGATGATAAAGAATGTCCATGTCATAGTCCTTCAGCATCTCTAGCCACCGCCTCTATCATAGGGTTAGCTCCTTTTGCTTAAATATGTACTGGAGGCTCTTGTGATCCGTATAAATATCAACATGAACACCGTAAAAATAATGTCTCCAAATCTTCAATGCATGAATGACTGCTGAAAGCTCAAGATCATGGATGAGGTAGTTCTGATCGTGCTTTTTCAGCTGCCTAGAAGCATAAGCAATTACTCTTCCATGCTGCATCAAACACAACGAAGACCAATTCGATAAGCATCACAGTAAATGACATAGCCCTCAGATCCCTCTGGAAGTGTAAGTACTGGAGCTGTTATCAACCTGTTCTTTAGTTCTTGGAAGCTGTGCTCGCAAGAATCAGACCACTCAAATTTAGCTGATTTCTTTGTCAATTTGTTCAGTGGAGCTGCAATGGAGGAAAAACCCTCTATAAACTTTCTGTAATAACCTGCTAAACCCAGAAAACTACGTACTTCAGTTGGCGTCGTAGGCATGGGCCAATTCTTCACAGCCTAGATCTTCTGGTCATCTATTTTAATTCTTTCTGCTGAAACTATGTGGCCAAGAAATGCCACTGAATCTATCTAGAATTTACACTTTGAGAACTTAGCATATAATTGTTGGTCCCGATGAGTACCCAATATTGTGCGTAGGTGCTCTGCATGCTCTGATTCAGACTTTGAATAGATGAGAATATCATCAATAAATATAATCACAAATAAATCTAGATAAGGCCTGAATACGCTGTTCATCAGATCCATAAATACTATTGAGGCGTTAGTGAGTCCAAACGACATCACTAAAAACTCATAATGGCCATACCTAATCCTGAATGCAGTCTTAGGTATATCAGATTCTCTGACTCTAACCTAATGGTAGCCTGATCGCAAATCTATCTTCGAGAAGCACTTGGCACCCTGGAGCTTGTCAAACTAGACATCAATCCTGGGCAGAGAGTATTTATTCTTAATAATGACTTTATTCAGCTGTCTGTAATCTATGCACATGCGTAGAGAGCCATATTTCTTTTTTTACAAATAGTATCGAGGCTCCCCACGGGGAATTGCTGGGTCTGATGAGGCCTTTATCTAACAAATCCTTCAATTGCTCCTTAAATTCTTTCTGTTATACAGGTGCCATCCTGAAGAACATGCCCCTGATGGCGTGCTGATGCTGAGCAAGCAACTGGTGATCTAGCTGGCTAGGCTGTACAACTGCCACCCCTAGGCGGGCAACCTTTCATGAAATAGCTGCCTCGCGACAAATATAACAAGTATCAACTCCTAACTGACATGGACCCAAGTGGCGTCTACCACAATCCGAACATCTGGGATATGTCTGACTGGCCGGTATAGAAGTACCACGACACTTTAATCTTGAAGTCAGTGATGTGTGACTAGATCTAGACTGAGGAGATCTATCAAATCTCAGGCCATGAGACTATGGAGGCATACTAGCTGGTGGTTGTCTAACACTCTGCTATCTACTCGCTCCAGATGTCTCTCTAAATGAACAAGACAATCTGCCCCTCTTGTGTAACACTCTATCCCTGTCGGCTCTCTGTTTTTGCTTCCTCTCCTCAAGTAACAAAGCAAATGCCTGAATCTTATGTTCATACATGACTGCATAACAACTGTCATACGCTCGTTCACTAGGTGTGGAGCTAGTCCCACTATATACCTGTGAATTCTATCCTCCATACTCACTACCACCGTAGGGGCAAACCATGCTAAAGAACTAAAGCAATAATTATACTCTTCTACACTCAAACTTCCCTGTCTCAAGTTCAGGAACTGATTAGCACGGTCTCCCCATGCCTCTATAGGCATATACTGATAAAGGAAGGCATCTGAGAATTCCTTCTGAGTCGTGGGAGTAGCATCGGGCCGTCTAGATAGCTCCCATGTCTGATATCACCCTGCTGCTAAGTTATCCAATCTGAATGCATCCAACTCTACTAACTCTGTGTCTAACACGTGCATAACCCTCAACATTCTGGCTATCCTCACTAGAAAATCCTGAGGGTCCTCTCCTGTACGGGATCCGGTAAAAACTGTAGGCTCTAGCCTGATAAAATCATTGATCTTGGATCCAACATCTCCCTGGGCATCTGGACTGTGTTGTCTAGTCTGAGCAACTACAACACTGGTCAATAATCTGATGGCATCCCTCATTTTCTGCCCCTAACTGTTGGGTAGAGGAGCTGGACGTACAGCAGCTGCGGTACCTCTAATATCGCCCGGACCTGAAGGGATCTGTGAGGCCTCAGATGGAGCCTCAGGTCTGGACTCCTCACTCTCATCCACCTTAGGTGGCACTCTACTAATACCCTGGCCGGCAATAACCATGCCTTTTTGGGCAGCTGTTAGTTTCTTTGGCGGCATCGCTTTGCTGAAATTACTATTGTTAGAGGGCTGAATTCTATAATCATGGCTCTATCGCACGATCTAGAGAAGAAAGAAAGACAACTGTCCTGAAGTGCCTTGTAGCCTCCTGTTCAAAAGTATGGCGCGCAACATACTCCTAAACAAGACTCTACTAGACACGGCCTGTAGACACCCTAGGACTGAACTGCTCTGATACCACTTTTGTCACGACCCAACTTAGGGCCGCGACGGATGACCAACACTAAGTGTCGATCATCACTAATCCTACTGATAATATGCTAACCATTATAACTAATAAACAGAATAAGCATAAACCTAGCTGATAAGGAGTATGCAATGCAAATAGCTGACAAGGCTAACATAAGCTGACATACATAACATACTGACTGCACCACACAGGGACATATCTACAGGCCTCTAAGAGTGATGAACTGAATATACAAAGGACGAGATAAGGCCCCGCCATACCCAAGCTGGTTGACTGTACACATACCAAAAGATAGGTAACTCCGGGAGTAAGCGGAGTGACTCCAGTAGCTGATAGATGGCCTACTAACATGGTCCAAGCATTGATCTATCTGCACCTGCGCGGCATGAAACGCAGCGCCCAGAAAAGGGCGTGAGTACAATATGTACCAAGTATGTAAGGCATGAGCATATAATATATCATAGCTGAACGAAACTGTAAGGCTGGAATATAAATATGTAAACATGAGCTGGAGCATAGTAATATAGCTGGAAATCTGAAGAACGTACTAAACATGATATGAATATAAGCTGAAGTCTAGCTGAATCTGAACCTGAAGACTGAGCTGAACTATACTGATAAATAACTGTAATATGACTGATAGCTGGTTACTAGAAACTGGAACTGATAACTGTCAACTGATACTGACGCTAAGAACTGGTGGCTGATAACTGAGAACTGATAACTGTCAACTGATACTGACGCTAAGAACTGGTGGCTGATAACCGAGAACTGATAACTGGTACCGAGCTAAAGCTGAACTGTTATCTGAACTGGTACCTGTCTGGTGTTATGGGCTATATCTCCCCAAATCAGGTAACTGAACATCTGAACTAGTACCTGTCTGGCGTTATGGGCTGTATCCCCCCAAATCAGGTAACTGAAAACCGGAACTAGTACCTGTATGGTGTTATGGGCTGTATCCCCCCAAATCAGGTAACTGAAAACTGGAACTAGCCTCATGTATAATCATGCAGTGCATACTGTGGCTATATACCCATATATAGCAGACCTGGTGGGTGTTATGGGCTATATCCCCCCCAGCCAGTAATATCTAGTCTCTCTGGTCAGAGTGTGTGAATGACACCCGGTCACACTAGGTGTTTCAACTCCCGCCTGAACCAGAGGGGCTGTATCCCCCAGACGGGTAGTATCACACGCGACCGGACTGTGTGTCCAATGTCCAGCCTCTATGGGGGACTCCAAATCACACATAACATGATCACAATATAAGCATAAGCATGTATGAGGCATAACACATGTGGCAACAATATATATGGACTCAAAGGAATGATAAGAAAACTCTGGATGGAATTGTAGACACAACCTGAAACTTAGAATTTGTCTAACTCTTGGACTTTTTATAAAAATTTCTGCAGAGTTTCCACTGAAACTGGATGATACGCAAAACAGAACCAGCGCTATACTATACACGGGAATGGATACCCGGATAAACTGATAACATAAACAAATTAACTGGATAACAAGATGAGAGTGGCGTAACAATTCCATGGATGTACAGAATTTCTAGACAGTACCAGCGTCCTGTATTGCATCATAGTTTTGAGGGTGCAGATAAAAGTTATAGACCTCATAGTCTTCATGAAAGTTATAGATATATGTATTAGGATTCTGGAGATTCTTAAATCATCTTAATATCAATTTTGTATAAGGAGTTATGATCAATATACTAACAACTATCCAAAGTTCAAAACAATTTTCCAGATTTTGAAATGTTTTGCCTTTCTGATTTGGACGTCTTTCACCTTGGATTTTAGTACCAAATTAAGTATATACAAGGTTTACTTGATACCATACAAGTTTCTCACAAGAAACACTAAGTTTAGAACTAATAAAGGCTTCAAAAGCTAAAAGATAAATGCCTTGCCAAAAGAAAGGTTTAGTCTTACATACCTTTGATGTTTCTCGCTTATAAACCTTGTCTCCTTTGAATTCCACACCTTCTAAAGCTTAAACAAGCTATAACATAGAATTTAGGTACTATACTTAGCTATGAAGTAATTCTAAAACTCAAACTATAAACGAAATTGAAGGTAGCATAATGTTACCCTAATCGCGTAGAGCGTTTTGACGCAATCTGTCTTCAATTTCGAGCTAAGATCAATGTTCTTTCTTCAAAACCATCAAAATATCTTTAGAACCCAAGAACACACTGCTTCTATCACTGAGTTTCTGGAAATGACGAGATGGAGGAGGTTTTTTTCCTTTTATACTCGAAATATTTCAGTTACAGTCCTCTTTTGCGCTTATGGCCCTTTTTCTGGCCTGACTTCTGACGCTCATATCTTTTTATCTATAAGTTGTATGAACAAACCGTTAAAAGTGTTGGAAACTACACTCCAAGACCTTCAATTTGGTATATGATATGTCCCCAAAAGACTTCATATAACACACTGAATTAATTGCTGAAAAAGCTCCGTTACAAGGCAATTCCTTAGTCGGTTTTTCCGCAACTTAAATCTGATTTTTCCCAAACTTTATATTCAACATATAAACATCATATATGGTCATATTATTACTTTAAACTCACTTAAATCATTCTTAACATGATATTATAATGATATACGTCAATTTAGACGTACGGGGTGTAACACTTATGTACTTTAGTTTCCTCATCAGTCAATAGCTTGAATTCCATAGCTCTGCTGATGATTTTGTTTAAGTTACACGGCTCCCTATTTCTATTATGGATTCTATCATTTCTTTCAAACCATATACCCCACAAGATATGAAAGGAATTACTTCAGCTCGACCATTTGTTTAAGTTAACTTTCGAGGTTGCTTGACCAGATAACCACTTGTCTAGAGTTACACTGGCACCATCAGGAAGGTTAAGTATATTTAACTGTTGCCAAATAATTTTAGGGAACCTGCATCTAAAGAACAATTGATAGACATCTTACGGCTCATTATCACATATGGTACATCTATCAAAATCTATGATATTCTTTCTACATAAGAGACAATTTGTAGCTATTCTATCATTCACTGCTAGCCGTAGGAAAGTCCTGATTTTATTTAGTGTATTAAGTTTCCAGAGCCAGCTGAATTGATTATTTTCCTGGCTAAGATCATCTATTTTGATTATAACACTATAAGCCGATTTTGTGCTAAAACTTCCTAGTTGACCATACTTCCAAACAAAGTTATCAATAGCTGGTGAACTCTGCTGAATGTAAGTGTTTTTAATCTTGAGAATAATATTATCAGGGAGTTCAAAAGACAGACACACAGTGTTAAGTTCATTGTTCTCAATAATGTCCTTAACATATCTCCCTCATGCTTCCTTAGGGGGCCCTGAATGCTAATCCTTAGTAAATTATTTTGGAATATCCAGTTATCCTCCCACACATTAATGCATTCCTCATTCCCTATTACCCACTGATTCCCTTCTTTGCAAACATCAGACTCTCTAATAATATTCTTCCAGATATGAGAGCTAGGAATGTTTAGAGAAAGATTACCTCCATATTTACTTGCTAAAACTTTGGTCTAGAGCGCGTCATTGTTTTTCTTTAGTCTCCAGGCCATAGACGCGTGCACGGATAGATTCTTGGCTCTAGTATTATAGAGTCCTAACCCTCTTTTCTCCTTAGGTTTTGTATAGTTTTCCAGTTCATGAGGTGACACTTTCTCTTCAACGATGTGCTATCCTATAGGAAATCTCTTTATACTTTATCTATAGCTTTTGTAGTCGCTGCAGGCAGCTTATATATTTGCATATGATTTGGTATTGCAGCCAATGTAGATTTTATTAGGGTAGTTCTACCCGCAATGTTAAAAAATTTTGTTTTCCAACCCTTTCAACCTACTATTGAGCCTGTCTTAATAAATTGGAAGTATTTTTTGGATATCGTATCCTTAATGATAGGGAACCCTAAATACATCCCGGCTTCATTAGTATGTTTCATAGCAAGGCAATTACTAATGTGATCTTTTTCAGAGCTAGCAGTATTGTCAGAAAATAAAATCCTAGATTTTGAGAAGTTAATAGTTTTCCCTGAAGCTTCACAAAATCTATTTAATGTATCGATTAGGGTATCACAATTTGATTGGTTAGCTTCCAGTAGAAGAATAAGATCATCCACGAAAAATAGGTGCGAGAGACAAGGACCATTTCTAGATATTTTAATTGGTTTCCATCTCTTACATTCTATTTCATAATTTATAACTTTTGATAACATTTTCATACATATTATAAATAGGTACGGCGAAAGGGGATCACCTTGTCTAATTCCTCTACTTGGTTTTAACATGTTACTTTTATTACCATTCACAAGAATTGAAGTTGAAGTAGTTGTAATACAAGACATTATTAAGTTAATTAGATCCTTAGAAAATTTTAAGGATAGAAGTGCAAACCTGATGAATGACCATTCTATTTTGTCGAAAGCTTTCTCTAGGTCTATCTTGACCATCATATTTCCTTTTTTCCCATTTGTTCGACTGAAATGCTTTAGCACTTCTTAGACTATTATGGCATTGTCAGAAGCCCTTCTCCCTTTAAGGAAGCTTGTTTGCGTTGGGTGGATTACTTTGTGAAAAAATACCCTAATTCTGTTAACTATAATCTTAGTTACTACTTTATATTCTAGAATTACTCATCCACCATTCTGATAGTAGATGTTAAGTATTTTCAAAGATAAAACCATGATTTCAAATTAAATTTATGGGTTTTAGGGCCTGACAGTGAGCTCAATTGCTAGTTAATTTTTCACGTATCCAATTAAAATAATAATACATAGTTATTGGGTTCTGCCGAATCTATTTTCGAACCCTAATTGCACCCATATTGGCTTTAATAGTTATTATTTGACAAATTATGCACTTAAAACTAAGTTCATGTCATTGTTACAAAAATATCACACGCAAAGATTTTTAACACCGTATTCTTTTCATTCTTTATTTTGCTTAAATATTTTTTCCATCTATTTCCTCATTTCAGGACTGTAACTCAAAAGAAAATTTATGAATTTTAAATAATGAACTCATCCATATTCACATAAATTTGGAAACTAGAAGAAAGTGTCTAACTTTTGAAAAGTTTAGCACATCCAAAGAGAAAAAGAAGACGACAATGTGTCACATATGTGATAAGTTTAGTACATATCCAAAGAGAAATGAAAAAAAAAGACGTGCTTCTGATTGTTGAAAAACAGATATGGACTGCTCATATTTTATATTTGGTGATTATATCAGTTCTTTAGTGCGAAAATGACATGACCCGAATTTTCGGCTAGGCCGTGCGGGCACCCGACATTCTCCCCTAGACCCGTCGGGTGAACCCTTAACAACTGAATTAGGAAAATGAATATAAATCCAACTCATGAATGAGACAAGACTTAACAAAAGCACAGATATACTGATACCTTTAAGCTTTATAAAGAAATTACAGCTGACTACCCAACATACTAGGTTTAGAGCTATCCAGACTAGACATCTAAGAGTACAAAAGAATACATACGCCTCCTGAAGGGGGCAAAATACGACTGAAATAATAAACATACCACTGGTGGCCATCCTGAACAGAAGGTGGCTCACCCTGACAGCTGAAGTTGTCTTTGCTCATTAACAACGTGGAGAACTCAATCCTGGAGCAAGCCTGCCGAAACGAAATAGATAGACAAGAAACATAAAACAAACAAAGGTGAGTCAAAAGGACTCAATAAGTGGGGCTGACTAGCCACCTCAAAGAATAGGATAGCTAGCCAAGGAGAAGAGAAGCAGATAAACTAAATTCCTCTTATTTAAATTATAAAAAGGCAGAGCCAGATAATAACTGAAAACATTCATGGAACCAAAAACTCATAAACAACCGGGAACATAAGATAGACAGAACATATAGGTATCCCGAACATATCAACAATCAAAAATACATTTTATTATATGTAAATATTGTTGCGGCGTGCAACCCGATCCATATGTTTATATTGTTGTGGCGTGCAACCCGATCCATATATTTATACTGTTGCGGCGGGCAACTCGATCCATATGTTTGTACTGTTGCGGCGTGCAACCCGATCCATATAACTAAAGCATATAAACCAATTAGGCACACAAATAGCCAGAAATATATGGGCAACTAAAATATGTCCACAACATGGTATACATACCGCATACATAAAACACAACACAATAGTCACACAATAGTCAGTATGTGGTGCAATAAAATAGGATGAATGCGGTATGATGCAATTCGGTCACATGTACCTGATACCTATCTCTAGCGCGGGACTCTCATCGTCTACCACGAGATATATGCGATAATGACCCTTCACTGGCTCGGGACTCTCATCGATTACCGGGAAGTATATGCATTGATGACCCTTCACCGGCTCGGGACTCTCATCGATTACCGGGAAGTATATGCAATGATGACAGCCAGAGTACAATACTCAGATACTCAATACAATACAAACAACAGGACATAACATATAATATACGATGTTAATCCAAAGCTAAGGCGTAATGAGTACGCCTATCGACAGCTACACACGTAAGGAATACCTGGTAGATTATCCACAAGGCCAAGGGCCTCCAAAGAAATGGATACAAATACTTACCTTGTTACAAAGTTAGCACAGCTACTCAACAACTACTTGGATTCAATTCATTGCCAAACGATCATGCTTATTCAATAAGAAGAAAATATATCAAATTAGGCTAAAGGATTCATTCCTCACATCTTAGGATAATCCGGTTAGGAACGTGATACCCTATTCGCATACGCAATACGCAGGTCAGGCCTATGTACAGAGTTCAAAGTCACATAATCAAACCCTAAATAAATTACATTTGTATGCTGCCCATAACTCACTGAGTACGAATATATAATCAATTCCATTATCGGGCTTCAATTGACCCTTTAAACTATCAATTTAACTCGTTAGAACAATGTCTAATATTTCAATTTCTATCGTTAAAATATATTCAAACACACGTAATAAACTCAAATAATAAATTAATATCCTTACCTGGATGTTTCGGGGTGAAAATCCTATTTTTTTTCTTGTCTTTTTCCTTTCTTTTCTCATTTTCTGGCATTTTTTCGTTGTCTCTTTTCAATTTCCTGTTTCTGTTTCTATTCCCTGCTCTTTCGAAACTTGGCTAAATATGTCCCCTAGCCCACCATCAATTTTTCCATTTTCTTTCTTTTCCTTTCCCTTTTTTCTTTCTTTTCTTTTATTTAATTTTCTTTTCTTTTCGTTTTCGTGGCGAAAATTCAAACAGAACTGTACGAAATTCAAAATAACCCTAGATTTTGCATACAAGTTATAATAAATATATGTCTCGCTAAGACGGATCTCAAATCGAATTCCGGAAACTCAAGATGCGAATTAAATGGAAAAAGATCAAATTATTAATTTTCGGAACTTTAGCCGAAATCAATCAAACAACCTCGAAATTCACTTCAAAAATTTAAACATGTCACAAATGACCATACAAACATAACAACGCTTTCAGATTTTGAATCGGAGCTCATTCGCCAAAATCGAGCTCGAAAATATCTTTTTAATATTTACCGACAACGGAAACTGAAACCTTCTTCCGATACCTACCAAACGAGGTTCGATTTAGCTCAAACTTTACAGATAGGTCCTAATGAACCTTACAAAAAATTTAAAATTATCAGTACGTCAATCGGAGTCCAAATTTCCAAAACGACTACCTAAGGTCATTTCATTCTCCTCCACTTGGAGCTTGAGTCTAAAGAAAAATTCACACATATAACAAGAGAACTTACACGACCTTCATAAACTACTCCATGGGCATTGTCTTCTTATTACAAAATCAGAATTATAACACGCATATCGAACTTTTGGAATAAAATATATCTGAATAATATCATAACACCATTGCGCAGCTTATTCTGACTAGGCTGATTCTTCCTCGATCACGAGAGGGGAGTTCTACATTTTCAAAATAAAGATACACGAAATTCTGGATGGATTAACAAAATTTCGCCAATGAATCGCCTCCTCGATATACTTTACGATATAGAATAGGTCGATGAAACAAAGAATTAGCTTACGTTTCAACAACGCCTTAGAGATTTAATATTAGCATTCAGTATTGGAGAAAGACTCCTCCACTTAGAGCATTAACTCATACAATTAATTTGAATAGAAATAGCCATCCTCGCACAGTCTGCTGGACTAAGGAAGACTTAGCTCAAAAATAGAATGCAGCTCAGACCTAAGCTACCAAATTACCCTCTCGAGTTGCGAAACAACTACAACTCTCAAGTTCACGACTCCACACCTTTGTCATAAGCACCACCGCCCGATGGATCAATTCAGGGGTCAAATGATGCCTCTCATTACCCTTAGTAGCCTTGAAAAACAACAATGTGCTCACCCGGTTACCTTGACACGCACTCTGATTCAATACAGGAAACATCACAAGCGGCTACTAACTACCCAAACTCACTAGTGCTGGAAGAAGAAGATATGAAAATGGACTTAGGATAGAAATAATTAGAGCTTCAGGAAGCTCTTCTTCTTATTTATTTGGCTACCAGAGCTAGACTGCTTCCGAGTTAGGCTAACCGAAGAATCGCAATTGAAGAAATAGACATTAAATCAGCTTTATGGAACAACATCTATGCCAATTTAACCTTCCTATAAAAAGGAAACTCTGACAATTTACCAGAAAACCTTTTTATAATCGAGACAAACTCATAGAATAACGTGACTCTACTAGTGTCTAAAACCAAGGGGAGACACGTAGATCGAATATTACTTACTAATCACTTTGCACCGGAAGAAATAATTATACTTTCTGATGGTGATGAATAAGAATCCTATCATCGCACCAATATTGAGTTCCAAAGAAATGTAGACTGACTTGACATTATACCATAAGGTGGCACAATAGGATTCCAAGCAGACAATACTGTCACTCTCTTCTAAATTTCTCATATTTAAACAAGATAAACTAGTAGGGCCTCCCAAATGCCAGGAATAAATCATACCAGAAGCCCACCCATCTATCACAACCGATTCTTAATAAAAACAACATCCAAGGAAACCATGGAAACATGATAAGACAAACCATTTCCAGATCGATCAGAAGAATCAAATTTTACTCACATATAATGGAAGAAAAAATACATGGGTGTACTACATTGGATACCTCAGCATCCTGCCAGGATGGTAGTTCATAGAACTGCCTCTGCGGCTGAGCTGCGCCACTATCCTGATAATCTCCTTCTAAAGAGCTATTGCTACTACGCTCTCGACCTCTACTGGATGGTGGCATTTCTATAGTTGATTGAGATCTAAATGAAATCCCTGCGACTGTGCAGGTGCCTGATGACAATTGAAAGGACGAATGCCTACTTACCGGAGTAAGGGAAAAATCCTCAAAGGATAACCAGACTCACGGCAATGATAACACCTTTTCACTGAAAATGGAAGCTAGACAGATTGTTGATAGCTACAAAGAGAAAACTGAGTCTAATCTTGATGAACTACTTGAGCACTCTGAGAATCATGCTCTACAAGCTGAGATAACCTGGCAAATGACCTCCCAAAATAATCAGAATTCTTACCTCCAAGTGAAGTACCATGGTGCCCACGATGGCCGCAGGATCTCTTGCTCTCCCGCTCTAACTTATGGTATGCCTAATACCTCTGAGCAATATCAACAACATCAAATGAAGTTTCGGCCTGTATCTTTCAAGCCATCAGGGACCTCAAAAAAAGAAGAAAGATCATCAATAAATCTTTGAACCTTCTCGAAAGGCTCATGGACTAGTTCTAGTGCATATCTAGCCATCCTAGAGAATTCAATCTCATATTCTGAAACTGACATGCTACTTTGTCCAATCCACTCAAACTGGCGACATATTTCATCTCGCTAGCTGCACGAAAGAAACTTTTCCATGAATCTACGAGAAAACTCGCACCCAGTCCGCTTAGGCAAGCCCTGCCTAGCTGATAAAAGAACGGTCCACCAATTCAAGGCTGGACTCTGAAACCGGAAAGCAGTGTAATAAACACCATACTGCTCGAGATAACCAAGGGCCTAAAGAATATGCTGACATCATTTTATTTTGAAAAAAAATTACAGAGGGATTATCTGATGCATGACTTAAGAATATCGGAAGGTTAAATTGGGTAGAATAATGCAGCATCTTAGACACTCGGACCGAGCCATTACTCAGGCTAGCTAACCAGCCAGAATAACTAGAGGCACAACCCATGATGCCTCCAAAACATAATTTACTGCAGCAATATTAAAAAATAGAATAGGAGCTCCCTGAACCGAATGTCTGCATCTGCGGCAACCTGATAAGCTGCCTAGCGAATAATAAGTTCTTGCGGTATCTACGTCGCCAAGATTCTCGTAAAAGCATCATAGAGAGCCAAGGAAACCACAAGGCCCTGCTCCTTTGTCCATCGCGAGCTCGTTCAGCCGGGGCCTGCGCAACTGGATCATCAGCACAATCCACAACTCTCGGGGCTTGAGTAGCTGTAGCCCTAGTCTAGACTACTTCGTCCTGAACTCCTACCGTTTGCTGATTTATTACACGAGGGTTCACAATTACCACGAAGGAATTAACAAAAATACTTTTGCATCCTATTCTGACGCACGATTAGAAAAGAAGGAAGTGAAACTTCCTAAATGCCATCATAGCCTCTCGTAGATAAGTACGGACGTCTACATACCCATCAACGAGACTCTACTAGACACTATCTTAGTCTGGATGGACTCTAAACCGGGCTCTGATACCAACTAACACGACCCAAATTTTCGGCTAGGCCGTGCGGGCACCCGACATTCTCCCCTAGACCCGTCGGGCGAACCCTTAACAACTGAATTAGGAAAATGAATATAAATCCAACTCATGAATAAGAACAAGACTTAACAAAAACACAGATATACTGATACCTTTAAGCTGTATAAAGAAATTACAGCTGACTACCCAACATACTAGGTTTAGGGCTATCCAGACTAGACATCTATGAGTACAAAAGAATACATACGCCTCCTGAAGGGGGGCAAAATACGACTGAAATAATAAACATACCACTGGTGGCCATCCTGAACAGAAGGTGGCTCACCCTGACAGCTGAATTTGTCTTTGCTCATTAACAACGTGGCGAACTCAATCATACCGCAACCCGATCCATATGTTTATATTGTTGTGGCGTGCAACTCGATCCATATGTTTGTACTGTTGCGGCGTGCAACCCGATCTATATAAATAAAGCATATAAACCAATTAGGGGAACAAAATAGCGAGAAACATATAGGCAACTAAAATATGTCCACAACATGGTATACATACCGCATATGAAAAACACAACACAATAGTCACACAATAGTTAGTATGCGGTGCAATAAAATATGATGAATGCGGTATGATGCAATGCGGTCACATGTACTTGATACCTATCTCTAGCACGGGACTCTCATCGTCTACCACGAGATATATGCAATAATGATCCTTCACCGGCTCGGGACTCTCATCGATTACTGGGAAGTATATGCAATGATGATCCTTCACCAGCTCGGGACTCTCATCGATTACCGGGAAGTATATGCAATGATGACAGCTAGAGTACAATGCTAGGATACTCAATACAATACCAACAACAGGAAATAACATATAATATACAATGTAAATCTAATGCTAAGGCGTAATGAGTATGCCTATCGGCAGCTACACACGTAAGGAACACGCGGTAGATTATCCACAAGGCCAAAGGCCTCCAAGAAAATAGATACAAACACTTACCTTGTTACAATGTTAGCACAACTACTCAACAACCACTTTATCCTTTGGATTCATTGTCGAACGATCCTGCTTATTCAATAAGAAGAAAATATATCAAATTAGGCTAAAGGCTTTATTCCTCACATCTTAGGGCAATCCGGTTAGGAACCTGATACCCTATTCGCATACGCAATACGCAAGCCAGGCCTATGTACAGAGTTCAAAGTCACATAATCAAACTCTAAATAAATTACATTTGTATGTTGCCCATAACACACTGAGTACGAATATATAATCAATTCTATTATCGGGCTCCAATTGACCCTTTAAACTATCAATTTAACTCGTTAGAACAATATCTAATATCCGAATTTCTACCGTTAAAATATATTCAAATACACGTAATAAACGAAAATAATAAATTAACATCCTTACCTGGATGTTTCAGAGTAAAAATCCTATTTTTTTCCTACTCTTTTTCCTTTCTTTTCTCATTTTCTGGCATTTTTTCGTTGTCTCTTTTCAATTTCCTGTTTCTGTTTCTATTCCTTGCTCTTTCAAAACTTGGCTAAGGGATATATATGTCCCCTAGCCCACCGCCTCAATTTTTCCATTTTCTTTCTTTTACTTTTCCTTTTTCTTTCTTTTATTTTATTTAATTTTCTTTTCTTTTCGTTTTCGTGGCGACAAATAAAACGGAACCGTATGAAATTCGAAATAACCCCAAATTTCGCATACAAATTATAAAAAATATATGTAACATACTCGCTAAGACGAATCTTAAATCGGATTTCCGAAACTCAAGATGTGAATTAAATGAAAAAAGATCAAATTATTAATTTTTGATCAAATATATGTAACATACTCGCTAAGGTCGTTTCAGTAAAAGAAGGTAGGAACTTTTAACCAAAACAATAGGAAAAGCTTGTTATTTGTTGAACATTCATTGAGTGATTCCAAATGTACAAAATGAAACTTGACCTGTAGCCTATAGGTAATTTGACTTGTAATATTTTGGGTAATATGTTATTATTATTATTTTTCTTAAGCGACATATAATATAAACTAACTACATATTACAGAGCCTAACTCTTTTCCTTAAAGTTTGAGTCGAAGAATCATTAATATAATAGTCATATACAAAAGGAGGTGGTGAAGTAAAGTGCAGTAGGTCTGTAGCAGTATTGTTGTC
This sequence comes from Petunia axillaris subsp. axillaris, assembly GCA_029990575.1. Taxonomy (NCBI): domain Eukaryota; kingdom Viridiplantae; phylum Streptophyta; class Magnoliopsida; order Solanales; family Solanaceae; genus Petunia; species Petunia axillaris. The sequence continues at coordinate 165,562,427 of JARKNS010000008.1, forward strand.
GCTACCATATTTAGATAGAATATATGCCACTGTGTTGGCTTCTATGAAGATGTGTTGCACATGTGGCCCTCCAAGTTCATCAAGTAACAACCTACATTTGGTTAGGACATGTGAGTATTTTTCATTTACTCCATTGAGCATAAAGCATACTACCTGAGAGTCAGATTCGATTTGCAAGGATATGATGTTTAGTTCCTGAGCCAGTTGCAAGCCATGAAGTAACGCAAGCAGTTCCACTTGGATAACTGAGGCAGAGGTGAGCTGTTTGGAAAAATCAATTATCCAATTACATGTATTATCTCAGAATACACCCCCATACCATATTTTCTGGAGATATTATCGTAAGCATCGTCAACATATAACTTAATCACATCATCAAAAAGCTTTTGCCACTTGACTAGAATTATGGTGGTTTGAGGAGTTAAGGTTACGTGATGCAGCCCGAACACGTTCTGATCAAGTGTTCAATCTACCGAGGCCGATGACACGGATCCAATCCAAGCTGTTGCACGACGTTCACATTCACTTGGCTTGTTCGGGAGAAAGCAACCGTTCCGAGGCTGAGTGGCCGAGCTTAAGAATTGAAGGCTTCATCTATAAGCTTGAGCTCGAAGAAGAGAGCGACCGAAACCCAACCGAACACTCAACATCGACGCTGAAATAAAGCAAACAAACAACCGAAGAAAGAGCGTCTGATATCAAAACGAGTCGAGTTGAGAAACTGAGCGTTGAAGTCAAGAGCTCGAGCTCAACTATTCGAAACTCAAGTGTTCGGCTGAAGGAGTCAGTGACCAAACACTCAGCTTATTCAGCCTGCGTGGCTTACTCTTATTGGTCACCTGTGACCATTTACTATTTTGTCCTTAGAATAGTCCATATAAATCTCATTTCATTTCATTGTAAGAACCTAGTTTTTTTTATGAATGATTAATACATAGTTGTAGCTATTGATTGTCTCCGATGGAGTTGAACCCCGATGTGGAATTTTAAGAACTTTGTGTCATTCGGTATGAATCGTTTGAACAATCTTCTTCTTTGGTCATTCAGTTTGCAAGAAGCATGACTTCTTGAGGATTGTTGCTTAGCACTAGGTGCGTCTTTTTGACATAAATTGTAACCTTAACATTCATGAAATCCCATATCGGGGTTCGGCTACAAGTTCTTGAGTGACCAAAACCGAAATCATAAATTGAGTGGACCCGAGCACCACCCAATAAAAGTGAGGGAATGTGTGAGGTGATTTCTAACCTTAACATTTTCTTGGTCTTTGTTTTGTGCAGGTACCATGGCTGGGAATGGAGGCGATGGAAAGGGCATTGAGGTGCTCGAGGTGTCGTTAGCCGATCTCATGGCTGCGATACAAGGCATCAGTGCCGAGGTAAGAGGAGTGACTGCTCGAGTAGCTAGCCTCGAGCAAGGGAGTGTGTCTGTGGCCTTACCTGGGTCCGGCGCTGGTACTAGCAACTCCGCTCCGATGAAAAATGAGAAATTTGCTGAGGTCCTTCGGCAACAACGGTTGAAGAATGAGGTTGTTCGAAATGAAGCTATGGGCAATCCCCGAGCTGAATAAAACTTGGGCAATCCCCAAGTGGAACAACAAAACTTGGGCAATCCCCGAGCTGATTATCAAAACTTGGGCATTCCCCTAGGTGAAAGAATACCACCTCCAAAGGCCCGAGGACAAGTCATGGTCGTTGATGAAGGGGTCGATGAAGGAGAATTTCTCGAGGTCGAAGCTGAGTATGAGCCACCGTTGTTTCAACGAAGGTAGGTTTAAAAAGGCCGTGGAAATTCCTGAGGTCGAGGCCGTGCTGCAAATGTTGATCGATATTTTAAGCGTGAGGCTGATGACTATTATGATGAGTATTCGGAGCCTGTCCGAGGTGCTCGTGATTCACACTTGAACAGTGTCAAGATCACTATTCCACCCTTCAGAAGAACTAGTGATCCAGACCAATATCTTGACCGAAGAGAGAAAATCTGCACATGATATTGCTTCATTCGAGGCATATGCATCAACATGGTGGGAAGCTGACAAAAGGTTGAGGCGAAGGAATGCTTATCCCGAGGTCACCACATCGATGCTATTGAAAAGAGCAATGGATGCTAAGTATGTGAATGCCAAATAACGGCAGGAGCAACTTCGAAAGCTCTTTGAACTGAAACAAGGGTCCAAATCGGTTGAAGAATACTATGATGAGTTTGAAAGAATTCGATTAGCTCTTGATATGGAAGAAGATGACGAGCAAGCCATCATTCGATTGCAAAATGGCTTGGCTCGAGATGTGTCGTCTCAATTGAGGCTGCATATGAATCAAACTTTGGAAGATGTGTTTCATGCTGCCATCGAAGCTGAAAAATGGGTGAAGGACGAAAAAGCAAACCGGTATCGAGGAGTCACTACTTCAACTCTTTTGAACTAAGGTAAAGAATGGAAAAGTGAATCCAGCAAGTGCTAACACTGTTCGAGATCCGAATAAACCCTTCGAGAGAGGAGTGACCGCTAACCAACCAAGAGAAGCGGGAGGTAAAGTTCAACTCAATACTCCTAGTGCTTCAAGCATTCAGTATCATAAATGCAAAGGTTATGGTCACATGGCAAAAAAGTGTCCAACTCACAAAGTTATGCTTTTGCTCGAAGATGGAACCGTCCGTGAGCAAGCGAGTGACACCAAGGAAGAAAATTTCGAGGAGACTGATCGAGCTGAAGATGATGATGGTCCAGAAGCTGCCGAAGCAGATCATCCGGAAATGTTTCTTGTGGTTCGTATAAATTTGAGCCGAATGACTTTCGAAGAAGAGGACAACCAAAGATAGAATCTTTTCCATGCAAGATGTCGAGTAAGGGAAAAAGTTTGTTCGATGATAATTGATTCGGGTAGTTTTGCAAATGTGGTGAGCCAAACCTTGGTTTTATAATTGGGATTACCTACTTCGAAACACCCTCATCCCTACAGATTGCAATGGTTAAATGAGTGTGGAGAATTGAAGGTTGTAAAGCAAGTGTGGATCAAATTCAAAGTTTGAGAATATCAAGATGAGATGATGTTCGATGTGATACCGATGCAAGCTTGTCATTTGCTATTGGGTCGACCATGGCAGTACGATTGGTCGGCTATTCATAACGGACGATCCAACACTTACACTGCTAAGCTAGGAGGGGAGAGTTTCATACTCAAACCATTGTCTCCGAAACAAGTCAGCAAGGACTATAAACGAATGAAAGAGTTGAAAGAAGCGGCCAAAGCTAAGTCTCCAGTTGGGACAAAAAGTGTAGCCAAAGATAACAACTCACCGCTCGTGTTAAGAAATATTTGTGCAATCATGCAACTAGGTGAGTATCTACGAGGCAAGACAACGGTCAACTGATGATTTGCCTCATGCACAAGGGTATCTTTCTAAACTCTAATGATGATTTTTGTAACGATAACCTTTTACCTAGTGTTGTACAAAGTGTTTTTCAGGACTTCGGAGACATGTTTCCCGAAGAAATGCCGAGTGGATTGCCTCCGTTGAGAGGAATCGAGCACCAAATTGACTTCATTCTGGGGTCACAAATCCCCAACAAGTCTGCATACCATTGTAATCCCGAAGACACCAAAGAGCTCCAAAGGCAGGTGGATGAATTGCTAAACAAGGGCCTTGTTCGAGAGAGCTTGAGTCCTTGCACCGTTCCTATTATCCTTGTCCCGAAGAAAGATGAAACATGGCGAATGCATGTTAATTTCCGAGCAGTCAACAAAATTACGGTAGAGTATCGTCATCCTATCCCTCGATTAGATGACATGCTAGATGAGTTAAGTTGTTCTTCATCCTTTTCGAAGATAGACCTCAGGTCTGGTTACCACCAAATCCAAATGAAATCCGGAGATGAGTGGAAAACTGCATTCAAGACCAAATTCGGTCTCTATGAATGGTTAGTGATGCGGTTTGGCCTCTCTAACGTACCGAGCACATTCATGCGACTGATGAACTATGTGCTCAACCCGTTTACAAATAAGTTTGTTGTCGTTTACTTTGATGACATACTTGTTTATAGTAAATCTCTGGATGAACATGTCGAACGCCTAAGGCTAGTGCTTGATAAACTTAGAGAAGAGAAGTTATATGCTATCTTCAAGGAATGTGCCTTATGTGTCGAGCGTGTAGTCTTTGTAGGATTCGTTGTGAGTGCTAATGGTGTTGAAGTCGATGAGTCAAAAGTCGAGGCTATAAAAGATTGGCCGACTCCAACCTCGGTTTCTCAAGTTCGTAGCTTCCATGGCTTAGCTATTTTTTACCGAAGGTTTGTTCGTGACTTTAACACCGTGGCAGCTCCTTTAACCGAGCTGGTAAAGAAAGATCATCCATTTGTGTGCGGAGAGTCCCAAGAGAGGGCTTTCCAAGAGTTGAAATGGAGGCTTTGCTTTGCCCCGTTGTTGCAACTCCCTGACTTCGGCAAAGCATTCGAGGTCGAGTGTGATATGTCCAGAGTTAGGATTGGAGGAGTGCTTATGCAAGAATCGAAGCCCATCGCTTACTTCAGCGAAAAGCTTAAGGGTGCAACCTTGAATTACTCTATGTATGACAAGGAATTGTATGCCCTCGTTCGACCACTCACCTATTGGCAGCATTATTTGTGGCCAAGAGAGTTTGTGATTAAAAGTGATCATGAGTCTTTAAAACATCTCCGAGGCCAAGAGATATTAAATTGAAGACATGCCAAGTGGGTCAAATTAATTGAGAGCTTTCCCTATGTAATTTATTACAAAAAGGGAAAACACAATGTTGTGGTTGATGCGCTATCAAGGAAATTTGTCTTAGCGACCACTCTCGCCTCGAGGCTCATGGGATTCGAAAGCATCAAGTCGATGTACGAAAATAATCCCAAGCTTAATAGCGTCTGTGACGCAATCTTGAGTGGCCGAAGGGTTGAGAAATATCAGTGGCACGATGGCTACCTCTTCAAGAATTGGAGGGTTTGTGTGCCTGTGTCATCATGGAGAGAGCTTTTGGTTCGAAAAAGCTCACTCTGGAGGCTTTATGGGACACTTCGATTTCAACAAAACTCTTGGTATCTTGACCGAGCAGTTCCATTGGCCAAAATTACGAAGAGATGTGGAAAAGTTTTCCAATGCTTGTATAGATTGTAAGAAAGCTAAATTGAGGTCAAACCCTCATGGTTTGTACACTCCATTACCTGTTCCTAATCGACCGTGGGTTGATATATCCATGAATTTTGTTATGGGGTTACCGAGGTCGGGGGTGGGCATGATAGCCTCTTTGTCGTAGTCGATCGTTCTTTTAAAATGGCTCATTTTATTTCTTGCAAGAAGTGTGATGATGCACAACATGCAACTATTTTATTTATTTCTAATGTGTTAAAATTGCACGGTGTGCCTCGTACTATTGTGAGTGATCGAGACTCAAAATTCTTGAGTCATTTTTGGAAAAGTCTATGGGGTGCCCTCGGCACCAAATTACTATTCTTGACGTCTCACCATCCTCAGACTAATGGACAGACCGAGGTAGTTAACCGAACATTGGGAGCTCTGCTTCGAGCTATGACCAAAGGTAAGGTCGGAAACTGGGCTGATCGATTGCCCATGATTGAATTTGAATACAATCGAACAGTGCATCGAATGATTGGAATGATTCTGTTCGAATGTGTGTATGGTTTTAACCCTTTAATTCCACTTGATTTAACCCCATTGCCCTGAGATTCTATTTTTGATTTTGAAGGTCGTCGACGAGCCACTGCCTTGATCGAGTTGCATGCAAAGGTGAAGAAGAACCTTGAGGAAGCTTATGCCTAAGTTGCATCAAAGAAAAACAAGGGGCACAAGAAGTTGGAATTAAAGAAGGGAGATTGGGTGTGGGTTCACTTCCGAAAAGAACGTTTTTAGAACTAAAGGAAAGGAAAGTTGGCTCCCCGAGGAGATGGTCCGTTTCAAGTGCTGAGCAAGATCAACATCAATGCTTATGTGATCGACCTCCCTAGTGAATATAACGTGTCCAACACCTATTATGTTGCTGACTTAACTCCTTGTGTTGTAGGCCAAGCATCGGAGACTGAAGAGGGCTCGATTTCGAGGACGAAATCTTATCAAGAAGGGGAAAATGATGCAGCCCGAACACGTGATGATCAAGTGTTCAATCCACCGAGGCCGATGACACGAAGCCAAGCAGCGCTGTTGCACGACGTTCACATTCACTTGGCTTGGTTGGGAGAAAGCAACCGTTCCGAGGCTGAGTGGCCGAGATCAAGAAGCGAAGGCTTCATCTATAAGCTTGAGCACGAAGAAGGGAGCGACCGAAACCCAACTGAACACTCAACATCGACGCTGAAGTAAAGCAAACAAACAACCGAAGGAAGAGCGTCGGATGTCAAAACGAGCCGAGTTGAGAAACTGAGCACCGAAGTAAAGAGCTCGAGCTGAAGTGTTCGAACTCAAGTGTTCGGCTGAAGGATTCAGTGATCGAACACTCGGCTTATTCAGCCCTGCGTGGCTTACTCCTATTGGTCACCTGTGACCATGTACTATTTAGTCCTTAGAATAGTCTATATAAACCTCATTTCATTGTAAGAACCTAGTTTTTTTGATGAATAATTAAAACATAGTTGTAGCTATTGAGTGTCTCCGATGGTGCCGAACCCCGATGTGGGATTTTAAGAACTTTGTGTCATTCGATATGAATCGTTTGAACAATCTCTTCTTTGGTCATTCAGTTTGCAAGAACCATGACTTCTTCAGGATTGTTGCTTAGCACTAGGTGCGTCTTTTGTTTTCTGATTATTTGGGACCGAAACTAGTTCTTCGGTATCATTCAATCGAAGCTAAGACTTGTCTTACTTCCATCTTTACTTTTGTTATTTTTTTTCCACATTTCTCCGGCTGCCTAGCTTCACCTCCGGTTTAGCTCGTACCATTACACCACTTGTAAGGAAAAGGAATTTGGAAGCTTTTCTGATTATATAGTTGATTGAGACAAATCTTGTGGTACGATTAAAAATATTCTCATTTCTATTGATTCAGATGTTCCAAAGAAAGAACGGAATGAGAATGTTAGTGGGAAATAAGATGCTCATCATCATGATGGTATTCGTGTTGGTTTTGAGCAAGCTTTCTTGACAATTAGGCCAAAATTTTGAGCATCAAGATGAATGTTAAGGGTGGTCAAAATATGGGAAACATGAGTGCACTCAATAAAGAGATACTGGAGAGTCTTAACAGGTGCAGAACAACAATTACAATTACTAATTGGCTTAATATGTCAGTTAAAGAGAATCTCTCCCGTAGAAAGCTTTTTACCATAAAGAAGCTACATGAAGATACTTAATCTTATTTAGAGTGCAGAAAGACCACACCCTATTACCGTTAAGATGATCAGGAATATCGATGATATTTTCACTAAGGGAGAGATAAAGTGTAAATGCTGATTTAGTAGTAAAAATCTCATCATCACAAGATTCTCAAAAAGGATTATCAGTATAATAGTTGTTATCACTGACAAAGGCATTATGGATTCGGTGCATAATATCCAGAGGTAAGACAAAGAAAATGCTAGTAAACGACTAATAATTGTTTTGAAATATATTATATAGATGGTTTTGGTCCTCCAGACTATTTAAAGGACCCTGAATAAAGGTTCGAAGATTTGTAGTTCCAAAGATCCATTTATTGAACCAAAGGCAGATAGACTCCTCGGTGCGAATATTCCATGCAGTTCCAGCTTTAGATAAAGAGTATGCCTTACAAACACTTTCTCAATTGTATGAATCAGAATTTTTAGGAACCAAGCTTGCACCTCCATGTCTATTTGCCATGTACTTAGCCCGGAGTGTTGAGCTGAATGTTTTAAAGTATGATAAATAAAGGACTTAGTATTCTGGAGGAGAACTTGGTTCTTACGGAGAAGGGCACGACTGATCGAAAAGATTATAAAATGCAAATCCATGCAGAATTAGGAGTAGTGGCGCGTGAACTATTGCGTATCCTAGTCGTCTAAAAGAAGTTGTGACATGGCTGTGTCTTTGAAGTATGAATGAGAGTTAGAGCTAAACAAGGAAAGGATCACAAAAAATCTTGACTTGTCATATTTACAAGGTTTCCTGTGAAACACTACTAGGGTTAAAAAGCCCATATAGAGGCAGCCGCATTCAGTTATTCACCACGAGAGCTGAGAGCAATCACAAGGCGGTCCAATAACTTTCAAAGTGACTTAACTGCTGAAGACAACTGTTGAAGAAATAAGACTTTAACTTAGATATTCTATCTAGGTTCTTTGTTATAGTTGTCGTTGTTTTGTGCTAAAACTATTTTTACCTACGTGCTTAGTTTAGAAGCAATTGTTATAGGTGAACCTTGAGAAATTATTCTGTGAAGCTAGAGTTTAGCTTTGTTGAATGTTTAGGGTCTGGAGTGTAGCCCCTTGGTTACAGAGTTTGTAATTAGAAACTTGCTCATTGTGTTAGTGAAAGAGTTTTCAAAATCCCAGAGTGTGGGTCGTGGTTTTTCTCCCTTGAGCAAGGAGTTTTCCACGTAAAAGCACCGCGTTCTTTAGTTTGCTGTTTGTATGTGTGTGTGTGTGTGTGTGTGCTTGGTGGAGACAGTGCTACAAGAACTGGGTTCTAGAATTAAGACCCAAGTTGTTTGAAAAATTGGAGGACATTATTTAACCTATCCCCTTCTTGTGTCCATAGGAGGTGCTTAGAGTCTAACAAGTGGTATCAGAGCGGGTCTTCTCGTTTTAGGTTAACACACCTTGAGAAGGATCTAATCATGAGTGCACCACCTACTATCACTGAAGGACAGTTGGTTCTTAGACCCCCACAGTTTAATGGGCAATACTACGCTTGGTGGAAGAACAGAATGGAGAACTACATCTGTGCTGAAGATTATCAACTCTAGTTGATTGTTACTGAAGGAAATCTGATTCCAAAGAAGGTTGTTAGTTAAGGAGCTGCTGCTCGAGAAGAACTTAAGACCAAGGATGAGTACACTGAGGCAGATTATAAGATGATCAAGAAAAATCACAAGGCGAAACGACTTGTGATTTGTGGTCTTAGTCTGGAAGAATTCAACAGGGTTTCATCTTACAAAACTGCCAAGGAAATATGGGATGCCTTGGAAGTTGCTCATGAAGGAACTACTAAATTCAAGGATTCCAAAAGGAGAATGTTGAAAAGACAGTTTGAGTTGTTCACTATGGGTGACAAGGAATCCATACAACACATGATGACAAGGCTGACCATTATCACAAATGAGATGAGATCATTGGACATGGAACTTCCAGAAGTTGAAATGGTGGACAAGGTTCTGAATGTACTTTCTGATGCCTGGGAACCCAAAATGACAACTATCATTAAGTCGATGCCTCTTCGATATATCAAGCTTGAAGAACTGGTTGGAAGCTTGAAGATACATGAGATGATGAAGGAATCAAAGAGCAAACAACACCTAAGAAAAACAAGGCTCTTGCTTTTGAAACAACTGAAGAATCTGAAGAGTATGTTGACCTGCAATCTATTGAAGCTGTTATGGTAAGTGCTCTCAGAAAAAAGTTCAACTTGGGAAAGTTCAAGGGATTCAAAAGGAACAACAAAGAAAACAATGGAAAGAGAAACATAGTTGACAGTCCTGACTACTCAGGATGCTTCAAATGCCTATAGAAAGATCATGCTTTCATGGATTACCCAATGTGGAAAATTGAGTGGATAAAGAATAGAGCTTCAAAGGAGAATGAGAAGGAGGCATCAAAAGATAATGATAAAGACAAGAAGAAATTCAGACGACTACCAAACTGCAGAGCTGAAAGAAGAAAGAAGAAGGAAGCCTTCTATGCTACATGGGGACCAACTAACAGTGAGTCTGGGGGAGAAAAAGAATCTGATGATGAGTCTCCACTATCATTGATGGGATTGTCTGGTGAGAACTCAGACGGAGAAGATCCACGGAAGTTCAGAGGAGGAAGAGATCCCTTTAAGCCGCCCGTGTTTGATGGAACGAGTTATAAAAGGTGGAAGAAACAAATGAAAAACTTCCTTCAAGCGATGGATTACAGTCACTGGTTGATTGTGAAACGAGGACCTCATGTACCTGTGAAGAGAGTAGCAAATGGATCCTTGGTTCCAAAGCTGGTAGAAGAACTCGATCCTCAAGATTTGGATTGGCTGCAAGCAAATGCCAAAGCTATGTTGTACTTAAGGAAACGGATGACAACTGATGTACTAGCAAAGGTGTTGGAGTACAAGTCTGCAAAATAGATTTGGGAGAAGTTAAAAGAGATCTATACTGAAGATGACAAGAAGAAGGAATCAGCTCTCATGGAAACTGATGGAGAGGAAGCTGCTCATTCAACTGAGGTATGTCTTTCTGAACTAAAAGAAAATTTGCACACATACTCAACTGAAAATCTGATTCTAATAACTGCCACCTTAATTGAGGGTTATGAAAAGGTAAAAGCTGAGAAAGACAAACTAACTGATGATATAAGTGATCTAAGAGCAAGATGCAAGGGCTTTCAAGAACAAAATGTTGAATTTGAAGAAATTAATGCTCTTCTAAAAGGACAGGCTCTTGCGTCAAACTCTAAGATCTTAGAACTTGAAATTGAATTAAATTAGTTAAAGGAAAATATAAATGGTAAGCAAGTAATCAGTGAAGTTCAAACTTTTCTTGAAGATGAGCTCAAGAGAACAAATGATATCCTGTATCAGGAAACTGAGAAAAATAGAGTTCTCAAAAAAAAGTTTGATAAAGCTGACTATGAGCTTACCAGATTAAGAAAATGGAACAGATCCTCTGAGGCAATGAACTGAGTACTTGAAAACCAGAACAAAGGAAAACGAGGGCTAGGATTCAAGAAACCTTTGCCTCCATATCATCCCAAGAGTAAGTATGTGGGTTTGCCTTGCAACATGTTGTACACAGACCTGTGGTAAAACTGGGCATTACAGACAAAGGTGCATGGCTGCAAGCAAGGCAAAGGCTAAAAATAAGAGGATTACGTTACCTGAATGGGCTAAGAAAGATTTGATTCATCTATTTTCTCATAAGAAGGGACCCGAGCTTGTCTGGGTTCCTAAAACTAACCCTTGATTTGTTTTACAGGCTGGAGTGAGAGTGAACAACCCAAGCTGGATTCTTGACAGCGGTTTTTCAAGGCACATGACTGGAGACAGAAGGAACTTTCTCTCACTCGCAGCATTTCAAGGAGATAGTGTAGCCTCCAGTGGAGGAAAGAGTGGTCAGATTATAGGAATTGGAAAAGTTGGGAGATCCTTATATCATGCAACTGAAAATATATATTGTGTTGATGGTCTTAGACACAATTTGCTGAGTATTTCTCAACTATGTGACAGAGGAAATGAAGTGAGCTTCTCATCTGTAGGATGTACAGTGAAGAACCTACCGAGTGGAGAAATTGTCATGAAAGGAAAAAAGGGTGAATAATGTGTACAAAGCATCACTGGGATCACTTCCTGAAAATAATCTGACATGCTTGAATGTTCAAGAGAGTCATTCCCAGCTGTGGCACAAAAGGATGGCACATGCTAGTCTGTCACAACTCAACAAGTTATTTTTTAAGGAGCTTGTTCGTGGGCTGCCAAACAAGAAATTTGAAGACATCAACATGCGTGATGCTTATGTTAAGGGGAAACATGTGAGATCATCCTTTAAATCCAAAAAGGTGGTGGGTACGTCAAAGCCACTAGAGTTGATTCATATGGATCTATGTGGACCAATGAGAGTCAGAAGCAGAGTAGGAAAGAGGTTTGTGTTCGTGATTGTTGATGACTACTCAAGGTATACTTGGATCTTGTTCCTTGCGTCTAAAGATGAAGCTTTCGATAGTTTCAAGGACTGGGCTGGAGCTGTGCAGAAAAGGTTGAGTTTGGAATTGATCAGTATCAGATCTGATCACGGCACGAAATTCGAAAATGCAAAATTCTCTTAGTATTGTATGAAACATAATATTGATCATAATTTCTCTGCACCAAGAACTCCACAGCAAAATGGAGTAGTTGAAAGGAATAATAGGTCTCTGGAGGATATGGCAAGAACCATGCTGTTATCAAATGGTCTTGCAAGAAACTTCTGGCCTGAAGCTATAAACACTGTATGTTACTTGCTGAACAGGTGTTCCATAAGGGCCGTTCTTGACAAAACCCCTTATGAACTTCTCAGAGGAAGGAAACCGAATATTGCACATCTGAGGCCTTTTGGGTGTAAATGCTTTGTCCACAACAACGACAAGGAACCATTGGGAAAATTTGATGAGAGAAGTGATGAGGCAATCCTTCTTGGTTATTCTACCCAAAGCAAGTCATATAAAGTGTTCAACAAAAGGACCCAAACGGTAGAGGAGAGCATGCATGTGGTGTTTGACGAGTCAGACAAGGAAATTGCTGAAAAGAAAGTAAATGATCAGGCTATTGGTCTTGCTCGAGAAGATTTTGCAGATAACACTGAGATCTTAGAGGAAAAAGAGGAACCTTGTGAAGAATATGGAAATCTAACTCAAAGGGAACAAGGAGTCAATATGTCAGGGGGAACAAATAATAAGGAAGATGAATCAAATGATCAGGAAGAACCCACTCAAGCTGACGCTGAAGGTTCTTCTCATCACATTCAACCTCGACTGTGGAAACATCAAAGCTCACACCCTCTAGAGAATGTATTATCTGAGTTAGATACTGGGATAATGACTAGATCTGCCTTGAACAACTTTTGTGAATTCTTTGCCTTCCAATCATCTATGGAACCAAAGAATGTAAAGGAAGCCTTGAAAGATTTAGATTGGGTCTTAGCTGTGCAGGACGAACTTCATCAGTTTGAGAGAAGCAAAGTTCAGAATCTAGTCCCTAAGCCAAAGGACAGATCAATCATTGAAACTAAATGGGTGTTCAGGAATAAACTGGATGAACATGGTATAGTGACAAGAAACAAATCTAGACTGGTAGTCCAAGGATACAGACAAGAGGAATGAATTGATTAAGATGAGATCTTTGCACCAGTAGCTAGGATGGAAGCCATAAGAATATTGATTGCCTTTGCTACATACATGGAGGTTACATTATATCAGATGGATGTGAAGAGTGCATTCTTGAATGGATATCTGAATGAAGAAGTTTATGTGGTGCAGTCTCCAGGTTTCTTGAACAGTGAATTTCCTGATTATGTATACAAACTTGATAAGGCTCTCTATGGGTTGAAGCAAGCACCTAGAGCCTGGTATGAGAGGGTATCAGGGTTCTTGCTTAAAAATGGGTTTTCAAGAGGAAGAATCGACAAAACACTGTTCCTGAAGAAGAAAGGAAAGGATTTATTGGTGGTTCAGGTATATGTTGATGACATTATATTTGGAGCCACTGATAGGAGTTATGCAAGGGATTTGCTGAGTTGATGGGCAGTGAGTTCGAAATGAGTATGATGGGAGAACTCAATTTCTTCCTAGTATTGCAGATTAGACAAACCCCTGAAGGAACTATGATTCATCAACAGAAGTATGTCAAGGAGCTTTTGAAAAAGTTCGACATGGAAGGGGCAAAAGAAATGTCTGCTCCTATTGCCCCTGGAACAAAGCTGGATATGGATGAACTAGGTCCTTCTACAAATGAGATAAAATATAGAGGAATTAGAGGTTCACTCCTCTATCTCATAGCTAGTCGACCTAATATTATGTACAGTGTGGGACTGTATGCTAGATTTCAGTCCAAGCCAAAGGAGTCTCATCTGACAGCTGTGAAGAGAATTTTGAGATACTTGAAAGGAACTCAGGATTTATGTCTATGGTATCCTAGGGGTGGTACTTTTGAATTGATTGGTTTTGCAGATGTTGATTATGCAGGCCACCTGGTTGATAGAAAAAGCACTTCAGGAATGACACATTTTCTTGGTCCTTGTCTGGTTTCATGGGCACTAAGAAGCAGAACTCAGTAGCTTTGTCCACTGTAGAGGCTGAGTATATAGCTGCTGCATCATGTTGCTCTCAATTGCCGTGGATCAAACAACAATTAGAGGTCTTTGGAATTAAGTGTAGAGTTGTGCCTATTTTCTGTGACAACACAAGTACTGTGAACATTACCAAGAACCCAGTCCAACATAAAAGAACCAAGCACATTAATATTAGACACCATTTTCTTAGAGATAATGTAGAAAAAGGTTTAATCACCATGAATTCTTGCAGGATTGAGGACCAAAGTGTTGACATCTTCACCAAAGCACTGAACAAAGTTCAATTTGAGAGGAACAGGTTGGAGTTAGGGATGACCAAAATACATGGATGATCCAGAACCTGCTCCCTAAGGTTTGGCTAGTTAAGTGTTCATTATTCTGCTTGTAAATATAGTTCTTATAGTCCAGTCTAATTATGTACTTTGTTAAGTATACCCTTTCAACTAAGTACTACTTGAGTGTTCTAATGAGTTTGCAGGGAAGAACCAACTGAGTATGTAGAAGGGACCATGACAAGCATGAGGAACCGTGTCCAGGTACATTCATACAGCTATACATGGTAAGTATTGTAGCTAGAATTGATTGTTTTTTAACGTGCATCAAGAAACCTCCCATGTTTGTGTAACAGCCCAAGTATATAGGAAAATTTCCCTTTTCAGTTGCACTTTCAAATTTTAAAATTGTCCCACTCACCTTAGGTGTCTTAATTATTATTCCATATAATCATCACATCTAAAACTTTCCCGGTTTCCCAAGAACTCTAAAAGGTGTTCCGATTTTAAGTGTCATCATTGCCTCCTACTCCCTAGATTGAGTCTCCTTCATCACCCCTCTCCCATTACCATCTGTGACAAATGGAACCTTACTACATTCTTTCTTTCTCTCTCTAATACTGCAAAAACAAGAAAACTTCTCTTCTCTCAAAGCTACCTCCAGAAACAATTTCTCCAAAATGTCTCGAGCACAATCATCATCTGCTTCACCGGCGAAAACCTCAGAAACCCACACCTCCAAAGATTCTTCTTTTAAAGCCACCGCCTCTAGAAAGGATTGACAAGGCAAGGTTGAAATTTCACAAAAAAGTGGGAAAGAAGGTTCCCAAGAAATCTGTTGTGAAACCCTTTGCTCCAACACCGGCATCACCAGTTCCTGATGTAAAATCAGTTGAGGTAAGGCCTGATTTGACCCAAGCTAGTTCTACTGCTTTAGACTTTGTTGTAAGGCCTGAAAAATTGAGAACTGAAAATTTAGTTAAAGAGTTAGATGAACTTGTAGAAACAGTAGAGCCTAGTTGCACAACTGATATGGGGAAGGTTGTTGAGGAGAATGTGCAAGTTGCATTAGAGAATTTTGAACCTATGGTTGGTTTTCATGTGCCTAATGTTACTGACAAGGTGGTTTGATGTGGTTGAAAACATGCTAAAAAGACTAAGAGAGAAGGATTCTGTAGGGTCTTAAAAGGGCCCAATCGACGAACCTAGTTCGGAGGCTGCTCCCCTCGAGAAAGTTCATGTGGAGTATGTGTTAGAAGGTTCAGTAGGTGAAGCACCTAGTTCTGTTGAAGCTACGAAGGAATTGAGTCAAGAACCTGGTTCTCCCTCAGTTCCTGCTGTAGCTGATGATGCAGAACTTGACTGGATTGATTCAGAGGAAAACAAAGAAGAGAAAATTCAGGCTGATGATGGTAGTGGTGAGAAAGTTGTGAAAAAATCAAAGAAAAGTGTGAAGATAAAGTTTGGTGAGGAAGATGAGAAGATGATGGAAGAATAGGAAGAAGAGGAAGTAGTTTTTGTTAGTGAAACAAAGCCAATGAAAGAAAAGAAAAGAAGACTGGTGAAAGGTGGAAGAGCTATGTCCTAAAGTAGGTTAGTAGATGAGAGTGGTGAAAATTATCAGGGTGAGAATGAAGGTGGTGATTAACCTGATGTGCAGGCAGTACCAAGGAGAGTGGCTACTAGGTCTGCTCTGAGACAGTAGGTAGAAAAACTTGTAAAGTTTGATAAAAAGCAAGGCAAAAAGGTGGTAGAAGAGGAGCGGGAGATTGTTGCTGAGGAGAAGGTAGAGAGTGATAAGGATGGGGATTATGTTCAAACAGATGATTCTGACACTGATAGTGAAGTGGAAGCCAAGAAGAAAAAGAAAGATGATGAAGAAGAGGTTGACAGGGTAGCCTTCTTTGCTAGGCACCAGGTACTGGCTGGGAGCATATTGAGTGACCTAGAAGAGCATTACATGAGGCCCTTGGTGAGGAAAGTAGAAGATCAAGGTTGGCTAAAGCTCTTTGCAAATGAGAACATATGCTTATATGCTGAAGAGATCAGAGAGTTCTACATAAATTGCAGAGTAGCTGCAAGAAGGGTATTCTCTATAGTGAAAGGAGTGGAGCTGGGGTTTGGAAGGAAGGAGCTAGGAGTCATTCTTGAGGTTCCTGCTGAGGGTTATTGCAGGTACATTAAGTTGAAATGACCTAAGAGAACTGATGGTGTTACTCCTCTGAGTGTAGTGAAGAAATTCGCAGGCAAGACTAGACTCAGAAAGGACAGAAAGGTTGAGAAGAAGAAGAAGAAGAAGAAGATGGAACCTACACATCAGTTGCTCTTTGAGTTTGTCCATAGATTCCTGCTACCTAGAAGGAGGAGAAATAGTGAGGCTTGTGCTCTTGACTTAACATACATGGACCTGCTAGATAGGGGTACAAAGATCAATCTGCCTGGTCTGATTATCAGACATATCAAAAGGATTGCAGACACTGACCAAAAGCCACATTCCTTAGTGAATTCCTACATCCTGCAGCAGGTCTTTGAGCATTTTGGAGTGCCCTTGGAGGATGGAAAGAAGACAACTCTGCATCAGATGTTTGGTCAAAACTTGGTGAAGAACTGTGATTTCTTCAAGGAGAAGAGGACATCCAAGAGACCAATGCCAGTTAAGCAAGAGCAGCCTGAGCAAAGTGAAGATTTTGGACCTGATGAAGCGATTGCAGCTGTGAAGGAACTGGAGCAGCATGTGTTGGAAGTAGATGAAGAAAATACTGAACTAAAGAGGCAGTTACAGGTGAAGGATCAAGAAATTGATCGCTTGAAGATTGAGTGCCACAAACATGAGGCCGAGTTGGTAGTAGAAAGGGCCAAAAATTCAAAGAATATTGAGGCACTTCAACCTGAAGAATTGAGTCCTGCCCATTTCCTTCTGTGTCCTTGTCTAAATCCTTACCTTACCTTCCCTCATGTCTTCCTTTGATGCATGTTTTTAAGACAATTGATTTTTGGTTCTGTACTTATTGGGCTGTGTGTTTGCCACGCCCTGGATGATTGGTTTTAAATTTCTTTTGCTTGATATTTGGGTTCTTTTATGGTATATCTGGTTCTAATTAGGCCCTTAGTTTCATTCATATGTATTTGGTTGACTTGTTGCCTTGTGCTCTAGACTATATTGTACTAACTTGTTCTTGCAGGATTTAAATCTTTTCGATGATGCCAAAAGGGCAATAATGTTGGGGTGTTTGTGACCTCATTCACCTGTTTTAAAATTCTTTCAAATGTATTTTGTGCTTCTGTGTTTTTGGAGTTTCTGTCTGTACAGGTTCTGTGGCAACATTTGTTTGTCATCATCAAAAAAAGGGGAATTTGTTGAGCTGAATGTTTTGAAGTATGACAAATAAAGGACCTAGTATTCTGGAGGAGAACTTGGTCCTTACAGAGAAGGGCAAGACTGATCGAAAAGATTATGGAATGCAAATCCATGCAGAACTAGAAGTAGTTTCGCGTGACTGTTGTGTATCCTAGTCAGCTAAAAGAAGTTGTGTCGTGGCAGTGTCTTTGAAGTATGAATGAGAGTTGGAGCTAAACAAGGAAATGATCACAGGAAATTTTGACTTGTCATATTTACAAGGTTTCCTAGTGAAACACTACTAGGGTTACAAAGCCCATATAAAAGCTAGTAATTGAGGCAGCCGCATTCAGTTATTCACCACGAGAGTTGAGAGCAATCACAAGGTAATCCAATAACTTTCAAAGTGACTTAACTGCTGAAGACAACTGTTGAAGAAATACGAGTTTAACTTAGATACTCTATCTAGGTTCTTTGTTAGAGTTATCGTTGTTTTGTGCTAAAACTGTTTTACCTACGTGCTTAGTTTAGAAGCAATTGTTATAGGTGAACCTTGAGAAATTATTCTGTGAAGCTAGAGTTTAGCTTTGTTGAATGTTTAGGGTCTAGAGTGTAGCCCCTTGGTTACAGAGTTTGTAGTCAGAAACTTGCTCATTGTGTTAGTGAAAGAGTTTTCAAAATCCCACAGTGTGGGTCGTAGTTTTCTTCCTTGAGCAACGAGTTTTCCACGTAAAAACACCGCGTTCTTTAGTTTGCTGTTTGTATGTGTATGGGCTTGGTGGAGACAGTGCTACAAGAACTTGGTTTTAGAATTAAGTGTCAGGTTCTTTGAAAAATTGGAGGATACTATTCAATCCTCCCTCCCCCCCCCCCCCCCCTTCTTTTAGTGTCCATAAGAGGTGCTTAGAGTCTAACACAGAGGATGTTAGCCCAAAAGCTATTCTTGCATCTTTTAATACTCCAGTTGAGGCTAGCGAGGGTAGCAAGGTTTCTTTCTTTGATTTTCTAAGACCAAGACCACCTTTCTTTTTAGGCATGGTAACAATGTCCCAGTTAACGTGGTGCATTCTCCTTTCAGTATCTGTTTTACCTCATGAAAAGTTTCTTTAGATTATGTCAATGTGAGTCTTAGTTTTATGTTTTACACTCAGAATGTTTTATGTCCCTTGGTCATTAAAGTCATATAAGTTGTCATTACCTACCTTGATTTTTTTTTTTTTTTTTTTTTGTAAAATATATATATATAGAGTATTATTTTGCTTCTATATTCTCAAACCAAAACAAAATTGAAATTAATTGATAGGTATTACTGTTGAATCGTGCAATCAAGATTCGAGATCTTACCTACTTCATGTAAAGAAGGGTACTAATTGGCTCGTTTTGTTTTACCTTCTCAATTTGTTATCTCATAAATATCTGTCCCATTTTAAGATTCAAGATATTTACCTACTTTGGTTAAAACCTATCAAAAACTTACTGTAAGAGACAGCTCATGCATTTCAAATTCAATATCTTACCTACCTCATGCAGAATAAATATTTAATTTACACGTAACTTCAAGATAAAAATAAGAAATGGGAGTGGTCCACGTGACTTTTTCCGCTTAGGGTACATGATGCATTATAATTAGAAAATTGCAGATACATAAAAGCCAATAAGATCATCTTCAATATGATTAGTCAGAAAGATGATAGTAATATTTTACCATCAAGCTTTTGATTAGTTTTGTTGTCGTTAAGTTTCTCTTTTCCTTTTAGGTGCATTGTCTGTTAACATCTTATCTAACTACACCCTTTAAACAACACGAAACACCAAATTGAATTATTTTGCTTCACCTGAATACTTTTTTCTACACATCTATATATATAAAGTGATAATTAGATGTCAAAATCAATATGCAAGTGAAGTAGTTATGCAACTCCTGAACATGCTTTATATAAGTAATATCTTTAGAGTCTCGATCTCCTAGCAACTCTTGAATGGTATTTTGAACATATGATTAAAACTCAATTAAGTTGTTTTTCTGAAATAGGTTCTTTGCTAAAAAGAAACAGGCAAATAGAAAACAAATGGAGGAAACAGAATATATAGTGTTGTCATACTGCAGAATTTATCATGTTAGTATAATCAAACTTACCGTTTCACGGTAGAATTGTAGAAAGCTTCAAGATGATTCAAAAAAATTATTACCGTAAAAATTCTGCATAGTACTATCCTCAAAACTTCTGGATAAGGAATTCTATATGTTGCAGTAGTTCGGTGTTCGTATATGTAAAACCAAACACACTCACACGAGAGAAATAATATTTGGGTGAAAACTCTTGCTTTCATTGATGGGGGGAGTCCCCTATTTATACAAAAGAAACCTAGAGAAAACCTAACCCTAAACCTAACTTAGGGACCAAGTAAACCTAACGGGCTTGGCCCACTATACAATTTACATAACTAATCTATTTACCATAATCTATTTACAATACCCCCTCAAGTTGGAGCGTGAGGGTTCCTTATGCCCAACTTGTTAAGGAAGAATTCGAACTGGGCGCGTCCCAGCGCCTTCGTAAAAATATCAGCAAGTTGCGTGGTCGTAGGCACATAGCTGGGACGAATGACTCCTCCGATGATTTCATTCCGAACAAAATGACAGTCGACTTCGATATGTTTAGTGCGTTCGTGAAAGACTGGATTCCGAGCAATATGTAACGCAGCTTGACTGTCACACTTCAAATTTATCGGAGAGTCGTGATCATTTCCAAGGTTCCATAAAATCCCTTTCAACCACTTCAATTCACACACAGTCATCGCCATCGATCTATATTCTGCCTCAGCGGAGGACCTCGACACGATCTGTTGCTTCTTCGTTCTCCAAGATATCGGTGAGTTCCCTAACGACACATACCAACCTGTTAACGATCGACGTGTCAACGGACAGCCTGCCCAATCAGAGTCACACCACCCGTGCAATCTCAGATCACACTGAGAATGAAATACAATGCCTTGTCCCGGACAGCCTTTCAAATATCGAACAACCCTGAGTGCCGCTTCCATATGCTCAATACGGGGACTCTGCATGAATTGCGACAACACATGCACACTATAGGACAAATCCGGTCGTGTAAAACACAAGTAAATCAATCTTCCAACCAGTCGCCGATAGCGTTCAGGATCTTTGATAAAACGACCAGTCGCAAGTGCCAAGCGATGGTTTTGTTCTATCGGTGTACCAACCGGTTTTGCCCCCAACAAGCCTGTTTCCGATATGATATCCAATGCATACTTCCTCTGACACAGGAAGATTCCTTTCGGAGCCCTTGCCACTTCAACTCCCAAGAAGTATTTCAAGGCACCTAAATCCTTCATATGGAAACATTTCGAGAGATATAACTTAAAAATTTGAATTGCCTTCGAATCATTACCAGATATAATCAGATCATCCACATAAACAAGCACATTTCCCTTCTTCATCGTAAATAATGAGTAATCCGAATATAATTGTCGAAACCCATATTGCTTAAGTGCAGTAGACAACTTCGCAAACCAACATCGGGGAGCTTGTTTTAATCCATACAATGATTTTCGAAGGCGACACACAGCTCCTCTCCCCGTCATGCGATGTCCCGGAGGCAATTTCATATACACTTCCTCGTGAAGATCACCATGCAAAAATGCATTGTGCACATCCATCTGATGCAATTCCCAATTTTTGGCAGCTGCTACGGCCAGAAAAACTCGGACAGTCACCATCTTTGCAACCGGTGCAAATGTCTCCGTATAATCAACCCCTTCGATTTGGTGATTTCCAAAAATCACCAATCTTGCTTTGTACCTTTCAATAGTTCCATCCGAGTTGTACTTTATCTTGTATACCCATCGACATCCGAGGGCCTTCTTCCCGGTATTGTTCGTAAATTCTCCAAAATACTTATCTGACCGGTTGATAAGACCCAAACCCCCTCAAGACCCTTCACTCGGAGTCAAGCCAAGTTGATCCAAGATGCTCACCTTTACTTAGTGTGGAAGGGTATGGAAGAAGGCCCCGAGAGCAACTTGAAGACCATGCTTTGGTGTACCATGGAGGGAGGACCCTCTAGGATACTTGGAGAGGCCCAAGAGACCCAAAATGAGACATCCCAAGGGGCTCCAGAACAAGGCGGAGCGCCTCCCAGCTGAGGCGGGGCGCCTCCCAAAATCCAGAGGCATGAAAGGCTCAGGGCGGACCGCCTCCCAGCCTAGGCGGACCGCCTCCCTCAGATCCAGAGAATTGAAGACTGCTGGGCGGCCGCCTCTCCCTACTAGGCGGACCGCCTACCCCTGTGACGCGCATGCGGGATTTTTAATGACTTTTGTTTGAACTTCCAACTTTAGCCCTGCGTGGCCTTATTTGTTTTAACCCACTTTGGGGGTATTTTAGACCTTTTATTTAGACCTAAGTGAAGCCTATAAATACTTCACTTAGCCTCTTTAAATCACTAGCTAACTTTTGATGATTGAACAAACACTTGTGTTGAGAGTTGAACTCTTGGAATGAATGAATGAAACCTTGATGGGACTTGTTCTTCCTCTAGCGGATCTAGATGAATTCCAATCCCCCCCGATCATTCTACTTGCGTGCTCACGTTAGCTCGAGGGTAGTTGCTTAGTGTAGGTGTTCTTGTCATTCTCTCGGGGTGTAACGGAACAAGTTCTCCGTTGCTACTTGAGATTATCGTACGAGCTACGTCTCGCTTTTATCTTTTCGTTTCCGCATTTTGATTCTTATCATCTTGGTATCAGAGCAAGGCTCGGGTTTTGTTTCTACAAACCCCCGACCCTTGATTCTTCGTGCCTAGGTCGATTCCTATCTTTATTTTCTTGTTCTTGTTATTGAAAGAAGAAAATTACAAAAAAATTGAAAAATTGAAAATCTAAAAATTTGGTGTAACTTGTTGGTTTGAGTGATTCATGATATGGGTGTTATAAATTCTTGATCGTTATTGAATTCCCGTCGTTTGGATACCAAAAACACTTGGATTGGAGAAGATTGAAAATCAAAACCCCAAAACCCCTTAAAACCCTTGATGAACTTGTTCTTGATGACTTTTGATTGATTCTTGGGTTGGATTGATATTGGATTGAGATTTGATATTGGGGTTTGATCCTTGTGTGTTTCCCGTTCTTTTGGTACCTTAAACACCCAATTTGGAGTTGTATTGCATGAATTGAGAATTTGAAACCCTTTGAAAATTTGAAAATTTTAAACCCTAGCTTTGAAGAAGACGATCATGGTGGATTGCTTGATTTTGATTGGGGTTTGATAAAAGTTATTGGGGTTTGATCTTTGTGACTAATACAACATTTGGGTACCTTTGAATTGCTAAAACAACGCTTGAATAGTTGGATTTGTGGGTGAAAAATCAACAAAACGCGAAGTGAACTGTGCTGGAACACAGCAGGAGGCGGAGCGCCTAACAAAGAGGCGGAGCACCTCCCACTGGTGAGCTTGCAGGATTTTCTCTGAGGCGGAGCGCCTCCCTGAGAGGGCGGAGCGCCTCTCACCTGCACTATCCCCAGGGCGGACCGCCCACTAGCTGAGGCGGGGCGCCTACTTCCTGAAACTTGGGAATTGGGTAGAAACTTCTAGGATTCCTTGTTTTGTTGTTTGCATTGCTTCTAATTGGTACTATTAGAGTATAATCCTACTTGATTAGTACTAATTACTTCGAGCTACTAGGAACATCGTGCCTTAGGAAGGAGACTAGAATTCCAAGAAGATTCATAGTTTCTTTTTGACTCAAGTCCTTTTACTTCAAAGTGCCTAGCGTTTATCGAGTCCCATTAACTCCACTCACCCCGGAGTGTGCTTGACTCGTGGATAGTTTGGTTGAGTAGAGGGATTGTTAGTCATCTACGGGAAGCTTTGGAATTACAAGTCGAGTGAAATATCCACCGCCACCCAAAAGAGTGATCCGAGTGAACACAAGTGAGGGAGCGAGTGAGGTGTTTTAACTAACGCTTGTTTCTTTTCTTTGTAGGTACAATGGCCAACGAGGGTCAAGATTTCATCAAGGAGGCCTTGGCTAGCCTTCTTGCCAAGATGGATGTCATGACTCAAAGGATTGAGTCACTTGAAAAGGGTGCCTCAAGTACCCAAGGAGACCAAGGGACCCCGAGTGTCCCAATTGAAAAGGGGACCCCGAGTGTCCAAATTGAGGCCGGTGAAGGCTCGAGTAGCCCTACCTTTACCCCGGAGCAAGTTGTTGAACTTCTCAATCAACAACGGGTAAAGGAAGATCGAGAAAGAATTGAACGAACGGGCATTCCCCGTATCTTGGATAATCCCCCAAGAGACAACCCATTACCAAGACCCATCCGAAATGTGCAACCTCTTGAGCAAGTCGATGAAGCTCAAGAAGGGGAGGAAGCCGAGTATGGTGATGATATGTATGGGCTTGATGACCACTTTCAACCGAGACGTGGTATGAATTGGGGTCGTAATGTGGATCGAGGTAGGGGCCGAGGTCGAGGGCCACCTATGGGATTTGTTGGAGGGAATGCGAGAAGGGAGTATGGTGTGAATGAAGACCACTATGGGGGCCAACCGGAGCCATTCCGTGGGGGTCGTGACAACAACAACAATCTTAATAGTGTGAAGATTACTATTCCTCCTTTCAAAGGGAGTAGTGATCCGGTGGAGTACCTTGATTGGAAGTTGTCCATGGAACGTATATTTGACACCAATGACATGCCCGAATTGAAGAAGACTAAGTATGCTATCTCTACCTTTGAGTCCTTTGCTTCTACATGGTGGGAGTCGGTAAAGAGGAATAGAAGGAGGATGGGGATGGTTCTTAATCTTACTTGGGACGAGTTGATCCGTGTGATGGATGAAAAGTACTTGACTAAACAACACCGAGTGGACCAACAAAAGCGTCTCTATGAATTGAAACAAGGTTCCAAGTCGGTTGGGGAATACTTCAATGAGTTTGAACAAGTCCGGATGACTCTAGACTTGGATGATGAAGACAATGAGACGGCCATGATCCGTTTTAAAGGGGGCTTGAACCGAGACATAGCTTCACAATTGAAGTTCCACAAATATGATGATCATTATAAGCTATGTGAAGATGCGGTTGAGGCCGAGAAATGGCTCAAAGAGGAGAAATCCCTTCGCTACAAGAGTAGCACTACTACCTCAACAAGCAAACCGAAGGATTGGAAGCCTCCTACCACAAATGCAAGGTTCCCAAGTGCAAGTGGAACAAGTGGTGCGAATGCCACCAAGGATGTGAAAAAGCCGTATGAGAAGAACACATCTAATGTGGGAGGTAACTCTAAAACTCAATTGAATGCTCCTACTTCTTCTTCAATGCAATGCCACAAGTGCAAGGGATATGGTCACTTTGCTAGGGAATGTCCTACAAAGAGAACCATGATTGTTGTTGGCAATGATGCCTATGAGAAAGAGAGTGAATCGGAAGATGAGGGAGTAGAGAAAGAAGAGGGAGATGAGGGAGTAGAGGAGAATGATTTGCTTGATGACACGGGGGAAGAGGAGGATTTTCACACTTTCTTAGTTGTGAGAAGGAGCCTAGGGGTCATGATTGTGGAAGATAGTGAAACCTTGCAAAGGGAAAATCTATTCCATGCTAGGTGCCGAGTCAAAGATGTCGTTTGCTCTATGATAATTGATTCCGGAAGTTGTGCAAATGTAGTGAGTCAATCACTTGTGTCTCAATTGAAGTTGACGGCCATAAAGCATCCTAAGCCTTACCGGTTACAATGGCTAAGCGAATGTGGGGAGCTTAAAGTGGTCAAGCAAGTGATGATTCGATTCAAAATGGGGAGTTATGTAGATGAGCATTTGTTTGACGTTGTGCCCATGCAAGCGTGCCACCTACTCTTAGGGAGGCCTTGGCAATTTGATAGGCAAGTGGTGCATGACGGTCGTGTCAATACTTACACGGTCAAACATGAAGGGAAGAGATATGTACTTAAACCTCTCACTCCTAAGCAAGTGAGTGAAGACTACAAGAGAATGAAGGAGTTGAGAGAGGTGGCAAAGGCTAAGTCAATCATTGAGACTAGTCCTTTGTCCAAAAGTATGGTGGCAATCCCACCAACATCATCTACCGGAGGCATTTGTGCCATGATGCAACCGGGCGAGCTCTTAAGAGGAAATGATGGCAACAAGCTTCTCATATACCTAGTGCACAAAGGTATGGTTCTAAACTCTAATTATGATGTTTCTCCTAGTCCTTTGCCTAGTGCTTTGAAAAATGTTTTGGAGAATTTTGGGGACATGTTCCCGGATGAGATGCCCGATGGCTTACCTCCCTTGAGGGGTATTGAACATCAAATCGATTTTATTCCGGGCTCTCAAATCCCGAACAAGCCGGCTTATAGAAGCAATCCCGAGGATACGAGGGAGTTGCAAAAACAAGTTGATGACTTGCTTTCAAAAGGCTTAGTGAGGGAAAGTTTGAGTCCTTGTGCCGTTCCGGTCATTCTTGTCCCAAAGAAGGACGGCACTTGGAGAATGTGCGTAGATTGCCGAGCCGTGAATAAGATAACGATCAAGTATCGTCACCCTATTCCACGACTTGATGATATGTTGGATGAATTGAGTGGGTCGTGTGTCTTTTCCAAAATCGACCTTAGGTCCGGCTACCATCAAATCCGGATGAAACCCGGGGATGAATGGAAAACCGCATTCAAGACCAAATTTGGTCTCTATGAATGGTTGGTTATGCCTTTCGGGCTATCCAACGCACCTAGCACTTTCATGCGACTCATGAATCATGTTTTGAAGTCTTTTATCAACAAGTTTGTCGTTGTCTATTTTGATGATATCTTGATCTATAGTAGGACAATTGATGAACATGTTGACCACCTAAGGCAAGTGCTTGAAGCTTTGAGAGCCGAAAAGCTCTATGCAAATTTCAAAAAGTGTGCCTTTGGTGTGGAGAAGGTTGTCTTTCTTGGGTTTGTTGTAAGTGCCCAAGGAGTGGAGGTGGATGAGTCTAAGGTAGAGGCCATACGTGATTGGCCTACTCCTACTACCGTGACTCAAGTGAGGAGCTTTCATGGTCTCGCAAGCTTTTATAGGCGATTTGTGAGGGACTTTAGCTCCATTGCCGCTCCACTCACCGAATTGGTGAAGAAAGACCAACCGTTTGTTTGGGGAGAGCCTCAAGAGAAGGCCTTCCATGAATTGAAAAGTAGGTTGAGTACCGCCCCGCTATTACAATTGCCCGACTTCGGGAAGGCATTTGAGGTTGAGTGTGATGCCTCGGGGGTGGGAATTGGTGGTGTATTAATGCAAGATAGCAAACCCATCGCCTACTTTAGTGAAAAGTTGAAAGGGGCCTCCTTGAATTATTCGACATATGACAAGGAGTTGTATGCCCTTGTGAGAGCCCTTGCCCATTGGCAACACTATCTTTGGCCTCGTGAGTTTGTAATCAAGAGTGACCATGAGTCACTCAAGCATTTGAGAGGCCAAGAGAAGCTCAATAAGAGACATGCCAAGTGGGTTGAATTCATTGAGTCTTTTCCCTATGTGATCCAATACAAGAAAGGGAAAGACAATGTCGTGGCGGATGCGCTTTCAAGAAAGTTTGCTCTAGCCACCACTCTCACCTCTAAGCTCATGGGCTTTGAGAGCATTAAATTGATGTATGCTCATGACCCGAAGCTAAAGAGTGTCCATGACACTCTAGAGAAAGGGGAGAGAGTTGACAAATACCAATGGGTTAATGGTTATATCTTCAAAAATGGTAGAGTGTGCATT
Organism: Petunia axillaris subsp. axillaris; assembly: GCA_029990575.1. Lineage (NCBI taxonomy): Eukaryota > Viridiplantae > Streptophyta > Magnoliopsida > Solanales > Solanaceae > Petunia > Petunia axillaris. Next base: position 165,589,742 of record JARKNS010000008.1, read on the forward strand.
CCGGAGTCCTCTTGGAGAGAGTTGCTTGTGCATGAAGCACATTGCGGGGGACTCATGGGACATTTTGGCACAAGAAAGACTTTGGCCATTCTTCAAGAACAATTCTATTGGCCAAAGATGAGGGTGCATGTGGAGAAGTTTTGCACTAATTGCCTTGATTGCAAACGTGCCAAATCTAAAGCCCACCCTCATGGGTTGTATACCCCACTCCCCGTACCTACTAGTCCGTGGTTGGATATCTCAATGGATTTTGTGATGGGATTACCAAGGACTAGAGGGGGCCATGATAGCATTTATGTTGTTGTGGATAGGTTCTCCAAAATGGCTCATTTCATTCCATGCAAGAAATGTGATGATGCACAACATGTGGCAACTTTGTTTATTGAAAATGTTTTGAAGTTGCATGGTGTGCCTCAAACCATAGTGAGTGATAGGGACACTAAGTTCCTAAGTCATTTTTGGAGGTGTTTATGGGGTGCTTTAGGCACCAAGCTCTTGTTCTCCACGTCCCACCACCCCCAAACCGATGGGCAAACGGAAGTGGTAAACCGAACCTTGGGAGCTCTTCTTAGAGCCATGACTCGAGGTAAGGCCGGGACTTGGATTGATCGTCTACCTCTTATGGAGTTTGCCTACAATCGCACATTGCATAGCATGATAGGCATGACTCCATTCGAGTGTGTTTATGGATTTAACCCCTTGATTCCCCTTGATCTAACCCCTTTGCCAAGGGAAATGGTTGTTAATTTTGAAGGTAAAGCTAGAGCCAAGGCTTTGGTTGAGCTCCATGCAAAGGCGAAGAAGAACTTGGAGGAAACTTATGCTAAGGTTGCCTCCAAGAAAAACAAAGGCCGCAAGAAGGTGGAACTCAAGAAGGGTGACTATGTTTGGGTGCACTTCCGGAAAGAAAGGTTTCCAAACCTAAGGAAAGGGAAGTTGGCACCCCGGGGAGATGGACCATTCCAAGTGCTCTCGAAGATAAACAACAATGCCTATGTGGTCGACTTGCCAAGTGAGTATCAAGTTTCTAATACTTTCAATGTTTGTGACTTGGTTCCTTTGGATGTAGGTAATGAAGAGGTCGTGCATGATGATGAAGAGGTTGTGGATGATGCTTCGATTTCGAGGACGAAATCCTCTCAAGAAGGGGAGGATGATAAGACCCAAACCCCCTCAAGACCCTTCACTCGGAGTCAAGCCAAGTTGATCCAAGATGCTCACCTTTACTTAGTGTGGAAGGGTATGGAAGAAGGCCCCGAGAGCAACTTGAAGACCATGCTTTGGTGTACCATGGAGGGAGGACCCTCTAGGATACTTGGAGAGGCCCAAGAGACCCAAAATGAGACATCCCAAGGGGCTCCAGAACAAGGCGGAGCGCCTCCCAGCTGAGGCGGGGCGCCTCCCAAAATCCAGAGGCATGAAAGGCTCAGGGCGGACCGCCTCCCAGCCTAGGCGGACCGCCTCCCTCAGATCCAGAGAATTGAAGACTGCTGGGCGGCCGCCTCTCCCTACTAGGCGGACCGCCTACCCCTGTGACGCGCATGCGGGATTTTTAATGACTTTTGTTTGAACTTCCAACTTTAGCCCTGCGTGGCCTTATTTGTTTTAACCCACTTTGGGGGTATTTTAGACCTTTTATTTAGACCTAAGTGAAGCCTATAAATACTTCACTTAGCCTCTTTAAATCACTAGCTAACTTTTGATGATTGAACAAACACTTGTGTTGAGAGTTGAACTCTTGGAATGAATGAATGAAACCTTGATGGGACTTGTTCTTCCTCTAGCGGATCTAGATGAATTCCAATCCCCCCCGATCATTCTACTTGCGTGCTCACGTTAGCTCGAGGGTAGTTGCTTAGTGTAGGTGTTCTTGTCATTCTCTCGGGGTGTAACGGAACAAGTTCTCCGTTGCTACTTGAGATTATCGTACGAGCTACGTCTCGCTTTTATCTTTTCGTTTCCGCATTTTGATTCTTATCACCGGTCATGTGATTTGACGCCCCCGTGTCAATAATCCACGAAGGATGAGTTTTCTTACCGATCGATGGTTCACTTGTGCTTGCCTTCTCCTTTTTCAGCAAATCGAACAGCATATGCAACTGATCACCTGTTATTCCGGACAGGTTAGTCTGTCCGGGCACACTCATGTGTCCGTTTTCTCCATTCTCGAGCTCAGCTTGAGCAGCATTTGCTCGATTATTGCCACGTCCCCGACCAGCATTTGAACCAAACGGTTGATGTCCACGACCTCTTCCACCTTTGTTACCTTCAGCTCTTCCTCTACCACGTCCTCCATTCGAAGTGCCTTGCTTCGGATAATGCACCCACCCCTCCGGATAGCCAATGACTTCATAGCAGCGTTCCGGAGGATGTCCTCCTCGATCACACAAGTGACACTCCTTATAGCCTGTCTTCGGCGGTTGTGATCGTTGTGCAGCAAACGCCGTCACCTCCCCTCGTTCTTCCTGAGTTCGTGCCATCCCTTTGACCCGTTCATCTTGGATTACCTTTTGGTAGACTTGATTCATCGATGGCAACGGCTCCTGAGCCAAGAGATTGGAACGGACAGTTCCATAAAGACTTTCATCCAAGTCCATAAGGAATAAGTGAACCCTATCTTCTTCCCTTTTCTTCTCCAGTGCAACCGTTAGATTGCAAGTGCAGTTTCCACACGAGCAAGTTGGAAACTTATCACAATTTCCTAGTTCTTCCCACAACATAGCCATTTTTCCATAGTAGGCAGCAACAGTTAATCCCTTTTGCTTACAACCGGCCAAAGCCGCTTTTAATTCCTGAATCCGAGGTCCGTTTCCCACGGAGAAACGTTCTCGAATACTCTCCCACAGATCTTTCGCTACTTCCATGTGCGATATGGTGGTCCGAAGAGTAGGCTCGATCGAATTCCTAATCCATGACACTAGAAGAGAATTGATAGTCCACCAATCCTCATAATCAATCGACTTTTCATCGGGCATCTTGATCGATCCGTCAACAAAACCAAACTTCTTCCTTGCACGCAGCGCCGTTCTAACCGACTGCGCCCATTCCTCATAGTTTTCACCGGTCAACTGTACCTGTGTGATAATCAAACCAGGATTATCATTCGAAGTGATATCGTACTGAGAGATTGTCTTCCGTACGGCTGCAACATCACCTTTTGGAGCCTCCATTACTTTTCTACTTGAAGAGTTTCACGATGGCTCTGATACCATGTAAAACCGAACACACTCACACGAGAGAAATAATATTTGGGTGAAAACTCTTGCTTTCATTGATGGGGGGAGTCCCCTATTTATACAAAAGAAACCTAGAGAAAACCTAACCCTAAACCTAACTTAGGGACCAAGTAAACCTAACGGGCTTGGCCCACTATACAATTTACATAACTAATCTATTTACCATAATCTATTTACAATATATCACAATAAGAATACAATATTCTTATGTTTTAACTTCGTGGGTATATATATATATATATATATATATATATATATATATATATATATATATATATATATATATATATATATATGCACTCAATATATTTGTAATTCAGCTTTAGGGTTTATATTTAATTATAATATTGATTGAAATGTTAGACTTTTTATGAATTGCGAAAAGGTCATACATACAAAGGTAACACTATTCATTTGAAGTATTAATTTAATCACCACCTGGAGTGAGTGAATAAAGCCGAGTCAATCTTTTTCTCTTTTTGTTTGCCGCTAATTGTAAGACATTATGCAAGTTTGAGATTGAATTTGAATCAAGTTGTTAATTAGCCATGAGTTAGAGTAATAACATCTAAAAATCATATATAAGTAAATCAAACATCAGCAAATGAGAACATTTTTGGTTAATTACTTGAATTTGCAGTTTCCTTTTATTAACGAAATGTTTAAGTGGAACGCTGCATCATCTTGAGGATAAGGTTAGACTGAGTTATATTTAAACTTAGCCAATTTCCGCCAAGGTTTATATGGATATAATATGTAACTAGTCAAATTGATGTTAACTACAGGTATTAGTCATTTCCTTTTAATCAAATTTATTGACAAGTTGCCATTAATTTTTTTGGTAAGTTGACACTTGAAAAATCAACTCGAGTTACCTACTCAAGAACGTTTCATTTCATGGCTGCTAATAATTTTATCACGGGACAAGAAACCTAGTCAATTTCTCTTTAAAAAAGATTTAATTGCAACTATATATTTTTAAGATACATTGCACTTTATGGACGTCCATTATGAGTTCCATCCGAGTATCCTAATAGTTTTAATAAAGAAAAAGTTGATTATTTACAATTTGGATTTTTTTAATTAATTGTATATGTGAGGACAATACACAATATTGAAGATGAAACAGATCAAGTATGAGTTATTCCATCCGAAGAGCCTAATAAAATTAGTAAAACAAAGGTCAATCAATTACAATTTGCATATTTTTTGGCACTGTAAAGGACATTACAATTTCGAAAATGGAAATCTACTATGAGTTATTCCATTTGAAACTCCTAATAGAATTAAGGACACAACACAATTTTGCGAATGGTCATCTAACATGAGTTATTCCTTCGAAGACTAATTAAATAATTTATAAAAAAGTTTAATTAATTACATTTTGACGTTTTTGGGATATATATTACATCAATCAAGGTTAACGCCTAATTGAACTGGTCACATCATCTTGGCGAATAAAGTTTGAAGCTCTTTGCTTTTAATGTTGAAGTGGTCTGAGACTTTGGATTAGTGTTAGCTTTTATTTGTGAGCTCTGTCTAGTCGTTGTTACAAATAAATCACGAATAAATCGGGGAATTTAAATACGATTACTACACAGAGCCGGAAGATGAAGGAAGAAAGAAGGTAACAATATGGGAAATTGAATCCACACCTATAATGTAAAAGTTCAGATAACCAACTAATTAGATTTATGGACTTCAAAGAATATTCTAAAACTGTCAAATTTTAAAGAATCGCAATAATATGTGATATATTACGGATGATTTTTCAGCTATCATATTAACACTTTTAATACGGAGATTTTTCGTGTTGTGAAACCGCCAAATATGTTTACATCAAATGAGAATTCGTCTACCGCTGTTAATGGTTCGATTCGGTCAGTTATTTTGAAAATTTTGTACCATACTAATTTTTCGGTTATTTATATCTAGAAAAATTTACACCATATAACTACCCTAATAGCTTAATTACAAAACATAACGATACTTTTTGAATATTTACAATACATAACGATACTTTTCCCTAATTACCCCACATAACAATTTTATCATTTTCCCTCTCCCAAACATTAAACCCTAATTTCCTCTCTTCTCTCTCCTTCTCTCCCTCCTCCACCATTCCCCACCCATCGCCGCCCCTCCTCCACCATCCCCCACCCATCGCCGCCCCTCCCCCTTCCCCTCTCTCGCTGTTCCAGGCCGGATCTGCTGCCCTCGTCTCTGTTGCGGCGCTGCTGCCGCCGTAGTGCAGCGGCGCTGCCCCTCGCGGCGGCGCTGCTGCACTGTGGTGGCAAGCAGCCCCGATACGTGTGTTTTTGGTGTTTTTCCGGTGAGTTTTCCCCGATCTGCTCCCCTTCTTCTTCTTTTTTTTTTCCCTTTTTGTATGTGTATATATATGTATGTTAATGTATATATTTGTATTTTGTATATAAATTCGTATTTATCTTTGTATATTTTTGTATTTTGTATATAAATGTCTATATTCACCCCTTTTTGTATGTGTATGTGTTTGTATATATGTGTATGTGTTGTATGTTTGTGTAGAATGGATAGTTATTTGTATTTTGTGTTTTTTGTATTTTTGTGTATGTGCAGTGTATATCTTTTGTATGTTTGTGTATATTTGGTTGTGTATAGTTTCAAAACAGTAAATTTTTAAAGTTTTGGAATGTATATATTTGTATTTTTGAATGTTACATATTGTAGATCTTAAAAAAAAAAAAAAAAAAAGTTTCCGGTGGTAGCAGCGGCTCCGGCGGCGGCTTTCCGATGGTCAGCGGTGGCTGGCCGGCGCTGGTGAGTGGTGGCAACACCTCCAGGCAGTGTTGGGTGGGTGTTGGGTGGGAGAAAGCAAGGAAGAAGGAGATGAAACCATAAATTGTAGGTTTTGTTGAAATTTGTATATGGAATGTGAAAAAACTATTGTTATAATGTGTAAAGTTATAAAGTATTGTTATTTTTTGTAAATATGGTGTTAGGGTTGTATATTTGTGTAAATCTCCCCTATATCTATAATCAAAATTTGAATTTTCGAAATCGTCCCAACAATATCGGTTTTCTTCGATTTCGGCACGGTTCGGTTAATTTTTGATTTTTTTTAATGAATATTATCCAAAACTATCATACAAATTAAACAAAATTGTATTTTTGACATACAAGACAACAACATTGAAAAATATGTATTAATTAATTACTTTCAGTAAAAAACTTATACTGTTGTAGTGACTAAAATAAAATATAAATTTCATCTTACAAGTAAATAAAATTAGAGACAATAATGAGATCACATTCAATCAAATATTTGGTGATAGGTGCCTAAAATAATTATTCCACAACTAGAAAAACGTATTTTTCGGACAAACGATAGAGACGGCTAGCCGTCCCTAAATACTGTTTACGGACGGGCTATGCAACGGCATAGTCTGTCCGTATATCGCTCGACACTAGACTCCTAGCGACGGGCAGCCGTCCGAGATGTGCGGCGGCTAGTCCTCCCAACGCGTTGAAATCTGAAATATATTTTTTCGATTAGGGAGGGCTGGCCGTCGCTGTGTGTTAATTTTTTGTCAATCTGGGACGCTTAGTCATCCTAAACTAAAAAAAAGCTGAATTTTTTTTTTTGGTTTAGGGACGGCTATGTTGACATTTTTTGTTTTCTAGAGACGGCTAGCCATCGCTGGTTTTATTAAGCCTGTACAATAAATTGTTAAAAAATAGATACATGCCTGCCAAAAACCAATACATATTCATATACACAGCTGTCCGAATAGCTTACTAAACTAAAATACACAAACAAAACTAAAACTGGATAACAATAAACCTTAACAAACTAAACATAAAGTCCTAACAATAAACCTTAACAAACCAAACATAAAGTCTCACAACGGATCATAAACGGGGACGGGATAAAACTCACAAGTCTAAACCACTAGAACATAAAGTTTTAAACTACAAGTCTCACAACAAGGACGAGATAAAAACAAAGTCTAGGACATAAAGTTTTAACAAACCAACCATTTACTCGACTTCATCCGAGTCATTACCATCACCGTTTTCCGACATGTACTTTCCATAAAGTTTGCCTCGACCCCTCTTACCTGTAGAAGATATCCCTGTAATGAAAACATTCAACGAAATAATTTGGCATATACATTCTCTATGTTGACACTATGATCAAACTCTCCATGTGCAATCCATACAAAATAATTTGGCATAAAACCTTTAGTATAAAGATGCATTACAACCTCTTTTAGGTTTTTCACATCACAACATTTGCAATCCAAACAAGGACATTTGATATTCCCCTCCCTTATATATTCAGAAAGCATTTTAGCTTTGGCAACAAACTCTGCAACCCCATCTATAAAAAATTTCCTCAACCCCCGACGTCCCGGGTTATTCCTATTATACATCCAACTACGATTTTCATGATGACGTTCCATCTACACAAATAACACATAGTGGAATATTAAGAAAAAATCCCAACCATCCTAATATATTTATAATATTTCATACAATAAAATAAGCTCAAACCCCTATTACATTTTACATCAAGATTCAATTATTATTTATGTTTAATGATTCAATTCTTCAAATGTATATATACACATGCTTATATTTAGTCAATGCATATTTGTTTTGAGCACTAAAATCATACAAATGCTAAAACCTAAAATACAACATTCTATAAACACATAAAATAATCCGAACACTAAAAATAATGGGGATTTACTATATTCTCTAAACACTAAAATTCTTTACATATTCTCTAAACTCTAAAATCATACAAATACTAAAACCTAAAATACTACATTCTCTAAACACATAAATTTATTTAAATACTTAAAAAAATGAGGATAAAATACCTCTTTTGGAACTGAAATTAACCTTGGACCGCTACCTTGATCCGTTCCCACTGAAATTTTGAAAAAACAAAAAAGATTAGTAACCCGTTAAATGCCTAAACCCGAAAAAAGAAAAAAAATATAACAAACTTACGGATTTAAATGGGAATGACGGATTTCAATGGAGAAATGGAGATTTTGAAGAAATGAGGAAATGGGAAAATGGAGATTTGCGTTTTTGGGGAAGAAGAGGAAATGGGAAAATGGGGAATGAGCTCGTTACATCTTGCTGGATCTGTTTTGTTGAAACATATCGGTTGCAGCAACGGCTAGCCGTCTCTAAGTGTTTAATTTTTAATTTAACGGAAAGATATACGGACGGCTAGCCGTCTCTAAGAAAATAGAGACGGCTAGCTATCTGTAGTTCTGTAATTTTTTATTTAACGGAGGTTATACAGACGGCTAACCGTCTCTATTCAAATACGGACGGCTAGCCGTCTCTACCCTTCCATCCCTAAATTGTGTTTCTCTAGTAGTGTTCATTACAATATGTGCTAGTGGGTAGTGAACCACTTTAAAAGCTAAGTTTCGAAACAAATTATAAGATTAGGTAAGAATGAATAAATAAAAAGCTAGAAAATCGTTCACATTATATATCAACTGTTAAACTCACGTATATATACTTTTTTAAAAAGATATTTGATTATATCTAATAATTTGTCCTATACAAATCAAAGTTCAAAATAAATATAAATCGCCATTAATCTAAAAAGATATTAAACCTTCACCTAAAATGAATAAAATTTACAAGACGAATGCCTCAAAGACCTTCTACCATAAACCATCACTTTTGCAAGAACTAATGGAGTTAGGAATCTAATATTGATGAAAGCACAGGACCATTAAAGCATGTTAGTTTGAACTTTCAGCAATAGTACTGGTACTATTACAGTAGGTTGGAATGTTGGACATTATTGATTTCACCTTAAGAATAAAGGGTAAAAAGATCTATGGTTGTTGTTTTAGACTTAATTAAATTATATATAGTTATACATATAATAACTTATATGAAGTATATTTTATACATATAAATTTATTCGGTTTAATTTGATATTTTTTTAATTTTATTTTATAAAATAAAAATTTAACCTAATAATCGGTACGCTTATGACTTTATATAAGAACCTACGATTTATTGTAAAGAACCTAAAGTACTGTACTGTACGGTACGGTTCGGTAGGTTATAATCACTTTTTAAAAATCTATTAACACCCCTAAACTCGTCCAAGATTCGAAATATGGTTCCCGCAAAATACCCCTTCCTTTACTTTATAAGGGTTCCAGCAGCACTATCAATTAATTTCTTTTCGCCAAAAGAAAAAAGGAAAAAGAAAAAGCATTACTTTTCACATGCATAGTCACTTAAAAATTTGTATAGTACTTGGATCTTTCCATAGAAAAAAAATTGGCAGAATCTCCTTCTTATCTCGAACAGATAGGCCATATTCCGTGTAAAATGCTGTAATTTGTATCTTTTCATTTGGAATTTCGATTCTCCCTGATCATACACTTAAGCTAATGAAGTTATGCAAATTGCTAATGCGGTGCGCCAAAGTTGACCCAATAATTACAAGTAAATCGACGTCCCAATGTTAGATAGAAACAAGTAAATGTTTTCACTGATATTATAGTTGAAGAACTGATCGAGCATTTGAAACTGAAACTTGTAGCTACAAAAAAGTCGTAGTGAACGTAAAATAAGTGACACGTGGGCTTTTTTATCTATGTTGAGTTTCCGAATAATCAAGTTATGCGCACGATAGTTAATATGAACTTTTATTGTGTACTAGTACTTAATTAATTTGGAATTAAACATTAGAATTACTAATACAGAGAAGTGATATAACTACAACTTTACAAGATAGAGTATAAATTCCTTGTGCTTGACATGGGGTACCACCCCCATCTTCATCATCTCTCTATCTCTCACACACACACATACCCACCAGCTTTACAATTCATCGATTACATGCAATGACAAAAATGAAAAGGGCAATTCTTTTAATAGGTGTATTGGGTTAAATCCGTCATCACCAAAGTTGGTGACTAAGCATCCACGTAGGACGACGTATAGACGACACGTGGCTATGAATGGGCATAAAGGCAATGGATAGAATCGAAGATGGACAACTATAACGGACAGATGAACAGTCACCACGGCCAGAATAGTCGCAACTCGTCATCAAGACAATTCAAAATAGAAGTCTTATCCTTAAGCAACGTAACTGCTCGATTAAGGAGTTACAACTGCTCGCGAACGGACGTTTAGTTATCTATATATTGTAATTTAAGTCACAAGCATTGTATCTAATTCTTCTCTGAACATACATCTGTATTCCAGCTATTAGTTAATGCCCGATTCTTTACCTTCTGTCAATACTTATTACTACTACTCATAATCAAGTGATCTCATTTATTGTTCCGCTGCTTAAATATCATAAAGAGTACGAGGAAGGAAGTTTGATCAAGTCTATACGGCCTGAACACGGTTCCTTTTATTTAAATCTTCATTTATTACATCGCATTAATTGTGTCTTTATTTCTTTATATTTACTATAGTCATTTAGATCTTTTTCACATTAGGCATTTAATCTTGATTATTGATCGTGACTCCGCTTTATAAATTTAATTGTGACTTAACCTAATAAACGAAATTACGGTTAAACAATTTGGCGACCACAGTGGGAGCCGGTCAATAACTTCCGTAGGTTAATTGCTTATCGCATTTTATTCTTTATTCGCTTTCTTCTTGCTCGTTGGCTCTCCTCGTTTTCTTTTTGTCAAAATGGCAGATAACAACTCACACAACAGCGCTCCCATTGACGGGCAACAAGACCTTAACGCTGCGGAGCAAATAGACTTGAATCTGGCCGGGAACGAGCAGCGAGATATTATTCCTGCAGACGACGACGTAATCCCCATTGCAGAGGACGAGAACGTGCTCCCAGCAGAACAGGAAAACGAGCACAGCCAGCAGGGTAGCAGAAATAGCCGCCCTCCTGGCCGAGGAAACTTCGATCAAGGGTCTGGAGGACCTAGAAGACCCAATGGTCCTGGGAATTCGAGGAATTCTCAAGACGTTGTCCTTGAATTCATACGGCAACAGGCTGAAGTCAACAGGCAAATACGGGAAGCTATCGACAGCCTACGAGGACAAACCCTGCCAAACGCAGGAAATCCACCCATTGGACGTCCAAGGAATGCTTCACCGTCCCATGCCTCGAGACGCGCTGAAAATCAGAATGCAGGATCAGCGGTGCCAACGGAAATGAGCGAGGTCATGGAAGCCCTCACCAGGCAGTTCAAAGAGAGCCAGGAGGCCCTACAGCGCTCTCTTCATGAGAGGATTGATCAAATCCCTGGCGCACCACCCACTTTGAAGAAAGTTGACGTTCAACGGTATACTCAAAGGCCTTGGAAGAAAGAAGCAGCACCAAAGGCAATACCCAAAACATTCAAAATGCCAAACATACCAAGATACCGGGGAACAACTGACCCCAACGACCACTTGATGATGTTTAGCAATTTCATAAAGGCAAGCGACCTCACCGATGAGGAGATCGAGTCAGTACAATTGAAGAAGTTCGTAGAAACCTTGGCAGATGGCGCTCTACGATGGTATTCAATGCTGCCACCAAATTCAATAGGATCTTTTTCCGAGATGGCGGAGTTATTTGTCAAAGCACACACAGGCGCTCAGAAAACAGAAACAAGAGTTGAAGACATCTTTGAAATCAAACAACTGCCCGGGGAGTCTCTCCGGAAGTATGTGGATCGCTTTCAGCGTGAACGTATGTTGCTACCCAAAGTTCCAGATCGATGGGCGGTTATTGCATTCACTAACAGCTTGGACGTCAAGAGTTCTGAAGCGACCAGACGATTGTATGAATCCCTGCGAGAATATCCTGCAGCAAACTGGTCGGATGTCTACAATCGTTATAATTCAAAGGTACGTATAGACGAAGATAAATTGATTGGCACAGGTGCCCGGGGACGGAGCCAAATTCGCACCAATGGCACTGGGGGAAAGATCGAGACAGATAAACCAGACGCACGGCACGAGCCATATCCCAATCGGTCGCGTAACAACTCAAATGGACGCGGTCGTAACAACAAAGGCCTTGCAAGGGGCAATGATTCCGCTTCAACTTCTAGTGGACTTCCAACCCTGCCCGTTTTCAATATCGGAGCAGTTGAACTTGTAGCAGTGCTTGAGGGGATGAGCGACAAGGTCAAATGGCCTAAGGATATGAAGGGTGACCCCAGCAAGCGCAACAAAAACTTGTGGTGCGAATTCCATCGCGATCATGGCCACACAACGGATGACTGCAAGGCTCTAAGGTACGAGGTCGCTAACTTATTGAAACAGGGCTATCTCAAGGAGTACTTGACAGAAAAAGGAAAACAAACCCACGCAAAGGCCCAGCAAAATAAATCAGAACCTCCCCGAGCATCATCTCCAAAAATGACAGTCAACGTCATCTCTGGTGGTATTGAGGTTGATGCAGTCACGTACACAGCAAAGAAATACGCCAAAGTATCTATTACAAAGACCAAACGACCACGACTTGAGGATACAATAACTTTTGAAGAAACAGATGCAGATGGCTTGCAATTTCCTCATATGGACGCTTTTGTGATAACATTACGAGTGGAAGAGTTTGATGTCAAAAGAGTACTCGTTGATCCAGGCAGTTCAGCGAACATCATATTATCTCGGGTCGTGCAGGAGTTCAAACTATACAATGAGATTGTACCAATTTCTCGTGTTCTCTCAGGATTTAACAATTCCAGCGAGAAGACGTTGGGAGAAATTACTTTGACGACCCTGGTCGAAGGCGTTATGAGACGAACAACGTTTCATGTCATTGATGGGGATATGGCTTACAACATAATCCTTGGGAGGCCATGGATACACAATATGCAAGCAGTCCCGTCAACATATCATCAAGTAATGAAATTCCCTTCAGAGTGGGGAATACGGGAAGTTCGGGGAGAGCAGCGTTGCGCTAGAGATTGCTACTCAGTTGCAGTCAAGCTCCCCGAGGAGGCAAAATAGCAATTAAAGAACCCAGGATCAGAGTCAAACAATGAAGCATCAGACTACCGAGTCCCGGAATTCATATCAAAGTTGGATTCACGGGAAGAGTACGCGCCAACTATTGAAGCTTTAGAACCAGAAGAACTTTTCGATAACATGCCTGAAAGAAAAGTATATTTGGGAGCAGAGTTAAACAAAGACTTACGCAAAGATATCTTGCACTTCCTCAAGGAGCGACACACCACCTTTGCGTGGTCACATGCAGATATGACAGGAATCTCCCAAAAGATTATCTCTCATAAGTTGAACGTGGATCTGTACCATCGCCCGGTAAAGCAAAAGAAACGCCAACAGGGAGCGTTCAGGAACGAGATCATAAATGACGAAGTTGACCGCTTGCTCAAGATTGGCTCCGTCCGAGAAGTCAAGTACCCAGATTGGCTGACCAATGTGGTCGTAGTGGCAAAGAAAAATGGCAAGTGGAGGGTCTGTGTCGACTTCACTGATCTGAACAAAGCCTGCCCGAAAGATTCTTATCCACTACCTCAGATTAACCAACTAATCGATGCGACGGCCGGCACGAAGTACTTACATTCCTTGATGCATATTCAGGCTATAACCAAATCTTAATGGATCCCGACGACCAGGAGAAAACTTCCTTCATTACTTGCCGAGGTACGTATTGCTATAAAGTAATGCCTTTTGGACTTAAAAATGCAGGTGCGACTTACCAACGATTAGTCAACCGGATGTTTCACAACCACATTGGCAAAACCATGGAGGTCTACATCGACGACATGCTGATCAAGTCCAAATGGGCAGAAGATCACTTAGCACATTTGAAGGAGGCCTTTCGAATCCTTGATCAATACAACATGAAACTCAACCCGGAGAAGTGCGCATTTGGAGTGGGTTCAGGGAAATTTCTTGGTTTCATCGTTTCCCAGCGAGGGATCGAGGTAAACCCCGCCCAGATAAAAGCAATAGAAGCCATCACCGACATACTTCATAACAGAAAAGATGTAATGCGGCTAACCGGGAGAGTAGCAGCGCTAAGGAGATTCATTTCTCGCTCATCTGATCGATGCAAAAGCTTCTTCGACGTGCTGAAATAGAACAAGGAGTTCAATTGGACCCCTGAATGTCAGCAAGCACTTAAGGGTTTGAAGCGATACCTGTCAAACCCGCCTTTACTTTCAACGCCCCAACCAGGTGAACAACTATTACTTTACCTGGCCGTGTCTGAGTCTGCGGTAAGTGCAGTTCTGGTTAGAGAAGACAAAGGTAAGCAACTTCCAATTTATTACATTAGCAAATCCTTATTAGATGCTGAAACTCGCTATCAACCTTTGGAGAATGAGGCCGAGTATGAGGTCGTAATTGCAGGATTAAAACTGGCTTGAGATTATGGAGCAGACAGAATCCACCTTAAGAGTGACTCTGCCCTGGTCGTCAATCAAATAACTGGAGGCTTCGTAGCAAGGGAGTCTCGTATGCAGAGGTATCTTGCCCGAGTCACTGGTTTGCTAGCACAATTCGACAATTGGGAAGCCATACAGATTCCACGAGAAGAGAATCACGAGGCTGATGCCTTGGCAAATTTGGGTTCAGTCGCAGAGATTGGAGCAGCAGGTTCAGTGGCCGTGGCTCATCTTCTATGTACAACAATCGATAAAGATGCAATGGAGGTCAACACGACCAGTCTGACTTGGGATTGGAGGAATGAGATAATCAATTATATACTACATGGAACCCTACCATCAGACGTTAAGGCTGCTCGAAAACTGAGGATAAAAGCTGCCAGGTATACAATTATAGATGGTATCCTCTATCGTAAGACTTTTGCAGGCCCACTCGCCAAGTGTCTAGGTCCCAGCCAAACTGAGTATGTGATGAGGGAAGTTCACGAGGGTTGCTGTGGAAATCACTTGGGAGGGAAGGCGCTTGCACGAAAGCTTATATGAGCAGGCTATTATTGGGACAAAATGGAAAAAGATACTAATGAGTTTGTCAAAAAATGTGACAAGTGCCAAAGGTTTGCACATCTCCTCCATCAACCAGTAGAACCCTTGCATTCAATCATCTCCCTGTGGCCGTTTATGAAATGGGGAATGGATATCGTTGGGCCACTACCCACTGCACCTAGAGGGGTACGTTTCTTGTTAATTATTACTGATTATTTTACAAAGTGGGTTGAAGCTGCAGCATATTCAAAGATACGTCAAACGGAAGTAGTTGATTTCCTTTGGCGTTATGTCATTTGTCGCTTCGGAGCACCCAAAGAGATTGTCATGGATAATGGTCCTCAATTCGTTGGTCAGAGGGTCACAAAGTTCCTTGAGGATCTGCATATTAAAAGGATCACTTCTTCCCCATATCACCCAGTGGCAAACGGGCAGGCAGAATCGACCAACAAGATAATAGTGGATTCTCTCAAAAAACGTCTCGAGCAGGCCAAAGGGTGCTGGGTGGAAGAACTCCCCGGGGTTCTTTGGGCATATAGAACAACCACAAAAATGAGCAGTGGGGAGACGCCTTATTCCTTAGTGTATGGTTCTGATGCATTGATTCCAGTCGAAATCGGTGAGCCAAGTCTACGATATGCTCATGCAACTGAAGAATCTAATTCAGTCAACCTCTCCGAGGAATTGGATTTTCTAGAGGAACGTAGAGAATTAGCACTTATACGAGTAGTAGCTCAGAAAGAAAGGATAGAACAATATTATAATCGGGGACTTAGGCTGCGTAACTTTGAAGTCGGGGACTTTGTATTGCGTAGAGTCTCCCAGAATACGCAAGAAGCGAACGTCGGCAAACTTGGTCCAAACTAGGAAGGTCCCTACAAGGTGGTTGCATCCGTTGGTAAGGGTTCATATCGTTTGGCACGACCAGATGGATCGCTTCTACCTAGCAGTTGGAACGTGATTCACCTAAAGAGGTACTACTTCTAAGTAGTACATGGGTTAGTGTTTCTGTCCATCCTCTGTCGCTTACTCGCTATTGTTTTCTTTTAAGTTATTATGTTTTCTTATTTTTGTCTAAATGGTACTAACGATCTTCAAAAGGCCAGATCCGTTTAGCTCAACTGGTAGAGCTCGAAGTCCTCGTGCTTCGCGACTGTGGGTTCAAATCCCACAACGGACACACTCCTCTTTTGGTTATATGTGTTCCTTGATTCAGCGTTTCACCCATTGTCTTTTTATGTCTGAAAGTACGAAATTTCAACATAAAAACAGGGGGGTGGCGAGGGCCCCAGTAGGCCAAAGTCCCGGCTAATATGAGTGATCTTCGAGCAGAGCGAGGTCATGATCATTCGCCAAGTCTACGACTAAGCAGAATCAAGTAAGTTCAATAGAACTATTTTACTTGTGCTACGTCATTGTTACATTTTGCGGCCAGTTGTCGCCCAAATTCTATAACTTTACGACCAAACAATCTTGTGTTTTGGTCATTGGGTTACCTATTCTTTTCAATAGAAATAACAGGGTAAAACCTCAACCTTAACAAAAATTCTTTTTCTGCGAAAACTTTCAATTGTCAAATATGATGAGCAAAGTTTATCGCAAGGCCATCTTATACGGCCAGATTTCATTCATCTTAACTAAGGGCAACTTAACTTGGTTATGATCAAATTTTATTTCAAACATCTGCGCAGATTAACACCAAAAAGGGAACTCAGACACTAGGATTTGAAACATAATTCTGACTTCTGAAAACCTCGTTAAACAACAAATATCAACATCATTCATATAGGCAAGACTTGAGACCAAAAATGGTCATCAAGCCTCGCCAGTCAGACAAAAAACAGTCAAAATATACATTCGATCACGAGTTAGCAATATCCAAAATTAACAACATCCGGTAAATTTATAAGAAGGACTAGATAAGGCGTCAGTCATCATTTTGGCCAGGTTCTCGACCTGATGCACTGGCTCCATCAGTCGGATCCCCACCCAAATCTTCATCTTCATTATCCTCACTGCCTTCATCATCCTCTTCATCATCATCATCATCGTCGGCTCCTACTTCCATGCCCAAGGCCTGCTTGACATCGATGATAGTCGCTATGGTTTGATCGAGGACTGAGTCGACATTAACTTGGCCACGCTGCATTTGGATGAGCAACTTCTTCTTGGCTTCGAGAGCTTCCAGTTTGGAGTCGATTGTATAACGATCCCTCAAATTCGCCAATTCCACCGTCAATAGCTCTTGGATCCTCGCAGATTCCTCAGCCCGATTCTTGGCTTCTTGTAGTTCTCCTCGAGCAGCCTGAGATTCAGCTTCAGCTTTGTTCATATTTCTCAACATCAGGTCGGAAGCATTACGGATGCCTTCCAAAGTGACTTCTTTCACATTAAGCTCATGGGCAAGTTGAGAAATCTGGCTACCTTGTTCATCCATCCTGGCTTTCAGATCTTCAAAGGATAGTGCAAACCTTTCTTTCTCATCCAAAAGACGGTCCCTCTCCTCGAGGAGGGTGTTTATCTTGTCATTAGCCTCAGTGTTGGATTTCTCCAACCTGTCTATCTTATCCTCAAAGAAGCCACGCCTCCCTTCCAGGACCCGCTTCTCCCCGATCAGAGCTTGTTTCTCCTCTTCTAAGGCCTGCTTGTCCTGAAGAGCCTTCAAAAGGTCTTTCTTTAAGCCAAGGACTTGTTCCTGATTGTTCGACCTAGAACGGAACATGATCTCGGCCGCCATCATACTTGCCTGGCAACAAGTGAAAATACACAGATAATCAGAACTAAGGTCTTAATAAAAATAAATGAGTAAAGAGGGAAACATTACCCGAGCAGTATCTTCAGCGATTGCGTAAGCTAGCTGCTCGTCGCTCATGCTGCGCATGTTCCACTCCTCGCGAGGACCGATCAGGTTGGACATCACTTTAACCAAGTGGCCAGGCTTCGTCAGAAAATCTGTGTCCGGGGGAATGGTGAAGTCACACTCCCTCATACACGGCCTGGGCTCCCTCGCTTGTTCAGAAGGATATTGGGGACCAAATTTGTGACGAATACCCTTAACGGAGTACGCCCCAATCCTTCCTCCTAGAGATACTCGCCTAGTAAGCTTTGTGCGAGAGACCTCGATGTCACCTGTCTCATCAGGGTCCAGAGTGTCGCACTCTTGCAGATAAACGGGTGCCATCTCATCACCAGCTAAGTTCATCATGTCCTTGTAGTGAAAGATCTGAGGTTCAGCCTCCCCCTCAGTCTTCCTCCGCTCATCAACCTTCTCATCTTTCTCCTCATCCTCCTCTCTCATCGGCTCTTTGCCAGGTCGCTTGTGGCTGACTTGTTCAGGCTCACCCTGTTGACCACCAACCCGTTCAGGCTCATCTGGCTTTGGGTCCTCGGGGAAGAAGGCAAAACTTTCATGCATTCTTTCTTCCCCTACTTCCCCAGCTCTATCTCCTTCTTCATCACCAACTCGGGGACTCTCCTCGAAAGCGTAAGAAGAGGTCTCTACATCCTTCCTCTTATCACCCCGAAGAGATGCCCTCTTCCTCTGAGTCAGGCTCACATCGGGAGCCTCTGAATCTGAAATGTCAACTATCATAGGCTCAGCAGATTCAGGGGCAGCCGCCGAGCTTTTAACACTCTCTTGCCCAGCCTTGGGCGTATCAGCAGCAGCAACATTGGTTTCAACTGTTTTTTCAGAGGGCTGAGGAGTCTTACGGGTTGTCCTCGTTTTCTTCTTGGGTTTACTCTTTTCAGAGTCAGATTTCTTTCTCTTCAAACTCGCGAGGACCTCCTCACCACCCTCCCTGGCCTTGATAGCTGCAGCGGTTTGGAGAATGGCAGCTGCCTCCTCGTTGATCTCAGCCACGGGGTCAACGGTCACCTCCACAGGAGGAGGAGCAGGAAAGTAACTACCACCAGCACCTAAACCTGAGAGTAAAGTCATATTAATACCATAGTGAGTTCTGCATAAACTAGCAGGAATTTGGGTAATCAGCTTACCATGGGTGCTAGGGTTCGATAAACTTTTTAAAGAAGCATAGTAAGGCCACTGCCTCTGCTCGTGAGTGAAATCTGCCAAAATAGGTTCAACCCAAGCGGACAGTTCCTCCTCGGAAATCATACCGTCGTAAGGAATCTTGTCAGCTAACCAATAAAGAGTAAAAATTAGAGGGTGCAAATACGTAACTCAAAGAGTATTCAATACAAAGACTCGGGGACTTACGAGTTTTGTTCCACACCTCGCGGAGATTAGTTTTGCAGCTACGTGTGAGGAATTTAGACTGCACATAAACATACCTATGCATCCAACCCCTATCCCCTGCATCTTCAGATTTGCTCACTAGAGCTTTTCTTCCTCTCATACGGGCATTAATATATCCATCTCTCGCAACCTGAAGGCTATACAAAGAGACAAAATGCTTAAATTCAAAGTCCTGCCCAGTCTCATTGGCGAACCATTGTAGCAGGGAAATAATTCTATAAATGCTCGGACACAGCTGCCCCGGGCAGATAAGATAGTATTTACAAATATCCTCTATAACAGGATGCAACGGGAGCGTACAACCTATCGTGAATGGATACGTAGATATGGCTGTCCACCCAGTTCTCACAGAAGTAATATTCTCCGTTGGATAGGGGCAAGAAACTATAACATCATCGTCCCAGCCACAATCTGCCCTAACCCTGGGCAAAAGGTCAGGAGTAATTGAACTCTTAAACCGGCTTGAAGGCCACGACCTTATATTGCCATAGTGACTGAACGGGCTGATTGAACAATCATTTTCAAGGCTTCCCCAAAGTTTCGGAATCACATCAGCAACCGAAGTTGGGGAACTCGTGGATTGACCACCTGCTGCTGAAGAACTACTAGCCACAGCATCCATATTCAAACTTCTCTTGGCTTTTGGAGACATTTGGACTAGAAGATTGGAAGAATTTTTTGCGTTTTAGAGATTTTTAGAAAGGTGTTTTGAAGCTTTGAAGGTTTGGATGAAATTTGGAATGAAGTAAAAAGGTTTCAAGCTGGTAGAAATCATATTTATAGGGTTCGCAAAACCCGACCCGCCCCTACACGTGGCAAGCATCCGCGCAAGAGGTAAATAAATCCAGCCATTGAAAGAATAAAAATCGAAGTGGCGGTTTTTGCTTTGGGACGTGCAAGACGTGAGTAGGCGCAGTTCAATCATCACTCCTGCAGTCTCGAAACACGCAACAGTCACTTTTTCAGTAAAGAGTAGAGCGAAATCGACAACTTGCACGTTTTGTCTTTAGCGGAGCATTTAATGCTTATACTGATAGAATGTCAATCCATCGAAAGCCTTTGAGGAATTCAACGGGCAGCATCCAAATATGAATACAAGGACTCACATGTGTTACTTGAGAAGAATTCAAAAGAGTTCTTTCCCGCTCAAAATTCGTTTTCCACTCCTCAACCAGATTCTCTGCCCGAGTAGTGCGGGGACTATCTGTATTTGGTTAAATCCGTCGTCACCAAAGTTGGTGACTAAGCATCCACGTAGGACGACGTATAGACGACACGTGGCTATGAATGGGCATAAAGGCAACGGATAGAATCGAAGATGGACAACTATAACGGACAGATGAACAGTCACCACGGCCAGAATAGTCGCAACTCGTCATCAAGACAATTCAAAATAGAAGTCTTATCCTTAAGCAACGTAACTGCTCGATTAAGGAGTTACAACTGCTCGCGAACGGACGCTTAGTTATCTATATATTGTTATTTAAGTCACAAGCATTGTATCTAATTCTTCTCTGAACATACATCTGTATTCCAGCTATTAGTTAATGCCCGATTCTTTACCTTCTGTCAATACTTATTACTACTACTCATAATCAAGTGATCTCAGTTATTGTTCCGCTGCTTAAATATCATAAAGAGTACGAGAAAGGAAGTTTGATCAAGTCTATACGGCCTGAACACGGTTCCTTTTATTTAAATCTTCATTTATTACATCGCATTAATTGTGTCTTTATTTCTTTATATTTACTATAGTCATTTAGATCTTTTTCACATTAGGCATTTAATCTTGATTATTGATCGTGACTCCGCTTTATAAATTTAATTGTGACTTAACCTAAGAAACGAAATTACGGTTAAACAATAGGTTAGACAAGTAATGCTACACTATATAGTGCTTGGTGTAAACAAAGTATATTTTAATTAATTTGATCAGGATCAAGGCTGGCTTTGCTTTAAGAACAATTAATATAGAAATATCCGTTGCTTCCCGTTCATGAAAAAGACCAAGCATGTTAGAGAAAGTAAAAAGCTTATGGAGGGTTGAGAAATAAAGTACTATCGTTTACTCTTTGAAACCGATAGACAAATGATAGAAGAAAGAAAACATTTGAAACTGCAAAGGAAATAAATGTTTCCAAGTTGAAGCTTATTAATTAATTATTGCAATACCATTTTGCTTTATTAAGTGTAATTAGGTTCTAACCACAATCCTCTTTTGTCTTCTCTTCACCCAGCATTCACAGTCCACCCAACACCAAAATCCTCTTCCCTTAACAGTTAAAGTTAGAATATATATAGTATTACTATCATATCACTGACGGCCTACGGTACATTGATTCCTGTCATTCCCCAACTATATTCACGATTCATTTCCTCCCGGTAAAAAAATATACTGAAAGGAAAATGAAATAGAAAAAATAAGGAGAAATTCCGAAAGGGAAATATAAAAAAGTAGATAGACATTTTGAGAAGGGTAAGGAATAAATCAAAACGGGATCTCTTTGTCTATATAGTATATTCTTTGCTTAAAAATTGGATTAACAATGGCATCCTCAAATATTTAAGCTTGGTAGTACTAGACGATAAGATCAGAGGTGCGTCAATTACTCAATAATACAAAACAGATACGAATTTGATAAGAAACAATTGAGTCGCAGTTTTGAATTTTCAGAAAATTTTCTCAACCAAACAAAATAATAAGGAGATATTCCTATATGTTAAGTAAAAAAGAAAGTTTGACTAAGGCTTATTTTTTATACTTTATATCCTGAATTATAGTTTTGGGATTTTTACAGTAAAATTTTCGCGTAGGGCTATTTGGCGCGCGCTAATTGATTTGTAGCCGTCAAAAATAATTTCGTTGAGAAATAGCCACTTCCGAACAAGTCCCAATATAAATACTGGGGCTTTGAACAAATTTTTTTCAAATCCCCAGTATTTATACTAGGAAGGTTCAGTAAACTAACCCCAGTATAAAATATTGGGGCTTTGTTCAACGCGTCATTATTTTGTTATGGGACTTTGTATAAAGCTTCAGTTTCATAACAGTTGTTCAAAGCCCCAGCATTTTGTTATGGGATTGAAACTTTATATATAAAGTCCCATAACAAAATAATAGGATTTATCCCTTTGATGAGACCTTTGTTATGGGATAAATCCCATTATTTTGTTATGGGATAAAGTCCCATAACAAAATAATGGGACCTTTGAACATGTTAGTTCAAGGTCCCATTATTTTATTATGGGATTATTTTGTTATGGGATTTTGAATAAAGCTTCAGTCCCAAAGCCCAAGTATTTTGTTATGGGACTAGTCTGGGGTGTTTTTCCAACGCTAATGGAGCATAAGCGTGCACGCAAATTTTTGACTATTTCTTAATTAATTTTGAAATGGTGGATAAAACTCTTTGAGTGCGTCCAAAAAATGGCTACGCATCAAAATTTCCCATTTTTACATGGATTGTCCATAAAAATAAAAAATTTACGTTTTTATGCCCACTTAAAATTTGTTTACTCCCAAAACTCATTCTAACACATTTTATTTACATTACATATTCATCAACCCCATTTTATTTACATTATTATACCCATTAAGGAAATTTTGTTTAAAACACAATTTTTCTCATATTTCTCATTTTGTTCACTCTGCCCAAATTTTAACTCCCTTACCGAAAAATCAACCACCCCCACCGTACCACCGTCTTCCCACCGTCCCACCATCATCGACCGCCACCGGAGTCAAAACAAAATGTACCTCCCAACTCGCCTTGATCCCATCTATCCGTTTATGGGGTCAATTTCTTCAAATTCTCACTAATTTTGCGTAGATCGGAGTTTTAAGAGGTAGCCAAACCCTAACTCTAGTGACGACAACTTTTTCCGGTCAAACTATATATCTACAGGTTCGCCTCACTTTCTTTTACACGTTTCTGGTCTTAATTTCAGCTGAAAACCCCTCAATTTTCCTGTTTATCTTCGATGCCCCGTTTCCAATTTTAAGTCGTGGTTAGTGATGATATCGTGTTGGTTCGAGTTTGGTCGAGTTGTGACAGGATGAGGCAGTGGCATGGTGGTGGTTCGATATTGGCTGCGATAATGGCTAGGTATGGTGGTGATTTGAGATCATGTGGATTATCTCGATCAGTTAGTATTTCAAAAATGAAAATAATAGTATTATTTTTATGGAATTTGGGATGGTTAATATTTATTGTGATGCAGATGGCTATGATCCATTGGATCCGAATGGGAATATCACTGTGAGATGGGATATCATGCAAAACAATGAGGCTACTGAAGACGTAAGTCTACAATTGAATATTGAATTACGCATCACTAGTATACTAGTGTAAGTGTTGTTTTCAAGTTAGTTAAAGAAAAACAAACATGTATAGCCAAGGAGATAGGAGAAAATCTAATTAAATTAGATGAAATAATTCAAATTAAATCCCTTCATATGGCGATATTCACAAGCTAGACAATCTGTTTTATGCATCTTTTTCTTGTTAGCTTTTTACAAGTAGAGTAGGATGTCAAGTCTTAAATAATAGGAGTAATTTTCTTGGAAAAAGATGTGATGTCTAATCAAGTTTGTGAAAGAATTGATGAATACTATGTATATATGTTGGACAAGTAAATACACGCACACTATATTTATGCACTTAAATAGAATTACGTTCTTATTGGTTTATCACATAAAATCCTGCTTGAAAGATTGTTGAATTGTTAAAGTTTGTAGTCCTATTGGAATTGAATTTATTTCAATGGAATTGTTTGTCCAAACATAATGAAGAGATCTTGTACTTGTTACCTACTTTTTGGTTTCGTTGTATATGCTCAACTGGCAGAAGCTTGAGCAATTGCTGCATTTAGGTGGATGATTCTTGTGCTATATACTTTTTCCCATGTTTACATCAATGTAAAGAATTGATCACTGTGATATCTGAACCACAACTCCTTTTCTTTATGTGCAGCGCCCATTTTTTGGATTTAAGGGCTCAACATTTTGATGGACCTCATTCGAAGAAAGCTGCTCTAAAAGAGGTATCTCTTGGTACAGGAATGCATGCCATCATGGAAAAAGAAAACTCTACTGACATGTTCACTGGTTATATTTTCTTGGTTGTACAACTGGTCTGTATGATCATTTACTCAGATTGTGTAATCTGTACCACTCTGAATTATGAAATAGTATAAAATTGTAATGCATATTTCAGCACTATAACAATTTGTGAGCATAGGGTCAATTTTCCAACTTTAGATTCTGTTGCCTATTTAAATTGAAAATTTTATAGGTGGCTATCATATCGTATACAAGTTTAAAAGGTACTTATACTTTTTACTTATTGTCCCTTGACTGATTTGTGAATAGGTTGAAGAAGGAAAAGAAGGATGTGTACCCTTTATCTCTACATTTTTAACACGACTTTTTTTTCTCTTTTTCTTTTCCTCTTTTAAAAATTGAAAGACATATGGTATTGAACCTTTGAATTTTGAATCAAAGTGTGCGACCCTATCAAGCAAATAAATATTTCAGTTTTGGTTGTGTTGAACGAAGTATACCCTTTTTGTATACTGTATACTCCTTTGGTATACCCTTTTGCGTTAGGATCAAAGTGCGCGAAGCTATCGAACAATTAAATATTTCAGTTTTTGTTATTTTGAAAAAAGTATATCCTTTTGGTAAATTGTATACTCTTTTGTTATACCCTTTTGCAATTGGATCAAAGTGTGCGATGCTACCGAGCAAATAAATATTTTAGTTTTTGTTGTGTTGAACAAAGTATACCCTTTTGTATACTGTATACTCTTTTGGTATACCCTTTAGTATTTGGATCAAAGTGTGCGATGCTATCGAGCAAATAAATATTTCAGTTTTTGTTGTTTTGAACAAAGTATACCTTTTTGGTATACTGTATACTCTTTTTGGTATATCCTTTTGCGTTTGGATCAAAATGTGCGATGCTATCGAGGAAATAAATATTTTAGTTTTTGTTGGTTTGAACAAAGTATACCCTTTTGTATATAGTATACTATTTTGGTATACTGTTTTGTGTTTGGATCAAAGTGTACGATGCTACCGAGCAAATAAATATTTCAGTTTTTGTTGTTTTGAACAAAGTATACTCTTTTGGTATACTATATACTCTTTTAGTATACCCTTTGGTATTTGGATCAAAGTGTGTGATGCTACCGATCAAATAAGTATTTTATTTTTTGTTGTTTTGAACAAAGTATACCCTTATGGTATACCGTATACTCTTTTAATATACTCTTTTGTGTTTGAATCAAAGTGTGTGACCCTATCAAGCAAATAAGCATTTCAATTTTTGTTGTGTTGAACAAAGTATACCTTTTTCGTATACTGTATATTCTTTTGGTATACCCTTTTGCATTTGGATCAAAATGTGCGAAGCTATCGAGCAAATAAATATTTCAGTTTTTGTTGTATTCAACAAAGTATACTCTTTTTTTATACTTTACACTCTTTTGGTATACATTTCCGCTTAGATCAAAGTGTGCGATGCTACCGAGCAAATGATATTTCAGTTTTTATTGTTTTGAACAAAGTATATCCTTTTGGTATACTGCATACTCTTTTGGTATACTCTTTTGTGTTTGGATCAAAGTGTGCGACCCTATCGAGCAAATAAATATTTCAGTTTTTGTTGTTTTGAACAAAGTATACTCTTTTGGTATATTGTATACTCTTTTGGTATACTATATACTCTTTTGGTATACCTTGTTATGTTCGGATCGAAGTGCGAGATATTTTAGAACACATATATATTTTAATTTTTATTATATTTAAAGAAGTATATCTTTTTTGATATATTGTATATACTCTTTTGGTATATTCTTTTATGAGCAAATAATTATTTTTTTCTATGTTTTGAACAAAGTATACATTTTTGAAAAAAAAAAAGAATATTGACTTTAATAAGATTATGGAGAAAGAAAATTAAAATATATATATATATATATATATATAAGAAAAAAATTGGGGTGACATGAATAATGCTAGAACAAGAAAAAGAAAAAAAAAAGAGTGAAAACGAAGAAGGAGAAAAAATAATAAAAGAATGATAAAAGAATAAAGACATGAAAGATTTGGGGAGATAGAGGTGCTTGAGTTCTCAAAATAAGAAAGTAATTAGCTAATGAATATAAAATATAAATAAATTATGGGTATTAATGTAATATAGGTAGAGTCTTGTAAATAAAATGAGATGTATGAGTATTTTTGAAAATCTCCCTATGATCGGTACAAGCAAGGTCAGCCAACTCCGTACTAAGCGGTGTATGAATTATTTATAATTAATGAAACGAACATAAGTTACCAGATTTCTCAAAAGCTTCATTCAACCTTAGCTTCTTTATTTTAATTGCGGTCTCTAATATTTTTTATAATTCAATAGATACTAAAAATCGTTTAGAGCACTTAAAAAAAGTGCACTACGTAATCAAAATAGATAGAAGTACTTTTATATTTTTGTCTACTTGAAATGTTCCAAGTCAAACTCGTTTATGGAGCACATCTTAGTATTCGAAATTTTTAAGGTCAAATTGCTCTCTGAAGAATGATTAGACACGAAGAACTATATTTTAAAAATTGGTATTCATCGAATGCTAACGACATCAAATTTTTATTTGGAAAAATACAGATGACTTATTCCAGGTCTGAGTTAATAGAACTTAATTAATTATTGTTGTTGCCCTTTCATATAAAATGCCCACGTAGCATTCTCAAACTTATATATGTACGGAGTGAAATGGTCAATTATTTAGAAAGTATTTTGCGTTGTTACCATAAGAGTTTCTAAAGGAGTTTATAAAATTTTGGATCGCTCCACCATTACCTTAAGGTTTTGGATCAAATGCTCGCATTCATTCGTATCATTCACCGTAAAAATAGGAGTTTTAAAAATTTCAAACACCTAATATAATTGTGAGATTCTAGAAGAACTTGTAACGTCCCGCAAAATTTCATTAAACTTCAATAGTCTTACAGTTTAAGTGGCGCCATTGAGGTTGTGTAATTGTTTATGTTTTGTAAGACCATATATAAATATGACCAGTAATAATGACTGATATAATATATCCACAGTTTATGATTTTTTTTGGTTAAATGAAACTTTTATTTCAACCAAAATTGTTCAAGTTTTACATCCAGGCCTCATGCTGACCATAGGCTCTCTAACTATTGACTATACTGACTAATAAACAAGCTATTACATTAGGCTAACTACTTAATCAGATCATGGTGCAGCTAACAAAATTAACATAACTACTGCCTAAATCAATCAAGTTAATACAAGAAACTAAGCTAATCCTAAGTTGTCTTCCCCTGCTTCAAGGCCAGGTATTCAGTTGAGCCAGTGTTCTCCTCCATTTGTCATTAGCTTGGCCTCTAATATGAATGTGCATGGCTAATTCCCTACATATCAGGTCTGGATTTGCTGGCTTCTGTTGGAATCTGATGGCATTCCTGCTGATCCATACTTTAGAAACTAGCATAGCAAAAGTAGCTCCTATTACAGGTCCCAATCCCCTCTTCTTTCTAGCCTTTGAGTTGACCCATTGCACCTCTTGTTGCCATGTCTCAGTTGGTATTTGAATCTTCATCCACTGTTTAAGCCTATTCCACAAGTTTCTGGTGAATTGGCATCCAAAGTATAGGTGCTCAAATGATTTATCACTACCACCACATAATGCACATGCCTGTGGCACTTAAATCCCAAACTTTTGTAGCATGTCCACAGTGGCTAGTTTTTGGTGCAAAGCTAGCCATAAAGTGAATCTATATCTAGGGTGCATGCTGGTCTGCAATGCCAATCCTTTCCATGATACTTTAGGATGCTGTGGTAAGAGCTGCAGATACAATTCCCTGATAGAAAACTTTCCATTTGCTTGAATCCCTGATAGCCTTGTGTGTAAATCACCATGTAAGTTGGGACATTGCATAACCACTTTTCTTGTTTCAATAATTTTCCTGGCCACCCATGCTGTATTGGTTGGGATGGTGCAGGATTCAACACCTGTCTTCTTTATGTAATAATTGTGCACCCATTTGACCCATAAACAGGCCTTCTTCATTTCAATTGCCCATAGTTGCTTTATTATTGCAGCTTTGTTCCAAATACATATATTCATGACACTCAGCCTTCTGCAGAGTAGGGTAGACACACTTTCTCCCAAGTTACCAGGGCGTTTTTTGAGATTGAATTAGAGCCTATCCAGAGATAAGTCCTGCATACAGTTTCTATTGCCTTCATGACCTTCTTTTGGAGAAGGAATATCTGTGCCCAATAGGTCTGGAGGCCAAAGAGTACAGATTTGATCAATTGAAAGCTGCCTGCATAAGATAGTAGTTTTGATGTCCAACAGGTGACTCTTGCAGGTATCTTCTCTAATAGTGGCTAGCATTGGCTCACAAATAGTTTCTTAGCTGCTAGAGGTACTCCCAAATACCTGAATGGTAGCTCACCTTCCTAAAATCCCAATTCCTACAGCAATTCATGTCTTATGTGCTGTGAAACTCCAGCCATACATAAAGAGCTCTTATTAGCATTTGCTTTTAGTCCAGAAGCATCTGAGAACTTGTTAAAAGCTGCTCTCAGCAATTTGACTGAGGTAATGTCAGCTCTGCAGAATATTGATAGATCATCTGCAAAACAGACATGTGTGATCTCATGCTTTCTACACTTTGGGTGGAAGTTGAAGTCTCCATCATGTGCTAGCTATTTCATTTCTCTATGCAAATACTCCATTGCAATCACCAACAAATAAGGAGACATAGGATCCCCTTGTCTGAGCCCCTTCTTGGCTTGAAAAGGCTTAGTGAGTCCTCCATTCAACACTAATAAATATGTCACAATGGTGACAAACTCCATGAGCCACTGAATGAACTTGTAGGGGAAGCCCAAATCACACATCAACTTCCTTAGGAAACTCCAATCAATTGTATCATAGGCTTTCCTAAGGTCAACTTTAAGTACACATAGTGGAGATACCCCTTTCCTGTTATATCACTTGAATAATTCATGACTGAACAGGATGTTGTCTAGTATACTTCTCCCATGTATGAATGCTGATTGTGAGCATCCAACAATGTCATCTACCACCTCTTTAAGTCCGTTGGTCAAGATCTTGGCTATAATCTTGTATAAGGTTGTACAGCAGGCAATTGGCCTGAACTCTCTTAGATAAGATGGTGTTGGTACTTTTGCAACCAGAGTGACAGCTGTTACATTGATTGCCTCATATAGTTTCCCAGTAGCAAAAAACTCCTGAACTGCTTGCCTCACATCCTCTTGTATGAGCTGCCAGTTTACTACATAGAATTCTATAGGGTATCTATCTACACCAGGAGCTTTGCCAGCAGGCATATCCTTTATTGCTTCCAGAATTTCCTCTGTGGTGACTTCCCTAATTAGTCTGCATTGCTGCTCATATTGCAAGCATTTTCCCTGTTTAATAATCTCTGTGTTTGGGCAAGGAAGCTCTG
The DNA here is from genome assembly GCA_029990575.1 of Petunia axillaris subsp. axillaris. Classification (NCBI taxonomy): domain Eukaryota; kingdom Viridiplantae; phylum Streptophyta; class Magnoliopsida; order Solanales; family Solanaceae; genus Petunia; species Petunia axillaris. Next base: position 165,619,655 of record JARKNS010000008.1, read on the forward strand.
TAGCACTAGTTCCCATCAGCCCAGTAAAGAAGGAAATGAATTTCTTTTATATCTCTTTGGGATCAGTTAGAACACTCCCTTGTTCTGTGTAGATGGAAGTTATAGCATTCTTTGCATTTCTGATCTTGAGTTGGGCATGGAAATATTTGGTGTTTGCATCACCATTGGTTATCCATGTTGCCCTGGACTTCTGCCTGAGGACTTGCTCCTCCACATCACTCCATCTCTCTATTTTAGTAAGTAGGGCCTTCTCTTGGTTAATCAGGTGTTCATTGTGAATTTGAGTTGCAATGAGACTCTGCACAACTTCTAGTTCCTGCCTTGCTTTCTCCAGTTTTTGGCTCTAGGTTGCCATGTAGGAGTTCAGTTCTTTCAGGTCCTCTTTAAGCAGATGCAACTTATTGCAGACCTTTCTCATGGCCTCTCCTCTCACTGGCTGCTGCCAGGTAGTCTCTAGTATTGCCTTGAACCCAGGTTCTTTCATTATATGTGGAAATAGCTTAAATGGTCTAGGTTTCAGCTTCAGTTTAGACCCACATTGTATCACCATAGGGGAGTGATCTGATACCATAGGATCTAGGTATTCAGCTGCAACATGACTATAACTCTGCATCCATTGAAAATTGCCTAGCGCCCAGTCAATTTTTCTGTATACCCTAGTGGCTGCTTGCTGTTTGTTGCACCATGTAAAATGCCTCCGTATTGATCTTAGAGCAGTCAGCTGAAGATCATCTAGGCATCTTCTGTAGCCTTGCACCTCAGCTTGAGTCACAGGAGCTACTATTTCATCTTCTGATGACAGGACATTGTTAAAGTCTCCACAAAGAAGCCATGGCCCCTGCACAGTGCAATGTACTATTGCTAATTCAGCCCATAGCCTGTCTCTTTGTTGTATTTCATTCTTTGCATACACTATAGTTAGAGTCATTTTGAACTGAGTGGCAGGTTCTTCTACTAGGCAGTGGATGAACTGCTCATTCAGCATCTCTATTTGCACCTTCAGATTGTCTTTCCAGACCAGCCAAACTCTCCCATTTGGTTCTTGAGGGTAGTTGCAGCACCATTTTCAGCCATTAGCAAACTTCTTTAATAATTTTTTGGATTTTTGTTGTTTTACTCTTGTCTCAAGTCATCCCAAGAGATCAATCTTATTCTTTGTTCAGCTCTTTTTGTTTAATGGGTTTATTCAGCCTTCTAATGTTCCAGACACTTAACTTCATGGTCGTTTAGGCTGGTGTGTGCCAACCATCACCTCAGGTATTTGCATAAGCACATCATATCTGTTGCCTGTTACAATATTGTCTACTCCTGCTTCTATAGGGTTAGAGTTGTTCTTCATTGGTTCTTCCTCTAACTTCTCTTTTTCTTGCCATTCCAGTTTAACCTGAGGCTGTTTCTTCCTATTCCTCCTCCTTTTCTTCTTGGGGGCTGCTTGAAGTCAGGGTCCTCAGGTTGGTGGTTGGCCCAACATTCCTCTGTAATGTGCCCAAATTTCATACAGTTTGTACAAAACTTAGGCCACCAATCATAGTCCACAGGTTGTTGGATGACTCCTATTGGTGTGTCCATTTCTATACAATCCACTAGTGGTTGAGAGACATCAATTTTAACCAGAATTTTTGCATAGGACATTTTCTCCATATTGGCTGTGAATTTATCAGTATAAAGGGGTTTACCTATGGCACTGGCAACTTTACTAAGTGCCTCAGGTGACCAATATCCTACTGATAGTCTAGGTAGCACCACCCACAGAGGAATGGTGGAGAGACATTCAGGGTGAAACTTGAAATCCAGTGACCAGTACTGCAGGATGAGGGGTTTGTTGTGAAAAGTGAAGGGGCCTGATTTAAGGACCAGATCACATTCATCTATAGTGTTGAATTTAAAAATATAGTACCCCTCATCATGAATTAGGATCTGAGGTAGTGTTACGAAGTTCCATACATTTTTCACATAATTTTCCATAGAGGTAGGGGTATCACCAATCACATATCCTACTAGTGCAGTTTTCCAATAGTTCTTAAGAGGCTTAATGTCATCATCATCTATTTTAACCACAATTTTACCATTTCTGATAATAGGTGGGACATATATCAACGACTTACCCATTTGGGAGCTCCTGTTATTAGGTTTGGTCAGTGTTGGTTGCTCCGATGAAGCTTCAGAGTAGTACAATCTCCGGCCAGCAAGCTCTTCTTTGATCTGTGTGGCAATCCCCTGTACTTTTTTTCCCAAATTAGGGTTCGAATCAGGAGGTTCATCTTCAGCTATCGTTAACATTGGTGGAAGAAAGCTACCAAAAGTTAGTGGTTGACGAGGTTGAATTTCATTTTGATCTGGTGTTTGATAGATTTCATCTTCAGTAAGTTTCCTAGTTGGGCAAGTTTGTTTTCGAGACATTGTTCTTGGCTCACGTTAGCAGGCTTAGCTAAACGTGCACCGAGAGCATTTTCCTTTAGCTAAACGTGAGCCCTTGGTATTATGACATTATTTGTCCCACAGTTTATGATTTTCACATAGCCACAAACGACCAGAAGTTATGTTGAAGGATGGTTGAAAATGACAAAGGACCTGGTTCTATGCGGACTAGGAAAAGGTTCATTATTGAAGTAGAAGTCTTGGTTGTTCGAGTGGATATTTGAGTTCGAGTCGAAGAAGGAAAAGGAAAACAGCTGGAGTTGAAGTCTCAATCCAAGAAGAAGGAGGAAAAGCTTTCAAGGTGGTGCCAAAGGAGAAGGTGTTTTCCACGTGGAGAAGGATTGAAGACTTAGGCAAAATAACTTAGGTTTCATATAAGGCAATATGAGAAAATCTTATTAGAAACGGATTCCGAACGGGAAAAGGAGTTCCGAGTTAATTATGGAAAAGGCTTTCCATGAACTCTATAAATACAAGTTGTTTTGACTAGTAAAAGTTACACACTCAAAAAATCTCAACAGAGCAAATAGAGAGAAAATTGATCGTGAGAGTTATTGTGTCAAGAGTAGAAGCAACGCAACAGAACCTGACAGAGTTGCAGTTTCATAGTGATAGTCTGTTTGTCTTAGTTTCTATTATAGGCTATTGAGTTGTATCTACCAGCTTGTTTAGAAGCATTAATTTAAGATTACGTTTTGGTGAGGTAGTTTGACATTACAATTCATAGTGAGGCTTGGAAGGTTCTAGGTATTAGTCAGAGTGAGGCTAGTTTGTTGATTGCATTGCGTTGTAATCTAAAACTTGCTCAGTTTCCTTGAGCAGAAAGTTTAAATACCAAGAGTGTTGGGTCGTGGTTTTTGATCCCTTGAGCAAGGATTCTTCCACGTAAAAAACTTTGTGTTATTTACGTTTTCGCATTGTATTAAATTTCAGAGATAGGTTAAACTTGTAAGGAACCTGGTTTTTTGTGAGTTAGGAGAACAAAGTCAAAGCAAGTTTTAGAATTGAAAAATCGGGTAAGGACATTATTCACCCCCTCTGGTGTCTTAAGAAGGTGCACCAGGTGCAACAGAGCAAGGTCTCTCATATAAATATTAACATCTTGAGAAGGATCTGAACAATGAGTGCACTATGATTATCATTGAAGGACAATCCATCAACAGGCCTCCTCAGTTTAATGGCCAGTACTATGGATGGTAGAAGGGTAGAATAGAAGATTTTATTCAAGCTGAAGACTATCAGCTCTGGATCATCACGACTGATGGACCTCTTATTCTTACCAAGACTGTTTGTCAGCCACCTAATAAGGAAACTGTTCCTAAGGAGAAATCTAAATACACTGATGCTGATTTCGAGATGGTTGAAAAGAATGCTAAAGCTAACAGGCTCATAATATGTGGACTTGGTCCAGATGAATACAACTGAGTTTCTTCATACAAGACTTCCAAAGAGATTTGAGATGCCCTCCAAGTGGCTCATGAAGAAACTACTCAGGTTAAGAAGTCAAGAATTCAGTTGCTGAAAAAAAAGTTCGAATTATTTGCTATGGGAGAGACAGAATCCATCCAAGATATGATGAACAAGGTTTACAATCATAACCAATGAGATGAAGTCCTTGGGTATGAATCTTACTAATGAAGACTTGGTGGAAAAAGTCATAAGGATTCTTCCAGATTCTTGGGAATCCAATGTCACGGCTATCATCGAAGCACAGGAGCTGGACAAGGTTCAATTGGACGAACTCGTTAGTAGTCTAAAAACTCATGAACTGATGAAACAGTCAAGAGTGAAAGTGGAACCCAAGAAGGAAAAAACCTTGGCTTTAGAGGCTACTGAAGGATCAAGGTATTAAGTTTCTAAGCATGAGATAACTTTGGTGAATGCAGTGAGGAATCGTTAAGCTTAGAAAAGAATAGAAGGTTTGCCAAGGCTAACCCAAATAAGAAGAATATTGTTGACAATTCGGACTACTCAGGCTGTTTCAAGTGTCACAAAAAGGATCATGCTGTAAAAGACTGTCCTGCATGGGAGATGGAGTGGAAGAAAGAGAGCGTTGCTAAGGATGGTGAACCTAAGAAGACAAAACGGCCACCCAACTTCAGAGCTATGAGGAGAAAGAAGAAAGAAGCCTTTTATGCTACATGGGGACCATATAAAAGCGACACAGATCCAGGAGAAGAAGAAGAATCGGATGATGACTCTCTTTTTGCACCGATGGCTCTGGATGAAGAACCTCCCACTGATGACCTACCTGAGGTAAGTCTCGATGACTTGAAATTGAAACTTCCTACTTGTTCCTTAAGAGAGTTGAACATGCTTGCACTTATTTTAATTGAAGGTATTGAAAGTCTAAGAGCTGAGAAGGACCAATTGCTTTCTGAGAAGGACCATCTAAACTCAGTTGTATCTGATTATAAAATTAAGAATAAAAACTTGGATAAAGCTAAACTGAATTGGAAATTGAATTTTCTTCAACTAATGGGCAAGTTTTTCAACTTAAACAGAAAGTCTCAGCTCTTGAACTTGAAAATCTGAAATTAAAGGAACAGGTGCTTGAGGAGCAAAAGATAGTTTCAACCTTTGAACTTGATAATCTTAAACTGGAAAAAATCCCTTGGTAAGCAAGTAGTTGGTGAGGCTCAAGTCAACCTTGAATCTGAGCTTAAAAGGAAAGACAAGGTTTTGTATCAGGAAATTGAGAAGAACCGAGTTCTTCAGGCAAAGGTTGATAAGGCCAACTATGAACTTACCAGGCTTACTAAATGGAACAAGTCTTCAAAACTTTAAAATGGTTGCATGAAAATCATAATAGAGGTAAGAATGGCTTAGGACATATGGAACCTTTACCTGCCTAGAATCCTAACAGTAAGTATGTAGGACTCCCTTGCAATAAACTCTGCTTTCTTTGTGGAAAAACTGAGCATTATAGAAAAGAATGTAATATTGCAACTATGGTTGTTAAAAGGAACCTTAAGTCAGTTTTACCTTATTGGGCTAGAAAAGATTTGATTTATCCATTCTATCACAAAAAGGGACCCAAACTAGCTTGGGTTCCTGTTACTAATCCCTGATTCTGTTTTGTATGCTGGAGTAAGAAGGAACAACCCAAGGTGGATTCTTGAGATTGAGTGTTCCAAGCACATGACAGGAAATAGAAGAAACTTTCTCTCACTGCAGCGTTTCAAGGGGGTAGTGTGGCCTTTGGAGGAGGTAAAAATGGAGAAATTATTGGTATTGGAAAGGTTGGGAGGTCCATCAATCATGTAATTGAAAATGTACTTTGTGTTGATGGATTGAGGCATAATCTTCTAAGTATCTCCCAACTATGTGATAAAGGAAATCAAGTTAGTTTCACGTCTGTAGGATGCACTGTGAAGAACCTGCAGACTGGTGAAGTAGTACTGGAAGGAAAATGTGCTAATAATGTATACAAAGCTACGTTAGGTTCTCTTCCACAAAAATTTGACTTGTCTGAATGTACTTGAAAATGATGCACAACTGTGGCACAAGAGATTAGGACATGCAAGCTTGACTCAGCTGAATAAATTGGTGTCAAAGAACCTGGTTCGTGGATTTCCAAGCAGAAGGTTCGATGACATCAAGATATGTGATGCTTGTGTGAGCGGGAAACATGTGAGATCTTCATTCAAGTCAAAGAAGGTGGTTAGTACTTCTAAACCACTTGAGATGCTTCACATGGATTTGTGTGGGCCTATGAGGGTTATGAGCAGAAGAGGTAAGAGGTTTGTGATGGTGATCGTTGATGACTACTCCAGATACACTTGGACCTTGTTTCTCAGATCTAAGGATGAAGTTTATGATATGTTCAAGGACTTGCAAAGGTTGTTTAGAAGAAACTAGGGTTCCAAGTAGTGTGTATCAGGTCTGACCATGGAACTGAGTTTGAGAATGCAAAATTTACTGAGTATTGCAATACACATGGTGTGGACCATAACTTCTCTACACCAAGGACCCCTCAACAAAATAGAGTAGTTGAAAGAAAGAACATGTTCTTGGAGGATATGGCTAGAACAATGTTGTTATCAAGCGGGTTGGCAAAGAAATTTTGGCTGAAGCAATTAATACCGCATGTTACTTACTGAATAGATGTTATATCCGACCATTATTAGAGAAAACTCCCTATGAGCTGATAAGATGTAGGAAACCCAATATTGCACATCTGAGAACTTTTGGATGCAAGTGTTTTGTGCATAATAGTGGGAAGGAATCTTTGGGGAAGTTTAATGCCATAAGTGAGGAGGCCATCTTCCTATGATATTCTTCACAAATCAAAGCTTACAAGGTGTTCAACAAAAGAACCTTGACTGTAGAAAAAAGTGTGCATGTAGTATTTGATGATCTGAAACTGTTGCAAAGAGAGTAGAAGATGATGATCATGAAATTGGGTTAGCTAGAGATGAACCTGCTGAAGACCCGGTGAGAGTTGAAGAAGATAGAAATGACCAAAGCGATGATAAGGATCGGACAGGGGGAACAGAAAAACCAGAAGAAGACAATACTAATGCAGCTGGTCCCTCTGGTACTACTACTCAGCAGATTCAACTTAGACCATGGAAACATAAAAGTTCCCACCCATTGAAGAATCTTATATCTGATCTAAATAATAGGATTGTGACTAGAAGAGCCCTGAAGAATTTCTGTCCATTCTATGCGTTTCTTTCGGCCGTAGAACCTAAGAATGTTCGAGAAACACTTGAGAATCCCGATTGGGTGATTGCTATGCAGGGCGAACTTCATCAGTTTGAACGAAGTAAGGTGTGCACCTGGTCCCTCGACCTTCAGACAGGTCCATCATTCGAGCTAAATAGGTATTTAGAAACAAACTGGATGAACATGGTACAGTAACAAAGAACAAGGCAAGACTGGTGGTTCAAGGTTACAGTCAAGAAAAAGGGATCGATTATGATGAAACCTTTGCACCTGTTGCTAGAATAGAAGCCATTAGGATGCTGATAGCTTTTTCAACTTACATTGAATTCAAGTTGTATCAGATGTGAAAAGTGTGTTCCTTAATGGTTATTTGAATGAAGAGATGTATGTGATTCAACCACCTGGTTTTAAAAATTTAGAGTTTTCTGATTATGTCTACAAAATTGACAAGGCACTTTATGGGTTGAAACAGGCTCCTAGGGCTTGGTATGAAAGGTTGTCTAGGTTTTTACTGAAGAATCGATTTACAAAAGGAAAAATAGACAACACTTTATTTCTAAGGAAGAAAGGCAAGGACCTGCTGATTGTGCAAGTATATGTAGACGATATCATTTTTGGAGCTACTAATGAGAATCTTTGCAAAGAGTTTGCCGACCTGGTGGGAAGCGAGTTTGAGATGAGTATGATGGCTGAGCTGAATTTCTTCTTAGGCTTACAAATCAAGCAAACTCAGGAAGACACAATGATCCACCAGCAGAAGGACATCAAGGAACTTTTGAAGAAGTTTCATATGAAAATTGCTAAGGACATGAGCACACCCATAGCTTCTGGAACTAAATTGGATCTAGATGAACCTGGTGCATCCATTGATAAAACTAAGCACAGAGGAATGATTGGCTCTTGACTATACTTGACTGCAAGTCGTTCAGATATTGTTTATAGTGTTGGTTTGTGCACAATGTTCCAGTCAAAACCAAAGGAGTCACACTTAACAGCAGTCAAGCGGATTCTAAGATATTTGAAAGGAACTCAAGATCTGTTTTTATGGTACTCAAGAGGTGGAAGTTTGATCTGATGGATTTTGCCGATGCTGACTATGCTGGTCACTTGGTTAATAGGAAATGTACATCTGGGATGGCACACTTCATAGGTCCTTGTCTTGTTTCGTGAGCTACGAAGAAGCAAAATTCAGTGGCATTATATACAGCTAAAGCTGAATATATAGCAGCTGCTTTGTGTTGTTCACAGCTTTTATGGATTAAGCAGCAGTTGGAGGACTTTGGAATTAAGTGTGGACCAGTTCCAATCTAGTGTGACAATACCAGTGCAGTTAATATAGCCAAGAACCCGGTCCAGCAAAAGAGGACAAAGCACATTGATATTAGACATCACTTCTTGAGGGATAATGTTGAAAAATGCCTAATCACTATGAATTTTTGCAGAACTGAGGATCAAATTGCAGACATCTTCACTAAAGCTTTGAACATGGTACAATTTGAGGATAACAGACTTGAGTTAGGGATGACCAAGATAACTTTGAGTAGTTTACTCTACTTTTGTAACTTAATTGTTTTGCTTACTAACCTATTTGGAACCTGTTTTCATGACTTAGATGCTGGAAAACTGTTTTTGAGTAGAGGATAAATGCTTAAGAACCTGGTGCATGAACGTTCAGGTACGCATTCAAATTTTACTTTCTGATACATGTAAAATTATCTTATGTGGCCAATTACCTAAATTCTATCCTATTTTGACGCATGGTTGCTCGTAATTAATAAAATTCAAATCCTTTGCACCTAGCAGTATCAGCTCCCATGCATAATTAAGGGAAGCAGCTTTTTCACATCACATCAAACCGTTCCTCTTCCCGATATACACGATCAGTCTTCTCCTCTTCTATAAGTCATTACTCTGTGTGTGTGTGTGTGTGTGTAATTGTTCCTTTACCATTTCTATCAAGTGAACACATACTAAAACCTTCTGAATACCAAAAGAAAATTCTCCCATTCTCTCTCTACCAAAAAATTCTCAGAATGTCTACTACCTTAATGAACTCCTCAAACCCTAATTCTTCGAAGCCAAAATTCTCAAAATTGAACCAAAAGTCTAAGCAACTTGCGGCAACTCATTCAGTGTTATTGGCTAAGAAGTTTGCAAAGTCGAGACAGAGAAAAGTGTCTAAGGAGGCTACTAGTAAGGGGGAATCTGGTTCAGTCGCCATTGTCGAAGAGAAACTCAAGAACTGGTTCAAGAAATTGAAAAGGTAAACCTTAGTTCTTCTATGGCTACTATTGTTATTGAGAATGTTGTAAACTCTGAGCCTGTAGAAAATTTAGGAAAGGATGTTGTTGAGTGTACTGAAGTAGGGAAGGTAGTAGAAAAACCAAAGGAGAGTTTTGTGCATGTAGAGGAAAATGTTGCATGGGAAAGTCTTGATAAGGAATCTGTCAAGGAACATGTTCCTCCAACAGAACCTGAAAAGACTCGGACTGATTTCGAAGAGGGAGTAAAAGAGAAATTTGTTGAACCTGGCAAAGAACCTGAAAAGGAGCTGTTGACACCCAATTTTGTTCCGAAAATTTCAATTAAAAGCCTAATAATTTTAAAATTAAAATTAATTTTGAAAATTAAAGGTAATTTATAAATTTCAGTTAAAAGTGGCTAAAATTGCAATGCGTAGCCTTAATTTCAGCTTACTTTTTGCAATTCCTCCATTTACTTAATTATATCAAAAAGGGCTAAAATCGTTTGAAGCTTAAAATCCTAGCCTATCTATGCAAAGCCCTCATATACACATTACATAACGCTTCATTTTTTCCTTTCTTCAGTTTCCCTCAAACCCGATCCCCTCACCCGCGACCCGAATTCCCAATTCCCCCAACCCGTTTTCCCTTTCGCGACCCACACCAGAAACCCGACCCAAACACGCATCTTCTCCGTACGATCAATGTGCTGGACGAGTGACACTATTCCAGCTGGTGTCACTGTTTTCTCTTACCAATACAAACGGACACTCAATCCGCTCCATTCATTTTGAATAGAAGTAATCCCAGCCTTTGGATCTTTTCTTGGAGATAAGGATCCAAAGTGTACAATCCGAAAAGAATGGACACTTTAGACCCTTATCTTAGAAGAAATGGATCGAAAATGGCAAGGGCAATTTAGATTTTGCAAGCCAAGGTAAACCCTAAATTCTCCTATATATTAAGCATTTTGGTAGGGGTTTAGGGGTTCGGGATTTTCTTTACAAAAACAAAAACGGCAGCATTTCTATACATTATATATTTTTTTTCTCAGTTTAAAGAAGGATAGACATAGCATTTTTAGTTTCTGTTTCGAGTCGAACGTCGCTTTCGGTTTTGTGTCGTCATTTCTCCTTTCTAGTCGTCGACCTTGTTCGAGTCGTCGACCTCGCTCGAGTCGCTTTGTGTTGACTCACATTCTTCGGATCGACGTCTTTGTTCACTGCCCTAGAAAAGGTAAAATCTGAACCTTTACCTTTTTATTTATTTATTTGGTTACATGTTGGTCTGATGCAAAGTTTTGTCGAATAGGTATTTATTTGTTGATAGGAAACTGTTGAAATGAATTTGTGTATCAATGAGAAGTTTGAAACTCATGCCTGTGCATTTGCCTGAAAGTAAAACCTGCTATTGTTGATTGAAAATGTTTAAAGCTGGATTCATTTCAGTTGAGTGTTAAACCATGCTGCAGTATAAAAGTTCAGTTTTTTTTTAGGTAATAGTTAGGGTCTTTCATGTTAGTTCTCTTTGTTTCTGGTTTTGCTTTTTGTTATGAAATCTGTTTGAAAAGGACTCTATAAGGGTGGAAGTTGTTCCCTTGATGCTGCAAGTTTGTTTTCGAAGTGTGCTGTTGCTCCTATTATTGTGTAAGATGAGGGTGTTCCTAGTGAAGATTATGGTTGCTGCAGGGGCTTTGGGGAGCTCTTAGTAGTTTCAGTTTGTTTAGAGGGGTGTTAAGAGGGGTTCTAGTTTGTAGCAGGGATGTTAGGTTGTGTGTGTGATGTTGCAGCTTCTGGAGAGGTGAAAGTGTAGGCTGGTGTATGTGGGGTCTGTGAGTCTATAGGTTGTTTGGTGGTAGCTTATCAAGTAGTAGTTTGGTCTAGAGTCTGCAGGCTGTTCAGAGTATAGAGAATTGTTCTGTGTAGTTGTAGAGTGTTCTAGTGGTTTGTTCAGGGAAGTGGAGGAGAGCTGATATGTTGAAATGTGTTAGGGGTCTGTCAGTGAGGTTGAGAGGAGATTTGTGCATGTGTGTAGGTTGCTAGAAGCTGCAGGTAGAGGGTGGTGATAGAGTAGTAGCAGTCATGGAGTGTAGAAATCTATGTTGTCTGTTCAGGTAGTTTGATTAGAGGAGCTTAGGTTTGTTTCGGCAAGTTTGTGAGTCAATAGATTGGCTAGTAGTAGCTTAGCAAAGGGGGTAGTGTGATCTGGAGATCTGCATTTGTTGATGGTCTGTTTAGGCTAAGGTTGATAGAGTTTTGTAGCTGTTTGTATATGTAAATAAAGAGCTTTAAGCGTCTCTGTTTGCAGGTCTTCGAATAGTAGTTCTGTTGCTCCTGGTTGTTTGGAGACAGTGTATGAGTTTGAAAGAGATGTAAAGGACCTGCAGTGTTTGGGTGTTTTGTTGAGGTCATGTTCCTGTTGTTGCTTTGATTATGGTAGTTGTTTCCCTACTGAAAGTTGAAACCCCTTTCTGGATACTCCTTGGCTGCCACTTCTTTGTGATTTAGTAACGTGTTTATTCTTTAAGCGCGAATTTGGTTTCTGCCATTACTAAAGTTTTATATGTCTGTATGTATAACAACCTAGTAACATGTTATAGGATTACATTGTTTACATTTTTGTCGTAAAGATCAAATCTCTAAGAGATACTTCCTTCTTTGGGTGTTAGCTATGAGTTCAATGTTTTAAAATTGTAGTAGTATATTTCAAATGCTAAGCTTAAAGATAGTAAATGTCCCGAGAATATTTGTATCAGAGATTAAAGTATTGATTGGTGCTCTTAATTAAATTGACCTGAGCCTATCTCATTTTCTTACATATCACTTGAAAAAAAAAAAAAGGGTTTGCATCAGTTAGGTGTTGTTTACCTCTTTAGTTAAAGTTATCCTTTCGTATTGAAAAGTGAAACTGAAAGCTCTTTCGTGCGTTGAGGTAAAGCAGTATGGTTTACATTGCATGTTTATAGGTTCAAATAGTCAATTTTGTTCAAAGAAAGAAAATTGTTCCTTAGTTCATCTCAGTTCTACTTGTGTGAGTGTCTGTTTACTTCGCCAATCTTACAATTGACATGGAAAAGTTGTTTAGTGGCTGAATAATCAAAATGAGATGTCCCTTCAGGGCTGTTGGTCAAAATCATCTTATCTGTTTCTTTCTAGTTTAAATTCTTTGAAGTTAACCTGATTAATTTATTAGTGACAACAAGGTTAATAAACCAAGAAGCTGAATAAGTTTGTTTGTATAGGTTTTTAAAATTGGTAAGTAACAGAGTTTTTGTTATGAATTATCTTCCTTTGGTTTATCGCATCCTGATGCTATTTCTTGAAATGGTCACATGTTTCTGTTTGAAATGGTGTTTCTATGCTTGAATTTCTAGCTGAGTATGCAGGCCTCTAGCTAAAAGAACTTAGAAGTCGTTTCAGTTTTTCTTGTTTCCATCCAGCTTCTAGGTGGGATGTTCTGTTGAATCGAAAATCAGTAAAGTTTAAGCTTCAGCCTATATGTTTATGTCTTTTACTAATCGTTAATACCTTGGAGCCTAGAATACTCTCTGAATGGTTGTGCTATCTAGCTTAGGTCTTATGTTGATTATTTTAAGAGACAAATAAAAAGATTTAATAAGCCAAATATTTGTGGGTATAAACCTTCTGTAAAACTCCAGCACTAGAGTTTGAGAGTATAATTGGTTAGTTTCATTTGCATAGGGGTGGTAGGATCGAAGTCATTTTAAAATTTTAACTTGTTGCTTCTTTACTTAAAATTGTTTGCCTATTGGTTTAATTTCTTTCACCATGTTTAAACACGTATTAATTCTTATCTTATTTTTCTTTGTCATGTACACTTGGGACGAGTTTGAGTTAAAACTCACGAATTGGGACGGCTTGCATTTGGAAGTTACTTGAATCGCTCCGCATTTTCGGGACTTGATATCCCCAAAAATGTAAAACAAAAAGAAATGAATAAATGAAAAGCCTTGTGAAATACAGGGCTCGCATTGAGTTCGCTATCCCGGGTTCTACTTTCTAAAACTCCTTCTCTCCCGTCCCCTTTAGAAAGCATGTTTTAGGACTTCGTAAACTGAATTAGAACTTTGTATGATTAGAAGCCTGGTAGGTTAGCCGCTGAAACTGTCATCTTATTGCTTGTCTAAGATTGTTTATAAATTGCATATCCCGTCTCTTTGGGACTCGCCAATTAATTTAAGATAGTAGGAATCTTTTGTTAATTATCGAGTGCAAAAGAAATAAAAAATTAAAATTATACTTATTTATCCTTTATTTATATTTAGGTTAATTATCTATCCATTTATTAATTCATTTATTTATTCATTAAGTGGCATTTATTATTAATTTATCTGTTTAATTTTAATTAACCATTTATCTGCCTAATCAATTATAATTACTTATTTACTTACTTATTTATTTATTTATCAAATTATTTAAGTGGTATTTATTTATTATTTTATTTATTTATTCTATTTATTTAATTAATTAATTCTACTTAATTATTTATTTGATTAATCAATTATATTTATTTATTTAACTATGCAATTATTATTGTTCATCCCTTATCTAATTGAAATCATATAAATATTTATTTATCTAATTAAGTTATTTATCTATTTTTTTATTTATCTAATTAATTAATTAATCAATTATTATTCTTTATCTAATCATTTATTAATTTATTTGTTTAGCCCTTATTTATTTAATCAATCAATCAACCCTTATCTTATTATTCATTTAATTAATCTTAAAGTTTTGTTCAAGTATTGTCATAATCAATTTTATCCTCATCTTATTATTCATTATCAATTTATCTTTATTTAAAATTTATCCTAAATTAATTATCTTTAAGTAAAATTCGTGAAAATCACCGGATTAACCGCTTTTAGCGGATTTTCGAAAGTGCTCCCGCAAGGACCTTCTTTCGAATTTAACAGAACCACTTACCTAAGAATCTCTGATTTTTAATTCAATTTTATTTAATTAAAGAATAAATTGCACTCATTAGTTAACTTAGGTTCCTAATAATTCTTAAATTAGGTGGCGACTCCAAAGAAACCCTTTGGAATCCTATTTTGTTGAAATATACCCGAAACCTGTCTTTTCTTAAAGAAAGGGTAATTTTTGGGGTTCAACAGGACCTCGGTTCGTTCTCTAGTTCTAAGGCTGGTGACGACACAGTTCTCAAAGAAATTGACGATTATGAGGAAGAAAAGTTGGAAGGCGCAGGTTAGACAAAGCCTTTGAATATGACTTTGACTGAGAATGAAGAGGCAAATCACTTTCTTCATGAAATTGAGAGTTCTACTGAAACTGATATAGAGGTTGTGTGTGAACCTAGGAGAAAGGATGAGAAGAGACCTATAATGGTTGAGCAGACAAAGATTGTGAAAAAGATGAGACTTATGAAGAGAGGAGAGCGAGTTGGTAGTTCGAGAGTGGGAAGTTCAGGACACCATGGAGATGCGGTGGGAGAGTCTAGTAAATGAACTAGTACTGTTGGGAGAAAACCTGCTACTCGAGGTTCAGTCAGAGAATAGCAAAGCAAAGCTGTTGAGGAACCTGAAGTACGTAGGAGAACAAATACTAGGTTGGTGGTTGATGAAGAGGAGAAAGTAAAAAGAAGGATGAATTATTTTGGTAGGTTACCCCTTGTGAAGGGTAAAATTCTTGCTGACCTGGAGATGGAGGGCATGATTTAGCTGGGAGAAAAACGGAATGCTCAAGGTTGGTTGAACCTGTTTCGTGATGGAACAAGAAAACTGTACGAAGACGAGGTTTGAGAATTTTGCACGAACTGTATTGTGAACGATGGAGTGGTAACTACTATGGTCAAGGGCTTGGTAATTCAATTCAATGGTGAGGAATTGGGAGTCATGTTGGGTGTTCCGTCCCAAGGATATTGTGAGTATTTGAGGAATATATGGCCAGCTAAGAACGATGGTGTTTCTGCTTTGGAGGTGAGTAGGAAGTTTTCTGGGAGACCAAGATTGTCAAGGGCTGCCCAAATAAAGAACAAGGCAATGGAATCCTTCCATCAGTTATTATTCAAGTTTGTGGTTAAGAACATGTTGCAGAGGTCAGAGCACCGTAGTGAGGCAAATTTCCTGGATCTGACTTATATGGACCTGCTTGATGGAAAGGTTCGAATAAACCTGGATGAGCTAATGATAAGGCACATGGGGAGAGTGGCTGACATGGATTTGGCGAAACATACTGTGTTTATGGGTTTCTGCTGGGAAAAGTCTTTGAGTTCCTTGGAGTTCCTCATATAAAGTGGACTGAGCCGGATCACAATGACGTGTTTGAGAGAAACATCTTGAAGTCCTGTGATTATGTGTTGGATGGTGAACCTGCAGAGGAACCAGTACATCCTGCGAAGGAATTTGAGGAGAGACAAGGTGCTCGTGCAAATAGGAGGATTGAGTTTTATCAGAGGCAACTTGAGAGGCAGACAGATTAGCTCGCCTGGTTGAATGCTAAGAACAACAGACTTGATGAGGAGCTGATGCGTAAAAAAGAAGAGAACTATGCTCGTCTTGCCAAGTTGCTTGCTCATTTTAATATTCCTGATATCCCCTATACTCTGAACCTGTCCCTTCCTCATGCCCTAAAGTTGGTTCCTTATTTGGCCTGGTTTTTAGACAATTTTATTACTTATTGGGTTGTAATATTTTGGATGTTATGCTCAGATGTTTAAGTCGGTTTGGCACATATTTTGTTAAAATATCCTTTGCTATATTTGCTGGTATTTCTTTTCTGAAACAGGTTCCTTACTTGAAGGGTTGGCTAATTGCTTTTGGCACTAGATTCAACTAGACTTAAAATTAAGTTGAGCAGGTTCATACAACTGTGAACTTTTTGATGATGCCAAAAGGGAGAAGTTAGATGTTGGTTAGATCAGTTTATATTTGTGACCTAATTTTTTTTGCCTAACTGGTTATTACCCTGATTCTTGGTTAGTGTTTGATAGTATTCACAGGTTCTTGAGCTAATAACCCTCGGTGAGCCAACATTGTTTTTCATCATCAAAAAGGGGAAATTTGTTGAAGGATGGTTTTGAAGATGACAAATGACCTGGTTCTCTGTGGATTAAGAAAAGATTCACAGTTGAAGTAGAAGTCCTAGCTGTTCAAGTGGATATTCGAGTTCGAGTCGAAGAAGGAAAAAGGAGAACAGCTGGAGTTGAAGTCTCAATCCAAGAAGAAGAATGAAAAGCTTTCAAAGCGGTGCCAAAGGAGAAGCTGTTTCCCAGGCGGAGAAAGATTGAAGGCTTAGGCAAAACAACTTAGATTTCATATAAGGCAATATGGGTAAACCTTATTAGAAACGGATTTCGAACGGGAAAAGGAGTTCAAAGTTAATTATGGAAAGGCTTTCCATGAACTCTATAAATACAAGTTGTTTTGACTAGTAAAAGTTACGCACTCAAGAAATCTCAACAGAGCAAATAAAGAGCAAATTGATCGTGAGAGTTATTGTGTGCAAGAGCAGAAGCAAGGCAGCAGAACCTGGCAGAGTTGCAGTTTCATATTGATAGTCTGTTTGTCTTAGTTTCTATTATAAGCTATTGAGTTGTATTCTATTAGATTGTTTAGAAGCATTAATTTAAGATTACGTTTTGATGAGGTAGTTTAACCTTACAAGTCATAGTGAGGCTTGGAAGGTTCTAGGTATTAGTCAGAGTACGGCTAGTTCCTTGATTGCATTGCGTTGTAATCTAAAACTTGCTCAGTTTTCTTGAGTGGAAAATTTAAATCTCAAGAGTGTTGGGTCGTGGTTTTTGATCCCTTGAGCAAGAATTTTTCCACGTAAAAATATGTGTTCTCTACGTTTCTGTATTGTGTTAAGTTTCAGAGATAGGTGAAACTGACAAGGAATCTGATTTTTTGTGAGTTAGGCGAACAAAGTCAAAGCAAGTTTTAGAATTGGAAAATCGGGT
The DNA here is from genome assembly GCA_029990575.1 of Petunia axillaris subsp. axillaris. Classification (NCBI taxonomy): domain Eukaryota; kingdom Viridiplantae; phylum Streptophyta; class Magnoliopsida; order Solanales; family Solanaceae; genus Petunia; species Petunia axillaris. The sequence continues at coordinate 165,636,931 of JARKNS010000008.1, forward strand.
AAGGATACTATTCACCCCTCTCTAGTGTCTTATGAAGATGCACCCGATGCAACAAATTACCTATTGCAAAAGATTTAAAAAGATTTATCTTCGCAAATGTTTTAACAGAGATGATATGATGTTGCATGATATATGGTGATCAGAATGTGATAGTAATAATGTTAGTTCGGATGGGGTGTGGGTTAACGGCATCGTATACAGCCATGACCTTAGTTATTTCGGACATGGGTGGTGACAAAACCCTCCACTAAAGATACATGAAAATAGGTGTAGCGAGAATCACATTAAGAACGACAAAGACAAGAAATAGTATAGAAGGAAAGGAACAGTGCAAAAGGGGGAAAGAACCAATCTCATCCATATATTGATCTTTAAGTGCAGTAAATATGAAAGGAACATGTGGATGAAAAGGATTGAAGATGTGAAAAGTAACAAAAAAAAAAGTTACGGGTATCACTTTTGTTATCTTGTCAACTTATGTTTCTTTGAGAGGTAAAACTAATAATTTAAGTAGCTTTTTATCTTAAAAAAAAAAAAACTTAAGATAGGCATGTTAGTATGTCACAATCCATAAGTAAAGGGCTATCTATGATTACCCTTTTGCCTTTTCTTACGACATAAATTAATGTGTTTCAACTTTCCAAGTGATTATTAGCAATAAGGAGTACTTATTAGGCAGTTAACTGGTTAATAGATTTTCTTTTCTTTACAGTCTGCTTTTCATGATATCTAGTGACTTCTAGTTCTAGAGAATTTCTAAGTATATGAAAGGTGATATTATTAATCAAAGCGCTTATAAAAAAATTCACCAATGTTTCTATAGGGGTTAATACACTATACTCTCGAGTCTCTATTCTTATTCTAGAACTTGATATATTTTCACTTATATTAGCAAGACTTGGCGATTGCAGAGAGTTTCTTAATAGAAGTCGTCAGGTACATTTCTTGAAAGGGGCCAAAATAGTAAGACTTTTTTTATGGGAGAAAAAAATATAGCAGGACACCAAATCGATCTATTTTTGCAACAACTTGTAGAGTTATGAAATGAAAGGATTACGAAATATATACAACTCTAACACTAAAATTACAAAAAATATCAATACCATACCTTTTCACAAAAAATAAAAATATTTTTTTACATATTATATATAAACCCATTTAAACCATATAAATTAGGAGTTTACCCTCTCCCTTTCCCATTGCTATAGTGTAGTGGCGCCACCAGTCACCAGCAGCCGATCGTTGCCGGCCACCACATACATATATAAATATACATACACATAAATATAAAAAAAAAAACACTTTCATAAAAAAATATATTTGATATATAAAAATACATAAACATACATAAAAACTGGAAATATATATATATATATATATATATATATATATACACACACACACACACACACACACACACACACACACACACACACACACACACACACTAATTTTGGACATGCGCTTCGCACAATATAGGAGTGTAAAAATATAAGAACTACTAAAAAATAAGGAAAACGACAAAAAGTGAATATCTTTGACTATAATGTAGCCTTACCAAAAGAGTATGAATGAATTCAGGAAAAACATCGAGTTTTTTGGACGTATACCAAAAGAGTATGAATGAATTCAGGAAAAATATCGAGTTTTTTGGACAAACATCTATCTTATCATATCCAAGCCCAAGTTTTTTTATAGTCTTCTTCGCCTCATAGAATGACTGAGGGATCTTTGCATTCTCAAAAGCGTCACCTAATAGCTCTAGTATCATTGTCATGGCTTTGTCAGTCATCCCACATAGGCACTTAATGTGATACAGTCTTAGTAGAAAGGATAACTTTGAGTACTTTGAGCATCCTTCATATAGTTCTTGTTCACCATCTCTAACCAACTCAAAGAAATCTCTAAGTTTATCATTTGGACCAGTATGCAAAGGGGGCATCCAGTCTTCTCCTTCATTTGGTTGATCAGGTTCTTGGTCATCAGGTTCTCCACCAAAGTTAAAGGCATCATCAATCATGTGTTGTATTGAATCTTCGGGAATTTCCATGTGTTGCATTGAATCTTCAGGAATTTCTATGTGTTGCTTTTCGTGTGTAGCAGTAGAAGTTTCTCCATTATCTCTCTCACCATGTAATAGCCAAAAAGTGTAACCGGCTGGAAAAGGAGTTTCTAGCAAGTGGTCGAACACCTCGGCTCTAGTTTGAAGCAGTCTAAACCGGCAACCAGAGCAAGGACAAAGTATCCTATTATCTGATGACGAATTGGCAAATGCGAAGTCTAAAAATTTAAGTAGACCTTCTGCATATTCCGGTGTAGTTCTCGACTTTAATATCCAACTCTTATCCATCGACTTTAAGAAAAAAAATATTTCAATGAGAAAAAAACCAGTTCTTAGGGAAGCAAAAACTCAATAAAATGTACAGAATTCAAAAACACAACAAAACCAGAATCTGAACTTAAACAAATCAGAGTTCAATTACATACTTAAACTATGAATCTGAGTCGGCGATTCATTGAACTCAGAGTTCAATTACATAACAAAATTTAACAAAAATTCAATGTAGCTATACACAAATTCAATTACATACTTAAACTCAAAATCAAACTGGTTTAAAAGGAGCTTCGACACAAAATTTTCAATACAGAAAATTACTTAAACTCAAATTCAATTTAGGGTTAAGGAAACACAAAATATTCAATCAACTACTTTAATATTTTGAAGATTTAGAAAATGGAGGGAACCTTTTGAGAGAGACTGACGGAATAGCATATGGAGTTTAGCAAGTGGTAAGAGTTTAGCCAATGGAGTTTAGCAAATGGAGTTTAGCAAATGGTGAGAGTTTAGCAAATGTGACGGTGAGTGTAAATGAGTACTTCAGGAGTGACGTGAGTGTAAATAAGTTTTTGAGTGTAAATGAGTTTAGCAAATTGTATATTTTGAATTTTTAAGTTTGACTTGTATTCAACTTGATTAGGGGTGATAATTATGGTGGTAATTATGTTATAAATGGTATATATGTTAAATAAGTCCACCACTTATTCTTTTTCCTTCCTTACATTACATTTTGAATTAAAACTTTAATTCTCCAAAAAGTTTCCCAAAATATTTTAATACAATAATTTTATGTTTTAAAAATTTTCTAATTTTAAAATATATTATTTTAATAAAACAACAAAAAGTAATTTAATTTTTAACACTATTGTTAACTTTATATTTTAACAAAGAAACTGCTGCTAAATCTCATAAAAACCGCCGCTAAATACATTGATTTTCAAAAACCGCTGGTAAATACGGATAAACCGTCGCTAAATAATTGATTTTTCTGCTCTTGTGAAACCGCAGAAAGAACCGCAGGAATGTAGATATTTAGCAGCGGTTCTGGAAAACCGCTGCAGTAAAACCGCTGGTAAGACGCGTTTTTTTTGTAGTGATCAACAAAAACTTCGTTTTGAAGACTAATCAAATTAACCAATAAGAAATTCATCTTGCTCAAAGTTTGTTAACAAAAGTAACACTTTGTACCATCCAATTATTTGTCTCCGTTGATATGAGTATTTATGCACCACATTAACCAACTTTCCACGTTTATATAGCATAAAAACTATAAAAAGGGACAGTCTGGTGTACAAAGCATTACGCGTTTACACAGAGTCAGAGTAAGGACCGCTATACTAACCAATAAAAAAATTTAAATTAATAAAATTCCTAAAAAAAAATGATTTATTCATTAACCAAAGGAACGATAATAGTTTTTTTTTTTTAAATGGTTATGTTAGAATCAAATAAAATCAAATGAACCAAAAGGAAGTCCGAAGTTACCAAAATACGATATCATTTTAGGAATGAAATACTATAACGGAACTTGCTCGTGTATTCCTTACATATACAGTGTTCCTAATGGAACGACAAAAATATTTTCATCGTGTAGTTTAACGTCCTACGTGAGTTTTTAGCCCTGATCAATACTTCACTTTAGGGACTAAAGAATTGACTATGACCATAGCATTTTTAGTTATATTGAATGATGTTTCTGAAGAGATTCAAGGGAGATCACAAAAGTTTCTATGGTGGCTGCTAGTATTTCTCATTCTATCCAAAACATAACATATATTATCCATACACACAAAATGAATTAAACAACATAAATAATTTAATTTCAAAGTTGGAGTAGAGAACGGAAATGTATAATTTTGGTAAGACATTGGAGTAAAAGAAGAAAGCAGTATACCTTACCTATAGACTTATCTAGTCATCTCCATATTTTATGCTCTAGCTCTTCATATAATGTACCTTTCATTCTGAAAAAATAAAAAAGCAACAAATAGCATAAATTCATAATAACAGTATCGTTATGAAATTTATTCCTATTACTTTCAAAAGTAGTCATACAGTCTGCCATAAAAAATCCATCTTGAGGACACTCTCCCCCAAACTAAATGTCAGACTTGAAATGTTTTTTAAACCAAGAGTGATATATGTGAATTGGAGCAATCAACTCCAAGAATCCGATAAGTTTGTAGCGGTGGCTTTTCATTTGCACTAAGCACGTCTAGATTGCCTGAATTGATGTAAAACATGTAATAATGATATGTAGTGGAAGAGGCTTAGTAAATGTCTGAGTATTAGCACAATAGTTAATTAATATTTTGGGAAACAACTAAAACAATTAAGGGGTATTTTAGTAACTTATATAATTAATAAGGTTATTTTAGTAATATGACTTTATATTAGAGGGTTTTCACTTTTATAATTACTAGTATTTGGGCACGCGCATTGCGCGTGATTCATGCTAACCAATACATAGAATATGAGTGCGATTTGGGCACGCGCATTGCGCGTGATTCATGCTAATCAATACATAGAATATGAGTGCAATAACCTACACAAAATTTTAATGGAAGAAAAGTAAGATCAAACATATAAAATGATACCCTCGTCCATGCAGCAAAGTTATAAACTGGTATAATTTTTTTATCCCTTCGTTAACTTTTCCAAGTTACCAAATTTGACCCCCATTTTTCCTTGATTTTACTCCCTTACAAAGATATGTCTCCTAAAAACTGAAGAGTTGAGCACAGTTTATTTATATATCAGTAAGGGGTGCCTAGACAAACAACACAAGCTAAGAGATCTCTTTGACAACTTGACACTTATGGAGACTTTAAAGCTACCGATTTCTCAAACTATTGTTTGAAATTAAACTTATAGATTGCAGAATTTTTTTTTAGTAGAATGAACAATGTTACATCTTCTATTTCCAAAATAAGCAAATGCATAAATAAATGATTAGAAATACCTTGAAAGTAGTTCAATAAAAAATAGTTTGGTGTAATGGTGGCACATAAACTTTTTCACGCGATGCTTTATAAAAAAGTGCTTCTGGATGCTGGCTAAATCTTCCATAGCTTAGAGAGATGCATCTAACAAACTGACACAGTAGTGGGTTCTACCGTTCTAGGCAACATAAATTCAAATGTTATAGATCTCATATACAACAAATAGAATTTTTGTGATGGAGCTATGTCTTCCATTACTAAATATATAGTAATACAATTATCAGCACATAAGTTGACAAATAAGTTTTAGAACGTAGAAGTCTAAGCATTACCGTTGAATAATTGTTAATTGAATGTTACTTATTCCTTGTGTTTATAAAGAAAGAGTTACGTTAAGTATAAATAGACATATGACTTCCTGTATAATGCTTCTCATCGTCTTACATATCATAAAAGATTTAGTAATAGCCTTTTCATTTACTTTTTGTGGATTATTCGAATTTGGGCCGTAATTGTTCCGATGCATGAATCTGCTCAAGTGGAATACAACAATAGCACGTAATTATTACAACGATTGCTAGTTTGCTACTCCTAGGAATTAGTATCTTTTTATATATAATAATTAAATACTTATGTATTATTTATTAAAATGTATATTTATAGTGTTTGCTTTGAGGGCAAAAAAGTTTTTCACTTTTTACTTAGTAGATTGGCTCTTTTATAATAGTATATACACGCGCACACACACCACACATACAAACACATACAAAAAGGTTTTATAGACATACAAAGGATTTTGGACATATATTTAACACACACATACACACAAATACAAGTTTATATAAAAAGGGTATAAATTAACATACATAAATATGTAGATTGAAATATACATACACAAACATACGATAAATTTAATTACCAAAAAAGTAATTTAATTACTAAAAAAATACAATAAATTTACAAAGACATACTACTAAAACATTCAAAAAAATATAAATGTATTTATATACAAAAAAACATACACATACAAATCAATACAAACTTATATATAAATATACACATAAATACATATACAAAACAATGAAAAATGAGGAGGTGAAACAGATCAGCGGAGCAGCAGATCGGCTGCCACCGGAGCACAACGAAACATCAACAACGATACAACATCACCGGAGCAGCAGATTGACGCTGTTAAAAAATTGACGGAGATGAAGCAGTATCGCCGGAGCACCTCTTCGCCAGAGAAGAGAGGTCGCCGGATAAGACAGGTCGTCGGCGTGCGGGTGGGTGGATGGGTGGAGGAGGGGAGAGAAAGAGAGAGGAAGAGATTAGAGTTTTGTGTTAGAGAGGGAAATAAATAAAAAATAGTATATGTATTGTAAATATTTGAAAATGTTGGTATATTTTATAATTTAGGTGTTTAATGTGTCAACTAGCGTATAAAATCCATGATTTTTTTTGCACATTATGAACACTTCTAGTATTATTGCTACAATTTTAACCCATATAAGAAGAATCTTACAAAAATAGCTATTTTTGGCGACTTTAGATCTTTCTATTACTAAATCTTCAGGTTTTTGCTAGTAGAAAGATTTACCGATTGCGAAAGAGGAATCCTTTTTATAAGACTTTTCAGTTGTGGGTTTAATATCTGACGTGCTTAAAAAGGTGTCCTATTTTTGTAATTCTCCAAAATCCATGCTAAAGAGGCTGATGGATTCGATTAATTTTGGTAAATTTTTTGTTGAGAGGCTGTTTTTGCCACTGCTATATGGTTTCAAGCCTTTTTTTTTTTTGGTTGTGCAAAAGTATTTATTTTTTGGAACTTCAATCCTTGTGAGGTTGGCCTGTTGAAGTTTACGCATTCTATGTTGAAGTTGAACTTCATAACTTAGGTATGAAGTTCAGCCCATAAGGATTGAAAGTCCAAAAATGACTACTTTTGCACAACCAAAGTAAAAATAACGTGAAATTAAATATCGGTGATAAAAGTGACTTTTCGTGCACTTTGCCCTCAATTTTGGACTTTAATGAGACCTTAAAGGATGATGTGCACGAATAGCCACTCTAAGGGGCTGCTATTTAAGATCAGCCAATATTATTACTCTCTATGTACAATTTATGTGACATTCTTTTTATTTTATTCAGTCGCAAATATAATGACATGTTTCTATATTTAATTACAATCCAAATTTATGAGATGATTCACAAGCACAAAAATTTCTATGGTTTGATTAAACCACAAGTTTCAAAAGTCTTCCTTATTTATGAACTTTGTACCTAGTCAATCACTTTCACATAAATTGGGACGAAGAGCGTGTGGTTTTGTAGTTAATCGTAATCTATAAAAGATCTGAACTTTAGGGCTCGGTGCCCTTAAAACTAAGCTTATGTTTGTTCTGTCCTTAAGTTCCGGTTTTCAATTCAATACTCCGAGACACCATGTCGTAAAGTTCGCCCCTTTTGAAAGAACATGCTAAGTACTAAATAGATACTCCATTTGTTCCACAAAGATGTCGTAGTTCGGGTACGGGGGTCAAAGTTCTTAATTTTGTTTGCGAATTTAGACATAGATTCTTCATTCTTTAAGAGATAATCTTTGCATATTTTGAAGCTACATAAAAAGTACTACAAGTTAAAATAGTTAATAATTTAAATTATTTAAAAATATTAAAGAAAATCTTGGTGGGACAAAGGGAGTAATAAACAGTAGCTAATTCCTAAATAGAAGTCCTTTGGAGTGGCTAGTGGTGTCAATATTCCGGACCGTTCTTGGGATTCAATTTTCTGTGCGTAAGTGGATATTTCTGGCATCCCACTAACAGTTTTAGCTCTTATAAGGAACTTTAATTTTTAAGCCCAATCTCCAGAATTACATGAAAAGCTCCTGCGATCACCATGTCATGTACTAGTGATGTCCGACGATCGCTAGGAGTTTCTTGTAACTTCTGACAATTGAGCTGAAAACTAAAGCATTTTCCTACCGAAGCCAAAAATATAAGAGTAGTGCCAAATTATTCTATTTCTATAATCTCCCTGTTGGCTTTGATTATTTTTTGGCTTGTCGAAAAGGGGTTATTTGCAAAAATATGACACCATAAGCAATGGTTAACATTTTTGCCTGCGCTAACAAGGATTATGCAAAAATTCTCTATTAAGGTTTAATGAAAACAATTCGGACGGAACAATTTTTGTCAGGTTTTTAGGTCGGGGGCAGGACTTGCATTTATATCTCTTCAAGTGTTGGCAAAATGCAATACTTGCCGCACTTTGTCGTAAGTCTTGGCAAGGCCAAGACTTGCCTTTTACCCCTCTCTATTTGTCAACACTTACCCTTAAAGTGTTGGCAACACTTGCCACACTTGGTCGGAAGTCCTGGCAATTGCCAAGACTTGCCCCTTCCAGTCTTTCTCTGCATTCTCGCCATATAACTTGAAGTATTGGCAAAACAGTACTTACCCTTGAAGTAGTGACAATTGCCAAGACTTATAAGATTTTTGCCTTCGAAGTCTTGGCTCCGGGCTAAAAAGGATATTTTACTAAAATATTGCTTAGCACGGGTATTTTTGCAAAACCACTCGTTATGGATGGTACGCGATGAAATTTTTTGGTTGAAAAAAGGAAAATGATTTACATAAATAGGACACTTTTGGCTCTCCATCTAAAATTTAGTCCTATAAGGAAATTCTTACAATTTTGGCCCCGTAATTATAGTTCATAACGTCACCAAATATTACAGCTGCAGAACCTTGTGATCCCATGAGCTTCCCTCCTGCGGTCTCCAAAAACATTTCCTATTTGGGACCGAAATTGTGAGATTTTCCTATGGGGGGACAGAACTCTGACAGAGATGCCAAAACTGTTTATTTTGCACAAATACTTGAAGAGCTCGTGCTATTCCTTAATTGTTGTTAAAAAAAAAAAAAAAATCTTGTGGGGGAAAATATTTTTAGGGTTTTTACACTAAATATCCTTGAAATTCAAAGTATTTATACACCCTATCCATTAAAAATTATACTACACATTGAAATTAAAAATATTTATCCAACCTACCCATTCATTATTGTAATACCTTATAGGCGTATACCTTTATGGTATACTGCATAAATTATGGTATACAAATCTAGATGGGTAGGACATATAAATAGTTTATAAGTAGGGACCGCTAAATATGAAACTTATGGATGAAAATTGATAAATATTTAATTTTGATGGGTATTTTCGTAAACCTCCCAATATTTTTTGAAAACCTATTGTTAAGAAGATAAATGACTTTTTAGTGTTTGGTTGTCATACGATATTATTCATTACCAAAAAGAGAAAAAGTTCTTCCTATACCCTTCTTCTAATATCATATTACTGCTCCAACTGACACTTAAATATCATTATTAACCTTTAATATTCAAATTTTTCATCGAAAAGTTATATGGCTTAGAGCTTGTTTGACCAAACTTCTAAAAACTGTTTATTTTGATAAGTGTGTTTTTCAAAAGTGATTTTTGTAAAAGTATTTTTGGAGAGTAACAATTTGTGTTTGGCCAATTCATTCGAGAATCACTTTTGTCAAAAGTTAAGTAGCAATTTGTATTTGTCCAAACTTTCAAAGTGCTTTTGAGTGTTAAATTACGAGTACGGAAAGGAGAAAAAGAATAAGGTAATGTTTATAACTGATAATCATTAATTTTAATAAATAGAGATATTTCGGTATATAATGTTTTTTTGTAAGGACAATTTTGTAGTGAAAGAAATTAAAAACAACTTCTGCTTCTACTTTTCGAGAAAAGCTAATTTTTCTCGCTTCTTTCCCAAAGCAGAAAAACAACTTCCGCTGTCACTCAAACACATTTATATTCCCCTTAGAAGCTTGGCCAAACACCTTAATTTTGCAAAATACGCATTTTTTGATCAAAATAAGCACTTTTGGCTTCCCAGAAACTTAGTCAAACATGCTCTTAACATTGTTGTCGACCTTTAGCAAATATTTTCCATCTCTAACCATATATTGGAGACCATTTTTTCAATTTTTATTTTTATTTTTAACACCAAACAACATTAGCTCTAAAATATTCTTGATTCATTAATAAGAAAGAAGAGAGGACATTGCAAAGGCACCAACATATGCGGATCTTACATGAATAAATTGCCATCACACCCTTTGATTTGATTTATCCAGAAATAATTCTTATGATTAAATATATTTTTTATTTTTTCCCTTCTACATTAGTGAAAAAATTTAATGGAGAAATCTAAATGTTTTACTGAATCTATCTATTTTATACTAAGGGTGTGTTTGGTATGGGGGAAAATTTCTGAAAAATATTTTCTTATTTTCCCTTGTTTGGTTTGCATATGAGGTTTGAAAAATATTTTCTTAGACTACCATTTTCCTCTAAATCACAATCAATCGGTATATAAGGAATGACTTGAGTGATAAAACCAAAGTAGCAGTAGTATATATTTTATGCATATGAAATATGAGGGTTATTTTTGTAAATTCAAAAAATAAAATATTCATATATATCACAAGTCACAACGTCATTTATAGTTGGACTGAAGGTCTAATAGTGCCATAGTGGTTCACGATTATTAATTGATTTTTCCCCTTTAATTTTGGGGCAGAGTCAATTGTTAGCTGCTTATAGTAAAGGCAATATTACCAACTTTATTAATATTCATTATTTATTCTAATATCTGATAGCAGTATTATTTATAGAATATTTCATTAGACTAGTGATCTGGGTCATCTTCATTGTTGAAACTACGACCCCCTCCCCCTCCCCCACCCCACCCCCTGCAAGAGAAGCTCAGACAGTGGATCTGAATCAAACCCCACATAGATCTCTTCCAAAAATCCAATCTTTTTTGTATAATCCAACACTTAGTTGTTGGATTGTAATAAACAATTAGCAAAAATGGGCTCTAAGAAAAAAATTACATCTCAGAAAAGTTTTGGTTCTGCTGCTCCAGTTAAAGAGATGTCTATTTCAGGCAAGTTTTTTTTGTATTGTATTTTTTTTGAAATTTCTGTAATAAAGGGAAGTTTTTGAATGTTGGTATGTGTTAATATTTTCTAGAATGGAATAAAAGAAGGATCTTTTTGTAATTTAATGATTCTTGAAACATTGATATTGTGATAGTTTGATGGATCTATCATGGTTGTACTAAGCTAAATTTATGTTATTGCTATTTGTTATGTGGATATGGGACCTATTTTTCTGATAATTGCATCTAGTAATGACCTCGTCGAGTTAGAGTGGACTTTTGTTAATTAATGTAGATGGATTTTGAAGAATAAGAATGGAGTATTTGAATGAAATGGTAGATTGTATAAGAGTATATGAGATTAGAAATGATTACATTTTGTAGAAGGTAAAGTAGGACACGTAGAGGATGAAATTAGATGACGACGCTTTGGTCGCGTCTTATGTTGACCTCAAGATGCACTGGTCCATAGATGTGAAACCATGTTGGTTCAAAGTGTTACAAGACGACAAGGTAGACCTAAAATCACATGGAAGGAAGTTGTTTGGAAAGACTTATACTATTTTGGAATCTATGCAACTTAGCGAAAAATTGAGCGGAATAGAGAAAAAGATCCATGTAGGGGATACTAATTAGTTGGGATTAAGGCTTAGTCATGTTGGTATGCTTACTCTTGGTCTAATGTTATTTAGGAGTCTTTTAATCTTGTTAGAGATTTATATGCTAGTAGACATTTAGAGACCTTATAGTGTTAGAGAACCTAATTTATATTGGATTGAGAGGGATCTAATGAATGAGTATAGCTTAACCCTAGCTTAGTTATAGTTGGGTGATTTGTGCTTCTTCATGGGACTAGAGCAATATAGACATGTTGATTTTGGGAGTTGTTTATTTTAGTCGTTTGGTTACAGCGAAGAGTAGAATACAGGAGTTGGAAACAGCCTTGGACAGGCGTTATGTCCGTACTGTCTGTAGAATTTATCATATTTGCATGGAAATTAGTGTGTTGGTTCTTCACGTCTTACTTTCTGGACCCTTGTCTTCATGATCTTATACCAAATCTATTGAAGATTTTCTTGTTTTTTCCTTGTACTTAGCTAGTTATACTGAAGGCGGCTACTCACTTCATTAGGTTTTTAGTGTCATTCTCATCATTTCCTTTCGGGAGAAGAGACTATTGTCTAAATTCTTTGTTCACACGGTTTCGTATTGGCATTTAATTTTAAGATGAAATATCTGAAATTAGTGCCCTTAAGTAGGTTGTCATCTGGACTAGATTGGTTTAGTTCAGGTTTGTTTAGAGATCATCTGCTTCGATTTGGAGATTGGTATCACTGTGTCAGTAGTCATTGTTTTAGCTTAGTTCACTGTTGACAACACTGTTTAATATGTACGATAATTGGCCTGGATTTAAGTTAGTGGAACATATTTCCTTGAACTATATTTGCAGTGTTTTAAAGCTGGATGAAGTCTGATAGAAGCAATTTATTTAGCCAACTTGCCAAATCCCCTGTGAATCTTTTCTAGCATTGTCCCAAAGATGCTATGAAGGTATAATAAAAAATCCCATAGAATTAGGATTCCACGATTCCACTTTGTTGTACAATGCAGAGTCTATATCAGCGTTTTCTGTTTATATCCGTCACTTCTGAGTTCTGATTGTTACTTTTTATTGCATAGTGTAGGGTGAAAATGAAAGTAAGGCCTTTGAAGTTTGACATTTCTGTCAATACTAACTTCCTATTTGGTAGTTATTTTCTCCTGCTATTCCGATCAGCTTGAGGCTTTTCTTATATGAGGATTGCCATATCTATTTCATTTCTGTGTAGAGCAGCAAATGAGACTTTGGTTTGACAATTTTTGTCATTAACATAATTGGTGACTTGATGAGGGATGAGGAACATAGTGAACTGGAAATTACATGATACATTCATCTGTTGTGGCTTCTTCTTGTTAAGACTTGAAATTTGGAATGTTCTTTTTAATTCTGAAGGCCTGGAAAGACAACTAAGTGTACGTGTGTGTGGAGAAAAAAGAGATCTTTTCGAAATCGAAATATTCATGTGATCATGTCCTTGAACTATGATAGTATATCAAGTTTCTCAGAAAGTAGCATTATTAGAAACTGCTATTATCTCAAATTTACGACGTAGTATTATTTGTTGTCCTTTAAGTGATCAATTCAGTAGGTGTGTGACCACTTAAGGTGCTTTAGTTACATCAACTTTATAAAGAGGCATACTAATTTCTCTTGAAAGAGCTTGTATCTCCAACCATTAACAGGAGGATATCATTAGAATTCATCTGTCTCATATTATTTGAAATTTACATCATGACCTACTGATTATTGTAGTTATTAGTAGTATATTATTGCTTTAGCAGCATAAAATTATACCGTATTCCAACTATTAAGAATCTATGAGATTGTTACTTATCATGGGAGACAAAAGTTCAAAAAGAAAATAAAATATTGTGGTCCACTATTTCACCTAATGTTTGGAACCTTAATTTATACCTCTTGTATGGATGAGGATTAAAGTCATATTTCGGACAACTAAATGAGGACATAATTGAATGACAATATCAAAGAGAATTAATTCTTTTCTGAAAATGACTGTAATTATTGATGAGGTTCTAATTAATACAGTATGATCTTATAAAATAATGAAATAAACTAGTTTGTGTGTCTCATCAATTTGGTCAACAAAAAATAAACAAACTATCCGTCACAGAAAAAACAAGATAAAAGTAAAGAATAAATATAAATATATTTTATATATGGGGCGCCTTTAGGAAGGATAATTCATTCACAACACTGTGAACACAGTGCTAGTTTGAACACAGTCTTTATGTTTGCATATAAATGTTTAGTACATTTTAGGAGAAAGCTTTGTGTTTATGATGCTCATTGTCTAGGCAGATTTGAACGGAGCAAAGAAAGCAAGGGACTGAAAATAAGGGGACAGACTAATTTCTTATTGGAGAGGAGGAGGGGTTGCTTCTGTTAAAAGAAGGAATAGCTTTCTAAAGTAATTGACTGTATTAATTGTCATTGCCTTGCAGATCTGCGTGCGAAGCATCAAAAGGATTTAGAAAATTTGAATCTGTTGACACAGCCTTTCAGAACACTCAAGCTTTTCAGTATAGGGATGGTGCAGTATCTCAGGAAGTCAGCAGCATATCTTTTGTCCCATCGATGGTTTATGCTTTTCAGTACAATTACTGTGCTTGCCTTAATACTGCTTGTGACAACCGATGGTCCTCATGGAAAGGTATGTTTCATCATATATATCAGCTGCTTTTGTCGTGGAGAAGGTGGTTATTTTTCCGTCTGTAGAATATATACCTAGCACTCAAGGGTGTGGTCTAGTCAATGAAGTGCGAAGACCAGAAATACTAGGGTTCAAATCCCAATAGAGACACAAAAAGGACCATGCGGTGTTGTCTTTCCATTTGCCTAAGCTTTGGTGGGCCGAGTTACCTGATACTTCTACGGGTGGGAGGGAGATAAGGGTAACAGGTATATGGTGGATTAGTCGAGGTGCATACAAGTTCATGAGGATACTGCCAATTATCAATACACATGCATGTGCCTTCCTTAGGAAAAGGAGTTTATTGCATCTTGCTGGAAGTTGTCAATTGTTTAACTCAGACCTGAGTTTTCTAAAGTGAGATCGTTTTGTAAACTGTTTCTTTGGAGCTCTTTGACAATCTTTTGTTGAGCAGTTAGAATTTTTCAGATTCCTATTCTCTACGATACATCTGTTGGCCGAAACGGGATCTAGTGAATATGGGGGATTCATATAGCTGACCCCAACTAGTTTTGAGGAGGCATTTTGTTGTTTATGATACTTCTATTATGTTGCATTGAAACTCTTGTCTTCCTACGCTAATTGGACACTCTTTTTCAATACAGCATGTTGAGGAGGTTCTTCGATATCTCCAGTTTGGGTTATGGTGGGTGGCTCTTGGTGTTGCATCTTCTATTGGCCTTGGTAGGCAGAATTCATTGTTGGATTTTCTAGCTTCTATATTGGAGGGTGACTTACCTACCAAAGACTCCATAACAATGGACTTGCTGACATAGATCCTCTATTTTGTTTACATGGTGCAGGGTCTGGTTTGCACACTTTTGTCCTCTATCTGGGCCCTCATATTGCCTTATTTACGATAAAAGCAATGAAGTGCGGCCGAGTTGACCTCAAAACTGCTCCATATGATACAATACAATTCCAGAGAACTCCCTTATGGCTTCGCAAGGATTGTTCGGAGTTTGGGCCCCCTGTATTTTCATCTTCACATGGCACAAGTGTTCCACTTAGTAGTATACTGCCACAAGTGCAGTTAGAGGCTATTTTGTGGGGCCTTGGAACCGCACTTGGAGAGCTTCCCCCATATTTTATTTCACGAGCAGGTTCGTCTACTCTTAGTTGTACAAGCCCAGACATGTTTAGAGTAGATCTTTTCAACACCTCCTGCATAAACCGATTTAGAATTTACTGGTCTTAGTATCATAGGTGGCCCATTCAACCTGGCAGGTCTTAGTAGAAATATTCACCTGTAATTTAGAAAGTTTCTGCTTCTGTTAATCAAGGATCATTAATTGTGACATGAGATTTGATTATAATATTTTGAGTTTTGAATTGTTTGCCTTAAGAGACTCGCTTTACCTTCTGGGTGTTCAAGCTGCGTTCATTTCCCAGCATTTGATTTTACTCAAAGTCGATCATACATGCATAGCTTTTGCTATATTTTACTAGTAATTATTTCAAAATTTGATAAATCAATACGGTAATTTTGGAAATAAATATTTGGATATATTCCTGATCTTGTCATAAGAAAATGAAGATTTTAACGCTTTTGATTTTTAGGGTACTTGTTGCTAATGTATTTCATTCCTTTATGCAGCAAGCCTTTCAGGTGGTAGAGTGGACGCTATGGAAGAACTAAATGCATCTTCTGAAAATAATGAAGCTACTCGTCTGAATCGAATGAAGTGCTGGTTTCTTTCCCATGCACAATATTTGAACTTCTTCACAATTCTAATACTTGCTTCGGTTAGTACAAAACTATGCTTAAATCTATCTTCTATTCATCCAGAGGACCATTGCATGGAGGATAAACTAGATGCATTATATTTGCTTGCAGATATTGTGTTCCTAACGCTATATCTTAGAGCATCACCTTGTCCCCCCAAAAAGCAAAGTTGGTTTATTGTCACTGGGATTGATACGTTTTTTAATCTGCTAATGAGCCTGTTTGGCTTAGCTGATTTTAAATAGCTGTTGAGCACTATGTGACGAAAGCAACTGTTTGGATAAAAGTGTTGAAGCTGACAATCAGCTGTTGAAGTGTTTGACATATAGGTGTTGATAAGCACTTTCTCTTTTAAAATGACTGAAATGGCCTATACTAATAAGGACAGATCATTACAATATTTTAACTCCAAATTGTTTGAGCACAATTATATATTTATCAACTTGTTAAAATAATTGATTAGATAATCGTAATTTTAGTAAAAGATATACTCCTAATAATTAAAAAATTGTCTAAACTTAGAAAAAAAATCATACTTAAATAATGCACAATATATTTGTATATATGAAATATAAGTACTATATTTGAATAAGTATATCTTGCATTTATCAATGATATGAGTTCTTATTTTGTTTGATTATCTTTTAATAACTTAAATCTGGATAGAATTATCCAGAAAGTACTATAATGATTTTGAAGTATTACTCTAAATGATCACTTGCGTTCTAACACCTGCTAAAAAACAAAATTTAATAAACATACATAAATCGTTGAGGGAGTGAAATTAAGAAAAGAGTTAGGGGTTTAATTGTTTTAGAAAAGATATTTTAGAGATTATATAGGGTAATTAAGGATAAAATAGTAAAATTATCGGTCAAACCAAAACTGCTTATAAGCTAAAAAATAATAAGTTGGAGATGTCCAACTTATGGCTTATGGCTTAAAGCACTTTGTATTTGCCAAACACATAAATAAGCTAAAAAGTGCATGTAAGCTAGTTTGACCAGCTTATAAGCTTAGCCAAACACCCTCAATGTCTCTGCAAACCACTGAAATTCCGATGACTACAGATAGCTGTTGTAAAGTCCAGATCAGAACTTTTGCAGGCAGAGAAACCTTAGTTTTTGGAGATGATTGTGAGCCAGGAAGATTTCACCGGAAACTAACTGAATGAATGTGTTGGTCCAACAACTTTGGCAAATGTTTCGTACAACAACCCTTTGAAGATATTATGTTGGGATTTTGAAAATGCAATGCGATTATTCACGCTTGGGAAAATCCCGACAACTGTCGTATGATCTATTATGATAGAATTGATAACATTCAGTACATATATTTACCATTTTATTTTCTGATTTATCTTTTCTCCTTTCCGTTTTGCTTCTTGCCTTTTTCTATAGTTTTGGATGTGGCTGGGTGGTGGTAGCTTTCAGGTTACAATTACATGCATATATCTTCTCAAACAATATATACTGTTCTAATGGTGGTGCCTTTTGTAGGTTCCAAATCCTCTATTTGATCTTGCTGGCATAATGTGCGGGCAATTTGGGATCCCATTCTGGGAGTTCTTTTTTGCAACGTTGATTGGAAAGGCTCTCATTAAAACACACATACAGGTCTGTTAACTCTAATTTTCTGGATTCCTGAATTTCAACATATTATATGCAGTTTATATTTTATTCTTGGCTTCATTCAGAGATCTTGTCAGTCGCCTCTCGATGACCTTTTTTAGACTGGTCAATTTATTTGACATGTCGGTTCTGATATAGACGTGTTCTTTGACTGTGCTTCTGCAGACTGTGTTTATAATTTCTGTTTGCAACAATCAGCTTCTTCATTGGGTGGAAACCGAGTTGATTCGGATGCTTAGTTTTATACCTGGCCTTGAAACCATGTTACCCAACATCGTTGCCAAGCTCCATTCCATGAAAGACAAGTATATGGCTACCAAAACTCCTGTAACTTCAAGTATCAAGGTAATTATTAATTTACTTTTCTTTTACATGATTAAAGATATTTGATTGTGTTATGTCAAAGGCTAAATTGAATAATTTTTGCTGATTCAACAGTTTATGGTTCTTCCTTTTAATTTAAATCATAATATTGTCAGGTGAGCAAATGGGATTTCTCATTTGCTTCAGTTTGGAATGGCGTGGTTACAATCATGCTACTAAACTTTTTCGTTAAGATTATAAACGCTACGGCACAAAGGTATTTAAAGAAACAGCAAGACCAGGAAGTGGCTGCACTGAAGAACAAATCATCCTGACGGAAATCAGAAAACCGTCTTTCATACTTACAGACGGCTTCATAGATTGTTTTCCTTCCAGCGTTCTCGTTTCGCCATCTTTGTTTTACAGTCAGAATTCAGGATTACAAAATGACTAGAAGCTTTGGTGATCACAGTGGAAGCTACTTGGAGACTCGGGCACCAGCAATTCCATTTTAGAAACTTTGTACAAAAGGACAGTAGTCTCCTTCATTGACTTTGTAACTTCAAGAGAAACATTATTTTAGGGGTGCCTAGGAAGTGCCATTGTTGACTAAGTTGGAGTTTGGAAAGTTGGAAATTCATTATTGAGCAGATGCTCCAACCTTTACAAAGTGATGATACCATTTAATGCATTTATAGACGAGGCTGTGTTTTCAAGTATATCAATTATCAAAACCCTGTCCTATCCTCTTTTCCTTCCCTCACTTGAAATTTCATCAGTCCAAATATATCTTTATAGCAGCAGGTGCTTGGCATCGTACCATGTGTTCTGATTTATTGTTTGTCATCAGTGGGATGATTATTGTGTATTATTGTGCTTGCACGGACAAAAAATTGTTCTGTGCCGATGTTGTCCTGAAATAGTTTTCCCTGAAAGCCTTTTATGCTCAATGGGAAGAGATCACGTTATTGATAGGCTTATAGCATCTTCATCAGTAACGCTTGTAAATCATTGCATGCTTGCCTGAAGGGGGAGACGAATGATTGTTCACGTTCAGCTCGGGCAGAAAGATTATGCAGTCTGCCTGAGCTGAAAGTGAACGTTCGCAAGAGAGTGACACAAGCTTGGCCAATTTACCAAAACTTGACAGTCAAGTGTTTGCTACTTTAGTGTGTTATTCGTTTAATTCAATATGTAAAAATTACTGTCAATGTATATATATATCACAGTTCACCACTTATCTCCAAATTTCTCATCTATTTTCTTACTTTTTAATCTCTAGTCTACTAGAAAATGCTTCTTAATCTGAAAATTTTCACCAATATGTTAAGTTTGTCATTCAGCTTTCAGTCCCACTCTGTTTTATAATATGAATTTTACAACAGCCAACTTAAATCAACTTATTATTTGAAGACTGAAATAGCGGGCCGTATGGGCCTTTGAGTCAAAACATTC
Source organism: Petunia axillaris subsp. axillaris (assembly GCA_029990575.1). Taxonomy (NCBI): domain Eukaryota; kingdom Viridiplantae; phylum Streptophyta; class Magnoliopsida; order Solanales; family Solanaceae; genus Petunia; species Petunia axillaris. The sequence continues at coordinate 165,656,619 of JARKNS010000008.1, forward strand.
ATAACTCATCAGCACTTAGTAGATCTCCTTGTTTTCTCTCGTAAAGTTAACAAAAAGTACAAAAAGATTCAATTGAGTAGTTGTGATGAGACAACTAAAATTCGAACTACACCCTTCATTTTTTTTAACATATGTATATCTTTAATAATCGGTTAAAAAGATGATACATTCATATGATTGAAAATAATTTAATTTTTAACTTCCACAGTTTAGCAGTATTCTTTACAACACAACTTACCTAATATTCTTTTATAACCGCCAAAATGTCACACATTTAAATCACAACTTTTTTGTTTTTTTAAGTAAATTTTGTGTCCATTCAAATTATGTTATTTCATGATAATACTATTGAAAACTGTCCCTTGAACTCATTTGCTGGAGACACTTAAGTTAATAAAAGCACTGAGAGGCTAAGATTTGAAATAATATATAGTAGGTGTCATCATCACTTGCGTAATCTTTATTTTTAACTATTATTCTATTAATAGCCAGTGATCGTCGCTTAAATCACGATAATTGAAACCATAACCATTTGTCATTTTATAAGTTCAACCCTATTTAAACTTCACGCATTGATTTTCGTGTCCACATGGCATAAGATCCTAATCACTACTACTACCATCGTTAACTTAATTAATCAATCAATTATTATTAAATAATAAAACCTGAATTTCCTCCAGGTCAGGTGATTTATTTAAGAAAACAATTTTGATTCCTTTGCCTTCAATGAGAATCCAAAGATAATGTGGCGATGTTATCTATATAGTAAACTAATGTATTAGAAGATATCTCCATCTTATAAAACTTTGTCCTATTACCCCATTTTTATATCATATAGGACAAGTAATGGAATATCAATTACTAGTTGATTTCAACCTAGGGGTTCCTACAATCAAGATGTCTAATTCTTAAATAATCCAAAGTGGATATATGCTAGTATATGTGATTATATAATACCTATCACTCCATCACCTCCTTCTCACGCAGGGCTTTGGGGTAGGGGTAGGGGGACAAGAAAGCAACCACTTTTGACAAATTAAGTAATGATGAATTATATAATGAAAGCAAGTAGGGTCTAGTAAAATGCAAAGTTAAAAATTAATAATGGGGTCCAATTTGCTTAGTGACTGAAATGTGGGGCTTTGTTGGTGGGTGATTTCATTGTCAAGAACCACACTAGTTTTTTAATTATATTGGTGCTAGATCCAATGTGTGTTTCCGATATATTGAATAGTATAAGTAGGACTAACTCATTTCAAGTGCATATACTTGGTTTTCCTTTCTTTTTCTTTTAAATAATGGAGTATCATTTTTGACAAGTATGACCTTTTTGAAGATCTTCTAATTATTTCAGTAGATTTTGTCACATTATAATTTCTGTATTCTTTGTTTTAAGGTCTCGTGAAATATTCAAGAACAATTCAATTTCTTTAATTTCATTAAACCTCAGACTTCTTATTTTGCACTGATGGTTTAAGTTAGAAATATAGAATATCTATTTTTTATACCCAAAAATGGAAATCCTTTTTAGTTTTGATAATTTTCTGCACTATAAATTGAAACTAGAGGTATGATATGACAATTTTTGGTGAAAGCTTCCAGTATCTCTTGTTTCCCTAAAGGAGTAACACCAACCATCCAAAAAAAAAAAAAAAAAAAATTAATAATAATAAATAAATATCAACTTCATAGTTAATTCATGTATTTGAATTAATTACTTTCCTATTGTCAGACCTTATTAGAAAATGGCATGCGCATGACTTGATTAACTGCATCTCTTAATTAAATTATTTCATATGAATTGTGATTGTACAACTAAACTTGATAGAGATTTAAGATGGGAATTTCCTCTAAAAGAAAGGCCTAGGTAGCGGTCGAATAATTGAAGTAGCAACCATGAAAATTAATTTGCGAAATACATCACTAATCGAGGTGAGTGTCAAAGAGAGATCTACGGTGAGAATTTTGATTTGAATATCTGAATGAAGGTTCTAGGTGAGCGGGTTACATATACCATACACATTAACATATGAATCAAATCATATTTGAACATTGTGTTAGACGAATAGAATTTATACGGCTATGTAAATAAGGAATCTTTGTATAGACTACGAAGCTCCATAAATAAAACCCTTGCAAATAAACAAATGCCTCAATGCGTGTGCCATGTTTAAATTATTGCATTATGGGACAATATTTTATCTTAGTTAACCTCTTTATCACGTATTTCCATTAGTTATAACATTTCCCATCGATTCAAATATTCCGTAGAATTACGACTCCCCACGTGCATTAGGGTCTAGTTCAACTTCTCCTTAATAAATTGGTTATCCTTTGCTATGTGTTCTTATTAAGTGGTTGTGTATGTTGACTAAATTTCTAGTTTTCTACTATCTTCATAAGAGTCCGAAGAATTTAAGAAGATGTTCTAAAATGAAATAGTAGCACAAATCATGAATCTGATATGGCGAGTTTCAATATTCCATTAGATTTACAACATTTGTATAAATAATGCAAAGTTTTATGTCAAAAATCAGACATTTTTATTGGTCAGCATAAGATTTTTTCTCGAACTTCCGTATGGGGGTTAATCACATATGATCAACAGTTGTGAGACTCTAGTTCTTATCAATCGTGTTTGCCTTCTATCGCCTCTTCAAAAGGGTATACTAACTAAATTATATTGTCCTGTGAAAGAAAATTTAGGCACACTATCTTACCTAATCAATGTATCAACTTAAACAAACCTCAAAGTTATATTATAGTCTGCACTGTTTTAGTGATTCGAAAACGAAACTTCTTTTGAAATTGTGTAGATTAATTTCTTTTTGTATTCTCTCTAGTTCAAAAACAAATTATTAATTCTCCTTTGACCCAAATTAAATAAATAAATAAAGAATTTTTTACACAAATATATAAATTTTCACCCTTAATTATAAAAAAATAGCAATATTTCTCTAATTACGATGCATATCATATTTTTCTAACACATTTAACAATAATTTAACACATTTTACTTTCACTTTCCATTTTTCCCAAATTAAAAATTCTCTCACTTACTCTCTCTTTATTCCATCACCCCACACCCACACCCACCCTCACCACCCCAACGCCATAACCCCCACCTTAACGCCATCACCACCACCCCACCATCATTACCCCTACCACTCTAGCGCCACCACCCCCTCCCCGTTTCTATTTGGTTCTCTGTTTGCTCGTTATCTTTTTCGAAATTCAGCTGTAAATTAACTAAAAAAATAGTAGTAATAAATAAAAATTGAATGTTTTTCTTCTACAGCTCGCAAGGTTTATATAGTACTGTACATATCTCTCTCCAAGACAATGATTTTCATGATCGCTGCAAACGAGCGAACTATTTCAACAAAACTAGGGGGGTCACTTGGCAAGTTTCTTACATTATTGAAATCGTGCTTGAGTTGTTTGATAGGATTAACTTAGGAGCAAACATTTTAAGTCATTCAAAGAAATACATAATAAGGGCTATGATTGCTTCTAGCAACAGAGAGGATATAAAGAACCTGTTTTTAGCAACAATAGCTACAACAAAAAATATCTGTGCACATTTAGGAGACTGCATGACTTGGAATTTATTTATATTGTGACATTTCATATTTGCAACTTAAAAGAAATTGCTAAAATTGTATAATTGATGCACTCATAGCAAGTTGCAAACATACAAAAGTTTCAGCTATTGAACATTCCAGGATAAAATAAATTTTGCTTATGCTGTGATTATCTCAATAATTCTCATATTGTTTGGACTTTGTTTACATATCTAATTTTGTTTGTTGCGGAACCGCCATCACTTTCTAGAATATCTTATCATTGCCATTTAATTCTGATAAAGCAAATGAGAAAGCTCATCTACATAATTTTTTACCTCTAATATAATTTATTAATAGTGATCTTATCCCATTTTTACGGCAATTCTTCAAATATAGACGGTCTGAAACAGTTTGAACGATGCTGAAACAGTCTTGATACAGTGCAGAAACAGTTGATACAGTGCATAAATAGTTAGATACAGTGCTGCAGAAACAGTTAGATACGGTGCAGAAACAGTTAGATACGGTGCTGCAGAAACAGTTGAAACGGTGCAGAAACAGTTAGATACGGTGCTTCAAAAACAGTTGAAACAGTGCAGAAACAGTTAGATACGGTGTTGCAGAAACAGTTGAAACGGTGCATAAATAGTTAGATACGGTGCTGCAGAAACAGTTGAAATGGTGCAGAAACAGTTAGATATGGTGCTGCAAAAACAGTTGAAATGGTGCAGAAACAGTTAGATACGGTGCTGCAGAAACAGTTGAAACGGTGGAGAAACAGTTGAGATACGGTGAGATACAACGAGATACATCGAGGATGGGATGAGGAAAAGTGAAATTAGGGGAAATGATAGGAATAAAATTGAAATTGGGGGAAATGGTGGGAGGAAAAGTGAAATAGGGAGAAATGGGAGGAGCAAAAGTGATAGTGGGGGGATATAGGAGGAAGAATGTAAGGGTTTGGTATGTTATGGGAAAATATTGCTATGTTTTTGTTATATCTGTAATTAACTTGTGTTTTCCTTTATATAGGGTTATTTTGCTAAAATGTTGCTATGTTTGGTAATTAAGTTCTAAAACTTGTATTTTAATGAAAAAAAAATCCATAAATAAACTAGGCTACAGTTTGATAAATCGCAATGGGCTTTTAGGGAGATTAACATAAATAGGACACTTCTGGACTATGCTTACACTTCTGTCTCCTCACAAACTATTTTATTTTTAACCCTAATCGTCAGAAGTGTCTGGTTACTGGGGAGTTTGGCATGGCAGGCCCTCTCAAGTTATTTTTGAATGGAAAAAGGCTCAAGTTTTAATCATGAAGTATAGGGTCCTCATTTAATTAATGGCATTAACTATCTAGCATTCTCACTCCAAAGTTTTTTATGTTACACAATGGTCCAAGTATAAAGGGCCATTTTTTTTGCCAAATTTAGCCATAAACCTACATTCTACAACAGCCTTTCCCTCTCTCTTCTCCCCCATTTTTTCCTCTCAAATCCTTATTCGTATCATTCTTCTTGTTTCTTCAATCTACACTTCATCTTATGATTGTTTCTTCAGTCTAAACAATCCTAAACGAAATATAATACATATTCATTTCTTATTCTCCGTTAAGAAGATTTGTGAATGTTTATCATTATTAAATATTGAAGTTTTTGAAATGAGTTTTAAAGAATCAACCAAATTTTTGCATTATTTTCAAGTGGGTGTTATCTAGAATTGTTGGGAATAGTAGTGAGAGGTTGAATATAATATTTGAGATGATTTGGAGTTAATTTTAGACTGGATTTGGTTAATTTTAGACTAAAATCGATGTTGAAATTTTTTCTCAGCGCGATGAACATCTCTAAGGATGTTCGGAACATCCTGACAGAGAGACGCTTGAAACATCATGACAGATGTTCCAAACATCTTGAACATCAATACAAATGTTCTGAACATCCTGAACATCTTGATTGGGAAGATGCTTCGAATATCTAGAGAGACATTATGAACATCGAGAGATATGTTTCTATTAACATCCTGCCAGATGTTTTGATTATCTTTCATGATGTTTAGCAATTATATATTTTACCCGTCAAACTATTATACAATTATTTGCCACTTTTTCACTTGTTGTTTGTCAAAAATAATTTGTAGCTGGTACTGACAAATGGGAAACACAATTATTTATGTAGCAAAGTGAATTCAAGAATTCAAGGAAAGTCTACCTTGTCGGAGCTAGGTGCATTGTGGGAGTAGAAGTTTATGTACTTCATGTTTTCAATGGTTTTACTAATTATATACTTATAGATTAGTATAAATATCTTAGTTCCTATTTTCTTGTTCTACTGGAGCCAAGACAAGGTTTAAAAAATGATTTATGATTTATCAAGACTTAAAGCATTTTCTTTTATCATCCCAAGTTGAGGTTAAGTTGTTGGCTAAGTATGAATTTAGTCTCCTCATATGATAATCCTTATCTATGCAATCCCTGTCAATCTAGCTCTTCCAAAAGAATTATGGGTGGTCCCTCTTGAGGAGGCAATTTTTTCAGTGCATGCACCTCCAAGGAATGAAGGAGAAGAACCAAGCTAATTCGTCAGTTAGGAAGTACTTCAGAGGAAAAATAAATATGGCATCTGCAAAATATATGTTCACAAAAGGACTACATTCACCATGTAACGTAGAGGAAATAAAGATACATGTTAGCTTGTAAATTCTTGAATTTGTATATTGGATGTTCGTCCTATTTTTAAACCTGATCAAATTCATTTATGTATATTTATTTGTTGTTACTATCGTTAATATGCCTATTTATTTCCCTTTTAGAAACATACTTATATCGTTTAAGTCATTTGCATAAGTTGTTCCGAACGCTGGCTCAATTTTAGACGTGCATACTTTCTCGAGTCTTTAGAAACATCTATAAAGTTGTTTCGAGCATCTTTACCCTAAACCCCAAACCCCAAACCCCAAATCCCAACCCTAGACCCTAAACCCTAAACCCTAACCTGGGAAGTAAATACATTCGGAACATCTTTTTCAAGTTCGGGTTTTAATATTTTTGTCGTTCGAACGTATAGTGTGTTTATCTTCTAGATTTATCACTTTAACTCCACCAAATGGTAGATAATCTTGTAGATTTATCACTCTAACCTGTGCAATTGTAATTTTAAGTGATAATCAACTTGATTGATCACTATAACTTGTATAGTTGGTCATGTTAAGTGATATTTTTGTAAATTTATCACTTTAACTTGTATAAATGATCATGTTAAGTGATGATCATCTGTATGTATCACTCCAACTTGTATAATTAGTCATTTTATGTGATAATCTTTCACAATATCTCTCTAAATGTGTATAATTGATCATGTTAGTTGATATTTTTATAGTCTATCACTCTAAATCGTATAATTGGTCATTTTAAGTGATAATTTTTCATAATTATCACTCTAACTTGTATAATTGTTCATTTTCGTTGACATTCATCTTTATTTATCATTATACTTGTATATTTGGTCATTTTAGTCGATATTCATCTTGATTTATCATCATAACTTGTATATTTGGTCATTTTAAGTGATATTCTTGTAGATTTATCACTATAACATGTATAATTGGTCATTATACGTAATAAACATGTTGATATATCATTCTAACTTGTATAATTGGCCATTTTACTTGATATGTATCTTGACTTTCATTATAACTTGTATATTTGGTCATTTTATTTGATATTCATCTTGATATCTTATTTGTATAATTGGTCATTTTAAGTGATAACCATCTTGTCATTCTAACTTGTATGACTTGTCATTTTAAGTGATAATCATCTTGAGGTATCACTCTAACTTGTATAATTGGTCATTTTAAGTGATATTCTTGTAGATTTATCACCATAACTTGTATAGTTGGTCGTGTTAAGTGATAATCATCTTTATATATCACCTAACTTGTATAAATGGTCATTTTAGGTAATAATCATCTTTATATATCACTCTAACTTGTATAAATGGTCATTTTGAGCTTTAATCATTTATAATTATCGCTCTATCTTGTATAATAGATCATGTTAGTTGATATTCTTGTAGATGTATCATTTTGAACTGTGTAATTGGTCATTTTTAAGTGATAATGTTTCATAATTATCACTCTAACTTGGATAATTGGTCATTTTAGTTGATATTCATCTTGATTTATCACTATAACTTGTATATATGGTCATTTTGTTGATATTCATCTTGATTTATCGCTATAACTTTAATATTTAGTCATTTTAAATGATATTCTTGTAGATTTATCACTATAACATGTATAAAATGTCATTTTAAGTGATTATCTTTCATAATTATCGCCCCAACTCTTATAATTGATCATGTTAGTTGATATTCTTGTAGATATATCACTCTAAATTGTATAATTGATCATTTTAATTGATAATTTTTCATAATTATTACTCTAACTTGTATAATTGGTCATTTTAGTTGATATTCATCTTGATTTATCGCTATAACTTGTTTATTGGTCATTTTAGTTGATATTCATCTTGATTTATCGCTATAACTTGAATGTTTAGTCATTTTAAATGATATTCTTGTAGATTTATCATTATAACATGTATAAAATATCATTTTAAGTGATAATCATGTCGATATATCACTCTAACTTGTATAATTGATCATTTTAAGTGATTATACATCTTGATATATCACTCTAACTTGTATAATTAGTTAAATATTGTTCAAGCATTCGAAACGTGTAAGTGTCGTTCGAGTTTGTTATTTAAAAGTTCAGAACATCGATCTTTATGTTTGGCACATCCATTAAGTCATTCAAAACAGTTAAAGTTATAATTGGATTATTATCTTTCATAGTTATCACTTTTGCTTGTATTATTGAATATATTAAGTATAACTTTGATCATTAGCCTATGTCTTTTATAGTTGGTCATATTAAGTTATAATCATCTATATTTATCGCTCTAACTTGTATAATTGATTATTTTAAGTGATAATCTTTTATAATTATCACTTGATCATATATTGTGCAGACGTTGGGAATATCTATGAGTTGTTTCAGATGTAAAAAAAGAAGAAACGAAAAGAATAAAGAATATCGAAGTATAATGGTGTGTGATATATTTTTATAACCTTTGGAAGTAAACTACAAGCTTTAGATCCTCACACTCCCAGTATAAGTATTATTCACGGGTCCAATATGTTCGGAATACTACATTAGTCGTGGGAACTGGCATAAGAAAGTTCCGAATATATGCTTAAAATTTGAAAACTACACGGAAAAGTAACTCTATTGGTTGACCCTAATTTTTTTAAATAAACAAAAACAAAGAAATTTTAATTGAATCCTTAATCTATGTTTGAATGCTTGTAATATTTATCATGGTGAATGCATGAAGATTACTCATGGTGAATGCCTGCAGCATTTATAGAGTACAAGAATTGTATATGAAAAGGTTGTCTTGAAAGGAGAACATGTGCGAAAATACCGTATAACGAACTGTTGGAATAATTCGATGAAAATGTTCAAAAAATTGTTTAGTTTTGAGACCCTTCTGTCTCCATGCAAAGTGTGAACATTCAGGAATTACGTTTGGAGCATCGTAGTAGCGCTCCGAACATCATTTTTCTTTGAACTTCTTTCAAGATGTCTCGAACATCTAAAATATGATATGAACAATCAAATAAAAATATAGAAAAGTTATGACTGCTAATATTTAGCCATATACTATGAAATATATTATATACCTACAAGAAAGAGTAATTGATTATGCTCTACTTCTTTTTCATTCTATTTCGAAGTAAAAAATATATATAAATACACAAGTTAATGTCTCATAAATAAGTATTTAATTCATATGATGGTACATAAGATTTTAACATCTACAATCGCTCTGGTAGATATTTAAACATCGGTGGAAAGTGAAATATCTCACAAGAAGTTTCAAACATTACGCAGGAAGTTCAGAACATACTCGTAGTCGTTCAAAATTTTCAATATGTTTGAAACATCTTGAGTATCTTTTTTTTAAAAGGAAAAATGATAAATAAATACACAAGGATGGTTATATATATTGTGTGATAATATTTGATCTGTTGTTGTTGTTGTTGATTGTGGAGGTTGTGTATACAAATGGAATTTATAAAATCTGGTGCATTTGTTAAGAGGTTGTGTATACAAAAAGGTATCTTGAGAATAAGATGAGTGTAGATAGACGAGTTGGATAGCTGGAGTGTGAAAAAGTGAAAAAATTTATTAGTTTTCTAAGTTTAATTCTCTAAATTTAGTTAATATTGGAACATCACAAAGGATGTTTCGAACATCTTGAGTAATGGTAGGAACCTCCATCAAGACATTTCATCTTTAATATGTTCGTACTTTTTTTTAGTTCATCACTTAAAGATAAATAATCCTAAATAAGGAGTGAGGTTTCTGAAGTTAACTCTACCATTTTTTTTTTTTTTTTAAAAAAGGAAGAATGTTGAAAAAATTTGTAGGTACACTTATTCTGTCTAATGATTGTCGCTTTCCTTATGTTTTCCATTTGTTACTCACCGATTGAGTCTTGCTTATTTTTATTTTTGAGGATCGAAAAATCAAATGATATTTTTATTTCAAATTTTATCTCAACGTCAAGATAAAAGATGCTTCCAACATCTTGACAGAGATGTTTTGAACATCATAATAGAAGATGTTCCGAACACCCTGACAGTTGTTCTGAACTTCCTGATAGAAGATATTCTGAATACCGTAGCAAATGTTACGTACATTCTGACAGAAGATGTTCCAAACACCTCAAAAAGATAATATTTCAACCGTGAATTTTTATTCAAAATTCATCCAAAGCAACTCAAATCAACACCAAATTATCTCAAATTTTATACTTAAGATCCAAATACCATTCTCAAGCATTTCAAACAATACCCACTCCAAAATTACATAAAAATTATGTTTGGATTTTTAAACCCACTTCAAATTTTATTTTATATTTTTTTTTCATAAGAAGAAGAAAAAGAAGAAGAAGAAGAAGACGAAGAGGAAGAGGAAGAGGAAGACAAAGACAAAGAAGAATGAGAGCATGAGGAGGAAAAAGAAGAAGAAGAAAATGACTATGTAGACAACAAAAAGTAGTTGAAGAGTATGACGAGAAAGATGAAGAAAATGAGAAGAATGTGAGGAAAAGAAGATAGAAGAGGAGGAAGATGAAGTAGATATGATGAACAAGAAGAGAAAAATAAAATTTTTATTCATTTGTTTTAAAAATTTGTGGTATTTAATTTTGATCCCAAGAAGTTTGAAAGTTTTGTTACTTTTAATTACAGCCCACAAAGTTTTAGAAATGCTAATTTGGTCGATGATTAGTCTTAATTGTACTTAGAATAAAAAGAAAAGGGAAAAGAAAAGGTGAGACCCTTTTCTGCCAAAAAAACTTGAGAGGTTCTTGAACACCCATTCTCACTGGTTACTGCTAGGAACTCTATGCATTTGGATTACCAGGACTCGACTAAAGTTACTGCCCATGCCTGGCAATTTGTCAGAAGTGGCCAGCAGCTTCTTGCGATGGGGACTATATATTAAACAGTTTTTTAAGGGACGCCAAAAGTGTGAGCATCACAATTCACAAGAAAGATTGCAAAAGTTTTGCACGAAAAAGACGGATCTGGCGTTGCTGACACAGTTTTATCTCCGTAACAAAACTTTTACATTTTTAGCCCTAAAAATGTGTAGGTTCCATACTAAGAGAGGGCGGCGCAACCTTTTCTTTTATTTCTTGTTTTTTATTTTATGGGAAAGAGAAAGTAAATGGGGAAAGAAATTACAAAATGGGGAATCGAATCCTCATTAATAAGATAATTAGGTGAAAGATTATTCGGGACGGAAAAAGCATTGAATAATAATACATGGTCTTTTTTAACCCGAGACGAAGCTAAGTTTGAAAATTATGGGTTCACAATTCAATCATTTTTAAGTTATTAAGTTCTAAATTAATGATTCATACTTATTTTATGAAATTTCTAAGGCGAATAGTGGTTTAGACCTAAAATATGGGATTCAGCGAACCCAATCCTAGTACTATATAAGTTCCGCCTCTATCATTAACACTAATTTTAGAGTTAACTAATATACATCAATGGTGTATATTTTTTTTAAACATCGTTGGCATCAAAACTTAAAGGTAAGTTATTCAGAGTGGTAGTTAGACCAACTATGTTGTACGGGGTGGAATGTTGGCCAGTCAAGAACACGACATTTAAAAGCTGAGCGTAGCGGAGATAAAGAATACTTAGATAGATATGTCGGCGTACTAGGATGGATAACATTAGGAACGAAGCCATTGGAGACAAGATGGGAATGGACTCAGATGTGGACAAGATGCGAGAAGTGAGATAGAGATGGTGCAAACATGTGAGAAGGTGGGGCACATATGCTCCAGTAAGGAGGTGCAAGGGGTTGACAGTACTAGGTCTATGGAGAGCTAGAGGTAGACCGAAGAGGAATTGGGGCTAGGCGACTAGACAAGACATGACACACCTCTAGACTACCTAAAAAATGTTTCTGGATAGAAAAGTGTGGAGGTCGAAGATTATGGTAGAATGTTTGGAAGTAATCGAGCAATTGTTTCATGTAAGCTTTAGTATTATTCCTACGTACACTATTTCTATCTTATTCTTCGTCCTTATTGCTATTGGTACTTTTTGTGGACCTTGGTTATCTCTAGTTTTATATCTTTTCTTTTTTCTTTTTTGTCATGGTATTTTCATCTTCCTTTTTAAACTTTTTTCCAAAATAATTTTCTTTAGCGAAAAGTATATCGGAAATAATATCTCCACTTTGGTAGGCTTAAGATTTGCTTACATTTATCCTCCCCAGACTCCACTTATAAATAATACTGAGTAATTTATTTTCGTTGTTGGCGAATTATAAACCTATTATAAGTAAATTTTTAAGTGGTCGTTACTCGTTACTTCACCGCATTATTACAAATAAGCTAATGATATATTGGGTCCTACATTTTATTGAGACCCTTCTTTCATTTTACAGTCAAAACAAAACAGATTTAATCATAAATCTTAGGAGATATTTTTGTTGGCGATTGGTATTTCATTACCAAGCTGAAATTCGACAAGTGTTAGGTTACTGTTATTATCTATCAAATTTCTCGTTACATTATCCAACTTCCCATAATAGTTAGAAAAAGAACTATTGCTGACTACTGAGTACTCCCTCTGTTTTAAAATGGTTGTCATAGTTCGGATTTCGAGAGTCAAACGAGTTCATTTTGACTATGAATTTAAACATATAATCTTTAAGTTTTTTGTAACGATGTTTATATATTTAGAAACTACATAAAAAGTACTATAAGTCACAAAAATTAATAATTCAAAATATTTACAAGACATATGAAAATATTATGGTCAAAGTTAAACTCATTTGACTCTCGAAATTCAAATTATGACAACTATTTTGAAACGGAGGGAGTACTTTTCAAGGTAAAAGGATGTCTAGATTCATTTTATCACATTTTTACACCTCTCTTTGCTGACCAAGAAAGTTTTTTAACGAAACAGTTGGGAGCTAAATTAAAACAATTATTATGGAACTAAATGACACTATTTCTCAATAATGAGATCGTTAACAGAAGAAATAGTCAGATCATAATTGAACTGTTAATTTCATAAGCAGCAGCTGAAAATGGTAAAATTTTAAAATGTAGATAAGAATATTGTTATTAGTGGAATAATATAATATCCTTTTGACTAAATAAGTAGGGATGGATGGGATATTACGATTAATATTTTGATATAGGACAAAACTTTGAGTAGAAGTCAAACAGATCGTTTACCTCCAACTCTCATGTTTGGCGATGGCACCCAAACCCCACCCCCCCAAAAAAAAAAAAAAAACAAATTAAATAAATAAAAAAGACGAAAATGAAAAATAGGAGTCTTGAAATGGAAAAAGTCCTGTGAGGAGGCTTTCGTTAATGATTTACGATGGCGTGAATTCAGATTAAGCACACCCTGCGGGTGAAACCAAAGAAAAAAGACTTAAATTACAAAAATTGATAAAAAATCTGATTAAAGCTTAAAAAGAGGCAATGACAAAAATCAAGGTATCAACTATAAACATAAAGCAGGGGAAGACTATAGAAAGAATTGATCACGTAAACTATCTAAAACCAAACAGTTTCTTACTTGGAGTTGATTGCATTGTAGTATAAGAATGAGAATAGAGCAACAGCAAAGTTTTTCGTGCCACTGCCATGTTGTAAAAAAGTTCTCAATCATTCAATCAAATGAGCTTTAATCTTAAATAAATCAACTATCTAAATTCTCTGTATTTATTTGTCTTTGACTCGTGAAAGAAAATCATCATCCATCCCTCAAAAGATCAGAACTTTTACTAGCATTGTTCTTCAGGACTTTTAGATTCTAAGCTTCTCTTCAATACACAAATACACTTGAGCGTTCTTGCAAGGATGCACAACTGTGGCTATTGAAGCAGAGAGTATTTCAAAACTATATTTTGCGGTTGGTTTTCAGAAGAAGGAAGATGATATGACCGAATAATTATGTTAGCTAAGGGTCAATTTAATTGAGACAGCAAACTGTTCACAACCCCATTGCTGCTGGACCCCCAAAGCCAAATCAGCATTAAGCTCATACAGAATTCTACAATCATTGTAAATTTCAATGGCCATATATATTTAAAGATTTTTAAAATAGTTAACTTTGAAAAATTTGTAACTCTTAGATAAACATAGACAAAAGTAGAGTGTTGTTCTAAATTGAAATCCATCTTATACATCCATGATTATGTGGTCGATTCCAACTAGTTATCAGATGAAAATTAACGTAGTTCTAATATCATTTCCTCCATTTTACTTCATTTGAAGTATCATATTTTACTATGAAGGGATTTAAATATATATATATATATATATATATATATATATATATATATATATATATATATATATATATATTTAAGAATTATGAGCTTAAACATATCAGCTGATGTGATTCTAACACAAAAGCATCTTCTTACAGTAAAATGAAATGAAAATTAAAATACTTTTAATATAAAAGATATGAACATCGTACAAAATGGAGTATGTCATTTGAGCAGAAGACATGAAATGAACCCACTGTTTACCGCCTATAAAGTCTATTCAATCTCACCAAACAATTCTGAAAATATACGAGAAAGGGTGTTGGAGAATTTGACACGTAAAATTAAAGGAATAAAGACGATGAATATATACCATACGAGGAAAAGACTTTGGCCTTTACTTGTCAGTCATTTTATTGATTCAACATGGTTCGGTTTACCAATCAAATATCTATCCTGTCATCCTGATTGGACCACCATATATGACATATTATCAATAATGAATCCATGCATATTTTAAGCAGCAGGGTAAAGGATGGAAGTTTGGGTATTGTGTAGACACAAGAGGAAAATCTGCCTGCAGCATAAACTCGATCACTTTTAACCAACTACTAAAAAATTATGGTGACAATATAATGATAATTTTCTTACACATTTAAGAAACAACTCTTTTACTTATGAATGGTGTATGGTGCAAGTTTAGTGCAATTTAACATGTTACAACTTATTACAACTTATTTACGTTATCTTTTGGAAAAGATATTTTGTTTGTTATAAACAAAAACATAGTGTTAAATCTTTAACTAATAATGCAACGCATGAACAATTATTTTCTCATAGCAGATGTTATATTTTGGGGAAGTGTGCAAATAATGGCGATTAGAAGGTTTGTCTATTGGTGTACAGAAAATGAAAGACCAAAAGAAAAATATCCAGCCTATCAGGCAAAGCCATATGTGGACACATGTGCCTTGGGTAGACAATAACCCCATTAAAGTTTTCTGAGCTTTCGAGGGGTCTATGTTGTTCAATTTGGACAAAATGGGACCAGAAATGAATGGCAAATTTGGCAATTCAGAGAATGATATATCCATCAAAAATCTATATAATCCAGTAATCAAACGTTGAGATATTATCAAAATATCCACCAACAAAATGATAGCAGCACGTATGAAGATGTAAAGCGGAAATACTAGTGAAATATTAAAATTATTTCTACATGCATTCCCAAAAGAACAGGGAGTAGTATATTGGAAGTGAATAGGTCTTTTCCTGAAATACTGTTTTTGGTATGTACGTAACTTTTATATAAGCGAACCAAAGATAACAACCAACAAAAAAACATTTATAGTGTGATGATTGCTCTAAACATACGAATATCAAAGACTTACGTAGCTGATCCAAATACGTCGAATTGGTGAAATTAAATAGTACTTAATTGATTGATTGGTCAACGTTTTCTTATCTTACATATACCATGATAATTTTGATGTATACTGCTCTAACTATTTAGGCTCTAATGCATAAATTTACATTTAGAAAAGGTTAAAGAAAACGATATTCTAATTCAATACAAAAGTTGTGTATATGTTGGATATTGATAGTCGGTGAAAGTGCACGTTTTTTAGCCTCGTCTTGCCTTATATCTAGCTACTTTACTAGTTGTTTGAGTAATACTCTAAGTGTTGTATGCTTATATGGTTCGTTTTATTATATAGGAATGAAATGAGCGAACGAAGGTCGTTCTGAAGCGTAAAAGAGGAAGAATCGGCGCTTTGAAGTCTGATTAGATGCCCAAGACACGAGAGGAAAGAATTTTAGGCCAAATTCTGGACCGACATAAAAAATAGTCTATCACACTGCGCTAAGCGTCACATAGCACGACGTGGTAAGCCAAAACTTCTGAGACTCAGCAATTCTGAGACAAATCAAAGTTGCAGAAAAAGTGGCCTACCGCGGCGCGCCATGCAATGCATAGCGCGACGCGCCACGCACTGATATTTTCTTGCTCCAATTTCATATTGGTTTTGGACGGGTTTTTTCCAAATTGGATCGGCCCAAGTCATTTTAAAACAGTATAAATACATCTTAAAATATCTTTTGAAGAGTTAGAACAAGATTTTGGAGGCAAGGGAGTGAAAACATCAAGTCTACAGGTCGAAAGACAACGGATGCCAAGAGTTTCTTCTCCCTACCTTATGATTCTTGTTTTTATTTTATTTTTACATTTGAGCATGAGGGGCTAGGGGGATTTGGGTGAGGGAAACTTTTGAATCCCTTAAATAAGAAAAGGGGACAAAGTCTTTAAGAAAATGGTGAGGGAAACAAGGCTTTAATTCGTGATTAAGGGATATTATTGTGTCAAAAAAAAAAAAACCCCCCAATGTTTGGGTATAATGTTTTACTAGCCAAAAATGACAAAAATCCTATCATCTCTCTTCTCTCTCCTTCTACTTCTCCAAAATCTTCTCGCCGCCCCTGTTGCTGCCCATTTTTTTCCTGCAATTGGGCTTCAAATTTGTCCTCCATTAAAGGGTATTTTAAGTTTTCCTTCATCTGTTACATGATTTAAACTCATTGCAGTTCAAATCGAAAAGATTTTTCTTTTTTTTTTTTTTTTTTTTTTTGCGATTTTAAACCCAGTTCGATTTGATTTTGAAGATCTCTCTTGTTTCTCGTTTAAAAGGAACTCTGGTAAGTGTGCAGTGTGGTATATTGTTGAATACATGTCATTTTTATCGTAAATTCTGGGTTTCATTTTTGCATTTTTTATGAAATGTGGATTCCCAGAATATAGGTAGATGTATACGGACGTGAAGGATATATGTGTACATATTCTTAAGGATGTGTGCACATAATATATTATGTGAAAACATCAGATAAAGTTGCATCCTCATTTTTCGTACACATCAAATAATATGTGTACACGTCTAGTAATGCAGCCGACTCATATACGCCCATTGAGTTCGAAGAACATTTCAAGTAAATTCGTAATTTATGTCCAAGGGCTACCACATATCTTATGCAGGTTGGGTTTGAGCATTGGAGCAGAGCCTTCTTTCCAAGCCATAGGTAAAACCGACAACACATATAAACGATGTGTACGCATCTCACTATATGAACGTGTAGTCATATGCATACTTAATATTTCGAAACATATGATAATATTTGTGCATAAGAGTTTTTACACATAAAACTTATGTGTACACATAACAATTTTATGTGTACACATTTTTCTTATGTATAGTCATGTGTTGTCATTTAACTAAATGCAGAAATTTATATACACATATTATATACATGTACACATATATTGTTATTGTACACATAAAAATATATGCGTAGTCATGTGTCGTCATTTAAATGAATGTAGAAACTTAGATACACATACTATATATGTGTACACATATATTGTTATGTGTACACATCTTTGGTATGTGTAGTCTTATGCAGAAACTTATATATACGCTATGTGATTCAATTATTAATATTTCACCATCATTGTAGGTTTGCCTTAGAGCTCTTTCCAGCTCCACAGATAGTCCTCTAAGGAGCCCCACTCTGGTATCCAATCCCACAATGTTGTCATTGATTTCTTTCAGTGCCTTGGGGATTTGGAAAGTTCAAACTGCTTGGCTGATACTTATTCCAATGATGTAGGAGGAGCTAGAATTATCCTGACTGGAGATTTCTTTCCCCCTTGAGGATCTGCAGCTGTTATCTTCTCTTTCTTTCACTTCATCATCTTGGATTCTTTTGAGATCCACTATGCGTTTCGCTTCCTTGATGTTATCCATGTCAAGCAAAATGGAAACATGCCTCATAAGTTTGGTAAGTAGACAGGGGAACCCATAGGCTGTTTCATTTTGATGAGCTGTTGAATCAATTCTTTTAAAGATCACCTTCCCAGCATCAATGTCATAGCAGTTCATGATAGAAGCTATGAGAATTGCCTTTTGTCTGGTTATTCTTGTATCATTCAATGAAGGGATGAATCTATTTCTTATCACTGTATTCCAGCCTTTGACAATCAAGTTCAGGTCCTTCTTCTTGATTTGGACTCCTGGTTTAGTCCATGTTGGTATGATGCTAAGAGAACCAATGATGGCTACTATCCATGTTCTCAAGCTTCCTTCATTATCTGTTCCCCACTTCTTGTCTTTTAGCTCATATTCTCACTGGTCAACTGATGGTAACCCATACGCTTCATTAATGTCTTCATCACTGATGGTGACTTCTGCTGTTCTCACCTTTACCCTGAATATTTATTTCTTTTTCTTTGGTTGGGGGGTCTTGTGAGAGGTTGGCATAGAACTCCTTCACCATTATTTCATTGTATTCACCGGGGGGTTCTAGCAAAAAGTGCCAATTTCTTCTATCAATCTCTTCCCAGAACTCAGCTCCATATTTCTTGACCCATTCACTCTGTACTTGTTTCTCTGGATAGATTTTTAGCGGCTTCATTCTTGTTGAATATGTTATTGAGGATCTCTGTGTTCTGTGGGGTTCATTTGCAGATTCCAGCTGTATTTACACCACTTCCTCTCCCCAGTCTTCAACATATGATGTAGATTCTTCTACTGTGGTCGAAGGCCCTTGACCAGGGGTGGACTTTGGTTTTGAAGGCTTTGGGTCTATCACATCTTTCCCTTTTTCTGTGCCTTGGCTTCTTGATCAGCTCTCTCTTTATTGGTTTCCATCTTCTTTTTCACTTCAGCTTCTCTCTTTTGTTCCTTGGTAGGTGGCTTTCTTGCTCCATCCTTTTTCACTTGCTTCTTCATGTTTTACCTGAACATCAACAGCTCAACATGTGTGTTAGCTCATGAATCTCTACACTGTCCTACTCTTAACTAAGCTACAGGTATCCTAAACTATCATATAAAGTTTATGGGATATAATGGAATGAAATGGAACACTTGGGTTAAGAAATTCACAGGTTGCAAAAGGAAGAGGCGGGTTGTAGAAAAAGGGGCGAGCTCGCAAAAGTAAGAGGCGGCCCGCAAAAAAAGTGCTGAGAAGCACCAGCGGGTTGCCGACATACATGCGAGGCTTCTGCTCAAGCCGCAGAAAAAATTCACGCACTGTTAGAGTCGCCGGCTCGCACTGTCGAATGAAAGCTCGCCTACTCATTATGCCCTTCCAACTGCGAGGCGCACTTTGGCTTAGGAGACTCGCACAATTTTTGACCAAAAGGGTCAGCGAATCGCCCTTTTTTACGCGATTGACAAATCTAGCTCGCCTAATTTTTGAGCTCACTGCTTACATAGGCGGCCTCGCACTTGCTTGTACAGGCACACCTAGTGTAGTCCGCACTTTACTGTGCGGCATAATGCCTCATCGGCGGCTTGCCGGGTCCTTTTGCCCATTTTTCGCTACAGTGCACAGATTCCAAGTTATTCCATTTCTCACTTCCTCTTACACCCCCAAACACACTCCTAAGTGATCTTTTCAACTTCTCACGTTTGTCACATTTTCTCTCAAGAAACAGACCACAATTTCATACAAAATTCATGAAAAGTCAACCGTTTTTCATACCAAGTTCAAAACTTTTTCAAGATTCAAGGCAAACAAGGTACGTTCATGGTGTCATTCAATTTCAATCTTTGGTTATTTTTGTTTTCACTCACATCTTCTTCTTCTTCTTCTTCTTCTTCTTCTTCTTCTTCTTCTTCTTCTTCTTCTTCTTCTTCTTCTTCTTCTTCTTCTTCTCATTTCTTCACTTAAGAGCAAAGTAAACCCATAAATACACACTCTAGGGTTTCAATTTCATGAAATAAAAATTAAGAACAAACTCTAAAATCAACCTAATCATGGAAAACAAGTTAATCAACCAAAACCCACCCCCAATATGAAGTTTTTTTTAACTACCCCGCATGTAAAACATGAAATTAAAGCGAGGGGTTGAATTTCTTACCAGATTTGAGAAGAACTTCGAATCGGGTTGAGGGATTAACAGTGGGTTTGTGAAATCGAGTTCGTGTGTTGTGATTTGGAGTGTTGTTTATTGTGGTGGTGGGTCGGAACAGTAATTCTGGTGGTGGTTGTGCTTTTTCAATTTTGGTGAAAAGTAATAAAAAAAACTTACCTTGGGGCCTTATATAGTTGGGTAGAAACTCGTCAGGCTCATGAAAGAGGCGGCTCGCACTTTGTTCGGCGGGTCGCCGAAGTAAAGGCGAGTAAGGCCTTAAGCTCTTCAAGTGTGCATAAGTGGGGTAGGCCCGCCAATTGTTCTGCATTTTCTGATGGGCGGCTCGCCTAATGAAAGGTTGAGCCATCCTTCACTCCGCAGAAAAATTTTGCTCTCTGCATATACCTGCGACCTGCATTTCATTTGGTTGGGCCTCCCTTTTGCTTCCGCACTTTAATCGGCGGTCCTTCCCCTTCTTCAACTTTTTTCACTTTTCATTCCTTGCAATTCCCTACATCAACACCACTCCAACCAAGATCAAATGCATTCATCACATTTATATGAAATTTTTACACTAACGACATGATTAAAACTAAAATTTCTAAAAGTAAAACTTGGGTTGCCTCCCAAGAAGCACTTGATTTAACGTCGCGGCACGACAGTGCTACCTCAACCTTCAAGATCCATATAATATATAGATACAAGCGACCTTCCTAGGCTCGGCTTCACATCCCAAGTAATGCTTCACTCTTTGGCCATTCATTTGAAAAGTTGTGGAACTTCCCTTTTCTTGCAACTCGACCCATCCATAAGGTGATATTCCCACCACTTTGAAAGATCTACTCCATTTTGATTGCAACTTTCCAGAGAACAAGTGCAATCTTGAATTGAACAATAGCACCATGTCTCCCACCTTTAATTCTCGATTCCATATCTTCTTGTCATGGATGATCTTCATCTTTTCCTTGTAGAGCTTTGCATTTTCATAAGCGAGGAACCTCATCTCCTTAAGTTCATGTAGCTTTTCCACCCGGGATTTGGAAGCTTCATCCCAATTCATGTTGAGCTTTTTCAATGCCCAAAGAGCATTATACTCCAACTCCATGGGGAGATGACAAGCTTTGCCAAAAACCAACCGGAACGATGACATCCCAATAGGAGTCTTGTATGCCGTGCGATATGCCAATAAGTCATCATCCAACTTCTTCGACCAATCCGTCTGGTTCACATTAACCGACTTGGCTAAGCTTTGCTTGATCTCTCGATTTGACACTTCCACTTGGCCACTTGTTTGGGGATGATAAGGTGTAGCAACTTTCTGTCTCACCCCATATTTCTCCAACAAAGAGCTAAAGGCCCGATTGCACAAGTGAGTACCCGCATCACTTATGATGGTGCGAGGGGTGCCAAATTTTGCAAAAATGCTCTTCTTGAGGAAGGTGGTGACACTTCTAGCTTCATTATTTGGTAAGGCCATTACCTCAACCCATTTTGACACATAATCAACCACTACAAGGATGTACTTCAAACCATTTGAGCTTGGAAAGGGACCCATGAAGTCGATTCCCCATACATCAAAGAGATCAACTTCCACAATAGGGTTTTGAGGCATTTCATACCTCCTTGAGATACCTCCCTTTTTTTTGGCATTGATCACAACTCTTTGTGTATTCATAAGCATCTTTGTACAAAGTAGGCCAAAAGAAACCGCATTCAAATACCTTTGCTGCCGTTCTCACACCTCCATGATGTCATCCATAAGGAACGGAGTGACATCCTTCAAGAATAGCTCCTTGCTCGGCTTCGAAAACACACCTTCTTATCATTCCATCGACACATACTTTGAATAGAAAGGGATCATCCCAAAAGTATTGTCGTGCATCTTTGATCGTCTTCTTCTTTTGATTAAATGAGAAATCCTCCGGGATCTCTCCACATGCAACATAGTTGGCAAAATCCACATACCAAGGAGTTTTCTCCTAAGATACCTCCAATAGCCTCTCATCTGGAAATGAATCATTGATCTCAAGGGTTTCTTTTGGGCGACCCTCCTCCTCCAAACAGGATAAGTGGTCCGCAACTTGATTCTTGGTTCTCTTTCTATCAAGCACCTTGAGATCAAATTCTTGTGATAATAACACCCATCTAATCAATCTCGCTTTTGAATCCTTCTTGGCCATCAAGTATCGGATAGCGGAGTGATCCGTATGCACGATGACCTTAGTGGGAAAAGATGATTATAGAAAGAGTAGAGTTTTGGCCTAGGAAAGTGTATCTCAAGTGGCTTGGGAGTACCTTTACTTCAAGTTTCGGAGGTTCTTCAATGGAGGGCTTTGTGGGAAGAGTGGTTCGGGTTTCAAGATGAAAGGAAAGCTTATTGGGAACATAGGTTTTAGTGCCAAGTCCTTCCGATGCTTTAACACATTCGACAATATTCTCCTTATTATCAATGTCCATGTTCCAAATCACCGCGGCTAATTCATCCACTTGACTCATTAGAAAACTCTTTTATTCCACAAGTGCTTCCGCAACCATGTCCACATAAAAATACGTGGCTTCCTCCTCCATGGGTTGTTTCAATGTTTTGCTTATATGAAACACAACCTTCTCACCATTGAAACGAAATGTAAGTTCCCCCTTCTCCACATCACAGAGTTCTCTTCCGGTAGCTAAAAAATGGACGCCCAAGAATAATGGAGACATCAAAGTCCACCGGGCAATCTAAGATCATAAAATCCGTCGGGAATATAAATTTCTCAATCTTTACTAGAACATTCGTGACAACTCCAATTGGTTGCTTCATGGAGCGGTCGGCCATTTGCAAATTCATATTTGTAGCATTGGAAACTTCCTTGGTAGTCAAAATCTTATAGACCGCATACGGAGTCAAATTGATGCTAGCTCCAAGATCACATAGAGCCTTAGGGAAATTCTTCCCTCCAATTGTGCATGGAACCGTGAAGGCTCCGGGGTCCTCCATCTTCCTTACCATATGCTTTGAGACAATTGAACTACATTGATAAGTCACCTTACTTGGCTAATAGTTCTCATAATTCTTCTTGGTCACAAGATCTTTCACAAGCTTTGCAACATTTGGTATTTGACTCAATGTATCCACCAAAGTGAGGTTGATGGATGTTGATGCTATTTTATCCCAAATTTTCTTGGCTTGAGATGCTTGTTTTTGTTTCATACTCTTTTTTGGGAAAGGAAGTGGAATTTTGGGTATGGAGCTTGGACTAGAGAGGTTTTGTTTGGATGGTGGAGTTTTCTTTGGTTTGGCTTTTTGAGAGGTAGTGACTTCGGGGGTTGGTTCTTGAGGGATTGCCTTCATTTCTTGAAATCTCTACTTCCACATCATTTACCTTATCTTGGTGTAACTCATCCTCCTTGTTTTGCTCTATCTTTTGCATTTCTACTTCATCCTCATCTCATTTTGCTTTAGGATCTTCCCATGTTTTTCCACTCCTTATCATAATTGCCATCACATGATCTTTCCCATTCCTCTTAGGATTCACTACCGTGTCACTTGGCAATGCTTCTTGAAGTCTTTGATTCACTTAGTGAGAGAGGATGCTCATTTGAGATTCAAGAGTTTTGATGGAAGTACTATGAGCATTAACCGTTTGCTTAATCTCCTTAATATCACCGGCATAACTTTCTTAATTCTTGAGGACTTCTCCCATCATTTCCTTCAATTTTGCTTGACTTTTCCCTTCATTCTCACCTTGCTTGTAAGGAGCTCTTGGTGCATAATTTTGAGAAGCACCAACTCCTCTTCCACCTTGATTGTTGTTCTAATTTTGTCTCCCTTGATAACCACCTTGTTGGTAAGCCACAAAGTTGGCTTCTTCTTCATTTTGGACATTAAAACATTATTCCAGGAAATATTCCTCTTGCCCTATTTGGAGAAGGGTTATAGGTGGACCTCCGGGGTTGACATACCCAATTGGAGCTACTTAATGGCCCCTTTTTGTAACTTGAATATGTTCCACTTTGCTTGCCTTTTTCTCGTTCTCATCCTTGGAACCTCTAAGAAGCTCAATGTTGGTGATTATTTGAGCCATTTGTTCTGCTTGATCTTCAAATCTTTTCATCATCATTTGGTTCATTCGTCCTTCACCATTTGGGTTTTGAGCTCTTGATTGCCAATCTTGAGATTGTTTGGCGACTTTGTTGAGAATCTCCTTGACATCTTGGAAAGTATGGTCCATGATAGCACCTCCACATAAGTTGTTCACGGCCGCTTGGTTTTTCTTGTTGAGCCCTTGATAGAAACATTGCAAAAGGATATCATCTTCAAAACCATGAGTTGGGAAATGTAGCAAAACCTCTTGGAAAGCTTCCCATGCCTCGTACAATGAGTCGGTAGGATCTTGCTTGAACATATACACCTTATCTCTCATTGATGCTTGCTTGCCTTTGTGCAAGAACTTTGCCAAAAATTGCTTCATAAGTTCTTCCCTAGTAAAAATTGAATTCTTTGGTAGCTTGTTCAACCATACCTTTGCCTTTCCCGATAGAGAGTAGGGAAAGACTCTTAGACGTAGAGACTCTTCTTTCGTCATGCTTGCCTCCACTAAAAAGTCCATTTTGATCAAGTCCATGAAGAATCACTTGTGGGGGTATTGAAAGTTACATTCCCACGCATTGGTGGTGGCACAATAGCACTTGCAAAAGTTTCCATATTTACTTCCTTCTTCGAGTCTTCCAATTCTTACACATGTTGATTGTCATTTCGACCACCCCTTGCATTCGTTTGGTTTCGGTTGTCATATGGACATTCACCTGATTGGTATTGGCTCTTCTATTAGCTTGAGCACCACAGCCTCCTCGGTTTGCACCTCAGACTCCTCTATTAGCATTGTTGCCTCTTCGATTTGCATTGTCCGCAACACCATCATTGTTACCAACTCGAACTCCCTCATTGGCTTGAGCATTGCCATGAGGAATTGCATCATTTGGGGGTGCATTTTCCACTTGCGGGTCTTCATTTTCTTCAAATGCACCATAAATTCCATAACTCTCCTCACTAAGAGAAGTGTTATTATAATCATCCTAGACTTTTCATAATAATCATTCGGAGAAATTAGAGCATTTGGAAATGGAACTCCCGCATTAGCACGATTGTAGAGGGGGTTCCTCATAGCTCTATCCGGATTCCTTCTCATACTTGAACTCACCTACACACGGTAAAACAAAGCTCGAGGTAAAATTTCGGAACAACTAACAAGACTAGAACACGAAATATTCAACCTAATAGATGTACCATGGCTCTCCGGCAACGGCGCTAAAATTTGATCCATGCTCAATCCACTCACCTCAAAAGGTGATGGGGCGGTCATCAAAGATAATAGTACTCAACGTATGAGTCGGGGCCGATTTCCACGGGGAGCTAGCAAGATAATCTATTAGTCTTAGGTTGAATAGTTACGAGTCCTAAGCATTGTTCGTAATGTTCCTAATAATTAAGGGTGAAAGTGTTAACTATAGCTAGATTGAGCAATTAATGTAAAAACAACTAAATAATGGTTATGGGATAAACTATGGGAATGAGCTAGGTGTTTATCCAATCCAACAAGGTTCTCCTAGCTAAATATTTACTTTAATCTCACAAATTTCATGAGCAACGTAAATGGTCTGACCTCTAATGCATTCCTCCAAACCCTCTCGGGATAGGGAGGATTTTACTCCATCAAGCCCGCTCGGGTCAATAATGAAGCGCTAGAAACCCTAGTCCAAAGACCCGAGTGGGGGTTGACCTACTTAGGTCGACCCTTTTAGATGGGGTAGGTCGCAACCAATGTAACCCCGATTCTCGCTAGTCTCCATTAACCTACGCCTTCAATCCCTTTCGGGTGATAAAAACAAAGTAGGGTTAGGTTCAAGTACGGCCGTGCCTTAAACCCTAGTTTTGAAAGTGTGATGGAGAGCTAGATTTATGTTTACCCACTAATTTTATAAGATTAAATGCAAGATTTAAGCTAAGATAATCATGCCTTCATGAATAAACCCCTAGTATGAGTTTAGCTACTCATACTAGGGTCTAACACACACATATTGTAAGATGAAATGGCAAGAATCATGTAAGAGATTAGATTAAAGAAAGTAATCCTTACAAAGATTCAAATAGAAACCTCCCTTTCAACTCCAACAATATTCAAAAGCTTTAAAATGATATTCTAAGCTAAAAGAAGTCTATTTTCTCGGAGGCATAACAACCTATTTATAGGCATGGGTTTAAAAAATAAGCTAATATTTATAAAAATACCATTTTCACTACTTTTACGCCAGGCTGCCTCTTGTTAGGCGAGCCACACGTTTGGTTGTCGGCTTGCAGCCTTTACTTTGCTAACTCGCATGTTCTTGTGCGGTGTAGGTTAGGCGGTCCGCCCTTGTGTTTGCGGCCAACTCCTCAATGTCGCAAGTTTTCTCAGCTCACTGTATCAACCGGCGGTATTGCCTCTAGTTCTGCGGGGCCGCCGGGTATATTCCGCATAAATATCAGTAGGCTGCCCTTCTGTGTTGCTGGCTGCTGTGAACTTCCCTTCCTTTGGTGGATGGCTGGCCTTTCTAGCCTCTTGTTCGGCGAGGCGCCCTTTCCACTGCTGCCTTATTTTCATGTTTCTCACATTTGTAGCCAAAGTGCACTTGTATTTGTTCTTTTGTACAATTTCTTCGGCTTTGTATGTAAATTCTCTTAAAAACCTGAAACATGAAGATTAACATAAGATTCATTCAAATAACATCACAAAAGGGCTAAAATTTAGTTGGAATGAGTTACAATTAAGCACAAAGTACCAACATATGAACGATCCCACGTGATTGAGATCATTTCACTTCCCTATATGCTTCAAACCCAGACGTGTATATATACGTCGTAAGTGAGAAAGCTTATTCATAACCTTTCAAAGATCTTCAACAACTCTTCTTCAAAAGATAATCTCTTTATTCAACCCTGCTAATAATATCACCATGGCACAAGGTCCAAGCTTTCTCCGAACGAACTTTAAAGCGCAGGATTACCTCACTAGTACCTTCAATTTTGAAAACGATGGCCGCATGTTGGTCCAAAACCCTAAACAGAAGGGTGAAAATAGCAATCTCTCCATCTAATTCTATCCTTCTGCAGTCACTGAAAGTGATATTATGCGCATCAAACATGAATGCAGATTGCCCAATTTGATGTCGTTCTTGGTCCTGGTGTTGAGGAAAGAATTTCTTCTCATCGGACTGGCTTTTCAATGGTCCATACAGACCCTTTTACTCTTCATCTCAACAGGCGGATTCATTTTATCATAGAAGATATATGTTGTTATTATAATGTTTGCTTGGGCCAAATTGGCCTTTCCGTATGGCAACTAGTGGCCGTACTTGATCACTTGGCTAACCATGCCCAGATCGCATTTTCTTTTGATCATCTTTTGGCCTTCTACTTTCCTCATCTTCATAAAGCGGTGATGCTGATGTTCATAAAATGGGTGAAGAAAGATATAGTCCCTAATAGTGAAGATTCCAAAGACCGCGGTTGGGTGTTAAGGTACGTGGTTGTGTGGACGGCCGATTTGGTGTCCTCTTTTCTCTTTCCATAAGTCTTCAACAAAAAGTTTAAGTCCGCAGAAACTTATCTCATTGCTTTCGACTGTGGTTACTTCGAATTGATTTTCATTCTTTCGTGTAGTGAACATAATGTCCACCATCTCCTTGGGTCATAATGAACTGATGACATGGGTCACCAACATCTTCTCGAGGAATCATTCTGAATCCTTGACCTTCTTGTCCCTAGCAAACGCAAATGGCTGGCGGGCGAAATACCACAATGAGTATTTATTGAGCCATTCTTTCTACCCGAAATTTCTCCCATATTCTAATTCACTATTGTTTTTAGGGTTCTCTCTTCGTGATATTCCTCCGCTGGTCGAGATTCAGATCGCCGCCCCGTATATTGCTCATTTGTCTGATGTGCAAGCATCTAGTGGGAGAATTTTGAGAGGGCGAGCAGGCCCCGCTCCTTGTGATTTCTGGTGGTGAGGGAGAAGTCCCCCGAGTGTCTGTGTCTGCGGCTGTTGAGACAACCCCGTCTGCTGCTGTTGAAGCTAGTCCTTCTTTGCAAAAGTGCTGACGTCTGATTTTCCCATAGCCGATGAGGAGACTAGTGTGGAAGATGATGTCTTGCTTCCTGATATGCCTTTTAATCCGCTACCTCCAGGTTCGTTGGACCTCTTTTTTTTTTAAAAAAATAACATTCTATCCTTGTTAACTTCGAAAACTGACATCATCCATTCATATTTAGAACCTGTTGCTGCTGCTTCGACTCCTAAGGGCTCTAACTCTTTTCAGAGGCGTCTTAGCAAGGAAGTTGCTGTAGAGGCCGTGCCTGAACCCGTGAGTGGATCTCGAGAGGTTGTAATCCCTATTGTTGCGGGGGTTAACCTGATGAAAACTCCACAGATCGTAATAGTGCACACCGTTGAACTTATTGGCCCTGCAGAATAAGAACACCTCTCTGGCTACAACAATCACGAGTTGCTTGAGGTTTCCACCGGTTGTTCCTTTTGGGTAAGCTTACTATCACTACCATGTCAAGTTCAACATTATTTTTCTTTTACCAAACTCATGTCCATACCATTACCCATGGATTGATGGTGTATTATGAGATACTCCACCGGGAAGGCAATATGGTCGAAGAAGCGGATGCTCTGCGTGGGCAGGTTGCTAGCTTGCAGCCCTTCATAGAGAAGGCCAAGGAGTTGAAGGGTGAGGTGCAGACCACTCGTGATGCTTATCGCGCAGAGGTTCTAAAAAGCAAGAATTTGGAGAGGGCGTTGACTAGTGAAGTGCGCAAGCACAAGCAGGATGTGAAGGCCCTCAAGTCGTCCCATATAGATGCCAAGGTCTCAGAGTAGCTTTCATCTCAGCAACGTGTGAATCATCTGGAGGGGATCGTGAGAGATCTGCAACAACAACTATCCGGTATGGAGGAAAGAATGAATGCCGCTGAGAAGTATGCCTCATGAAAGATCAACAGAGAGAAGTTCTGAATGCTCATCACATAGCAAAAGTAGATCGTGCCAACATCGATGCCGCTCTTACCACTCTTCTTTGGGTTCGTGATGACCCTAATCTTAACCTTGCCACTGAGATTGCCTCGTATACTGGCCTTGTTGCCCAGGAAGATGCTCAACTTGGTCCTGACCTCGAGGAAGGCTCTGAAGAGATGAGTGGTGAAAGAGAGGAGACACCGGCTGGGGAACCTGCAGCTGGTGAAGCAGGACCTTCACAGAGTGTTTCCAATGAAGGAAGTCCCCTGAGAAAGGTCATGTTTGATGCTCTTTTTTTATGCATCTGGAAATTTAGACATTTATCTGCATATGCTGATGTTTAATGTAAATTTTGGGCCCGTTTTGTGGCGTATTAACTTAAATCACTTGTCTTTGTTTGTGACGTTTTCTAATTTTTGCCGTAAGAAATAAATAATGCTAATTTATGCTTCTTTGAGTGTTTTCACTTAAGAATTAGATGGCTTCAGATCGTCTTGATTGTTCTAGTTATTTAAGAACGTGTGTCAGTATGCATGCCTTGAGCAATTACATTTGTTGTTCATCGATAGACGACGTCTAGTTTGCATCCGTAGTAGATGGTTGTTTGCGCCTACAATGGGACGACTTTAGCATGTGTGGAAATGGTCCTTTTGCGTTTTGAGAAAAAACGTCTTCACTTAGTTACTCGAGTATTTAAGACTTCTGGCACTAAGCGGATAGGTGTCCCCATCGGCATGTATTGTTGATTTAATGAGATCAACGCTCGGTTAATGCCTGGTGGCTGAGTTAGACGTGGTCTAACTCTAAACGAGTAGTGTACCTTACTTTTGTCATGGAAAGTAGGTGTATTACTTTAACTTGTATGTGGCCGGGGCTATGAATAGTTGGATGTTGTGGGTGAAGACCCATAACATGTCCAAACAAGTATGAAAATACTGTAATCTAATAGCGAGACTAATGTGCTAAGTAAATTCTAAAAATAAAAGTACTTCCAATTATCCTTACTCATCCCCCCCGAAAGGCGTCAATCAACAGTACTGTCTAAGTCGCAGTCTTGGTTGATTGTAGATTTGAGGTCTTCAAGGTCTCTTGGAATGTTTACCTCGGGCACTTGCTCGGGGACAGCTTCTCCAAAGATTGCGTCTGTATAGCATTCCCTTATTGCCTCTTGATCACTATTCACTTCTTTTATCCCCCATTGAGTAGGATATTTAAGTTTCTAATGCCTGCTTTGGAATGATGAATCCACGGTCGCCCGACAATCGCATTGTAGGGAACTCCTCCCTTGATTACCTGAAATGATGAATCATAATATGTCCCCGGGAAGTGGGTGGTTAAGTTAACTTCGACTATAGCTTTCTCACAAGAATTATTGAAGCTTGCGAGCGTGTAGGCACTCGGCATGATTCGATCTTCAACGCTCATCGCCTTAAGTGCATCCCATCTGATGATGTTTACGGCACTACCAGCATCGACCAATACACGTTTCATGTATGTGTCTTCCATTCTAAGTGTTACGACCAGGGCGTCATGGTGCGCGGTGCAGATAATGATGTCTTACTTGCTGAATATGATCGTCTCATCTCCGGCAAGACCCTGGTTGGGCTCTACTGAGATATCCTCTGATCCCCTGAGCAATGTTGGTTCGCCGATTATCACATTGATGGACCTCTTAGGATCGGGAAAGCTTGGCGGTGCGTCCTGGTTCTCACTTCGGGTGATATTCTGCTTTCCTTTATCGGTGAGCAGGTCCTTGAGGTGCTATTTGTTCAACAAATTCATGACCTCTAAGATCAGCGCTCTACACCCAGTCGTGTCATATCCATTGTCCCTATAAAAATGGCAGTAAAGCTCTTTATTCCTCCTACCAGGTTCTGCTTTCAAGTTGCTTGGCCAACGAATTTGTGCGTTCTTCATGTGATCTCTTACGAATTCCACGATGTTGACTCACAGATCCGATTCTTCGAATTGATTGGAAACCCACTCCACGTTGAGCGAACCTTTAGATAATGATTCTGATGCTCCCTAGCCTTCTTGCCGCTTCAGAAAATCTTCCTTGCAATCTTTCTTATTTCGTTTGCCTTTGTACCCCTATTTGAGGTTCTTCCACATATCCCTGTTTCTGTCCTTGGCAAATGACGTCTTGGATAGCCGGTTAGACTTCTTCAGGAGCAGAAGACTCCCTAGGCTCTAGGCAAAGCTCCTTAGTGTATCTCCGGTGTAGGGCATTCCATGTTGACATAGGGTACTGAGTCAGAGTCCACTGCAGCTCTCTGGTGGCTAGAGATCCCTTTGAATTCAAACTTTTGCCAAAGGCTACCACAACGATATTATAGGGAACTGGAGGGAGCTCCATGCGTTTCCTCTAGAACCTGTCGAGTTAATCTTTGAGCAGCTCGTTGTCTCGCTGATGGATTTCAAAGATATCCTCCATGCGCTTCTCCCACTTGCGGGCACTAGAATGTGCTTTCTTGAATAAATCCTGCAAGTGAATGATTTGATCGAACCCATTGGAAGCTGAGTGTACCAAGCAAGGGCACTTTTTGCCTGAGTTGAGCCAAACCTCTTCTTCAGAGCTGACTGGATTTCTTCTTCAGTAATCTCGTTACTCTTCATAGCCGTGTAGTACGCAGCAAGATGCTCATCCGGATCAGTCGTTCCGTCATACTTTAAGTCATCCGCAAGCAGAAGTGCTTTGGTATGCTGACCGGTGCAGCGCTTGCCTTGTAAGCATGCTTGTAAAACTTCTGCTCATCTATGGTGGTAACTTGGGGTGGAGCACCCGGTACGTTACCAATCCGGTCATAGATGGCCTTCATATCCTTTATGAGATCTTGAATAATAGGGGCTCTCTTAAGAACTTGATTGTTGATTGTTAATGAGCCTCCTGGAGCAGTTCCCATGTTAAGCTTTCGGCTAGGCACAGATGCTGGTGAATCATTTACTGGCATTGGTCCTCGTGGAGACGCTAGCCTCTGATCCTGTAAACATCGTGCCTAGTTTGCGAGATACCCCCTTGATCATGTTGTTGGAGTTTTTCTCCGCTTGTTTCATCATAGTTTTGAGGAGATTAGTGATGAAAGTTCGGAACTTAGGGTTTCCTTCCAATGGGTGGTTCATCCCTTCGTTACTGGCGACAGGGGTTGGTTCTTAAAAATGATCTTTTAGCTGCTCGGCTAAATCCTTTTGTTGGACGCTGGGATCGTCAATATTCTTTGCTGATTCGTCCACTCCATCAATGGTGTTCTTTGGAACGCTGTTGTCATCGTCAGAAATGATTGCGTCTTTCCCTTCGTAGAATACCTACAATTGCTTGGGCCCCACGGTGGTCGCAAAACTGTTTATGCCTAAATTTGTACGTCTAGGTTAATTAATTAATTATGAATGAGGTCACAAGCAATACAGTAATTTATGATGATAAAGTAAGAAAATACGATGAAAATAAAGACAAGTAAATCAACGAGAAATAATATAGAAAGCAATTGATGGCGAATCGTGTCTTGTGTACAGTATAATGTAAGGAGGCGTATTTATAGTAGTGATACCCAGTTCTAAATAAGGTAAATACAAGTACTAATAGGGCCATGGGCCTACAACTCAAGGTGCTGGTATACTAAAACCCACATGCAGTTCCTCTGCACGTTGCTTAAAGAAATCAACAGTTTCCTTCAATTATTTCAATAACTTTTTTTCTTCCTTACATCATGCACACAAATTGCACCTGCTATAGCCGTGGCTTCTGGAGGTGCCTTCACCAGCATCACCTCCAAAGCTGCTATACAATTCAAAAAACCTACAACCACCTCCACTAAATTTAAAATTCTCTCTAACTCCCTCATCCATAAAGTCCACATCCTCTCTACCAACAGCAACATCTCCAACATCTCCTCTTCTATCATATTGCTCTGGTACCCCTCTTCTATCACTTTGTTCTGGAACAAGATCCAATGCACCAATATCTCATCCTTTTTTAACAACATCCCTGTCACAAACAACTGCTACATCACCCAGCCACAGTGTTATGATACCCTCAAGCTTTTCCGCTAAACGATCAATGAACTCATCCTCCTCATTAACAAATGACACCAACTTTATCATGAAATGCTTTGTATTTCCCTTCAAAAGACATGGGGTCACCACCTACAACCCCATTCCAATTAAAAAGAAAAATAAAATCAACCTAAGAAGGCTTTGGATAAATGAAACATCTAACAAATATGTACATATAAAATTAAATGTGTACACGTATTATATATGTGTATGCATAATTATCATGTGAACACATAATAAACATGTGTGATATATGTACACATTTTACTTTTGTGTATACCTATATAGGTAGTATGTGTACACGTATAAACTACGCGTACCCACATACTCAGACATGTAAACACCAAATGGACGATAACTAAAAAATTATACTAACCGGGTTATCAGCACAATAAAGGATATGATCACATTCCCTCTCTTGCTTGGTAGGAATCCACCTTAGCATCCTTGGCTCTGTTCGAATGTCCTAAAAATTCTGGTGTCGAAGTGATGGAATAACTTCATATGCCCAGTCAATGAATGCCCATGGGAAGCTATAAAGGTTGTATCCCTTCATATCTACATACATTGGCTTGACTAGGCTTTGAATTTTCATCAAAAAGCTCTTTCTCCCTAAGGATACTTGGCAAAATATGAGCTGGGCCTGGAAGCTAAGTAGACAAATTCAGGATCAACACTTGTACGCACATCCTTTGAACATAAAATTGACTGTGCAAACCACCAGGATAAGTCGATACTTTGTTCTCGTATCTAGATCACTTTCAGATGTTCACTTCCTGATACAGCCTTCTTTCATGCGTGTTCGACTAACTTAACCCACATATTTTCCCCTTTCTTTTTCACCTCAGCTATATGTTCTTTATCGGGGTACTCATGGCATGGTAGTCCAGTCATTATTGCAAATTCATTAAGCCCAAACCAAGCTGGAAGTCCATTAAATTTAACACATAGCTCCATGGTCTTCTTGCAAGTTATGGTGCGCAATCGGAGCCCATGCACTAATTTTGGAGGAAAGATAGCTTTCTCACTAAGACCCAATATGTGCCCAAACACAGAACCTTTATATTCATCCACAAGATCTAAATTGAACAAGGCTTCTCGAAACTTCTTCATTTTCCCAGGAAGGGAGGATCTTTAACTTTCGCCACCGTGAACTCACCATGTTCAACCATAGACGTTCTGAGATTGATATAACGATGATAAGTTATAATGACCTCAGGGACCTCACCCTCGACCTACAAATGATTAAGAGAAGTTGATTAGATACGTTTTTTTCAATATCGGCTATGATGTGTACACATCATTTATATGTGTACACATATTGCAGATGCGCAAGAGCTTTTACATATCTAGGCAGTATGTTTAAACATGGAAGATATATGTACACATCATGCTTAGATGTGTACACATAAGCACTTACCTCTTCTGGGACTGCCTCCCATAATTCTGCAGCATCAACTTCTTCATCCGTCTCCACAGCCTCCCTTGATTAAGTAGCATCAACTTCATCCAACTCCTTAGCCTTCCCTGATTCATCATTTTCATCAGCATCCTTTAATATTTTCCTCAGTAGCATCTTCCAATTTCTTTTCGACCTAGCAACAACTTGTCATTGTTCTTCTTGTTCTACATCCTTTCTACTAGCAACACCTTGTACTCCTTCTTCTTTCTCTCCATCCCTTCTACTAGAAATACAGTGTCCTCCTTCTTCTTATTCTCGATCCCTCCCACTAACAACATCTTCTTCTCTATCCCTCACTAACAACTTCTTCTTTTAAAACCTTTCCACTAACAACAGCTTCTCTATCTTCTTCTTTATCAACAGCCTCTCTTAGAACTCTATCACCAATCTCTCTTTCATTTTCTCTCTCCTAATCTGTGGCAGAAATGTATTCATCTCTTAATGTATTCTTCTCTCCCTTATTGCATTATTCATCACCATCCTTATTTTTTCCTACATAATTTGTAGAACCCTTATTTTTCGATCCACTATCTATTAATGTTGCTTGTTAATCAACTTCTCTAAGGATTTGATTAACCTCTACAGGTTCACTCATATCGATGCTAGCTTGGCTCTCTGATATGATCTTATTTGATCGTGCTCTACAGCTAGCAGTTCTAGTTCTTTTTTCTAGCCGATACAGAATGTCTCGCTTCTTCCCCTCGTCTTCTTTTTGCCCCTGTTACCGCTTGCAGTTCTAGTTACACCCCCACGGCATGTCCTTACCATTTTATATGCATTGCAAAAGAAAACAAATAACATAGTAAGATTAAATGAACACAGCTTCCAACATAATTATATCTAGGCAGGTGCAGACACATTAAGAATATGTGTACACATATAAGAAGATGTGTATACAGCAGTCATATGTGTAAAAATAAAATGATATTTTTTTTTCAACTTCTTCTTTTATGTACGCATATTCAGGTATGCATATACATATTCTTATATGTGTACACCTCTTTGCAAATGTGTGCCCATTTTTGCAGATATTTACATATGTGTAATTAGAGAAAACACATGTAAAGGGACACCAAGTTCTCAAACCCAGAATAATCACTGTCTAATATGTGTATACAAAACTAACCATCTGGAGAGATTTTTTACCACGTATTCATGATGTGTAAACATACATCCAAATGTTCAAAACATAAAACCAAAACAGCCATTTGTTCTGAGTTTTTTGTGCAATTAGAATCGGTGAAATAAGACGAAATCGAAGCTTTTGTCTTGAAGGAAATTTTAAAGTGGAGAAGTGGAGAAGACCAACTTGTGTGTATGTGTTAATTTGTTGGAAATGAGGGGAGAGAATCGTATATATAGTTTTACTACATTTTGGTTTTGGCTCTCAAATTTGAGAAAAGCTAATCAAGTCCCTGACCCCACTTAATCACACACTTAAAATGACCCAAGTAGATAAAAGAAATGAGAAAAGAAAAATTTGTTCCCTTTTCTTATTTGAGAACTTGAGAGGTCCCTTTACCTCTTTTTTCTCGAGTAGCTAAACTTATTTCTAGGGTTATGATGTACATTTTTATGGGTGGAATACTATAAACAAGTATTTTAATTCACGTCCGTCTTTCATGATTCTATTTATTCTTCTCTATATCTACTTATGATTATCTACATGGTTGCGTTAGTTGTTTGATCTAGAGTTGCTCGAAAGAGAACACAATATTAGGTTAGAGTTGAATATAATACTTCTCTCTAATTGATTGGAAGATAATTAGAGAGACATTAGGAGGGCCCTAATTAACAAAACAGTTAATTATTCTGATATAAAGCATAATTTGAGTTTACTCCAGGTTAGATGACATAATTAACAAAACATTTTTGCAATCCTATGCTTTAAAATAAGAATCTAAGATAATATAGCGATGCTATCTCTTAAACCATTGCACTAGAAAGATCTTCACTTAAAAAACTTTTGTCCCATTACCCCATTTTTATTCGTATAGGACAATTAATGGAACGTTTATTAGTTTCAAACTAGGGCCTCCTATAATTCAGATGTCTAATCTTATATAAACTCCCCAACCGACTAACTCCTATCCTTCTTCGTTCTCAGGCGGAGTAAGGGGTTAGGGTAGGTAGTGTTGGGGTAGATATGAGTACTGATCGTGAAATAATTAAATGATAAAATGCGAGATTTTCATTTCAGGGGCCACAAAGTTTTACTTATATTGGTGGTACATCAAACGATATAAATTTGTGATTAGTTAATGTTGTCACTTCTTTGTCCCGCAGTATTAGTCTAGCAGCTTCAGTCGATTCAAATAATTTCCTCCCACACTTTGTAATTAATACTTTATCATTGCTCAATATTATTGTATTAGCTTAAATCGGATTATGATAAAAATTGAATTAGTACGGGATGTACAAACAATAATTTGTTGTATCAAAGTTGGTAAAAAATAAACGAATTAATTGCAATGATGAACAATATGAATGCAAAGTAAATGATTTCAATATAAGTCTTGATGTTACAGTTTGACATGGTTTGCCTCTCTCTATTTGTGAATGCTTTTACAAGATAAAATTAAAAATATTTATAGGCCATAAATTCTAGACAATTAAGGGCATTAACTAGCCCACTACTCCGTGTTCAAATAGTAGGCTGCCCACGATTTCCCTCATTGAATATTGAGGTTATGGGTGGAAATCGTGGGGCGTCTCTTGTGCTTGAATTGAACCGGCTTCCCGAGGTTAAGATTATTTTTCATTGGGATGATGAGCTGCTTGGTCCCCGAGGCGATCTGATCCCGCAGCTCACAAATGATCCTGATCCCGAAGCTTCTCGGCGACCACGTTATCAGCGTCGTAGTCAATCTTGTGAGTTTTGCACTATACATCCTAAACCCTACGCTCGAGCCACCACGTGTGCAAGCTATATTTTGCTCAATACAAAAAGTACCCCACTCCTCGGGCAATTGACAGGGTTTGTGAGGATTGGAATGAGAATAAGTGGGAGAATCACGTAGCTTCACGTGTGCCTAGTAAATCAAAAAGGCGGCTATCACTTCATCTTCCCGTCTGTTAACCGTGGTTATCGTTGAACTATCATGCCGCTTCATCTTCCTTCCCAAGGCAATGATGACTTCTTCCTTATAAATACCCCAACTTGATCAGTTTTCTTCTCCACTTGTAATCTTGAGCAACAGTAGAAGTTTCAAAGCAAAGAAAAATACACAAATGTTCTTTGTCAAATCTTCATCCAAAATCAAAAGTCCATAACTAAATTTTAGTAAAAATGTCAGAAACTAATTCTGCTTAGAAATCCAGTGAACATTCCAACGATAGAATTCCTAATGCCACTACCGTGATTGTTGGCGGTGAGGTAGTCAACTTTGTGGACCAATTAAATGTCATTGCACCGCCCGAAGATGATAGTGAAGCAATGTCTGAGGCGCGGGGCTTGATACCCAAGTGACGAAAAGCCACGGTGCTAGCAGTAAATTTAATGAAGTGAGCGGCGGAGATGATGACTATGGTGGTGTTGGCGAAGCCGAAGTGGGCGAAGAGGAATCTTCAAAGTCGAAAGAGATTCCTATTAAGATGGAACTCGAGCCCCACCACATCATCCTCTCGAGCTTCGACACAGAGAAAGATTTCAAGTCGAAGGAACAGTACACTACTCGGTAGGAGAAAAATAGGAACGTTCTGGTGAAGACTACACCGACTCTGATTACCCATGCCAACATGGCTTTGGTTCGGGAAGCCTGCAAGTGGGAACCCGAGGTTCAAGTCACTGTCTTGGACCCGAACAACAACAGCTTTGAGCACGTGGCGGGGCTTTCCTTTGTCT
Source organism: Petunia axillaris subsp. axillaris (assembly GCA_029990575.1). Lineage (NCBI taxonomy): Eukaryota > Viridiplantae > Streptophyta > Magnoliopsida > Solanales > Solanaceae > Petunia > Petunia axillaris. The sequence goes on from JARKNS010000008.1 coordinate 165,695,389, forward strand.
ACACCTACTTATCTACTGTGGGGTTTTCCCTCCCTATGCACGAGATAATGGACATATCCTACCAAACATACAGCCTATGTTTGGCCCAACTCGGCCACGGGCAATGAAGGGTCATTGGTTGTCTTGACTTTTTAAGTCGAAAGGCTGGGGTGCCTTTCACCTTTCAACACTTAATTTCACTCTTCCATCCAACCTTCCACAAGGAAGGGATCATGGTTTTGAACAATAGTGGCAAGTGTTCCCTGATAACAAAGAGTGAAGATACAAGGGAGCGAAGCTGGGCTGACTGTTATATTCTTCTTCCAACTCATCATATATCTTCCAAGCCTGGGTTCCTCGATGTGTGAAACACCAAACGTAAGTGACTCTTTCAGCTTTTATTCAATTTTTCTCCCCGACTCCTTTGATTTTGATTCACTTTGCTTGCCATACTATTCTCTGCAGCAAACAAAGTTCCCATCGAACCCCATCCAATTTGACATATTGGATTCGAGCAATATTGGTGATTCGGACCTGGGCGGATAAGACTTGGGTGAGCATCGTCGTCGAAGGGGAGAACTAATGGGTATGCAAGAGACACAATGAGTTTTTTTTCACAATTTGATCCTTTGGGGAATGCTCGAAGTTTTACTTTTCACTAACTTCACTCTTCCTGCTGCAGGTTTCCCTTGCTAGGCAGCCACTGCCAAACTCAAGAAGAAAGAGAAAAAAAGGGAAAAAGAAGGAGAAGGAAGTCCTCGACGTTGATGCTAGCTTAGCTGCGATAACGAGCTTGGCTAGCTTCTTTAAGAAGACCAAGACCTCCAAATCCACTAAGGGCTCTTCTAGTCAAGGAAGTTCCCAAGGATGGAGGAGGAGCTAGAATTATCCTGACTGGAGATTTCTTTCCCCCTTGAGGGGCTGCAGCTGTTATCTTCTCTTTCTTTCACTTCATCATCTTGGATCCTTTTGAGATCCACTATGCCTTTCGCTTCCTTGATGTTATCCATGTCAAGCAAAATGGAAACATGCCTCATAAGTTTGGTAAGTAGACAGGGGAACCCATAGGCTGTTTCATTTTGATGAGCTGTTGAGCCAATTCTTTTAAAGATCACCTTCCCAGCATCAATGTCATAGCAGTTCATGATAGAAGCTATGAGAATTGCCTTTTGTCTGGTTATTCCTGTATCATTCAATGAAGGGATGAATCTATTTCTTATCACTGTATTCCAGCCTTTGACAATCAAGTTCAGGTCCTTCTTCTTGATTTGGACTCCTGGTTTAGTCCATGTTGGTATGATGCTAAGAGAACCAATGATGGCTACTATCCATGTTCTCAAGCTTCCTTCATTATCTGTTCCCCACTTCTTGTCTTTTAGCTCATATTCCCACTGGTCAACTGATGGTAACCCATACGCTTCATTAATGTCTTCATCACTGATGGAGACTTCTGCTGTTCTCACCTTTACCCTGAATATTTCTTTCTTTTTCTTTGGTTGGGGGGTCTTGTGAGAGGTTGGCATAGAACTCCTTCACCATTATTTCATTGTATTCACCAAGGGGTTCTAGCAAAAAGTGCCAATTTCTTCTATCAATCTCTTCCCAGAACTCAGCTCCATATTTCTTGACCCATTCACTCTGTACTTGTTTCTCTGGATAGATTTTTAGCGGCTTCATTCTTGTTGAATATGTTATTGAGGATCTTCTGTGTTCTGTGGGGTTCATTTGCAGATTCCAGTTGTATTTACACCACTTCCTCTCCCCAGTCTTCAACATATGATGTAGATTCTTCTACTGTGGTCGAAGGCCCTTGACCAGGGGTGGACTTTGGTTTTGAAGGCTTTGGGTCTATCACATCTTTCCCTTTTTCTGTGCCTTGGCTTCTTGATCAGCTCTCTCTTTATTGGTTTCCATCTTCTTTTTCACTTCAGCTTCTCTCTTTTGTTCCTTGGTAGGTGGCTTTCTTGCTCCCTCCTTTTTCACTTGCTTCTTCATGTTTTACCTGAACATCAACAGCTCAACATGTGTGTTAGCTCATGAATCTCTACACTGTCCTACTCTTAACTAAGCTACAGGTATCCTAAACTATCATATAAAGTTTATGGGATATAATGGAATGAAATGGAACACTTGGGTTAAGAAATTCACAGGTTGCAAAAGGAAGAGGCGGGTTGTAGAAAAAGGGGCGAGCTCGCAAAAGTAAGAGGCGGCCCGCAAAAAAAGTGCTGAGAAGCACCAGCGGGTTGCCGACATACATGCGAGGCTTCTGCTCAAGCCGCAGAAAAAATTCACGCACTGTTAGAGTCGCCGGCTCGCACTGTCGAATGAAAGCTCGCCTACTCATTATGCCCTTCCAACTGCGAGGCGCACTTTGGCTTAGGAGACTCGCACAATTTTTGACCAAAAGGGTCAGCGAATCGCCCTTTTTTACGCGATTGACAAATCTAGCTCGCCTAATTTTTGAGCTCACTGCTTACATAGGCGGCCTCGCACTTGCTTGTACAGGCACACCTAGTGTAGTCCGCACTTTACTGTGCGGCATAATGCCTCATCGGCGGCTTGCCGGGTCCTTTTGCCCATTTTTCGCTACAGTGCACAGATTCCAAATTATTCCATTTCTCACTTCCTCTTACACCCCCAAACACACTCCTAAGTGGTCTTTTCAACTTCTCACGTTTGTCACATTTTCTCTCAAGAAACAGACCACAATTTCAAACAAAATTCATGAAAAGTCAACCGTTTTTCATACCAAGTTCAAAACTTTTTCAAGATTCAAGGCAAACAAGGTACGTTCATGGTGTCATTCAATTCCCACCACTTTGAAAGATCCACTCCATTTTGATTGCAACTTTCCAGGAACAAGTGCAATCTTGAATTAAACAATAGCACCATGTCTCCCACCTTTAATTCTAAATTCCATATCTTTTTGTCATGGATGATCTTCATCTTTTCCTTGTAGAGCTTTGCATTTTCATAAGCGAGGAACCTCATCTCCTTAAGTTCATGTAGCTTTTCCACCCGGGATTTGGAAGCTTCATCCCAATTCATGTTGAGCTTTTTCAATGCCCAAAGAGCATTATACTCCAACTCCACGGGGAGATGACAAGCTTTGCCAAAAACCAACCGGAACGATGACATCCCAATAGGAGTCTTGTATGCCGTGCGATATGCCCATAAGTCATCATCCAACTTCTTCGACCAATCCGTCTGGTTCACATTAACCGACTTGGCTAAGCTTTGCTTGATCTCTCGATTTGACACTTCCACTTGGCCACTTGTTTGGGGATGATAAGGTGTAGCAACTTTCTGTCTCACCCCATATTTCTCCAACAAAGAGCTAAAGGCCCGATTGCACAAGTGAGTACCCCCATCACTTATGATGGTGCGAGGGGTGCCAAATTTTGCAAAAATGCTCTTCTTGAGGAAAGTGGTGACACTTCTAGCTTCATTATTTGGTAAGGCCATTACCTCAACCCATTTTGACACATAATCAACCACTACAAGGATGTACTTCAAACCATTTGAGCTTGGAAAGGGACCCATGAAGTCGATTCCCCATACATCAAAGAGATCAACTTCCACAATAGGGTTTTGAGGCATTTCATACCTCCTTGAGATACCTCCCTTTTTTTTTGGCATTGATCACAACTCTTTGTGTATTCATAAGCATCTTTGTACAAAGTAGGCCAAAAGAAACCGCATTCAAATACCTTTGCTGCCGTTCTCACACCTCCATGATGTCATCCATAAGGAACGGAGTGACATCCTTCAAGAATAGCTCCTTGCTCGGCTTCGGAAACACACCTTCTTATCATTCCATCGACACATACTTTGAATAGAAAGGGATCATCCCAAAAGTATTGTCGTGCATCTTTGATCGTCTTCCTCTTTTGATTAAATGAGAAATCCTCCGGGATCTCTCCACATGCAACATAGTTGGTAAAATCCACATACCAAGGAGTTTTCTCCTAAGATACCTCCAATAGCCTCTCATCTGGAAATGAATCATTGATCTCAAGGGTTTCTTTTGGGCGACCCTCCTCCTCCAAACAGGATAAGTGGTCCGCAACTTGATTCTTGGTTCCCTTTCTATCAAGCACCTTGAGATCAAATTCTTGTGACAATAACACCCATCTAATCAATCTCGCTTTTGAATCTTTCTTGGCCATCAAGTATCGGATAGCGGAGTGATCCGTATGCACGATGACCTTAGTGGGAAAAGATGATTATAGAAAGAGTAGAGTTTTGGCCTAGGAAAGTGTATCTCAAGTGGCTTGGGAGTACCTTTACTTCAAGTTTCGGAGGTTCTTCAATGGAGGGCTTTGTGGGAAGAGTGGTTCGGGTTTCAAGATGAAAGGAAAGCTTATTGGGAACATAGGTTTTAGTGCCAAGTCCTTCCGATGCTTTAACACATTCGACAATATTCTCCTTATTATCAATGCCCATGTTCCAAATCACCGCGGCTAATTCATCCACTTGACTCATTAGAAAACTCTTTTATTCCACAAGTGCTTCCGCAACCATGTCCACATAAAAATACGTGGCTTCCTCCTCCATGCAAATTCTTATAGACCGCAAATTTGCAAATTCATATTTGTAGCTAAGGCTGTCTAATAGCCCGGTTTGGGCCGGGCCGAACCGGACCGGAAACCGGTCCAGACCGGTCCGGACCGGCTCAAATCGGGCCAAATATAAAAAAAAAAAAATTCGACCCGGTTTCGATCCGGCACGTCCAAAATGGACCGGACGAACCGGACCAAAATGGACCGGAACCGGACCGGACCGGACCGGAACCGGACCGAACCGGCTGACCTGATGGCTTGCGAAAACTAGCCGTTGGGCAACGGCTATTTCACTTTTGGCTGTTTCCCCAACGGCCAAAAATGGCTATTTTGGCCCCCCCACCCCCCTAGGGCGCCCCCATACCCCCCTATCTATTTTTTCTATAAATACCATCATTTTTCATCAATTTATTCACAATTTCTCTAATATTTTCTCTAAATCTCTATCAATCTCTCTTATTTCTACAAAAGGCTATTTGCTAAATTGCATACTAAAAAAATATTTGGAGTAAAGTGGAAATATTGTTCGGTGCGGTTCCGGTCAAGTTTCAACTTTCACTTCCTAAGTTCTACATTCTAAGTTCACGATATCAAGTAAACTCGTTCTTACTTTTTATTATCTATTTTATTTTTGTGCAATATTATTGTTTGTAGCATATTTTAGTAATTTGTTTGAAGCATATTTTAGTAATTATAAAAAATGTCTGGAATTTGGAGATCAATTACTGGGCGTACGGGTAGCGGTCGTAGATCAAGTGCTTTATACCGGGTTTGGGGGGGGGGGGGAGGGGGATGATAGACGTAGTCGTGCTTTAGGTAAAAGACCAGTTGGTACTTCTAGCGCTCCTTCTCTTCTAGATGATTTTACTCAGGAAGATGACTCGCAATTTTTGCATGATATAAATGTTGGTGCACCACTAGATAATGATATGTTAGAGACACAATATGAAGAGTTTACCGAAGGGGCTAATTTAGATGAAACACCCACTAGTCAATTTCAAGGTGAAGAACATGAAGAAACTGAATTACCACCTATGCCTCCTAGTAGAGAACGATATGCACGACCCGAAAGATCGGATGTGTGGAAATTTATGACTAAAGATATTCCGGCTCAGAAAGCTAAATGTAATATTTGTAAAAAAGTTTGGGAATTTAAAACCGGCAGCCATAATAGTGGGACGGGAAAGTTGAGAACACACTTAGAAAACCATCATAAGGAAAAATGGGAAGCAAGGGCGGGTGGCCCTCGTTCAGGGAATAGAATGGCTCCATCGCAAGGTAGTGGAATCCAACAGGAAATTAACCCAGTGACGGGGGGGCTTTTGCATTATGATAAAAAGAAAGATAGGGAACAAATGGCAAAAATGATTGCGGTAGAGTGCTTACCTTTTACATTTGCTTCTTGTCAAGGTTTTATTCGTTATATTCAAACCGTATATAATCCATCTTTTCAAGGTTTTCCAAAAACTACGGTTAGAACTGATATTATAAAATTTAAAAATGAATATAGACAATATTTACGATATATATTTTATCACTTTGATTGTAGAGTTTGTCTTACTTCTGATTTGGGTCGTGGTGTTAATGGGTATGAGTATTTAACAGTTACTTGTCATTGGATAGATCTTAACTGGGTAATGCAAAAAAGAATTTTAGCATATTCTGCTGTCGATGAACCACACACGGGAAATTTTATTAAGGGAGAAGTTTCGGATATTTGTAAGGCGTATTATCTTAGTGATAAAGTTTTAAGTATAACTCTTGATAATGCAACTAACAATGATTATGCTATTACTAAGTTAATACCCGCATTGCATCCCCCTTTTGAAGAATTGTTTCATGTTAGATGTGCATGTCATATATATAATTTAGTTGTAAAAGATGGACTTAAGTTATTTGATCCTACTATTATGAAGGTTAAACTCGCAATTAGTTATATTTTTAAATCTAAAAAACCGGATAGATGGAGGGACTTTCAAGTAGATTGTCTGAAAGAAGGTATAGCTCCTAGAAAAGTTCCAAAGGAAGTTTCAACTAGGTGGAACACTGTATATGACTCTTTGAATGTTGCTTACACTTTACGAGTGCCTATTACTAATTATTTTAATCGCAAAGTAGCTGACGTGTATCACCTAGAAGAAACAGATTGGCAAGATGTTGAGCGTCTTCTTCAATTTTTAGCAAAGTTTTTTTATGCTACTAAAGAATTTTCCGGTCAATATTATCCTACAATCACTACCATGTTGTATTTTATAGCTGGAATAGCAGAATTACTTAACGATTATAGAGTAGTGCCTGGTTATGAAGTTGCGGTAGAAGCAATGCTTGAAAAATTTAAAAAATATTTTTTTCCGATTCCACCACTTTATTACATTGCATCTGTATTACATCCATGTTTTAAACGTTTTAATACGGAAATGCTCATTAGAGAAATTTATGGGAATTTGAGAATTACTGATGAAGAAACACCAAGTGTAGAAACAGTTTGTGCGCAGGTAATTGTAGATTGCCAACGGATTTATGAAAGGTATAGGAGTGCAGCTGATAATGTTGTTCCAAGTGTTCCAAGTGGAGCTGGATCAAGTTCAACGCAGGCTCCCAAAAGACCTGCAACCGGATTGGGAAGTTTTTCCAGCCTTAATCAAAGGCTTTCTAGCAGGCAGTCGAGTAGCAGCGGAGGGTTCAACGAGCTGGATGTTTATTTACTTCATGGTTGCAAGGAAATTGAGTATTTTGGAAGCGATCATCTGTTGCTTCAGAAAGCGCGTTTAGCCAAGGAAGATTACAAATTGGAGATCATAGACATTCATTGAAGGAAGAAGCAATGGAGACGGCCGTATTATTCAGAGATTGGATTAGATCGGAGCGAAGAAATTTTGGATTTGCAGAAGATAAAGTAGCCGATTCAGAAGCATCATCAGAAATTTTATCAGGCGATGGAAGTTTGGACAATGAAACTGAATATGAACAAGATGACTCTTTGCCGCCGGTTCCTCCAGAGGTGCCAGACGAAATTATTCAGAAAATGAGAAGTTTTTTTTATTAATATGTAGTTTTTGCAATTTAATATCTATGTACTTTGCAAAAAATCAACCATTATCCATTATTCAATAAAATGCGTTACGCCTTGCTATTAAGTAAATCCTTTGTTATATTCTCAAGTATCCTTTGCTATTAAGTTACCTCTTTGCAATTCAATACTAAAATACTAAATACTAAAATACTAAATACTAAAATACTAAATACTAAAATACTAAATACTAAAAACTAAAAACTAAATACTAAATACTAAAAACTAAAATACTAAAATACTAAATACTATTATACTACTAACTTAGTATTAAGTTTGAAAAAATAACAATTTATTAAGTTATACTAGATTACTAAGTTTTATAAAAAACTACTCAATTATACTTTTATAATACTAAAATACTACATTACATAATAGTTAATATTTTAATACTAGATTACTAGTATTATATAAAAGTTATTAAATAAAACTAAAATTTAAACAAAACAAATAACCAAAAAACAAAAAAAAAAAAAAAAAATAAAGAAACCGACAAAACCGGGCCGGACCGGACCGGAACCGGACCGGACCGGCCCACTTCAAATTTATGTCCAAATCCGCTCCATTTTGAAAAATAGCCGTTGGCAACGGCCATAAACGGCTATTTTTCCCACCCCCACACCCATAAACGCCCCTACAACCCTCCCCTACCTATTTTGCCTATAAATACTCCCATATTTCATCAAATTAATAACAATTCAATATTTTCTATTCATTTCTCTTAAAAAAAAGCTATTTTATTAAATTTTCTATCAACATGGCTGCAAATGCAAATAATGCAAATCAAGTTCAAGGTGCTACTAACGTAGGTCCGTCTGCTGCTCCAAAAAGAACTAAACGATCCGAAGTTTGGGAATTTATCACAAAAAATAATGATACCGGCAAAGCTCAATGTACTCTTTGTCAGAAAGTTTGGAATTGGGAAGATGGAACAAATACTGGAGGGACAATGAGGTTTAAGACCCACTTGGAAAACCATCATGACCCCGAATGGGCAGCTCGTGCTGGTGGCAAATATCTTCAACCACGTGATGACTGATGACTGATGATTGAGTTGAGTCAGTGTTGAGTCGATGAACTTGAAAATTTCTGTATTTTTCTAATTTCTAGTCTATTTTCATGTTTTTATTTTCTAATTATGCATTTTCATTTTCCAACATAATGTAATGTGTGTATTGTTGAATAATATATGTGTTTTGTGTTGTTTATTTAGATTTTAGTATTTTAAAAAATAAAAAATTTAATTTAAAACAAAAAAAATAATAATTAACGAACCGAACCGAACCGGATCAAACCGGACCGGGACCGGTACAATATCCGGCTGCCGGTTCCGGTTCCGATCCGGCATTGGTGCAATTGCACCGGTGCACCGGACCGGAACCGGGCCGGTGACGGATTTTTTTTTCCAACAAAACACCGGACCGGACCGGACCGGACAAGCCGAACCGGGACCGGACCGGACCGGGTCAATAGACACCCTTATTTGTAGCATTGGAAACTTCCTTTGTAGTCTAAATCTTATAGACCGCATACGGAGTCAAATTGATGCTAGCTCCAAGATCACATAGAGCCTTAGGGAAATTCTTCCCTCCAATTGTGCATGGAACCGTGAAGGCTCCGGGGTCCTCCATCTTCCTTACCATATGCTTTGAGACAATTGAACTACATTGATAAGTCACCTTACTTGGCTCATAGTTCTCATAATTCTTCACTCTTCCTGCTGCAGGTTTCCCTTGCTAGGCAGCCACTGCCAAACTCAAGAAGAAAGAAAAAAAGGGGAAAAAGAAGGAGAAGGAAGTCCTCGACGTTGATGCTAGCTTAGCTGTGATAACGAGCTTGGCTAGCTTCTTTAAGAAGACCAAGACCTCCAAAGCCACTAAGGGCTCTTCTAGTCAAGGAAGTTCCAAAGGCGAGGATGATATCTTCCTCGATTGCTTAAAAAACAATCACCACATCTTCCAATGTTACCTTTAAACCTCCAATTTACCCTTCTGTAGATCCAAAGAGGAAAAAAGTAGCCTCGGAGAAATCGACTCGAGAGGTGCGCCCTCGCACCGAGGCCAAAACTGACAAGCCTGTTTCTACGCCTCGATTCAAGCTGAGGTATGAAACAGATGACGAGGGATCTGAGGTCCAAAAAATGTTGAAGTGGTAGACCTCGAGGGGTCTAAGCATACGACTGATAAGGCCAAAGGCAAAGCCAAAGTTGATGAAGCCGAGCCTTCTCTTCCCCAATCTGGGGAGCAGATGATCATGAAGACCCCTCGTGCCAACTCCTAGCCCCCTAATACCTCAGCTTACGAAAGGGCCATGAGGAGGGTTGAGGTCCCTGCTGATTTGTGTCTCTTCGATGGCACGATGGATGTCCCCCTGAACCTTACCCAAATGTTCGAGCCAAATGAGGAGGACCATCTTAAGAATATGTCCCCTAACAACGCTCAACTCACACCTTCGATGATATATGAAACGGTCGTCGCAATAATTATACCTAACCTGGAGTCAGGGTCGAATCCAAAAGGAACAATGTGATGCGATTAAGGTAGTGGAGAAACTAAACCTATGGAACTAATCAAAAAGAGTGTAATAAAGTGATGAAACAATACTAACAACTACTAACTACACTAGAAAAGCAAGTAAAGGTGATCAATGACTTTCTCACAAACAAGGGAAGATAAATTCGAAGACTAGGATGAAAATATGGCACGAGGTTTATATATTATGGTGGAGTCACTCTAAGGTAACTTCTAGAATCCGCTAGGTCTAAGAGAGGTCAACCTCACTATTCTCGTCAGAGCCATAGTTTGGCGCATAAAGTACTAAGTCATTGACCCAAGGAAAGAGGACCTGTTTCAAGTGTAACCTTTTTTAGATAGGTCGGCTATGTTTAAGCCAAGAAGACCCAAATCTTTTCTAGCTCTATTATCCTAATCTAGTTAATCTCTTCCGATTCTTTAACTAGTTAAAAATACATGTAAATCTAGTGTCATGAGCACCAAAATTAAGAAATCAAAATAATAGAAGCTAGATAATCAAAACTCATTAATATGTAAATCTAGTTATGAAATATTCATATAATCATGTCCAAATTATACCAACTAACCAAATATAGCAATCCAAATCAAAGAATTAAAGAAATGGATAAAGAATCACTCATTAATGTGAACCTAATCTTCACTCTTCGAGGATTGTTGGTGATTTTTGCTCCCTAAGCTTGAAATCTAGCCAAAGATATGTAAAATGTGTTAAATCTATCTATCTATAGGCCCCCCAAAAAATACCATATTTTTCCATAATTATCCCTAGGTTTTAAGGAAGAAAATTTGCATTTTGACTCGTAGCCACCCGGTGTGTCATTTTGACTCGGTAGCCACTTTTGTGTTTTGTTGAGCTTTGACTTTTTGACGAACGGGCAAAAGGTGGTCTGCCCTTTTAAAGGGCGGTCCGTCCTTTTCCTGAAGCTTCTCTACTTTACAATGGGCGGCCCGCCCTTTTCCTTTTCTCAATTTTTGGCTTTCCTTTTGACTTGTTTTTACTGCAATCTCTTCCAAAACTCAATCCACCTACAATATGAAATTAAACTATGATAAATGCACTTATTTCATCAATTTAACACAACAAAAGCTAAAGTATAAGTATGTAATGTGTGGTATTTTAACTACACATCACAACCCTAAACTTAAACTTTTGCTTGTTCTCAAGCAAAGCAAATACTAGTAAATTCAAAATAGCATTTCAATCATTTTCAGTACATACTCATATGGCCACAATAAGTCAAAGACTATTTTAAATCAATGATCATGACATTGGTTGGTACCAACAATTAAGCTAAGTCATGTGAACACAACCTTTCTTAAAACAAAAATAATAGAAGGAAAATATACCATGACACAAGACTTTCAAGGTCTGCCTCTTTGTTAGAAGAGCTTACATTTTTTTTTACTCTCTCATCTCATTTAGAAAATTTATACAAATTCCTCAACTCAACTTGTCAAGTGCCCTCACCATACAAGAGAGTATCTCAAACACATGATAACTCATATCAAGCACAAATGAGGTATAAGGAAGAATTCACTCACTCTCTCAAATGAAGTTCAACATGTACACTAGAGATACCATAAGCTTGCCCTTCATGCACCTCTCCACTAATGTAGGGATGCTGCTAAGGTTGTAATGTAGGATTTGGTCAAAGGTAGGGTAAAATTTGAGCAAAAAGTAACTACACACCTTCTTTAGCACTACACTACACAACATTGGCAAGCATGCTTCCTTTTCCATACACTTGCACCTTGCTAAGTTGGGGATTATAGCACTAATCTTCCCTTTTTCTTCACTAATATTATTTTTCTTCTTTTCTATTTGTTTTTTTTTCAACTTTCTCTCAAGATCTTTTCTTTTCAACTCCCTTTTATTGGTCTTTTCTCTTTTTCTTCAATTGATTTATTTTTTTCAACTTCCACACTTTCACCATCTAAATCATGCCACCCCCAAACTTAGGCTTTTACCAAAGTCACATGTCTTTCAATGCATACAAGGAGGTTTGGGCCAAATGAGGATTAGTACTTTTAAGCACTTAGAATTGATCTGGGCTAACAATGTGGTTCCCAAAAGAACGAATATTAAGCACAAAGGGGTTGACTAGGATCATGGGTAGGTTTTTTAGATCACTAGCGAGCCAAGAAAAGTCTAAAATTATTTTCCAAACCAAGCATCACCTGGGATTTTGCCTCAAAGCACACTTAAGGAAAATTCTTAATCATAAAGTGCATAAATGAACACACCAATATCTCACAGCTCGGTACTTAAAGTTCCGAGGTCGAATCCCACAGAGAACACTCGAAATCTAGTTAGCATCAAACTAATTTATCTAACCAATTAACTTCGAGGTTTTGTATTTGTATAATGGTTTCAATGTAACAAAAGTAAATAGCAAAGTACTAAAAAATAATAATCAAGGATTAAAAGCCTAGGATTGATCTACCCAACTCCTACCTATGTGTTAGAATAATATTTTAACAAATTCAACTTGGTTCTTCCTATTGAACACTTGCTCCAAATTCATAATTAGTCACTCCCACGTAATAGTTGTAACTTTCACTAACCAATTTTTCAATTTGTCAATGAAGATACATAGGACTATAAGTATAGTTCACAATCAGGGTCAATGGTCACAAATCACCTTATTGACAACCTAAGTAATACCTTGGTTTTAGGTTAAAATATTGCTAAGTATTTATTCCAAACGTATGAATCCATCCCTAGACACACAAGAATAATGAGAACAATCAATTGGGAGCCCTTCCAATTAATAGAAATCAAAACATAAACACTTAGATAGAAAGAATTCAAAAGTTTCATTCATTAAAATAAATATTTATAGCACATAAATATTGGAGTGGTTCAATCAACCTTAGAATGGGTAAATTAGCCACTCATATTCATGATAATCATGTCAATGTAATTCATGGATAATTAAATTACAAAAAGTAAGGAAGAATTTAGGAAAAACTTTGTTCTTGAAGTCTCCAAAGCTCTAGCCTCCTTTTTGCTTTTTTCTCCAGTGTCCAATTTCATATGGGAGGCAAGAGAAGCTTTTATACCCTGTAGGAAATTAAGCAAAAGTACCAAAAAGTCCTATTATTTTCGCCCACAAGTTTCTGCTTCGCGTGGCGCCCGCGTGCCACGCAGACTCAATTTCTTCAGGCACTTTAGCTCGCGTGGTGCTCGCATATTTGGCCTAAATGCGCTGAAATTTTTTCTCCACTCCTAAGCAAAGACTCTATTCTTCCCGTGTCACTCGCGTGGCACATGAATCACTTAAAATCTTCACTTTTTAACTCCAAAACTTGCACTTTCTTGCTCAATTCACCATGTTCAAGTCCTACAACACCAAACAATACAATTAGTATCAACTCTTGATAATTTTGCATATAGACTCTTAAATTAACTATCATAATATAGTAAAAATACCTCAAATTATAGGTAAACTAGCCAAATATCACTCACCACATATGGTGCAAAAAAAGAATAGAAGACAAGTATATCCAAGTCCCAATTAAAGGAAATTAAACTCAAAAGCTCACTCATAGTCTAATAAGAACTAATTAGTGAACACAAGAGCCAAAAGTTGAACTTCAGGATCATAACTCAATCCACCAACTCAATTTTCTTTTCACTTTTTGAAACAATATTCACATGAAAAAGATTAAGTAGTGGTGGTACCAAATATATCAAAAGTTGGCTAAGGAGAAAACATCCACAACCGACTATCATTATTTTACGACTACTACTACTAAGCTAATCCTAAGAATGCCCGGTTCAAAAAAATTACTTCCTTGGAAAAAAGAACAACGACAACAAAAAACCAAGGAGGTTATTGAAACTTGAAATAGCATGATTTTTTTTAAAAGTTCCTCCCCCAACTAAAACTAACCATTGTCCCTAATGCTTCAAAAAATGGGCACAAGGGAAAGAACAAGGAGATATCCTAATAAGAATGCAAAGAAAACACCAAATAATAAAAGAAGTAAAAAAGCAAAGGGAATGAAACTTGGGTTGCCTCCCAAGAAGCGCCTTATTTAACGTCATGGCACGACCAATACCAACTTGACTATTTTTCTTTCCATTTGGTGAATGTGATTTCCTCCCCAACTTGGAATCAAGCAATTTTGTTGCGCTCCTTAAGTGGAGGTACGAACTTCAAGGTTCCAAAGGTCGAATACTTCATTTTTCACTTATTGACCTTCAAGTGAGGGATGTCATTTTGTCTTCTTGGCATGACAAACTTAATGATGTAAGGTTTTTGTTCATCACCATCCAAGTCATCCAAAAGTGCACAAGTCAATTTCCAATTCCCCATCCACACATAAAGTTGGGAAAAGAAGTGAATGAGGCCTAATTCTTTCCAATACTATTTGCTCACCATTATTGCTATCCACAACACATGCACTAGAATTTTCAAGATTGACATTTTTTCACTTTGTCACTTGGCTCAAGTGCAATTTCTACCTCATTGGCATAATCTTTCATCAAGAATTTCTTCTTCTTCCACATGTTCTTCCTTTTGAACACAAGATCATTTTCCATATAAAGTCCTTGTTGAAATTTGACAACATCATTAGCTTGTTGATCATTGAAAGTGTCAATCAATTGACTCAATTAAACCTCCAAGTTGTCAATTGCTAAGCCATTTTAGTGGATCTTCTCTTTTATCTCCTTGAAGGCTTTGACATTCTCATAATGGCGTTCAAGTACCCATTTCATCAAATATTCGCACCTCTCATTTTGAACATATTTTTCTTGTGAAGTGGATAAGTCCATCTCTTCTTGAAACTTCTCTTAGATTCCATGCCATTCGGGTTCATGTTCCATTTTCATGATTCCATTGGACCTATCAAACTCATAAGCATTGTTAGCACCATTATAAAAATCATTAGGAGAAGAATAAAAAATATTAGGACAACCATCTCAATGAACATTTTGACCCACACACTCATGACATATGTTCCACTCAAAGGATTGAGAAGGTGCACACAACTTGTTCTCGGAAATAATTTCAGAATTTTGAAAATAGTGTGGTCCCCTCCACAATAAGGACAAGGATTATTCGCATATAGATTTCCAACATTTGAACAATCTTGATTCCATGATGCTATTTTAATATAACTACTAAACTATACTAACTAACACAACACAACAAATAACACAACAAATATTCACAATTAATGAGACAAATATCCACAAAGTTTGGGTCAAAGCCAACTAGTTCAACTCCTCAAACTACTCTAATACGCCAATTGTTCCCCGGTAACGGCGCCAATTTTAACAACGCTCAAATCACACCTCCAATGAGATAGGAAACGGTCGTCGCAATAATAATACCCAACTTGGAGTCAGGGTCAAATCCACAAGGAACAATGTGATACGATTAAGGTAGCGGAGGAACTAAATCTATTGAACTAAGCCAAACAAGTGTAATAAAGTGATGAAACGATACTAACTACTAACTATAGTAGGAAAGCAAGTAAATATTATCAATGGCTTTCTCACAAAACAAGGATAGACAAGTTCTCAGACTAGGATGCAAATATGGCATGAGGTTTATATATTATGGTCGAGTCACTCTAAGGTAACGTCTAGAATCTGCCATGTTTAAGGGAGGTCTACCTCACTACGCTCACCAGAGCCATATTTTGGCGCATAAAGTACTAACCCATTGACCCAAGGAAAGAAGACCTCTCCTGAGTGTAACCTCTTTTAGATGGGTCAGGCTAAGTTTTAGCCAACAAGACCAAATCCTTGCTAGCTCAATTATCCTAAGCTAGTTAATCTCTCTCGATTCTTTAACTAGTTAAATAGGCATGTAACTCTAGTGTCATGAGCACCAAAGTTAAGAAATTAAAGTGATAGAAGTTAGATAATAAAAAATCATTAATATGTAAACCTAGTCATGATATATTCATATAATCATGTCCAATATTATACCAACTAACCAAATGTAGCAATACAAATCAAAGAATTGAAGAAAGGGATAAAGAATTACTCATTAATGTGCACCTAATCTTCAATCTCCAAGGATTGTTGGTGATTCTTACTCCCTAAGCATGAAATGTAGCCAAAGATATGTAAAATGTGTTAAATCTATCTACTTATAGGCCCCCAAAATAATACCATGTTTTACCATAATTATCCCTAGAATTTAAGAAAGAAAATCTGTATTTTTTATGCGTAGCCATCTTGGTGCGTGATTTTGATCCGTAGCCACTTTTGTGATGTGTTGAGCTTAGAATTTTTATAAAGAACGGCCAAAAGGCAGTCTGCCCTTTTAAAGGGCGGTCCGCCCTTTTCCTGAAGCTTCTCTATTTTACACTGGGCGGACCACCCTTTGCAATGGCCGGCTAGCTCTTTTCCTTTTCTAAATTTTTGGTCTTCTTTTTAACTTGTTTTTACTCCAATCTCTTCCAAAACTCAATCCACCTTCAATATGCGATTAAACTATGATAAGTGAACTTATTTCATCAATTTAACAAAATCAAAGCTCAAATATAAATGTGTAATGTGTGGTATTTTAGCCACACATCATCCTTGGGGATGATGATAGCTCGCTCAGTAAGTTCTGTTGTTGGCAATTTTCCTTTTCAATTAGTATTCTTGCTCTAACCTTTCCTTAAACTTTTTGCAGAGCTTCTTGTACTAGCCTAAGTCAATGTAAATTGAGCGCCTTTGAGTCGCGGAGTTCTAACGTGTGGGAGATGCATAGGACCACCAAATAGCGCGGTACAAGGCTGAAATTTATTCTTTGAAGGCCCAATTGGCTAAGTCTAGTTCATATCTGCATGAGGCCTCCTTCGGTTCTTAGGCACAAATTAAGCTTTGAATGAAAACCATAAGGCTGAGAGCTCAAGGCTGACCGCGAGGGGCTTCGCAGCGAGCTGGGCTGGGCTAATGTTAAATTTGTATTCTGCTCTAAGCTATCAAGATAGGATGGCCAAGAGCATACTTACAATAAAAGGATTGGAGGGCCAGGCAGAGGGGGTTCCGACTCTTGAAGCCGAAGTTTCACGTCTCTGTGGCGAGATCACCTTAGAAAAGAAGGCCAAAGCAAAAGCTGTACCGGCTAATCTGGACAAAAACTGAGTTCAATACAAACTCGGCTCAAGGCTCTCGAAGAATTCAATACTGGGGAGATAAACTTGAACGAAGCCCAAAAATATATAGCTGGGGCCCAGGATATCTTTGATGAGATCTCCTCAAGTGAAGGCTCCGGTGATGTCGAGGTTGAGGATGATGAAGAAGAAGGAAACGAGGATAGGACTTCTGAGGGTAAAGATGGTTCACCTCGGGATGATAACCCCGATGCTTAGCTGTTTCCTTTTCCTCTTGTTTTTGGTTTTTCTATGGCCTTCGGACCTAGGTATATAAATAACTTTTGAGGCCTCACCGGCCTATTTTAATGAAGTTTAGTTTTTCTTTCTGACTATTAGCCTTTATCTTGTTGAAAAGAGCGACTGAACACTTAGAATACTTTTTGCTTCCAAGACATTAATAAAATTTATAATGAACCGATGTTAGCTTAGAATGACATCTCATTCCCGTGCCGAGGCATAACGAAACAATCTTAATTAAATAATATAATTTCAGAAGTTAGATATTGGAATAAAGAGATGTCGAATCAAGTTCATTTCATTGATAGTAATAGGCCGTAACCGCCATTTACATGAAACCTAGTCATGGTTGAACTTAGAAAAATTTATGAAACAGCCACTATCAGGCAATAAATACAATAACACTAGGCGAATCTTCGGGCGACAGTCCCCGATGTAAAGATTGCTAGTCTTCTGGTCCATTTGCAGTCCCCAGTATTAGAGGCTCTAGTTGCATTTGACTGCACATCGTCCCTTCCATCCCTCAATTTTCAGGTGTGAGTGATGAGAACCCGAGCACTATACTTCGTTCCCTCTGCTTCTTGAAAAGGTCAAACAAAGAAAAATGGGAGAAGGGGTTAGTTGAGTCATTCAACCTAAGCATAGGAGCGTTAGCGTCTCGGTGCTGTAGGTTAAAATTTATTGAAATAAGGTAACGTACCTTAGTGTTAGAAGTAGTACCTCTTCAGATCGGAAACATTCCAATTTGAAGGTTCCGATTTGCCTTTCATATTTTCCAATTGATAGGACCCTTTGCCAACAATTGTCTTTACCCGATAGGGTCCTTCCAAATTTGCTGCGAACTTTCCAACATTCGTTTCTTTGGTTGTTTGATTCGAGGCCTTAACACATAGTCTCCAACTTTGCAAGCTCTAAGCTTAGCTTTCCGACTGAGATAGCCTCGATTTGCCTCTTTTGAGCCACCACCCGAACCAAAGCCAGCTCTATTCGGCTTTTAAGTAAATCCAATCCTACGCGCATTGCTTGTTGATTTGACTCTTCGGTAGCGTAAGCATACTGAATACTTGGTTCACCCACTTCTACGGGGATCAATGAATACATCCCGTAGGCAAGAGAAAATGAGGTTTCACCTGTGCTATTATTCTCAGTAGTGCACATTGCCCATAATACCCCGGGTAACTCGTCGGGCCACGAGCCTTTTGCTTCATCGAACTTTATTTTTGATGTTTTCGATGATTATCCTATTCAAAGACTCAGCATATCCATTGGCGCTCGGATGATATGGAGTCGATGCCACCCTTTTGATGCTCCACTTCACAAGAAAAATAGTGACATCGAACCCATAAATTGTGGGCCATTATCACATGATATTTCTCTTGGGACCCCGATTCGACAGATAATGTTCTTCCAAATAAAGCTGATTACTTCTTTCTACCAATTTAGTAAAGTAATTCAGTGAGTAGGAGTTCAGCTTGTTGATGAATCATTCGAGCATGTTGCTGGCACTTGTCACTTCTCTTCACAAAAGTCTTGGCGTCTGCACTTATATCTTGCCAATAGCACACTGCTCGAAGCAATTTTTGCACTAATGCTTTTCCTCCCAAGTGGTAGCCATATTCGCCCTCCTGTACTTCTCTCATCACATGCTCTATTTACCCCGGGCCTAAACATTTGGACAACAGACTACAGTACAACTTTTTATATAATTTCCCCTGAATCATTGAGTATGGGGCTGCTTGTGTTCAAGCTTTTTGGCCTCCTTCTTATCTGCTAGTATAGTCCCCGAGTCAAAGTAGGAAATGAACTTGGTATGCCAGTCCCAAGTGTTACACACCGAGTTGACCTCTAGTTTAATCCTCTCTACAACAGATGTAAGGAGACGGACAATCGAATCAGTCTTCGAGCCTTCTTCCTCGACAGCAGAGCCTAAATTGGCTAAGTCATCTACTTCATCGTTTTCGTCTCGAGGGACCTGTTTAACTTTCCACTCTTGAAACTTGGCCAAAATTTATTGAACTCGAGCTGGGAAGTCTGGCATCCTGGGCTCACAAGCCGAATAGTCCCCGAGTATTTGATTCGCCACTAGCTGTGAATCATTCCTCAACTCGACTCTTTCTACCCCTAGTTCCTCAACTGAATGGTCCCCGAGTATTTGTTACACCCCTCGTTATTGGTCACTTTTTTGAATCTAATAGAATGTCTTACTTTTTCACCAGTGGGAGCCACCAAAACTATACCACGCCCCGAGCCTTTTGAGTTAGTAGCCCCATCATTTAGACTGTCCATATCCCAGATGCTGGCCCCATGGACATTAAATTTTCCTTCTCTGCCTCGGGGAGTATCTTGGAACTGAAGTCAGCCACGAAGTTCGCCAACACTTGAGACTTTATGGTTTTTCGAGGCTGATAAGTGATGTCATATTCACTCAGCTTGACTCCGCATTTGGCCAACCTTCCCAAGACCTCAGGCTTATGCAATATATTTCACAAAGGAAAGGTAGTGACTACAGGTATGGGATGACATTGAAAGTAAGGCCGAAGCTTACGAGCTATGACAACTAAGGGAAGCGCCAATTTCTCTAAATATAGGTACCTGGTTTCAGCATAGAGTGTTTTGCTCACGCAGTATACTGGTTGTTGTTTCCCATCATCCTCTCGAACCAAGACTACACTAAAAAACGCTTCTAATATGGCCAAGTAGACCAACAACGTTTCTCCATCTTTTGGCTTGGCAAGCAACGGTGTGTTACCCAAGTAGTGCTTAAATTCTTTCAACGCTTCTCTACACCACGGAGTCCATTCGAAGGCAGTGTATTCTTCAGAACAGAGAAGAATTTATGGCATCACTCAGAGGAACTCGAGATAAATCTACTCAAGGCAGCGATCCAGCCAGCTAAGCGTTGAACTTCTTTAGTCCCCGAGAGTACCTCGAGGATTTCCTCAATGGCTCTAATTTTCTCAGGGTTCGCTTTGATGCCCCGCTTGGAAACGAACCCCAAAAACTTTCCCAAACCAACTCCAAAGGCACACTTCTTGGGGTTCAACTTAATGTTGTATTGCCTTAGGATGGCAAAGACTTCTCTTAAGTGATTTAGATGATCCTCTATCTGAATAGACTTCACTAGCATGTCATCTATGTAAACTTCTATCGATTTTCAAATATACTCTCTGAACATTCGACATACTAACCTCTGATAGGTCGCCCCAACATTTTTAAGGCTAAAGGGCATCACTTTGTAGCAGTACATGGCTCAACCAGTGATGAAAGAAGTCTTCTCTTCATCGTTCGGGTCCATCAAGATCTGATTATATCCCGAATATGCATCCAAGAAGGTTAATAGTTTATGTCCATCCATGGAGTCTATCAACCTATCTATTTATGGCAACAAATATGAATCCTTGGGGCAAGCTTTGTTTAAATTCGTATAATCCACAAATATCCTCCATTTCTCGTTCTTTTTTGGCATGACTACAACGTTGGCGAGCCATTATTGATATTTAACTTTCCTTACGAAGTCGTTGTCTTGTAGCTTCTGCGTTCCGCTTCGATTACTTTCCTCCAGATGCCAGCATGTGGCCTTTTCGCTTGCTTCACCAGGGTATAGTGAGGATCCATATTGAGCTTATGAGTCATAATCTTTGGATTGATCCCAACCATATCAGCGTGGAACCAATCAAAGAAATCGGCGTTAGACTTCAATAATGCAACTATAGCCCTCTTTGACTCCGGGTCCAACTCCGAGCCAACAATTATTTTCCTATCTGGGAATTCCTCTGCTAGTGCGAATGATTTCAACTCCTCAATTGTTGAATCTTCGGCTTTTTGCTTATGGGGATCTTGAATGCACGCCGGGATCTTGTCTCTGGGGGTCTACCTCAAGTACCGAACCCCCTCCTTCTTCAGATAACGGATATATTGATTTCAATTTTGAAGGTCCACTCGGGACGACTCCACTCTTCATAGCAACTGAATAGCACTCCCTAGCTATTCATTGCTCACCTCGAATCGAATGAATTCCCCAAGTCATAGGAAATTTGATTACTTGGTGAAGATAGGATGACACAGTCTCCATCGCATGTATCCAAAGCCTCGAGAGGATGACATTGTCGGCTTTGTCTTCGGGCATTACTTGGAACATGGTTTTTTTAACAACTCCATCTGCATATGTATTAAGTGTAATCTTGCCCAATTTATTTTCCGTAGAGTTGTTGGAACTGGTCAAAATGGTTGCCTTCAGGATGATAAGATCCTTCAACCACATCTTTTTCACTGCCCCATAGCTGATGATATTTACTAAGCTCCAAGGGTCTATCAGGACTCGTTTGATATCCGAGTCATCAATTCTTTGCATTATAACTAGAGCATCTTGATGGGGAAACATCAACCCATCACAATCCTCATCATCGAAGATAATTTCTTTATCCGAACCTCCAATTCAAGTTCTTTTCTCTATCATAATGGAGAGCTTTGAAAACTTTGTTGCCGCAGAAAAGTTCATGTCGTTCACCTCCGAACCCTGCGTTATCACATTAACAACTCTTTTGGGGGTATAGGGCCCTCGGCAGTTGCCCATCTCCTCTATTTTTCCAAAATATTGCTTTTCTTTATCTGTTAAGAACTCCTTCAACACGCCCTTCTTCAGCAAATGAGCCACCTCGAGGCGTAATGCCTTGCAATCTTCGGTAAAGTGCCCGTAGTCCGCATGAAAGTCGCAATAAAAGTTCTGATCCCTCTTGCCATGGGTTGTTCTCATATCCTTTGGGAGACTTATGATAAGTTGGTATTTTACCTCGTGAATTGCTTAGTTTTAGGTTATGATGAGTTTACACGAGTCATTGACTAGGAAGCGAAGCTAAAGAGCAAAAAGAGAGCCAAAATGCATGATTTACAAAGAAGCAGGAGGCACCACGCCCTAATCATGAGGCACCCTGCCTCCTAAGAAACAGAGAGTGAATTTTGAAGCTCCAGGGGGGTGCTCCGCCCCAATATTTTGGTGCCCCGCCTCCTGGTATGGAACAAAAGTCCAAGTTTCAAGGACTGGGGGGCGCCCTGCCCTAAACTTGAGATGCCCCACCTCCTGAGAGGAAGAGAGCTAAGACTTGGAAGCTATAGGGTGGCACCCCACATCAATATTTGGGCGCCCACCCTCACCTTCAAATTCAAGTGAAAATTGGCTAAGTCCTAGTGAGGTCAGACCGCCTCCTATCTTTGGGCGCCCATGGAAAACTTGTAATTAATGTTTAGCTTTGTATAAATATAAAAAACTAGGGATTTGACATAACTCTATTCTACATTTTCACTACTACTCTTGAAGGCGATTTTGGAAGACAAGATTGAAGCTTTTCATCACTTTGTAAGCTTATTATCTTGTACTTTTGAGTCATTAATCCGATATCAAATATATATTCGTGTTTGAATCCATTCCATCTTTTCGTTACATGTTTATTGTTTGATTCAAACCCCTAGTATGAGTAGCTAAATTGATAATTAAGGGTGTAAATGTGTTTTAGATGGTAGAAAATCAATGGGTGTTGTTGGATTTACCTGACATAACATAAGTAATGATTATCCAACTCCCATTACATTAACATCAAATTCTTGAGATGCATCATATTAGGAATTCATGTCTACTTTACTAGTTAAAGACTTGGGAGAGATTAGCTAGTGTAGATTAGCGGAGTTGGCAAAGATTTGGGTTTTGTTGGGTAAACTTAGCCTAACCCATCTAAAAGGAGTTACACTCGAAAGAGGTGTCTTTTCCTTGGGTCCATGAGTAGAGCGTTATGTGCTTAACTATGGCTTTGGCGAGCGTAGTGAGGTCGATCCCTCTTAGGCCGGAAGGATTTTAGGAATTACAATAGAATGACTCGACCATAATTATACTTATGTTATGAAGGTGAAATTACTCTACCCATTGATCGGACACCACTATTAGCCGTTTACGCCCCGTGCTTCCTTTTATAGAGTCAACTACTTGCCTTTAATTTAATGCTTTGTAGTTTATGATAAATTTACAACAAACACTCCTACCTTATAGGACTCTAAACTAACATCAATTGACTATCTAATTGTGACTCTCTCACTTGAACGGCTAGTTTCCTTGGGAAATCAACCCCGACTCATATCGGGTATTATATTTTTGGTGACTCCCTCTTGCCAATAATGGTGTAGGATTGAGCGTGGATCAAATTTTAGTGTCGTTGCTGGGGAACTACGGTTTCAATATTGAGTTACATTAGTTAATCAAGGTTGATTAGTTCGCAAGTCCTACCATTTTACTTTTTGTTTTTGTTTTACCTTGTGTAGGTGAAACATGGCATATAGGAGAAATCCAAATAGACTCTTGTGGAACCCCAATTACAATCAACAATATGGCGATCCGCAAGGATATGAAGAAGAGTACGAGGGATTTAAGAATGTGAAGCTCAATGCGGAGGGCCATCACCTCTATGTTGAACAACTTTGTAATGATCCTATAGAAGGGGATGATGATCCTCAAGTCGAGAATATGGGTCCACAAGGTGATAACCCTTTTACGGGTGCTCAAGAAAATGCGGGAGAGCAAGTAAATGTAGAGGAAAATCTTGGAGAAAATGTTGGTGATGCAGTCAATGCCAATCAGGGTGGAAACAGTGCTAACCGAGGTGGCCAAAGTGTCAACTAAAGTGGTCGGGGTACAAAGCGTGGAGGTCGTGTTAATGTCAATAGAGTGAATACCTGTAAACGTCAACCGGAATCAAGGGAATGTTAAAGGTGGTCAGAACAACAATCAACATGTACAAGATCTAGATGATGATGAGTCCAAAGAGGAAGTCGACATGACTAGTTTTGCAAGTGCCATATTTCCACCACCAATCATGGAAATGCTTGTTTTCGTACTCCAAATGTGATTCTACAAGGACTTGAACAACATGGTTTCTTTAGTAGAGGTAAGAATGAAGATGTAAATGATCACTTGATGAATTTTGTGCAAACATGCAATCTCTACAAGTCGACACGAGTCTCAGAAGAGTCATTGTGACTAAAAGTCTTTCCTTATTCTCTTTTGGGGAAGGCCAAGGCATGGTTAAATAAGTTACCAAGGAATTCAATCTTTACATGGCATGAACTAGTGAAACAATTCCTAGCAAAGTTCTCACTAAAAGGAAAGCAAGCTTCATTGGGGGACAAAGTGTACATGTTCGAGCAAGATGCATCAGACTCATTGTCCGAGGCTTGGGAGGCTTTCCAAAATATTTTGCATCGTTGTCCTAACCATGGCTTCCAAGAGGATATGTTATTGCAATACTTCTACCAAGGACTAAATAAAATGAACCAATGCGCTTTAGATACTCTTTGTGATGGGGCTACCATGGTGAAGAATATTGGAGAAGTCAAGGAAATTCTTGATAAAGTTTCCAAACAATCTCAAGATTGAAAATCAAGAGCTCAAAACCCGGATAAAGCAAGTGGGATAAGTCTTATGATGATGAAGCGGTTGGAAGCTCAAGATGGGAAGATGGAAAGAATCCTAATATCCGTTGAACTCATTAGTCACAATTTCAAAGTGGATAGAGAAGCCAATGAGAAGAAAACCAAAAAAAGTAGAAAGCATTCAAACCACAAATGTCGGGCATCAAGTAGTGCTAATGGGTTATGTGACCCCGAGAGGTGTACCTCGATCTCTTCTCTAACATCGGAAAGAGGGATACTACCCGGAACAATGCTATAATATCCAAGAAGGTGAAGAAGCAAATTATATGGGAAATTTTCAAGGCCAAAGAGGGTATGAACAAGGTGGTTATCAAAGACCTTACCAACAACCTTATCCACAAGGGCAATGGAGACCAAGTCAAGGGAGAGGCAGGAATGGTAATCAAGAAGGAAGAGGCAATTAAGGTGGAAATCAAGAAGATTGAGAAGTCGGTTCTTCTCAACAATATGCTCCAAGACCTCCATTTAAACAAAATGATCATGAAGAAAAAGGTCCTTCCAAGTTAGAAGAGATGATGAAACAAATGCTCAAGAACCAACAAGGGTACACTGGAGATATGAAAGATATAAAGCAAATCATGACATCTTATTCTACTTCAATTAAGGACCTTGAATCTAAAATGAGCCAACTTGCACATCAAGTCAATCAAAGGCTGAAAGGAGCACTACCAAGTGATACGGTAGTGAATCCTAAGAAAAACGGTAAAGATCAAGTGATGGCTATAAAAACTTGAAGTGACAAGACATTAGAAGATCTAAAAGCCAAGAGTGATGATGACATGGAGTTGAGAGCTCGTGATGATCATGTGGGTGTCGAGTTGAATGATAATGAAGCTATTGAGGAAGAAATGGTACAAGAAGAAATTGAGAGGCAAGAAAATGAAGTTGAGGTTGAAGAAGTCACTCAAAATCCTACCCTCCAAAACACCACTACCCAAATAGCTAAACCAAAGAAAACTCTACCACCCAAAGAAAGACTTCCCAAACCAAACTCCATACCCAAAGTTCCACTTTCATTCCCACAAATAAGCAACAAACAAAGAGAAATATCTCATGCCAAGAAAATTTGGGATAAAATAGCAACGACCTCCATCAACATCCCTTTGGTTGATGCATTGGGACAAATGCCCAACGTTGCTAAGTTCATGAAGGATTTGGTGACCAAGAAGAGTTATGGGGACTTTGAGACAATCAAGGTCACTCACCAATGTAGTGCAATTGTGTCCAAGTTGGATGATCCCGGAGCTTTTACCATTCCATGCACTATTGATGGGAAACATTTGTAGAAAGCCTCGTCTGACCTTAGAGCAAGCATCAACTTGATGCCTTATGTGGTCTACAAAACTTTGGCTACCAATGAGACACCAAGAGAAACCACAATGAATTTCCAAATAGCCGATCGCTCGATGAAAAGTCCCACTCGGGTCATAGATGATGTGTTGGTGAAGGTGGACAAATTCGTCTTTTCGGTGGATTTTGTCATTCTTGATTGTCCGGTAGATTTTGAAGTCCCAATCATCATTGGGAGACCATACTTGATAGCCGGAAGAGCTCTTTGTGATGTGGACAGATGTGAGCTCACCTTTCAATTTAATGGAGAGAAAGGGTTCTTTCACATTTGCAAATCCTTGAAGCAACCAATGGAATAAGAGGCCATTTGTTCTCATGTGGATTTGGTAGTGGATGCACTTGTCGAGAAAGAAAGTGTCTTAGTTAATCAAGAAGACACTTTGGCGGCAGTAATTTGGAATATGGATGTGGAGAGTGAAGAAAGTGTGGCGACGGTTATAAAGGCGTTAGAAGGATTTGGATCCAAACCATATATGCTCAAAAAACTATCCTTAAACCTCGAAAACTGAAAAACCCCACCTACAAAACCATCCATAGAAGAACGACCAAAACTTGAGCTAAAATCCACTTTACCTATAATCATTTCTTCCCACTTAACCAAAACACAAGAAACCAAACTTGTTGAGGTGGTGAAGTTGAGGATCAAAGCTATTGGGTGGACCTTGGCGGATATAAGGGGGATTGACCTGTGGGTGTGTACACACACAATTTTACTTGAAGACAGATGTAAGCTAAGTGTGGAGCATCAAAGAAGGTTGAATCCTCTTATGCAAGAAGTAGTGAAAATTGAGATCATCAAGTGGTTAGATACATGTGTGATTGTCCCGTTGTTCGATAGCAAATGGGTATAGCTAGTGCAATTTGTGTCGAAGAAAGGAGGGATGACAGTGATTCTTAATGAGAAAGAAGATTCCGTAGCTACTACCCGTGACCGGGTGGAGAGTATGTATGGACTATCAGAAGCTAAACAGCGCAACAAGAAAAGACCATTTCCCTTTGCCATTTATTGACCAAATGCTTGATGGTTTGGCGGGTCGTGTTTACTATTGACTCTTAGATGGATACTCTAGCTACAATCAAATATCCATTGAAGCCGATGAGCCAAGACAAGACCACTTTCACTTGTCCCTACGGCACTTTTGCATTTTTCAAAATGCCATTTGGTATTTGCAATGCTCCCGCTACATTTCAAAAGTGTATGTAGCCTTTTTTCATGACATGGTGGAGAACTTCCATGAAATCTTCATGGATGACTTCTCGGTAGTTGGAGATTCATTTGACGATTGTTTGTCAAATTTGGAGAAGGAGCTACTGAGATATGAAGAAACAAGACTTGTACAAAATTGGAAAAAGTTTCAATTCTTAGTACGAAATTAAGGTGATTTCAAAGCTTCCACATCCAATGACCACAAAAGGGGTTAGAAATTTCTTGGGGCATGCATAATTCTACCGCCGGTTCATCAAAGACTTCTCCAAAGTTGTGAACCCTTTATGCAAGCTCCTTGAAAAAGTTTCCAAGTTTGTATTCAATAAAGCTTGTTTGGATGCCTTTAAATAAGTGAAGAAGAGATTGACAACCGCACCGGTAATTGTGAGCCCAAAATGGGAGTTTCCATTCGACTTGATGTGTGATGCTAGTGACGCTGACTTAAGGGTCGTGCTAGGTAAAAAGATGGATAAGATGTTCCATCTCATCTACTATGCAAGCAAAACAATAAACGGGGCCCAACTGAATTATACAGTGACAGAAAAAGAGCTCTTGGAAATTGTATTTTCCTTTGAAAAGTTTCGATCTTATTTGGTGGGATCAAAGACAATTATGCACACCGATCATTCCGACATCTGATACTTGATGGCAAAGAAAGATTCAAAGGCAAGGCTTATCCGTTGAGTGTTACTCCTCAAAGAGTCTGACATAGAAGTTCTTGATATAAGGGAACTGAAAACCAAGTTGCGGATTGCTTGTCCCGCTTGGAGGAGGAGTGTCGTCTAAAAAAAGAAATTTATGTGAATGATTTATTTCCGGATGAAAGAATTATGGTCGTGTCTTGTGAAACCATCCCTTGGTACGGTGATCTAGCAAATTTCATAGTG
The DNA here is from genome assembly GCA_029990575.1 of Petunia axillaris subsp. axillaris. Taxonomy (NCBI): domain Eukaryota; kingdom Viridiplantae; phylum Streptophyta; class Magnoliopsida; order Solanales; family Solanaceae; genus Petunia; species Petunia axillaris. Next base: position 165,723,798 of record JARKNS010000008.1, read on the forward strand.
GGTGGAGTGTATCCCAAAGACTTCACCTTTTATTAAAAGAAAAAGCTAGCAAATGAGGTAAGATTCTGTTTTTGGAATGAACCCTATCTCTTTAGGGTGTGTGTTGATAGAACAGTCTGGAGGTGTGTTGCCACGTCCGAACAAGAGGCTATAATGGAAGGATGCCACTCTTCTCCTTATGGAGGGCATCACGATGGAGTGAGGATGGTAGCAAAACTATTGGAATGTGGCTTCTTTTAGCCAACCTTGCACAAGGACGCCCATGCTTGGGTGAAAAGTTGTGACCAATTCCAACGGATGGGTGGAATCTCAAAGAAGCATGATATGCCACTCAATCTCATTGTCGAGGTTGAATTGTTTGATGTCTGGGAAATCGACTTCATGGAGCCTTTCGTGAGTTCCTATGGTAACAAGTACTCCCTCCATTTCAAAAGGGACGGACCTATTTTCTTATTATTCTGTTTCAAAAAGAATTGCCACTTTCTAAATTTTGAATTAAACTTTTACTTTTTCCTTTAATGAAATGGTTTGTAGCCACACAAACATCTATGACTTATTTTAGACTACAAGTTTTAAAAGTGTTTCCTTCTTTATTAAACTCATTGCAAAGTCAAATGGGTTAACCCTTTTTCAAATGGATGGAGTATATCTTGGTAGCGGTTGACTACGCCTCAAAATGGGTGAAGCGGTTGCGCTCCCCAACAATGAAGCAAAGAGTGTACTAGCTTTCTTGGAGAAGAATATCTTTTCAAGATATAGAACTCCATGTGCTATCATTAGTGATGGTGGGAGCCATTTTTGCAACCGAGCCTTTCCAAACCTCCTCCAAAAATATAAAGTGAGACATAAGGTTGCAACTCCCTACCATGCTCAAGCAAGTGGCCAAGTCAAAGTCTCCAATCGAGAGATCAAAAGCATTTTGGCAAAGACGGTTAATTCTCATAGAATCGATTGGGCTAGAAAGCTTGATGATGCTTTGTGGGCATATCCAACCGCTTACAAGAATCTGATTGAGATGTCCCCATTCAAGTTTGTGTTCGGAAAAAGCTTGCCACTTGCCGGTGGAACTAGAGCACAAATCCTTGTGGGCGTGGAAGAAGTTAAATATGAATTGGGATGAGACCGCCAATGCCTGAGTCTCTAATTTGCATGAACTTGATAAGTTCTAGTTTTTTAGAGAAGATGAAAATGTTCCATGATTCAAAATTTTGGAACCGGGATTTCAAGATTGGGGACTTGGTGTTATTGTTTGATACACTGTTAAAATTATTCCTCAGGAATCTTAGATCTAAATGGACAGGTCCATTTCAGGTAATTGGTGTTACACCTAATGGCTCGGTATATTTGGAGTCCAAGAATGGAGGAAGAAGCTTCCGAGTGAATAGGCATCGAGTGAAACACTACTTTGGATGGGACATCGATGTTGGTGAAGTGGCGTGCATATAACTTGATGAAGTTTGATTGAGAAAACCAACACCATCGTGTCGCGACGTTAAATTAGACGCTTCTTGGGAGGCAACCCAAGTTTTAGTGTAATTAGTTATTATTTGTACAGGTCCTGAGATCCGAACCTTGGGAGCTCTACTTCGAGCTATGAACAAAGGCAAGGTTTGAAACTGGGCTGATCGTTTGCCCATGATGGAGTTTGCATACAATCGAACGGTGCACCGAATGATAAATATGACCCCGTTCAAATGTGTGTACAGTTTTAATCCTTAAACTTCACTTGATCTAACCTCATTGCCTCGAGATGTTATTATTGATTTTGAAGGTACTCACCGAGTCAAAGCTTTGCTCGAGTTGCACGCCAAGGCAAAGAAGAATCTTGAGGAAGCTTATGCCAAAGTGGCGTTGAAAAAGAACAAGGGGCGAAAGCAGTTGGAGTTGAAGAAGGGAAATTGGGTTTGGGTTCACTTCCGAAGAGAGCGATTCTCGAACCAAAGGAAAGGAAAGTTGGCATCTCGATGGGATGGTCCATTTCAAGTGCGGAGCAAGATCAACAACTATGCTTATGAGATCGACCTCCTAGGTGAGTATAATGTGTCCAACACATTCAATGTTGCTGACTTAACTCCTTGTGTTGTAGGCCAAGCACCGGGGACAGATTCTAAAGCGATTTTGAGGATGAAATCTTCTCAAGAAGGGGAGGATGATGCAGCCCGAAGAGCTAATCAAGTGCTTAAAGATCCATCGAAGTCAATAGATGATCCATCGAGGCCAATGACACGAAGCCAAGCCAAATTGCTACATGATATGCACATTCAGTTGGCGTGGTCGGAAGAAAGCATGTGTTCGGAGAAATAGTGGCAAAGTGCTAGAGCCGAAGGCTACATCCTCAAATTTGAGCCCGAGGACAAAGTGACCGAACACCAACCCTTGGAGCTGAGCAGCACAAAGTCGAACACAACAAATTGTGTTCGAAGTCAAGTGAGCGCCCGATGATAAATGTGTTTGAGCAAGAAACCGTGTATCGAAGTCAAAGCTGCCGAACACACATTATTTCAGCCCTGCGTGGCTTGCTTTTATTGGTCACTTGTGACCGTTTTACTAGTTTATCCTTAGTATTTCCTATATAAACCTTGTTCTATTTCATTGTAAGTAGCTAGATTTTGGATATTGATTAATGAATGAGAATTGCCTTGGGTATTTACTCTTTTAGTCTCAGATGTGAGCAAACCCGATAGGGTCTTCGGAACTTGTGGCTTTCGATGAATCCGATTGAACAATTCCTCTTTGATCATTCAGTTTGCAAGAGGCATTGTTCTCTTGAGGATTGTTGCGTAGTTTAGGTGCTCTCTTCTTCTACTTGAATCGTACCTAGACCAATTCCTCGGTGCCGTTCAAGCAAGAAAAGTTGTGTCAAACTTCTATCTTTTCTTTCTGCTGTTGTTTTCGGTTTCTTGGCTTCATCTTCGGATTTAGCTTGCACCAGTGGAGGCGGACGGCCCCACTTTCAGGCGGGCCGCCCCACTGTTCTTGTAACATATTTTTCTGACTTTGCTTTTATTTCTTAATCCAGCTATTGAGGGTTTAAACTAACAATTGTTTTGAGTGTTTAAGAGATAAAATGCCGAGGCGGAAACACTTCTCTCATTTGACAAAACTTCAAAAGGGGATACACACTCCTACTTATTCCGCAGGTGAATCCTCGGACGATGGACCCTTGGTGAGAAAGGAACTTAGAAATAAAAAGAAACTGGATCAATCATCAAGGGACCAAGAGGATGTGTTGACAAAAATACGCTACCTATTATTACGGGGATACGAGTTCAGCAAGTGAGACTACGAGTTCTATGAGTTACGACCTTTCAGGCAGTACAGGCGTAGAACACAAGGTATACATCCTGCCGTCTTAGAGTTACAGTCTCCTAGTTAAGGTATCGTATATACCACCACCTTGAGTTTATAGGCCCATAAGCCTCACTAGTCTTTGTAAGTTTACCATAGTTAGAACTGGATATCCATTACTATAAATACCCCTTCTTACATTATATTGTACATCAAACGATTCACCACTGAATCCGACTATTCTCAAGGAATAAAAGCTCTTTACTTTCTTGTCTATTATTTTCCTCTCTATTTACTTACTTTTCGTCATATTTTACTGTATTTCTTGTGACCCCTTCATAAACTTAAGTGTTTAACCTAGACGTACAAATTTAGGCATAAACAGTTTAGCACCCACCGTGGGGCCTAGGCAATTGCACATATTCTACGAAGAAAAGGCGCAGCCATGTCAGATGACAACACACCAAAGAACATTGTCGATGCTATAGACGAGTCTGTAGAGGAACCTGATGATCCTAGCGTGCAACCAAACGATCCCGCCAAGGAGCCAGTCCATGTGCCCAGTGATGGCGAAGGTGATCTGTCGCGCGAAGGTAATTCTGATCTTAGAGGTTTTTTCTTGCTAATCTCCTTACAACCATGTGAAAAAGGGAATAGCAGAACTCAGTCAATATGGTCGAGGGTATACCTCAAAATTTAGGAACTATGTTCGCTGGATCATCTCAGAGACCAGGATCCCTGCGAGAACCAGAGCCCATGAATGATACTCCAGCATCCGCTCCTAATCATAGGCTCAACATAGATGCCGCTTCTGGAGGTTCAACGACAATCAACAACCAAGATCTCAAAGGAACACTCTTCATTCAGGACATCCTAAAAGACAAAGGTCATCCACGATCGTATCGGCAATGTACCGGGTGCACCACCTCAGGTTACCACCGTATATGAGAAAAAGTTTTATAAGCATAAATACAAAGCAAGCACCGCACTGATTCATGTACCAAAGAACTTCCGCCTGCCGGATAACTTGAAGTACGACAGAACAATAGATCTGGATGAGCATATCGCTGCGAATACACAGCCGTCAAGAGCAACGAAATCTCAGAGGAGGCAATCCAATTTCCCATGGTAAAGAGGTTTGGCTCTACCTTGAAAAAAGGTGCCCTTGCTTGGTATACCTAGCTACCAATGGGTTCCGTCGAGTCATTCACCCAGATACAAGATTTGTTAAAAAAAGTGCACTATGGTGCCTGAAAACGGGAGAAGCGCATGGAAATCTTCGAGATTCGGCATCATGACGACGAGCTGTCAAAAGACTAGCTTGAAAGATTTCAAAGGGAATGCATGGAGCTTCTTCCAGTCCCCGATAATATCGGTGTGGTAGCTTTCGCCAAGAGCCTGAATTGCAGGGGAGTCTAACTCAAGATCATGTGTCGACATGGAGTGCCTTACATCAGAGGTACACCAAAAAGCTCCACCTGGAGCCAGAACACTCTCAAAACCCTAAAGCAGAACGGAGAAAAAGAGAAAAATGTCCATCCCCTGAGGGAGAAGGGGATGGGAGAGCCAAGCAGGAGCGGCAAAGCATAGGAATGCCCATGGGGCCCAGATCCCACTAGAAATGAACCGAGCCTTGCAGCTTCCGAAATTTTGGTCTGCAAGTCAACGTCGTGGAACTAGTTGCCAATCACTTCAGCAAACTAGGACCAAAAGTACGATGGCCGCCCACATTAAAAGGAGCGGCCGAGAGGAATACAACATCCTATTGTGACTTTCATCGTAGCAATACCATGCTACAGTCGATTGCAAGGCCCTGATGTTGGAGATCGAGCATCTACTAAATCAGGGTCACCTCAAAGATTTGACTGAAGAAGGACCGAGGCATTTGAGAGCACCGTACTCTGGGGACAAGCGGTGTATTAATGAAATCTTCGCAACATCGAGACCTGTCACGGTCTGGGGGAATGAAAAGATAGGGTTGATCACTAGCACTATCACTTTCAGTCCAAAAGTTGAAGCAGAACATCAAGACGCTTTCACGATCCCATAAGGGTGTAGAATCTTCAGATTGAGCAAGCCTTGGTGGATCCAGGAAGCAAGGTGAACATTATTCGGAGAGAGATACTATAGAATTTATCTCAAGACCATTGGATGACACGGAGCCATCGCAGTATAATCATCTTCAACAGCCTTCGAGAAGAACCTGCTGGAGAACTAGTTCTACCGGTTCATATCACGGGCATGACGAGCATCACCTCCTTCTAGGTACTCACCTGTGATATGTCGTATGATATCATCCTTGGACGGCCTTGGATACACAGTGTAAAGGGAATTCCCTCAATGCTCCACCAAGTTTTTAGATATCATACCTCGTATGAGATTAATGACTTACGGAGTGAGCAGCCCTCGACTCAAGCCTGTCCAACATCCCAAAGAGGCCTGACAAAAGGGCCAATAGCCAAGGTAAACATGATTGATGAGGAACCAACTTGGTGTAAAACGATGGAGCGAAAGGCTAGGATAGATATAAGAGTCCTGAGGAAGCAGTTATCAGGAATGAACCAATTAGTCCCCAAGGCAGTAGAGCCATGATATCAGCTAACCAAAGTATTGGTGAAGCACGACGAGCCATTATGGATGATATACTGCTATTTGGTAATGGCTTGGGTCATGGTGCAACTTTTGCAGCTTCCAACAATCACCGAGCCAGACTAGGGAAAATACCATCTGCTGTATATTTCGATTTAAAAATAGCCTAGAATGCAGCGCGTACACAAGAAGAAGACAGAAGACAGATTCTGGTAAAATATGCTAGTAAGGGGCTTTCGTATCCAGATGGGCTTCTACCCCTACCTATCCAATTTATTGCAGTCGTGGTCATGGCAACCCAGGAGTTACGCCTGTATTTTCACAGCCATACAGTCAGTGTGGTTTCTTCGGTACCTATACAGGACATTCTGTCCAGACATGAGCTTTCAAAAGGTTAGGCAGAATGGACCGAAGAGTTGGGAGAGTACGATATCAATTTGTCAACCACGATCGACACTCCAGTCGAGGGCTTTGAAGGGTTTCACTTCAGATTTTGTGGAAGAATTAGCAGCAAAGGCGGAGGAATCAATCCAGCATTCAGGTAATCAAGCCCGAGAACTGGGAATCCGTACGGAAGAAATCGCCCTTGATATATGGATCAAAACACCCACCGGAAGATTTTCTACAAGACTGCAAAAGTTCCGTGCATCGAAGCGGAATATGAGGCCATAACTCAAGCTCTTAACTTAGCCTACATATTAGGGGCCAGGGAGGTCAACCTCTTCAGTAGTTCTTAGTTGGTGGCTACTCGAGTGAATGAGGTTTTTTACCACGGAGAACATTTGTGCGCCAAGGCGGCAAGAAAAATTCAAGGCACTTTTGAAAAATTTCTACAAATGAGGGTTTGTCTATAAAGAGGAAAACTCAAATGGAGGCGAGCTCCCTAAGGATTTGTACACTGATTCAGACGACCAGCAGATAGTAGTCAAACTAACCCCCGCGGACCTAATGAACCTTGAAGTTACAAACATAGGTTCTGCCTCGAAATAGCGTCACACATTAATCAGCTACTTGGACAGGGGAATACTCCCCGAAGACAAGTTAGAAAGCAGACAGTTGCGGAGGCGGGCAGTTCACTACTTCTTAATCAACGGGGATTTATACAATCGAATTATCAGTGTTCCACAGGTTACATCTTGAGGATCGGCACGATCCGATGAAGAAGTCCTGGAGGACACCTCCGATCAGCAATGGAAGTATAATCCTTCTCAGTATCTATTTTATGTCAAGTCTTTAGTTTTATTTTATAGTATTTACATACCTGGCACTCATGTTACAGGTTTTCAACCACAACAACTCAGGCCATGTGCCCCTACTTATCAATGAAACGACTATTTTATTTAGTCAGTTTTACGAATGCAATTCATATCCATCTACGATCCAACTATTCATAGCCCCGTCCAGACCTAAGTTGAAGTAATACACCTACTTTTCCCTACAAAACATAGGGTAAACTACTCACTTAGATTTAGACCACGTCTAGCTCATCCACCAGGCATTATTCGTAAGTTGAACTCGTAAATTCAACAAAAAATGCACCAACATGCTAGTGGGGATGCCCGCCCACATAGTGCCAGAAAGTCTTAAAGTACTCGAGTAAACAAGCAACGATGTTCTGAATTAGAGTGCAAAAGTGTCCATTTCCACACAGGCTAAAGCCGTCCTATTGTGGGTGCAAAACAGCCTCTAACACGAGCACAACATAAGTCGTCAACTGCTGACGCAAATGAAGCGCCTTTCAGTTTACACACCCGTCTTTTACAGACACTAGCCCAGAAAGGCACACAAAGATGCTACTTAAATTATACAAGTACGCATAAGAACATTAATGGACATTCGTTTCATTAATAAAACTAACAGCTCGTAGGCTCATAATATACAATTAGTTCTTCTTAAATAAAATATTATTCATAACAATTATAAAAAGAAATAAAGGGAAGGCTAAAAACTACAAGCTCCTCAGGATATACATGGCTGAAGATCCTTCATGTGGATAGTAGCTAAGAGTTATAAAATAGTCCGGAGCTTCCCATTGCGGTCAGAAATATGTCCGGCCGAGCATTTCTTCGAGATGTGCGGCCGTTAATACAACCAAAGCCCGCACACTTGATCAAAGCAAGGGTCCTCGGAAGCGTCTGAGCATAGACATATTCTTCCCCATCACGTCCGCAGAGCTTAGAAAGAAAATTTGGACATCCGCTTCAACCTCAACTTGTCAAACGGGAGTGCACAGCCCCGCGGATCTTCAAGAACAATCAGAAGCTCACCAAGGATGTAAAAGCTTGTGGTGGTGACCTACCACAATGGAGCCTCTTCCCTTGGGTATCCACAGCACGCGGCCGATGAAATATTGCAGTAGTGATACGGCCGAAACAAGAGACAACCCTGAATCATGAGCAGACTTTGAGCTTGGTGACTCATTAATCCACCTATAGCTCGGAACTGTGTCCTCTTTCCTTCCATGGAACGGATTCAGGCAAGTAGGCTTCAACCTTACTCTGTCAAAGAAGATACCTGAGCACCAGAAAAATCCTAGCGGATAAGCCTCATGACAGCTGAAAGGGCCAAGCGTCCTGACCCCGCATTACAAGAGCAATATCACAGCAAATGTTATTTTAGAAGAAGATCACATCGTAATCAGTGGGAATGTCATAATAAAGACATTCCGAAGAACATCATTAGGATCCCGATCAAACTTCATGACTCAGGTGACTTCATTCATCCAACCACGGATGGAGAAAGAGAGGAAGAAATTCGCATATGGCCTCTTCCCTACAATTTTCTCATGCACCATCCATTCAGAATGAAGGAGTTTTTATTGTGATATCAAACCAGGATCAAAGGCAAATATTTTTAATGATAAAAGAACCATTCTTTTATGAGGAACTTTGAAGAAGATAAAGTATTTTTCTAAAAAAAAAAGTTTGTGATTCTGCCACTGTCACGAAGCCCTTATAAATAGGGTGGAAGAGATAAGAACGGATCATGAAATAGTCAAGCATAATTATATGTTGAGATATGAAACGATTTGGTGCAGCAAAAAGCATTCTTGGAAATGTGCATGGAATAGACATCAACCAATCAGATGAAGACACATAGAAGCTCTCGAATAAATCAGCATCAGTCTTGGTCAAAAAGACTGCGAGTTTCAAGGAGTCAGCGAGATATCTTTCACACGTCTTTTACTTCCTGACTGCTTGTGTCAGCACTCAGCAAGTGAGGGGACTGACTGTGTAGACAAAAATACTCAACCTACTATTACGAGGATATGAGTCCAGCTGGCGAGACTAGACTTATCCTACAAGTCACCGGGCACACTGAATACATGCATGTTCTACGATTTATGACCGTTCATGCGGTATGGGCGTAGAACTCAAGACATACATCCTGCGGCCTTAGAGTTACAGTCTCCTAGTTAGGATTTAGTATATACCACCACCTTGAGTTATAGGCCCATAGCCTTATTAGTCTTTGCATTTTACCATAATAAGGACTGGGTATCCACTACTATAAATACCCCTCCTTACATTGTATTTTACATCATCCTGAATTCACCACTGAATCCGAATATTCTCAAGGAATAAAAGCTCTTTACTTTCTTGTCTATTATTTCTCTATTTTACTTAGTTAATTTTCCATCGTATTTAATTAATTATTTAAGCTAGGTGACTAATTTTAGGCATAAACAATTTGGCGCCCACCGCGAAGCCCAGATAATTGTAGGTATTCTACGAAGGAAAAGGCGCAATCAAGTCTGATGATAGTAGTAACGTTCCGAAGAACACTACAGATGCAGAAGATGAATCCGTGAAGGATCCTAGTGATCCCAGCGTGCATCCTAAGGATCCTGTTGAGCAATCAAAAGACCCTTCTAAAGAGCTGATCCATGTCGCCAGCGATGGGGAAGGCGACCAACCTCCGAAAGGTAATACTTATTTCCGAGGTTCTCTTGTTAATCTCTTCAACACTATGTCAGAACAGCAGCAGCGGAACTCAAACAACGTGGTCGAAAGGGTATCTCAGAAGTTAGGAGCGATGTTTGCTGGATCATATCATAGGCCAGCATCCCTGCGAGGACCAGTGCCCACGAACCATTCACCAGCATCTGTCCCTAACCGCAGGCTAAACATGGGTGTTGCCACTAAAGAATCATCAACAATCAAGACCTTAAGGGAGCGCCTGTCATCCAGAACCTCATAAAGGAGATGAAGGCCATCCATGACTAGATTGGTAATATGTCGGGTGCTCCACCCCAAGTTTTCATGATAGATAAGCAAAAGTTTTACAAGCATGCTTACAAAGTAAGTGCTGCACCGATCCACATACCAAAGTACTTCCGTCTGCCGGATAACTTGAAGTATGATGGAACAACTAAACTGGATGAGAATTTTTTCTGCATACTACACGGCAGTAAAGAGCAATGAGATCATCGAGAAAGAGATTCAGTCTGCTCTGGTGAAGATGTTTATACTCAGCTACCAAGAGGCTCCATTGAATCATTCACTCATATGCAGGACTTATTCAAGAAAGCGTATTCTGGTGCCCGCAAGTGGGAGAAGCACATGGAGGACATCTTTGAGATCCGTCAGCATGACGACAAACTACTGAAGGACTACCATGACAGGTTTTAGCGGTAACGCATGGAGCTACCTCCACTCCTCGATAATATTGTCGTGGTCGCCTTTGGCAAAAGTCTGAACTCGAAAGGGTCGTTAGCTACCAGAGAATTGTAGTGGAGTTTGACTCAACATCCTGTGACAACGTGGAGTGCATTACAGCAGAGGTACACTGAAAAACTTTGCTTGGAGCTGGACTATTCCCAGAACCCCGAACCTGAGCAAAGAAAGAGAGCAGGGAGTCCTTCTCTAGAAACTGAGGGGGGCGAAAGGTTCAACCAAAGCAAAGGTCCAGAACTATGCGCAAAAAGAAAAGCAGAGCAGTTCCACGGGCTTTGGATCCCAAGGAAAACGGGCAGAGTCTCGTAGCTTCAAATATTTTGGTTTGCGAGTCAATGTCGTGGATTTAGTTGCCAATAACTTTGGAAAACTAGGTCCGAGGGTCTGATTTCCGCCTACCATAAAAGGAACAACTGGGAGATCAAAGGAACAACTGGGAGAAAAGCGATGCCCTATTGTGATTTTCATCCCAACGGTGGCCATGCAACGGTCGACTGCAGAGCCCTGATGATCTAGATCGAGCATCAATTGAAAGAAGGTCATCTCGGAACCAGCCACGGCCTGGGGGACTACGCATTCAGGGGAATCGCTCAGTCTAATCCCGTTTAGCCCGGTGGAAGAATGAGAGTACTAGAACGACCTCATCGTTTTTGTAGACGTGTCCAGCTTAGGCATCCAGCAAGCTCTGATCGATCCAGGGAGTAGTGTGAACATTATTCGGGTGGAGATGCTACATGACTCACATCAACGCCATCAAGTAACTTTAAGTCCTCGGAAAATAGTTAGTTTCAATGGATGTCGGAAATAGCCTGCCAGGGAACTTGATGTAGGGAAAATTGAGGAAGCAAAAGTAAAAATAAAAGTAAGCCGTGATTTGAACTCGAATCAAGATAGCATCGAAGTGTAGTCAAAGAACACCTATACTATACGAATTATCCTCAAGAGGTACTTGACTCTTGCAAACGAGTTCGACCAATCAAGGTTTGATGTTCAATTGGAGGCACCAAGAGAAATCAAGCCAAAGTGTTTCTTCGATAAGAGAGAATATCTCAAGATTTATTCAATGTCAAAGGTGTCTAATTAAATAAGATGACCTGGAAGGTATTTGTAGATTCACCTCATATAGGAATAAATGACATAAAATTCTATAAGTTGGGTCAAATCATAAAAGACCACGCAGGGTCAAAATGGGGAAATAGTCTTAAAAAGCATTAAAATCCCCTCAAGTCTTGAACAGGGTGAAGCGCCTGCCTTAGGATTGAGTGCCCCACCTTAGAATCTTCAGAGAGGGCCACCAGTAAGAGGTCGTCGGCCTATCTGCAGAGGCGGTCTGCCTATTGAAAGTCCAGAGAGCTCAATTCTTGTACTTAGCCAAATTCAGGGCGAAGTTGGGGGTAGGCGGTCCGCCTTCTCCTGGACCAGTTGCAGAAGTGCTCAAAATAGGCTCAAGCACTCCTCCTTGATGCCTAGGTGGTCTGCACAAAGATGTGCTCACTCGGACAATCTTCAAATCGCTCCCAAAGCCTCCATCTTCAGAGCTCTTCCAAACCAAGTGTAGGTGAGCATCTTGGATCTTTTTAGCTTGACTCTGACTGAATGGTCTTGTGGTAGTTTGGCCTGAATCATCCTCCCCTTCTTGAGAAGATTTTTTCCTCGAAATCAAGGCGTCATTCTCCAAGGCATCATCACCTACATCACAAAGAGTCAAGTCAGAAATATTGAATGTGCTAGAAACATTATATTCACCGGGAAAATCAATCACGTAGGCATTGTTGTTGATCTTTGATAGCACTTGAAATGGTCCATCTCTTCTCGGTACCAACTTCCCTTTTCTATGGTTTGAAAACCTCTCTTTGCGTAAGTGCACCCATACCCAATCACCTTTCTTGAGTTCCACCTTCGTTCTTCCCTTTTTTTTCTTGGATGCCACCTTTGTATAGGCTTCCTCCAAGTTCTTCCTTTCCATAGCATGTAGCTCAAGCAAAGCCTTAGCCTGGCTCTTACCTTCAAAACTAACAACTGCATCCCTAGGAAGGGTAAGATCAAGTGGAATCATAGGATTAAAGCCAAAAACACACTCAAATTGAGTCATGCTAATCATTCTATGCAGAGTACGGTTATATTAAAACTTCATGAGTGGAAACTTCTCAACCCATGTCCCGGCCTTACCTCGGGTGATAGCTCTAAGTACAGTCTCAAAGGTTCGGTTCACCACCTTGGTTTGCCCATACGTTTGAGGGTGGTGGGACGTAGAGAACAACAACTTGGTACCAAGAGCACCCCACAAACACCTCAAAAAATGGCATAATAGCGTAGTGTCCCTATCACACATAATGGTTTGAGGCACTCCCTGCAACTTTAACGCATGAGCAATGAACAAAGAAGCAACATGTTGTGCATCATTACTCATTTTGCACGGAATGAAGTGTGCCATCTTGGAGAACCTATCCACGACAACATAAATGCTACCATGTCCTCTTCTAGACCGTGGCAATCCCATAACAAAATTCATAGAAATTTCCAACCACGGGCTAGTAGGAATAGGCAAGGGAGTATACAAACCATGAGGATTCGACTTAGACTTGGCATGCTTGCAATCTAAAAAAGCATTGCATAGCCGCTCAACATGTAACCCCATCTTAGGCCAATGGAATTGCTCCATAAGAATGGCCAAAGTCTTATCCCTTCCAAAATAACCCATCAAGCCTCCACAATGTGCTTCATGCACTAGAAATTCTCTCTATGAGGACTCGGGTACACAAACTCTACCATGCTTGAAGATATAGCCATCTACCCATTGGTACTTTTCAACTCTTTCTCCTTTCTAAAGAGCTTCATGAATGCTCTTTAGCTTTGGATCATGATCATACATCAACTTAATGCTCTCAAAACACATGAGCATGGAAGCAAGAGTGATGGCTTGAGCAAAGTGTCTAGAAATTGCATCGGCCACAACATTCTATGTTCCCCTTTTGTAATGAATTACATAGGGGAAACTCTACATGAACTCTACACACTTGGCATGCCTTTTGTTCAACTTCTCTTGGCCCCTAAGATGTTTGAGTGACTAATGATCACTCTTAATCACAAATTCCATAGGCAAAAGATAATGTTACCAATGAGCTAGGGCTCTAACTAGGGCATACAACTCCTTGTCATACGTAGAGTAATTCAAGGATGCGTCCTTCAACTTTTCACTAAAGTAGGCAATGGGTTTCCCATCTTGCATGAGAAAACCTCCAATACCAACTCCCGAGGCATCACATTCAACCACAAATGCCTTCCCAAAGTTGGGCAATTACAACAAAAGGGCGGTATTCAACCTGCTTTTCAATTATTGGAAAGCCTTCTCTTGAGGCTCTCCCCACACAATGGGTTTGTCTTTCTTCACCAACACACTGAGTGGTGCGGAAATGGTGCTAAAGTCCTTTACAAATTGCTTATAGAAACTATCAAGGCCATGGAAACTCCTCATATGAGATACGGTGGTAGGAGTAGGCCAATTTCTAATGGCTTCAACTTTGGACTCATCAACCTCTACACCATTCAAACTAACAACAAAGCCCAAAAAGACATCTTTCTTAACACAAAAGGCACACTTCTTGAAGTTTCCATAGAGCTTCTCGGCTCTTAGCACCTCAAGGACTTGCCTCAAGTGGACAACATGATCATCTATTAACTTGCTATATATCAAGATATCATCAAAATAGCCAACCACAAACTTGTTGATAAACGGTTTCAAGACATGGTTCATCAATCTCATGAAAGTGCTAGGTGCATTGGAGATGCCAAAGAGTATCACCAACAATTCGTAGAGACCAAACTTGATCTTGAATGCAGTTTTCCACTCATCACCCGGTTTTATTCGGATTTAGTGGTAACCGGACATAAGATCCATCTTAGAAAAGATACTAGAACCACGCAATTCATCAAGCATGTCATTAAGTCTAGGAATGTGATGACGATACTTTACCATTATCATGTTGACCGTACAGCAATCAACACACATTCTCCATGTACCGTCTTTCTTTGGCACAAGAATCACCGGTACGGCACACGGACTCAAGCTTTCACAAACCAACCCTTTGTTGAGAAATTCATCCTCTTGCCTTTGCAACTCTTTTGTATCTTTGGGATTGCTCCAATAGGCCGGCTTGTTTGGAATTTGGGACCCCAGGACAAAATCAATTTGGTACTGAATCCCCCTCAAGGGAGGTAGACCGCTAGGCATCTCCTCGGGAAACATGCCCTCAAAATCCTGTAAAACATACTCAACAATACTAGGAAAAAGGCTAGGGTTAGTAGCATAGCATAATCACTATCAGAAGTCTAAACCATGCCCTTATGCACTAGATAAATAAGTAATTTTGTGCCATCATTACCTCTCAAGAGCTTACCCGATTGTATCATGGCACAAATTTTACTGGTGAGAGATGGTGGAGTCACTTGACTCACGGCTATAGGTCTAGTTTCCACGGGGGACTTAGCCTTAGACGCCTCTTTCAACTCCTTCATGCGCCTATAGTCATCACTCACTTGCTTAGGCAACAAGGGCTTAAGTATATATTTCTTGCCCTCATGCTTAGTCGTGTAACTGTTGGCTCGGCCATCAAGAACCACACATCTATCATATTCCCAAGGCCTACCAAACAAGAGATGGCAAGCTTGCACTGGCACAACATCAAACATGAGCTCATCTTGATAGTTTCCAATTTTGAATTTTATCAAGACTTGCTTCACCACCTTCAATCCCCACACTTACTCAGCCATTGCAAATGACAGGGATGTGGGTGTTTAAGAGTAGGCAATTTCAGTTGTAGCGCCAAAGATTGGCTCACCATATTAGCACAACTACACGAATCAACTATCATTGAGCACACTTGTCCCCTCACTCTACATCTAGCATGGAACAAGTTCTCTCTTTGCACATCCACATCCTCCTCACTACTCATGGCACTGCAACTACGACGTACCACAAGAAATATGTTAGGATCATCACCCTCTGCTGCTTCCTCTTCACCTTCAACTCGCTCATCCCCCTCAACTACCTCATTTTTGGGCTCACTCTATTGCTCATACACCAACCCATCATCCATGATTATCATTGTTTTACGGGTGGGAAAATCTTTAGAAAAGTGCCCATAGCCCTTGCATTTGTGGCATTGAAAAGAAGAAGCACTAGGAGTATTTAAATGAGTTTTAGAGATACCTCCCTACACCTTGAAGTCACTCTTTGGTCTAGCCTTTTCAAAAGGCTTTTTCACATCTCGACTTCCACTAGCACCACCGGTATTAGGGCTCTTCTAATTCTTGGTTTGGCTCATAGGAGTAGAAGTAGTGCTTCTACAGTGAGTAGCTTTGCCTTCCTTACTCCACTTTTCGGCTTCCACAGAGGCATTGTAGGCTTCTTGGAGTGAAAGGAAATTATTCAACCTCATTTGGGAAGCAATCTCTCGGTTTAAGCCATTCTTGAACCGAATGATGGCTTACTCCTCATCGTCCGTTTCCATGTCAAGGGTCATTTGGTTCTTTTCAAGGTCATTGAAGTATTCATCAACCGACTTAAGACCTTGTTTCAATTCATTGAGCCTTTTGAGTTGCTCTTGTCGATAGTTGGGAGTCACATACTTGTCAGTCATCGAAATCTTCAACTCTTCCCAAGTAATGCGTATAGGCAACCCAATAGCACGTCTAGACCTGTTAATCGACTCCCACCAAGTGGAAGCATAGGCCTCAAATGAAGCAATAGCATAGGTAGCCAACTTTTCATCCGACATGTCGTTTGTATCAAAGACTCTCTCCAATTCGACCTTCCATTCTAGGAATTTCTCCGGATTACTAGTCCCTTTGAATAATGGGATAGTGATCTTCACACAATCAAAATTATTATCACGACCCCCATGGTTTAGATCCGGTTGACCCCCATAATAGTCATCATAACCATCATATTATCTTCTCAAGTTCCTTCCCACATACCCCACTTGAGGTCCACGACCTTGTCAATGACCTCTATTCATACCACGACCTCCTCGTATAGGCCTCCTATTCGGATAATATGGTTCATACTCTTCAAAGTCATCACCAAGCTTGGGTATCTCCCATTCTTGAGCATCAACATCTTGCTCATTTGGTACAACATTTCTTCGGGGTCTCACTAGTGGTGGAACATTACCTTGGGGAATGTCCAAGTTGTGGAGAATTCCCACTTGTTGGGGAATCCCCAACACTCTCTCACGACGAGTAGCTTCATCTCTCAACCTTTGTTGTTGAGCTAATACGGCAAAACAATCCGGCTTCACGATTGAGCCATCACTTGTGCCTTCTCCGGCATCTTTGTGAACACTCGGGGTTCTTTCTCTTTCAGGGTTCTCAAGCTTTATACTTATGGCTTTCACCTCGACCAATAGGGTGGCCAAAGTGCTTTCCGGCACCACAATGGCCTTGTCTCCTTCTTCGGCCATGTACCTATAAGTATCAAAGACAAAGAAGAGATTAGTGTAAAAACCTCACACACTCCCTCACTTTTGAATGTCACTCGGGTACACTCAATTTAGTAAGGTCGGATCACTCAAGCTTGATTCAAAAGGCTTCTCGTATTGAATAACTTCCTCAATAACCTACTAAGTTCACGCAAGTCAAATACTCTTTGGGAATAGTGGAGTTTATGGGACTCGATGAACAGATGGCTATTTAAGTGAGCACTTGAAGTAAACACGTTCTACGAGTCTTCTTTGAATTCCAATTCCCAACACGCACGAGTGTCCTAAAGGCTCAAAGAACTAGCACTAGATAAGTAGGATGATTACTTAAAAAGTACTAGTCAGAAGTAAGGTAATCAAAGAACACACGAAAACTTAGGAAGTAAACTAACCCAACCCCAAAATAGGGGGATGCGCTCCGCTGCAAAGGGAGGGGCTCCACCTACAAAAATCCAGAGAGGGGTCAAAAATGAGGCGGTCCGTCTCTGCAGTTGAGGCACTCCGGCCGGAGCTGTTCCTGCAGCTTCTTCAACTACGTTTTGACCTATTTTCACCCAAAAAAAAAATCACTGATTTCAACTTGTTTCTTAAATACAAAGGTACCCAAAGTTGTATTCAACTATCCCCAACAATCCCTAATGATTTTTAGTATAAGCCACTCAATAACAAGCCTGAATTCAAGATTCAAAGCTATTCAAGCAAGGGTTTCAAAGTTCCAAAATCCAATCCACAACACCAAATCAAGTTATGAGGGTACCAAATCAATGGGAATACATTATATAACAATCCCCAATAAGTATCATCAAATGGGTCATCAAATCCAAGAAGTTCTATCAATTTTTTTGTGATTTTTCAACTTTTATATTTTTTTCTTCTTTTCTTTTTTTTCTCAAAAACAACAAGAAATCTAAAGATGAAACTAACGTACGCACGAAGAACATGACGAGGGTTTGTAATAACAAAACCTAGTGTTGCTCTGACACCAACTGATGTAGGGAAAATCGCGGAAGCAAAAGTAAAGATAAAAGTAAGACATGACTTGAACTCGAATCAAGGTAGCATTGAAGAACTAGTTCTGATACACCCTTGACGTAGTCAAAGGACACCTATGCTATATGAACTATCCTCAAGAGATACTTGACCCTTGCAAATGAGTTCGATCAATCAAGGTTTGATATTCAATTGGAAGCACCAAGAGAAATCAAACCAAAGGGTTTTTTCAATAAGAGAGAATATCTCAAGATTTATTCAATGTCAAAGGTGTCTAATGAAATAAGATGACCTAGGAGGTATTTATAGGTTCACCTCATATAGGAATAAATGACATAAAATCCCACAAGTTGGGTCAAATCATAAAACACCACACAGGGTTAAAAAAGGGAAATAATCTTAAAAGGCATTAAAATCCCGTCAAGTCTTGAACAGGGTGAGGCGCCCCGCCTCAGAATCTTTAGAGAGGGCCACCAGTAAGAGAGGGTCCGCATATCTGCAGAGGCGGTCCGCCTATGGAAAGTCCAGAGAGCTCAATTCTTGTACTTAGCCAAATTCGAGGCAAAGTTTGGGGTAGGCGGTCTGCCCACCCCTTGAAGCGGTCCGCCTCCTCCTGGAGCAGTTGAAGAAGTACTTAAAACAGTCTCAAGCGCTCCTCCTAAGTGCCTAGGCGGTCCGCCTAAAGCTGTGCTCACTCGGACAATCTTCAAATTTCTCTTGAAGCCTCCATCTTCACAGCTCTTCAACCAAGTATAGGTGAGCATCTTGGATCTATTTAGCTTGACTCCGAGTGAATGGTCTTGTGGTGGCCTTCATCAGAACTAGCTCTACTGGTCCATATACCGGGCATGACGAGCATTACTCCCTTCCAGGTGCTGGATTACGACTTGTCTTATGACATCATCTTGGGACGGCCTTGGATACATAGCATTAAGGGAATACCCTCAACACTCCATTAAGTCTTCAGATACCTGACTTCTCATAGGGTCAATGACTTATGGGGTGAGTGGTCTTTACTTAGAGAATGGTATCTTATTTGTGCCAAGGATCTTGATGTCTGGCCAGTAGCCAAAGTAATTATGACTGAAGAGGATTATGTCGATTTCGAGGCCATGGAGCGATAATTCAGAGAAGAGATCAACGAACTATGTGATTGATTGGTGGTGATGGATCAGCTGGTCCCCAAAGCGATAGAATTAGTATGTCAGCTCTCCGAAGTATTGCGGAGTCAAGGGGGGCCCTATGGCTAACACAAAGTTACTTAACCGTCGCCCAGACAAATATGCAGCTCCTACAGATTCCGGTGATAACCGAGCAAAAGCCAGGTGAGCATTTGTTACTGTGTGTCTCAATCTTAGAAATAGCATGGAATGCAGTCCTTGTACGAGAAGAAAATGGGAGGCAATTTCTCGTGACGTACGCCAGCAAAAGACCTTCGTGCCGAGACAGGTTTTTCTCTTTACTCTGTCATTTTATTGCAGTTGTGATCATGGCGACCGAGGAGTTGTGCTCATATTTTCATGACCATACGGTCAACTTGGTCTCCTCTACACCGGTACGAACCATATTGTCTAAACCTAGAATCTCAGAGAGATAGCAGAATGGGCGGAGAAACTAGGAGAGTATGACATTATCTACCAACCTCGAACAGCCATCGAGTCACATGAGCTGGAAGATTTTACCTCAGACTTCGTAGAGAAGCTGAAGCCAAAGATGGAGAAGTTAACTAGAAGCGAAGAAATGATCGAGCTCGGTCGTTGAGAGATTAGCATTGAAGTAGACCTGAAAGGGGAAGAAGCCGACCTCGATCTATGGGTCAGGGCACTTACTGACGCAAATGAAGCGCCTTTCAGTGTGCACACCCGTCTTTTGAAGACACTAGCCCAGAAAGGCACACATAACATACTGCTTGACTACATACTACACCACATGTAATTACACAAGTACGTATAAAACTATTAATGAACGACTGTTTCATTAATAACAGACAGCCCGTAGGTTCATAATATACAATTATTTCTTCCTGAATACAACATTTGTTTATAATAAATTGTAGGAAAAAAAAAAAGAAGACTAAAAACAAAGAACTCCTCAGGATTAACATGGCTGAAAATCCTCCATCTGCATTGTAGCTACAAGCCGTAAATAGTCCGAAGTTCTTTTTTTCTTCTGGCAGCCTGATACATGTCGGCCCAAGCATTCTTTCAATGCACACAGCCGTTGGAGCGACCGAAGCTCGTGCACTTGATCAAAGCAAGGGTCCTTGGAAGCGTCTGAGCACGGGCCTAACCTCCTCCATCTGGCCCGCTGAACTTACAGAGATACTTGAAGACTCGTCGCGGAGCTTAGAGAGAAAACTTGACCATCCGCGTCAACCTCAACCAGTGAAACCAGAGCATACAGCCCCGCAAATATTCAAGCACAAACATGAGCTCACCAAGAACAGAGAGGATTGAGCTGGGAACCTACCACAAAGGAGCCACTTCCCTCGGGTATCCCACAGCTAATGGCCGATGAAGCATTGCGATAGCGGTTCAGCTGAAGCAGATAACCAAGGTGAAAACCATGAATCACGAGGGGATCCAAAGCTCAGGGACACCTTAATCACCTGGCAACGTGAAGCTAACTCCTCTTGTCTGCCATAAAATAGAGTCAGACAAGTAGGCTTCCACCCTACTCTGTCAAAGGGGCAACTTAAGCACCAGAGAAATCCTGGCGGAAAAGCCACACGGAAGCTGAAAGGGCTAAGCGTCCTGACCCCACATGGTAAGAAGAATATCATAGCATTCAGTGTGTTAGGAGATGAACTTACCGTAATCAGTGCACATGACCCAATGAAGACATCCCAAAGGATGCCTTTAGAATTCCGATCAAACTTCATAACTCGAGGGACTTCATCCATTTCCTCGAGGATGAAGAAAAGAAATGAGGTAACTGCAGAGGGATTCCCTCCAATAGTTTCCTTATGCATCATCCATTCGGAACGAAGAAGGTTTTCTTGGATTATCAAACCAGGATCAAAGGCAAATATTTTTTAAGAAAGAAAAGTTTCTCGCTATCATAAGAAGTTATTGAAGAAGTATTTTTTTTTTTTTTTTTTTTTTTGAAGAGGAGTTTGTGACTTTTCCACTATCACGAAGTCCCTATTTATAGGCAGAAAAGGGTTAAGGTTGGCATATGAAACGGTCAAGCATTATTATTACTGGAGATATGAAACGATTCGAAGCAGTTAATAGCAGTTCTTAGAAAGGTGCATGAAATCGGTATCAACTAATCAGATGAAAGCACGTGGAGTTCTCGAAGAAATCTATATTATTCTTGGTCATAGAGACTGCGAGTCTCTAGGAGCCAGTAAGATATCTTTTCACATCCATCTTGTACGCTGCTTTCACTTCCTCACTGCTTGTGTCAGCACCCAGCAAGTGGGGGGATTGACTGTGTGGGTAAAAATACGCCACCTACTATTACGGAGATAGAGTCCAGCTGGCGAGACTAGACTTATCCTACAAGTCACCAGGCGCAACGGATACACGCCCATTCTACGAGACCATTCAGGCGATACGGGCGTAGGACAAAGGGAATACATCCTGCCGCTTTAGAGTTAGAGTCTCCTAGTTAGGGTTTAGTATATAGCATTGTCTTGAGTTATAGGCTCATAGCCTTATTAATCTTTGTATTTTACCTTAATTAGGACAGGGTATCCACTACTATATATACCCCCTCCTTACATTGTATTGTACATCATCACGATTTACCACAGAATCCGGCTATTCTCAAGGAATAAGACTACTTTACTTTTCTTGGTCATTATTTCTCTCTTTTACTTATTTACTTTTCCATTGTATTTACTGTATTGCTTGTGACCTCATTCTTAATTAATTATTTAACATATACCGATTTTAGGCATAAACAAGTTTGTAAATAGAAGTGCAGTCTTCATCCTTCAGAGAGTCTTCTTTATATAGCTGTCCAGTAGATCTTCCCGTCTTGCTTTGATTGATATGCGCCGCTAATTTCATGATTTATGAGTGAAGTCAGTTGATTTTTTTCCTTGTGCGTTCCTTGTGTAAGTATTCCGAAAGATAACTGAGTGGAGAGAGAGAGAGAGACATGACCCAAGAGAATTAATCCTCAAAAGATTTTGATATCTTTTGAGAATAAGGCAAGAGCTTAACATCGGTGTATTCCCACTTGACCTTCCAGTAATGCCGGAATTCCAAACTTTATTTTCTTAGTTAGCTATGCTAGATCTGAAGTTGCATTACATTCTTGATAACCTTCCTTTTTCTCGTTTCAAGAATCTTCCACATTATCTATGATCTTCTCCACATCATCTACGATCTCCTGCCATATTTGTTGTACATTAGTACCATACTTTTTGTCATTATCAAAACTTAATGTAACAGGTACTATATTAAGTGTAAACGCATTGAATGTAAATTTTACTATTTTCACTATGCTAGTACTCTTCGAAAATAACAATTTTTAATATCTTTATGAGAAAATGTCTATATTAAGCTTTTTTTATTGTTCTAATTATGTAAAAATTTATTTCATATAATTCACAAAATCAATGGCTATATTGTGACCATAATTTGAACCCCTTCACTTAATCTTTTTTAATACATATAGAATATTACATAAGACCCTGTATTTTATTCGTACTCCTGGCCCTCTAGGCTTTACCTTAACTTATAGTGGGACCCATACACCAAAAATTCCTCATGTTGTAACACGTTGTCCAATTTCCATGACACCTTTGGTGACGATTTATTTAATTCTGCAATGTAATCTGTCCGTGAAGTAGAAAGAAATTTAAGAGTTACAAAAGAAATATTTAGCACAAACATGAATAAATTTGAAATTTTTTGTCTAAAATATGTCATGACATGTCTTAAAATATTCTTTATTAAAATTCATAATGAAAACAATAAAGCTAATCAAAACACCATTGCGTAAATTAAAAATGAAATAAAAAGGAATATGGAGTAAATGTTTTGGTTTTCGGAGGAGTATATTTCTATCAAAACAAAAGGTAAATGAGAGGAGAAGCGATAAAGATAGGCTTTTCTCTTTTTGGACTTCGAGTGAAGTATTTCAGTACCAAACTGTTATTCAAGGTTTAGGTTAAAATTGATCAATTTCCACTTCCTTGGATATATTCTTTTTACTACTAAATTCTTCACATAGATTCAAAAATGAACTCTCGTCGACTACTACTTTTTCGAGGACAAAGGTAAAAGGTTGCATAGCATTGTATCACATGCATGCTTACAGTGTTAATTGTTGACTAAGAAACACGCAGCGAATGTATAATAAAAAAAAAATCTTGTTCAATCAAATCAGTAAGGTAAATCTATAGTTTTTATAGTGAAAAAAATTACTGTAGAGATTAATTGAAACAAAATATCCGTTATCCAATCAAATCATTAGGATAATGAAATGTTTTCAACGGACTAATAAAAAAGAGAAAAGCAGAAAGATCATTTTAAAATGAACCAAAGATTAAAAGCAAAAAGAAGGGATTGGCGTCAAATACACTTTGATCAAAATCTAATTTAGTAATCAAAGAAAGACCATCAAGACATTAATCAACACACAAGATGTTGAAGAGATGGAAGTTTCAATTTTCTTTAATGCTGATAGTAATACTTTGATTGGTTGTATTTGAAGCATTCATAGGATCGGACCAAAGAAAGAAAAAGTAAGTTTTGTTAAGAAGTTGTAACATTCAACTTTCCTTAGTGGTGAGATCATTCAGATGAAGAGTGTACAGCCGATCAAACACTTGGACCATCAAAAACCAAATAATAGTCTCTTACTTGGAGTTGCTTGCATTGTATTTTATGGTCACAAGAAGAACCAGAAAAGAGACACCGCAAGATACCTATTGTCATGGAAGCAAATCCTTACTCCACATAAAAGTACGTTCACATCAAGGCGAATTCAAGAGGCAGGTTCAATGAGTACAGAATAATAATCTCATTTTATATACATATAATGCTTTTTCATTTGCATGTACAGTCAGTGCCGAAAAATAATAGGTTTAGTTGAACTCACAAAAATTCGTCCTAGCTAATCCACCTCTTCACAACGACGCAGATCATCATCATCCGTGGTACCCCTTTTCTTAGTATTATATATTCTTCAAGACTTGAAAGTATGCCCTTTGGCCTCTTCTTCCTAGAGTCTTTGAAACTTTAAGATTTCCATTGAAGGCATTTGGGAGCTTCAATGGAGGCACCCCAGTGGCTATTGAAAGCAGAGAGTAGTTCAAGTTGTGTACTTATAATTCTTTCATAAGATTTTAGAAGAATAAGAACAAATATATAAGGGAAAACAAAAAAAAAATAGTGGATATAGATTAGTTATAAGGTCAATTTAATCCAGACAGCGAAATGTTGGATGTTGGGACCTTTTTATTATTGCTAATATTCAGCCGTATCTGCTTGTCCCAGAGACGGACCTAGCATGGGAAGTTAGGTGAGGATTGATAGGTAGCACTGTGGTAACTTTATAAATTATTTTACATGAAATAAATATAAATATTAGAGATGGACAAACTAAAATGACAACTGTAATATAGTGAACAATCTTTTAGTAGTATTTGTTTAAGAAGTCAATACATATTTTGAACTATATACTATTCGATAGCACTAATCTTATACTGGAACAAATATCTTAGTGTAGGTAATTCCTACATCATATTTACTGTATTAATTTGTTTGTAACCAAATGAGCCCTTAGCGCATTCGGCATTTTGGTGTACTTATCATTCCTTTGTATTGATTAAAACAAAGTTAATATTTGTCAAAAATATTTTAAAAGTCTAGTCGTTTCCATGTGAAACATTTTATATAATGAACTATCGAAATAATAAATTCTGAAAATTTGTTTGAAAGGCCATGACCAATTATCCACACTCTAAAAAGTACGTCCACTATTACTCTTCGCCAACTCACCTTCTTGATAGAAAAAGTATTTCCACCCAAAATAAATTCTTAAAGAAGAAAATAAATGCTAGGTAGACGGGGACAACGGGAGTCCAATAAGAATAGATGACAGTGGAAGCAAGGAAAGATTCATTAGTGAAAATGATTTAAAAGTATAGAAAAAGAAATATTTCTAACACAAAACAAAATGATGTAAACAAAGAAAGCAGCGTTGGTAATTTAGACACGTAATGGAATTGAAAGAATAAAGACAATGAATATACATCACAACTTCACAAGATAAGATAATAGCCTTTTTCTTATCCAATTAAGTCATTTTATTGATTCAACTTATGTTTGGTTCCAATCATTTACCTATTTTGATTGGACCACAATACAACTACTATTACAAATAATGAATCTTAGCCGTTCAAAAGCAAATTCAAGGTCCCGCAGCTCCTTTCTTTCTCTTGGAGTATTTTCAAGTAATCTTTTCTCACTCCTTTCACTACTAGAAATTAATCATTCTGCGTCACAGTTTGGAGACGAAATTCCGTCTCCAAAAACAAATTCAAGGTCCCGCAGCTCCTTTCTTTCTCTTGGAGTATTTTCAAGTAGTCTTTTCTCTCTCCTTTGCCCTTCAAATAAAAGCAAATTTAAAGCATGTTTATTCTTGTCAAAAGGATATCCTTTTTTAAAAGAATTAAAATTAAAACAGTAGTAGGATTTCGAATTTATATTTCAACATTATGAATTTGACATTAAATGTTTCAGTATACAACTGATGGGGTCCATACAAACTTGTCATCCATAAGCTATGACCTAATCTTTGAAAAGTGCATTAATTAATTAATTAATTATTCTTTGCAAACTAGACGCCTGGAATAAAAATAATTGACTAGTCATGCTGGTTTTTTTGCACAAATTTGGAAAAGATATTACAAAGAAAATTTGGGTAAACAATAAAAAGGTAAAGCACTTCTTATTTTTACCCATTCCTTCCTACCAGAAGACTTTAATACAATACATTGTACAAGCCTTTTTTCTCTTATATTGGATTATTTGGAGGTGCTTGTTTTTTACCAGCTTGCTAACCATGATCTTTTCAAAATACATACTCTTGCACTTCTTATGTGCATGTGGTTGATTTGGCATTGAATTTATAAAAAATAAAAAATATTAAATTTATGATTTGTAAAAATTTGTGACTGCAAACTATCTTATAAAATTAAATTATTATTAAATATAAAAATATATTATTTATTTAAAAAATAAAAAATAGACTTTCACTAAAATGAAACTAAGACAGTAAAATCCAAAATGGAGTAATTTATGTTTCACTTTACTTTTAGCTAAAAATATATATATATATGGAGTATATGATTCAGAAATCAGAATAAAGTGAAAAATGGAAAGGTCACTATTTATTTTCGAAGTAAAGGGAATAGGTGGTGAGTAAAAAAAAAAAGAAAGAAAAGAAGTAAAATATATCGAGTCTACAAGGCAAAAAGATATCCGGACACATGGCCACAAGTGACCTTCTGGAAGACCCCCACCCTACCCCCCTCAATTAAACATATGGTGACCTTTTCAAGGGGCCTATGCTGTTCAATTTAAAGTGGGACCAGAAAGAAGGCCCAAATTTGTCACTATCTTATTACAGATCTATCAAAATCCATATCATCCACTAATCTCACATTGAGATATTACTATTAAATATCCACCATTTAATGATATTATATAACCAAGTGTTATTATTACACACTTTACTCTCTAGAGATTTAAAGGTCCACTATACTGACTTTCGATAAGCTTGGTATAACTCCCCAAGAACAGATGTACATAATCTGCTATACTCTTGCTAAACTATGTTCAATGAAATACTCTCTCCGTTCCAAATTAGTTGACGTTTTAGCAAGATTCATTTGTTCCAAATTAGTTGACGCTTTAGAATTTCAAGACTATTTTTGTCAATTCTTTCCAACTATATCCTTAATAATTAAAAAAATTCTCAAGAAAATTTAATAGTCAAACATTAAATAGGGGTAACATAGTAAAATACACACTATATTTAATGATTTTCTTAATGGGCGTGAAAAAGCTAAAAGCGACAACTAATTTGGGACGGAGGAAGTATAGTTTTTGTTTATTACTCCATATATCCCATTTTACTTAATGATGTCTAACTCAATATGAAATTTAAGGAAAAAAATTTGAAATTTATAATCTAAAATAAACTACTCCAAGAGATGTGCAATAGATGCAATAATATATAGTATACAACTTAGTATTTCCTATTAAACAACAGTGGTAATAAAATACTTAGGAAAAGGGAAAAGATAGAGGAAGCCAAATTGTGGAATCAAAAAGAAACGCGGCCTTTTCAACAACTAACTTTTAGTGCCAGGGGTAAAGTCAGTGGTAAAGTGATTCCAAGACTATTCAAAGCAACAAAAGCAGGAATTTATTGGAGGTATTGACAATGCAAAAACCGCACAAAACAATAGACCCCATGATAATAGATGAAAGGTCCCACACCCTTTTTCCTTCTTAGTGACAAACTATACTTGACACATATGTAGTAGTGCACAAAATCAACTCTTCTTTAAAGCCACCCATCTCAATCTCAATCTATCTTTATGTCTGTGCGTGTGAGTACATGTGTTCATAGCCAACCTTTGTCCTTTACTAATTTTATAAAATCACCAAGCAACTGATTAGCCACATGCTACCCCTAATAGGCATGCATAGAGCACAAGGAATAAAATTTATACAGCCAATTTCATCTGATATTGTATTAAGATATGGTTGACTATTGAAATGGAGCAACATGGCGCCGGTGTAACAGTTTAAAGGAAATAATTAGGAGTATTATAGTTCGCAAAGAGTTCTTGGGAAAGGGGAACTATTCTCCAATTGAAAGGAAAATAAAACAAGACTTACAAATTTATAAGAGTCTCCATCTTTTTGCAAAAGAAAGGGTAACATGATAGACAACACGGCACCAATGACACAATGCCCTTCCCAAAACAAAACATTGAAACCATCGTTCACGGATTCCTGTCTTTATATTCTGACAGACTATTTTAAGCCATGAAGTAAAGAATGTGCAAAGGGGAAAAGAAAGAGCAGCAAACTTAGAACTTGCAAGCAAATAAGTAAACCAAAAGACATTTCGAGGGGTTATCCATTTATATGTGCCAACACATACACATATACACCTTGCTTTACTACTTATATATGTCCAAAAGAGATACTGTCCAGAAGCTGCTCTTCAAAGCCAGTACAAACATCTTTAAGAGAAGAGAAGGAAAAGAATAATGAATTATACTGAAGCACCAGAATTCCTAGTAAAAAAACAGAAGGCAATTCAACCTTCACCCTTCTTAGTTTTATCACTGACCTGCGCCCCCACCCCCCCCCCCCCCCCCCAAACCCTAAAAAAAACCCCCAAAGAAAGAAAATAAGGCACCCAAAGCCTTTTTCTTTCAGGACCTAACCTTCTCCAACCACCATGCAGGGAGAGCTGATCAAATTCCAGCAAACCGTCCTTTTATCATCAAAGCCAGCCGAGCAGGCTTTCTTTTGTTATCTCCCTCCCTCAAAGCAGTCAGATTATCCAACATGGTAATAACATGTCATTTACCACCAATCCACCGGTTGATTGACTTGCACTCCAGGCAAAATCCGTGGAGGATCAGTCCCCAAGAACCCACACAGTGCCCCTTCAAAAT
The DNA here is from genome assembly GCA_029990575.1 of Petunia axillaris subsp. axillaris. NCBI lineage: Eukaryota > Viridiplantae > Streptophyta > Magnoliopsida > Solanales > Solanaceae > Petunia > Petunia axillaris. Next base: position 165,752,486 of record JARKNS010000008.1, read on the forward strand.
TGCAGGTTCTTGCTTCCAACTTCTGTCTTCATTGACGTGCCTCCATAGATGGCTGTCCCGTCAAGTTGTACGAAGTTTATTTCTTCTCAGGCTGCCAGCACGCATGCAAATTGTCATTTCCTGGTCAAGAATTATGTTTCACTTAATGAATTACTTCTCCATTTAATCTAAATCATTAATTTTTTGCTTTAACTCCTAAACTTGTCTACCTAGAATTGGAGTTGAAATGTAAATGAAGGGGGAAGATGAAACTACTCACCCGCAGGTTGTTTCTGTTCAGCTGGCTTCACCTGTTGAACCGCAGCAGGAACAGGGTGAACATATGAGAAACCAGCAGGCAAAAGCTGATGTTGACCTCCAGATGTTGGCGTCGCATACTGGGCAGCATGAAGGATGCCTTGTGAGGGCATCCCACCACCTTTCATGTTATTAGCAGCTGCTGCTGCGGCAATTGCTTTTGCAGGATCAGAGGTGGTGCCACCACTTAGAGTAACAGGACACAAAGTCAACATCCCACTTGAAGAAGATGCAGCTGATGAACCAGTCTGTTGCTGAGCAGGTTGGTCCGAACGTCTTCTCTGAAGATAATATCCCCCAGTAGCTTGACCCGTAGAACTTGTACCAGTAGCATGCGGAGGTTGAGCTTGCATATACTGATTTGAGAAAAACAGTTGTGCTTGCTGCATACCCTTCTGTAAATGTTGTTGCTGCTGCTGTTGCATTTGAGTTTTGGTTCCGCCACCTGAAGTTGAAGCAATATGAGGGTTTCCAAGAATTGATGGCACATTCCTTCCACCAGCAGGAGATGACTTTTGGTTGGAAAGTGAAGACGATGATTTACCCTGATGTGCTGACAATGATGAGTTTTGGCCGGTTTTATTGCTTGTAGAAGCAGAATTTGCAGTTCTTGGGCTTCCACTGGCACCTTTTGAGATTGAAGAAGTGGTCGGAGAGCCAACCATCATGGGAGAAGAGGGAGACTGGTTGTTATTATTATTAGGGGGCTGTTGTCCTTGTGGAGGAGCAGCTGATTTCTGATTCGTGCCAAAAGATATCTGTGTGTGGCTTTGCTGGGATCTAACCTGCTGCTGCTGCTGCTGCTGAGAAAGGTTTTTCAGAGAACTTGATGACAGAGATGATGGAGGTTGGGATGTAGGCGTTCTGTTAGAATTCTTCCACTGAGGCGACTGAGGTTGACTGCCGCTGTTACCAGTCTGTACAAGGTTTTGAGGAAAAGCAGACATCGCATTTGGAAACTTTGAGGCAGCGGAAGCCGATGAAGTCAAATGATCAGAGTATACATTTCCATTACTAGGGGCCGGTGTCTTACTCCGAGCAGCAACTGCAGCAGCCAACTGCTGTTGCTGTTGCTGTTGTTGCTGGTGCTGTTGCTGCTGCTTATGAAGCTGAATCATCTGTTGCTGTTGATGCTGAATTTGAGCTTGTAACTGTGCATTAGGGACATTTACAGCTCCCAAAGCATTTGGCATTCCAGGTCGAGCAGTCCATGAAGCACCAGATGGAAGATTTAATGACCTTGATGAGCTATCAATGACACTGTTGGCTGCCATTGTAGAGCCAGATGCATCAGACATGTCCGACCTTGAAAATGCAATAGACTGACCAGAATTTCCTGAAGGCTTCATTGATAAACCTTTTCTTTCAGCATCAGCCCCAGACTGGTCACAGGATCCAGATTTAGCATCCTCCGATACTCTGAAACTCTTCTTCTGCTGCACGGCCTGAGCAGCTGCTGCTGCTGCCATCTGTAAATTTTGCCTCGTAGCTTCAGGGAGACTCTGAAAAATAGCATGATTCTGTGCCATGGACATGTCAATGCCAGGGGCACCAGTGGCTCCATTGAAGGAAGCAAATGACATGGCAAAAGGTTGAGGCGGCACTGATTCTAGATTCGTTTTTAAACCTGCTTGCTGTTGTTGCTGGGACTTTTTCTCAGTTTGATGATTGCTTCCGCCACCGCTAGAAGAGGAAACACCAAAGTTGCCTGGAGGAGTCATCAAACCGAAGTTTGATGGATGCATGGGCATAGATAAATCCTGATAATACACATTAATTGGTCCATGAGACCTTTTCCTCTCTGTAGTTGATGGGCTATCTTCACTACCCGCCTCATTTTCATTCTGGCGCGCCTGTTGGTGTATATGTTGATTCTGTGACTGTGCAGGAGACTGAGATGGATGATGACTCTTTGTCCCAGATAAATTATGCAAATTACCACCATTAACAGCATTGCCTTGGGACCTCTGCTGCTGGCTCTGCAAATGCTTCTGCGACGAAGAGGATCCACTCGACATGCTTGTGTTTTGATGACCCTGTTGCATTTGTTGCGACTGTGATGTTGGTGGCTGCTGCTGCTGCTGCTGCTGCTGAACCTGGGAAGGATGAATCATCTGGGAAGAATAGAAAGACCCATTGAACAATGGCATAGGCTGAGGATGAGTTCCTCTATAATTTGGAGGAGCTCCTACAGCTGGTATAGGAAAAGCATATGCATTATTCTGCAAGATCGCCAAGTACTGAGCTTCATTGGGAGACATATTTGGATAGTTGAAACTAATTGCAGCGGCAGCTCCACCAGTTGCAGCTGAAGAAGTCCCAGCAGCAGGATTGGATGTGTTAGATGAGACAGCCCCACCCGTTGTACTAGAGGACTTTGTGGGACCGGGTCTAACAGCAGCTGCTGCAGCAGCCGCTGCCTGTTGCTGATTTATAGGGAAGATGAAAGCAGGCCCATGCTGTATAAATCGTGTAAAAAGAAATCAGCAATCTTAAAGATCTTCTCAATATCATAAAAGTATGAAAAAAATATATAGAGCGAGAGAAAGCCCAAGAAGAAATCAAGGTGCTAATAAGCAGTAAGAAAAGACGTACCAGTAGATTGTTGGGCGCAACAGGCGGCAAAGGTTGCTGGAGTAATATTTGCTGCTGCTTTCTCTGAGCAGCATCTGCAATGCTTGCAGGTTGGACTTTGTCTTTACCACCATTACTACCGGGGAAGATGGAAAGACCCTGACCCTTCTCAGGCCCAACACTTGCTCCCCTACCGGCTAAGTTAGCATGGAGATCTGTCGGCGGCATAACATTGAGATTGGCCTTTGGTCCAAAGAATGATGCAGAGCTAGCAGCAGCAGGTGGCCAGAAAGGATGCATCTTCATGAATTGCTGAAGGTAATGTATGTTCCTTGCTATGTAACTATGCGTTGCACATCTTTTTGGACGTGGTTGAGAGAAAAGCGGCTGCTAAAAGATGAGGTAAAAGCATGAGTTTAACTCATACCTGAGAACGACTTAAAAGAGAAAGAGTGGAAAAAAGAGGTGAGATGGAAATACAAAGAGAAATACCTGAATTGGGGCAGAGGGAACTGTGCTTCCATCCATAGCGACAACTCCTTGTAAAGGTGCCATGTATCTGCTGACAGGAATTGAGTTATTTCGCCAGATCAACACAACACAGCATTTACACTACGGATCTAATACTCGTAACATCAATTAAATGAGCACTGAAACACACAATAAGTCAAGCCGATCGTACCCCATGGGAGGAAGACCACCAGGCCAACTAGCCATAGACATTGGCATAGGTAAAGAGCTGGATTGACCTGAATAATACAGAAAGATCACCCACCCAATCAGTAAAATCCAGGGAAAGAAATCACTACAGATCAAGAAAATCAACCCCCTTAAATCAACTTACCAATTTTGTCTGTGACTGATTCTTCTTTGGTAACTTTTTGTGGTGGAGGTGGTTGGTGCTGCTGCTGCAACTTTTGACTCTGCTGTTGGAATTTGCTACTTACACCAATATCCTTTTCTGGCTTTTCCAAATCAAGCTGAAGATCAAAATTCCTACCCCTACTACTACTACTCTCACTTGTCTTATGAGGATTCAGTTCTTCAAAGACTGCTTTTGTCTTCTTTTCCTCAGCTTCAACACTGACCCTTTCTTCATTCTCAGATTTTCCAATCTTCTCAACATCCTTCTCTTTCACCACAAGCTTCATTTCCTGTACATGAAATCATTGTCAAATTCATACACAAGATCCCCCCAAAGAAAATAAAGGAAAAAATAAGTGACTACTCACAACTTTCTTTTCTGCTATGATATGCTTATTATCCACAGCTGATGATGAGCCGAAATCCATTACAGCTTCCCTTTCAGGCGATGATCTTGATTGTGGAGGAGGAGCCTAAAATGGGATTAGAAAAGATCAATTAACAAAACTTACAAAGGAGAAAAATAAAAAGAAATAAGTTCTGAAATATTCTTTTAATTAGAACTTCATCTTCACCATAAGATCTATCTGGAACTTCTCCTCTCTCTGGCTTTCCACTTCTGAAACAATAGCACTCCTGAAAATTTCAAGAAACACACGAATCAGACCCCAGAAAGTTTCATTACCAGAAAAAAGATCAAAACTTTGGATAAATACTCACACTTGGCTAACTGCAACAGTAGCAGTAGCAGTAGCAGCAGCAACATCCTCACGATTACTGTTCTCTGCTTCCCTCTTAGTTGAGCTCACTTCCTCTTTACTCTCCACAAATTCAGATTCCTCAGGCCTTCTCCTGGCCTCAGATTCCGCCTTCATCGGCTCCGGTATCGGATCTGATGCCGGAGGCAAACTTTGACTTAAATCATAAATAGAAACACCATTTTCAGCAGCAGATTGAGGGGTCTTGTCCAAATTAGGAGAAGCAACTTCCAACTTCATTGTTGTCTGATCCATCATCTCCACTTTAGCTGAAATTGGGCTGCTCCTTATACCAAATCCAACAGGATTTTCCAAGACTTGCCTTGGCCTTTTCCTCTTTGGAGCTGCAAAATCAAGAAAAACAAAACAAAAACTCATCAGAACAGAATCACAAGATTCTTTGATTTTTCCAAAACAAATTACAAAATTGTAACTCACCAACAGCAGATAAAGGAGTAGCTGATGAGTTAGAATTAGAAACAGGAGAAGAAACTCTGGATCTATTATTGACTTCTCTTGTTGTTGTATCACTTGGTTCTTTCTTTGAAGAAGGTCCTTGTGACTGAGTCATCAAACCATACAATACTTCAGCAATCTCAATCTCTAGCTCTTCAGGGTTGTTGGATGAAGCAGCTGCTTTTGGTGGTGACTTTACTGGAGGAGGCCTTTTTGGTCCATTACTATTAGGCTTCTACATCAACCAAAAACAACATAATCAGTCTAAAAAAATCAAAAAAAAAAACTCGAAAATTAATGAAAAATATGAGACTACTAACAATCTTCTTTCTGACTGAAACATTAGATGAAGATGGTGATAAAGGTGCTGCTGCTGGTGGTGCTGCCGGAGATGGTGTTGAATTAACCGGAATATTCGCTCTCACCGGCGACGCTGACGGATGAATTTGGTCTCCAGTAACACCAACAACACTGTTTCCACCACCACCAGAAAAATCATGTGACCTCTTTGTAGATGCTACAAAACAAAAAACACCAAAAGGGTCAATCGAGAATTCATTAAAAACAACAAAAAACAACAAAAACAACAACAAAGATTGAAACTTTTACCAGAACGAGCTTTTCTTGGAACAGAAACACCAATCATTTCATCACCAGGTTTCCAAACAGGTACTGCTGTTGAAGCTGTCCTAAAAACTTTTCCACCACCACTACTTGGTGGAAAGCTTTTTCTAGGAGGTTGTAAATGATGATTATTATTATTACTATTATGATGATGGTGATGGTGGTGGTGGTGGTTTGAAATGGACCCCACAGGTGTCGTTACCGGAGCAGCCGGTGGCAACAACCTTGTTGATGTTGTACTAGCTGAAACAAGATTTGTACTTTCATCTTCGTCTTCATCTTCATCATCATTTACACTTTCTTCTGAACTTTCAAGATTTGTATCTCTTCTTCTTTTATTATTATTAATATTCCTACTAATTGTTCTATCCCTATTATTATGATCTCTATTATTATTAATATCCCTTTCTCTATCTCTGTCTCGATCTCGATCTTTTTTAACTCTTTCTCTTAACCTTACAGATTCTTGTATTTCTACACCCCCATCTTCATCTGCACCAACAACAAAAAAACACAAACTTTATCAGAACCTGCATGAACGCGAAATGCTTTGTGCACGGAAATGAAAAATCAAGAAAGTTATAGATCTAAATGAATAATTACCAGGGGAATCTCTAAGACTATTACTTCTATGTCTTCTTCTTGATGATAATCCATTTGATGTAGTAGCCGCGACCATACCACTTCTTCTTGCTTCTCTATTTCTATCCATTTTTTTTTCTCTTTTCCGGTGAATCAAAGTTCTAGCATAATTCACCGGCTAATTTTGCAAGAATGGTTCTTTTTCTTCCACTTCTTGATTTTTCTAGCCACTTGTTCTCTCTCTCTAGTTTGTTTGGTGTTCTTCTCTTTCTATCTCTATGTTTGGTTGTGCTGTGTGTTATTATTATCTTGTATCAGCATTTGTTTGGCTATATCACACACTCTTCTAACCCCTCGTGGAAGGTTGAGATCTATCACTTTTTGACAATTCCTTTCAATCTCCACCTTCCGTTTACCTTCTCATCCAACGGTTGTTATCTCTTCTTGCCAGCATGGCATGTGGTTATACCGTCAGATTTTGACTGACACGTGTCAGTCACCTTCTCCCCATGTTCCTCATTTAAATAAAGGTTGGTGGGTGGGTGGGTGGGTGACTCAATACGAGTTTTTGTTTCTCTTTCTCACTATGTGTTCACTACACATTTCATGCTCGATTAATTTGAATTTGTACAAAATATATTGGGTATGTTTGCCTTTAAAAATTAAAAATAATTTAACCATAACTTTTTTATTTTATTCATTTATAGTGATAGAAGTATTCTTATTTTAGACATATATTTCAAAATAATTATTAAATTTTATATCAAATCAAATTATGATAATCAAATCGGGACGAATGGAATAGTTTTATATCATTCGACCACGAACTTTCATAGCAAACAACAATTTAATTTTGTTGGCCCGGTGTGGGGGGCACTTTTCACGATTGAATGGAACAAACAAAAAGTAACCCTTCAGTTTACAAGCGGTAACCGGTTATAGCCGGTTGTTGATGAGTGTGTGACTGACCTTGGTAAAAGCAAAAAAACATGACGATCACAAGGAATCTAGGTGACTGCAGAAAATATCGTTCCAGCCGGTCAAATTCATTAAGGGTCTGTTTGGAAACCACCTCGTAATTGGATTTGGTGTAATTACTAGGGTAGTAATTACACAGCCTAGTAATTACACAATAAAGTAATTACGAAGTCCTGTTTGTCTGCCATAGTGTAATTACAGTGTAATTACAAGCGTACCGTTTGGTTGCACAAGTGTAATTATACTGTTAGATCTTTTTAAATTAAAAAAAAAAAACCTATTATACCAAATTATTGTTCAATTATTTTTTTTGAAATTTACCTATCATTTTTATTAATATTCGTCTTTCTAAGATCAAGAGACAAAGTTTCAAAAAAACTAGAGTAGTAACTCATCTAAGAGAAACAAAGAAGATAAAATAAAGAAAGTAGCGAAGAAATAAAATTTGAGAAGTTATATGGTACCACAAAAAGTAAAGATACTTAGAAAGTGAGGAAAAAAAAAGAACTGAAAGAAAAATATGTAAAATAAATAATATACTTAAAACAAGAAATTAAAAAATAAAAAAGAAAAAAAGATAACGTTGTAATTACCAAGGAAGATAAGAAATTGCAAGAAGTAAATGTCGTCAAAATGATAGGGAGGTACGAAAGAAAAACAATGAACAAATATATGATATAGTCAAAAACAAAATAAGTTCAAAGTAAAGAAATAAAAAAGGAGAAAGATTACCAAGAAGCAAAAAGTAAAGATAAGAAAATAAGAAGAAAAAAATAAAAGAGAAATGATTTTAAAGAAATTATATATTTAATATAAAATTAAGAATTTTAAAATAGAAAAAGAATAAGAAATTAAAAAGAAAATAAACTTAAAATAAAAACAAAGATAATAGAAATTAAAAAGTAACCCTGTAATTACACAGTGTAATTACCAGCAATTCTCAGCTCCCCCCTAAGAATTGAAGAGTGTAATTACATAGCCTCAATTACACCCAATTACATGCTGACCAAGTAATTACTTGGTCAGCCAAACACGCCAAACTGAGTAATTACACCCAATTACACCCAAATCCAATTACACAGTGGCTTTCCAAACAGGCCCTAATTTTCGGGTTTTTTACTGTATACATTTTTTTAAGGAAAAAGATTAAAGAAATGATAGTAGCAATAATTATGGTTTTTCTTTTCTTTTATTATATCATTATTATTAAAGTGAGTATTTAGTACTGTCCAGTTCCTTTTTTCCAGAAATAGACAGGTGGGGCCCGTGTGATGAAGATCTAAAAGTCAAATGAACGGTGTAGATCATCCGTTTGTCCAGTTGGAATTCACCTGAAGCGTCGGATTATTAAATGACGTGGCCATATTCGGTTGTTTAATTAAAGGCTTTATTAGATTCCGACTATTAAGGCCAGAGTCTACGTGGCTTGTTAGGCAAGATCTAGACCGTTGGATTTGAAAGATCGAACGGTGGAAAATGGACGGGCAGCGGAAAGTAAAAAAGGGCAATCACGGTCACGGAACTTCCCAGAAAAGAATGGGACCCAGTAGTTATTTTGGCGCTGCCCAAAGGGAGGAAATTAATTATTTTATTTACAATTGCGTTAGCCATATTGTCACGTTCTGTAGTGCTTTGTGGCAGCTAAGAAGAGGACCCCATCACCCACATTGTTTTAATTTTATTTTTTGTTTAAGTTAAGATGGTGAGGTAGAGACAAGTAGTCATTGTAAATTTATTTTTGTTTTTAACCATGAGTGAATCAAAATGATGTACTACTAATATATTTTTCACTATAATTTTCTTCACAATTGATCTTGTATGATAGTTATATTTATATATTTTATTTAATAGCATTTCACTATATCTGGAAAAAAAATATTTGAACCGAAATGATTAGTGTTTATTTAAAATATTGAATTTCCAGTTTTGGTTTTAATTTGTACATACTTACAAAATCCAGCACCTGAAATCTAATTGGTTTGACTAAATACATATCTTTAGAAAAATATAAGAATAAGATTCAAAGAAAACTGAATCATACACCTATAAGATAAGATTGGACTAACTAATGTAAAGCTGTAACAATCCAGAACAAATTTGCTTTTGACTAGATGCAAAAAAGGAAAAAATGTTAGGTGAATATGAAATTTTGAACAGTATATCTAGTAAACTAGACAATTGTTACACATTTTATCATACTCTACTCTCCATATTTTGTCATGTTAACTGTTAAGACGAGTTTGAAAAAGGATGTTGTGTCCAGTGTCCCTAAGGACTGGTAAAATGTAAGGCAAATTACAAATCAAAATTAACAAACACCAAAAGGTGTAGGTATATTTTAATATGAAATTTGGAAAATATCTTTTGGGTGAAATTTGATACGAAAATGAAAAAATATTTGGACATACTTTTTGGGAACGAATTTTTTGGCATTGTCATAGCCTTTAAGCTCTTATTCAAAGCTAGTTTGTACAGTTTTGGCCCAAAAATCATTTTTTGAGTTTTTGAGAGTTTTTGAAAAGAAATGTTGCTCAAATAGCATAAACAAACACTTTTTCAATCAAAAACTATGTCCAAACGGTAGCTTAGTAAGACCTGATGCTATAGTCACAGTGTCGGCCGATGGCCTAAGCCACCACTACAAAGGCTTTAGGCCCCCAATTATTTAGGCTCACTTTTTATGTTAATAGTAGGTGTTCAAGGTTAGTTTTTTAAAAAAGTTATTTTATATTCTAAGTTGAAAATCACAAGATTTACAAATGACTTTTTGGTCATGTGATTGATTATCTATATTTTGATTTGGAAAAAAATATGAAAACAATTGATTAAAAGATTGTTAAACTTTGAATCTCCAAAAATATTAAAATAAAAAAAATACGAAAGTTCTTTTAGTGAAAAAAAATTAACCTCTCAAATAAATTTTTGTTTTAGGCCATCAATTTTGTTAGGCCTCCCCTAACTATAGATGTATTTCAATGTCGTACATATGTAAGTTAATAAAGTGAAGGAATACATAATTGTCTTACGTAATTTTATGTGATGATATTATATTTTGGTTAAATAAAAATTAGAAATATAATAACTACCTTAGTATATTATATATTACGTATAATGTGTAATTATGACCATTTCTAGTTCATATCTTGTATTTACCTTTTGTAGTACTCCTATTTGGTAATTGAGTTTAGTCGAGTTGGCACTATCATTTTCGCATTAAGTGTGAATGATATCACTAGATAGGCAATACCTAATGTTCGTTAATTGGTTGGTTAATAAGGGAACGAAACTTCTTAAGCTTTTTTTTTTTAAATCCCATCTCTTTTCCTCTTTACGGGTAAATTATGGTCTCCTCACTTTCTGATCCTATGGTGACTCGAATCCAGACTTCTTAAGCTTAAAAGGTGAGAATTCAAGTTCCCTTTTTTTGGTAAAATTACAAGAGGAGCCCAAAGAAAGCCCCAAATTATAGATACTTTTAGCGTCTTTTTTTAAAAGAAATTCTAAATAAACACTCGACCATACCCCCTAACATTTTGTAGTCACTCCCTTTCTAGGGTTTGTGTCTTCCCTTCTTCTTTTTCCCTTCTCCTTCACCATCATCGCCGCCTTTCTCCCTGCTGGCGAAATTGTCTCTAACTTCCTCCGGCCATCATTGCTCCGGCCACAACTGCCTCCTGTCATCCCATATCTATTGTTCCGCTGCTGATTCCTGTCGTGTCTTAGTTATGTCGCTGGTCTAGTGAGGAAGCAGCTGTTGCTTCTCCTGCGAGGCTGATGTTGTTGCTCCGGCGAAGCAGCGACAAATCTGGGACGCACCATTGCTCCAACAAACTGCTCGTCCTTTGCCACGACTAAAACCTGCATAATATTATTCCTCGAGAATAGCCGGATTCGGTGTGAATCGTTTGATGTACAATACAATGTGAGGAAGGGTACTGATGCAGGGTAAATAGGCGGAAGCAACAACAAGTAGCGGAAGCAAAAGATAAACACGAAATCAAAGAAATAAGGGATGGGGAAGAACAGAAATAGAATAAAGAACGAATCAAACTAACCAAAGTAGATTGATTCAAAGGGAGAAAGAGACTTGAACCACTCACGAGGTCACACTAGGGCGATCCGCCATGGATTCCAAGTAAGAGAAACATGAAACCAAGCTTCAACAAGAAGGACCTAATCTCTTCTAAATTCTATTCTTCAATCTCAAAATCTAGCTAATGTTCTAATGAGCTAAGTGTAGTATTTATAGAGGTTCTACACTTCTAAATAAAATCTAAAATAACCCCACAAGTTGGTGTAATAACAAAGACCACGTAGGGTCAAACTAGCAACTAATACTAGGCTAATAATAGAAGTCTCGTCTTAGTTTGACTGCCACGTAGGCGGAGCGCCTAGCATTTGGGCAGAGCGCCTTGAAAAGTGGTCAGTGGATTCGGCTGGGCAGAGCGTCTGGCTTCCTCTTGCTCTGGGCGGAGCGCCTAGGGTCTGGGTGGAGTGCCTGGGCCTGGGTGCTCTCAACACTTTTTCAAATTACTCCAAAAGCTCTTGGCTTCCCATCCTTTGCATCCTCCAATCCCGGCTCTTGATGGTAAGTGCCTTAGGCTCGATTTGCCCTGCATCATCCTCCCATTCTTGAAAGGATTTCGTCCTCGAAATCAAACCATCAAGATCTACAACCAAAGACCAAGACAAACTAATCTTCCTACTGCAAGAGTATGTTAGTGCACCAAGTGTGGAAAACACACTTTTATGGTAGAGCCAAGCATTGATACTAATAAAAAAGCTCATGTCCCCAAAGGAAACAACAAGTATTTGGCTCAAAAAGAAAGTACATCCAACACAAGAACATGCAAAGAGATCAATAGGATAGGAAATATGCAAGATCAAGCCATCAAAATTCCTAGGATCTCTAAGTCCAATAAGAACACACCAAAACTTCCCACTACAAGAGTAGGCAAGTCCAACAAGAGTAAGTGCAAGTGCTATGGAAAGCACACTTTCGTGATAGAGTCAAGTATCAATACCAATAAAAAAGAATAGGTCTCCAAAGAAAACAACAAGTTCTTGGCTCGACAATGATAAGCAATCACTACTATAACAAGCAAAGAGATCAATAGGACATGGAACATGCAAGATTAAGGAATCATGAACCCTATCATCTCTAAGCTCATAACCAACACACCAAGCCTTCAATGCATCATGATCACAATGTAACTCATTGACTTTGGCATGCTCAACACGCAAGGTGTGATTAACATGTGGAGTGGAGTAAACAAAATAGTTCAATTCGAAACTAACATCAAATACTTCACTCTCCTTCTTGGAAGCACTCTTACACACATTAAGAGTAACTTCCTCACCTCCAAATCCACCTCTAAGACAATCTTCCTCACTAGGCAAACACCCAAGGAAGGTCTCCAGAATAGGTTCTTCATTGTTATAGTCCATACAATGAAGGTTAGGACTACTAGAAGATGGTCCAACACAACCAATGCCAAGACCACTCATCTCACTTAGAGTTCCAAGCAATGGATTGTCTATTTAGTTCAACTTTCCAAACGATGGAGGTTTAAATCCAAACTCTTCTCTAGTTTGATATTCACTATCACCTCTTTGAGAATCCTCCTCTTCAAACAAAGGGTTTGTGAAAACAAGTCCACTACCCATCAAAGGTGAGGTATCAAAATTAGAGTCATCATCCACACTTGAGGAGTCATCCAATACAATTCGATCTATCTCATCCACTAGGGACTCCTTAATGTCACCACCATCCTCACTACAACACATAGGCCCACCATTATCAAGCAATTCATCAAGGAAAATGATAGGATAGTCATTCAACTCATCTTCCCCTTTTTCAAATATAGGTGGGGTGTCATAACAAGGGCCACAAATAAGGTCAACTACACAATCTTCACTAAAGAGAGGTTGAATAAAAACCGAGCGCACATCATGATGTGGCTTATCATCCCTCTCAACTAGTGGTTCACAATCACACACAAGTTGACCAACCGACTCTACACTAGTTGCAAACACATTGTAATCACACATTTCATCAACTAGTATAGAGTTTTCACAAATACTATCATAAGACAAGGAAGTAACATGCTCAAGGGAAGAACTATCACCTACCTTTGAGTAGCTATCTTGCTCACGCAATGCACTTGAAGTGTCATGAATTATTTCTTCACCTTGAAGCTCTCATTGAAGATCTTCTTCACCTTGTCCTTCCATCTTGGAACATGGTTGAGGCTCCATTGATTTGCCTCCAAAAATGCCTACACAAGAGCTAACACAAGTAGAAGAAAAAGATAAAGGGTTAAGGTTAGAATAAGGGGTGTCCTCACTCTCAGCAATTCTTTTTCCCTCTTTCTTTTCCCTCATTTTCTTTTCAAGGTCAGGTGTAGATTCAGGTGGTGACATCCCACTCACATCACTCAATACATCCTCTCCTTTTTCCACTCGAGAAATGTCACCGGTCACTCCCTTACTCCTCTCAATCTTTTGTCTCTCAAATTCGGTTGAGTTGGGACGAGGCCCAAGGATACCCATAGTCCGAGTAGGCGGACTTTTAACATTGTTGAACCCCAAAAATTACCCTTTCTTTAGGAAAAGATAGGTTTCGGAATATTTCAACAAAATGGGACTCCGAAGGGTTTCTTTGGAGTCGCCACCTAATTTAAGGATTATTAGGAACCTAAGTTAACTAAAGAGTGCAATTTAACCTTTATTTAAAAGAAATTAAAATTAAATTCAGAGATTCTTAGGTAAGCGGTTCTATTAAATTCGAAAGAAGGTCCTTATTACGGGAGCACTTTCGAAAATCCGCTAAAAGCGGTTAATCCGGCGATTTTCACGAATTTTACTTGAAATTTTGGTTTGGGATAAATTTTAAATAAAATAAATAGATAATATAAAGGAGATAAAATTGATTATGACAATACTTGAACAAAATTTAAGATTAATTAAATGAATAATGAGATAAGGGTTGATTGATTGACTAAATAAATAAGGGCTAATTAAAATTAAATAAATAAATTTAACAAATGATTGAATAAGAATAATAATTGATTGATTAATTACTTAGATAAATAAATAAATAGATAAATGACTTAAGTAGATAAATAAATATTCATATGATTTCAATTAGATGAGGGATAAGCAATAATAATTTGACTAGTTAAGTAAATAAATATAATTGATTAAACACATAAATAATTAATTAAAATTAATTAATGGAATAAATAGATAAAACAGTAAATAAATACCACTTAAATAATTTGATAAATAAATAAATAAATAAATAAATAAATAATTATAATTGATTAGGCAGATAAATGGTTAATTAAAATTAAACAGATAAATTAATAATAAATGCCACTTAATTAATTTAATCAATAAATAAATAAATAAATTTAATAAATGGATAAATAATTGGCTAAATATAAATAATGAATAAATAGGTACAATTTTAACTTTATTTCTTTTGCATTCGAAAATTAACTAAAGGTTTCTACTATCTTAAATTAACCGGCGAGTCCCAAAGAGACGGGATATGCAATTTATGGACAATCTTAAACAAAACAATAAGATAACAATTCAATTAAAGCGACTAATCTACCAAGCTTCTAATCATACAAAGTCCTAAAACATGCTTTCTAAAGGGACGGGAGAGAAGGAGTTTTAGAAAGTAGAACCCGGAATAGCGAACTTAATGCGAGCCCTATATTTCACAAGGCTTTTCATTTATTCATTTCTTTTGTTTTACATTTTCGGGGATATCAAGTCCCGAAAATGCGGAGCGATTCAAGTAACATCCAAATGCACGACACCTCATTTGTGAGTTTTCATTCAACTCATCCCAAGTGTTCATGCAAGGAAAATAAAAATAAAGATTAGCATTGATATCGCCCTACTATGAGACAAGTAAGAAAATAAGCATTTAATTATTCAAATGGTAAACCTTTGAGATTTTGAGTAAACAGAGCTAGTTTCATGAATTTTGCAGTAAATATACAGCGGGTTTCCTAAGTATCCAGATAAAAAGAAGAGCCAAGGAGCATATCAAATAGTCTTCTAAATTAAAGGTCGAACTCAACCAAGTATATTATAATAAAGAAATATCAAACTTTCACATGGGTGTTATCAGCAGGACTTTCACATAAATATCAAACAAAAGGAGTCTGGACATTTCATTAGAAGAGAGAGAGACCTGAACAAGCTGAATAGGCATTTCAAAACTAGAGTAAACATAGTCGCTAATTCAGTGAAGTTAATTTAGAAAGAACAAAGCTGGTCCATTCATTAAGGGACTGATCCAAAGACCAAGAGAAAAGAGAAGGAAAAGGATCTGAGACTTCTAAGGTCAAATTCTCCCATACCCACTTACTGCATCATATCTAAATTGCTACGTAAACAACTTCAAAAGGCATAGAAGATAGGACCAGAAACATAGAAACAGATCATGACTGGAAGAAACTCCAACCTAGGACTAGACTCGACCAAAACTTTGTTTAACATCCGACCATACCAACCAAAGAAATAACTATAGCCTGTCTGGAAACTCTAACCCCAACACACTAACTTTCTTGAACCAAATAACAATTAGAAAGCCTCAGGATCAACCTCAGAAAATAATAGGAAACATGACAAAACCCTTTAAAAGCCGAGATTAAAGAAGAACTGAAAGGGAAACTAAGACTGAATCTGGAATGCAGCCTGAACCACACCTCAACAGGGTGCTAGGGAATCAACAGGTAATAGTTGTATATGCCGAAGGGCCTTTTAAGAGTTGGACTTGGGACCAAAATAGAAGTTTCAAGGCTAAACCAAATATACCAACTTCTTTCAACTCCGAACAATTTGGATCCCTTCTTGTTTGGACAAAATTTATGTGAAAGACAGACAGGGATAATAAGTAGACATCAAGACAGCCTAGCTACATTTTAACATTCTACACTACACCTGTTTACATTCGCGAACTAAAAGCATTTAGCTTTAAAACAGCTGGCATATCCAAAAAAAGATAGGCATGATTTTAAACATAGTAATATTCTTAAACAGTGGAAGGTTCAATTTTCAATAACAAAAGTTCATATGTTATTAAGAACTGATTTTAAAAATTTCTCTTTTAATACCCCCATTACCTTCATTGCCATCAGGTAGCAAGCAATCAGATTCAAACAATAACCATCTTTAACATAGTTCAACGAATGCTAACAGCTTAATGAGAAGATAGGAACAAGAATAAGAAACTCACTTAAGATCCTTAGCCTAGAATCAGTAAAGCATCGACCCTTGAACCAAACACTCTATTCCCCTAGAGAAATCTGCACCCATACCAGGAACATACCAGGCCTCAAATACCAACCCCCAAACATCTAGACACAGAACCAGGATTTGCAGAGACAAACTGAACTAATCCTAACCCACTGCATACACCAGAAACATACCAGAAACACAAACTTGATCCCCTATCTAACCCTCACAAACTCCCCAACTGCATCCAACAAGAACAGGGATCAAGGACCAGACCTCACTACCCTGCACACCTTATTACTCCCTCACTGGCAGACCCTGAACCAGATCCTGGGCCTCACTACCTGAAGGAGCAGCAGCCCTTTTCTGACAACCAAAACATATCCTATCACCTACTCCTATGCTCCCTGCTTCCTTAAACAAGAACAGAACCAGACCTAAGCTTCACTCCTTTAAAACACCCTGCATCCCTGAAACAACATCACACACCCCTGCTACACCCTCTTGGCTACTGCATATATATCAAAACCTCTCCAAAACTACCTGCTAATACCAGCACTCCCCTCGCATACCCTGAATACACACTCACATAACCTACAACAGCCACAAACTCCTCTACACTCCTTCAGCTCACCATAAACATCTGCAGCCCCTGAAGCAGCCATCAGGACACCCTGACTCCCTACTAAAACCAGCCATTACACTTCACTGCAGCTCCCCATAGCACATGCACATTTACCCTGCTGAGAACTCTCCAAACAAACAACCAGGAACACCAGAACACCCACATCATACCAGAACTTCCTCCTACACTGCTACCCCTACTCACTTAATCAAAACTCACTCCTTTCCACTACCAGATCAGCCCCCTGGACCAAAGAGGCACATCAGCCACTGCAGCAAAACCCCTATGACTCCAGGAAACTCCCTCACAGCTGAAACAACCCCTTCTTTTTATCATTCAAGACAAACAGAAGCCAATCAGAGGACACAACAAACCTTTGAATAAAAGCCAAGGACCAAGGGAAGTCTATTAAGCTAATGATGCTAAACTGTAAACAAACTATGAGATCAAACTTAATCTTTGCAACTTCATTGATTCATTTTCAAATCTCAAATGAGTAGAATAGACCCTTGAATTTCCTTCATTCAAAATGATAGCCTATCATGTTTTGTTGACAGATTTCCTTTCATTCTAAGCAAAACTTATCTTTAATCCCTAAACACCTAAGCAAGTTCAAACGGCTAATAAGCATACTAAGCTGATGAACGCACAAGAAAAGAATCGAACTGAATCATATACTTTCATAGAAGATTAACAAAAAATGTAGAGTTCATAGGAGATAAAGCTACATTTTACCTTTTTTAAGGCAGTGAACGAGGCGAGGGTCCGAAGCGTACGACTCGAACGATGAAGCGATGACACAAAGTCGAAAGCGATGCTCGACTCGAAACCAGAAACTAAAACACTATGAGTATATATTTTTTAAACTGAGAGAAAAATCTGAAAAAATATCGATACTGCCGTTTTTTGTGTGTTAAAATCCTAGACCCCGTAAAATTATGAGAATCATCGATTATATACCTGCCATTTAGGGTTTTGACTCCTGCTTTAAGTCCATGCCCAAATTCGTCTTTTCCTTGTAGAACAAGGGTGAATTTAGTCAAATCCCTTAAGGATTGTACTGAATTCATCCTTGTCATCAAGGATTTGCCCGTTTGAGATCATCCACGGCTCAGATTGAAACTCCATTTGAAATGAACGAATAGGATTAGTCGAGTTCGTACTGGAGAGAGGGGAAAAGAGAGTGGTGGGAATCATGGTACGGATTTCTTGGACTATTTTGATGAGAATCCGAGGGGAAAACGCAATGGGTCGCGGGTCGAAACGGAAACGGGTTGGATTTTCTGGAAACGGGTAAGGGAAATGGAACAGATTAGGGATTTCTACATTAAGAGTTTTGTTTTAAAAGGGGTTTGCAAGGGTGGGTCGGATTTGAGGTTGTGTTTGGCAATTTTAGCCTTCTTTTATGATAAATTAAAGAAAACGGAGGGTTGCGCGGGGTAGGGTAGAATTTAGGCTACGTCTTACACATTTATCCCTATTCCGTTTTACAATCAATTATTAATTCATTTAAAATTTAAAAATTGACTTTGATTAAATTAAATTTTCATTAATTAGGATTTTGGGACAAAATTGGGTGTCAACAGCTGCCCCTCTTTACCCGAAAAAGGATGAAAGAGTTTTTAGGGTAAAGAAGTTGACGAGAAGCCAATTTTGTCCTGATAAGACCAAGACTTTTAATTTTCAAGGACCAAAAGACGAGGCTTATGGATATGGCCGAACTCTGGTTTCCGAGTTGCCTACATATCTCGGGCTGAAAGAGAATCAGGCCATATGTAGTTCAACGATACTTAGACACGAAGACTCGCACGATTGACAAAAGAAGGATGCACGAATAGGAAAGAATTCAAACTGACGCCTAATCGGAAATGAAAGATTAGGTAAAACTTGCTTGTCCGAGTGCGATTCTTCAGATCTTCGTTGACGAGTCTAGCTCATATCAACGATTGCCCCAGTTCACTGCTAAGCAAAGGTTCCACATTATGCTCCAAATGCTGCTGCGATGCCGCTAAAATTCTGTAAAGACTTAACAAACGGTAAGCGAGCAACTGCTAATACACTATAATAATTGAAATAAGAAATAAATAAAGGTATAACATAAAATTGTAAATGCTGGTTGTGACGCTCAATAAGTTCTTCTCTCGATCAACTGACGAGACGCTCCGCCCGGAGAACCTCTAGGCTGATCATTATTCTGAAACAGTAAAGTAGGACAATAAGTAAAGCGAAAATGAATTGTAAAATGCAAGGCTTTCATAAGATAAGTTTGACTAACAAGACATAATGTCTCAAGCCGAATCATGTTTTTCAAATACAATATGTCAATATTGCAAGACAACCGACATTGCGAAGCACTCCGAGAGTGGTGCTCCAGCCGACTTGCTTTAAACTATCAATCTACTTTAAACATAACATGCCAACATTGCAGGACAACCGACATCGCGAAACACTCCGAAAGCTGTGTTCCAGCCGACTTGTCTTAAATTATCAATAAATTTTAAATATAAAATGCCAATATTGCAAGACAACCAACATCGCGAAACACTCCGAAAGCGGTGCTCCAGCCGACCTGTGTTAGATTATCAATCTACTTTAAACATAACATGCCAACATTGCAGGACAACCGACATCGCGAAACACTCCGAAAGCGGTGTTCCAGCCGACTTGTCTCAAACTATTAATAAATTTAAAATATAAAATGCCAATATTGCAAGACAACCGACATCGCGAAACACTCCGAAAGCGGTGTTCCAGCCGACTTGTCTTAGATTATCAATCTACTTTAAACATAACATGCCAACATTGCAGGACAACCGACATCGCGAAACACTCCGAAAGCGGTGTTCCAGCCGACTTGTCTCAAACTATTAATAAATTTAAAATATAAAATGCCAATATTGCAAGACAACCGACATCGCGAAACACTCCGAAAGCGGTGTTCCAGCCGACTTGTCTCAAACTATTAATAAATTTAAAATATAAAATGCCAATATTGCAAGACAACCGACATCGCGAAACACTCCGAAAGCGGTGTTCCAGCCGACTTGTCTCAAACTATTAATAAATTTAAAATATAAAATGCCAATATTGCAAGACAACCGACATCGCGAAACACTCTGAAAGCGGTGTTCCAGCCGACTTGTCTCAAACTATTAATAAATTTAAAATATAAAATGTCAATATTGCAAGACAACCGACATCGCGAAACACTCCGAAAGCTGTGTTCCGGCCGACTTGTCTCAAACTATTAATAAATTTAAAATATAAAATGTCAATATTGCAAGACAACCGACATCGCGAAACACTCCGAAAGCGGTGTTCCAGCCGACTTGTCTCAAACTATTAATAAATTTAAAATATAAAATGCCAATATTGCAAGACAACCGACATCGCGAAACACTCCGAAAGCGGTGTTCCAGCCGACTTGTCTCAAACTATTAATAAATTTAAAATATAAAATGCCAATATTGCAAGACAACCGACATCGCGAAACACTCCGAAAGCGGTGTTCCAGCCGACTTGTCTCAAACTATTAATAAATTTAAAATATAAAATGCCAATATTGCAAGACAACCGACATCGCGAAACACTCCGAAAGCGGTGTTCCAGCCGACTTGTCTCAAACTATTAATAAATTTGAAATATAAAATGCCAATATTGCAAGACAACCGACATCGCGAAACACTCCGAAAGCGGTGTTCCAGCCGACTTGTCTCAAACTATTAATAAATTTAAAATATAAAATGCCAATATTGCAAGACAACCGACATCGCGAAACACTCCGAAAGCGGTGTTCCAGCCGACTTGTCTCAAACTATTAATAAATTTAAAATATAAAATGCCAATATTGCAAGACAACCGACATCGCGAAACACTCCGAAAGCGGTGTTCCAGCTGACTTGTCTCAAACTATTAATAAATTTAAAATATAAAATGCCAATATTGCAAGACAACCGACATCGCGAAACACTCCGAAAGCGGTGTTCCAGCCGACTTGTCTCAAACTATTAATAAATTTAAAATATAAAATGCCAATATTGCAAGACAACCGACATCGCGAAACACTCCGAAAGCGGTGTTCCAGCCGACTTATCTCAAACTATTAATAAATTTAAAATATAAAATGCCAATATTGCAAGACAACCGACATCGCGAAACACTTCGAAAGCGGTGTTCCAGCCGACTTGTCTCAAACTATTAATAAATTTAAAATATAAAATGCCAATATTGCAAGACAACCGACATCGCGAAACACTCCGAAAGCGGTGTTCCAGCCGACTTGTCTCAAACTATTAATAAATTTAAAATATAAAATGCCAATATTGCAAGACAACCGACATCGCGAAACACTCCGAAAGCGGTGTTCCAGCCGACTTGTCTCAAACTATTAATAAATTTAAAATATAAAATACCAATATTGCAAGACAACCGACATCGCGAAATACTCCGAAAGCGGTGTTCCAGCCGACTTGTCTCAAACTATTAATAAATTTAAAATATAAAATGCCAATATTGCATGACAACCGACATCGCGAAACACTCCGAAAGCGGTGTTCCAGCCGACTTGTCTCAAACTATTAATAAATTTAAAATATAAAATGCCAATATTGCAAGACAACCGACATCGCGAAACACTCCGAAAGCGGTGTTCCAGCCGACTTGTCTCAAACTATTAATAAATTTAAAATATAAAATGCCAATATTGCAAGACAACCGACATCGCGAAACACTCCGAAAGCGGTGTTCCAGCCGACTTGTCTCAAACTATTAATAAATTTAAAATATAAAATGCCAATATTGCAAGACAACCGACATCGCGAAACACTCCGAAAGCGGTGTTCCAGCTGACTTGTCTCAATCTATCGCGAGGTAAATTCTATAACAATGTTAAGATTTCGAGAAAAGAAAAGCGCCGTCTTTTCGGCAATAATCAAATGTAATGCTTAGATGCCGCAAGAGTAAATTTGAATGATCTGTCAAGCAGAATCATATGCGTCGTCAATTTAATTGGTGTTGCTGGTATTGATAGTGGTGCAAAGTGTTGAATGCTCCCTTCAGTTCATATTGAATATGATGTTCAATTTTAAATCAAATTTAAAGTAAATGCGTTGGAAAACGAGAGAATAATAAAGCAAAGTCTATAATGAAAAAAAAAAGAAATAGATTTGCGCTGCATATGCGACAAGGCGAACAATCTCCGAGAAACTGATGGTTGACCTGAAAAAGTAAAGCGAAGCATTAATTTAAAGCCAATATAAAGGCAGAATTTAAAGCAAGTGCAAAGCAAAGCAGTGCGGAAACGTAATCAGTGCAATAGGCATTTGATAAATCAATTGGCGAGACAATCAGACAATGAAGGTCTTGAGCAGGTTGTCAATTAAAATAAGGCAATGCTTATTTTGGCTTGATTTGAAAACATAACGCATGCCTCGGCTTCATTGCTTATTTGGGAATGAAAATCCTATAGGTAGAAATGCCGCCTGTTCGGCAATAACTCATGGCGAAGCAATAATGCTTTAAGCCATGAAAAGGCAATGCAACGCAATCTGCAGGGCGACTTTGAATGCGCGTTCCATAAATTGTTCATCCATAGTGCGAATGATCCTTTCATTGCAAGCTTTCATGTTCCTGCTCTCAAAAGAAATTCGTTAGTTTTGGGGATGGGTGTTTGATTTGTGCTGACTTGATCTCGATCTTCTTGATGTCGTTTTTGCTCTCATGTTTTCCTCGGACTTGGATTTGTGAATCATACTCGGAGACTTGGCTCATGAACTCAAATGAATGTTTTGATAATAGAGGCAAAGTAAAAGTAGTTTTGGTAATAAAGTAAATAAAGTAACCATGCAAATATTTCATGAAAGTAAGATGTATTTTATGAAATTTCTGCCTTGACATTAGCTTGTGACATATCTTAAAACAAACTAAACATCCTTTTCTTAGAGTTGACACTTCTTCATCTAGCCAATTCCCAAGATCTTTCCAACTCATCTTTTGATAGTCAACGTTGATTCTTGCAAAATTTTGCCCCAGTTATGACCATCTAAATCTTCAACTTGCCCTTGCAGAATTTGCCCCAGTTTCTATCTTCCATATCTTCAAATTATCTTTGCAAAAATTGCCCCAGTTTCTATCTTCCATATCTTCAAATTATCTTTGCAAAAATTGCCCCAGTTTCTTGCCTTAGGGGAGACTGAAAATTTTAATATTATAGAGTCGAGCCCGTTAAGAGCGCCTACGTATCCCTCCACGGGAATCAGACCGTGCGTAGTTCTGCTTACATTAATATTTTTTGGGAAAGTATGGCAATCTAAGTACGAAGCCGTATCCGAATTGGAAAATCCACGCATCTGCCCAGATGCATAGTTCAGCATTACATCATAAAAGATAAACAAACCTAAAGTGTTACAATATTTTGACCGAATCCGACGAGGATTGCCTACTTATCTTGTTGCCATTCCAGGAATCAGGTCAGAAGTAGTTCAAAATTACATAAAAGAGGAAATAGGGGATTCCTGTGCTAGTGCAACCGAACTCTATATGAGTTGCCTACGTATCCCAGCTCTGGGAATCAGGTTACGCGTAGTTCGCATTACATCAAGATTACATTCAAAACAATGCTAACTTGTGATTGCTTCAGACATAGTATCTTTTGACGGCATCTGCGTTGATTGCTTTTGGCAAAACTTGACCATCCATTTCTGCCAGAATCAGTGCTCCTCCGGATACAACCCGGTGAACCACATAAAGACTTTATCAACTTCACGAATTTTGCATCTTCAACTCATCATTTTAAGCAATCTTCAAAGAAAGAATGTAGATAAAACTACTTCCACTTTGTATGCCAATAAATAAAATCTGCCCAGTTGAAGTCCTAACGACAGTCTGACACCTCAAGGGTGCAAAATGTTGCCTTTCAGCGCATCATTCCCAAATTGTTCAGTTGTTTTGTTGTTAGTCACAAGCAATGCTTACACAGGTTTTATAATTATAAAATTGAAATAGGAATGAATATTTAGTCAAAAGCATACCATAAAGTAAATAATGAGAATGCAATGTATTATTTATTCAAATTCTAACTTAAGGAGGCATAACGCGACAGACATGCAAAGACAGAAATTAAAAGTCATTTTCAAAAGACATAGACATACTTTAAAGGCAAAAACACAATTCAGGGCCTCAATTTGAATTGTGATGCAAAAGGAAACTCTTGAGCTCAATTGCCAAGTTCCTTTCAGAAGGGCATCAACTCAGAGATCATCATCTTTATTTTTGAGTCGTATCATCATAAGCAAGCTGGAGTACTCCATCATCAATCAAATCTTGAATTTTGTGCCTCAGAGTAATGCAGTTCTTAGTGTCGTGTTGACAATATTCTCCATGGTAAGCACAATATTTGACCCCATGAATCAATCTTGGAGGAGGATCAAATGTCTCATCTCCTACCAAAGGCTTTAAAACTTTTGCGCTTTTTAACCTTTCAAACAAATGCTCTTGAGATTCTATTGGAAATGTAAACTTTCGGCGAGCCCTCTTTTCAAAGTTGGCCTTAGATCCAAACGCTGGGCTAAATAATGAGTATTGGGAACTTGGAGGAGCTGTCACCAATTGGATTTCTCCTGATCTTATCATTGTTTCGATCTTGTTTTTGAGTGCGTAGCAATTTCCGATGTCATGCCCTGGTGCCCCAGAATGATAGGCACAATGTTTGGTTTCATCGAACCATTTTGGAAGAGGACTAGGTGTTGCATCAGCGATAGGGTGAATCATTCCAGCTTCCCATAGCCTTTCATAAATCTGATTATAAGGTTCGGCTATAGGTGTGAAAGTTTTGAAGACCTTTGTGCAGGGTTTTTCCATGGCTAGGCGACCTTGGCGAACAGAAGCTATAGGTTGGTGACTAGATGAAGGCTGGTGCTTCAGAAATGGTTGGTAATTTGGGAGCGCATGGTTATTTGAAAGTGTTTGATAGACATATGGTTGTGGATAAGGCTGATAAACAAGCGAGTTACATTGATGATAATTTAATGGAGGGTTGAAATCAAGCATTGGCGCAAGAGGAGCTTTGCATTGACTATGATGATTGAAAGTGGATTTGTTTTGGCAAGATAAATTGTAAGGTGGGTTTGGACAACTTGGAACCTGTACCCCTTTCCCTTTCTTCTTATCATTGGCAATCTGGGCTATTGCATTTGCATTTTTTGGAGTGACTGATTCAAGCATCATTTTGATTTCCATAGTTTCTCCCATCTTAACAATATTGGCAAATGTTATTTCTGATGTATCCGACATTTGGCGAAGAATTTGGTGGTAGAGCTCACTGTCCAGAGATGAAATGAAACATGCAATTGCTTCATTCTCTGTATAAGGTGGTTGAACCTTAGTGGCTTCACTTGTCCAACGACTAGCATATTCACGGAAAGTTTCTGTCGGATTCTTTTTCAAATTCGACACTTGGTATCGACTAGACTTCTCCTGTGTTTGCCAATGGCACCACCCATTCGGACTGGATACATGTTCTACTACTGATTGTCCTTTTTCCTTTGTAAGACCAAAGAGAACCTTTTCATCATTCTTTGCATTTTGTTCCAAAGATGGGTCGAACACTGTCTTATTCTTTTTTATGATCACAATAGAAAGAGAATCTCCTTTTCTCGCCTTGGATTTTGTGAAGTCGGTCATTTCAAAGTCAACACAAATCAAACTTCTGCGGGGAAGGGAGTAAACACAACAAAACAAAAGTTCAAAGGTAACTATGTTAGTTTGCATGTATATTTCGAGGTTGCACACAAGCACATAGCGCGCGTCACGTAGCGCTTTTTACATTTTAAATGGGCGATAAATTAGGCATGTGGCAAACACAAGTAATGTGCGTGAAGTAAAAATGCAGACGCGTCCTACCCTGTAAGGTGCCTCTTTGTACTAGAGGTAAGCCTAATCGCGCAGATAAATGATAACGAAAAGTAGTCCACACCTGTTTTGCAATCATCGACTTTAGAGTAAGCGATAACAACAATAGTAATAATAATAGTCTTTCATTGATAATAACTTGCTTTCGGTACATCATCATCATTACATAGAGAATGAAATGTGTTAGAAAGTAAATACATAAATTAAAGACATAGTCTGAGTACAACATTTGAAAATTTAAATAACTGCTATAGCTAAACTGCATCAAACTGGAGGAAGTGCTGAAGCTGAAGTGGTAGCATGGTTTGGATCAATCCTGGCTCGTTTCACAGTCTCTACAACTTCTTTCATGAAGCTCCACTCATAAGGAGTGAAAGTGATGGAGCTAAGCTTGACCTTCATCCCATAGGTCCGATCTACATCTTCTAAACCTTCTTTTCCTGCTGGACTAGGAGTGATGGCAATGTCTTCTTTGATCCAGGCATAGTATTCAGGAGTCCGGCCTGCCTGATGAAAACTAGCGCGTTGGTTCACCATTCTATCCCAATCTTTGAAAATTTCTCCGACCCTTGGAACTTTTACTTCCTTGCCAAATTCGATTTCATAGGATCTCGTATATGCCGTGAGGGGTATGACTTGTTCTATCCCAAACTAACGAAGGACTCTTAAAGGTGCATAGTGATGAAGGCCCGTCAACCCGATGAGCTCGATGTAGTACTTCTCCTTAGATCTAAGATAAGCGCCCTCCTTGGTTGCAAGCCACCACACTTTCCACAAAATATGGTCTTCTTCAAGCTGGGCTAAGTGTCCAAACCAATCATCAAGGCCCACTGGTGCAACAAACTTTCCAAGTACCCGTTCTTGATAGCTTCCGATTGGGTTGCCCCCACATAAGGCTATGTCCACTATGGGTTTTCGATTAAAAAGGTGCTCCATGGCCCACAGTTGAAGAAGTAGATTTGAGCCCTCGAAGTACCTCTTGTTCTTTTTTCTGCAGTTGGTTAGAGCTCTAAACATTTCTGCCAGAATCATCGGGACCACAGTGACTTCTTTGTTATCAATCCCTTCAAACAAAATACGGACCACTGAACCAATGTTGGTGCTAATCTTCCCTTCTTCCCGCGGAAAGATCAGAGTTCCAAAGAAAGAAATGACAAAGGCGGTGAAGCGCTTTTTCTTCCAGGTATCCAAAGAACAAGCAAATTCCCGAATATGGACGGCGTGACTGTCCCCAAAGGCAAACCTCTCATAAAGATAGTCTAAAGAAACCCATTCATTTGCAAAGCATCCCAACTTCTTGTTGTTATATAGCCCCAAATCATCTAGGAAATGCCTCCCTCCTTGTTTCCTTGGAATGATCATCTCCCGACCCTTCAAAGGCAGCCCGGTAAGGTCGGCCATTTCCTCTAAGGTCGGTGTAAGCTCAAAATCCTTAAATCGAAAAACGGCCCTCGAATAGCTCCAGAAAGGCAAGAGTGCCTGAACCAAGTAACGATCAGATGGAATCTCTAACAAATGGATCAAATTCCCCAACTTCTTCTCAACCCATCCGGCTTCTCGTTTGTCATCTTGTTTCATGTTCCTCCACCATTCTTTCAATTTCTCAGGAATCTTAACAACCATTTGGACATTCTTGAATTCTGACATCTTTTGACCTACAAAGCCAATGACAAAATGTTCTAAACCCCATTCATTGCAAAACTTGGTTTGGACTGTGAATTTCGTTATCATATAAACACATAATATGCACCGCTGTTGGGTATTAAAGCCCGTCAACGAAAAAGGGCGGTTTTCCTAACTATGGAGGCGGTACCAAGGACCGGGTCCAAACTATGGTTTATGCATGCATGTTCCTAATGGAAACTCTAGAGTGGGTTCACTAGACACAAGGCTGTTTTGAGTGGCAAGCGGTCACGCGGTAGTAAAACTATCCGCTCACCCCGCAGGTACGCGCACTCTTTCTCAAAGGATTTTTTTTGTGAATTGCGGGTGTATATGCATACACCTCGCGGATATAAGTAACCATGAAGAAGCTCCCAGGAGTGGGGGAAATATGAACGGAATGCCAGTTTTATATGTACGCACATAAGGTGTGATGACATGCTTTTGTGACACACAGCAATCAATTAAATTAACTAAGCATGCTCGCAAATAAACAGTAGATATAATCATGCTAGTTTCAACAATTATTAAATAAGCTACGCATACTAATATTGGCATACAACTCAAACAATACGAACAAACAAATTCGTGAAAGCCTTTTGGTTAGAATCATTTGTGTATCCCCAGCGGAGTCGCCACGCTGTTGAACCCCAAAAATTACCCTTTCTTTAGGAAAAGATAGGTTTCGGAATATTTCAACAAAATGGGACTCCGAAGGGTTTCTTTGGAGTCGCCACCTAATTTAAGGATTATTAGGAACCTAAGTTAACTAAAGAGTGCAATTTAACCTTTATTTAAAAGAAATTAAAATTAAATTCAGAGATTCTTAGGTAAGCGGTTCTATTAAATTCGAAAGAAGGTCCTTATTACGGGAGCACTTTCGAAAATCCGCTAAAAGCGGTTAATCCGGCGATTTTCACGAATTTTACTTGAAATTTTGGTTTGGGATAAATTTTAAATAAAATAAATAGATAATATAAAGGAGATAAAATTGATTATGACAATACTTGAACAAAATTTAAGATTAATTAAATGAATAATGAGATAAGGGTTGATTGATTGACTAAATAAATAAGGGCTAATTAAAATTAAATAAATAAATTTAACAAATGATTGAATAAGAATAATAATTGATTGATTAATTACTTAGATAAATAAATAAATAGATAAATGACTTAAGTAGATAAATAAATATTCATATGATTTCAATTAGATGAGGGATAAGCAATAATAATTTGACTAGTTAAGTAAATAAATATAATTGATTAAACACATAAATAATTAATTAAAATTAATTAATGGAATAAATAGATAAAACAGTAAATAAATACCACTTAAATAATTTGATAAATAAATAAATAAATAAAGAAATAAATAATTATAATTGATTAGGCAGATAAATGGTTAATTAAAATTAAACAGATAAATTAATAATAAATGCCACTTAATTAATTTAATCAATAAATAAATAAATAAATTTAATAAATGGATAAATAATTGGCTAAATATAAATAATGAATAAATAGGTACAATTTTAACTTTATTTCTTTTGCATTCGAAAATTAACTAAAGGTTTCTACTATCTTAAATTAACCGGCGAGTCCCAAAGAGACGGGATATGCAATTTATGGACAATCTTAAACAAAACAATAAGATAACAATTCAATTAAAGCGACTAATCTACCAAGCTTCTAATCATACAAAGTCCTAAAACATGCTTTCTAAAGGGACGGGAGAGAAGGAGTTTTAGAAAGTAGAACCCGGAATAGCGAACTTAATGCGAGCCCTATATTTCACAAGGCTTTTCATTTATTCATTTCTTTTGTTTTACATTTTCGGGGATATCAAGTCCCGAAAATGCGGAGCGATTCAAGTAACATCCAAATGCACGCCACCTCATTTGTGAGTTTTCATTCAACTCATCCCAAGTGTTCATGCAAGGAAAATAAAATTAAAGATTAGCATTGATATCGCCCTACTATGAGACAAGTAAGAAAATAAGCATTTAATTATTCAAATGGTAAACCTTTGAGATTTTGAGTAAACAGAGCTAGTTTCATGAATTTTGCAGTAAATATACAGCGGGTTTCCTAAGTATCCAGATAAAAAGAAGAGCCAAGGAGCATATCAAATAGTCTTCTAAATTAAAGGTCGAACTCAACCAAGTATATTATAATAAAGAAATATCAAACTTTCACATGGGTGTTATCAGCAGGACTTTCACATAAATATCAAACAAAAGGAGTCTGGACATTTCATTAGAAGAGAGAGAGACCTGAACAAGCTGAATAGGCATTTCAAAACTAGAGTAAACATAGTCGCTAATTCAGTGAAGTTAATTTAGAAAGAACAAAGCTGGTCCATTCATTAAGGGACTGATCCAAAGACCAAGAGAAAAGAGAAGGAAAAGGATCTGAGACTTCTAAGGTCAAATTCTCCCATACCCACTTACTGCATCATATCTAAATTGCTACGTAAACAACTTCAAAAGGCATAGAAGATAGGACCAGAAACATAGAAACAGATCATGACTGGAAGAAACTCCAACCTAGGACTAGACTCGACCAAAACTTTGTTTAACATCCGACCATACCAACCAAAGAAATAACTATAGCCTGTCTGGAAACTCTAACCCCAACACACTAACTTTCTTGAACCAAATAACAATTAGAAAGCCTCAGGATCAACCTCAGAAAATAATAGGAAACATGACAAAACCCTTTAAAAGCCGAGATTAAAGAAGAACTGAAAGGGAAACTAAGACTGAATCTGGAATGCAGCCTGAACCACACCTCAACAGGGTGCTAGGGAATCAACAGGTAATAGTTGTATATGCCGAAGGCCCTTTTAAGAGTTGGACTTGGGACCAAAATAGAAGTTTCAAGGCTAAACCAAATATACCAACTTCTTTCAACTCCGAACAATTTGGATCCCTTCTTGTTTGGACAAAATTTATGTGAAAGACAGACAGGGATAATAAGTAGACATCAAGACAGCCTAGCTACATTTTAACATTCTACACTACACCTGTTTACATTCGCGAACTAAAAGCATTTAGCTTTAAAACAGCTGGCATATCCAAAAAAAGATAGCCATGATTTTAAACATAGTAATATTCTTAAACAGTGGAAGGTTCAATTTTCAATAACAAAAGTTCATATGTTATTAAGAACTGATTTTAAAAATTTCTCTTTTAATACCCCCATTACCTTCATTGCCATCAGGTAGCAAGCAATCAGATTCAAACAATAACCATCTTTAACATAGTTCAACGAATGCTAACAGCTTAATGAGAAGATAGGAACAAGAATAAGAAACTCACTTAAGATCCTTAGCCTAGAATCAGTAAAGCATCGACCCTTGAACCAAACACTCTATTCCCCTAGAGAAATCTGCACCCATACCAGGAACATACCAGGCCTCAAATACCAACCCCCAAACATCTAGACACAGAAACAGGATTTGCAGAGACAAACTGAACTAATCCTAACCCACTGCATACACCAGAAACATACCAGAAACACAAACTTGATCCCCTATCTAACCCTCACAAACTCCCCAACTGCATCCAACAAGAACAGGGATCAAGGACCAGACCTCACTACCCTGCACACCTTATTACTCCCTCACTGGCAGACCCTGAACCAGATCCTGGGCCTCACTACCTGAAGGAGCAGCAGCCCTTTTCTGACAACCAAAACATATCCTATCACCTACTCCTATGCTCCCTGCTTCCTTAAACAAGAACAGAACCAGACCTAAGCTTCACTCCTTTAAAACACCCTGCATCCCTGAAACAACATCACACACCCCTGCTACACCCTCTTGGCTACTGCATATATATCAAAACCTCTCCAAAACTACCTGCTAATACCAGCACTCCCCTCGCATACCCTGAATACACACTCACATAACCTACAACAGCCACAAACTCCTCTACACTCCTTCAGCTCACCATAAACATCTGCAGCCCCTGAAGCAGCCATCAGGACACCCTGACTCCCTGCTAAAACCAGCCATTACACTTCACTGCAGCTCCCCATAGCACATGCACATTTACCCTGCTGAGAACTCTCCAAACAAACAACCAGGAACACCAGAACACCCACATCATACCAGAACTTCCTCCTACACTGCTACCCCTACTCACTTAATCAAAACTCACTCCTTTCCACTACCAGATCAGCCCCCTGGACCAAAGAGGCACATCAGCCACTGCAGCAAAACCCCTATGACTCCAGGAAACTCCCTCACAGCTGAAACAACCCCTTCTTTTTATCATTCAAGACAAACAGAAGCCAATCAGAGGACACAACAAACCTTTGAATAAAAGCCAAGGACCAAGGGAAGTCTATTAAGCTAATGATGCTAAACTGTAAACAAACTATGAGATCAAACTTAATCTTTGCAACTTCATTGATTCATTTTCAAATCTCAAATGAGTAGAATAGACCCTTGAATTTCCTTCATTCAAAATGATAGCCTATCATGTTTTGTTGACAGATTTCCTTTCATTCTAAGCAAAACATATCTTTAATCCCTAAACACCTAAGCAAGTTCAAACGGCTAATAAGCATACTAAGCTGATGAACGCACAAGAAAAGAATCGAACTGAATCATATACTTTCATAGAAGATTGACAAAAAATGTAGAGTTCATAGGAGATAAAGCTACATTTTACCTTTTTTAAGGCAGTGAACGAGGCGAGGGTCCGAAGCGTACGACTCGAACGATGAAGGGATGACACAAAGTCGAAAGCGATGCTCGACTCGAAACCAGAAACTAAAACACTATGAGTATATATTTTTTAAACTGAGAGAAAAATCTGAAAAAATATCGATACTGCCGTTTTTTGTGTGTTAAAATCCTAGACCCCGTAAAATTATGAGAATCATCGATTATATACCTGCCATTTAGGGTTTTGACTCCTGCTTTAAGTCCATGCCCAAATTCGTCTTTTCCTTGTAGAACAAGGGTGAATTTAGTCAAATCCCTTAAGGATTGTACTGAATTCATCCTTGTCATCAAGGATTTGCCCGTTTGAGATCATCCACGGCTCAGATTGAAACTCCATTTGAAATGAACGAATAGGATTAGTCGAGTTCGTACTGGAGAGAGGGGAAAAGAGAGTGGTGGGAATCATGGTACGGATTTCTTGGACTATTTTGATGAGAATCCGAGGGGAAAATGCAATGGGTCGCGGGTCGAAACGGAAACGGGTTGGATTTTCTGGAAATGGGTAAGGGAAATGGAACAGATTAGGGATTTCTACATTAAGAGTTTTGTTTTAAAAGGGGTTTGCAAGGGTGGGTCGGATTTGAGGTTTTGTTTTGCAATTTTAGCCTTCTTTTATGATAAATTAAAGAAAACGGAGGGTTGCGCGGGGTAGGGTAGAATTTAGGCTACGTCTTACACATTTATCCCTATTCCGTTTTACAATCAATTATTAATTCATTTAAAATTTAAAAATTGACTTTGATTAAATTAAATTTTCATTAATTAGGATTTTGGGACAAAATTGGGTGTCAACAAACATCAACCCGGAATCTAGGACTAAGAGACTCATCAGTCGATGTCTCTTTCTTCTTTGTTGGTGAACCACTTGGCTTTGTAGCTTGTGGTTTCGGGTTCACCTTGTTGACATTTGCCAACTCTTTTCTTGCACTAGTCCCACCATTGCTTGTGATTGTCGGACTTCTCCTCAATGGTGTCTCACTATTTCTCATGTTCGTAGGACTTCTTGATTGCTCAATTTCAACCATCGTTTTTAAGTTCTCGCTCCCTTCTCCTTTCTATGATCAAAGCTTGCATTTCAATGGACATCTTGCCCCACTTTCCGTAAGGTGCAAACTCATAAAACCCTTGACCTGTGGCCGCTAGATATATATCCTGCTTAGCATTATATTGAACCTCCTTGTTTTGCAACCATGGTACACCTAGCCAAACACCCATATTTGGTGGGGGATACACATCACACCAAACATACTCATTGTAACCCTTATGAGATATGAGTACCCGTGCCTCTTTGGAAACCCAAACTCCTTTGTACTCATAGGGGTACTTAAATCATGGCATGATATCTTTAGAATTTTAACTAATGAAGGGTTAATGCAATTGGCATAGATTTCACCAATTTGGAGCAAGTTTCCTCCAAAATCATTTACCCCAACAACAAACCTACTTCTACCTAAGTTTCGTATAGGCACATCCAAAGAAGAGCTTGAATGTCCAAGACTAGCATCACCACCAACTCGAGTTTTTCTTATCCCTCCACTAGTAGCAACACCTCTAGAATAACCTTTACTTCCCATCACTCTTCCAACACTAGAAGTGTAGTTGAAAGTCGGGGAAGGAGTACCACTATGGAATCCATAAGTGCCTCTCGCCTTGGTTCCATAGCCCATAGCACCACTCCTGCAACTACTACTAGAGCAATATATTCCATTAGTAGTAAGAGCAACACCATTTCTCATTCCACCCTTCACATGGGATTAGGAGCATTAAGTCGTTTTGTACAACTAGAAGATGCAAGCCTCCCATTTCTCATGGAACAACCACCACCTCCTCCCATACTAATGGAAGGACCTCTACTACTCCCTTGCACACCATTAGCAACACCAAGAGAAGATGAAAATGAACAATTCATATAATTAACCTCATCATCAATTCCCTATACGTCACTATCAACATTCTCAAATTCATCACAAGAAGAGTAAGTAGGTTCATCATACCTTGAAGCGTCACTATCTTCAAATTCTTGACTAGGAGCATATTCTTCACATTCATCTTCGCAAGCCTCGTAGTCTTCTTCATCTTCATAATCAACATACTGACCCGCTTCATCATCATATGAGCCTTGGTTCCCCGAATCGTCATAGCAATACCCATTTATCATCATCATAGGAACCATAGTCTCATCATTTCTACACGAGTCATACCCTCCACAATCATCATCCGAAGCCATAGTTGTAACCAAAGAGTAAAGGACCTCATAATTTCACTCCCTCACGTGTATCACTCAAAAGATGTCACTCAATTTTCTTTTCACTCGTGTATACACTCAAGGTCATCGGCTATTGTGACCACAGTCTATTGTTCTCACCACTCAACCCTTTTTCCACTCAAGACCTTCTTGTCTCTTAGTAATCACAATGGCAAGATTAATCAACTATTGCACCCAAGTAATGGTTCGAAATGGAGTTTATGTGACACGATGTACGGAAGCTATTTAAATACGCACTTGAAGCAATTAAGTTCTACGACTTTAAGTAAGTCTCCAAGACACACAACACCCTAAAATCTCAAAGATTAGTATCAATAAAGTAGGACAAATACCTTAGAAACACTAACCAAGAAGTTCGGAAGCGAAACAAACACAAAAAATCATGAAACGAAGCAAAATGAACCAACCAGTGAACTGGGCGGTCCGCCAGGGTGGGTGGGCGGCTTGCTCCAGCTTTTCTGAAAATGGCTTTTTGATGGTTTTTGACCCAAATTTTCAACATTTTTACCCCGTTTCTTCAAAATTAATGGTACCCAAAGTTGTATAATGTTATTCTCTTCAAACCCCAATGATTTTCATCCATAAACATCCAACAATCAAAGCACAATCATCATTCAAAGATTCAAAGTGGGTATTCAAAAGGGTTTCAAATTAGTGTTTGCTTCTTCAATTTTGGTGTTATACAACTCTAAATCTCACGAAATTTGTTTCAAATTGTTTGGGTATCAATCTAGAACAAACCCCGATATCAAGCTCACAACCAAACAATCAATCAAACTCAAGAATCAAATCACAAGCTCAAGAACAAAGGTTTTTCAGGGTTTAAGAAAATTGGGGATTTCATTTTTTCAAAATCCGTAACGCCAGTCCAAACCACGAGATTTAGGTATCAAAACGACAGGTTTTCAACAAGGATCAATCTCCAATAACAACTATATCAAGAATCAATCACACCAAAAAGTTATGCCAAATTTTTGGATTTTCAACTTGTTTTAAAAAAAAAAAATTTTGTTTTTTTTCTTCTTTCTAATAACTTCAAACACAAGAAATTAAAGACAAAAGATACTAGGCACGATGAACAAGGATCGAGGGTTTGTAATAATAAATCCCGAGCCTTGCTCTGATACCAAACTGATGCAGGGTAAACGGGCGGAAGCAACAACAAGTAGCGGAAGCAAAAGATAAACACGAACTCAAAGAAATAAGGGATGGGGAAGAACAGAAATAGAAGAAAGAACGAATCAAACTAACCAAAGTAGATTGATTCAAAGGGAGAAAGAGACTTGAACCACTCACGCGGTCACACTAGGGCGGTCCGCTATGGATTCCAAGCAAGAGATACATGAAGCCAAGCTTCAACAAGAAGGACCTAGTCTCTTCTAAATTCTATTCTTCAATCTCAAAATCTAGCTAAGGTTCTAATGAGCTAAGTGTAGTATTTATAGAGGTTCTACACTTCTAAATAAAGTCTAAAATATCCCCACAAGTTGGGTGTAATAACAAAGACCAAGTAGGGTCAAACTAGTAAATAATACTAGGCTAATACTCCCTCCGTCCCAATTTATGTGGCACCATTTCCTTTTTTGTTTGTCCCAAAATAAGTGGCACCTTTCCTTATTTGACAACTATTTAATGTATCATCTCTATTTTACCCTTGTTGGGCCCTACATACTTTTAAACCCACCAACAACTTTTTTATTACTCAAATCTTTTCTCTCTTACTTTTTCAAGGGTAAAATTGATACTTAACAAGGTCAACCTTTATTTTCTTAAACTCTGTGCCCGATCAAATGGTGCCACATAAATTGGGACGGAGGGAGTAATAGAAGTCTCGTCTTGGTTTGACTTCCAAGTAAGCGGAGCGCCTGGAAAAGTGGTTAGTGGAGTCGGCTGGGCGGAGCGCCCACCTTGGAGGTGGAGTGCCTGACTTCCTCTTGTTCTGGGCGGAGCGGCTGGGCCTTGGTGCTCTCAACACTTCTTCAAATTCCTCCGAAAGCTCTTGGATTCCCATCCTTTGCATCCTCTAATCCCGGCTCTTGATGGTAAGTGCCTTAGGCTCGATTTGCCCTGCATCAGGTACTTATAGTAGAGATTTATCCAATTTTAATTATGGTAAAATACGAAGACTAATAAAGGCTATGGACCTGTAAACTCAAGGCGGTGGTATATATGAAACTCTAACTAAGAGGCTGTAAGCCCTAAGGCGGCGGGATATATGTCTTGCGTCCTACGCCCGTACCGCCAAAACGGTCGTAACTCGAGGAGAAGGTGTATATCCTCTGTGCCCGGTGACTTGTAAGATAAGTCTAGTCTCGACAGCTGGACTCGTATCCCCGTAATAGTAGGTGACGTTTTTTTTCCCACACAGTCGGTCCCCCCACTTACTAAGTGCTGACGTAAGCAGTCAGGAAGTGAAAACGTTATGCAAGACGGATGTGAAAAGATATCTCACTGACTCCTTGAAACTCGCAGTCTCTTTGATAAAAAATGATGTTGATTTCTTTGATAGCTTCGTGTATCTTCATCTGATTGGTTGATTTTGATTCCATGTACCTTTCCAAGAATTCTTTTTTCTGCGCCGAATCACCTCATATGTCAAGCCATTATTATACTTGACCATTTCATGATCCGTCCTTATCTTTTCCAGTCTATAAATATGGGCTTCGTGCTAGTGGTGGAATCACAAATCTTCTTCAAGAAAATGCTTCATCTCTTAAAAGTTTCCTTATGAAAGTATAACTTCTCTATGTTAAAAAAATATTTTCCTTTAATCCTGGTCTGATATTCCTAGAAATACTATTTTATTCAAAATGAATGATGCATGGGAAAACTGTAGACAAAAAATTATCTGCAGTTTTCTTCCTCTTTTTCTCCATCTATAAGTGGATGAATGAAGTCCCTCGAGTCATAAAATTTAATCGAAATTCTAATGATGTTCTTTGAAATGTATTCATTGTGGCATGTGCACTGATTATGGTGTGCTCTTCTTCTAGCACAGCGGTTGCTGTGATATTCCTTTTGTCATGCGGGGTCAGAAGGCTTAACCCCCTCTACTGTCGTGAGGCTTCTCTTCCAGGACGTCGTGGACGTCAGATAGCTCCCTTAACAGTGTAGGGTTGGCGCTCACATGTGTGGCTCCATTTCATGGCAGGCAAGAGGATATAACTTCGTGCCATCAGCAGATCAACGAGTCACCAAACTCTAACTCTGCCCGTTGTTCAAGGTTGCCTTTTGGTTCGGCTGAATTGACATTGCAACGCCTCTTCGGCCGCTGGTCGTAGAATACTCGAGGGAAGAGGCTCCCTTGTGGTAAGTTCCCAGCTCAAACCTCTCTGTCTTCGATAAGCTCCCAGTTGCGCTTGAAGATCTGTGGGGCAGTGCACTCCCATTTTACCGGCGGGGGTCGAAGCAGGTCTTCTAGTTCCCCTTCAAGTTCAGTGGTCGAGGTAGAGAAAAGTTATGTCCGTGCTCAGACGCTTCTGAGGTCCCTTGCTTTGATCAGGGTATTCGGGCCTTGGTCTTGTATCGAAGAATGCTCGGGCTGACATATCCCTTGATGCCGGAAAAAATTCTAACTACTTAGTGGCTTGTAGCTATAATCCTGATGAAGGATCTTCAGCCGTGCATATTTTGAGACGTTTGTAGTTTTGCCTTTTTAGTTTTTTTAGAATACCTGTACTGAACAGTGATGTATTAAAAAGGACTTAATTGTATATTATGAGCCTACAGGCTGTTTGTTGTTAATGAAACAGCCTTTTATTAATATTTTTATGCGTATTTGTGTAGTTTAAGTAGCATGTTTTGTGTGTCTTTCTAGGCTAGTATCTTTAAAAGACGGGCGTGCGAGCTCCGCATTCCATGCTACTTCTGAGATTGAGACATATAGTAGTGCCATCTACACTCCATCAAGTCCTCAAGTACCCTACCCCTAAGGAATGAGAGATATTAGGGGGGAGCAGAAGTTATCCAGAAATTGATATATTGCTGCAGTGACGTGCGCGGTAAAGAAAGAGGTAAAGAACCAGCGGAAGGTCTTGGCTAAGATACTCGGCACATGCCTAGTCACCAGCATACCAGTCGAATCCGAATGGCCTGAAGGAACTGGACCATGAGAGTCAACCATCGCGCCCCGAGACTCAGATGACGAGGAGAAGGCCACCAAGGC
Source organism: Petunia axillaris subsp. axillaris (assembly GCA_029990575.1). Lineage (NCBI taxonomy): Eukaryota > Viridiplantae > Streptophyta > Magnoliopsida > Solanales > Solanaceae > Petunia > Petunia axillaris. The sequence continues at coordinate 165,791,239 of JARKNS010000008.1, forward strand.
CACTATCGACAATATGGACTCAGTAATCTTCGACGAAAATTTCCTATGTAAGAGATTCTACGTGGGTCCAAAACTCTCGGCCAAAGCCAAGCAAGAGTTTTCCAGTTTCCTGCATACCTCGTCAGGTCCATTCGCTTGGACATATACAGACATGACTGGAATTTCGACAAGTTTCATCACGGCTAATTTGAACATTGATCCCAATTTAAAACCAATCAAGCAAAAGAAATGGCCGATCAACCGTGAAAGAAGGTTGGTCGTCCACGAGGAGGTAGATAAACTACTAAACGATGGGTCCATTCGCGACGTCCAGTAAATGTCGTGGTGGTCTCAAAGAAGAATGGAAAATGGAGAATGTGCATCAACTTTACATATCTGAATAAAGTATGCCCTAAGGACTCTTTCCCGCTGGTCAACATCGATCAACTGATGTTCGGCATTTTATGCCTACTTTTCCTTAATATTTCCGCATATTTGAGCTTGTTTTGCACTCGTTTGGTAGCTTGTGAATGTGGTTTTACGCTGATGTTGTGTTGTTCGTGTGTAGGTTGTTACGCGATGCATTTGGAGCGTTTCGGAGTTTGATTGAGCATGAATTGGTTGAAGGATGGTTGAAGATTGGATTGAGCACACAAAGGCACGACACAAGCCGAGTTTTGGAGCGAAGAAGAGCAATTTTTGGCTTGGCGCCATAGGCCACGCGCCGCGCTGCCTAGCGCGCGCAGTGGCTGGCGCGGTTTGGCATGCGACGCATGGCCAAGGCGTGCAGCTGGTGGCGTCCTCTGGTTGTTGTCACGCTTTCTGAGGCGCGGGGCGCCCGTTATAGCGCCCCTTGTGCGCGTTTTTACGTCCTATTCCTTCTAGCATCGGGTCTAACTTATTACTAAGGGTTTGGAAACATTATAAATAGTTTATAACTTAGTTTTTGAAAGGGGTGCTTGACTTTGGAGCAATATTGAGAGCTATACACTTCATTGAACAAGGGTTATTCCCAATCTTTCATCTATTACATCAAGTATTTCATTATTACACCAAATCTTTGCCTTGTGATTATGAATATGTGTGGCTAATTTCCTAACGTTCTGGGGTTAGAGTTTACATGAAAGTTGATTGTTGAAGATTGATTCCCATTGATTGAATCCCATAACGGGTTATTTATTCTTTCTTGATTTAACTTGTATAATTGTTAGAGCTCGATAATTATACATCATCTATGGTTTTGGGTTGAACTCGAAAGAGAGAATCTAATTACGTAATAAGAAAGAATAGAACTAGTTTGTGAACCCGGGCATCGGGGAATCAATTCGCGGGTAGGATAGACATATACTTGCTTGCCTAGTTTAACTCATTACAGAGATCGTTAATGCGTGCATGTGATTTAACCCATAGACATATAGGGATTGAAGTAGCTTGCATAGATTGTGAAGAACTGAAAGGTTTTCATAATTACAATTACTCTGTCGGTTAGTAATCCGGGATTTAAGAAGTGGAATCAATTGAATACATCAACTGGATTGTTCGTAACTCTGACCCTGGATCGCTCTCTTGATATTGTTAACAACCAAAGTTTTGCCCCATTGCTCGATTACATCTTTAGCATTTTACTTACTGCGTTTTAGTATAAAAAAACTCTTACAAACATTGGAAAAAGTCCCCTGGATAGTTTGTTCAGGAATTGTTTATTAAGCACTAGTCTGTATAGTCCTCGTGGGAACGATACTCGACTTAGTCACTTTATTACTTGGCGACCGCGTATACTTGCGTGTGCATTTGGGAGCAACAAGTTTTTGGCGCCGTTGCCGGGGACTAATTACGGACTAATTACTTTTGAACAATTACTTAATTGCTATTCAGGTTTAATTTTTTTTGTTGAGTTTCTTGTGCTGTTTCAGGCAATAGGTTTTGAATGCAAAGGAACAAAAAGGACGAATCACTCGCACCTTTTGATCCCGAGCCTGAAAGAACCTTGAGAAGGACAAAGAAGGAAGCGAGAGATCGAGAAGCATTAGCAATCGTACTTGCCTCTCTTCCTGTTAAAATGGCTGACGAACAAGCAGTAGCAGTGCGAGATGTGGCTCTTCCTAGTCTGAAGGGAGTAGAGTCAAGTATTGTGAAGCCGGCTATTACTGGAAATTTTGAGATCAAGCCCGGCATGATTCAGTTGCTGCATGTGACGGGGCAATATGGTGGATTCCAGCATGAAGACCCGCAGCAACACTTGCAAAACTTTCTGGAGATCAGTGATACTTATACACCGGCAGGTGTGCCTACTGATTATGTGCGAATGACTTTGTTCCCATTTTCATTGATTGGGACAGCAAGGAAGTGGTTAAAGGCTGAAAAGCCTGGGTCTATCACTACCTGGGAGGACTTGGCTAAGAAATTCTTGGCTAAGTTTTATCCGTATGCCAAGACGGCCAGGTTGAGGAGCGCAATTTTGTCCTTCAGGTAGTTTGAAGGCGAATCATTATATGCAGCCTGGGAGAGATTTAAAGCGTTATTGAGAGATTGTCCTCACCACAATCAATCTAATGAGGTTATTGCACACACTTTTGTTGAGGGGTTGAACCAACATACTAAGATTGTGGTTGATGCTGCTGCTGGAGGCCAAGTGTTGGCCTTAAATTTTGAACAGATTTATGACTTGCTTGATAAGTTTTCACAGAGCAATCCTGATTGGCAGGGTGATGGCAGAGCTAATATACATAGTGAGGGGGCTAGCAGAGCTATTACGCAGAAAGCTGCTGGGGTACTTCAACTAGATGGAATTACAGAGCTGCGAACGAAGATGGATGCTATTTCCAATCAAATCAGCAAGCTGGCTCTCCAAGCAAAGCCACAACCAGCTCCAGTGCAGCAAGTTCAGACCTTTTGTGAAGTATGTGGTGAGGATCATAGCACTGAGGTTTGTCCCTCTAACCCAGAGTCAGTATATTATGTGGGTAATCAGAACAGATCACAGGGCCAAAACCGAAATCAGTATGGTAATAATTATAACACGGGTTGGCGTAATCACCCAAATTTTTCCTGGAGGGATACCCGTGAGCAGTTTCAGGGTAATGAGAGAGCTCAATTTACTCAAAACAATGCACCACAGCAGGGATCGCAGTCACAGGCTCAGCCACAGCAGTCTAATACTATGGAGGATATGCTCAAGAAAATTCTTGCAAGGCAGCAAAAACTCATTGATGAGTCAGCATCTCAGGCACAAACAATTAAAGATTTGAGCAATGCGCAGAAAGATCTTGAAAGACAATTGGGGCAGCTTGCTGGAGCACAAAATAATAGACCTCGGGGTGCTTTACCGAGTGATACAGAGAAGAATCCTAGAGAATTTGTGCAAGCAGTGACTTTGAGGAATGGAAGAGCACTGGAAGAAGTTCCCCCAAAGCCAAAGAAGCCTGTTGGTGAGTTAGAGCCAAATGTTGATAGGGAAGTGGAAAAAGAAGCAGAAAAAGTAACTGAAAAGCAGCCCGAGTCTGCTATTGTGAGACCACCACCACCTTTCCCGCAGAGACTTCAGAAGCATAAAGTTGATGCAGCATGCAAGAAATTTTTGGAGATATTGAGTCAAATTCAGGTAAATATTCCTTTGGTGGAGCTTTTAAGGGATGTTCCCAAATATGCTAAATACATCAAGGATATTGTTGCTAACAAGAGAAGATTGACTGAGTTTGAGACAGTTGCACTTACTGAGGAGTGCAGTTCTAGAGTTAGAAGTAAACTTCCGCAGAAATTGAAGGACCCGGGCAGTTTTACCATCCCTTTGAAAATTGGGGAACATGAGGTTGGTCGTGCTTTATGTGATTTGGGTGCTAGTGTGAATTTGATGCCTTCTTCAGTTTTTAGGAAGCTAGGCCTGGGTGAGCCACGACCCACTACTGTGACCCTGCAGCTTGCTGATAGATCTTTGACATGCCCCGAGGGATTATTGAGGATGTGCTTGTACAAGTGGGTCAGTTCATATTACCCGTTGATTTTATTATTCTTGATTATGAAGCTGATCCTGAGGTTCCTCTCATCTTGGGAAGAGGATTTTTGGCTACTGCTGATGCTGTTATTCGAGTCAGGGCTGGTAAGATGATTATGAAGGGAAATGGGGAAGAAGCTGTGTTTAATGTGTTCAGAGCTACCCAGCTTCCTTCTCACTATGAAGAGTTGTCCATGGTAAAAGTGATAGATGATGAATTGACTGCTGGTGAGAGGTCATTCTTGGCTTCTAATGTTGATTATTTAGAAAGAGCACTCTTATGTGATGATGATGATATCCTGAAGGATGAAGATACTGAAGAATATTTGGAGGTTCTTAATATGCAGAGTAGATTCATCCCAGGGTGGAAGAAATTTGAGGAGCTCGATAGACCGTTGACCTTAGCTCCTGCTAAACCGTCTATTGAGAGAGCTCCTAATCTTGAGCTCAAACCTTTACCCGCACATTTACGATATGCTTATTTGGGTGAAGGTAATACTTTGCCCGTGATCCTTTCTTCTTTGTTGTCTGATGTGCAGGTTGAGAAGGTGTTGCGGGTATTGCGAGAGCGCAAGAGAGCTATTGGCTGGACTATTGCTGATATTAGAGGGATTAGTCCTTCTTTCTGCATGCATAAAATTCTCTTGGAGGAAGATCATAAGCCGTCCATAGAGCAGCAGAGGAGGCTAAATCCAATCATGAAGGAGGTGGTGAAGAAAGAAGTTATCAAGTGGCTGGATGCTGGTATTATTTTTCCTATCTCTGACAGCAAGTGGGTGAGTCCAGTGCAATGTGTTCCTAAGAAGGGGGGCATGACAGTGGTGAAGAATGAGAACAATGATTTGATTCCTACAAGAACTGTTACAGGGTGGCGAATTTGCATTGATTATAGGAAGCTCAACAAGGCCACCAGGAAAGATCACTTCCCACTCCCTTTTATCGATCAGATGTTGGATCGACTTGCAGGCCATGAGTATTACTGTTTCTTGGATGGGTACTCGGGTTACAATCAAATTGTGATAGCCCCTGAAGACCAAGAGAAGACCACTTTTACTTGTCCATATGGCACCTATGCATTTAGGAGGATACCATTTGGGTTGTGTAATGCCCCTGGGACTTTTCAGCGATGCATGATGGCTATTTTCACTGATATGGTGGAAAAATTTGTGGAGGTATTTATGGATGATTTCTCAGTGGTTGGTGACCCTTTTGATGAATGTTTGAAAAATCTTGATGCTGTGCTGAGCCGTTGTGAAGAAACAAATCTGGTGCTGAATTGGGAAAAATGTCACTTTATAGTTCAAGAAGGCATAGTACTTGGGCACAAGGTGTCAAAGCAAGGAATTGAGGTTGATAAAGCAAAGATCGAGGCTATTGAGAAATTACCACCACCTATCTCTGTTAAAGGGGTGCGTAGTTTCTTGGGACATGCAGGGTTCTATAGACGTTTCATAAAGGACTTCTCTAAAATTTCCACTCCCTTGTGTAAATTGTTGGAGAAGGATGTGAAATATGTGTTTGATGATGCTTGTCTCAAGGCGTTTGAAGAGTTGAAGAAAAGGTTGTTGACCACACCAATCATCATTGCTCCTGACTGGTCTTTGCCATTTGAGTTGATGTGTGATGCGAGTGATAATGCTATTGGGGCTGTTCTAGGCCAAAGAATTGGAAGAATCATTCACTCCATCTATTATTCAAGCAACACGCTTGATGCAGCCCAGTCTAATTATACTACCACTGAGAAGGAGTTGCTAGTCGTGGTTTATGCTTTTGATAAATTCAGATCTTATTTGGTTGGCACTCGAGTTGTTGTCTACACTGATCATGCCGCAATCCGGTATTTGTTTGAAAAAAAGGACTCCAAGCCTAGACTCATTAGATGGGTTCTCTTACTGCAAGAGTTTGATGTTGAAATTCGAGATCGCAAGGGGACTGAGAATCAAGTTGCTGATCATTTATCCAGGCTGGAGAATAGAGATCATGTAGATGAAGGGTCCGAGATTAAAGAAGTGTTTCCTGATGAGCAACTGTTTGCTCTTGATACAGCTGAGGTGCCATGGTATGCTGACATGGTGAATTTACTTGTGAGTAATGTGTACCCCCCTAGGGCAACTGCTGAGCAGAAGCGTAAACTCCTTCATGAGAGCAGATTTTATGTGTGGGATGAGCCCTATTTGTACAAGATAGGAGTTGATCAACTAGCTAGGAGATGTATTCCAAGGGAAGAAGTAGAGCCGGTTCTACAGAGATGTCATTCCTCTCCTTATGGTGGCCACCTTGGTGGAGATCGAACAGCTGCAAAGGTACTTCAATCTGGTTTCTTTTGGCCTACTTTATTTAAAGATGCTCATGCACTAGTGAAGCAATGTGATCGTTGCCAAAGAACTGGTACCATTACTAGGCGTCACGAGATGCCTTTGAACAATATCTTGGAGATTGAGCTGTTTGATTGTTGGGGTATTGATTTCATGGGTCCATTCCCACCTTCTATGGGAAATAAATACATCCTTGTAGCAGTTGATTATGTGTCGAAATGGGTGGAGGCTATTGCACTTCCAACGAATGACGCGAGTGTGGTGGTGAAGTTCGTGAAGAAGAATATTTTCACTCGTTTTGGGACACCGCGAGCTATCATTAGTGATGAAGGTACGCATTTTTGTAACCGGTTGTTCAATAAGTTATTGGCTAAGTATGGGGTTCGCCACAAGGTGGCTACTGCTTATCATCCCCAAACTAGTGGCCAAGTGGAAGTATCTAACAGAGAGATCAAGCAAATCCTTGAGAAGACTGTGAATGCCTCGAGGAAGGATTGGGCTATGAAGTTAGATGATGCTCTCTAGGCCTATCGAACTGCATTCAAAACGCCTATTGGAACCTCTCCATATAGGCTTGTTTATGGTAAGGCCTGTCACTTGCCGGTTGAATTAGAGCATAAGGCGTATTGGGCTATTCAAAAGCTCAACTTTGATATGGCTTTAGCGGGTGAGAGGAGGATGCTCCAACTGCATGAACTTGAAGAGTTCCGTTTCCATGCATATGAAAATGCGAAATTATATAAGGAACGGACAAAGAAGTGGCATGATAAGCACATTGAGCATCGCTCTTTTGAGCCCAAGCAGCGTGTATTGTTGTTCAACTCGAAGTTGAAGTTGTTCCCGGGCAAGTTGAAGTCGAGATGGTCGGGGCCTTTTGAAGTTGTTCGTGTTACCGCATAGGGTGCGGTTGCATTGAGAGCCCCGGGTTCTGAGAGCACGTTTCTGGTTAATGGTCAACGGGTGAAACATTATTGGGGAGGTGCGGTGAATCATCCCACTTCAATTACATTGAGAGACCCTTGATTTATACCCGTCGTGCCACGGCGTTAAATAAGACGCTTCTCGGGAGGCAACCCGAGCTTGTACTTGTAATAGTTTAGTTTTCTTTTGTTTTATAGTGTCACGTAGTTGTTGTTTTTGTGTGTCGTTTTTGCAGGAATCGGGTGCGCTACACAAGATGAAATGAATGCATTGAGGGGTATGGGACGTCTCGAGACATGTCCCACGCTTGGGTTTGTACTTAGAATCGAAAATCGGCGCGAAAAAACGTGCTCGGGCGCGTTCGGGAGTGCCCCGCGCCTCCCAACGCGCAAGAAAAAAGCTGTAGCACAAAAGCTTGGCGCGGTAGGGAGCGCCCCGCGCCTCCCACCGCGCTGAGCTTGGCAGTGGGTTCAAAAAGTCGAGCGCTGTTGGCCTGCGGCGCAAGGCCTATCGCGCAAGGCAAGAAAAGTTTTTAAAAAACGGGTCAACGGGTTTTGACCTGAAATTCCTTAACCCCCAACCCTTTAACCCCGATTTCTTACACTAGTTCTTCATTATTTTCACTCCAAATTCTCCCTAATCACATCCTAATTCATCTCTAACAATTGAACTCATCCCAAATCTTGTGCAATCAACTCTAACACATTCAAGTAAGTACATTACTGCTCTTCCTTCTCAATAACATGTAAGTTGTATTCATTATTGCTCATGGGTGATCCTCTTAGCTAGTTATAAGCTTTTGCATAAAAATTCAATCTTGATGTGCTTAATTGTCTATGATGCGTAGTATAGAACTTGTGACTTGTAAAAAGAGATCTCCCAACAATTTGGGAGGGTTGGCACATTACAAAATCCATTGAAATTGCTAGTTCAAAGTTGTGCACACTAGGTGTTTGTGAAAAAGCCTCAAAGATGAAATATCAATGACATTGTGAATTCTTGAGTAGCAATGCATTCCTTAGGCTTACTATGAACATTAGGTGTTGCATACTCACTAGAATTGATCATGAGGCACCCACACTAGCTTGATCTTAAAAATTCAAAACGTGGCATATTTTGCCCAAGGCTAGTTTTGTTCAAGTGTGGGGTTGCTCGTTCCATTGAACGAGTGATTGACACATAGAGTGTGTGATAAGTGTGGGGTGGTACCCTTGAGCTTGAATTGTTTTTGGTGCTTAGCTATACATCTCACATTGATGTTTGTGTTTGTGTAGGTACCATGGTAGCCATATCTCAAAAGGCGAGTTCTTCATCCACCGCGGGCCCGAGGAGAGAACCTCAAGCCGGGCCTTCATCCACAAAGCAAAAGGGTAAGGCACCGGCCAAGCCCAAGGCAAAAGCAAAGGCAAAGGCCAAGATTCCAAAGGACGCGGTGCCGATACCACGTCCCGGAGGCAAGACTCGGTATGGCCTCCCTTTTGTGAAGAAGGGAGATTGCCAAACATGGTACAAAAATGTGCGGCTTGCGAGGTACATACCCGAGCAAGCCATTGATAAACGGCCGGTGCTACAAAAGTTTAGAAGTGTGGCCGAGAAGATCATTGCCCTAAAGTGGGACTCAGTGTTTGAGAGTCCGGGGCACGCCAACTTGGACATGGTCCAAGAATTGTATGCTAACTGGGAGCCCGATGAAGCGTGGAGAGATGATGATGTGGTGACGGTTCGGGGTGTGAAGGTGAAGTTGGATCCATCGGCATTGAATGCCTTCTTGGGGGTAGCTGACCCCGATTATGATGCGTTGAGAGAGTACATCAAGAAATCGGATTACACGGCCTTGCGGGAGACCCTATGTGGTGAGGGCTCCACGCATAAGTGGGGGCGAGGAGCGGCTGGGAGACCCAAGTTTATGCATTTCTCCCAGTTTCTCAAGCCGGCTCGTGTATGGATGAGGTTCATAAATGCACGGATATTACCTTGTTCTCACTATTCCGAGGTCACTAAGACTCGGGCGTGCATGGTGTACTTTTTCATGACTGGGAGGCCGGTGAACATAGGATACTACATGCTGCGAGTAATGAAAAAGGAAAGGAAAGAAAAATCATGTAGTAGGTTGTATTTTGGGAACCTCTTGACCCGTTACTTAGAGAAGGCGGGCGTCCCCATAGATGAGGTTGGGGATCGCATTGTCCATGATATAGGGAAGCCTTTTGACATTGCTTCGGTCAAGGGGGTGATCACCACGGCACCGGTGAAGCTGACGGCGGACGAGTGGCGGGAGACAAGTGCCAACTTGGCCGCGCGTCAGTACTTGATGATGGAGGCTATGGCCCGTCAGTCGGGCGTTGATTTGACTGCTATTGACCGCAAGGTCTCGCTGACGGAGACCTCGAAGGGTCTGCTGGGCGAGGTTCAAGCTAAAACGGTGGATCCGCAGGAGGATGAGAACACAGATTCAGATATTGTGGCCGATGACCCGGACAGTGAGTATGGGACTGATCATGAGGGCGGTGGCGATGATGAGGAGGAGACCTAGGTCCACTCCTGCGCACCATCCAGATTTCAGGGCAGTTTTCTTGTACTTTTACTTTTGCACTTACTTCTTTGTCGCACTGGGACATTGCTTAGTTTAAGTGTGGGGTGGGGTACTGCCCTTTATCTATTTTTGAGGTTAGGATGTATGTACCTTAGGACTTTTTCTTTTGTCACTTGACTTTGTTTTGATTTATTTCTTGCTTTAATATATGAAAAAAAACAAAAAAAAAAAAAATAGAAAACCAATGAAAAATTCCAAAAAGATTTTCCTTTTAGTTTTATTAGTGGTACATGTCATCCACCCCGTGGTTTTTCTTATGGCCTCGGTTCTTTTCCACGGGGAGGCCTTTGAACCGGGTAGTTTTTATTTTTAGGATTAGGATAGTTAGTTGTAGATGACCCTAGATGTAGGAAAAATGGTAGAATGCTAGGTGCCTTTGATTTGTTTGATACCGATGGATTGGGGCTTGATTGCATGTGCTATTTGTGGTGTCCTTGAGTTTCAATTTTGATGCATGCCTTGAAAAAAATTGGAACGACCCCCTTGAGATGCTTGAGTCCGCTTGCTTGACTTGATTGCTATCCTTTGTGCATGAGTGCTTAAATTTCTACAAGTTGCATTCTAGAAGCTTAGTTGAGAGTTGTTAATGGAACCTCTTTGTGTGAACCATGTGTAATGTGTGTGTGAGGCATGTTCTTATTTGCTCCATGTTGCATACTAATGTCTAGAACTTGCCCCGTGTGTGTGCAAAGCGAAATCCTAGGGTTGCTCTAGTCGGGAAATGATACAAGGCCTTTTTTTTGTTAGCCTACCCTTACATATATACCTTGAAAAAAATTGTTGTTGTGATTTCTTTGATCCTTTCTATTGGTACCCACACCCCGAGCCTACCCATTTGTTCTTAATTGACTCTTTTGGCCCTTTACTCCTTAAGCACTTTATTGATATTGTGTAGATGATTGGAGTTGTGGTTGGATGTTGGGGGGTTCTTGAGTGGAACTAATAAAGGGGAATACTTGTGAAAATTGTGAAGTAGTGAAAAACATTGGCAAGGTTGGAAGTAAATGAAATTGAAAAAAAAAAGAATGAAATGATAAGAAAAGAAAAAAAAAGCGAAGAAAAAAAAAAAAGAGAAAGATGTCCACTCCTTGCTAGTGTGTGCTTGAAAATAAAAATGCTACTTGTTGGAAAGGTGTATGTGTGATACTTGTGATTGGGTGGTTTGATGAGAATTGTGTTTGAAATTAAGTGTGATGTATTAAAGTGCTTAGGGAGGTAGTCACTATTACCATATGTATCCTACCCGCCCCTTAGCCTACATTACGACCTTTCTAAAGCCCTAGTTAATCCCGATTGGAGTGAGCCTACATTAGTGGAGTCCTACACTACGGGCAAGCCTATGGTACGTTGTGTGTGACATGTGAGCCTTTCATGAGAGTGAGTGAATTCATTTGTTATTGCCCCCGTTCTATTCATGATAATTGTTGTTGTGTGTGATCTTTTTTTGGGGGGGGGGGGGGGGGGGGCACTCTCTTTGATATTGGTGAGGGTACGTGGTTTGCATGAAGTAGGTGAAGTTGATGGCTTTTGATTGAGTAGATAGGTGTGATTTTATGGGAGCATGGTTGCATTAAGTTGAGTTTTGTGCGTTTGAGCTATTTTGGGGTGGTTGTTCTCATATTTTTGGTTTTGGTAAATTGTTGGCATGTTGTGGACCCATGGTAGTCGTGTGCGCATTGGTTCAATGGTCGGTATCAACCATAGTCATAGGCAGACCTGTTTTACCTAGGATGGGAAGTGAGATGTGACTTGCTCGAGGGCGAGCAAGGGTTCAAGTGTGGGGTGGTGATGTTCGGCATTTTATGCCTACTTTTCCTTAATATTTCCGCACATTTGAGCTTGTTTTGCACTCGTTTGGTAGCTTGTGAATGTGGTTTTACGCTGATGTTGTGTTGTTCGTGTGTAGGTTGTTACGCGATGCATTTGGAGCGTTTCGGAGTTTGATTGAGCATGAATTGGTTGAAGGATGGTTGAAGATTGGATTGAGCACACAAAGGCACGACACGAGCCGAGTTTTGGAGCGAAGAAGAGCAATTTTTGGCTTGGCGCCATAGGCCACGCGCCGCGCTGCCTAGCGCGCGCAGTGGCTGGCGCGGTTTGGCATGCGACGCATGGCCAAGGCGTGCAGCTGGTGGCGTCCTCTGGTTGTTGTCACGCTTTCCGAGGCGCGGGGCGCCCGTTATAGCGCCCCTTGTGCGCGTTTTTACGTCCTATTCCTTCTAGCATCGGGTCTAACTTATTACTAAGGGTTTGGAAACATTATAAATAGTTTATTACTTAGTTTTTGAAAGGGGTGCTTGACTTTGGAGCAATATTGAGAGCTACACACTTCATTGAACAAGGGTTATTCCCAATCTTTCATCTATTACATCAAGTATTTCATTATTACACCAAATCTTTGCCTTGTGATTATGAATATGTGTGGCTAATTTCCTAACGTTCTGGGTTAGAGTTTACATGAAAGTTGATTGTTGAAGATTGATTCCCATTGATTGAATCCCATAACGGGTTATTTATTCTTTCTTGATTTAACTTGTATAATTGTTAGAGCTCGATAATTATACATCATCTATGGTTTTGGGTTGAACTCGAAAGAGAGAATCTAATTACGTAATAAGAAAGAATAGAACTAGTTTGTGAACCCGGGCATCGGGGAATCAATTCGCGGGTAGGATAGACATATACTTGCTTGCCTAGTTTAACTCATTACAGAGATCGTTAATGCGTGCATGTGATTTAACCCATAGACATATAGGGATTGAAGTAGCTTGCATAGATTGTGAAGAACTGAAAGGTTTTCATAATTACAATTACTCTGTCGGTTAGTAATCCGGGATTTAAGAAGTGGAATCAATTGAATACATCAACTGGATTGTTCGTAACTCTGACCCTGGATCGCTCTCTTGATATTGTTAACAACCAAAGTTTTGCCCCATTGCTCGATTACATCTTTAGCATTTACTTACTGCGTTTTAGTATAAAAAACTCTTACAACCATTGGAAAAAGACCCCTGGATAGTTTGTTCAGGAATTGTTTATTAAGCACTAGTCTGTATAGTCCTCGTGGGAACGATACTCGACTTAGTCACTTTATTACTTGGCGACCGCGTATACTTGCGTGTGCGTTTGGGAGCAACATCAACTCATCGATTTAATGGTCGGTCATGAGGCTCTCAGTTTCTTGGATGCATACTCGGGATACAATCAGATCCTCATGAACCCTGATTATCATAAGAATACCTCTTTCATCACGAATAAGGGGACTTGTTTTTACCCAATAATTCCTTTTAGTTTGAAAAATGCCGGAGCAACTTATCAAAGACTGGTGAATCTGATGTTCAATGAGCAGGCTGGAAAGACTATGGAGGTCTATATAGACGACATGCTGGTATAATCAGAATTTTCTAAAGATCACGTTAGCCACTTGGGGATAACATTCGATATCCTGGACAAGTTTGGCATGAAGCTCAATCTAGAAAAATGCGCCTTTGGCGTGTCTTTAGGGATGTTTCTCATGTTCATCAGCTTTAACATAGGCAAACCTCGCCAAGATCAAAGCAATAGAAGCCATACTGAAGGTGCTGAAGAGTGAAGTCGAGGTGAAGAAGCTCAACGGTCGGATAGCCGCACTTAGCCGGTTTATCTCACGATCTTCATGAAGGTGTCACCAGTTTATCAACGTTCTAAAGAAGAATAAAAGCTTCAAGTGGACAAAGCAATGAAGTCTGGCGCTCCGAGAGTTGAAGCAGTATTTGGACAATCTCCCGTTGTTAACTAAGCCATGCGAGGGAGAACCTTTGTTAGTATATCTTGTAGTGTCTGAAGTTGTTGTCAGTATCGTTCTTGTACCAGAAGAGAAGAGAGTGCAATCTCCAATATACTATGCCAGTAAGTCACTCCTGGATGCTTAAACATATTATCAGCACCTTGAAAAACCAGCGCTTGCACGATTATTGTTCCTTCCCTAAGCGGACCATCTTGCACAAACCCGAATTCTCGAGAAGGCTAGCAAAATGGGTTGCAGAGTTAGGAGAGTACGATATCATCTATCAGCCACGTACGACCATCAAGGCACAAGTCTTCGCGGATTTTATTGCTGACTTCAGTACCGATATGATGCCAAATACCGAAATTGAATACAAGATGATCCAAGGCGTCACACTTTGAGAACTAGTGATCCATAGCGATGGAGCTTCGAATGTCAAAGGAGCCGGTCCCGATCTCGTGATCAAATTCCCTACCAACAATACATTTCGAAAGGTCGTCAGCTGCCCACCGATAACCGGAGCCTTCGTTGCCAAGATGCTAGCATGGAGAAGTACCTAGCCAAGGCGGAGAAGTGTTTCTCAGGTTCATCAGCTCTAACATAGGTAAACCTCACCAAGCTCAAAGCAATAGAAACCATACTTAAGGTGCTGAAGAGTGAAGTCGAGGTGAAGAAGCTCAACGATCGAATAGCCGCACTTAGCCGGTTTATCTCATGATCTTCATAGAGGTTTCACCAGTTCAGCAACGTTCTAAAGAAGAATAAAAGCTTCAAGTGGACAGAGCAATGAAGTCTGGCACTCTGAGAGTTAAAGCAGTATTTGGACAATCTCCCGTTGTTAACTAAGCCATGCGAGGGAGAACCTTTGTTAGTATATCTTGAAGTGTCCGAAGTTGTTGTCAGTATCGTTCTTGTACCAGAAGAGAAGGTAGTGCAATCTCCAATATACCATGCCAGTAAGTCACTCCTGGATGCTTAAACATATTTCAACACCTTGAAAAACCAGCGCTTGCACGATTATCGTAGTCTCTTCCTTCCCTAAGCGGACCATCTTGCACAAACCTGAATTCTCGAGAAGGCTAGCAAAATGGGTCGCAGAGTTAGGAGAGTACGATATCATCTATCAGCCACGTACGACCATCAAGGCACAAGTCTTCGCGGATTTTATTGCTGACTTCAGTACCGATATGATGCCAAATACCGAAATTGAATACAAGATGATCCAAGGCGTCACACTTTGAGAATGAGTGATCCATAGCGATGGAGCTTCGAATGTCAAAGGAGCCGGTCTCGATCTCGTGATCAAATCCCCTACCAACAATACATTTCGAAAGGTCGTCAGCTGCCCACCGATAACCGGAGCCTTCGTTGCCAAGATGCTAGTATGGAGAAGTACCTAGCCAAGGCGGAGAAGTGTTTCTCAGGTTCATCAACTCTAACATAGGGAAACCTCGCCAAGGTCAAAACAATAGAAGCCATACGGAAGGTGCTGAGGAGTGAAGTTGAGGTGAAGAAGCTCAACGGTCGGATAGCCGCACTTAGCCGGTTTATCTCACGATCTTCATAGAGGTGTCACCAGTTCATCAATGTTCTAAAGAAGAAAAGAAGCTTCAAGTGGACAGAGCAATGAAGTCTGGCGCTCCGAGAGTTGAAGCAGTATTTGGACAATATCCCGTTGTTAACTAAGCCATGCGAGGGAGAACCTTTGTTAGTATATCTTGCAGTGTCCGAAGTTGTTGTCAGTATCGTTCTTGTACCAGAAGAGAAGGGAGTGCAATCTACAATATACCATGCCAGTAAGTTACTCCTTGATGCTTAAACATATTATCAACACCTTGAAAAACCAGCGCTTGCACGATTATCGTAGTCTCTTCCTTCCCTAAGCGGATCATCTTGCACAAACCAGAATTCTCGGGAAGGCTAGCAAAATGGGTCGTAGAGTTAGGAGAGTACGATATCATCTATCAACCACGTACGGCCATCAAGGCACAAGTCTTCGCGGATTTTTTGTTGACTTCAGCGCCGATATGATGCCAAATACCCAAATTGAATACAAGATGATCCAAGGCGTCACACTTAGAGAATGGATGATCCACACCAATGGAGATTCGAATGTCAAAGGAGCCAGTCTCGATCTTGTGATCAAATCCCCTACCAACAACATATTTTGAAAGGCCGTCAGCTGTCCACCGATAACCGGAGCCTTCGCCGCCAAGATGCTAGCATGGAGAAGTACCTAGCCAAGGCGGAGAAGTGTTTGAGAAAATTTTAAAAATGGAAGATCGATCAAATACCAAGAGAAGAAAACACAGAGGCTGATGCCCTAGCTAGTCTAGCAGCACTGTGAATATGAATGCAGATATCCCGAACCAGTCTAGCAGCTCGCTATTGCTTGATCAACGAGGAACAATACCATCGAATGTTTAGCAACCCTTTGGGCAAATGTTTAAGACCCTCTCAAGCTGATTACGTGTTCAGAAAAATCCACGAAGGGCAATGCGGAAACCACTCTGCGGACGATCTTTAGCTTGGAAGTTGATCAGGGTAGGCTATTTCTGGCCCTGAATAGAAGATAACACAAGCAAATTCATTCGAGCGTGTGATAGTTGCCAGATATTCTCCCATATACTTCAACAGCCGACGGAGCTCCTATATTCAATAGTAGCTGTGGCCTTTTATGAAATGTGGGATGGATATTGTAGGGCCTACGCCCAAAGCACCCGAAGGTATCAAATTCTTTCTTATCATGACAGACTATTTTACTAATTGGGTCGAAGCAGCAGCTTACTCTCGAATCCAAGATCGTGATACAGTTAATGTGGAAGAACATCATGTGCCGCTTCCACATCCTAGAAGATATCACATGTGACAACGGGCTTCAGTTCATAGGAGATATGATCACTGCTTTCCTGGAAGAGCGGGAGATAAAGAGGATTACCTCTACGCCTTACCACCCAGCGACCAATGGGCAATCAGAGTGTTCTAACCAAGCTATAGTGGCGAGTTTAAAGAAGCGGCTCAAGGAGGTAAAAGGCAAGTTGCCGGAAGAACCTACCTCTAAAGCGAGCACTGGTGAAACCTCATTCTTACGAACATACGGAACGAATGCTATGACCCCCATGGAAGTTGGAGAATCTAGTTTGTGATGGTCATTCACTGAAGAAGAGTCAAACAACGAGGATCTAATAACCTCACTTGATGCCCTGGACAAGTGCTGAGAGCTGGCATCCCAGAAGCAACGAGTGGAGCAATACTACAATGCGTGAGCCAACTTGCGTTCCATCAACATTGAGGACCTAGTTTTTCCAAAGTAACTCAAAGCACAAGGGATGTCAGTGCCGACAAGTTAGCCCCAAAATAGAAAGGGCCCTACAAGGTTCGAGGCATAGCCAGAAAAGGTGCGTACATTCTTGCAGACATAAAAATGATAGCCATTCTAAACAACTTGAACATCTCTTGGCTTAAGAAGTATTACTCTTGAAAGGTCGACTAGACCTACATACTTGAGATATGTATTTTCTTCCTTCTTGTTATTCGCTTTTATCATTACTTTATACGGGGACTAAGCCCCGTCTTTTGTTTGGCTTCGTGACTTTTCTATCAATAAAACTACTATTCTATTTAGTCAGTTTTTACTATCATATCCATCTACGATCCAAATATTCATAGCACCGGCACAACTTAAGTTGAAGTAATACACTAACTTTTCACTATAGAAAGTAGGGTAAACTGCTTGCTTAAAGCTAGATCACTTCTAGTTCAGCCACAATGCATTATTCGTAAGTTGAAAGCGTCAATTTAACAAATTGCACCTGCATGCCAGTGGGGACGCCCGCTCGCATAGTTCTAGAAAGTATTAAAATACTCGAGTAAACAAGCAAAGACGTTCCAACTTGAATGCAAAAATGCCCTGTTACATACACCGGGCTAAAGACTGCCCATTACGGGCGCAATCTAAAGCCGTCGCTACTGATACAATGAAGCGCCCAATAGTGCGCACATCAGTCTTTAAAAGACACTAGCCTAGAAAGGCACCCATAATATGTTGCTTGACTACACTACAAGTAACAACGTAAGTGTGAATAAAATATTGATGAACGACTGTTTCATTAATATCAACAGCCTGTAGGCTCACAATATACAATTAAATTCTTTTGAATACAACACTATTCATTACAGGAATTCATAAGAAATAAGAAAACTAGAAACTGTAAGTTCCTCTGGATTTTCTCGGCTGGAGACTCTTCATCTGGATTGTAGCTCCTGCATTAAAGTTTTTCCCGACGTACATAAGAGATTTTTTTCCAACACAATACCCCGTGCAGCAGCATCTTTATAGCACTACATCACGGGAGTTAGAAAACTAGTCCAACTGAGGAATCCCTCAGTATTCCTCAGTAGAACGCGGAGAAACAGCACGCGGGCCGATAGTTTAATCTAGAATCACTTGGAGAGACACCAATATGGAAACTATCAGTGGCCGCAGGAACACCATGTTCCCCCTCTTCTCTAGATGATCAGAAGAAAATGTAACCTCCAAATCCCAAAACAGGGCAGAGATATACGACCATCCTGAATGCCACAGTTTTGGAGGATTTTATTGAACATCAACGCCCTGAGAAGTAGATAATACCATCGCGGACTCACTCCTCGTTCAAATAACATTACCTCAGGATTGTTTTTCCCGTGGAGCTAAAAGATGAGCATATGTAGAGGACCTGCTGGGTTGGCATTCCTCTGCTATAAAACCCCGCATGATGAGAGGTCTATCACAGCACCCGATGTGTTAGAAGATGAGCACACCGTAATCAGTGTGTATGCCGCATCCAATACATTTTGAAGAACATCATTAGAATCCCAATCAAACCTCATGACTCGAGGGACTTCATTCATCCAATCATGGATGGAGAAACAGAGGAAGAAAACTACGAAGGGTCTTTTGCCTACAGTTTTCTGATGCACCACCCATTCTAAATGTAGGAGGTTCTCTGGGAGTATTTAACTAGGATCAAAGGCGAACATCTTTGAGGAAGAAAGACTATTATTTCATAAGAAAGCTCTGGAAGAAGTATTGTATTTCTCTAGGGAGAGGTTTATGATTTTCGCCCATCATGAGACTCCTCTTTATAGGTGGAATGAGGTAAGGATGAAGTGTGAAATGGTCAAGCATAATTATGTCATGAATATATGAAACGATTCGAAACAAGCGTTCTTCGAAAGGTGCATGGAATCGACATCAACCAATTAGATGAAGACACTTGGGGTTCTCAAAGAAATCAAGCGTCGATCTCGGTCAAAGAGACTGCAAGTTTCAAGGAGTCGGTGAGATATCTTTTCACATCCTTTTTGCATACCTCTTTTACTTCTTGACTTCTTACGACAACACTCAACAAGTGGGGGGACTGATTGTATGGGCAAAAATACGGCACCTATGATTACGGCGATATAAGTCAAGCTGGCGGGACTAGGCTTAGTTTACAAGTCACTGGGTGTAGATGATACACACCCGCTCCTCAAGCCACGGCAGCTCAGCCGGTGCAGGTATAGGATGCAGGGTTTACATCCCATCATCTTAGAGTTTACAGTCTCCTAGCTAGGGTTTCATATATACCACCGCCTTGAGTTTATAGGCCCATGGTCTTTATTAGTCTTTGTATTTTATCATAATTAGGACTGGGTAAATCTCTACTGTAAATACCCCTCCTTATATTGTATTGTACATCAAGCGATTTACACAGAATCCGGCTATTCTCAAGGAATAAAATTCTTTACTTTCTTGACTATTATTTCTCTCTAATTTTTACTTACTTTTACTGTGTGTTTACTATATTGCTTATGACCCCCTAATAAATTTAATTGTGTTACCTAAATGACCAAATTTAAGCCTAAACAACTCTATATTAATTTTGTGTTGATACTAGCTACAAAAAGTAAGAGGTATTGAAAAGGAAGAGGAGATGAGTTGTGTGACTGTTTGGGTAACTATCCCTCTTTTCTATGGTAGTTAATTAACTTTTTTTTTGTGATACACTTGATTATAACTGTACCGAGTACTTAAGATAGACTTATTCTTTTATAAAGAAATAAAAATACTATTGTGATTAACCAACAAAATAATATAACTCAATACAAACAATAAGCATGTAAAATAATAATTAGTATATACAGCCTTTGGATGCACATATTAAGACAATGCAATATCTATATAAATCGGCATCCCAATATCTATATAAATCTATACTCTCTCCGTCCCATTTTAAGTATCTATATTTAATGGGCACAACAAATTTTTAAAAAATAAAGAAGGAGGTTAAATCTTGTAGTTTAAAATAAAAGTGTGTGTAATGTGGGCCAATGCCTTTAATTTTATGGTCCAAAATAAATCTTGAAATTAAAGAGTTACCAAATATGAAAAAAGACACTCTTTTTGGGACGGACGAAAATAAAAAGATAGACACTTAAATTGAACATATGTAGTATGTTTTGGTACTGATACAACCCTAGTAGGATATGCCAAGTCATACGGCACCAAATGCAGAGGTTGAATTATTAAGTGGGTCGTTGACACGTTCAAAAACGGAGAGAGCATATGAAATACAAGCAAAAGAACTTCGTGATCTTCAATTGATGATCTGTGAGAGTTTAAAAGGTTCGAGCTATGATGGAACTACATTTTCACTTGTTTGGAGTGTGTACATTATCGAAGAAGTGAATGAGAACTCAACAACAAAAGCTTTCTCTGAAGCTTAGCCTCTCATATAGCTTTGAGTGATGGGAGGTCTCTTAAGTAGTTGAAGAAGATAAAAATATCGAAGCAAGGAGGAGGGGGAGGGGGTTAAGAATCCCCAGTGCATGTTGTGGATGAAGCTCAAGTGGAAGTAGAAATGAATATGTAGAATGATAGACGGGATCACGATGATCCAAATCTAGATTCAATTCCTGGACACTTGGAAGCAAAGGTGATGGAGGAATAATTAGGTTGAGAAAAGAGAACAAAGAAGGAGAGTGTTATTTTACGAGATTATGTCATTAGTACGGTTCGAAAATAGATCTATCGGATGTCAACATATGTTCGGAAATTCGATCGTTCACTCGAGCTTAAACAAGCCTCAGGTACACCTTATCCTTTAGCACACTATGTTAATTATGATAATTTTTTTGAAGCATGTGAGCTTCCTTGCAGCAATAACGGGGGGACATGAACCAAGGTCTTTCTCCAAAAGTTGTGAAAGATTTAATGTGGCAAACGGCTATGCAAAAAGAGTTGCAGGCTTTGGAAGCAAACAAGACATAGACAATCGAGAGTTTACCTCTAGGAAAAAAGGTGCTCGGATGCTAATGGGTGTATAAGATAAAGTATAACTCTAATGGTACCGTTAAGCGGTACAATGCCAGCCTGATGATCTTTAGTAATCACCAAGTTGAAGGAATTGACAAACGGAGACTTTTGCACTCATAGTTAAGATGGTAATTGTTCATGTTTTCTAAGCAGTAGCTGCTGCTAGAAATTAGAAATTGTATCAGATGGATGTTCATAATGAGTTCCTTCATGGTGATCTTTATGAAGAAGGTTAGATGATGTAGCCTCCGAGTTATCAAAATAATCGGTCCAAAAATATTTATCGTCTTCAAAAAACATGATATGGCTTGAAGCAAGCACCGACATGTTGGTTTGCTAAGTTATCTAAAACATTGAAGAACTACGGTTTTTATCAATCATTTTTGGATAATTCTCTTTTTTACATTCATGAAAGGAACAATTCACCTTAGTGTGCTCTTGTTGGTAGATGATTTGATTATCTCGGGCAATGATTCACGAGCTATTTATATCTTCAAGATGTATCCCTCCGATTGTTTTCATATGAAGGATCTTGGTATGTTTAAGTATTTTTTGGGAGTTGTAGTAGCGATGGGTCCTAAAAGGGATATTTCTATTGCAAAGAAAGTATGCCTTGGATATAATATCAGAGATTGATTTGTTGAGTGCTCGTGCGGCTACTATGCTAATGGAGCAGAATCACCGGTAGCCGTTTACAAGTGATCGGCTTATAAAAGATCCAGAAAGTTATCAAAGACTGGTCAGACGTCTGATTTATCTATGTTTCACGCGGCCAGATTTGTCATACAATATTCATGTATAGTCTTAGCTTATGCAAAAAATACGGATTGAGCATTGGGAAAGCAACTCTCCGAGTGGTACATTATTTGAAAGGGTGTACAGGTCAAGGAATTGTAATGTGTTCGAGTTGTGATCTCCATTCGTACAAATATTGTGATTCTGATTGGGCAGAATGCCCGTTGACAAGACGACCCTTAACCAGATGGCATGTTTCGTTGGGGGCTCATAGATTTCGTGGTGGACCAAGAAACAATAGATAGTTTCCTGATCCTCGGCTGAAGCAGAATATCGGTCCACGATTATGATCGTGTGTGAATTAAAATAGCTAAAGGGAATTTTGTGGAATCTTGGAGTTTGTCGTCCATTCTCAATACAGCTGAAATGTGATAGTCAATCATCCCTGCATATAGCTCGGAATCCAGTGTTTCTTCAACGAAGAAAACATATTGAAGTCGATTGTCACTTTGTCCAGGATGAAATCAATGGAGGCATAATCAGTCCTGCACATGTACCAACAGACGTTAAATGGCAGATATATTCACGGAGGCTCTTGGACGTGCTCAATTTAATTATTTCTTTGACATGTTGGGCATTCGGCATCCTCATGCTCCAACTTGATGGGAAGTAATGACATGTATTGTAAATGCATATCATGTAATTAGGTTAGACTTTAAAGGTATTCATGTAATATTGATACTTAGGGTTTATTTGTATTTTGGGCTTGGCCCGTTAGTTAACTTATGAACCAAGTAATGTTAGACTTTACAAGTTGTACATATACCTATTGAATAAATGTGAAAATGTGAGAATTTTTATAGCATTGCTTCTCCAATACCATTTTTTTTTTTAAAATTTTTTTTTAGGTGTTTGACAAATAAAAAAAAGTATTTTTAGGTAGCAGCAGAAACAGTTTTTATGCTGTTGGGGAGAAGCTACAAATGTCTGCTTCTTCAAAAAAGTAGAAGTACAAACAGTTTTTAAATTTTTGTCAAGACAAAAATATTCTTACAAAAAATTCTTATTCATTAAGTTATCCCTCATTAATTAACTATATCTTTCTCAAAATAAAATAAATTTATTTATTTCCTTTTTTTTTCTTCTACATACTTTTAAAAATCTTCTTCACCTTATAACTATTTTTATCAACCCTAAATAATTTTTTTTTTTGTGCCAAAGCTACTACTACAATAACAAGTTCCTTGAATCTCTCAACCTTGAATCTGTTAATAATTTCCACTATTATGCTAATGAGGACATCACTTTATAGTTTGACGAAGGAGATGCACCTTCAAGCATTCCTTTAGAAATTATGCAAAGCAGCTCTTTTACAGTTATGGAGGCATTACGTAACAAAATTAAAGATGAAATCGTTGAGAATTGTCATCATATATGAGTCTGAATATATTTTTTTAGTGGTGATTTTGAGTACAGATTGATTATTGGAGTTATAAAATTTATTTTAAATGATTTCTTTTCATATATTTATATAATCTTTTAAAAGTAATTACTAGAAACACTTTGTTCCTTTATTACTTTGATTTAAAATATTTTATATTGTTCAAAAACTTAAATTTATATCTTTTACTTACGGTTAACATCAAATAACTAAATATTTTTTTTAAAATTTTTTTTATGATAAATATCTAAAATTATCTTTTTTATTTCTAATAATTCAAATATAAATGAAGTTGGATGTCATTTTCGTAGTTTGACACTCAAAAGTATTTTTTGTAAAGATTAGCCAAACACAAATTATCCATCAAAAATATTTTCCAATGAATTGGCCAAGTATAAATTATTTATTGTCTAAAAGTACTTCTTTGAAAAATAAGCAGTTTTTGGTGGCAATGCCAAACAGGCTCTAAATACCAAAATTGTTTTGATTGTTTCAATTTTAACAAAAAGAGAGAGTCACTTGGCTAAAGTACATTAGCCGAAGATAATCAAAAGTTGTAATCAGATAAATATAATAATATTAGAGTATCTCATAAAGAAATAATTGTCTAACCACTAATTAAAACTACTGATTAATTTTAGTTAATCTTATATTTAAATTCGACTGGCACCATTAATTAAAAGAGAAAAGCATCCAAAGCAACCATTATATGTCATACTTCATTGTGCATTGCGGGTAAAACTAACTTACGAATGGAATAAAGTAAAAAAATTTCCGCATTTATGTATCACTTTTCGCTATTCGAGAGTCAATTTAATTAAATTTTGAAGCTCAATTAGATTAGATTAACTTAATATTCTAACATTAAAATTTATATATTTGAAAACTACTTGAAATGTACTTTATGTTGCAACTTTTCTCGTATCATTTTGGTGAAAAAATATATCTTGAAATATTGGTCAAAATTCATACGGTTTGAATCTCGAACAGCAAAAAATATCGAATAAACTGGGACTTGGAGTAAGTCGGGTATTTATTCATTTCCATGCAACATAGTGCAAGTTTTTTCCTTATTGTAAACTGAATAAGTCGGGTGTTTATTAATTTGGAAGTATGACTGTAGCCGCGCACACAGTGAAGTCTTGGTCAAACAACTTACTGATTTTCTGGGTTATTTTGCATTTTGCGGTACAGATTCATGCACCTAACTTTGCACCTAAATTTGCCGTCTTACGTGGCAGATCTTTTCATTACGTGTCCATTAAATACACTGACACCTATGAAAATTCTATTTATCCTATTTATCATTAAAAAATCTTGGAATTGGATCTTGCTATTGGCTATCCACTACTTTCTCATGTTCACTCACCTGTATAAATATCTTTTTTTTGTTAAAAGAAAAATTCGTGGAAAAGATAACGTCACTGACAACTCTAATTAACGAGCTATAATCCTGACACGTGACAGTCAAATATATCCGCTAGATTTATGCAGCTTGTGTCACAGCATTGTGAATTTAGCACCGCCTTCTAAATCGGAAAACCATTAGTACTATTTATGAGCCTCTTCATGCCACCTAGGAATGGTGGGGCCCATTTTTTGGGACCTACTGAAACTGGATGGCCCACATATGTGGATCCCACAACTTTGCTTTTTTGTTGTTTTGTCGCTTCTGAGTTTTTTATCGTATTAAAAAATTAACTCTGACTTGCCACGTGTACTAACGATGTGCTACGTCATCTTAGCCTACGTGGCTAGACCTATGACCATGGGAGTGAGAGGATAAAAAGACCTAGCCATCGACACCCCCAATGAACTTATAGCTAGTATACTATTCACGGTATTTTCACAATATGTAGGGTACTAATTGAGATTAATTATATTAAAAATTTCTTATGTTATTTTTATTAACGATTTCTTTTTGTGAAAAACGTCAAATGTTAAAGTCACAATGGTAAAGAACAATAAAATCTATCTCATTATTAATCTATTTTAATTCACTTATCAACACATATCTATCCAAGAAGACAAATCTTAATACGATTCATTATTATGAGAATTCACCATAAATTTACTAGCTACTACTCCCTTAACTATTGATTGATTTAAGATCACACTTTTTCGTTGGTTATATTTGGATTAACTTAAAGAAAATAATGTTCTATTTATATATCCTTTTAGTAGAATAATGTGATATGTAAATGCCAACATCATCGTAGAATATGCCATGTTGAAATTCTAGTGTAAGAACTTTGCTTCGCTTAAAAAAACCATACTATGGTATATTTTATTACTCCTAGAATACGAAAATACATTAATGGTTTACACTATTTTTTAACCCTTTTTGCAATGTAGTTGTGACATGGCTGGCAAGCAAGTTGTGTGGGTCTTAGAATTCTTTTTAATTTTTCTCAATCTTTACAATAAAAAATAAAAATAGATTTAATATTGGACATCTAAATATTTAATTATTTGTGGGCTCCATATACAACAAAGGAGTCATTTTCTTCAAGAACTTCCTATCCTACTCCTGATGGAGCATGATTCCCTTTAAAATATTGGATATGAAAGCAAAAACTAAAAATAAAAGTTATGGAGAACTTTTGATTTTGATATCAATGATCTCTATCTCCCTCTCTCTTTCTACTTTCCAAGTGAAATAGTAAAAGTACTTTAACAGATACTTGCTGAATCCTGAGTATCACCGAGAGCTGTGAAATAGTTACTATAAACAAATGTTCAAAAGATAATCGAAGAGTAACAATTAGCAAAATAATGTAATTCATAAATCATGATACAATGGAGTAATTCTTTTACATGATTAACTAGGCAATAAATTTGAACTTAATATTATGTTTCAAAATGATCATTTGACTCTTTGAGGAAAGATAAAACATTTACTTTTTGAAGGGAAAAATGCTTTTACGGCTTTGATAAAGGGATCACCATCCGCTTTATTCCTTGAGCAATTTGTATTTCTTTAAAAGGATAGAATAAAAGAGAAAATTCTCCACATCTAAGAGACCAAAAGAAAATATCGGCATGACTGATGAATCTCCCCTAAATTTTAACGTTATGAAACTTCTTAATTCTTGTTATATTTTGCATAAAAATGACTGATATATAAAAGTACAAAAAGTTCCACAAAGTGCGACAAGCGTGTAATATGATACCCTGACTTTACAAGCACTTTAGATTTAATATCTGTTTTAGTTGCATTATTTTAGTGTAGTAAACAAAGTCCCAAGTAGCTCTAGCTTTTGTAATCTTATCTATGTGAGATGTATTACTATTTAATATGTGTATATAACGTATATTTATTTTTATTTAATAAAGTGGTAGTACTTGCTTCTTGGCCTAGAGTAGGGCCAATCTTCGCTTTCATTTGGGGCAATACAAATTAAATAATTTCAAGAGGACTAAACAAATTTTCTAATGAATAAAATATTGGTACAATAAAATAATCATATATTGTCCTTGTTATTCCAATTTAAATTTTAAAATGCAGCATTATTTTGACCTAACCTAACCATAACAGGTTATTTAATTTCAAGAATAGTTAATATTGTGTATATATTACATTATAGTCTAATGTGTATATATAATATTATATCACTTATTATATTATATATTGGGAGAGGTACACGACAAGTTGGGTCATGCTAGGTGGTTTATTTTGTCAAGAAAGATACATGATCATGTTTGAGAGATGAATATAGTAATATTTAATGAGAAAGATCCATCTAGACTTCTCATCTTGTATATTTTTTAAGGACAAAAGAATCAATCAAAAACTCAAAATCTGCAGATGTGTTCATGACTTTTGATAGGCCACGTTGAAACTTGGTTATGGACTTTATGCATTTTTTCTCCAATTTATTAGTTGCTCTCTTTCCCCTTTCTTTGCCTCACATTCTTTTTCTTTCATAATGTAGGATGACTATCTTCTCCTCTTTACTTGCTTAAGAAAGTTTGAAAGTCGGGGGGTACAAAAATAGATGTAGAACAAGAATTCAAAATCAATGCGTTTGAATATGTATATTAAAATTCAATATAATATTGGTGTCCCACCTCTAAGCCAAAAGCCTACAACGCAAAGGATATATTTTTAAAGTTATATACAATTCAATTAATGCAATTACTCAGTTATAGGCTTATAACATCTTATAATTCTATTATGTTTCAACATCAGTTAACTTGACCAGATGGTATAAGAAACTTATATATTATCACTATACTAAATTTAAACTCATGTGCAAATGTGTCTTACCTCGATAAAAAATTAGTCATTTCTCTTGCCTAATTGGAAAAGGGAAAGTTTGTAGAGAATGAATCTGATTAGGTTAAAGTTGAAACATTTATAATATTAAAATCTGTCTTGATTAATATAAAGCGAGTTTACTCATTAGCCTCTTCTTATTCTACCTTGCTATTAGTCATTTAAAACATTAGGGTCATGATGACATACTTGGTATTCAACTTTCTTTAACTTTGGCGTATGACAGTAATTTATTTTTGTGTATTTGAACCACGAACATTTTCAATTGTTATACTAATTATAACAGTTAATATTATACATGTCAATTGTCATCGGTAAAATGTGGTGCATCCATTTTCTATGCGTTCTAACAATATGGAGAAAAAGAATGTTGGGCCCAAGCGGGCAACCCTACGCAACCAAATTATTTGTGCGTTAGTTATTTGTCAATTGAGTTTTCCAATTTTCAAATATTTCAATAGCTGAAGTATTTTCAGGGTTACAAGTCTCCAATTCCAGTTTTTAGTTTTGATTCTATTTAACTACTTCTCTTTGTCTCAGTGTCTCAATTGAGCTGAAGTCATTTTGACAGATTTTAAAAGTAACATTTGCCCTTAATGAGAAAATATTAGATATAAATGCAGGCACATATTTACTTGGAGTACTATAAAATTATTGTTAACTGATTCAAAAATTTGATCCCAATTTCAACTTATGGCTGTATATCTGAGACGTTAACTAAGTTAAATAAACATGATTAAGAAATTCATTCTTTCAATGGAGACAACACCATCACAAGAATATACGCAAGATATATCTAGATAAATTGCAGTTAAATCATGTTTTTTTTTTTTGGTGCCTGACGTAAAACAACTAAATAATTGAACTTTTTCGTGTTGAGTTAATTGCATTATTTTTTTCAAAATAAATTGTAACATGAATCAAAACATTTGTTTGTGATAATTGACTTTTACTTTGTTGAAACTAACATCTTGTTGAAAGAAGCACTTGAAAAAAAAACTAATATCAGTAACACGGGTATGTAACCTAAGTGGGGGCATCAATGTGGTGGGATGTTGGGCTGTCCCTAAACGTTGGGCTTAGTGGGCTAGTATCTGCCTTGTCCAAGCACAGAGTTGAGTCATGTCGTCCAAGCTAAAGCATGGGCTGCCTGGCTCCTAAAGTGGGGTGGACCGCGAGAGGCTAGTTTCACAGAGCAATGAACAGCTCCCGTTCTATACAGTGGAAGGATAACGGGTCGGTGTCCACCAAACTCTACAAACGCCTAAAGGGCTTCTCCAATTAGACCACCACTTTTTAAGGGAAAATTTTGATCACTAGCCATTTTTGGACGCGCTCAATGGGAATTATCCACCGTTTCAAAATTCATTGAAGAATAGCCAAAAATTCGCGCGCACACTTAAGCTCCATTAGCGTTGGAAAAACACCCCAGACTAGCCCCATAACAAAATACTGGGGCTTTGAACAAAACTTGTTCAAAGCCTAAGTATTTTGTTATGGGACTTTATATATAAAGCTTCAGTCCCATAACAAAATGATGGGGCTTTGAACAAGTTTTGTTCACAGCCCCAGCATTTTGTTATGGGTTATGGGACTTTATATATAAAGCTTCAGTCCCATAACAATGCTGGGGCTTTGAACAAGTTTTGTTCACAGCCCCAGCATTTTGTTATGGGACTGAAGCTTTATACATAGTCCCATAACAAAATGCTGGGGCCTTGAACAAAACTTGTTCAAAGCCCCAGTATTTATACTGGGGTTAGTTTACTGAAGCTTCCCCAGTACAAATACTGGGGCCTTGAACAAGTTTTGTTCAAAGTCCCAGTATTTATACTGGGATTTGTCCGGAGGTGGCTATTTCTCAGCGAATTTGTTTTTGACGGCTACAAATCAATTAACGCGCGCCAAACAGGCCCCTACACTAAATTTTTACCTTTTTAAGGGAAAAAAAAGTATTATGGGCTATAATAAGTGGCCGACAAATAAGCAATAATCCAAAAATCCCAGAGGTCATTTTTGCTATTACTATTTGGTTTCAGGCCACTTTTTCCTTCGATATGCAAAATAGCCAATTTTTGGAACTTCAATTCATGTGGGTTGAACTTCATACCACAAGTGTTGAAGTTCAACTTAGCCCACAAAGGTTGAAGTTTACGCATTCGATTCCTAAAAGTTTAGCCTTTACGGGTTGAAGTTGAACCACAAGGTCTGAAGTTCTAGATTGAACTTCCAAAAAGTTGCTACTTTTGCACATCCAAGGAAAAAGTGGCCTAAAGCCAAATAGCAGTGGTAAAAGTGACTATTCGTGCACTTTGTCCAATAATCCATGGGGTTTTTTACACATATATACAAATATACACCCCCTAATTACACAAAAATAGCAACATTTTTAAAATTACCAGACATAGCAATATTTTTTTATCACATTTTAACTACATTTGCACCCCACTCTCCTAAAAACCCTAAAGTATTTTCTCCACTTCCCCCAAATCAAATCAGCCGCCACCCATACAACTCCACCACCACAACCACAAATCCAAACACAAACAGAGCCACCACCGCCGCCGGAATCTCCACCGGAAAAATACCCATCTTCGAAGAAACCCATTCCTTGTTTCTCCTTTGTTCTCTTTGACTCCCAAACCACAGATCAAAAGGGACGGGGTCCCGATCCAAATCCCCTATCTCAATTCATACCAGTAAAAGGGAGTAGAGGGAAAGGGGAAATGCGAGCAGGAGGTTCAACAACAGTATCCAAATAATTGTTCTTCAATTTTCACCATGTCTCTTAAATCAGAATGGCAACAGAACAACAAAAGGCAGCAACTGAAGACGTAAAACTGGATCTATTTGAAGACGATTATGAACCATAGATTTTCCATTATGTTCAAATATTTTCAATTACATACTACTATGTTTCATCGAATGGGATAAACCTGAAGTTTTCACCTTTGAGTGTTCGTAATGATAATTTTGGATGCTCGAGAATAGTAAAAAAGGGGAAATGGCTAAGACACTGCCACCACCGGCAGTGGTGGAGACGACGGAAAACGAATATATGGAGATATCAATTGGCAAAATGTTTGGGAATTTGCTCTCAACCGTTTCTGTTTCTTTAAATTTGTTTCATTTTTGTTCCGTTTCTATTTCTTCAAAATTGTTCAGATTTCGTTTATGTTCCGTTTCTATTCATGTTTCTTCATATTTGTTCCATTTCTGTTTCTTTTTGTACAGATTTGTTATAGTGGTTTAATAAATTTAAACTCTTGTTTTCTATTTATTATTGAAACGGTATGCTACAGTTTGAAAATGACGTTGAAACAATATGATACGGTTTGATACATCATTGAAACATTGAAACAGTTGTTACAACAGTTTGATACAGTATGAAACGATGTTGAAACAGTATGATACGGTTTGAAACGGAGTTTAAAACGGTCTGAAACGGAGTTGATACAGTTTAAAACAATCTGATACAGTCTGAAACGACATTGAAACACTATGATACAGTCTGAAACGGACTTGATACAGTCTGAAATGGGAGTTGATACAGTTTAAAACAGTTTGATACAGTCTAAAATGATGTTGAAACAGTATGATACGGTCTGAAACGGTGTTGAAACAATCTGAAACAACTATTGAAACATTCTGATACGGTCTAAAACGGCGTTGAAACAGTATGATACGGTCTGAAACGGTGCTAAAATAATTTGAAACAGTGCAGAAACAGTTGAAACGGTGCAGAAACAGTTAGATACGGTGCTGCAGAAACAGTTGAAACGGTGCAGAAACAGTTAGATATGGTGCAGAAATAGTTGATACGGTGCAGAAATAGTGAGATTCAACGAGATTCATTGAGGATGGATGAAGAAAAGTGAAATTGAGGAAAATGAGAGGAGTAAAACTAAAATTGGAGGGAAATGATAGGAGGAAAAGTGAAAAATGGGGAAATTGGAGGAGCAAAAGTGATGGGGGGAAATAGAAGGAAGAATGTAAGGGTTTGGTATGTTATGGAAAAATATTGCTATGTTTTTGCTATGTTTGTAATTATCTTGTGTTTTCCTCTATATAGGGTAATTTTACTAAAATGTTGCTATGTTTGGTAATTAAGCTCTAAAACTTGTACTTTTATGTAAAAAATCCTAATCCATGGTACCCAGTGACTTTTATTTTAAACTAGAAATAGCCACATTTAAAAATATTTACACGAGCTGATCATTTAGCTAAAAAAAATCAATTCCATAGCCGTAATATACCCCAAGTTAGTATACCTCATAGCCACAGTATACTCCAATGGTATACATATTTGATTTGTCACAATATAACCATGCTTCTATTGTATACCTTTATAGTATACGGTATACCCCAATGGTATACAAGTTTGATACCTAAATGGTATACCCCAATGTTGTGGCTGTGTGATTACAGAATGTTTAAACAAAACTTGGACCATGATCGAATAATATTTTAGTATGAGCCGGCTAATTTTGAAAACATCCCATAATCCACTTGCTAGGCCCAAAATCAATCATGATGGATTTTGTTAGGCACTCTAGGATTTTAGGGTCTTCCATTTTTTTTTTCCGCACATTAAGCACATTTGCACTTGGTACTAATAATTTGAGCACCTTTTTAAGGTATAGATGTAATCACCTAATTTTGGCACCAAAATTCATAAAATTGCTCAGAATAGTCGTATTAGATTCTTAGGACGTCTCGTCAAATTTTTCTGGACTTCTAATGTTTATTCTTAGCTAAATTTGTCGTTTAAATGATAAAAATAATAAAATTAACAAAATGTACTTGTTATGTGTTTAATTATGATTTCATATTTTAATTATAGTATTGTTGCAATTTGTGTAGCTTTAATTTTAATTTATAGTTCATGCGTTAATTTGTTTGGAACTCTAAAGGCCATTTTTCGAATGAAAACCAAGCATTCAGCTTAGTCTTGCAACCCAATAGCCATGTGACCCGGCCCGTTTCCCTGATTTAAAAGCCAAAATTTTCCTTTTTTTGGCCATTTCCCACACACAAGTCTAGAAACAAAGGAAACCATGCCAAAATTTTCTAAGTCGCCGGAAATCGCCAGCCACCGTGCTACCGCCGCTCCTCCGCCGCACTGCCGCCGCCGGCCACCACCTCCGGTGGCCGGAAAAATACCAAAATACACCATCTTAAAGATCTCGACCCCCCCCCATTCCATTTCTCAACTCCGTTTCTTCAAAATCATAGCGGATTTTCGTAGATCGACAGTCAAAGGTGCGGTCAAACACAAAATCCGGCCACTTTGTGCTTTTCTCGGTAAGTTTTCTTGTTCCCTCTCCTCCTCTTCACTTTCCCCTTCACCCCCACATCTCCATCTCCCATATACCCCTCTCCTTTTTGCCCGTTCCCTTTCCCGTTTCCCCTCCTTTTTTTTTGTTTCCCGTTTTTCTGTTTCTCGTCTTCTTCCTTCTTCTCATTTTTTCTTTTTTGTTTATGTTATGGTCTAGGGTGATGGTATTTTTGTTGAGGGTGGAGGAGATAGGAAGATTGGTTTGTTTGAATGTTTGTTTTTTTCGAATGATGATGATGTTGTTGATGAACGGAGGCTGTGATGAGTTATTAGTGGCGTCGAGGTAGTGATTTTGGTGGAGGGGGCTGTTATGGCTCGTTTTTGAGTCCGTGGAGGTTTTGTTTTGGATGGTTATGGTGATACTATGGTGGCGACATGATGCTGAAATTTCTTTTTTGCTTAGAGGGCTATTGGTGGTGATATTTTGGGGCAGCCATGGTGACGTTGGTTCAATGGCGGGGCAGTAACGAACAGACGAGGCAGCAGGGGGCGTCGATGGCAGGGTCGAGGCAGTGGCTCGATAAGGCGGTGCTGGTTTGCGCTGAGCATTGGCTACGGGTCAGGTCAAAAGATAGCGCTCTCCGTTCTTGTTTTCATGTGTTTATATTCATGCTTAGTTGTGATTTACAGTTGGAAGAATCAGTAATTGAGTTTGTTTTAGCAATAGTTTTTCTTCATGAGTTTAACTAGTTTGTTTTCATGGCTTAGCTTTTAGTATATTTTAGTGCAGAATAAAGTTATCAATGTTGATATTGTCCGAGTTTGAGTTCAAAATGAATAAAGTTTGTACGTTTCGAAGTTTGTCCTTCATTTGAGTGTTCAAGCATGATGGTCTGCCTGTTTGTGTTTCGAAAAAGCTTATGTGCATTTGACTAAACATAGAATTGTTTGAATTAGTTTTTGAGTATGAGGTTTGCCTACGATCAAGTATGAAATGTGTTCACTGTGAATGCATGAGCTGTATGAATTGGTTTGAATAGATCAAGTAGAGTTTCATGGAAATTTTGTGTCAAGCTCTTGCCAGATCTGTCCAGGACTTGAAGTTGCTTTAGTTCAACTTACTTACACTGGCCTAATAGTTTAGTCCCAGGCTATTTTGGTCTATTTAGTTTTGTTTAGTTAAGTTAGGAATTATAGTTTAGTTAAAATCTGATTTCTGTTAGTCTTAGCATAGTTTAGGCTTAGTTGTGGGGGCTGACTTTGCCACTTTTTTCCAGCTATTAGAACTGTTAAAAACTGAGTTTAGAATTTGGTTACTCTTTGGCTTAGTTCTAAGTTAGTTTGGTCCATTTTAGTTAGTTTTGGGGCTGATTAGTTGTCTTAGTTTGGTCTTGTTTTCCTTCTAGTTAATGTAATGAGTAATGGGGTCCTTTAGAGGACCCTACTTGTACAATTTCAGCCTTTTTTGGACAGTTGTAGCTGCTGAAACAGTGGCTATAACTGCTGTACCTTTGGCTGAAAAAATGGACTAAAAAACACTCAAGTATAGGGGTGTGGGTTTGTACTTTTGTACAAGTCCACACCCCACCCTTTAGCCCCCACCTTTAGCTATATATAGGAGCATTTACTCCTCTTCAAAGGACACAACGATCAGCTGAAAACATACAAGAAGAACCAGCTGAAAAACAACATTAAATGAGAGGGAAAAATACTTGAGAAAAATGTGAGATTAAGTGAAAAGATTTAGAACCAAAAGATCACTATACCAAGGGTCTTTTGGGTTATAAATCTTCACGTTTAAAGGCATTTAAGGGCTGTTTTAGTTGCTGAAATTTTGGTGACCTTGCGTGTTCCTGTTGCTTCTGTTTTTCCTTTGTTGGTTTTGCTAGGAAGTTCTGCACTAGGTTGGTATTATTCCACCCTTTCTATTTTATTTTAAAAAGCATGTTGTAAGTGTATGGAATGACTTAAAATGGGCCTAAAAAAGGCATTGTCTTTCACTTGTCCATATTTTCAGCATGGCATTTCCTGTTATTGTGAATGTGTGATAAAGCTACTTCCTAATAGGAAATTTGATTTATTGAAGTAAAAGGTATTTTTTTTATGAACCGTGTAGATTTTGGCCATATGTTCAAACTAGATTTGCAAATATGTGTAAGCAAGTATTAAATGAGGCTGGTTTTTGTAAACAACTTTCCAAAGAAAATCTGGACAAAGACGACACAATGTGGGTGTATAATGCAATTTTTCTTGAAATCTGGATATGACCTACAATTGATATTAGTTTTTTTTGAACAGCTTTTTTATAGAATATGTAGAAAAATGGGACTCAATGCAAAGTGAATCAAAACCTGAAACTTGAACAAATAGGCAACATAGTTAGGACGTTTTAAAATTGGCCACATTATATTTACAAGAAATGATTATAGGGTGGGCAGAAATCAGAACGAGACTATTTTTTGTAAAACAAGCTTTAATGTGGGCTATTAATGCAAAACCAATCAGCCCAATTACAAAAGTAAAAGCACGTAAGCTGCAGACTTTTTGCAGACTTCTCATTTGCGTAAACAGCCCACAAAGTGGCCTTTATTTAATAAAACATCCACTATTTAGATAAATAGCCATATTTTAGCTTTTCTGTTGTTAAACTTTAAGCCAATGATTGCTATTTAATATATAATGCGATTAGGCAAATCAATAGGAACGATAAAACCTCCACTCGATTAGGCATAACGATAAGTGTGACTTGTGGTCCATTTATTACACGAAAAAAATAAAACTAAACCTATACTAAATTAATTAGTTTTAAGTCAATTCTTTTAAAATAGACCAATCTTTTTGTGAGGTTGGAAATGCATAATACATTTTATTTGTTTATCATGAGTCAGAGTGTAAATTCGTCCAGTCCTCTGTGAGGTTGGAAAAGAATAACGCTTTTAAATCAAAGTATAAATTCAAATTAACGGCGTTAATATAACAACCATATTTAATAAATTAAAATTGCGACAATAAAGCAACTGTGCTTAGCACAGGACTCGAGGGTGCCTAATACCTTCCCGAGAGTCAACTGAGAACCTTACCCGAATCTCTAACGCAGACCATTAGACGAGTCAGAGGTGTTCCAAGGTATCTTTTGGTGACTTGGCACACCTTAAACTATGTCAAGTGGCGACTCCGAGTTTTCTCTAAATAATTTTGTACCTTTTTGAACACCAGTCACGAGCCTTTTAAATAAATAAACTCGCAACCCGCGCAGTGGATTAATTAATTTTTTAAGCGTGACAATTGAAGTTTTTTAATGCTTTTTCACTACTACGAATTAAGAGCAGAAACAACATACATTCGAAAAACTGTAAGAGAGTTCCTCTTTCTCAAATGATGATGAAGCTTTTTCCGGCAGCGATTATGATGACGCCTTCTCATTGGCAAATTCACCGACGGAGGCTCTCCCTATTTATTTTCATATACCTCCGCCCCATGCATCAACAAATGTCAATGTCGCTTCTTCACTCCAATAATCATCACAAAACGACTATGGACTAATCGCCACCGCTTGATTCATCATTGAAGATTCCGTAATGTCTCCCATTAATATTAATCTAAATGCACACTAGTTTGAGATGAGTTTGAACAAGGGGGGAGATATGGGAAATTATTCAAGGAATTATAAGTCATAACTCCACCTATTACAAGAAGACGACGACTGCAAATTGAATAACGATGCAAATGCCTCCATTTTTCTCCCTAGACTACATTCCAAAAAGATTTGTCAATTAATTACTCATATTTTTCTTTTATGTATGCAAAGTGATGACGATCTGGCCTCAGATATTTGTTAAATGTACTGAATATTTTACTTTTTATAAGAATAAGTGCAGTCAGATTTTCCTAATCATTTTATATTTTAATAAGTACTTTTACGGCTGAGCAGTGTTAATGATTTTGTTTCACTTTTGCTGCAAAATGTACAGAACATGTTGGCTCATTATATAAATAAGTGTGACGAATTGTCTTGATTACTAAATATTAATAACTGAAGTTATATTTTTGTAGATGTGTGATATGAGACCGATTTTGACTCATTAATTTGCAAACTAGACACAATTTTTTCGTTCACTAAATTGGAAAAGTGCGGCCAAACTGGCTTGATTTCTATTACGTGTGTAGTGAGCGGAAGCTTTTCTGTAATTACGGCTTTGTCAAATGTAAAATTGGTCAATTTTTAAGATCATCTTTAAAGTGGTAAATCTCTCAAGATTAGACTCTGTTTCCTCTATTTGTGTAAATCTGCCAAGGATTTTTAAGGGTAATTTTGATGTCTAGGCATTTTTCACACTCACTTAAAGAAAATCAGCTAATAATTACAAATTTTTAAAAATGTAGCCAAATTTTAAAAACACATATTTTTTAAGACTAGCCATATGAAAAAACTCAAAAAATTTGGACTAAACCCCATCAAAATTTGCTTGGGCCTGGGGTGAGTTCATAGTTCTAGGACATTTTAATGGAGCTTCATATTTGAAGTCCCAAGTATTTTTTACTAGGTCATTTGAACTAAAATTTTAAAGTCCAAGTATTTTTTACCGAGACTTCATGTTTAGCAAGTCCCAAGTATTTTTTTTATTGGGACTTTTATACTAATATTTTTAAAGTCCAAATATTTTTTACTAGGATTTCATATTTAGCAAGTCCCAATTTTTTACTTGGACTGGGAAAATTTTAGTTCAAAAGTCCAACTAAAAAATAATAGAATTTTCTGTGTTTCTAGAATCTGGCTACATTTCTAAAAATTTTTAAATGCTGGCAAGTTTTCATTTTGTGCGGTGCAAACTGGCTACGGGGTCAAATATTTAAACTTACATTTTCATAAGCCCAATTTAAGGTCCGAACCTAAAAAAGATAGGATTTTTACACAAATATACAAATTTTCACCCTTAATTACAAAAAATAGCAATATTTCTCTAATTACAATGCATAGAATTATTTTTCTAACACATTTAACAATAATCTAACATATTTCACTTTCCTTTCCCCAAATTACAAAATATCTCACTTTATTCTCTCTTCCTCATATAGCCTTTCTCCCCCCCCCCCCAAATGCAGCCATCACCCAGTGCCATCACCCCTACCCCCGATCCTCCATCCACCATTTCCCATCTTTTACAACAAACCAAAACTGAAACTGGTGAAAATTCCTCAGAATAAATCTAGATCCATTCCAAAAGCTCGACAATTTTGAGATCTGGAATGTCTTAAGAAAATGCCACATCAAGGAGGAGGTAGAAACAACAAGTGGATTAGATGTTCAACTAATAGGATCTGGAACAACATTTTCTGTAGCTGCCTTGCACGTGCTACTCATCCCCTTATTTCTTTTAGTGTTTCGACAACAATCGTCAACGACAAACGAAGATGACTGGTGATGGTCTTTTTTCGATCACTTTCCGGGGTTTTACCGCTGCCCCTGTTCGTTTTCTTTTTCCAGCAGTGGAGTTTCTTTTTCGATCTATTAAGTGTGTGTGTATATCCCCATTTTTCTCTATTTCAGAAAAGGATTGAAAGAAAAACTGATCGTGTGTTTTGGATATATTTTCGATGGGTGGTGTTGTGGCAGTGTGCAACAGAGAGGTTGAAGAGGTGTTGGCGATGATGGCGTATGAATAATGATGCAAAATGATACATACTTGTGTATAATTATGCAGTAGTTGTTCTTATTTACACTCCTATTGGAACTTTGAAAACTAAAAAATATCCTATTTGAACTTTAGCTATCAATGGTGCTAGAAAATTTTCTACTTTTTTTTCATTTTTCATTCAGATTTAGTCAAAAAGGGGAATTTAGGAGATGAAATTACTATAGACTAAGCGCAAAATTATTATTAAAAAGGCGTGGTAGGTTAAAATTTGGAAGATATTTTTCTGAAGCTTGAACAGTGCAGAAACAGTCTTGAAACAGTGCAGAACAATAATATACAGTGTTGAAACAGTCTTGAAATGGTGCAGAAACAGTCTTGAAACGATGTAGAAAGAGTCTTGAAACGGTGCAAAACAACCTGAAACAGTATTGAAATAGTATGATACAGTCTATAAATAACTAGATACGGTGAAAAACAGTCTGAAACGGCACTAAAGCAGTCTGAAACGGTGCAGAAACAGTTAGATACAGTGCTGAACGCAACGTGAAACAATGCAGAAACAGTTTGATACAGTGCTGAAAACGACGTGAAACAGTGCAGAAACAGTTTGATGCAGTGCTGCAGAAACAGTTGATACGATGCAGAAACAGTTGAGATACGGTGCTGCGGAAACAGTTGAAACGGTGCAGAAACATTTGAGATACGGTGAGATACAACGAGATACATTGAGGATGAGATGAGGAAAAGTGAAATTGGGGGAAATAATAGGAATAAAAGTGAAATTGGAGGAAATGATGGGAGGAAAAGTGAAATAGGGAGAAATGGGAGGAGTAAAAATGATAGTGGAGGAAATAGGAGGAAGAATGTAAGGGTTTGGTATGTTATGAGAAAATATTACTATGTTGTTGCTATATTTGTAATTATCTTGTGTTTTACTCTATATAGGGTAATTTTACTAAAATGTTGCTATGTTTGGTAATTAAGCTCTAAAACTTGTACTTTTATGTAAAAAATCCAAAAAGATAAGGGCTCACCCAAGATTTTTTTTTTTTTTTTTTTTTTTTTTTGCAGAAATATGACACCATATCTTTTACCGCGCTTAACAAAATTTTGCAAAAATACCCCTATTAAGTTTAATAAAAAATTGTGGACGAAAATATCCCTGTCAATCTCTTGGCACGGGGCCAAGACTTGTCCTTTGACTTCTCTCGATTTGCCAATGCTTGCCTCTGAAGTGCTGGCATAAGGCAACACTTGTCGTGAATGCTGGCAAAAAGCAATACTTACTCCTTTCAATCTCTTCCTGCATTCTCCTTATATAACTTGAAGTATTGGCAAGACAATACCAGCCCTTCATTTCTTGCTAAAAGTCTAACACTTGCAAATTTATGGCTTGAAGTTTTGACCTTGTAACAACATAAGGGTATTATAGAGGACACTAAAATTTTTGCAAGAAATGAGCTAATCTACCCAGACTTGTCTTTAGATTATAGATGTCCAAGCAATTTAATAACATAAATGCTCTACTTTGCATTCAAAGGTACACTGATCCGTAAAGCCGGACCCTAGAGAATTCATTTCGAATGGTCTTCAAATTGATAGTCCAATCTAACACTAAGCTGGCCATGAGCTAGCCCTTTAAATTCTTATCAAAATAGTCATTATTGTTGTAAAACTAATAGTAAAGTAGTGCAAGAACAAGACAAAATATATGAGAGGAGAAGGAAGAACTTGTATTATTCTCAAAGTGTTTCAAGTATATCTTCCATAGAGCCAAATATGCTCTATTTATAGGATACAAATACATAGGTTATAAATCAACCCAAAGGTTACAAGAATTAAGTAGGACATAATGGGGAGGAATTATGTAGGAGAAAGTAGGGTAGTCAATCATAAGTTAGTGGTGAGTAGTGGTCATCCACATTAACACAAATACATGAATTTACAACACTCCCCCTTGGATGACCATTTTAAAGGTAATGTGCCTCGTTAAAACCTTACTAGGAAAAACCCGGTGGGAAAAAAGCCCAGTGAAGGAAAAAGAGTACACACTTCCTATAATACGCCTTTAAAGCTGCCTCATTAAAAACCTTACAAGTAAAACCCAAGTGGGATAAAACCTTGTTAAGGGAAAAAGAATGCAGCGCGTATTTTATTCCCCCTGATGAAAACATCATGAGCTTGTCTTACTCCCACATTCATCTTAGGGAATGGAGCATATATTGCTCCCACATTCACCTCTATGAATGGAGCCTATTCAGTGGACGGGCTTCATGATTTTTATCAAAAATACTTTATATTTTTGATAATACTTTAGTTTGCCTCAATCATAATTTTGCCATCAATATCTTATTATCGCAAAAGCGTGTTACGCCATAATGCATTGGGAGTTGAATATGAGGTCTTACCCTTAACTAATGGCATAATAGGCCAAAGTGTGTATATATAATGCGATTTGAAGTACAATACTCAAAGGTCCTCATGCTTCGTGTAATTGAAACATAGTACTGTAATCATGTATCAATGATATAACACTAATATATCGGATAAAGATCATAAAAAAAAGTATTATTTCTCCGGTCTCCACTTACCAAGAGTATAAAAATTTATACCCAACTATAAATCAAAGAAGCATTCTTTAAAAGTTACCATATTTGTTTCATTCTATATATCCATGTGAGAGTAAAATATTAACCATACTACATAATCCATGTTTGCTCTCACAAGCAGTTTACCTTGAAACATGAGTAGAACTGATCTACAATATCATGTTGCTAGGCCATGCACTCTTAAATTGTTGTCAAAGGATAGCTACAAAATCAACCAAACAATGGAAGAATAGACAAAAGTTGTAGTCAGTGAAAGGTTTCCACAATTTAAAGTGTTATGAAACAAAATGAAAATAGGGTACTATTAATTTTGAGATTAACAAGAACCACAATATGAAGGAATTCAGAAACAAAAAAAAAAACTTATCTTGTGTTAGCAACCAGAACGTTGGCTTCTATCAATTGCATCATAATTTGCTTTTCATTTCTTCTAAACCGTGTAATAAAATAGAGACTCGTGCTGATAACGTGTTGTAAAACTAATAGTAAAGTAGTGCAAGAACAAGACAAAATATATGAGAGGAGAAGGAAGAACTTGTATTATTCTCAAAGTGTTTCAAGTATATCTTCTATAGAGCCAAATGTGCTCTATTTATAGGATACAAATACATAGGTTATAAATCAACCCAAAGGTTACAAGAATTAAGTAGGACACAGTGGGGTTGTAAATCATAAGTTAGTGGTGAGTAGTGGTCATCCACATTAGCACAAATGCATGAATTTACAATAATTATAAGATAGTTTATTCTTTTGTGGAAAAAAGCTTCTAATTAGCATGTGTGGTCGAGTTTATCAATTTTCACAACAATTATAAGATAGTTTATTCTTTTGTGGAAAAGAGCTTCTAATTAGCATGTGTGGTCCAGTTTATCAATTTTCTCTTGTTAAAGAATGTGCAAGTTCCTACGAGATGGGTTTCTTTCGGCACATCGGCAAGTCTTTCATAACTTCGTGTGAATATATTCAAATCGCAAATTGTTTGAACAATCAGAAATTAGATTTCAAAGTGCTAGAATCTTTCTCGAGAAATTATGATGAAATTCTTTATAATAATAACAATATAGTAGTTCAATAAATAGTCGAGTATGGAAAAGTTCCTTCTAACTCGAAAATTGAATATCCTTCAAATTAGGTTGTGTTTCATTTGTCAAATCTATTGCCATTCATGTAAATAGCAAACTCTCTTTGCTTGTAATATTTTCAAGCAAGTACATTATGTCAACATGCTTCAACCCATAAACGTACGCGGTGGGTGCTTGATAAGCTTAAACCGCATATCAGACACAATCACGTACTTAACCAAAATTTTTGTCTTGATTCAAACGAAAGATATGATAATGAAAAAAATAAATAAAAAAGAAAGAAAAAGAAAAGGATGGTTCTCAGCAGCAGCTGCCGATAGTCTATGCACGAGGTTAGAATTTATTAGCGTGCAAAGAGTTAGATGGATAGGTTATATCCATATAAAGATACATTTCTGTACATAAAGATTGTTCAATTTTGCGGGGAGTTTGGTGATATCCTTCAAGGATTCCACTTAGGATAATTGAATGAGTTACCAAAGAAAATCATGAAAAGAGAGATTTTTGGATAAGATAAGAAGCAGAAAATTGGGGGAAAAAACTTCATTAGTACATAGTACTGGAGTATTATTTATTTATTTTCCATAATCACAAGGTTCATATATAACTGAGGTGCTGTTGGTGATTGGTGCCCATGACGTGTTTCCAATGCAGATTTGTAATTGCCTGTTATTCCATCATTTATCAGAAGTTTACTTTCTAATTAGTCATTATTAGAAAAAATACTTTCTTCATTCTAAAGAATGAGAGAGCTCCCGATCGTGATGCATACAACAAATATAATATAGTATGAAGCATCTCTCATCATGTGATGTTGCTCTAATTAAGCTCATTTAGAGTTTATATTTATTGGTTATAATTTCCGTAGGAACTAATTTCTACGAACAAAGAAATACTCCCTCTGTTTATGTTTACTTGTCCAATTTCACCAAAGTCAAATTCTAAGTTTACTTATCCTTTTAGCAGTTCAAAATAAAATTGGCTATGTTATTCCTAATGTACCACTGATATTAAATACCTTGTACTTTTCAAAATCCCTTCCCAATTAAATACCTTGTACTTTTTAAGTATAGTTAATAAGGGTATACTTGTCAAGTTTAAATTTTTTTATTTTTTCTTGGTAGGAGTGAAAAGCTGAAAGTGGACAAGAAAACATAAACGGAGGATTGCATCAAAATAATGGGAGTATGGGGGTTGGGGGAAGGACCGGGTTTGGGACCCTTTATAGATGGTCTCCATTCTATAGAAGTTTCGACGATAACACATACTCTTAGGTCTCCTCTTACACTTTTGACATAATAGTAAAAGAACAAAGAAAGATGGAGCAAGAAAAAGAAAGGGGTCTTTGTTACAACAGTCAGCTCTATCTTGATGCCGACTTCCTATATTCTTTATTGAAAATCAATTTTAATTTCTTGAGGCTATTTCTGTTCATACTTCATTAAAGTTTGAAGCATTTTCTTTGTAATATACACCTCATTAATTGCGTGGGAAGCATTTACTTCTAAATATTTGCAAGTTGCTGCTTTGTATATAAAATCAAAATTTCTAGCTATTTAGAAGAAAACTTGAGTTTGAGGAAATGAATTCTAATCCGTAAGAACAGATGCAGGTTAAGATAACATCTAAACTTTGAAACAACTTTAATATTTTTACCTAAAACTTTACATTACTTCGGATACTAAATTCAAGTATAACACAACAGCGGGAAATAAAAAACGATTGAACATGCATCAAATGGAATTAAAGAAGCCACTGATGAATATTAAACATCACAATTCACAAGTATTTCTGTCGAACCAACTAGTGGAAACAGGTCCTTGTAAAACCATTCCCACAAAAGCTTTTTGCCAAATTTTCTTTTCTCGTGTGAATATGTAAATATGCCCCCCAAAAGTTATAGGAGTAATTAATAAACAACTTTTGCACCTCTACTAGCATATTCCTTCTTATCCAAAACCATTTTCCAGCTACGCCTAATATATCCTACTGCTACTTTGGACTTCAAAGATTTTATTCTATATTTCTCCGTGGTCAATTTTGATGTTCGACACTAATATAGACCAGCAACTGGTACTGTATGACTTTGGTTCTGTATTTCTTATCTCTTCCTCTTTATCATTTGAAATTTGGTAATTCGTCTTCTGTAAATATGTAATGAAGTCACGCTAGCATCATCAACGTGCATCTTCAATCTAATAGTAATCGTTTCAAGAGCAAATGATTTTTCACATCCCACAGGTGCAAGCCCCGGAATGGACACCTTTCAGCAAAGATCGCTTTATTTCATTAATGGCCTTACTCGACCGAGTAGTACGTTTTGAAAAAGAAATTTTAACCACCTGCTACAACATGAGCTAATTGTCAATAGTTGTAGATTTTGAAGTGAATAGCTCGATAAGTAGGCCGAATTTCGTAGTTGACTAAAAGTTCAACTAAAACTGAAATGTGACATTTGCTGTACAAAATTCAAAAACAAAAATGAATATCAAGGAGAGACTGGGATTGTGGGAATATTTCAACTGCAGTTAGGTATGCAGTGTTTAAATTTTTTCTCGTTCTTCCCATTTTTCTTCCTACTATATTCAAGGCACACCTGCATTCAATTCAAAATATAATAAGGGAGATCATTAAAAATAACTTCTTCTTTTTTTCTAGCTGCCCACACAAAATACATGTGAGGATGATAATTTAGTAAGTAAAAGCAAGAATTAATAGACATCCTTATCAAGATGTTGTCACTCAAAACCCAGGTGTTCAATAAAGCAAAACGTGGCTAGAAAAATATTTCGTTCTTTCTAATTTCGTATCCTTATTTTATAGATATTGACTAAGGGTGTCCCCTACCACCTATTAAATTATTAACAACTATACCATATTCTAAAATTTTCA
Organism: Petunia axillaris subsp. axillaris; assembly: GCA_029990575.1. Lineage (NCBI taxonomy): Eukaryota > Viridiplantae > Streptophyta > Magnoliopsida > Solanales > Solanaceae > Petunia > Petunia axillaris. The sequence continues at coordinate 165,836,095 of JARKNS010000008.1, forward strand.
AGAATCTTTTTCTTTGTTTGTTTATAAAACAGTGTTTTCTTAACTATTAAATTTTGTTGAATGATAGATTTCACTGCGAACGTATTCTATGCCCTTATTGATATGTTACATGTGGATCGATAAACAAATTATGGTCGACATGATGACAAGAAAATAGAGAACTGTCATTTTAATTCCTTAGTTAGTGACGAATTCGATTTTTTTTTATAACAGTAGTGTCCGGTCAGCTTACGCGCGCCTCAACTAATTCTACCACATACTTGCCACCTCTACATGTACCTGCAGGTATCTCTACTACCCACCAACACTTAGATAGATGGAAAGAAGACCTAATGTCTTTATGATTGTGCCTCCGCCATACTTAGAAAATTTAACTATTTTTTTTCCCTAAAGAATCAGAAGCAGAATTGTTTTTCTCTGAACATATATAAAAACGGAGCATTTACATGGTTTATATTTAAAGTTTATGTTAGTAAAAGGTTCAAAAGTACATATCAGTATCATTTGAAGGTTAAACTTGTTTAGTCGAATAATCCAATGGACCAAAATGAAATTCTCTAGTACATACGGGATGAAAAACTTAATTATCCCAATTAAGAAAAGTACAAAAAGAAGTGCCTTTCTGGCCCTCTATAGATTCTCTTTATTTCAAGGAGGACAACTGTTTACTTCGATTGCCCAGGGAAGGTAGCATCATTTCTTTACGTAATTCTTTTGTTTATTTTTTAACAACGTCTACTTGGACTTTTCGAGGAACATTTAGGTATTTGTGTTAAGTTAAAGATCCGAATATGTTTTGTCCTCTTCTAGTTAATTCTCTCAATGTCCACGGAATTGGCTTATCTCATTTGTCATAAACTTTATAGCCTAATTATTGGTTCGTTGGTGACTACTATATATATACGCAGTTTTCATGTGATCATGTGAGGTCCAGTGAACCGTTTAGAACTGACATTAATATTTATTTGGACTAGTAATGCGCTATCTATCATGTGAACTAATCACGTTAATTTGTGTTAGGCTGATTAGTAGTAACTTATTGAGGTCCTGATCTAACTTATTGAGTACTTTCTCCATTCAAATGCTTCTCAGAGGAAGGAATCAGTTAAAACTATTGAACTTTAACCTCATTTCTAAATACATTATTTTGTCCGTTTGCCATAGAAAAAAGGAAGCATAAATATTTTATAAACATATATACATTTTAGTTTTACTAGGTGAATTAATTTGTGTATGATATAATTATAGTAGACCGAATCACGGAAAGTGAAAAAAATTGATTCTTGATCAGTGAAACGCGACTACAATTTATTGAACAAAAAAGTAATTGTTGGTCAAATGATCTAATCCACAAATTTATGTATCATTAAATGACCACACACACAACACAATTATACACATGCTAGCTAGTAGCTATAGTTAAGAAAGGGTAGCCAAAACGATTAAAGACCAAATGGTTCACAGTTTTCGTAACACACTGATATGTTGAAATAAAAACTTCCTACATAGTAAGTACAGTAGTATATTACCTAAAAAAACAAAAAATGAAATATCACAAGTGGATAATTAGGTTACCGTGTAGGGTAGCACAAGTGGTGTGCTATTTCTATACAGCTTTATAGAGTGCCCAACCGTTTTGGACTTTCTCACCAAATTGGCAACGGTTAGTAATGTTTATAAAAGCAGCTGCGTGGAATGAAGAAATTCAGAAATACGTTTTGCGACTAATTGAACTAGATCTGATAGAAAATAGAAATTAAAAGATTAGTAAGACTATGCTACGGATGCCTTAAAAAATAATCTTACAAGTTATAAAACCAATTCATTCTAGAGAGTATGATTTTTAAAAGCTAAACCAACTTACATATATAATCCAAACGCTAACCATGTGGAATTATTTCTTTTTTATCATCTGAAAGCTAACAACGTTTGGTTGACTAGTACATAGCCGTCGAGCAAGAAACTAAAGAATATACAACTAAGATAGTCAACTTATATATCATCCACGTGTAAAGATGCTGCTGGTGGGTTCCATCCTTTTAATCGTTGGTTATTCAACTTCCAATTTTCCACTACTCTATATATAGCCCTATGCTTCATCCCAAAATTTATGTCACAGAAAACATAACTATATCTCATTACATTTTTCTCATACAAATCATCTTCTTCTTGAGTTAAGTACTACATTTGAATCCTGAAAATTTAACTAAACGATGGCCGGTGGTGGATTTTCCTCCGGTGGCGGAGGAACAGAATTTGAGGCTAAAATCACACCTATTGTTATCATCTCTTGTATTATGGCTGCCTTTGGTGGTCTTATGTTTGGTTATGATATTGGAGTTTCTGGTAAATATTTATATTACTTGCTTTTTCTTTCATGGTTTCTTCATTTTTTTTTCTTCTTATTATACACTATATTTCAGTTGCGCGCCTTTGTATTATGATGTTCATTACGTTACACTCTCTTTTACACTTTTTGGAGCAGTTATTTCTTTATCTCCTTTCTTTATTTCTGGATCTACTTAATACAACATAGTTAGAATTACAACACTTTCAGTCACCAAATTATCTGCTTTTTTTTTTTTTTAACCCTAATATGGAATGGGTTAAAATATATGTATTGACCAAAGTTATGAGTGGTTGAAGTTTTCCAAAAGTCGCAATGTAAAAGAAAAGTACGTTAAAATTTAACTAAAACTTAGATACCTTTTCGGGAAAAAAAAAAGTAGAAGAAGATGAAAGTTCAACTTTTCCGGCCAAGTGGGATTTCCCAACTGTTTGGGAAGCCTAAAAGTTAATGACAAAAAAAGAAAAGGATATTAGTAAATGATTTTCTATAATTAGGTATGATCATCACTCTTTTGTAAATTCTGTTTAATATCATAATTAGTAGTATAATTTATTGATGATTTCTATGAAAAATACAGGTGGTGTTACATCAATGGATCCATTTTTGGAAAAATTCTTCCCAACAGTTTACAAAAGAACAAAGGATCCAGGATTGAACAGTAATTACTGCAAATATGATAATCAAGGATTGCAACTATTTACTTCATCATTGTATCTCGCTGGTTTAACGTCAACTTTCTTTGCATCTTACACGACAAGAAAGCTTGGCCGGAGATTAACCATGTTGATCGCCGGTTGTTTTTTCATTGTCGGAGTTATACTAAATGCTGCAGCTCAAGATTTGGCTATGCTTATTATTGGAAGGATTCTTCTTGGTTGTGGAGTTGGTTTTGCTAACCAGGTTTGGCTCTCTATTTCCACTTTTAAAATTACTCTTTTGGAAATATATACACATATTGATACTACTATAAAGTTGTCAGTACAGCTGGACCGATTATACTAGGTTATTATTTAGCGTTATCTATTATTCAAGACAATGGTTAATTGATAATGTACGTAAATGTTACTATATGACACACACAAAATTTGAACTCTCTTTATTTATTTAGAAGTCATTACACTCAGAAATCACAAGTAAAGTGGATTTGAAAATGGATAAGCTTGTCTTTTTGAATTCGTTTCTAAAATAAGAGCATGTCTTGGCGAGTTAGAGTCAAAATTATGATGATAAGATGATGAACCAATAGTAACAAAGCGAGAGAAAAGTGGATATAGTTTTGTAGTAATCCAATATACTCCTAATAGTGAAAAATTAATACTGGTCAAAGAAAACGGATACGATGATTTTTGAGAAGTTGTCACTAATGTGAGACTTTAGTAATAATGAACAGGGACTACACTTGTAGCTTTAATTTACTACACCAATTTCTCAATAAAGGATGGATAATAATATATAATGGTCCAACATAATAAAAAAGAGAAGAAACTAAAATGGTTATACAAGGATAGGAGCCTCATATCTTGGTTGATCAAAGTTATAAATCTCACTCATTATTTGTGCGTATCAGATGATTAGTGAACCCAATTCTAACAAAGTATAATACAGACAAATGCAGGAATACTTGAGGTTCAAACTTACAATCTAGTACAGTTCTTAGCCAATTTTACCATTACAATATAAACTTTTAAACAAGGTATTCAATAATTCCATATATGCATGCATTGCATGGTGGAGGGACCATGAAAGTAACTTGGAAATTTGCATATTCTTTCTTACCTTTGATGGATTAGACGACGTACGTCATGTTAAGGGCTTACTATAATTTGTTATCCCTCTTTCTTTCCTCAGTAACTAGTTATAGGCATGTAGTTATAGCATTCACACATGAACCTTGTATATAATTGTTGGTCTTAAAGATTTAATTACAAATAAATATTTTAATTTACTAATTTGGGTCAAAACCGGAAAATGAGGTCGCCCGTGGACCACGGTGTCGTATTTGGTGTTGTGGAAATATGGAGACGTGGGGACCATAACATAGAAAAAGATATCCTTTTTATCTTTTTATATTATTCTGAGTCCAAATGTCACTAAGCTTTTTTCTTACTTTTTTGGTTTCTTGCTTTGATTAATATATATGGGTCATCGACTTTGTTTACACATGTGACTGAGACTACTTTACAATCATACAAAGTTTTAAAAAAGCATAAATAAAGTTTTGGTTGAGACTCAAAGCTTTGTCTTTGTCCAGAAAAGTCGTCCATAGGCAGCTTCCTTATATCTTTCCCATCTCAAAGCTAATTCCATTGAATTAATTACTTTATTCTTGTTGGCCGTGGTTAATTTTCACTTTTTTGAATTTTGATTCTTTCTTTTAGGTAGAGGGCTATACCTTAATTGGTTTTTATCCTTATCCTTTACCTTTTGGTCTAGGAATATCAATAGTTAGACAGTCGAGAGTATTTCAATGAAAATGATCACAATGAACTATATTGTCACAATTTGAATATCAAATATCTTTTGAACCTTCTCCACTCTTAACAACTCTGTAAATAATGTGACGAAATTTATATGTATTAAACAAAGAAGGAAAAATAGGTTATAAATGGATTAGCAAATCTTACGAAGAAATAAATAGTATCTTACCTTATCCATTCTAATAAAAAAGGTATAGGAGAAAAAAGAACATACATTAAATGCAGTTTGAATAAAACCTCATGAAGGATAACATGTTCCACGACATTGTCATCTTTGGAAATAGAACTTTAAGAAGAAATTTGCGACTAACTCGTGACCAAAGATCCTTTTATGATACATACGAGAAGGCTCTTTCATTGTATTATTTAATTATGTTATTTTTGGATTATATTTTCTTAGTTCAGGAAAAGAAATTTTGTACTTCCTCACCATGAATTAGAAATCCTGATACAAATTAGGCCTTATTTATTTCTAAAATTAAATTGCAATGTGCATGAACTTTTCAGGCTGTTCCACTCTTCTTATCAGAGATTGCACCTACAAGAATTCGTGGAGGACTTAACATTTTATTCCAACTTAACGTAACTATTGGCATTCTTTTCGCCAACCTCGTCAATTACGGAACAGCTAAGTAAGTTCCTCTCTTTCCTTTCACTATTTTATAGTATTTTATTTGTGACGTTCGATTATCTTTGATATTTTTATGTTTTGTTTAGAAGGAGACTAATGAAGAGGTTCATATTTTAATCTTCCTATTATCTAGATTACACGTGCACCATGTTCCCTATAATTTACTGTCAGTAGAGACCAAGTCAAGGTTTTAAGCGTCATCAATTTGATTTTTATGTCTCACAAAATGCATGAGTGGTCCACATGTTTGAAAACTGGTTTCCTTTGCTAACGACCCTTTTGTTTTTCTACCTTTTCCAAAGCGACTATTCTTTAATAGCAATTTTTTTTTTTAATTTTTGAGTCTATTGTCTAATGTGTATCACTCATGTCTTGACACTTCCTTTCCTATGAAAATTTATTTACTTGTCCTTATTCTTGGTTTGTAGCTAACACACTTTAGACTCGGTCTAGCCAACAGTTTCATCCACTTGGCAGGAGTTATTGTCAATGATCACTCTACCTACTTATTAAAACGAGCTAAAGTATTATGATGGAAATTTAAATAAGATTACATGTGTATTAAAAATTTCTTCCAACATTTTTAAACCAAATCTTTTTTTTAATTCCTTTTGGAAAAACTTTTGAATTGTTTGTCAAGCAAGAGTGTATTTATCTACTACTTGTAATATTTAGACTTCACTGATTTGAACCATAGCAAAATCTAGTATTTTAGTGGAGAATGGTAGAAGGACGGATCCATTATCCACCAAAATTTTGAATTGTAGGCCACCGGATTTGGAGATTTTTCGATCATAAATTATTAAGAAAACCAAAATATTATAGGAGAATTTCATTTTAGTCATTGATCCTTCAATTATTTTCCATGTACTTGTACCTAACCGTATTTTATATTTCTTAAATACGTAAATGCAGAATTAGTGGAGGTTGGGGATGGAGACTATCATTAGGGTTAGCAGGGTTTCCAGCAATGCTATTGACCTTGGGTGCGCTTTTTGTGGTAGACACTCCTAACAGTTTAATAGAACGAGGTCATTTAGAAGAAGGCAAAAATGTGCTTAGAAAAATCCGTGGTACTGATAACATTGAACCTGAATTCTTGGAGCTTGTTGAGGCCAGTCGTGTTGCTAAAGAAGTCAAACACCCTTTCAGAAATCTCCTCCAACGCAGAAATAGACCTCAATTAATCATCTCCGTTGCCCTCCAGGTCAGTAATTTTTTTCTGGTTATAGACATAGTAGTATTCTAAACTTCACTAACCATTCCTAGTATCACACGAATAACACTGAACACTTAAGTTCTGTGCACTAAGGATGTAAAATATTTTTACCTAGTTCGGTCATTTATAAGGTAAGCTAGCTACAAGCAAATTAAATTTCCATGATAAACAGTGCTAATATTTACTACTGACTAACAAGCGATCCCTGGTTAAACTACATAAATTTTTTACACATCCTATATATAAATCAAATTCTAAAATAATATAGGCGTTTTGAGTACATGTATAACTAGAGACCAAGAATTACTATGATGCTTAAATTTTGGAGGGGCTATTTTAATAGAATTTATGCAACTTAACAAGTTGACTGATTTGTAAACCCAAGCAATTGAATGTAAAATGCAAACTTTTGAAGGTTCATTAATTTTCTTCTTTTATACATGCAAAACAGATATTCCAACAATTCACAGGGATAAATGCCATTATGTTCTACGCACCGGTGTTGTTTTCAACACTAGGATTTGGAAGTAGCGCAGCCCTTTACTCAGCTGTCATCACCGGAGCAGTCAACGTTCTTTCCACCATAGTCTCCGTTTACTCCGTCGACAAACTCGGACGACGTTTCCTCCTCCTAGAAGCAGGGGTCCAAATGTTAATATCCCAAGTTGTCATAGCCATAATCCTTGGCATAAAAGTCACGGATCATTCAGATGACCTTAGTCATGGTTGGGGAATATTTGTTGTGATCATGATATGCACATATGTGTCTGCTTTTGCATGGTCATGGGGTCCATTGGGATGGCTAATTCCTAGTGAAACTTTCCCACTGGAAACTCGTTCAGCTGGACAAAGTGTTACGGTGTGTGTCAACTTGCTCTTCACATTTGTTATGGCACAAGCTTTTCTCTCAATGCTTTGCCATTTCAAATATGGGATATTCTTGTTCTTTTCGGGCTGGATTTTTATCATGTCGTTGTTCGTTTTCTTCTTGTTGCCTGAAACCAAGAATGTACCAATTGAAGAGATGACTGAGAGGGTATGGAAGCAACATTGGCTATGGAAGAGGTACATGGTAGATGCTGATGATGTTGATATTGTTAAGAAGAACGGACATGCCAATGGATTTGATCCCACTGCTCAGCTGTAAGAAGAAAAAAAATAAGAGGAAAGTTTGTTAGCAAGGTTTTCTATTATTGATCAACATATACAAGAAATTCATAGAAATAAGTCAACATATTAGTAGAGTTATATATAGACGAGGTGAATATATTTTCCTTGTTAGTGCTATTGTTCCTCTTAGCAAGGATTTGTATATTCCCTTGCGAATTCACATTTCTCTTTTCGTGTATATTAGAAGCTGATAAAAGTTTTGAGGCAGTACTTCGATGTTCCTCTATGTATAATGGTCCGAAATTCGGCAAAGAAAATCCAAAAAAGATTTGAGTTATGAATTACTTTATTGATATCCTGGAAAAAGGAAATAACGAGCAATTCTATAAAGAAATTTTTATACAAAAATACACATTTGAGAAATTATTTAAAAAATATAAAAATATTTTAACAAAACTATCCAATATATAGGAAATGATAACTTAATTATAAAATATAGCAAAAAATAATCTCACATAGCAAACTTATCTTGTTCCTCTCATTTTCTTCAATCTCACTTCTCCTCCCCCTCCGCCAATTTCTCTCCACCCACTTCATCTCTATCCACTCTACCACCGCTATTGGATGGAAAATTAAATATCAACCAAAATGAGAAGAGCTCATAGAGACGCAACTAAGGAAGGAATGACAGTATCCATAGACTTTTTCTTCTTTATCGCTGAAAAAATATGATACTAACATTGCTGAGCTTTGAATTAATGACATCAAACGTTAAGTGTCTTTATCGTTTCTTGAGCTTGAAAAATTACACCATCCATCTGTCCCAGTAGTTCTATGGAGTGAAGCACGCTCATTGAGAAGTGCTTAGTCAAAATTTATATTTAAAATATTGGTATCAACATTCAGTGTAAAATTTAATTTTATGTTTTAGGAACTTGAAATTGTAATACGCTATTGCATTGTTTTGTTCGAAAATTTAGTTTTTATGGTGTTTCTAGTGACCTTTGTTATTATTATTATTATTATTTTTTTTTACTGTATATGGCTTGTATCAATATCGTATCAATAGTGTATCAACACCGTAACTGCACTGTATTTCATTGTTTCAACTGTATCATTTTTTTAGATCTTAGTGTATCTTGAAATAATGTCTTTTATTTTAGTGTATCTACGCTATTTCTAGTGTTATGTTGTAAATAACTTTTCTAATATTTCTATATTTTTTAATTAATTTTTTTTTATATTGTTTGTAGTAGTTTTGTTGTTTCTACTTGTATCTATATAACGAGTGGCTAGCATATATAATAATTTCTCGTACTCTGTTAAATTATAGTATAGAAAGATGTCAAATTCATAGAGATTGAAATTTTTTTTAGTACAATTACTTTGATTACTACCAATAAAATAATTTATTTTAATGATGTCGAAAGATAAGATAAGTAAGTGCTATGAAATTTATTTTTAAGAATCAGGCTATTTGTAACAAGATTATGGAAAAGAAAATTTTGGAAATAGTAACTTGTGAATTTCTTGAGATACAAAATTTTTTAATAAAGCTCAATCGAATTAATTACTTTTTTCGAATATAATTAACTCTTTTATCATAATTTATGAATTATATTCTCTTCAGATATATAATTAAATAATATGAAAAGAAAATACCTACCATATTGTTATAGTTAAGAATAACTTCTCTCGAATATCAACTTTAATTTTAACATATCATCTCAATTTATTTTTTCCGAATATAAATTGATATGATAACATACATAATATAAATAATTTGATCGGTGACAGATTGTAGAGAAATTTGTATCCCAAGTTAATGAACAAGATTCGTTCTATCTCCAACATTTAAACAGTTAATTTATTTTTGTGCCGGACAAAAGTGTAGTAGAAAGTGCAATACAAAGCATAATATTGAACACTGGTGAATAAAAGAGTTAAGGAGTAGATATAAAATTTCACTGTTATTAACTTCCTCTTTTAGCACATCTTCTTGAGTAACTCTTTAGATATACAAATGAAATTCTATATGAATTTTCTACTCAAAAAACTGTTCCTTGGTCTCTCATTCCAACACTACGCATAAACCACAATTTTGGAGTACTTTTTTTTTTAAAAAAAAAATTTCCTGACACAAGTTCTTACTCTTTATAAGAGTAGAATACATTATATTTTATTATAGAGGACAAGTTGTGGAATAAAGCAGCAATAACTAAGCTATGTTGGGATCTAGCAAACAAGGCTGACAAATTATGGATCAAATGGATCCATATGTTCTACATAAAAGGGCGACCATTGGAGCAGCTTACACTACCACAACAAGCTAGCTGGATGGTAGTCAAACTCTTGAAAGCCAAGACTCATCTGGTACTAGTCAACAATGGGATATATAAGGGCAGTGTGATCCAACATATCTACCATCAGCTCCAAGGGCTGCAGCCTAATGTGAGTTGGAAAGTATTGATGTTCCAGAACAAGGCGAGACCTAAGGCTATATTCACTATGTGGCTCTTGAATCATGGAAGGCTAATGACAGTAGATCGTATGATAAAGTGGGGTGTGCAAGCCAACTCGGACTGTGTAATGTGCAAGAATGCACTGGAGACTAGTTGATGCAATCGAAACTACGAAAGCGATAAAGAGATAAAAACGAGACGAAGACTCACACAATTGTTCGAGTAGCAACGAAGAACTATGTATCATTACACCCCAAACGATAGCAATGATCACCTACGCTATGCAACTATCCTCAAAAGACACGAGGCTCGAGCAAATAGAATGATCAAAGACGGATTGAAGAGCAACTTGGATTCATCCAATTGATTCAAGCCAAAATAGTTACAAGGTTCAAGAGCTGTGCTCATTCAATGTTTTTGTGTTCAAAGTAAGGTAAAAATGCAATAAATGAAGAAGGGGTGTATTTATAGCACCCCTTTACAAGTTTTCCTAGATTCTGGTCCGTTGCTGCTCAAGTCCTCTTCGCGATCGCGCAGGAGTATATGCGATCGCGAAGACCACTCAAATGCTGAGGCGCGCGATCGCGCGAGTTGTTGCGCGAAGGTGAAGACCAAAGAAAGTCTCTTCGCGATCGCGAAGGTGTGCACGCGATCACGAAGAGCAAATCCTCTCCGTCAGGCAGTAAGCTCAGGAAGTGCTCCCCTGTTTTGCCCTGTTTTGCTCCCTTGCTTCCTACACTGTTTCCTGCCCTGTTTCCACTTTGATTGAGCTCCAATGCATTGTCTTTAAGTCATCCCCCGAGCTCATATCATCCATGTCTTTCCAAACCAAGTGTAGGTGAGCGTCTTGTATATCCTTGGCTTGACTTCGAGTGAATGGTCTCGATGCAATTTGGATTGCATCATCCTCCCCTTCTTGAGAAGATTTCGTCCTCGAAATTAAGGCGTCCTCCTCCAAGGTATCATCACCTACATCAAAAGAAGTCAAGTCACTAACATTGAAAGTAGTCGACACATTATACTCACCGGGCAAATCTATCACATATGCATTGTTGTTGATCTTGGACAACACTTGGAATGGGCCATCGCCCCTTGGTGCCAACTTCCCCTTCCTTTGGTTGGGAAATCTTTCCTTGCGGAAATGCACCCACACCCAATTTCCCTTCTTAAAATCCACCTTCTTTCTTCCTTTGTTTTTCTTGGTTGCTATTAAGGGTGGCTAACGGCCCGGTCCGGTCCGGGACCGGTACCGGATTCCGGTTCCGGTCCTGAACCGGGCCAAAAAAAATTCAAAGTCGGAGTTAAACCGGTCTACCGGTCCGGTCAGTGCCGATTTTGAAAATTGGTGCCGGATCGGAACCGGTTCCGGCGACCATTAAGCCGGTCGGTCCCGGTCCGGTCCGGCCGGTTTAACGATTTTTTTTAATTTTTTTTAGTTTTTTTTTAGGCAAATAAAGTTAAAATTTGAAAAACTTAACAATTTATTTAAACATCATTTGTGATAATTATGTAAATTATATTTTAAAATTTATTAATGTAAAGTAAATAAATAAACACAAAACAAACGTTTATTGAATGGGAAATACATAATTGAAATGACAAACAAACTAGAAATCGAAAAATTACAAAGATACTAAATAAACTAGAAATTCGAAAATACATAATTGAAATGAGATAGATATTCATTTAGCCATCTCTTCAAATTTTCAATCACGCGGAATAAAGCCATTTATTCTATCCCATTCGGTTTTGTGTTTTTTTCTAAGTGTTGCCTAAACTTTCCCGTCCCAATTGTTGGGGCCAGTGTAAATTTGCCACTCTTTGTTACAGTAGGCTACATTTAGCTTTCTGAGTTTCAGTATCTTTTATAATAAGTTCCCACACTATAGAACGACGTCTTCGTTTCGCAATTCTTGTTTCACTAGGACCGGGAGCTTGATTTTCAGCCATTATAATTGTTTGGATTTTGGAAGAAATTTAGAAAATAGCCTTTCAGAGTAATTTGAAAGATAAATTGATAGAAAGTGCTAAATTGTGTGATATAATGATGAAATATTAGAGTATATATAGATAAAAATAGGTTGGGGGGGGGGAAGGGGGTATGGGGGGTGTTTAGGGGGGGTGATAGGCAAATATAGCCCTTTTTGGCCGTTGGCCAACGGCTATATTTGAAAGAGAGCCGTTGGCCCAAACTGTCGTCCGGTCCGGTTCCGGCCCGGTCCGGCAGTTCGGCCCAAATATATATTTTTTTGTTTTTTTTTGTTTTTCCATTGTGTTTTATTTAAAGTGGTGGAAAATTTGAAAAATATTACAATAAAATATTATTAAGTTTTTACTTGTACATATAATATATGTTTGGAATGTTTAGTTTATTTCAATGTTTAAAGTTTAAACTTAGAATTAAAAAACTTGTAGTATTTTTTTATACTTTGAACTTTGAAGTAATGAAATTTTTGAAGTGATGATTCAAAGTTCAAACTTTTGAATTAATTTGTTAAGTTCAATATTCAAACTTTGAATTAATTTTAGTAAATTCAAATGTTGAATTAATTTGTTAAGTTCAAAATTCAAACTTTGAACTAATTTACAAACTAGTAATTAATTGTAGTATTTTTTGCGCAAACTATAAATTAAAAATAAAAAGTATGAAGACAATAGTTGTGATTGAATTCCAAGACTTGGAGCAATTTTATTGAATTGTTTAAGACATAAGTAGTGCAAATTACATCTAAACTTCAAACTTGTAAATTCAAAATTCTTATTTAGAAAATTACATTCTTTTAAACATATTAGCTAGTTTCTTGAGGATAGTTGTAGGCTTTTCTTTTGGAACTGGCCGTTGTTGATCTTGTTCATCATCTCCTTCTGGTTCTTCGTCTTGTTCTTCTTCTTCTTCTTCATTGCCGGTTTGACTCCCTTCACTTGTTCTGTCGCTCAAAATTTGATCGAGATATGCTTTTCCCTTTTCCTTAGTAAGTTCTGGTAGACCAAAGTTTCTTCGCTCTGCTCTGATCCAATCCCTGAATAAAACTCCTGTCTCCATTGCCTCTTCCCTCAACGAATATCTGTGATCTCCAATTTGAAATCTTCCTTGGCTAAAAGCGCTTTCCAATGCAACTGATGAAGCTTGAATTGTTAATATATCCCGGGCCATTTTTGCAAGAATTAGAAATTGCGATTCCTGATTCTTCCAATAATCCAACAAATTGTTAGTTCCAAAGTTGTTAAGTTTCTTTGGATATTTAATTAAATACACTTGGAACTCGCTGTATTCCTCCCCGTACTCGTCCTGTTCTGAAAGCAACTTTTCGTCAAGTCCCCCAAAAGTGCTCATCCCCGCATGTGAAGAACTTTGCCCGGTGGATAGTATTGGTTCCGTTGGTGTAGCAGTGTCTGCCCAAGCTCTATACTTTGCAAAAACAGCCACGGTATCTGCATAAACTTTAGCAACAGCCTCGTCTACACTTGGATATCCATTAGTAGTAATTTCATATGGAGTAATTTCTAAATTTGCATATATTTCTCTAACAAGTCGTTCAGTTAACTTAATTTTAAAAGCAGGATGCAACACAGAAGCAATGTAAAAAAGAGGAGGAATTGAAAAAAAATATTTTCTAAATTTTTCAATCATTAACTCTACAGCCTCATTGTAAACTTCATATTGCTTATATATTTTCAGTAATTCCGATATTCCAGCTATATAATATAACATGATAGGAGTAGTTGGATAATATTGACCGGAAAATTCTAAAGTAGCTTGATAAAATTTTTGTAAAAACTGAAGAAGATGTTGAACAAGTTGCCAATCCTCATCTTTAAGGTGATAGATTTGCATAAAATGTTTATTATACATTTGAGAAATAGGCACTCTATATTCATAAGCGACTTTCAATGCATCATATAAAGTGTTCCACCTAGTACAAACTTCCTTTGGGACTCTCCTAATTGGCATTCCTAATTCTACACATTTTCTTTCCCATTCTCGTCTTCTTTCTTGGTTTTTATTTCTAAAAATATAAGTAATAGCTATTTGCACCTTTGCGATAATGTCGTTAAACAAGACAAGACCATCTCTTACTACTAAGTTGTAAATATGACATGCACACCTAACATGAAAAAATTCAGGAAAATGAGGGTTCAAAATAGGTATCAAGTTCCTAGGTGCATCTGTGTTGTTTGTAGCATTATCTACCGTAATACTAAAAACTTTGTTAGATAAAAAGTACGTACGACAAATTGATGAAACTTTATTACAAATATAATTTCCCGTGTGTGTTTCATCAACAACTTTATAAGCAATAATACGTTTTTGAAATACCCAATCAGGATCTATCTAATGAACAGTAACAGTAATATAATCACATCCATTAGTAGAACGACCCAAATCCGTAGTAAGACATACTCTAGTGTCAAAGTTATCAAACATATATCGCAAATAATCCTGATATTCGTTCTTAAATTTAATAATATCATTTTTAACAGTAGTTCTTGGAAAACCATGAAAAGAGGGATTATATATAGACTGAACATAACGAACAAAACCAGTAGAAGAAGAAAAACTATAAGGTAAACCCTCGAGGGCAACTAGTTTAGAAATAGCTTCCCTATCCTTTTGTTTATCATAAGTAAGAAGCCCTCCTATTGTTTGGTTAATTCTTGTTTGGGTACCCGAAGATTGATTATGCGCTACTCCCCCATGTTCGGTCCCTAAATATATACCACCCGCCCGCGCTGACCATTCTTTAGGATGTTTCTTTTGTAAGTGCTACCTAAGTTTACCCGTCCCACCCTCATTACCCCCAGTTCTAAAAACCCACACCTTATCACAAATCCCGCATTTGGCCGTCTGCGCTGCAACATTCTTTGATGCAAATTCCCACACACCAGATCTTTCCTTACGTTTAGCCGGTATTCTAGTAGGAGGTTCAGGAGGCAAGTCAGACTGAACTTCGGGTGGACTAGCTTGAAATTCAGGTGTTTCTTCTAAATTAACCCCACTTTGATTCCCATATTGTGTTTCTAACATTTCGTGATCAAGTATGTTACCGGCGCTAACATTATGATAATATTGAGAATCATCTATGTGGGTGAACTGATTAGAACTACCAGCAATTTCTTTACCCCTATTTCCCCTACGACCACGTGCCCGTTCCCCCACTACTAGTTCCAATTGAACCTCTTTGAGACATAATAATAGCAAATAAAATAAATATATATGACAAAAAAATAATAAAAGAGTAGAAGTAGGAACGACCAACCAAATATAACCGAATAATTGAGGTGAAGTTGAAACTTGAGCCTCCACTTCAATTAATTGGTTGAATACTTGATAATCGAAAAATTGCAAAAATAGCCAAATTGATATTTCAACCACGTAGCGCCTCCAATTGACCCAATACTTGATATTTGTAAACTTCACCAAGTAGCCAAATATAACTTTGATAGAAACTCCAAATAGAACTTGATAAAGTAGCCAAATTATAAATTTTTAACAAATAGCCAAAGTAGAATAATAGCAATATTGTAGAAAATTTGAGAGAATTTGAGAGAATTGGAAGATTTGTGTGAAAAATATGATGAAATAATGGGGGTATTTATAGAAAAAGAATAGTTAGGGGTGGTTATGGGGTGGTAGAGGGGTGAAATTGGCCGTTGGACAACGGCTAGAGGGTCAAAAGAGCCGTTGCCCAACGGCTAGAAACGACTAGAATCCAACAGATTTTTCTTTTTTTTAATTATTTTTTGGACCTGTCCGGTCTGGTCCGGCCGGTTCCGGTCCAAATTTATACCGGTTCATCCGATTTTTTTTTCGTGGAACCGTTTCGGGACCGGGGCTGGGGCCCGTTAGGGACCAACGGTCCGGTCTCAACCAGTCCGGACCGGTCCGAGCCGGTTTCCGGCCCGAATCCGGTCCGGTCCGGTCAAAATCGGACCGTTAGTCACCCTTAGTTGCTATCTTCTCATAGGCCTCCTCTAAAGTCTTCCGCACCTTGGCATGAAGTTCAAGCAATGCCTTGGCCCGAGCTTTACCTTCAAAATCAACAACCACATCCCTTGGCAAAGAGGTAAGATCAAGAGGAATCAAAGGGTTAAAACCATAAACACACTCAAATGGAGTCATGCCAATCATACCATGCAAAGTGCGGTTATATGCAAACTCCATGAGTGGTAGCTTCTCGATCCAAGTCCCGGCCTTTCCTTTGGTCATAGCTCTAAGTAGAGCTCCCAAAGTCCGGTTCACCACCTCGGTTTGCCTATCGGTTTGAGGGTGGTGGGACGTGGAGAATAGCAACTTGGTGCCAAGAGTACCCCACAAACACTTCCAAAAATGGCTAAGGAACTTGGAGTCCCTATCACTAACAATGGTGCGAGGCACCCCATGCAATTTCAAGACATTATCAATAAACAAGGAAGCTACATGTTGTGCATCATTAGTCTTTTTGCATGGAATAAAGTGAGCCATTTTGGAGAAACGGTCAACGACAACATAAATGCTATCGTGCCCTCCTTTAGTCCGGGGCAAAGCCATAACAAAATCCATAGAAAGATCAACCCACGGACTAGTAGGTATGGGCAAAGGAGTGTATAAGCCATGGTTGTTGGATCTAGACTTGGCCTTCTTGCAATCCAAGCAAGCATTGCAAAATCGCTCCACAAGAGGCCTCATTTTTGGCCAATGAAATTGCTCTTTAAGTATGGACATAGTCTTGTCCACCCCAAAGTGACCCATCAAGCCCCCGCAATGTGCTTCTTAAACTAGCACATCTCTCCAAGAGGACTCGGGGACACACACTCTCCCATTCTTGAAAATGTAGCCATCTACCCATTGGTATTTTTCCACTCTTTCCCCACTCACTAGAGCATCATGAATACTCTTGAGATTTGGGTCATGATCATACAATGATTTGATGCTTTCAAAACCCATAAGTCTAGAAGCGAGAGTGGTAGCAAGAGCGAATTTTCTAGAAAGCGCATCGGCCACAACATTGTCCTTACCCTTTTTGTAATGAATTACATAAGGAAAGGACTCAATGAATTCCACCCACTTGGCATGTCTCTTGTTCAACTTTTCTTGACCTCTTAGATGCTTGAGTGACTCATGGTCACTCTTGATCACAAATTCCTGAGGCCATAGATAGTGTTGCCAATGGGCTAGAGCTCTCACGAGGGCATACACCTCCTTGTCATACGTGGAGTAATTCAAGGTTGCGCCTTCAACTTCTCACTAAAGTAGGCCACGGGCTTCCCTTCTTGCATGAGAACACCCCCGATTCCCACCCCCGAGGCATCACATTCCACCTCAAAAGCCTTCCCGAAGTTGGGAAATTGTAACAAGGGGGCGGTACTCAACCTACTTTTCAATTCTTGGAAAGCTCTCTCTTGAGGCTCTCCCCACACAAAGGATTTGTCCTTTTTCACCAACTCGGTGAGCGGTGCGGCAATGGTGCTAAAGTCTCTAACAAAGCGCCGATAGAAACTAACAAGGCCATGGAAATTCCTCACATGAGATACAGTGGTAGGAGTAGGCCAATCTCTAATAGCTTCAACTTTGGACTCATCAACTTCTACACCATTGACACTAACAACAAAGCCTAAAAAGACAACCTTTTCAACACAAAAGGCACACTTCTTAAAGTTGGAATAGAGCTTTTCGGCTCGTAGCACTTCAAGGACTTGACTCAAGTGGCCAATATGGTCATCTATTGACTTGCTATAAATTAATATGTCGTCAAAGTAGACGACCACAAATTTGTTGATGAATGGCTTTAGCACGTGGTTCATTAGCCTCATGAAAGTACTAGGTGAGTTGGAGAGGCCAAAGGGCATCACCAACCATTCATATAGACCAAAATTGGTCTTGAATGCGGTTTTCCATTCATCCCCGGGTTTCATCCGGATTTGATGGTAGCCTGACCTAAGGTCTATTTTTGAAAAGACGCTAGAACCACTAAGCTCATCTAACATATCATCCAAACGAGGTATGGGATGTCTATACTTTACCGTGATCGTGTTGACCGCTCGACAATCCACACACATCCTCCAAGTGCCATCCTTCTTTGGAACAAGGATCACGGGCACGACACAAGGACTCAAGCTTTCCCTCACCAAGCCTTTGGTAAGCAATTCATCAATTTGCTTTTGTAACTCCCTTGTGTCCTCGGGATTACTTCTATATGCCGGCTTGTTTGGAATTCGAGATCCCGGGACAAAGTCAATTTGATGTTCAATACCCCTCAAGGGAGGTAATCCATCCGGCATCTCATCCGGGAACATGTCCTCATAGACCTTCAAAACATTTTCAATGGCACTAGGCAAAGGGTTAGGGTTAGATAAATAATCACTTTCGGAATTTAAAACAATACCTTTGTGCACTAGGCATATGAGCATCTTGGTGCCATCATTACCTCTCAAATATTCACCCGGTTGCATCATGGCACACATGCGACCGGTGGAAGATGGTGGAGTCTCGGCCAAAGGTTTGGCCACAACCAGGGACTTGGCCTTAGCCGCTTCCCTCAACTCTTTCATGCGCCGATAGTCTTCACTTACTTGCTTTGGGGTCAAGGGTGTAAGCACAAACCTCTTTCCCTCATGCCTAACCGTGTAAGTGTTGGCCCGGCCATCATGAACCACTTGTTTGTCGTATTGCCAAGGCCTCCCAAACAAAAGGTGGCAAGCTTGCATTGGCACCACTTCAAACGTGTGTTCATCTTGATAGTTCCCAATGTTGAATCTAATCAAGACTTGTTTCACTACCTTCAACTCCCCACACTCACTTAGCCATTGCAAACGGTAGGGGCTTGGGTGTTTAATTGTAGTCAACTTCAATTGTGAGACCAAGGATTGGCTCACCACATTTGCACAACTACATGAGTCAACGATCATGGAACAAACTTGTCCCTTCACTCTACACCGGGCATGGAACAAGTTTTCCCTTTGTTCATCTTCCCTCTCCACACTCAACATGGTTCCCAAATGCGACGCACCACAAGGAACATATTAGGATCATCTCCCTCTGTCGCTCTCTCTTCACCCTCAACTTCCTCACTCTCCTCCTCAACTTCACCCTCGGACTCACTTTCACCCTCATAGACCAACCCATCATCCATCACAATCATTGTTTTCCGGGTAGGGCACTCTTTGGCAAAGTGGCCATAACCCTTGCATTTGTGGCATTGGAAAGAAGAAGAAGAAGGAGTATTTAAAGTAGTTTTAGAAATACCTCCAACCTCTTTGTGGCCGCTTCTCGGGGTGGCCTTTTCAAAAGGCTTCTTCACATCTCGACTCCCACTTGCTCCACTAGCATATGGGCTTTTCCATTCCTTGGTGCGAGTTGATGGAGTGGTAGTGGTAGTACTCCTATAGCGAGGAGCCTTCTCTTCCTTGAGCCACTTTTCGGCCTCAACCGTGGCATCACAAAAATCTTGTAGAGAGTGAAAGATGTGTAGTCTCAATTGGGAAGCATTCTCCCGACTCAAGCCACTCTTGAAACGGATGATAGCTTGTTCCTCATCCTCCGTTTCCATATCAAGAGCCATCCGGTTTTTCTCAAAGTCGTTGAAATATTCATCAACGGACTTGTAGCCTTGTTTCAATTCATAGAGCCTCTTGAATTGCTCTTGTCGATACTTGGGAGTCACATATTTGTTGTTCATTACTTCTTTCAACTCTTCCCAAGTGATGTTCATCCGCAACCCAAGTCTTCTCCTTGATCGCTTGATGGATTCCCACCAAGTAGAGGCATAGGACTCAAATGAAGCTATGGCATAAGTGGCCTTCTTCTCCTCGGTCATATCATTTGTATCAAAGACCCGCTCCAATTGGACCTTCCATTCAAGAAATGCTTCCGGATCACTAGCCCTTTTGAAAGGCGGGATAGTGATCTTTACACTATTTAGATTAGTGTCACGACCCCCGCGGTTTGGTTCCGGTTGAACCCAATAGTTGTCATCCACATCCTCATACTCCCTTCCCAAGTTTCTTCCCATATAAGCTCTTGGAGGTCCTCGACCTCGCCCACGACCTCTATCTACACCTCGGCCTCCATTCATCGCTCTCCTATTTGGATAGGGAGCATCAAAGTAATCATCATCAAGTCCGAGACCCTCCCCTTCTTGAACCTCATCCACTTGTTCAAGGGGTGCAATATTTCTCCGAGGCCTTAGGAATGGAACATCTCCTTGGGGATTTCCCAAGGGTTGGGGATTTCCCAACATTCTTTCTCTAGCAAGAGCCTCATCCCTCAACCATTGTCAACGAACTAGCTCCGCATATTGGTCCGGTTTCATGATTGAATCATCACTAGTACTATCATTGGCATCTTTTTGGACACTCGGGGTCCTCTCCTTTTCAATAACTTCCATCTTGAGGCTTAAGGCCTTCACCTCGGCTAACAAACTAGCCAAGACGTCGGTTGGAACCTCAATGGCACTCTTTGCTTTCTCCTTCGCCATGTACCTACAACAATCAAAAATAAGAAAAGGGGATTAGAGTAATAGTCCTCACTCACTCCCTCACTTTTGTTTGTCGCTCGGGTTCACTCAAGTTGGGGTTGGGTTTACACAAGCTTGAGATCAACGGCCTCCTCGTAGTTGCACAACCTCCTCAATGATCAATCCAAGTCACAAGAACCAAATTCTCTTCCGGAAGAGTGGATTCAATGGGACTCGATAAACGCTAAGCTATTTGGTGCGCACTTGAACCAAACAATTAACTACGAATCTTCTTTGAAATCTACTCTCCTTCTAGGCACGAGTATCCTATTCGCACAATGGATTAGTACTAATTAGGTAGAAGTGTTACCCTCAAAGTACTAACCGGAAGTGACGCGATCAAATGTTCAAAGATCGAATCATCACTAAACCAATTCGGAATTGGATGAATTTTGGTTTGTGATATAGAAACTCACCATATTTAATGATGCTATGGGAGTTTTGGTGGTTGGAAACTATTACGATACCTTTGCGAACAATCTGTCCCAAATCAGGAAATTTTGGAAATGGGTGTTCTTCGCGATCGCGTGCAGAGGGGCGCGATCGCGATGGACAAAAACTCAACTTGGCGCGAACGCGTGAGACCTTGCGCGATCGCGCAGGTCTGTTCAACAGAACCAGAATCCCGACTGTAAACTTCAGTTTTGGCACACAAACAACCCCAATTCAACTTGTTTTTCAGTTTTCAAGCTGCCAAATGGTGTTTTCAACTGTAGTAAACAATCCCCAATGGTTTTACCAAACAAACAACCAACAAACAACTTGTTTCCAATGATTTTGGACAAGTTCTTCAAAAATTTTCAAAACCTTCAAGATTCAAAATTTTGATTTTCATTCCAATACTCCAAATGATGTTATGGTGGTATCAAAACGACGGAAAAACTATAACGAGTAAACCCCGATACCAAACAACCAAGAATTCATAACCTCAATCGAGCTTTAGCAAATTTTGTGAAATCTTCAACCTAGGGTTTAAATTTTCCAAACTTTGATTCTTAACTCGAAATGGTGTTTTGTTGGTACCCAATCAAAGAGAATACGTATTCAAGCAAACCCCGATAGTTGACAACAACAAAATCGCAACAACAAACGATTTTTAGCAATTTTTTTGTGATTTTCTAATTTGTGATTTTTTTTCTTCTTTTTCAAATAACAAGAACAAGAACAAGAAAATAAACAAGAAACAAAGATGACAAGCATGAAGAGTAGGACGATGGTTTGTAAGAACGTAACCCTAGCCTTGCTCTGATACCAACTGATGCAATCGAAACTACGAAAGCGATAAAGAGATAAAAAACGAGACGAAGACTCATACAATTGTTCGAGTAGCAACGAAGAACTATGTTTCGTTACATCCCAAACGATGGCAAGGATCACCTACGCTATGCAACTATCCTCAAGAGACACGAGGCTCGAGCAAATAGAATGATCAAAGACGGATTGAAGAGCAACTTGGATTCATCCAATTGATTCAAGCCAAAATGGTTACAAGGTTCAAGAGCTATGCTCATTCAATGTTTTTGTGTTCAAAGTAAGGTAAAAATGCAATAAATGAAGAAGGGGTGTATTTATAGCACCCCTTTACAAGTTTTCCTAGATTCTGGTCCGTTTCTGCTCAAGTCCTCTTCGCGATCGCGCAGGAGTATATGCGATCGCGAAGACCACTCAAATGCTGAGGCGCGCGATCGCGCGAGTTTGTTGCGCGAAGGCGAAGACCAAAGGAAGTCTCTTCGCGATCGTGAAGGTGTGCACGCGATCGCGATGAGCAAATCCTCTCCGTCAGGCAGTAAGCTCAGGAAGTGCTCCCCTGTTTTGCCCTGTTTTGCTTCCCTGCTTCCTGCACTGTTTCCTGCCTTGTTTCCACTTTGATTGAGCTCCAATGCATTGTCTTTAAGTCATCCCTCGAGCTCATATCATCCATGCCTTTCCAAACCAAGTGTAGGTAAGCGTCTTGTATATCCTTGGCTTGACTTCGAGTGAATGGTCTCGATGCAATTTGGGTTGCATCACTAGTGACCACCTATTCCTTCACTGTGCTTATGCTAAGAAGGTCTGGAATAAGCTGCTGCAATGGATAGGAGTATCAGTGCAACCAGCTAACACTTGGCAAGAGTTTCATCAGTGTGTATTACAAGCTAACAAAGGAAGATCTCAAAAAGCCAGAATGTTCAGATTGCTGTATGCTGAATATGCTCATGGCATTTGGAAAGAGAAATTTCCGAGTGTTCGAGCAGAAAGAGAGAAGCTGGTATATCATTGCAACAGAAATAGCAAACTATAGTCGTATGCGAGCTGGAGCAACACTAGGCAGTTTAGTTAGTTCCTATAGATTCTAATGATCCAAATGTTCTTCACTAGTAGCTATGTTCTGATGTTCTGTTGGCTGGATTAGATTAGTGAAAGTGATTATCATATAGGAGAGTAGATGAGGTGGATGAGTAGGCTCGGCCGTTAGAGGTATACCACAGCTGATCCAAGTGTTTTGTAATGATGATTTACCCTTCAGGTGATTAATATAATTATTATTTACCTAAAAAAAAAAAGAGGACAAGTTGACTACTCATTTTCTTCTTGAAAATTTAGAACCAATAACAATGAGCAAATACTAAAGTAAAAGTTGTGGAATGAAATCCACCTCAATGTTGCTCAATCATACACACATCCTTATTTTATAGTCAAAGTGCAGGATTGGTTTGTTTACTTAGTTGCAGGTTTTGGTAACACTTTGTAATGCCAAGTTTCAGTCATTTTCTTTTCGTTATTTAGTCTTGCTTGGTTGACATGAAGCACTGCATTTACTAGTAAAAACGTCATGCTTCCCATGTATCTCTGAGTATTTCCAAAATGTGCCTTTTTCCTGTAAAATATCGGGAATAAATAAAAAATATATTAATATAATAATAAAAGTAAAATTTAGCTTCTTTTAGGCACTATCGAATTCCCCCAAACTTGAAGTTTTGCATGTCCTCGGGCAATAAAATTATAGCTGCAAATGGTGAGCTATTCATGAGAGTTTATCCACTTCAATATACTTATTGACACGACCCAGAATACGGTTAGGCCGTGCGGGCACCCGACATCCTCCCCTAGACCTGTTGGGCGAATCCTTACTAATTTAATTCGGAAAATAAATATAATAATCCATAAATAAGGACAAGACTTAAAACAAAAATACAGACATACTGATACCTCTAAGCTGTACAAAAGAAATCACAACTGACTACCCAACATACTAGGTTTAGGGCTATCCAGACTAGACATCTAAGAGTACAAAAGAAGACAGATACCTCCTGAAGGGAGCAAAATGCAACTGAAATGATAACCAATAAACTGGTGGCCATCCGGAGTAAAAGCTGGCTCACCCTGACAGCTGAAATCGTCTTCGATCCTTCACAATGTGGCGAACTCAATCCTGGAACGAACCTGCCGATACGAAATAGATAAACAAGAAACAAACAACAAACAAGGGTGAGTCAAAAATACTCAATAAGTGGGGCAGACTAGCCACCTCAAAGAATAGGATAGCTAGCCAGGGAGAAATGAAACAGATAAACCAAATTCCACTTATTTAAATTATGAAAAGGAAGAGTCAGATAATAACTAGAAACACGTATGGAATCACAAACTATGCAACAACCAGGAACGTTAGATAGCCAGAATATATAGGTATCCCGAACACATCAACAATCAGAAATACATCCTGTTGCGGCATGCAACTATTCATCCTATTCCGGCGTGCAACTCGATCCATATATTTATACCGCTGCGACGTGCAAATCGATCCATATATTTATACCGCTGCGACGTGCAACCCGATCCCGGCAACCCAGAATACGAGCCAGAAATATATTGACAAATAAGCAATGCACGTATAAGCAGAACAGTAGTTATGTACCACAAGTCTACACAATGGTATGAAATGAAATGATATGAGATGAAATGAAATGAAATATGATGCAAAGGGTCACATGTGCCCGTAATCCCATCCCAAAGCAGAATACTCTTGCATTCGAGGGGAATCCAATCTGATAACCAACTGGAGCGGAATACTCCTACACTCGATATAATATAAACCAGAGGCGGAATACTCCTGCATCCGATATAATGTAAAGCTGAGGCGGAATACTCCTGCTCCTGGGGCGGAATCCTCCTACCCTCAATATGATACGATGGAGCGGAATCCTCCTGCTCCTGGGGCAGAATACTCCTGCACCCAATATGATATGCAATGTAATGCATATGAATGACATATAATGCATATGAATGCAATGTGATGCAATAATAACCCTTCACCGGCGCGGGACTCTCATCGACAGCCGGGAAGTAGATGCCAACTCATAGCCAGAGTACAATGCTCAGATCCTCAATGTAATTCCAACAACAGGATATAACATATAATATATAATGTAAATCCAAAGCTAAGGCGTAATGAGTACGCCTATCGGCAGCTACACACGTAAGGAACACGTGGTAGAAAATCCACGAGGCCACGTGCCTCCAAAGAAATGAATATAAATACTTACCTCGTCCAAAAGTTAGCATTGCTAATCAACAACCGCTTTATCCTTTGGTTTCATTGCCAAACGATCCCACTCTATTCAATAAGCAGAAAAATATATCAAATTAGGCTAAAGGCTTCATTCCTCAAATCTTAGGGAAATTCGGTTAGGAACCTGATACCCTATTCGCATGCGCAATACGCAGGTCAGGCCTATGTACAGGGTTTAAGGTCACATAACCAAGCTCTAAATAAATTACATTTATATGTTGCTCATAACTCACTGAAGGCGAATATATAATCAATTTCACTATCGGGGTCCAATTGACCCTTAAACTATTAATTAAACTTATTAAAATGATGTCTAATATCCCAGTTTTTATCATAAAAATATATTCAAACACACGTAATAACCTAAGATAATGAGTTAACATCATTATCTGGATATTTCGGGGTGAAAATCCTATTTTTCTCCGGCTCCTTTTCCTTTCCTTTTCTCATTTTCTGATATATTTCGTTGTCTCCCCTTTCTGTTCTCTATATTGCTCCCTCTGATCAACTTTAGCTTTTATAAAGCTAAGGAATACCCCCCACCGCCTTTCATTTCTTTTTTGTCATTTTTCCTTTTTTTTAATTTTCTTTTCGCGACGAAAATTAAAACGTAATCCTACGATATTCGAAATAATTCCAACTTTTGCATACAAGTTACACAAAATATATGTAACATACTCACTAAAGCGGATCTCAAAATCGGACTCCCGGAACTCAAGATGCGAATTCAAATGGAAAAGGTCAAATTATTTAACTTTCGGCATTTTAGCAGAAACTAGCCGAACAATATCGAAATTCACTTTCGAAAGTTTAGAAAAGTCACAAATAATTTTACGAACCTAACGGCACTTTCGGATTTCGAATCGGAGCTCATTCGCCAAAATCGAGCTCAAAAATCTCTTTTTAATATTTATCGACAATAAAAACTGAAACCTTCTTCCGATGCCTACCAAACAAGGTCTGATTTAGCTCAAATTTTACAGACAGGTCTTAATGGGACATTACAAATATTTTAAAATTATCGGCACGCCAATCGGAGTCCTAACTTCCGAAACGATTGACCGAGGTCGTTTCATTCTCCTCCACTTAGACTCTCGTTCGTCCTCGAACGAGCCCAAGTCTTTAAAAAAATTTGAACAGATAAAAAGAGAACTTGCACGACCTTCATAAGCTACTTCACATACATTATCTCATGATTACAGAACCAAAATTATAACACACGCACTAAACTCTTGGAAATAAACATATCTGGATAATATCATAACGCCATTGCCCAGCTTATTCTGACTACACTGATCTTTTCTCGATCACGAGAGGAGAGTTCTACATTTTCGAAATAAAGATACACGAAACTTTAAATGGGTTAACATGATTCAGCCGATAATTACCTCTTCGATATACCTTTCGATATAGAACAGGTCGATGGAACTAAGAATTAGCTCATGCTTGATACAATAGGGGAAGCTTTTGAAGTACCTTGTCACTACACACTATAAAAGATTTGATGCAAGCTATATTGTTTTCACGAACGCTTGCAACATCTCAGTTGATGTTAGTGTTGTTTCGCAAGCTCCTTGTGGGAATGTAGTTACTCATATCCTAATGTATGTCAAAGGTTCATCTGAACAGGGTCTATCATATAAGGATAAGGATCATGCAAATACTACTGGATAGTATGATGCAGATCAGAAATGATCTACAGACTGAACATCTACTTTAGGGTATTATCTTTGAATTGAAAATATTATGACTTGAAAAAGTGAAAATAAAAGAGATATGTAGTTGGACCATGAGCTGAGGCAGAATACCAGCAACAAAGTTGATTACATGTGCACTTATAACGCTAAAGTAACTTCTCAAAGAGTTGAGGTGTGAAGAAGATATGCCAATGATGGATGGACGATAAGCTGCACTAGACCTTTAACTTTAAATTTTCATGAAGTAAATCATCGTCATTATGAGGATCCAGTTCTAGTTAAATACAGACAAATAGCCAGAAGAAAATCGGAGTCACCATACAGGGTTACTACTGACGGTGTTCTCATGTATAAAAGATAGATTTTGTGTCTCTGATGTTGCAGATTTAGTGGACAGATTATGATAGAGGCACATTATTCCAAATACACTGTTCATCCAAGTTCGACTAAGATGTACCAAAATCTTAAGCATATTTACTGCTGGGACGGAATGAAGTGTGACATAGCAGAATTTGTGTCTCAGTGTTCTAATTTCCCGCAAGTTAAAAGTCGTGTCATCTTTCCAGACTTTATACTTTCAGCAGATAGGTACGTATATATGATCAGGTTGCCAGCTTATCTCTGTCATTAATAGATTATTAGCGGGTTTAGCAATGATCGATACTCATTGTAGGTTTCTATCGTGGTCCTAGGTTGGATCGTGACAAAA
The DNA here is from genome assembly GCA_029990575.1 of Petunia axillaris subsp. axillaris. Taxonomy (NCBI): domain Eukaryota; kingdom Viridiplantae; phylum Streptophyta; class Magnoliopsida; order Solanales; family Solanaceae; genus Petunia; species Petunia axillaris. Next base: position 165,863,792 of record JARKNS010000008.1, read on the forward strand.
GTGATATCAACGCCTTAGAGATTTTAGTAGTACCATTCAGTATTTGGAGGAAGACTCCTCTACTTAAAGCACAAACTCATGCAGCTATTTGAATATGACTAATCATCCCCGTACAACCTGCTGGATTAAGAAAGATTTAGCTAAAACATGACGCGTCTCATACCTAAGCTACCAAATTACCCTCTCGAGTTGCCAAACAGCTGATAAATCGAGTTCACAATTCCATACTCTTGCCATAAGAACCAACGCCTGGTAGATCAACTCAGGGGCCAAATGACGCCTCTCATTACCCTTAGTAGCCCTAAAACACAATGTGCTTACCCGGCTACCTTGACACGCACTCTGGCTCAACATAGAGAACATTACAAGCGGCTACTAATCGCCCAAACTTAGTAGCGCCGGACAAAGAAGAGATGGCAACGGACTGAGGATAGGAGTAATTAGAGCTTTAGGAAGCTCATCTTCTTATTTACTTGGCTACTAGAGCTAGATTACTTTAGAGTTAGGCTAGCTAAAGAACCGCAATTGAGGAAACAAATATTAAATGAGCTTTATGGAACAACATCCATGCTAATTTGACCTCCCAATAAGAAGGAAACTCTGACAATTTACCAGAGACCCTTTTATAACTAAGACAAGCTCATAAAATAACATGACTCTACTAGCGCCTCGAACCATGAAGAGATACGTAGATCGAATATTACTTACTAATCACTTTACACCGGAAGAAACAATGACACTCTCTGATGGTGATGAACTAGAATTCCATCATCCAACCAATACGGAATTCCGAGAAGAGAGGTAAACTAATTTGACATAATAATAGAAGGTGGCACAAAAAGATGCCAAGCAGACAATACCGACACTCACTCCCAAATCTATCACATTTAGACCAAATAAATTAGTAGGGTCTCACAAATGCCAGGAATAAATCATACCAGAAGCTCGCCTCTCTACCGCAACCGATTCTTAACAGAAACAATATCCAAGAAAACTATGGAACATGATATGACATACCATCTCCAGATCGATCGGAAGAATCAAATCTTACTCACATATAAGGGAAGAAGAAATACATAGGTCTACTACATCGGATGCCTCAGCATCCTGCTAGACTAGCAGTTCATAGAACCGCCTCTGCAGCTGAGCTGAGCCACTACCCTGATAATCACCTTCTGAAGAACCACTGCCACCACGCTCTCAACCTCTACCGGATAGTGGCATTTCTTTTGCTGATTGAGATCTAAATGAAATCCCCTGCGACTGCGCAGATGCCTGATGATGAGAGAAAAGACGACTGCTAACTTGTCGGAGTAAGGGAAAACTCCTCAAAGGATAGCCAGACTCACAACAATGATAACAGGAAAACTCCTCAAAGAATAATCAAACTCACGATACTGATAACAACTTTTTGCTGAATATGGGAACTGGACAGATTGTTGATAGTTGTAAAGAAAAGACTGAATCTGATCTTGACGAGCTACTGGCGCACTCTAAGAATCATGTGACACAAACTAAGATAACCTGGAAGGTGACCTCCTAAAATAATCAGAACTCTTGCCTCCAAATGAGGTACCATGGTTACTCACTAGGGCCATGGGATCTCTTGCTCTCTCACTCTAACTCTTCCCGCTCTAACTTATGGCATGCCTAATACCTTTGAGCAATATCAACAACAACATCAAATAAAGTCCCAACCTCAATCTCTTGAACTATCTGGGATCTCAAGGAAAAAGAAAGGTCATCAATAAATCTTTGAATCTCTCGAAAGGCTCATAGGCTAGTTCAAATGCATATCCCTCCATTCTATAGAACTCAATCTCATATTCTGAAACCAGCAAGCTAACCGACAGGCTACCTGTCTAATCCACTCAAACTGGTAACACTCTTCATCTCGCTCACTACTCGAAAGGAACTTTTCCACGAATCTAGAAGAAAAATTGAACCAAGTTAGCTAATAAGAGAGCGGCCTACTAATTCAAGGCTGGACCCCTGAAACTGGAAAGAAGAATAATCAACACCATACCGCTTGATATAATCAAAAACCTGAAGGATACACTGACATCATTTTATTTTTAAAAAGAATCACGAGGTTTATCTGATGCATTGCTTAAGATATCGGAAGGTTCAACCGCGTAAAATAATGCAACCTCTTCGGACACTCGGACCGAGCTATTACTCAGGCTAACTAACAAGCCAAAATAACTAGAGGCACAACACATACTGTCTCCGGAATATAATTTACTACAACAATATTAAGAACCAGAATAGGAGCTCCCTGAGACCGAACGTCTGCATCTGCGGCAACCTGATAAGCTGCCTAGTGAATAATAGGTTCTTGCGGTATCTGCGTCGCCATGATTCTCGTAAAAGCATCGTAGAAAGCCAAGGGAACCACAAGGCCCTGCTCCCTTGCCTATCGCGAGCTCGTACAGCTGGGACCTCCGTAACTAGATTGTCAGCACGATAAAAAACTCTCGGGGCTTCGTCAGTGCTAGCCCCAGGCTAGACTGCTTATCTAGAACGCATACTGTTTGCTAATTTATCGCGCGAGGGTTCACAATTACCATGAAGGAATTAATGAAAATACTTTTGCATCCTAGACCGACGCACGATCAGAAAAAAATGGAAGTGAAACTTCCTAAATGCCATCATAGCCTCTCGTAGATAAGTACGGACGTCTACGTACCCATCAACGAGACTCTACTAGACAGTGTGTTAGTCTGGATAGACTCTAAACCAGGCTCTGATACCAACTGACACGACCCGGAATCCGGTTAGACCGTGCGGGCACCCGACATCCTCCCCTAGACCTGTCGCGCGAACCCTTACTAATTTAATTTGAAAAATAAATGTAACAATTCATAAATAAGGACAACACTTAAAACAAAAATATAGATATACTGATACCTCTAATCTGTACAAAAGAAATTACAGCTGACTATCCAACATACTAGGTTTAGGGCTATCCAGATTAGACATCTAAGAGTACAAAAGAAGACATATACCTCCTAAAGGGAGCAAAATGCAACTGAAATGATAACCAATAAACTGGTGGCCATTCGGAATAAAAGCTGGCTCACCCTGACAGCTGAAGTCGTCTTCGCTCCTTCGCAACATGGCAAACTCAATCCTGGAGCGAACCTGCCGAAACGAAATAGATAGACAAGAAACAAACAACAAACAAGGGTGAGTCAAAAGGACTCAATAAGTGGGGCGGACTAGCCACCTCAAAGAATATGATAGCTAGCCAGGGAGAAACGAAACAGATAAACCAAATTCCTCTTATTTAAATTATGAAAAGGCAGATTCAGATAATAACTAGAAACACATATGGAATCACAAACTATTCAACAACCAGGAACATAAGATAGACAGAACATATAGGTATCCCGAACAAATTAACAATCAGAAATATATCCTGTTGCGGCGTGCAACCCGATCCATATATTCATCCTATTGCGGCGTGCAACCCGATCCATATATTTATACCGCTGCGATGTGCAACCCGATCCCCGCAACCCAGAATACGAGCCAGAAATATAGAGACAAATAAGCAATGCACGTATAAGCAGAACAGTAGTTATGTACCACAAGTCTACACAATGGTATGAAATGATATGAGATGAAATGAAATAAAATATGATGCAAAGGGTCACATGTACCCGTAATACCATCCCGAAGCGGAATACTCCTGCATTCGAGGGGAATCCAATCTGATAACCAACTGGAGCGGAATACTCCTGCTCCTGGGGCGGAATACTCTTGCATCCGATATGATGTAAAGCTGAGACGGAATACTCCTGTACTCTCCTGAGGCGGAATACTCCTGCACCCGATATAATGTAAAGCTGAGGCGGAATACTCCTGCACTCAATATCTTGCATAAGAGCGGAATACTCCTACTCTTGGGGCGGAATCCTCCTACTCTCAATATGATACAATGGAGCGGAATCCTCCTACTCTTGGGGCAGAATACTCATGTACCCAATATGATATTCAATGTAATGCATATGAATGACATATAATGCATATATGAATGCAATGTGATGCAATAATAACCCTTCACCGGCACGGGACTCTCATCGACAGCCGGGAAGTAGATGCCAACTCATAGCCAGAGTATAATGCTCAGATCCTCAATGTAATTCCAACAACAGGATATAACATATAATATATAATGTAAATCCAAAGCTAAGACATAATGAGTACGCCTATCGGCAGCTACACACGTAAGGAACACGTGGTAGAAAATCCACGAGGCCAGGTGCCTCCAAAGAAATGGATATAAACACTTACCTCGTCCAAAAGTTAGCATTGCTAATCAACAACCGCTTTATCATTTGGTTTCATTGCCAAACGATCCCACTCTATTCAATAAGCAGAAAAATATATCAAATTAGGCTAAAGGCTTCATTCCTCACATCTTAGGGCAATCCGGTTAGGAACCTGATACCCTATTCGCATGCGCAATACGCAGGCAAGGCCTATGTACAGGATTTAAGGTCACATAACCAAACTCTAAATAAATTGCATTTATATGTTGCCCAGAACTCACTGAGTGCGATTATATAATCAATTCCACTATCGGGGTCCAATTGACCCTTTAAACTATTAATTGAACTTATTAAAACGATGTATAATATCCCAATTTTTACCGTAAAAATATATTCAAACACACGTAATAATCTAAGATAATGAGTTAACATCATTATCTGGATGTTTTGGGGTGAAAATCCTATTTTTCTCACTCCTTTTCCTTTCCTTTTCTCATTTTGTGATATATTTCATTGTCTCCCCTTTCTGTTCTCTATATTGCTCCCTCTGATCAACTTTAGCTTTTATAAAGCTAAGGAATACCCCCCACCGCCTTTTATTTCTTTTTTGTCATTTTCCTTTTTTTTTTAATTTTTTTTTTCGCGACGAAAATTAAAACGGAACCCTACGATATTCGAAATAATTCCAATTTTTGCATACAAGTTACACAAAATATATGTAACATACTCACTAAAGCGGATCTCAAATCGGACTCCCGGAACTCAAGATGCGAATTTAAATGGAAAAAGCCAAATTATTTAACTTCGGCATTTTAGCGGAAACTAGCCGAACAACATCGAAATTCACTTCCGAAAGTTTACAAAAGTCACAAATAATCATACAAACCTAACGGCGCTTTCGGATTTCGAATCGGAGCTCATTCGCCAAAACCGAGCTTGAAAATCTCTTTTTAATATTTATCGGCAATAAAAACTGAAACCTTCTTCCGATGCCTACCAAACGAGATCTGATTTAGCTAAAATTTTACAGACATGTCCTAATGGGACATTACAAATATTTTAAAATTATCAGCACGCTAATCGGAGTCCTAACTTCCGAAACGATTGACCGAGTTCGTTTCACTTATAATCTGTTAAGCTATTTTTTCAGGTGAATTTGAACTATGCTGAGTGAACAAGTAATTGTATCACATAAAAGAAGTGGATTCAGTAAATTACTCTGTAATTGAGACATCTTTTTATCACATTAGAAATTATTCTTTCTGGAAGATTTTCAAAAGGCGCTTGTCAACCTCGAGAGACCGAACGAATTATACTACTATACTATCCTTTTATTGAAAAAGATCATCATTGTTTTTTAAGACCGTACGCTTTTCTTGTGTGTTAATCTCCACTAATGTAAATTATTACTGATTTAGAATCTTGTAGGACTTTTAATTGGCTTGTAAATATAGGTTATGTGCTTTGGTAGGATAATGGATAATATTTTGAGTGACTGAGTGCTTTGCACTATAATAACTTGCGACTTCTGAATTTCGATTTTTTTCTTTTAAACTAAGCACATCTCGTAAGTCCAAACTTTTCATGTTTTTTTACTAAGCAAGCTTCCACAATTTTTATCGATGTCTGCATTTTGCTAACGGGAACTTGTCCTAGCATTCATATATTCATCGCCTTTATTTTGATACTAAGGCTTCAATTTCAAACCCCCCCCCTCTTTATAGTAAATATTTTTTTTTACATGTGCCCCCCTCTTTATAGTAAATATTTTTTTTCATCACATGTAATTGTCTTTCCCGTATTTATCATTCTCCTTCATCTTCTTTCTCCACGAATAATATAACGCTTTAGTAATATTAGGTACAAAATAAAAGTTGCATTTAGGCTCAAATGGTATAACTAAAGGAATAATATTGTGGCTAAGTGTTTTGCTAGGGGTTCATAGAAAGCCTAATTCATTGTCTCAATCAGTAATGTTTAAAATGTCGCTTCTAACTAACACAACATATCAAGTTTCTAGTCTTTGATTTTTTTTATTTAAAAAAATAAACTTAAGTAGGACAACATAGTAAATATAATATTCTTAATCTTTTGGTCAAAAATTGTCATTTGAAAGATTCTTGAATTTATAACTTTCATGTTCAAGCTAGATGACCCAATTGTTCTCATTAATTTTTTTTTTGATACAATTTTATTGAAACACACAACTTTACAGTAATACAAAGACATTCTCTACATCACTTGTGGCAAATAAGCTCAATAGAATATTTTTCCCAAGTGCAATGAAATATGAAGTAGATGTACTCAAAAATTTTCCGCCAATTGCGTTATTTATCATTTAAAACCTATAGGACAGAAGCAAGGAAGATGAATTTGTGAAATAAGTTAGAAGTATTGGGGGAAAGATAAACTTATTCAATCACATAGTAACTTTAAGAAGATTATAGAAGCATACGGTAGTTACATAATTAACTTAGATATTATAATAAGAAAAGTTATGTATAATCAAAATGCCTTTCCTTATCCCATATAACATAATTATACTAAGCTAATCACCATATCAAAGGAAGCTTAGTATTAACAAAACATAAGATTAAGAGAAGCTAAGTACTAAAAATACATACTTAATTTTGGTTTAAAACTAAAACAACATTTCAGAGAAATTATAGTAGATAATAGTTGATAATATAGATATAGGGATAGAAAGTAATATCATAACCTCCCCCAAACTCAAGATTTTACTCGTCTCGAGTAAAAACCTGATTTAGGAGAGACATAATATCAAACTCAAGAAACTATTCGTTGTCGCCATCCTCCTGTAGGTACCCAAAGTCCTCTGTATCAGCCATCCCTTCTACATCTAATTCTGGTTCATCTATTTCAGGTGTAGATTGCTGAATAATTTGTTCGGATACAACAGCTAGCTCTCCAAAGTTGTTTTTTCAATTTCAGAAGTTGAGTTGAACTGTTGAATGTCAATGTCTCCAGTGGCCTGTTCAAAATTTCCAATGTCTTGTCCAACATCAATTTCCCCCATTATTACTTGTGGTTCAGGCAGTCCAACATCAATTTTCCGTTGTTACTTGTGCTTCAGGCAGCGCCATCGCAACTGGTTCTTCAACCTGTGCATACTCATGAAAAGGATAAAATTTCTGCATGTTAGAAACACCAAAATCATTAGCAATGTTCCCCATCATAGGTCCTATAAGATTCATTGTCGCAGCTGAAAAAACTATGTTATTTCATGCATATTTTTCATCCCTGTTATTTCTCGCTGCATTTGTTCTTGTCGAGCTATCATATGCTTTTGTTGAGCCAACATCACCCTGATACGTTCTTCAAGTTGACTTATTCCTTCAGTTAAATTTCTTCTGCTTCTTCTTTGTGGTGGTGGTTCCATATCAACTCTACCATTTTGCACTCCTTCAATTGGTACTTGCTCTTGCCCAACAATTATATGTTTTTCTATCATAGCTACCTGCTCTTGTACAACATTCTCCTGCTCTTGCCCTTCAACTATAAGCGCTTGTACAATATTACCTTGCTCTTTTTCTTTAGCACGATATTCCATTACAACATCTTCTTGTGCAATTACATTATCTTCTTGTGCATTTCCAGCATTTCCTATTGCAATTCCAGCATTCCCTTGTTCTTGCGCAAGTCTATCTGGTCGTTTTGGGCCTGTTGTGTCTGGTAAGCTTAACAAAAATCCATTTGTAATAGGCGGCTTTTCAGCGTTTTTCCATAAACATCCATTAATACGAATCTCAACAATTGATACCAAAAGTGTTATTAATGAAGGAAAAGAAAGACCGCATGTCACTCTTACACAACTTGATTTGTTCATTAATGACACGACCCACATTTAACGGCAAATTATTAATGATTGAGCAGATTAGTGCAGCCATTGATATTTTTATTTCAGTATTATTTATTGTTGGTGTCAATCGACAATTAATAAAGTATACCCATGCTCGATGTAGGCGCCTCATAGTTGTTCCCCTTAAATACAAAGAACGACCATTACTTCTATAAGTCCAATTAGCCCCATACGGACAGAGGGGGTCAACAACTTCTTCCACAATAGGATTATTAATAACATATTGAGTCACAACATCATCCACTTACTTAAGATTGTAAACTGAATTAATCACATAAGGAGAAAAGCTGACAGTTTTACCTCTAACCTACTACGAATCAGTGTGAGGGATCATATTTGCATAAAACTCTTTTACGACGGTAGGTACATATTCCCTTGGTTGTTGTGTGTAGAACATCCGTCCTCTTCGTCGAATCAGCTCCAAGATGTTTGTCGCCCTTCCTCCTTCATCATTGTAGAACTCCATGCCCCGTTCTTCAACAAATGTTCGATTATATTAAACCTATACCAATCATAGGCTTCTGCTGAAATATATTTTTTCGGGTCGAAGTTCGAACTTCTTCTTCTCCTTGAACTAGAGCCATTTCTTTGCGGTGTCATTTTCTATTTCTTTTTTATTTATTTTTTATTTTTTGAAAATTTTAATTAAAAGGTGAAGAAACTAGACTGCTAGGAAAGTAAAAATAGAAGAAAATTGGTGTTCTGGTGTTTTAAACTAAAGCTTTTGAGAATGCAGATATAGAAAGTACTTTTGATTTAAGGATTGTATTGAGATGAAAACTAAGAATATCAATAGATTTTATACCGGACACACCGCCTAAAACAGTAATTTTTTCTGACACCGGATGCACAATTCCAATGTTTATCAGTTCTTTCATTGCCTAGTTACCATAGGTGCTATACCTCTTGCCTCAATCTATCTCCGGTGTCCTTTGGGTGTAATCTCCTGCACCACAAAAAACGTTATTTGTTTACCCTTTTTTTAAAAAAAAATTATTTATTATAATATTATCTACAAAGTAAAAGGTACGTCATTAATATCAAATATTATATACCTAACTTTATTAACATATTATATAATAGTATTATTTAAATACACATACCCCCTTTTCTTTTTTATATTATTTAGATAAACATTAAAATATTTTAGCATACATTGTTCCAGAACTACTTCAAATCAAGATTTCTACTTACTAATTTAACAACTATGTTTTTCACTATTTTCTAACACTTGACATGTGTTTTTATTTTCTGATGTTACAAAACGTAAAAATCTATAAGAGACGCCTTAAAAGTAAAGTAATGGTGGCAAAATTTGCCATGGCAATGTGTATTCATCTTTTAAAGTTTTATAAAATTTATTTATATAAATATATATATATATATATATATATATATATATATATTCTTAATTACTCTATTATTTTATATTAATTAATTTTTTTAATGATAACATTTATGACTCTATATATATATATATATATATATATTATTTTTTTGTTTTTCCTTTTTTTAATCTTACAAGAACTAAAGAAAGTAAAAGTTGTTCTGAGTTTAACGTCTTCAGCTAGATGAATATTTCTCGCATGTATCACTTGATGATGGTTGTGGAAGATTTCTTGTCATATTCTCCACCCAAGTATATTTTCAATCGGTGCCCATTTACTTTGAACTTGTCACCTCCATTAATGTGTTGAATTTCATATGTTCCATCCGAGGTGACCTCAATGATAACATACGGACCACTCCATCTTGATTTAAACTTTCCTGGAAAAAATTTCAATCGACTATTATACAGAAAAACCTTATCACATACTTTGAATTTCTTGTATTTAATCAAGTTATCATGCCATCTTTTGACCTTCTATTTATATAATCGAGCATTTTCGTATGAGCTCAGCCTAAATTCATCCAATTGATTTACCTGCAATAACCGATGCTTACCAGAAGAAGTTAGATTCATGTTTAGCATTTTTATTGCTCAAAAAGCTTTACATTCTAATTCTATTGGTAGATGGCAGGCTTTTTCAAATACGAGTTTATGCATCATCAAGTTTCAATGCCCAATCTTTTCTTGAACTCCTAATAGTTTTTTCTAGTATTCTTTTCAATTCTCTATTTGAAACTTCGACTTGGCCATTGGTTTGAGCATGATATGGTGTGCCTGTTTTATGAGTAACTCCATATTAGATAATAAGGATTGAAACTGTTTATTCATAGAGTGTGATCCTTGATCACTAATGATTATTCTAGGAGTTCCAAATCGAGTGAATATGTTTTTTCTCAAAAAGTTGCACACAGCTTTTGCATCATTTTTTTCTTGTAGCTACTGCTTCTACCCATTTAGACACGTAGTCTACTGCAACAAAAATGTATTCATAAGAATGAGAAGAATGGAATGGACCCATAAAATCAATACCCCAAATATCAAATACTTCACAAATCAGTATCACATTGAGGGGCATTTCGTCCCCTTTTTGAGATGTTACCCATTCTTTGACAGCGATCAAAAGATTGTACATACTCTTTAGCATCTTTAAACATAGTTGGCCAATAGACCTGCTTCCAGTATTTTTGCTGTTGTTCTGTTTGCTCCATGGTGTGCACCCACTGCCCCGTCATGACAGTGACTGAGGATTTTTTTTATTATGCTATAGGGATACATCTTCTGATTCCATCTGCACAAATTTTAAAAAGGTAAGGATTTTCTCAAAAATAATATTTTACCTCTGTGATGAGCTTTCTATATTGTTGTTGAGAAAATTCCTTTGGTATCCAACGTTCAAGGACATAGTTGGCCAGATCAACAAACCAAGGTGGACGATCAACAATAACGTCTATTGATAAAATATGTTCGTCAGGAAACTTTTCTTGAATTGCAGCTTTCTTATTTGGTGGCTTTTCTAGCCGAGATAGATAATCAGCAACCTGATTTTCAGTACCCTTCTTATCTTTAATTTCCAAGTCAAACTCTTGGAGGAGAAGTATCCACCGCGAAAGTCTTGGTTTTGCATCTTTCTTGGCAAGATGGTGTTTAAGAGCTGAATGTTCTGTTACTTTTGACCCTATGAGGTAGGCTCTGAATTTTTCAAAAGCTAATACTACAGCCAATAACTCTTTTTCAGTTGTAGTATAATTAACTTGTGCCTCATTAAGTGTTCGGCTGGCGTAGTAAATGGAACGAATATTTTATCTTTTTGTTGTCTTAGGGTTGCCCCTACTACTAGGTCACTAGCATCGCATATTAATTCAAATAATTGGCTCCAATGTGGAGTAACCATAATTGGTGCATTTATTAATTTTTCTTTGATTGTCTTAAATGCTTCCAAGCAATCTTCGGAATTCAAACTTTACATTCTTACCTAACAAGTTTGTCAATGGCTTTGTAATTTTTGAGAAGTCTTTGATAAATCTCCTGTAGAATCCTGCATGATCCAAGAAACTTTTGATGCCCTTGTTGTTGTTGGAGGAGGTAGTTTTGCAATCAATTCTACCTTAGCTCTATCAACTTCAATGCCCTTTGATGTGACCTTATGCCCAAGAACAATACCTTCTCTTACCATGAAGTGGCATTTTTTCCAATTATGAATCAAATTCGCCTCTTCACATCGTTGAAGCACTTATGTGAGATGGTGGAGACATTCTTCAAATATTTTTCCAAAGAGTGTGAAATCATCTATGAATATCTCTAAATATTTTTTTGTCAAGTCTGAGAAAATAGCTGTCATGCATCGTTGGAATGTGGCAGGGGCATTGCATAAACCAAATGGAATTCTCCTGCACACAAATGTCCCGCTGGGGCAAGTGAATGTTGTTTTTTCTTGGTCTTCTGGTGAAATCGGGATTTGATTGTAAATAGAGTAACCATCGAGAAAACAATAAAAACTATGGATTGCCACTTTTTCCAACATTTGATCGATAAATGGTAAGGGAAAATGATCTTTCCTGGTAGCATCATTGAGTTTACGATAATCAATGCATACCCTCCATTCGGTGACAGATCGAATTTGGGTTAACTTGTTATCTTCATTTTGCATAACTCTCGTTCCTCCTTTTTTGGGTACAACATGTATCGGAATTACCCATTCGCTGTCAGATATAGTAAAGATTATCCCAGCATTTAGTAGCTTAACAACTTCATTTTGGACCACTTTTTCCAAATTTGGGTTCAATCGTCGATGTGGTTGCGCTATTGCTTTAGATTTTTCTTCTAGCAATATTTTGTGCATGCAAATGGCACGGCTGATCCCTTTTATGTCTCCAATGGTCCATCCTATTACTTTCTTGTATTTTTTTCAAGATGTCGATTAGTTGTATTTCCTATTCTCCTGTCAAAGAGGAAGAAATTATGATTGGTAATGTTTCAGGTTCTAAAAAGGCATATTCTAAATGAGAAGGGAGAGCTTTTAATTCAAGCGAAGAATGAATGTGTCCATTTTCTTCTGAAAATTCTTCTAATTCACAATCTTGTTTAATTTCTTCACTTATATCTGACATGGTGTCAGTTAGATGTTCTTGTGGTTGATTTTTATTTAATTGGTAATATTGATATTCTTCCACAAGCTCATTTAATATATCAATACTGAAACATGAGGATGATGACATTTCTTCCTTTGGGTATTTTATTAAATTTTGCATGTCAAAGATCACCCTTTCCTCATCTACTCTCAAGATTAATTGTCCTTGTTGGACATCAATTAATGCTCTTCCTGTTGCTAAAAAAGGTCTCCTCAGAATTAAAGGCACGTCGGTATGTTCTTCCATGTCTAAAACAATAAAGTCAACTAGAAATACAAATATGTCAACTCTAACCAACACATCTTCAATTATGCCCTTAAGTTTTTTTAACGATTGATCTGCCAATTGTAATGATACTGGTGTAGCTTTAATTTCTCCTAGGTTGAGCTTCCTGAAAATATAAAAGTGCATTAAATTAATAGAAGCTCCTGAATCACATAGTGTTTTTTCAAAATAAACTCCTCCTAAGGTGCAAGGAATTGTAAAACTCCTTGGATCTCCAAGTTTCTTTTGAAGTTTATTTTGTAGTATGGCACTGCATTCTTGTGTCAATTCTATGATAGCAAGTTCTTCCAACTTCCTTTCATTTGAAAAAAAAAAAATCAAAAATTTAGCATAGGAAGGCATATGAGTTAATGCTTCAGTGAAAGGGACATTTATGTACAATTGTTTGAGAATATCCAGAAATTTTCTGAATTATTTGTCCAATTTTTTCCTCTTTTATTTTTATGGAAAAGGGAGTGCTACTTCTTGAGTGCATTCAACAATTTTATGTGGTGATTCTTGTCTTCTCTTTTCTCCATTCTTCATTATTTCAATTGGCTCTTGTCCTTTACGTTCTTGATTTATGTCCTCTTTTGCAGCTTCATCTTGTTTTTTTTTTTTTTTGGTACGTTTCAGGTAAATCTTTCTCACTTCTTAATGCGATAGCTTTTGCTTGCTCCTTTAGATTTTTCTCTATATGGCTTGGGAGACTTCCAAGATTCCTATCTGTTAGCTTGACTGCCAATTGCCCCCTTTGAATTTCGAGGTTTTGTATTTCCAATCTTTGGGACTCCATCTTTTCATCGGTATTTTTGATAAATTTATACATCAGATCTTCAAGATTTGCTCTCTGATGTGGGGGTTGTGCTTGATATCCTTGATGATTCCTATCTTAGTTTTTAAATCCAGGAGGTGGTTGGCTTGATTGTCCTTGATTTCCTCGTTGCCATGGATTTAGACTTCCGCTACTATTACTCCATGAAAATCCGAATGCCTTTGTCCTTGTGGGTTAAAGCTGTTGTCAATATAATAGTTATTAATTCTATTATAATGGCCAACGGCGTTAAGTTTGGGGTGTTCTCCATCACAAAAATCACAACGTGGTTGTGACTTAGTTTTGGATGTGCTTGCTTGTATTGCCTCAACTTTTCTTGTCAAGTTTGTTATTTGATGAGCTAACATTAATCTGGTGCATTCTAGCTGACTTTCTTGATTAAGCTCTTTCAGTTGGCCATTGATTTACGTGTTCAGTAACTTCATTTAAAAGAGACATGGCTTCTTTCGTTGTTCTACTCATGATTGATTCTCTTGCGGCTGTATCTACAATGCTTCTTGAAGCAGGTGTTATGCCATTGTAAAAAGTTATTAGCTGCTGCCAGTCTGGTACACCATGATGATGACATTTTCTCAAAAGTCCTTTAAATCTTTCCCACACCTCATAAACTGATTCTGCATCAATTTGAGAGAAGTTGTTTATTTCTCGTCTCAATCTAGCAGTTTTTGCAGGTGAGAAGTATTTATTCAGGAACTTTTGTGTCATATCTTCCCATGTCTGAATGGAACCTGTTGGTAGGTTCCTGAGCCAAGCTCTTGCTTCTCCCCTTAATGAAAACGGGAATAAGCACAACCTAATAGCATCATCTGGGATTCCATTATTTCAAAAGGTAACCCAAAATTTCCATGAAATCATCCAGATGAATATTAGGATCTTCTTGTGAGAGTCCACTGAATTCACATGTATATTGAATCATTTGAATCAAAGCTGGCTTGATTTCAAAATTACGAGTCGCTACTGGAGGATGCTTTACACTGGATTCTCTCCCTGTGTAAGTTGGTCGAGCATAATCTCTCAGTAATCTTCTAGGCCTTGGCTCAGCTTCATCAAATTGATCTTCTAAAATAGGGTCTTGATCATTGACTCTCATGTTTTAGTTTCCATCTTCTGTTGTGTCTAATCTTTGTTCTCGATTGTTTCCTCTATTAGAAAGTAATCCTTGATTTTCTTCCATTTTGTCTTGAGTTACACTGAGACTTTGATCGAGCTTTTTCAATCGTCTCAAGGTTTTATTGATTTCAGGATCAAGAATTACCAGCTTCTTTGATGAAAAACAAGTCATATACCAAGGATCCTGAAACTGCAGAAAAAAAAAATATTAGGTTAGTAATCAATGAATTGCACCAAATTTTACCAATCACGGGCAACAACGCCAAAAATTTGACGAGCGGCTAGCATATATAATAAATTCTCGTACTGCAAATTATAGTACAGGAAGATGTCGAACCCATAGAGATTGAAATTTTTTTTTTAGTACAATTACTTTGATTACTACCAATAAAATAATTTATTTTAATGATGTCGAAAGATAAGATAAGTAAGTGCTATGAATTTTATTTTTAAGAATCAAGCTATTTGTAGTAAGATTTCACCTGGAAAAGAAAATGTCGGAAATAGTAACTTCACCTGTTAATTTCTTGAGATACAAAACTTTTTAATAAAGCTCAATTGAATTAATTACTTCTTTCGAATATAATTAACTCTTCTATCATAATTTATGAATTATATTCTCTTCAGATATATAATTAAATAATATAAAAAGAAAGTATATGTCATATTGTTATAGTTAAGAATAACTTCTCTCGACTATCAACTTTAACTTTAAATTGATATGACATACATAATATAAATAATTTAATCGGTGACAGGTTGATGAGAAATTTGTATCCCAAGTTAATGAACAAGATTCGTTCAATCTCCAACATTTAAAGAGTTAATTCATTTTTGCTCAGGACAAAAGAGTAGTACAAAGTGCAATACAATGCTAATATTGAACACTAGTAAATAAAAGAGTTAAAGGAGTAGATACAAAATTTCACTGTTATTAACTCCCTCTTTTAGCACATCTTCTTGAGTAACTCTTCAGATACACAAATGGAATTCCATAGGAACTTTCTACTCAAAGAACTGTTCCTTGGTCTCTCGTTCCAACACTACGCATAACCACACTTTTGGAGTACTTTTTTAAAAAAATTTCCTGACACAAGTTCTTACTCTATATAAGAGTAGAATACATTATATTCTATTATAGAAGACAAGTTAACTACTTATTTTATTCTAGAAAATTTAAAAACAATAACAATGAACCAATACTAAAGTGAAAGTTGTAGAATAAAATCATCCTCAATGTTGCTCAATCTTACACACATCCTTATTTTATAGTCAAAATGTAGGATTGGTTTATTAACTTAGTTGCCGGTTTTGGTAACACTTTCTGATGCCAAGTTTCGTCATTTTCTTTTCTTTTTTTAGTCTTGCTTGGTTGACATGAAGCACTGCATTTCCTAGTAAAAACGTCATTCTTCCCGTATATCTATGAGTATTTCTAAAATGTGTCTTTTTCCTGTAAAATATAGGGAATTAATCAAAAAAATACTAATATAATAATAGAAGTAAACAATTATTTAGCTTCTTTTAGGCACTATCACTATCTAATATTCTCACCGTATCTTAACCGTTTTTGCACCATTTATGCATTCACGCATTATTTCTGCATTGTATCTAACTGTTTCTAGACTTTATTTTGCACTTTTTCGGCGTTTTTGCATTGTTTCTGCGTTGTTTATACATTGCGCCGATTAGGGGTGTTCACGCTTTGGTAAAAACTGATCCAAACCGAAAACCAAACCAAACCGTCTAAAATAGCCGATACATTTTTCGATATGGTTTGGTTTGATTTTCAAATTTTAAAAACCGACATTATCTGGTTTGGTTTCAAATAACCAAACCGAACCGACAAATTATATAATTTTATAAATTATTTTTTATAATGTAATGTAAGTATTTTATACATTTTTCAATAAATTTTGTAGTAGATTAAATGTTATCAGATTTTACTTTTTTGACTTACTTTTAATTGTTTAACAAGAAACCAACTCATTTAGTCAAAGGAGTGGCTAATATTTAATTTCATTTTTTTTTAAAAAAAACAACTCATTTAGTCCGAGGAGTCCAATTCATTCAATAAACTTATAGTTATATTAAATTCGGCAAAAAACCGGACTCACATACATATAGACGCACCGATAAAATTTAACAGCAAAGTAAATTCTAGTTTTGACTTGGTCTTTTCAGTAACCATTGCATGTTCAACTTGATATATGTGTCATAACATATCGAAAGCAGAAACATCGTGTAAATATGAGTTTGCTTTAATTCTTTCTTTTGTTCTAAATATTTATTTTCAATTGCCCCACAATTTGCTGTAGTGGCAAGAGTGCAACATTTTAGGTGTAATTAGGTTAAAGTTTCAAGTTGCTAAAAATACAATAAGACTAAGAGCATACTTGTAATTCTCTTTATCATTCGGTTTTAGAAAAAATTCTCTTTATCATTTAATTTTTTAAGAAAAGTTCTTTTTATCATTCTTATTATCTTCATTGTTATTTTATTTCTTAAAATCCGATAAAACCGAACCAAACCAATGGATATACCTTTTATTTGGTTTGGCTTGGTTTTAAGAATTGAAAAGGCAAAATACATATTTTGGCACCTTAACTTGTCCCGAAAACACAGTTCCACACTCTAACTTTGCGGGCGACCTATGACCCCCCTTAACACGTTTGAAGTGGAATTAGCACACACTTATGATATACATAACCACTTGCATCATGGGAGTTGTGCTCCACTCGCCTTATAGCTTTGCCACGTGGAATATGTAAGATCTACATTGATTTTTCACTTTTTTTTATAAAGTTTTATTTTATCCCAATTTTTATGCTTTCTTTAATATTATCAATAAAATAAAACCAAAAAAAAAGTAAAAAAGGCAAGAACCACCACCAGCAACCCAAAATTGATTACGGGAGCCACCAACAACGAAGCTCCAAAATTGATTAAGGCTTTTATTCAATCAGAAAAATTCCGAGAAAGAAAGCTCTTCGTCATCACAAACCCGCAATCAATACCACAATGGAACATAAATACAAACCACCATCGAAAAAATCCAACAAGAATCAATAAAGGTCCACTATATCCTACTGGAAAATCCAACAACAATCAACATAGTACACCAAAATTACACACTACCCAACAAGAATCAATAAAATTCAAAGATAAACAAATATTTTTCTGTCAGTTATGAAATACAAGTAAATATCCCGGAGAATTCAAAGATAAACAAGATTTGAAGAAATGATTTGAAAGGTAACTAAGAATCTTCAAGCAAACTCATCCATTTAGGGAGTGCCATTATTGAAAGATAATAGGACCAAAAAAATGGAAGCTCTCCGGAACATTTTTCCGGTCAAATGGACGTTGTCCCTTTTGTCAAATTTCAACATGACATGGAGGATTTCTACGTGAACGAAAAAGGATGTTAAAATTGGGAGATTTCTAGGTAAACAAAAAAGAATGTTTATATTAGTTGGAAGCTGGAAAAAAGAAAGAAGTAGAGAAAGCTAAGGTTGCGTAGAGAAGAAGAATCAATGGCGTCTGTGATGGGGAGTGGTGGAGAAAACAGGGAGATAGAAAAAACTTGGAGAAAATAAAGGGAAAAGAAAAAGAAAGGAAAGAGAAAAAGAAAAATAAAAAAGGAGGAGGCTCACAAATACTAATTAAGTGCAACTAATAAAATAGTGTCTAATTAATAATTGACACGTGTAGGATTTGTTCAATGATTAACATAATTTTTGTTTTTCACTCTCTTTTAATTTCTCTCTCTGCCATGTCATCCTTTATGGTGGTGTTAATTCCACTTCAAACGTGTTAAGGGGGGTCATAGATCGTCCGCAAAGTTAGAGTGTGTAACTGTGTTTTCGGGACAAGTTAAGGTGTCAAAGTATGTATTTTGCCAATTGAAAAATTAATTATATTAGTTTGGTTATGGTTTTAATAAAATACCAACCAAACTAAACCAAACCGTGAACACCCCGAGCACCGATATTTTTGCACTGTTTCTGCAATTTTGTTGTGTTTCTATACTGTTTTTGCATTGTATCTCAATGTATCTTCATTATTTCTGCTCTGTTTTCACACTGTTTCAATCTATATCTGCACTATTTTTGCAGACCTGGGCAGTGGCGAAGTCAGCACAGCGGCGGTAGGAGGAGAGATGAGAAGTGGATACTAGATTTTTCTCTTTTTTAGTTATTTGTAGTAACTTTTATATAAAAAATAATGTTATGTTTGGTAATATCAATAATATTGCTATTGTTTTGTAATTAAAGCTTCAAATTGTATAGAAGTGTAAATTCCCCTTCTCTAAGGGCGTAGAATCCAGGATTGGGTTCAATTGTAGACATTTACTAAAAGTTTTACCTCGTAACCACTATGTAGGGCGCTGAAAGAGAAACAGTCATAAGAAAAGTCTTCGTAAAATAGCCATCATTTTAAAAATACGTTTTTTTTTTTTGGAAACTAGTCTAGGAATTTGAACTGAACCCAAAAATTTTCCTCCAATTTGAAAGCTCCATAAAAATGTCCTAGAGCTTTACTATAACTAAAGAAATTTTCGTAAAGTTCAATTTTAATTTTCAAAAAACTTTTCGTATGGCTACTCTTCAAAAATTCTTGTGTTTTAAAATATGACTATTTATAAAAAAAATTATAACGGTTGGTTGTCTCTTATAATGCGACCTAAAAACTGATCAGCAAAATTTCGACATATGCAATATAAATTTGGGAGGTATACCGTCGTAAGAGATTTGACCCATAAAAGAAAGTGTTACAAAAATGTCCCTTTTTCATTATTGTCAGATACTTCTGTTAGCAAATACCTATCACCATGTCTCTAGAACGAATCATTGTTGTAAGATTATTGTTATGGAGGTTAAAATTGTAGCAGTGGTGTCGAAGGTGTACATGTCATGCAAAAACCTCTTATAAATTTTGTAGTCCAATTAGTACAGTAGCTACTAGTAAAAATTTACACCCGGTGTCCTTAAAATAGGTGAATTACAAAAATAAGCTAAAAAGCACATGATCTTAATTTGCTAAGCTATTTTTTGGTGGTCTTGAAAATAAGCATTTTACCATTAAATGAAACTGAAAGTACAAAAATACTCTTACTAATTGAGAACTTCACGTAATTATAAAAATGCCACCGACCATTTTTTGAAGTCGTAATTACAAATATGTCACCACACCTTTTTACCTTCGAAATTGCAAAAAAATGCCACTGGTTCTTACACAACAAAAAATAGTGTCGACACGATGTATTTCACGTCCATTTTGTGAATAAATAAAGTCAAATCATCATCGTTTCTCTTATATATATATATAAATCAGTAGCAAAACATAATAGAAGACTAATCTGGCGTTATTTCTTCATACAATGAGTAAAAAATCATATTCATTTTGTAAATAAATGATGCCAAATCGGCCTTACTTTATTCGTTCGCAAAAAATTCCTTCAAGTGCTTGCATATTTCGAAATAACAACAATCTGGGTGTGCTTATGCATATAATTGTGTCTGTGTTTGTGAAGAAATGAGACTAGATGGGCCTCACTTTATACATCCGCAAAAAAGACCTTCAAGTATTTTTATATTTAGAAATAATGACAATCCGTATGTATTTATGCAAATATTAAACCAAAATTGTGCCTGTTTTTGCAAACAAATGACACCAAATCGTCATCACTTTGCCAAAATACAAAAATTCAAAGCAAAAATAAAACAAGGTCAATCCAGCATAACTTGTTTACAAGTGAGTCAAAACTACCATGTCTATTTTACAAGCAAATAACACCAAATCGTCATAATTTTGCCCAAATATAATAATTCAAAGTAAAAATTAAACAAGGCCAATCCGACATTATTTGTTTATTCTATTATACAAATACATTGGTCCAAATTGTCATCACTTTCGTAAAAAAAAAAAAAAAAAAAAAAAAAAAAAAAAAAAAAAAAAAAAGTTCATTATCATTTCCGTGGAGAAATGGCGGTGTTCCCGTGAAAGAACGGCGGTGGAAAATGGATTGGTTATGTTGTAATTCAAGTGATGAAAATATCAAAGAGATTAGCTGAACAGATTCCTCCAAGCATTTCTACTGTTGACAACAAAGTCAAATGAAGAGTTTACAACAAAGTTCATGCCACCAAAAGCCCAAGGAATATCAAGAATGCCAACACCATCACAATCCTCACCAATCACCAGCGTCTTTAGAATCCAACTGATATTTGTAACCAATAACAGTCAATACAATTACATAAAGAAAAAGCAAAATAGCAATAAACTTTGCTATAGAAGCTCTATATAATGACCATGAATAGGTAAGTTGCTATGCAAAAAATCCCCATAAACTGAAACATTACAGACCCTTCAACACTGTCCAAACGTCATAGTTTACCACGAGTATTTTTGGAGGGAAGATGAAGATGTCGTGCTTGTGTTAGAATATTTATCTACTGGATTGTGTTATTAAATAATCGAAGGAGAATTGGGAAAACGGGTTAAGTCAGGTATCGGCCGAAAAAATCGAAAGAGTTTCAGAAAAAAGTTTTGACCGTATTTTCAAAATCAGATCTATGCTAATTTAAGGTGATTTTCGAAAAATCAATGACAGAAATTGAAAGAGGAGGCCTAGATGAATCCGAGGATGTAATTTTTGCAACATTCCGGTAGCAGTCGGTAGTGGCCCAATGGTGGTCAGCGCCGATCAATGGCGGTAAACTAGAGAAAAGGAGGAGAAGTAGAAGATGGTGTTTCTAAAGAGAGATAGTGTGAATGTCAAATAATGGTAGATAAGTGTCTAAAGGATAGAAGTGGAAATATTTTTAAAAGTATTCAAAAGTGCTTATACTTTAAAACCACAAAAAAATAGCTCACCAATTAAAGACCAGACATTAAAGTGCTCATTCCACATAAAAAAATGCACTAAATTTAATTGATTTTGAGAGCTTATCCCCGTTTAACATGATTTTAAAAAATGGCCAACACTTGGTTCGTAGGCAATACTTTACGTTATCAATTGGCAAGTGCTATCTCTTAGGAAGAGATCTAGTGGGAGAATGCGGATTGAAATTTGAAGAGGCAAGTGCTGCCCAGATAAGACTTTATCTGAAAGAATGTGAAATTAAGGGCAAGTGATACCTAAAAAAGAGAGGTCAAAGGCAAGTGTTGCCTCTTAGGCAGTACTTACAGAGAAGGAAAGGAGGGATACAAACGTTATTATAAAATTTATAGGGATATTTATGTCCCTTCATCAAACCAAATGGAGGTTGTTTTTCCCAAATCACTGTTATAAGGGGTCAAAAAGGCAAATCACTGGCTATGATGCCATAGCACTGCAATTCAACCAGCTACTGCAAGGTAATTTGATGAATAGCTAGTTTTAAGTCGTTTAAAAAGAACAGCCATCTATTATAGGTTTTACAAAAATAGCCATATTTTAAAAATACAAAAATATTTTGAGGAATAGCTACCAAGACCTCAGAAAATTGGAACAAAACTCCAGTAAAATTCTTTGCATTTAATTCAAAGGTCCAGAAAGTTATCCTAGGGCTTCGTATTTCGGATCCTAAGAAATTCTCGGGGACTTTGAACTAAATCGTAGAAATTATTTCGGGAGTTCAATTTAAAATCATGAAAATTTCACGGACTTTCAATAGCCACTTTCAAAATTTTTCGTGTCTTTTTATGTTGTTTTTATTTTCTATAATTTATAAATGATGGATTTTTTCATTCAGCGACTTACAATGGCTATGGGGTTGGGAAAAGCTGTTGATCTGGTGAAAAATAACAACAGTGTGAGCTCTGTTTAGGGATTATTACACCACATAATCATTCTCAACGTTTATCCATTTTTGTAATCATATTTTGTCTTTTCTTTCTTTTACTAGCATATTAATTAGATATAATTTGATGATATAATTATTTTAAAAAATATAAGACAAATATATGTGTGTATATATGTATATAGAAGCTATATATAAAAAAATATTAATATAATTATATGCTATATTTTAATTACAAATTAAATTTTAAATTTAAATATTGTGGCTAGATTATGTTAGTGCTAGGTGATTTATTAATATGATATATTGAAGATTATTTATGTAAAAATCCCGTAAGTAGGTTAAGTACTCGGATTTTATTTTTTCGAGGGAACAAAGACTGAATTCTGCAACTCTGTTAGATTGAATTGCCTTCATTTCTTCGGTCGTCGACATAATTTATGTTGTATTAGTCCTTTAACCAAACAACAAGCTGATAGCTCAATGACTACAGTTAGGAGTGTTCACGGTTTGGTTTGGGTGGTTATTGGTTAAAACCATAACCAAATCATTATATTCGGTTTTTTAATTTTTAAAACCAAACCAAACCAAATAAAATTCATATCCATCGGTTTGGTTAATCTCGGTTTGGTTCGGTTAGTCGGTTTTTTTTTTTTTTTACAAATCACAATGACTGTTGGATCTATTATTTATTTGTACATAGAATTGATCCTTGACTAGCTGGAATATTGATTACAACATGGGATAGATAAGTGTGCATAAAACTATGGCTTCAATGTAAAAAGTAGCGGTAGTGTGCCAAATTGAAAATCATACAACAACTTACTACTAACTGCTAAGGTTTAGTTCACCATTAATTGTTGGACTTGATTCTTCAGACCGTCAAAGGTACGGTTTCTCCAAGACTGTCACGTTTACTCCAGTCCAGACCATCTAATTTTATGGGGAGCTGAGCAGTTTTCTCAACGATTTCCATGTCCTCGAGCAGCATGCAACTGAACCTCGTCTTACTTCTGGACTGAACTCAAAGGGAATTGGGTTGAATGATGCTCCTTCAGCATCAAGAGTTCCTTATAACAAAGCTTACACAATATCTCATTTAAGTATCTTTTTAGAAAAAAGTATTAAATATCTCATTGAGTATAAAAAAAGATTCCAGAAACTAGTATGTGCTCCGACAAATGATGTCTCATGAGTAAGCCTAAATCTTGAAGGATCTACAAAATCTATGGTCAAGAAATTAGTTCTCATGAGATATTTTTGGGTTGGATAAAGGGTTACTAAATGGGTCGCAGACTCAACACTATGACTACTTTGTAGTTACTAGTTAGGCTTAGGCCCATTTCCATTTGTATTTAGTGTAGTACTATAATTTATAAACTATCATTCTAATTTGAAAATATATAAAATACTTAAAAGTTTATATAAAACATTAATTTATTAAAGTGTATAATTATAAAAATTAATATTTATAATTGTCGGTTTGGTTTGGTTAATTCTTCGGGTTTTTTTTAAAAACAAACCAAACCAAATATTTTCGGTTATTAAAATTCAAAACTATACCAAATTATATCCAACAAAATGTCGATTTTTTTTATCGATTCGATTTTCGGTTTGGTTCGGTTTTTATCGAAACCCTGAACACCCCTAACTACAGTGATGGAAGAAATTCGACAAAATTGTAACTTGACTAATTGTGTCTTCTGCCTCTCATCCACCTGAACCATAAGTTCTTATCCTTAACAACCTCATCACTCAATTCACTGCACATTAGTAAATATGAGTTCAGTATTTAATTATTTATTAAAATCTGAGTTATTTTTACAGACAACCAAAAATATGTTTCTATTTAAAAATTGTTGGGTCAGTTGAATCTCTCACCCTCGTAGAAAAGAGTGGAGAACTAAACAAAATACTCCATAGAGATACAAATCTACATTAAGTTCCCTACTTTAGCATTGTATCTTGTACTTAGACCAAACTTGAAGGCTTAGTCTTCAACTACACATCATTACTCCCAATAGCAAATGTGTAGATCATACCAAACAAACAAAATAAATGACCTCTAAACTAAAAGCAACATGGTTTAATTTGTGTGAGAGAGATTTTTGTGTGGTATGACCCAAACAACCCACCAATAAACAAAACATCCTTTCCTTTCAAGTCTTCCAACCGTAGTTCTATATTCAGTCAATTACTTTCTTTTACTTCTGCCAAAATGCCAACTATTCTAAATTTTAGGGTATCAAATATCAACTTCGCTTTCAAGAAATATTCCAAAATAAAAAGAACTACTATAAATTAAAAGTCTACTTTTAAAATACATATTTTAATTCTATCTTACTTTAGAAATACAATTTCTTGATTCTGACTTTATGTTCGTACGAAAAAAACTCACCTATGAGGAAAAAGCATGCCTTTGTTTAGGCATGCTCGGGACCAAATTTTTTTTAAAGGGGGGGTGGGTGGGTGGGTGTTGACAAGGCATGGGGACTGCCTCCTAGTAGTGGTGTTTCTAATAAAGAAGCCTATCATTATCATTAGCAGCAGAGCTGTAATTTTCAAAAAATCCAAGTCCACATATTCATTTGGTCACTCCTAAAGATATATAACTGCTAAACTAGAATAAGACTCTTCGATTCTCTCCTCTTCTGAAACCCAAAACTAGACAAAAACTCCTCCAAGAACCTGCCTAAAAAACCACACAGTTACTACATGGCTTATATT
This sequence comes from Petunia axillaris subsp. axillaris, assembly GCA_029990575.1. Lineage (NCBI taxonomy): Eukaryota > Viridiplantae > Streptophyta > Magnoliopsida > Solanales > Solanaceae > Petunia > Petunia axillaris. The sequence continues at coordinate 165,889,190 of JARKNS010000008.1, forward strand.
CTTGAAAACAGACCTAAAATGGCTTTGCTCATCTTTGTTTTACTAGCTTCTTTTGTGCAGTTCTCCTTTGGAGATATCTACATGGTTGGAGGCTCAGCTGGTTGGACAACTATTGGTAATATTGATTACAAGCAATGGGCTGCTAACAAAACTTTTAAAGTTGGTGATACAATTGGTATGTCCCTTTATTTTCCTCTTCCCTCTCCCTTCTTTATATGTTCATATACGTACATGAATTTTGTTTCTTGTTATATCAATATTCTTAGTAATTCATGATATATAGTAGTTCATATACTCTAATGTTTATTTTTTGTAATTATGAGGAGAAAGTATCAAACTCTTGCTTAATTTTTCCCATGATTTGTTATCCTCCTTTGTGAATACTTGAACATTTTCTGTGATTATTTTCTTCTTTTACTTGTATAGACTTGAGTTTCAGATATTTTGGTTCAAAAGATGTTAAATTTTGGAATTGTTTGTTTGTTTTGAGTGACTATAGGGGAACCCCCACTTAACTGGTATCAGTACCCTGTGCTTGCCACTATCCACACTAAGTTACATAAAAATAAGTTTTTCTTTTAGCTTTTGGGCACACATGCCCTGCACAAGAATAGTTTTCTCTTTTGTTGTTGGAAAGTTACAGCATTTTATTCTTTTTTGGCTATTCTTATGCCCCCTAAGTAAATCCACACCCCCTAACTACCAAAAATTCATAATCTTTCTCTAGATATTGTCATATTAGTTGTTTTTAGTTCGCAATTTAATTGATATGAGTGATCACTCGCACGCTTTCATGATTTACTCCCTCCATCCCATTTTAGTTGTCGCCTTCAGCTTTTTCACGCCCATTAAAAAAATCATTAAATATGGTGTATATTTTACTATGTTACCCTTATTTAATGCTTGGTTATTAACTTTCTTTGAGAATTATTCTAATTATTAAGGGTATAGTTGGAAATATCTAGTAAATTTAGTCTTGAAATCCTAAAGAGACAACTAATTTGGGACAAACCATTTTTTCTAAAGCGACAACTATTTTGGGACGGAGGGAGTATATTTGAACGTCCCCACTACTTACTTACTCCTAACACCCTGCCCCTCTCCACTGACCAAACAGTCATTGTGTAACTTTCATGCACCGACACCTTAAATAAAATTGTACCAAGTAGTATCAAGTTACTTAAAAACTTATTAAAGGTAATTTTCTAACGTAAGTGTGAATTACTCACTTGGAAAACAGTACAGCAAAATATCACAAGGTTAGTATATAACTGAAATCCTAAGATACTCCCTCCGTCCCAAATTAGCTGTCGCTTTAGGAAAAATGGTGTGTCCCAAATTAGTTGACACTTTAGGATTTCAAGACAAAAATTGTTAGTCTTTTCCAACTATACCCTTAATAATTAAAAAAATTCTCAACAAAATTTAATAGTAAAACATTAAATAGGGATAACATAGTAAAATACACACTCTATTTAATGATTTTCTTAATGGGCGTGAAGAAGCTAAAGGCGACAACTAATTTGGGACGGAGGGAGTATTTGACGAAGAAGTTTGCATAGAAACTCCATAGCATAGTGAGAATTGATATGAAAACTTTTCCATGAAAAAACTACGAGGAATGTGAAAGGTTACTACTATAATAATCCCATATATTTAAGGGCGTAGCTGAAAAGTCTATAGGTGTTGCTATTGGGATAACTATGGAGGTCATTACTCATTGGTTTCAATCCTTATAGGAGTATTGCTCTCTGTCCACCTAACTTAAGGTGCTAAATTTTTAATCTCTCATAACATGATTAATTAATATTGAAGAGTTTTGTGACAGTATTCAAGTACAGCCCACAATTCCACAACGTGATGCAAGTGACACATCCAGAGTACAAGTCCTGCAATGCAACTTCACCTATTGCAACACACACAACTGGGAATGACTCCATAACCATCACTACTCATGGCCACCATTATTTCCTCTGTGGTGTACCTGGTCATTGTCAAGCAGGGCAGAAAGTCGACATCAACGTTCTTCGTGTATCGATGTCCCCATCTTCATCTCCTTCGTCCACTCCTATCCCTGCTGTTGGAACAGTGCCTGCACCTTCTCCTAGTCATGCCTCTTACCGCCTTCCTAGCAAACTTGGTATTGCAATGGCTGTTTGTTTAGCTCTTCTTTTTAGTTTTGCTTGAGAAAGGGAATGAATCTTTTGATTTTGTAAGGTTTAGTAGTGTTTCCATATGGTTATGGAATATGTCAATGTTCCATGTTGAAGTGGTTGAAAACATTAGTTTCTCCTTTTGTAATAATTGTAACACAATTTATCAGTTTTGTTTATGTGGCAATATAAAATTTGTACAAGATTGTATTTTTCATTTCCCTTAGCATATTTTACATTAGCTTGTGGTTCTTATGGTAGCAGTGTACGGTGCGAGGAATTGGTCAACTTACTTCAGAAAAATCAGCTTAGGATTGTATTTACGCTAGACGTTAGAATTGAAGGATAAATTTTTCATTAGTCTTCGTGCCCAAATCAAATACTGTATTAAACTAACCATCACATTTTCACTATGGATTAGTACTGGTTTTATCTATAGTATAAATTACCTAGGGCCTAGGCTTTTTTTTTTTTTTTTTTGGTTGTAATCTTGGCTTGAAATAAAACCTGCATCAGCCCACTCTCATCTGATTAGAACACTAAAACTTTATTTTATGCTAAGTAGCCGTCACCTACTCACCTTCTGGTAGCTATCCATACAAGCATATGAAGTTCAAGTGCGAATACAGAGCAAGACTAAGAAATTCCAAGGAGGTTGACTCTTTGTAAATGTCACAACCAGTGTCCTGGCCACTTGGCCCTAACAGATATTCAATGAACGCATGTGCAACTTTTGCTCCAAAAAACGTGCGTCTGTATCTTAGAACTAGGAAGATTTTTCAAAAGTGGTGAAATGTTCCATATTGTCCAAGTCTTGACAGTCCTAACAAGTAATAAATAAATGAATTCAATTGTATTCCCTTTAGATTTCTGTGGTTTGAGCTAAGAGGGACACATAGACAACTGCAAGAGCTGCTAGAAACCACTGAAACCAAGAATATGAGGAACGGGATCAGCTTACTTGGAACTTTTGCTCCAAATAATCAACGAAAGGGAGCACTCCTAAAGCCAAAAAGACGTCTACCTCAAGGAAGACGAGGACAAATATCGTCGAAAAAATAAAAGCAAAATAATGGCTGGCAGCGGGAAAATCATCTTTGCAGACATGCTTTATTGAAATTACACAAATAGATGCATATGTGAACATGTCCGTCCCTCCTGGGCATGGGGAAGACTATACATTGCGATGCTAGACTACCTTCAGGCTTTCAATTAACTTCTCATACACAATTGCAACAAATACAAAAAATTGATCTGTTGTGGTAACCCCCCATTACTCAAGGGGAAATGAATACACTATACATTTCCTACTATCTAACAGCTTATGAACTGAGATAGAATCAGATCTACTGCAACCAAAACTTGAGGGGGGCAGACTGGAGGCCTTCACTGCAGAAACAGTAGCACAATAACCATCGGATAATATTTTAAAGAAGACCATCAAGAAGCGGTTGATCAGCATCTCCGTTCCTCTTGATCCCTCTAAGGTTAGCTTGTGTACCTCTGATAACAAACAAAAAATGTCGAGTAAGTTGCTTCACTTCAGAGAATAGATTTCACCAATCTGCCACCAAATGGAACCCCAAGACAAATATTTTAAGGGTCAGAAGCCCTTCGTAAGCTTTGTGACATAGCCTATATAGCAAGCCTTTCCCATTTTTCTTCTTTCTTTTTCCTGATAACAGTGGTGTCTTGACAACTGCATGCCGTTTGTTCTTTTTGAGAAATGACAGTCTTTTTCTTTATTGAAGTATGAAATATAGACAAGTTTTTCCTTCTCTGGTCTTTTTGGTCAAGTAAACAAAAGCCCTAATAATATGAATAAGTGTTTATGGGTTCGCCTTCTGGTGCTAATTTCATTGTTTTATTTCATGTTCCCTCTCTTCTATTATTGTTCATTATATTTTGCTTTTTGGTTTTCAACAATTCAAACACTACCATAGTTACTTGAAGAAGAACATGTATGCACCCTATTATAGTAACAAATTGATGATTGTTAAAAATATATACTTTGAATTAAGGACATAATTCAAGTTAAAATTGATGTGTTCACAGAAATATATACTTGATATGAGTTAGGCAGGCTGGGATGTTTGGTTAATCTCAAAAACACCCCATTTATAAGCTATGTTGCTCAGATCCTCCAAAATGCCGTTGCACCTGTGTCGGATATGCATTATTTTTACACGCATCCGGCATCATTTTCGGAGGATCAGAACAACATAGTTTATACGCAAAAAGCATTAGTCGAGTTGTGTTATGATGTTATTCTACCTAACTTGGTTTGCCCTGCCCATATTTAATCTAACCTAGCCACTTAACCTCTAAGCTAAAGGCCAATAATCTAGAGATAGACTAAAAAGGTTTTGACATTTGAACCCTTGCTCTCCTCTAACTAAGATACAAGGCTTTGCCACTTCAAATAAATATATCTAGTGTTTAAAGAGGATTCTTCCCTCTACTGCTGAACATAAAAGGCTAGGGAACTTGTTTTGGTGTCTCAATTAGTAAATCAGTTGTTCTGCACTCTCAACAAAGCATATATTCTCGCACACCACGCAGACTATTATCTGCTGTCATTGAAACCCAAACAGCATTTATGGGAGACCTATCCACATCAACTTGTAGTAGTTGTCACAGGATGACTGGGAAAAATCAAGTGAATAGTCAAAACAGAATAAATGTCCATCAGTATGAGTAAAGAAAGAGACCTTACACTAGTTGATTGGAGCTCTAAGGCCGCTGGATCATCATTATCCTGCATTATAAAGTCTTGACTGTTAAGATCAATTAAAAATAATCACTTCTATTAATAACGAAGAAATCTCCTTTGAGTTAGCTAGTCCAACACTAGATGGTCTACAGGTTCGAATATAGGAGTATGGATCCGCCCCTCTACCGTGCTCACACTTGACACTCTTTTTATAGATGCATGTTTCGAACTGAAAGATAACCACTTTAAATATAAATAAAGATAGGTCTAGCTACAGTACCTCAAGTATCAGATCTTGTCGAGTAATCATGCCAATAACACGAGCAGGACGTGGAACAACAAGTAAGTGCCTCAGTCCTAGTTGACGAAAAAGATTGTATACCTGTAAATCAACAGAATGTCAAGTATTTTAATCATTGAAAGTTCACCATGGCTAAACTTAAGTCTCAGGCATTAGTGGAATAAATTGTTACGTTCCACCTTAAGAGACAACGCAATTAAACCTACTTTTGCCATGTTTTATCCAATTCCATGCAACAGTTTGCAAAAGAATACCTTGAAATTAATAAAAAAGATTAGGAGGAACAATATTAACACAACTAACAAGGTTACCTTCGTTAATGACATGTCTTCTGGGACAACGTACGGAGACTGGTTTAAAAATGGGGCAAGATCAATATACATCTCCAGATCATCTGGAGTGAAATGGATATCATGGAGAGATATCCCTTTACTAGAAACAGGTTTTACAAATTCGCTAAGGTTGTGCCTGTGAAACACAGAATCTATAAATTTTTCATGTAGTGGACAAAGAAGCACAATAAGCATCCTTGGTAATAGTTCAACTGAGTTACCTGATTGGCAAAAGATGACCTCTTGAATCACCACAGGGCAAAGGGCTATGCTGAAAATCAACTTTTGATTGTAGAAGCACCAATAAATGACTGCATAATCAACAAGACAAGACAAATATTTTGTTAAAGTCTACAGACTATAGTCTTCGGCTCTTCACATGGAAATCCTTGGATCTCCAAATAAGGCATCAAAAATAAAAAGGATCATCACTTTCTCTCACCTTCTTAGTATAAGCCCAATAACAAGTGTCTCCCCATTTCTTGCATGATCAACAACCTGAATACAAATGAGGAAGAAGAATGATTCAACAAGCAGAAAGCTTCCATCAAACACAGGAGGAGAGTCGAAGCTTAACTTACGGGGAAACCATTGTGGTTATTGCTCCCCAAAATAGAAACTACATCTGCAACCTTAACAACACGAGGGAAGTATACAACCTGAAAGATTCAGGAACGTAGGGGCGATTAGTGAGCTAGAATTTGCACAGCAACTGCATATGTGTGGGCCAGATAATTTTTTTGCACAAAGGTTATTTAGTCATGGCTAAATTTCATGGCGCTCACAACAGCATGAATGTAGAGGCCATTCTTAAACTATTACGGAAGTGGTGCATCACTGCTCGTTGGAGAACTGCTTCTACACTTGCATTTACTAGATATCGGCCGTCAAAACCATGCATGAGTGCTAATTCAATATCTCAACAAGGAAACAAGCACCTGCTAGCTGGAGCAGAACACGATAAGGGTGCTGAAGAAACTCTTACCTTTTGATTCCCACATGCCTCCTTTGCAGTCATATAACGCATTTGATACTTTGGTCTAGATTCAAGTAATGGGATTGCTCTTAATCTAGCCTGCTCTTCATACAGTCCTTCATTAAAAGCATCACCAACAGCCTGCACATGGGTGATCTTTAGTCCTGTGTGAACGAAAAGACAGCTGGTGCGAATTTTAAACCAGCCAGCATCAAATCTCACCTTTGATATGAGAAGAACCAGCATTATTAAAGGTAAAAGCTTTAAGTTATTTGTAATCTCGACCATAATGACACAGAGAGATACAGTCATACGCATAGAGCCTCCAAGAAAAGATGCAGCACCTAGAAGAGCATACCTAAAGTTACAACAGAAAATGTTTACAAGTTAAGCGAGAGTAAGAAGAATTAGTCCATTGCAAGATTAATAATGTGAAAAAAGAATCAGAACGTGAATCCTAACACCTCAAAAGTAATGAGTGGAATAGCTAACTCTTTTAAATACATCTGCGCCTTCCTCTTTTAAAGAAGGTAAAAAATTAGTTTAATAATGAGGGAAATCCCGAACACAAACAGTGCCAAAAAAATAAAGAATCTACAACATAACATAATTCACTGCATACGACACCCGATCTTCCATACAAATTGGAATGGGTGCACCGAAAACAATAATAGGAATGAGGAGGCTATTCCTCAAATATACAGAATCATTCTCTATAATTTCAAGTGCCTCCTTTTTCTTTCCTGCCATAGGACCCCTTTGTCCCTTAACGGGATCCAGATGTGGGACATCATATATCTCCAACATCCTCCGCACATCTAACCTTAGGTTCAAATTTGAAACAATAATTGGACTTATGAATTACGAGTACATTAGCGAGCTTACAAATTTTTGCTCAGAGACCCTGTAAAAGAAACTGATCATCCACTCGAACCCAATAGGTAAAGCAGCCCAAGAGCTTTATATCCTTGGAAGCTTCTCTCTCGCGTATACACAAAATGCAACAGTAAATGGACAACACCAGATTACACCCTCCCAGCGTTGGTTGCAAAAGAGGGAGTATAACACCCCACCATTAGTTACTATACAGAGATTATCTCTTTAGACGACAGTGCTCATCCACAGGATTAGTCAAGTCAAGTTGTTGCAATGCAAAAACACCCCCATTTCCGTTCACATCATTGTAATTTGACGAATCTACAGAGGCAGGTAAACTGCAATGGAGGTTCTCAAAACCTATGGAACTAGGTCTAATTTTATAAAACTAGAGTGGAGGCCTAGTAATTGAGTCCATACTCACACAACCCACCCACCCACCCAAAAGAAAATACAAAGCGGAAAAAAGGGTTTCCAAACATGATTCTTGTTTTGAGTAAATAGTGCCGACTGTTTTCTCTAGCAAAAAAAAACAAGAAACATACTATTCTCCGTTCCTTGAACACCAGGGAATCTTCTTTCATTGATTGTGACAGCTCACCTCTTAAAGAAGTGAGAGAGGAGAGCCCAATTCTACGATCATGCACTTGAACACTCAGGCAAACTCAGAATCAGGCAAAGTGTAATAGAAAAGAATTGAGTTCTAGTATAAGCCTACGCCAAAGTTTTCATAAATTGATAATGTACGAGTAAATAAGAAAGAAATACTTACGTCCCCTCTTCGATATTCAGCTTCTTGTAAAAGCTAACCACAAACATGCCAACAAGGCGTCCATAAGTTGATCCTATCATGATTCCTGGCACAAACTGACCTGCTGGAACTGCAGCTCCAAAGGTCACCACTGCCAAGGTATAAAACATAACCTGAGAGACCAATACACCAACCATTAGGTTCACATATAATTGTACCTCATCAAGACATGAGAGAGGTTTTGCCCAAAAATTATTCCCTGAACTGTAAACACCAGAAAAGAGTGCTCTTAAGCACAAAAATCAAGTTGTATTGGAGTTGAAGCATAATATTTGAAAATTTGGAAAGGAATTTTTTTCAGAACCATCCAAAGTGATTCCTGCCTCAATTAAGGTTCACTCAAACACCCATCCCCCAGCACAAGAATAGTACTATGTGGTTCCAACTATAATTAATTATAACCACCTAAAAAACAAAAATAATTTTCAGTGCAGATAGAGAATCCTATCCCGCCCCACAAGAAACTCACATCCTGGTACAAGGAAGAAAATTTGAATTAAACTCAAAGACAACACCACAAAGTTCTTTTACAACGTTAACTTTCAGAAACAACAGTAGTATACAGATTCGATATTGCTTCTACATATTTGCAAATTAGTAACGTTTAATCCAAATCGAGAAGTCGGGACCAATGCATGAAATACATGTATCATCTTACTTAAATGGGAAGGAAGAAAACTAAGTAGTATACAATACCAAAAATGTCAGTAGGCTTTGTGCACTGAATTCGTGAGCCGTCTTTGCGCTGAATAAATTTCTTATAGCATCATCCTGCACACATGTATGATACACAAAGCTCCATTAGTGAAAAGGAGCTTGGACAGCATTATTTAAAATAAATAATGGAAAATATTAAAAGACCTGAGTGTTGAAAAATATGGTTGCGAGGTCATTGTACTCTTTGTTGTTCTGACAGTAAAACTGAAAATTCGCAAAATTCAAGCATCACCAACGAAATTCGCGAAATTCAAGCTAAATATACCAACACAAAGACAAAGAAATATCAACACTAGACAACGAAAAGTGAAACATTTCGAGAAATTTGAGGAAAGCCTGGAAATAAACTCGAACTTTCAGCACATAATTGATCAAACCGGGGTCCTAAAATTAACTGCTAGTCCTGGATGGACTAGACATAACAGATTTGTAAACAATTTCAAGTGTTTTCTTAGCAAATGCCTTAAAACTATCATAAACAGATTCAAGAACCGTCTGTTTAGAGCTAGGATAAACGCTTCACCTTTCTACCAAAACATAGCCTAGAACAAAAGAGGACAATAAAACTGTTGAACCATGTCAAATTGAAAGAACACATTTTTTACTCTCATTTTTTTTTTTTTTGGGACAATTTACTTTTACATAAACACGCCCAAGCAGGAGTAGCATGTGTTGAAAAATAATATGGAAGTACCAAGAAGGAACCATTGCAAAGGGAGATGATTTAAGAGTCACAATTTTCATTCACAGGCACTACAACACAAAGCCCATTAACTCCAAAAAATACTAAGCCCATGTTAGAAAGTAAGGTGCCTACGACGCCAAACATAAACAGATGACAGTGCTCTTCCAGATGTCACAGCTTGCTGACAGCTAAGAGCCATTTGATATGATTGTTATGCATTAATGTGCATGTGCATAGGATTAAGAGAGGACAACCACGTGCAGAATAGACCGTTTACAAGCTTTGAAAAGTGAAGAACAAAATCTATGAGAAGCAAAGCAACATAATCTATAAATGCTTTCACAAGGATTAGATAAAACAGAATACATAAAATGTGGACAGTCAGGACAGAAAGAAGCAGCAGAAATTTGAAGGCAACAAGAGAAATACATTATCCTTAAGCACAGATCTTTATCTTTGTTAGCCTCACGGTGCAACTTGACTTTTGTACGGGATGTAGATGCAGTTTTCGATATGCTAGGGAACTTGCACAACTTGTAACTAAGTTTTTGCACTAGCTTAGTGCTTCTTCTGAGCTTTATTAATGTTTATTTCATTACTACCCAAAACAAAGAAACAAAAAGGACACAAGTGATAAAGGATCTTACATTAACATAATTGCCAAACATTCCCGGAGCTTGCGGACATTCAATGCCAGAGTTGGCATCGGCTTCAGGGCACGGAGTGCATTTTCTAAAAAGTGGCAATCCAAATGAAATGGCTGAGGTTATCACAGAGATGATACAAGCTTCAATAATCTGAGAGTGGGAAACCACAAAATTAGTTCATCAGTTTATCCAGGTAATGTTAACTCATCTTCAAAGACGAGAATATACAACTGTAGATACTCTTGTTCTTAGTAAGTAAACTTACTTTCACTCGATTTCCTTTCTTGTGCAAATAATTTCTACGCCAGTGTGTTACATAGAGAGTAAGCTGGTTAAATAACGCTCCTGCAAAGGTCAATGGATGACAAGTTAATTTACCAAACATTTTCTTCTGCTACTTCAACGTCTTAATGTCGGTTTCACATACCTAGAAGACCTCCTATAACGCCAATAACCGCCATAGGCAACAACTCCTCAAAAGAATAGTCCTCTTGACCACTGAGAAGGATAGTAAGATGTCAAAAGAGTGAGGAAGAGATAGTGCAGAAGACCTCAATGAAATTAGCCCCAAAGGACCTAAATGCTAACCCTGAGATGTCCCATATAATGAAGCCTCCAGCACCAAAATGACCGCAGTTTCCATCTTTACACCATCCCATTGCTGTACGGACAACAACAGCAACAATAGCAGACGTAAAGAAGACCCGCCACATTAGCTGACTCCTCCACCTTCGGTCAATGATAAAACAACATATTATCAGAGAGCATTCAATTTTTCACGACATGTAACATGATAAAAACTAGTCAAGTGAAAACATTGTGTATATCATTGAAAGCATTAAAAAAATTCAAAAAAATCATAGCTCCTAGCAAAGCTCACCACATTCAAAAAGTGTACAAAGTAAAAACCTACTAAGCTTATTCAAAAACTCTTTTACCAGCTTATATGACGATTGATCAGAACAGATTAGCAGTGCAGAAATACAAGTATGCAAAAGTAAAAATTGTTCAATATAAAAATATAACATAAATTGCAGTGGATGTACCCGAAAGAAGCTCAAATGAGAGATAAGAATTACCAAGAAGTGACCTCTTCAAGTGCAAATAATACACCACCTACTGGAGCTCTAAAAGCAGCAGCAACTCCAGCTGCACATCCACAAGTTACCTGAGTCAGCAGATAAAGGAGTAAGCTCTTCTAGGGCAGTGAAAAACCCCTTTCATTATAATAAATGTAAGGCCATATCTTTTCTTTCATAACCAAATCTTTTTAGAAATTCCTAATATTTAGATAGGAAAAGAAGAAAGAAATATTTTGCATGTTCAGGTTGCTCAAGCTTTAGGGTCTAGAAAGTCAAATAAGGTCTAATCTAGAATTTGAGAGATTGATACCATTTTTACAGATTCTCACAGATCCTCTGGCCTTTGCACTTCTTAGACAAAAGAGATCACGCAAACTAAAAGAGTATAGGACCTCAAAAGTTGGAAAATATCCAATGACCTCCTCAGGGAAAATTGGACCAATGTTCCTCCAAGTAGAAAAGGGAAGAATCATTCTATCTCATTTAACATAACAGACATGTCACTCACCAAATCACGACGATCCCGTTCACTGCTAAAGACTTGGAACCACCTTGACCGCAGGTGATATTTTGTCGATCCACCCTGTAATTAGAAAAATACATGAACTTCAACATTTGGAGGTAAATACTGAACATATTTCAGATGATAGGCATGTATCATATCTTTTAATTCAAATGACAGGTAAACAACATTGAGAACATAGAATCAGCGACAAAAATTGTTGTTGCCAAAACTAAGTCAGATAATTGGATTCATGAATAATCAAAAAGTAAAATGCCATCATAGAAGAAAAAAGTACGAGTAGATTTAGACAATTTATACTCACTTGTCCAAACAAAGAAGCAATACAAGCACCAATATGTACAAGTGGCCCTTCTTTGCCAAGGGCAAGACCACCTCCCACTGAACCTATGCTTCCAAAAATCTAAAAGACCAAATAAGAATAACAACAAATAATCTAAATTAGATGACAGAGACAGATCACAGCTGAGATCCGCTATTATACCTTTCTTTTCTTTTCTTTTTTCACTAAAGTAGGGTGTATTTATTAATGCTTGGTACCAAGAAGGTACTGCAAAGGTACCTGCAATCATACCTTTCCAATCAAAGTTCTGAAAAGAAGGATTCCGTGTGTGTCAATTCCTACACATGCAGACAAAAATGAGCAATCCAGAAGCAAGATAGTATCCTCCCATGAGATTCAACAACCAATACCAGAAAGTACAATCGTACCATTTAGATAACCCTTTATTTCAGGAATCCCTGATCCTGCTGCTGCTGGTGCAAAGTTTGTAATAATATATACAGAAGATAATACTAGAACCAAGTTGATTAAAATATACACCAGACATCCAGCAAAGTATGACTTCTGAATAATTTGAAATGTCAACGAAAACTTCCATCCCGCAAAATTCTCAACAGAAAGATTAATGAAAACAGCAGCAAGTCCTGTGCCTGAGAGCCAAAACATGGGAACTCAGTTCATGAAAAGGGAATAGATCGAAATATCTGATGCTAATTGAAAACATCAATTTAGAAGAATAAGATTGCTAAAACAAAAAGGCAACAAAGCTTTGCTCTCTGAGTTGTGATATTAGTTCTCACTAAGACATACCTCCACCAATTCAATTTATTAACATATAAACTGAAACGCAACAAGAAGGTATAGTCTGATCAAATGAGCAAACAAATTAAGCAAATTAATTTCGATGACACAAGAAGGGGAGCAGAATATGAACAACTCACAACAAATTCCTACTGATTTCCATTGAAAATTTGCACAACCCTCTAAAATATTAGTCGCCAGATTTATCATGAATATTTGACATTGACTCATGGTCATAACATGACACATTGAACTACTGGATAAAGATAATCAACTAAGCTACTTGGAAACATTCAGTCCATGAAAAGAAAACCATTCCTTATTTCCTTTATTTAAAAAAAAAAAAAATTGTATTCAAAGAATGGTACTAACTACCAAGGAGGTAATAAAATTTACAATACATCATGGTGTAAACGAGGTAATCCTCCTAAGTTAGTAACGAGTCCATAAGTCCCATATAACCCCCCCACCCATCCCCAAAAAAAAAAAAAAAAAAAATTTTGCCGTATCCATTTTCCAGCAATACAAGTTCTGCACACAGCTGCATTTCATATGAGACATACAATCGTTTACATCTCCATATATTCTACTATTCCTTCTACCCAGATAACCCTTTGTCTGCAAAATGGAATAGCATTGCAAACATGTCTGGAAAGGGGGCGATTGCATCTGAGGTGTTAAACTGTGCTAAAGCTCCAAGTTAAGCTAGAAAAAATAATCATTTGGCAAGGTCAAAGAGGATGGACTTAAGCCCAAAAAGGATATGTAGTTGTTGAAGAGACAATTAAATGAATAAAAAAAGAGAAAGAGAGAATTTCACGTGCTTGACCATGATAGAAAATGAATCGTGTCCGCGCATGCGGGGGCTTGTTGAAGAGACAATTAAATGAATAACGTGTGCTCTCTCTAATAGCTTAAACTTTTGGATGAGATGATCGCACAATTCAACAATAGTTTTGAACACCAAAATCCCGAAGTTAAGGATGATGCACTGCCTTGGAATTTTACAATTTTCTGAGAAACCAGTAACACAAGTTTTCTGGTCAAAAGTACCTGTCTAATAGTTCGAAAAGGAGTACTAGTTAACAACTATAATATGAAGTACTCACCAAATGAAACCTCCTAAATGGGCTTTAGCAATATCTCATTTGCTTAAATCAAGTTATTACCTTAATGACTTGTATACAATTATTATTCTGACAATATTTCTAACTATCACAATAATTATCCACGATACGTTCAAGTAGTTGCAAACCTCACAAACATTATACAATGTTCTTCCTTTAAACGTGATACTTACATTCATGAAGAATGAGCTCGACCCAATGCAGTATTTTAATGATTTTTTAGATATTACAAACAAGAAAAGAATATGATTTTAGGGATTCATTTATGACCGACCAGAGGCAAATCAGAACAAAGGAAGAAACTTTAATTTCTCAATTTCTAAATCTAATAAGCTCTTATCTATTTAATGAATCAAGTACCTTATCCTAGATGGTAAGATCTAGTGGGGGCTCCCAAAACAGAAACAGAAAACAAGAGAAATTTGTCCTTGCTTCAGATTTACATCTAGTTAAGTCAACCAACCAAAGACTAGCCTCAATCAACTACTCCACAATCCAAATTAGTTTGGTTTGGCTATCTAAATCCTCCTTCTCTATATATCTGATTTGTTCTATTCAGGACATGAAATGATTAATACATCAAGAAAACCATACAGAGATGCATTTTCACTATTGCCACTCTATTACTGAAGAAATAAGCATGTCTGAAAGAGAACCTCTTCTTCCTCCTATAATGTTGATTCAGCTCCAAGGTTTACCGTGGTCACTAGTAATATGCCAACCCACTGACATGCACCGTGTAGGAGTCAACAAAAAATCAACGTAAATTCAAATGACACATGTGGTTCTGGAATTTTATTTGTTATTATCGACTCTACTTTCCCTCCTTTGATTCATACAATGTCGCCTTCCAATCGAGGACCTAACTACTATAAGGAGCTGCTTAGGTGCAATCTTGAATCATGCGAAAACAGATCCTTCAAAAATCCTATCACGTGGCTAAAAAACTGAACCTTTCATTTTTTTGCTTGCAACGGGCATCAGATATTTATAGTCCTTTCAAAATGAAAGAAAAAACAGCATAAACGTGCTCCCCCCAATACAATTAACTAGTATCACAAAATCCCATTCTGAGCATATTTAATTTGAGGCAAATGGGATACAAGGTACAAGGACATACTTGAATAGGGCATAAAGAGAAGTAATCATAGATTAAAGGAGATACCGGGATCTCACCAATTCCAATAAGTAACGCCAAGAACCACTTGACTGCAACAGAATATCCCATATAAAGCTTTCCTCTTTTAGCCTGACCAACACAACACACAAATCAAACACTACTTCTCATTTCCTAATATAAAGCTAAGAGTTTAAATAATGCGCACTCTCAATGTACACAATTTTTTACACGATCAGGTCACTCGACAGATATTTAGATAGGCTATCTAATATAACAGGTAAACGTGACCTGATGAAGTAAAACATGTATACACTGTCGGTGCACAAAACTTAAATCCTAAAGCTAATATCATTACTTATTAAACAGAACAAACAAAAAGAATTGAACTTTAAATCAAGACTGACTTGTTCTTCCCTATAAGCGTAATTTTCAACAACTTCATAATCAAGACTTTCAACTGAGCTCCCACCATTGGCCTTTCTTGAGGGACCCACTTCACCGTCTTCCTCCACCACCTCCTCCGTCGCCGGAATCCTTGACCACATCATCTTTGCAGTCTCCACCCCATTTTGAAAATGATCTGATAACATCTTACCACCCCACCTACCTACCTACTATATCTCCTATATATGTATGTATAGGTATTGTGAAACCCCAAAACCTCAAAAATTTCAAACCCCTTTCTGATGAATTAAAAAGGTGAAATTTTGAGTAAATTGGGATCAAGATTCGTTTTTCTTTTTTTTCCTTATTTTAGAGAATGAATTGAATTGTTAAATTAGTGTGTATTTTGTGTCTGTTGGTGAGAGTCCACCACAAGTTTACTTTTTCTATATTGGGGTAAACTCATATTTTTGCGCAAAATAACAAGTTGTTTGAAGAAATTCTAAAATTACCGAAAAAGAAAACCCAAAAATAAAAGAATGAGTTCATTAAAGTCATATATGTTTGTTGATACTCAAAAGTCACACATTTTATTTTCGGTATATATTAAAGTCATTTGACGGATTATTATAAAAAATTAGGAAATGATGATGTGGCATATAAAATTACTGATTATCCTAATAAATATCTCATTTGTTTCAATTTATTGAACCTGTTTGATTTGACACAAAGTTTAAAAGAAATAAAAATTTTTAAAATTTGTGATCTAAAATAAATGCTAATATTTGTGTGGCTATAAAATCATATCATCAAGGCACAATGATAAATATGGAGTTAAATTATTTTCTAGATTTAGAAAAATATATTCTTTTTAGAATGGACTAAACAATAAATAGATTCAAGGTCTAGCTTCCATACACACGCTTTGAAGTTTGAATTAATGTCCTCACAGTAACAATTTGAATGTTCTAATTTTCAAGTTTATTGTTGCTAAGTTACTAAAATCTAAAAGCTCATTGGTTAAAAGTTAAGCCGAAAGTGAAATTTTTGCATAAATATAAAATAAAATACAAACCATATGTGGTGTAGTGCTCAATATTTAGGGTTTCGAGCAACAAGACCTTTACCGAAAAAACCTTGCACGAGTCTGGATAAATTGAGCATCAAAGTAAGTGTCGGGACCAGAAAATAAAAATAAATAAATACAAAATATAGCTACATGTAATAAATACAAAGTGGTCCGATCTCAAACCCCTTGCGTCACGACTAAGTATATGGAATTGCCCTTTTAAGGATACATGGCAAAGAGGATGAAACTTTTTACATTGAGTGGGCGTAACATATAAGAGCCACACAACTGTTATTCCAAAGTTTTGCTGTAAGACCACCAAATATGTTGGAGTAAAAGTTTATTTTAAAGCATGACTTCAGCATAAACAAAGACTTATGCTAAGTTAATAGGAACCAACTCACTGGTGGGAAAATTTTTGACGATAATCAATTCGCACAAATTGATATATAGTGTTACAACTTACAAATATAGGTGAAGGTAAGTTCTCGAAAGAGAAATATAATGTCCTGTAACAAACTGACAATTATACAAGGAAAAGGAACTAACCATAACTTTTAGTTAACCATTAGCCGTAAAAGAAGGTCACTTCTTTATTAGAAAAGATAATTTTGGTCCTTTTCTTTGCAAATGAAATTGAAACAATACATATAACAAGAAACGAGAGCTTGCTTTACAGTTGCAGAGAAGCACATAGAGATCTAGTTCTTGCTTATATCAGCATAAAGTTTAGTAGCATTGCACCAGAGAATCATATGATAATCACCTCACCAACTTTACTGGCAGGACTAGGTAAAAAAACAAAAAAAAAAAAGGTGAATATCCATGCACTAATATATCACCAGATTCCAAGGAGGAAACTGACTATGTAGCATGAGCACCATGTGTTCTTGAAGCCCATATACCAAACACGAGAAACCAGAAGACAAACAAGATAGCCCAGTATCGAGCAGGGCCATATTGTATTCTGGTTAACACAAAAAAGCGGAAGAATACTACAACTGTTAACGCACAAACACCTCCAAGAAGAATATGCAGTCCATTTTTGGCAGTTCTCTTCCCAACATGAGGAGCAATAAGCCATGCAATAGTGACGGTAAGAAGCCCTGTAGCAAGCAGGATCCCAGTACTCTCAACAGCCCATTTGGTCGCAGTGTTTTCTGCAGGGAGAGCTTCTTCTGCAACAATGTTAAGACCAGAAGGGGGTTCGCTAACAACCTGGGAAGCTGCAGTGGAGAAGTTGTTATGGGGGTTAAACCACAATGCAATTTCACTTAACCGTTGCCTTCGAATAGCTGCCATAGCATCAGGATCCACGGTTGAGTTATCCAGCACCGGTGCAGGATTAGGCTCCCCATTTGCAGTTCTTTCCCTCAACGCATCATACTCCTTCAAGGAGCTCACAACTTTCTTGAAATCTGAAATTCTTATGTTTCGTGCAACACATCCACAAATCTCACATATGGTAGATCCATGGGTGACAAACCACTTAAGAGCACAAGCATAGTGTACCAGAGCAAGATCACTCTTGCATGCACAACCAAGCTCAATCAAAGTGACCTGGTTCTCATCATAGCCCATCTCTATATCACCATTACAAACAAAAACCTCACCTTTTGGACTTATGAATTCAACTCGTGCCGACCCTTTTGTGCTGCTTTTGTTTTCGTCAATTTTCACCATTTCATGGCAATCAAGCTTCACCTCTCCATTGCTGCTACAATATGCAGCATCCTGTGCCGGTGGAATAATTCCCAGAAATCCTAATGCAGCAACTCCCCTGTTGTCTGATTCAGCACATTGGCACACTCGACAAGCTGGAAAGACTGCCTCCTTATCGTCGAGACTGTGACGTGATACAGAAGAAGAGTTCCTTGATTCTTCATTCTCAGCAGATGAACCAACTTCGTGACCGACTTGAGGTAAGTGTTGGCTTTCCATCACATTAAGATTTGTGCACTTATCCAGGCTTTTCTCAATCATAATTATATATACATAAACCAAATTCCCCACCAATATTTTAGTTAAATAAGATGCAGTAACTCCATTACAAGCAGAGAATTGACCTCCCTTGAGCCTTGACAGAAATCAGCGATAAAATTTGTCAAAAAGATAGAGAACTCTCAGATCCTTTATCGGACGTATAACACTAGATCCTGAATGCAGCATGCCTCAGCCTTTAAAACCTGTGGCAATTCTTTATTTAGCATCAAACGGCCTTTCATGTAGAAAACAAGAAAATGTAAGGTCTTTACATTTTAGAATCCAAACATTCTTTTAAGAAGGTCCAAAAAATAGGATTTCACATGATCAAAAACCATTTATCTATTAGATCAACGGGAGCAGAAAGCCATATAAAAATAAAAAAGAGGGGAAAAAAAGGGATTCTGTTAGCCTGGAAATTCAAGTCGTATAGGCTGTCTTAAAGAGGCAGAGATTTCAAATTTTATTGGTACAAAAAAATTTGAATAGAGTCCAGGTAAAGGCAATGAAACTAGCATAGCATTTTCTCAAATTAATTACAAGACAAGTTCATCACTAAAAGTTTTCCTTATGCTGCAGAAAAAGTGGTGAGAGTGTCATTCATCATCTTTCCCACCTCTCTTTTTTTTTTTTGGTAATGGCATTTCAAAAGAGATTGTTCACAGTCATGGACAGTTCTTGCTGCGTACGCGCATAAAAATGCTACAAATACAAAAAAAAAAAAATAATAATAATTGAGGAAAGAAAAAAATTTGTGCTTGGATTACATTCTTGCCGAATCTAATGAGGTTAACAAAATCTAGAAGGGAATACCATTTGAAAATGGAAACTGGCACAACTTCGTTAAAGTGGGAAATCATCACAGTGCTGAAAGTTTTAGGAGGATTATCTTTACATCACTCATAAATTCCACACTACTACTGAATACTACCTTAGTGTCTTCTAGAACACCCAGATTTACTCCCAATGTTCGGATTACCACTGTCTCAAGAGTCAAAACGCCTATAGCGCTGTACTGACTTTGCAACATTTCCTTGGTCTTTTTAGCTGAATGTCAGATAAACTACATTTCCTTTATCGTTAATAACAAAATAAGAAAACAAAGTCTAACCACAGTTTTCTAGTCGATATTATTCAGTCCATTAACGTTAATTTTAATTTTTATAACAGTGGAGTCCAGGCCAGCTTGCGCGCACCTCAACTAATTCCACCGGATACCTGTCACCTCCCACTCTTAGAGAGAAGAATCATAACTGTAATTACTTGTTCATTCAGTGAATTTAATCGTGTAATACCTATCGAAGAATCAGCACATATAATCTCTTAGATAGCAATTTCAGATTTCAAATAATTGACAATGTACATATCTGTAATCAAGAAATAATTAAATTAAAAATGAATAGTAACGAAAATTACTTCAATTGTGCACCGTTACTACAACAACTAACATACATAGTGTTATCCCACAGGTAGGGTCTGAATAGAGTAAGATGTACGCAGTGGGATAGGCTGTTTCCGATAGACCCTCGGATACACCGTTACTCTAATAAGTAATTATTAGTAATTATAAACAACACGAATTCACGGATCAAAGAAAGTATAAATCAGTAAGCTAAAATGAAAGAAATAGCAGTAAAAATAATCAAAAATTTAGAAAAAGGGCCATTAGCATACCTTGTAAGTGTTGTAAAAGGGGTTTTGAGTAGTTGTCTAAATTGATGATATAATATATGGGATTAGCGGTGGTGGAGTATTTTTTGGGGGAGAAGAAAAGGATACTAATTTTACAAGCACAAGTAATAATTAATGTTGGTGAAGTTGGGAGCGTGTGTTGATGGGAGATCTCACTCCTCAAAACACACACATATAGGGTATGTTTGGTATGGCCGTATTAAAATTATTTTCTAATTTTTGTTATGTTTGGTTGGCTTAAATGATTCGAAAAATATTTTTCATAACAATTTTTTTTTCTATTTATTGGAAAATAAAATTTCTTAAACACGACACCTGATCCCCACCCTTGCCCCATTCCCTACCTCCCTGCTAAATCATCTTTCCTTGGTCTCGCTATTGACAGTCGTAATAATCGCCTTCTCATCTAAATCCACCACCTTCTTTCGTTGAAATCTCATGCACCTTTCGACACCCCTCGCTGTTGTCTTTTCCTCGCCTATCTTCATGGAGAATTTCTTTCGGTTGTAGTCATGAGCGACGTCGTCGTTGTTTACTCCCGCAATGCTCATGTCACTAGTTCCAATGACAACTTTATCTAGAAAGTGAACTCTAATAGATATGTTTTCGATCTTATCAATATCCAACGCGTTCAAATCCCATCCAGTAAACGTGACTACATAGTATTGCGAAAAATGGTGTAAACAACATCGTGTATAGTGGGTGGTAAGGAAAGGGTTAGGGGTGGTAGGTGTTGGTGAGGTTTTGTGATATAAAACTAAAAACAAGAAATGGAAATAACAAGAATGGAAAGATTGAAAAGCAAGACCCAAATTTGATTAGAAAAAGATTAAGGAAGTAGATTAGGAAAAAGTAGCCTAAACACCCCCTTAATGGTCTAACAATTTGAACCAATACTATTTGATCCTCAATTGGATCAAATCCAATTGCAATCAAGGACTTAAGTGTGCTTAAGTAAACAAGTTTAGCCAATAATCTCACGATATTTAATGTCATCAAAATCTAACCCTAGCAAATGAGGCTAAGAGGCCTTAAATAGTGGTTTCTAAAAATGGCATAACATTGCCTTAATTGCCCCTAAAGTGGGCTGAAACAAAAGTCATTAACTTAAAATGGGATTCCGATCATCGTCTCAGTGTTATCGCGACAGAATGGGCGCGATCGCGATGACCAAGCCACCAGTGCTTCGCGAACGCGCCAGAGGCCACGCGTCCGCGAAGAGGACTTCCTTAGCCTTTCTCATCTATCTGCGTGATCGCGTTTGGGACCTTGCGATCGCGCTGCACAGTTGTTTGTCCCTGTGCGATCGCGTCTGTGGCCACGCGATCGCGTTGAGTTGATTCTAGAGTTGAGGCAATAAGCTAGTAAACAGACCCTTCAGCCTCCAATATTTGCCCCAACAGCTTCACTTATTCACTTTGGCCATCCTTTGCCTTGATTATTAGCTTCCAAACCCTTTTAAAACACTCAAAGCTTTTGATGTTGAGTCTAAATCCGTCAATGTCATGAGCGCCAATCCGGTTTGCATCATTCCCTCATTCTTTAAAGAAATTCGTCCTCGAATTTGGGCCTAGCAAAACAATAACCGGACTAAGCACTGAGTCACAAGCTTTATAGACCTTGCATAACAAAGATGATGGAGTTGAGTATTCCTACTCAAACTTCACACTTTGTGGTAGATCCAAAAGTCAAATGACTCAAAGAAGATCAATTCTACAACTAAAGTTCCAAGAAGTTGGCCAAAGGATAAATATGCACAAGAGAAATCAAGGAATCCAATAGATTTAATGAATACATAATGTAGATTGCAATTGGATCCTTTAAGCATAACACCACCAAGATCACTAATCATCCAACAATAAGATTATCACCGGGATCAAACACTACCCTCACATCCAAAACATCCATCAAGATTCTACACATTACATCATCAAACCACCCAAATATTATTAACATGGAATTACCAAATAATACCACACACCAACTATCCAAGACACAATGAGTTTCAAACGATAAGTTCCATACCTCAATGGCTTTAGAAAGCCCAAAAATAAGAACTAGTCATTCGAACAAACCATTCTTGGCTTTAGGAGACAACAACACCTCAAACCTTTTGTAGCCCAAGAAAATTCTTCCAAGTGCCTTACCTCTTTGTAGATCCTCTCTTGATAGTCTTTCACAAATGGACCAAGAGGGTTAGTAAACTCATCAAGAAAAGGATTATCACAATTATACCCATGGATATTCAGAAATGCCTCAAATGTGTTATTTTTGCATTTCTTTCTAGAAGCATTCACAAAATCCCTCCAAATAAAATCCTCAAAACTAGGAATAGAGTAAGTAAAGAACATGACATTAAAATTAGCATCAAGCAAGTTACTACTACTATCACTAGTGTCTCATTCCTTCTTTAAATGACCCTTTTCATTTTTGGAGGACTTACCAACATAAGACAAGCTTTCAACAAATATTCTGGGAGCTAGCTTGCTAACATCCACACAATTAGCACTTTCAAGAAAGTCACAAGAATCATTTTGACACGACCCGGAATCCGGTTAGGCCGTGCGGGCACCCGACATCCTCCCCTAGACCCGTCGGGCGAACCCTTACCAATTAATCAGGAAAATAAATATAACAATTTACAAATAAGGACAAGAATTAAAATAAAAATACAGATATACTGATACATCTAAGCTGTATAAAAGAAATTACAGCTGATTACCCAACATGCTAGGTTTAGGGCTATCCAGACCAGACATCTAAGAGTACAAAAGAAGACAGATACCTCCTGAAGGGAGCAAAATGCAACTGAAATAATGAACAATAAACTGGTGGCCATCCGGAATAAAAGCTGGCTCACCCTGACAGCTGAAGTCGTCTTCTCTCCTTCACAGCGTGGCTAACTAAATCCTGGAGCGAACCTGCTGAAACGAAATAGACAGACAAGAAACAAACAGCAAAAAAAGGTGAGTCAAAAGGACTCAATAAGTGGGGCAGACTAGCCACCTCAAAGAATAGGATAGCTAGCCAGGGAGGAGAAACAGATAAATAAAATTCCTCTTATTTAAATTATAAAAAGACAGAGCCAGATAATAACTAGAAACACGTATGGAATGACAAACTTATCAACAACCAGGAACGTAACATATAGGTATCCCGAACACATCAACAATCAGAAATACATCCTGCTGCGGCGTGCAACCCGATCCATATATTCATCCTGTTGCGGCGTGCAACCCTATCCATATATTCATCCTGTTGCGGCGTGCAACCTGATCCATATGTTTTATACCGTTGCGGCGTGCAACCCGATCCATATATTTATATGCAACCCGATCCATATATTTATACCGTTGTGGCGTGTAACCCGATCCATATATTTATACCGTTGCGGCGTGCAACCCGATCCATATATTTATACCGTTGCGGCGTGCAGCCCGATCCATATATTTATAACGTTCCGGCGTGCAACCCGATCCCCGCAACCCAGAATACGAGCCAGAAATATATAGGCAAACTGAGATATGTCCACAATATGGTGTACATACCGCATACATAAAACACAACACAATACACACAATAGTCAGTATGTGGTGCAATGAGATATGATGAATGCGGTATGATGCAATGCAGTCACATATTCCTGACCTATCTCCGGCGCGGGACTCTCATCGTCTACCAGGAGATATATGCAATAATGACCCTTCACCGGCTCGGGATTCTCATCGATTACCGGGAAGGATATGTAATGATGTACCTTCACCGGTGTGGGACTCTCATCGCCAACCAGGAAGTAGATGCAATAATGACCCTTCGCCGGTGCGGGACTCTCATCGCCAACCGGGAAGTATATGCAATAATGACCCTTCGCCGGTGCGGGACTCTCATCGCCAAGCGGGAAGTATATACAATAATAACCCTTCGCCGGTGCGGGACTCTCATCGCCAACCAGGAAGTATTTGCAATACTCAAAACCAGATTGCAATGCTCATATGTTCAATGCAATACCAACAACAGGGCATAACATATAATATACAATGTAAATTCAAAGCTAAGGCATAATGAGTACGCCTATCGGCAGCTACACACGTAAGGAAACACGTGGTAGAAAATCCACGAGGCCAGGTGCCTCCAAAGAAATGGATATAAACACTTACCTTGTTACAAAGTTAGTACAGCCACTCAATAACTGCTTTGTCCTTTGAATTTATTGCCAAACGGTCCCACTGTGTTCAATAACCAGAAAAATATATCACATAAGGCTAAAGGCTTCATTCCTCACATCCTAGGGCAACCCGGTTAGGAACCTGATACCCTATTCGCATACGAAGTACGCAGGCCAGGCCTATGTACAGGGTTTAAGGTCACATAACCAAACCCCAAATAAATTACATTTATAAGTTGCCCATAACTCACTGAGTACGAATATATAATCAATTTCGTTATCGGGGGTCCATTTGACCCTTTAAACTATTAATTGAACTTATTAAAACGATGTATAATATTCCAAGTTTTACCGTTAAAACATATTCAAACACACGTAATAAACTCAAATAATATATTAGGATCATTACCTGAATGTTTCAGGGTGAAAATTCTACTTTTCTCCGGCCCCTTTTCTTATTTTTTACTGCATTATGTCATTTTCTCTGTTCGAATTGGTCAAGTTTCTCATTTTGATCTTGTTCTGTTTCTATATATATGTTACTTCGTCCTTAGCTCAGCTAAGGACCCACCGCCTTAGCTTCTTTCCATTTTTGTCTTTTTCTCTTTTTTTTCTTTTTCTTTTAAAATTCGCTGTTACGGTAAAAATTGAAACGGTACCCTACGATATTCGAAATAATTTCAACTTTTGCATACAAGTTATACAAAATATATGCAACATACTCGTGAAGGAGGATCTTAAACGGGGTTTCCGAAACTTAAGATGCGAATTAAAATAGAAAAAGTCAAATTATTTAACTTTCGGCATTTTAGCGGAAACTAGCCGAACAACATCTAAATTCACTTTCGAAAGTTCACAAAAATCATAAATAATCATACGAACCTAGCGGCGCTTTCGGATTTCGAATCGGAGCTCGTTCGCCAAAACCGAGCTCGAAAATCCCTTTTTAATATTTATCGATAATAAAACCGAAACCTTCTTCGGATGCCTACCAAATGAGGTTTGATTTAGCTCAAATTTTACAGACAGGTCCTAATGGACATTACGAATATTTTAAAATTATCGACACGTTAATCAGAATCTTAACTTCTGAAACGACTGACCGAGGTCGTTTCATTCTCCTCCACTTAAACTCTCGTTCGTCCTCAAACGAGCCTAAATCTAAAGAAAAATTCGCAGAGATAGCAAAAGAACCTGCACGACCTTTATAAGCTACTCCACGGGTATTATTTCCTGATTACAGGATCAGAATTATAACACGCATATCGAACTTTTGGAATAAAATATATCTGGATAATATGATAAACCATTACACAGCTTATTCTGACTAAGCTGATTCTTCCTCGATCACGAAAAGAGAGTTCTATATTTTCGAAGCACAGATACATGAAACTTTGAATGGGTTAACATGATTCAGCGGATAATCACCCCTTCGATATACCTTTTGATATAGAACAGGTCGATGGAACTAAAAATTAGCTCACGCTTGATGCAATAGGGAAGCTTTGGAAGTACCTTGTTACTACACACTATAGAAGATTTGATGCAAGCTATATTATTTTTACGAATGCACTATACAACATCTCTATTAATTTAGTATTACCATTCAGTATTTGGAGGAAGACTCCTCCACTTAAAGCACACACTCATGCAGTTATTTGAATAGGAATAACCATCCTCGCACAGTCTGCTGGACTAAAGAAGATTTAGCTAAAAGCTGAACGTAGGCAGACCTAAGCTACCAACTACCCTTTTGAGTTGCCAAACAGCTGCAACTCTCGAGTTCACAACTCCATATCTTTGCCGTAAACACCACCGCATGATGGATGGTACTTCTATGTAAAAATTTCGACAGAGTTTCCCCTGAAACTGGATGATCCGCAAAAACAGAACCAGCACTATACTATACATGGGAATAGATACCCGGATAAACTGATAACATAAATATGTTAAGCGGATAACAAGATGAGACAACTGGATGACATAACAAATCCGCAGACAAAATGTCTGGACAGCGCCACTGTCCTGATTTTCAACCTAAACAATAATATGCTTACCCGGTTACCTTGACATGCACTCTGGCTCAACACAGGGAACATCACAATAGGTTACTGATCGCCTAAACTCACCAGTGTCGAAAGAAGAAGAGATGGCAATAAACTGAGGATAGAAATAATTAGATCTTTATGAAGCTCATTGTCTTATTTATTTGGCTACCAGAGCTAGACTACTTACGAGTCAAGGTAGCCCAAGAATCGCAATTGAAGAAACATACGAACAACACCCATGCCAATTTGACCTCCCAATAAGAAGGAAACTCTGACAATTTACCAGAAACCCTGTTATAACCGAGACAAGCTCATAGAATTACATGACTCTGCTAGCGCCTTGAACCATGAAGAGATACGTAGATCGGGTATTGCTTACTAATCACTTTACACCAGAAGAAACAATGATGCATTCCGATGGTGATGGGTAAGAATCCCATCATCCTACCAACACAGAATTTCAAAAAGAAAGGTAGATTGACTAGGCATAATAAGAGAAGGTGGCACAACAATATGCCAAGCGGAAAATACTGCTACTCACTCCCAAATCTCTCACATTTATACCAAAAAAACTAGTAGGGTCTCACAAATTTCCTGAATAAATCATACTAGAAGCTCACCCCTCTACCATACCCGATTCTTAATAGACTATGATATCTAAAGAAAATTTTGAAACATGACAAGACAAACCATTTCTAGATCAATTGGAAGAATCAAATCTTACTCACCTATAAAGGAAGATGAAATACTTGGGCCTGCTAGACTGGAAGTTCATAAAACTACCCCTACGGCTGAGCTAAGCCGCTACACTGATAATTATCTTCTGAAGAACCACTGCCACCACATTCTCAACCTCTACTGGATGGTGGTATTTCTCCGGCTGATTGAGATCTAAGTGAAATCGCCTGCGACTGTGCAAGTGCATGATGACATGAGAAAGGACGACTGCCTACTTGCCGGAGTAAGGGAGAACTCCACCAAAGATGACATGCTCGCGACAATGATAATACCTTTTAAGTGAAAATGGAAGCTGGACAGATTGTTGATAGCTACAAAGAGAAAAACTGGGTCTGATATTGACGAACTACTGGCGCACTCTAAGAGTCGCGTGACACATTCTGAGATAACCTGGAAGGTGACCTCCCAAAATAATCAGAACTCTTACCTCCAAATGAGGTACCATGGTTGCCCACTAGGGCCACGAGATCTCTTGCTCTCCCTCTCTAACTCTTCCCCTCTAACTTATGCCTAATACCTTTGAGCAATATCAACAACGACATCAACTGAAGTCCCAACCTCAATTTTTCGAGCCATCTGGGATCTCAAAGAAGGAGAAAGGTCATCAATAAATATTTGAATCTCTCGAAAGGCTCATGGACTAGTTCTAATGTATATTCAGCCATTCTATAGAATTCAATCTCATATTCTGAAACACCAACAAGCTAACCGACAGGCTACCCTGTCCAATCCACTCAAACTGACAACACTTTTCATCTCGCTCGCTACTCGAAAGGAACTTTTCCGCGAATCTAAAAGAAAAATCGAACCAAGTCAGCTAATAAGAGAGCGGCCCACCAATTCAAGGTTGGATCCCTGAAACTGGAAAGAAGAATAATCAACACCATACCGCTCGATATAATCAAGAGCCTGAAGGATATGCTGACATTATTTTATTTTAAAAAGAATCACGAGATTTATCTGATGCATTGCTTAAGAATATCGGAAGGTTCAACCGTGTAAAATAATTCAACCTCTATGGGCACTCGGACCGAACTGTTACCTCGGTTGGCTAACCAGCCAGAACAATTAGTGGCGCAACACAAGCTGCCTGTGGAACATATTTTACTGGGGCAACATCAAGAACTTGAACAAGAGCTCTCTAAGTCCGAACATCTGCATGTGCGGCGACCAGATAAGCTGCCTAGCGAATATAGGTTCTTGCAGTATCTGCGTCGCCAAGATTCTCGTAAAGCATCATAGAGAGCCCAGAGAACTACAAGGCCCTGCTCCCTTGCCTAACGCGAGCTCGTACAACTGGGACCTCCATAATTAGATCGTCAGCACGATTAAAAACTTTCGGGGCTTCGTCAGTGCTAACCCCAGGCTAGACTGCTTCGTCTTAAACTCATTCCGTTTGCTGATTTGTCACACGAGGATTCATACTTATTATGAACGAATTAACGAAAATACTTTTGCATCCTAGACCGACGCACGATTAGAAAAGAAGGAAGTGAAACTTCCTAGATGCCATCATAGCCTCTCGTAGATAAGTACGGACGTCTACGTACCCATCAGCGAGACTCTACTAGACACTGTCTTAGTCTGGATAGACTCTAAACTAGGCTCTGATACCAACTGACACGACCCGGAATCCGGTTAGGCCGTGCAGGCACCCGACATCCTCCCCTAGACCCGTCGGGCGAACCCTTACCAATTAAATCGGGAAAATAAATATAACACTTTACAAATAAGGACAAGAATTAAAATAAAAATACAGACATACTGACCTCTAAGATGTATAAAAGAAATTACAGCTGACTACCCAACATGCTAGGTTTAGGGCTATCCAGACCAGACATCTAAGAGTACAAAAGAAGACAGATACCTCCTGAAGGGAGCAAAATGCAACTGAAATAATGAACAATAAACTGGTGGCCATCCGGAATAAAAGCTGGCTCACCCTGAAAGCTGAAGTCGTCTTCTCTCCTTCACAACGTGGCTAACTAAATCCTGGAGCGAACCTGCCGAAACGAAATAGACAGACAAGAAACAAACAACAAAAAAAGGTGAGTCAAAAGGACTCAATAAGTGGGGCAGACTAGCCACCTCAAAGAATAGGATAGCTAGCCAGGGAGGAGAAACAGATAAATAAAATTCCTCTTATTTAAATTATAAAAAGACAGAGCCAGATAATAACTAAAAACACGTATGGAATGACAAACTTATCAACAACCAGGAACGTAACATATAGGTATCCCGAACACATCAACAATCAGAAATACATCCTGTTGCGGCGTGCAACCCGATCCATATATTCATCCTGTTGTGGCGTGCAACCCGATCCATATATTCATCCTGTTGCGGCGTGCAACCCGATCCATATATTTATACTGTTGCGGTGTGCAACCCGATCCATATATTTATATTTAACCCGATCCATATATATTATACCGTTGCGGCGTGCAACCCGATCCATATATTTATACCGTTGCGGCGTGCAACCCGATCCATATATTTATACCGTTGCGGCGTGCAGCCCGATCCATATATTTATAACGTTCCGGCGTGCAACCCGATCCCCGCAATCCAGAATACGAGCCAGAAATATATAGGCAAACTGAGATATGTCCATAACATGGTGTACATACCGCATACATAAAACACAACACAATACACACAATAGTCAGTATGCGGTGCAATGAGATAGGATGAATGCGGTATGATGCAATGCAGTCACATATGCCTGATACCTATCTCCGGCGCGGGACTCTCATCATCTACCAGGAGATATGCAATAATGACCCTTCACCGGCTCGGGATTCTCATCGATTACCGGGAAGGATATGTAATGATGAACCTTCACCGGTGCGGGACTCTTATCGCCAACCAGGAAGTAGATGCAATAATGACCCTTCGCCGGTGCGGGACTCTCATCGCCAACCGGGAAGTATATGCAATAATGACCCTTCGCCGATGCGGGACTCTCATCGCCAAGCGGGAAATATATGCAATAATGACCCTTCGCCGGTGCGGGACTCTCATCGCCAACCAGGAAGTATTTGCAATGCTCAAAACCAGATTGCAATGCTCATATGTTCAATGCAATACCAACAACAGGGCATAACATATAATATACAATGTAAATTCAAAGCTAAGGCGTAATGAGTACGCCTATCGGCAGCTACACACGTAAGGAAACACGTGGTAGAAAATCCACAAGGCCAGGTGCCTCCAAAGAAATGGATATAAACACTTACCTTGTTACAAAGTTAGTACAGCCACTCAATAACTGCTTTGTCCTTTGAATTTATTGCCAAACGATCCCACTGTGTTCAATAACCAGAAAAATATATCACATAAGGCTAAAGGCTTCATTCCTCACATCCTAGGGCAACCCGGTTAGGAACCTGATACCCTATTCGCATACGAAGTACGCAGGGCAGGCCTATGTACAGGGTTTAAGGTCACATAACCAAACCCCAAATAAATTACATTTATAAGTTGCCCATAACTCACTGAGTACGAATATATAATCAATTTCGTTATCGGGGGTCTTTTTGACCCTTTAAACTATTAATTGAACTTATTAAAACGATGTATAATATTCCAAGTTTTACCGTTAAAACATATTCAAACACACGTAATAAACTCAAATAATATATTAGGATCATTACCTGAATGTTTCAGGGTGAAAATTCTACTTTTCTCCGGCCCCTTTTCTTATTTTCGGGCATTTTTTTCACTGCGTTGTGTCATTTTCTCTGTTCGAATTGGTCAAGTTTCTCATTTTGATCTTGTTCTGTTTCTATATATATGTTACTTCGTCCTTAGCTGAGCTAAGGACCCACCGCCTTAGCTTCTTTCCATTTTTGTCTTTTTCTTTTTTTTTTCTTTTTCTTTTAAAATTCGCTGTTACGGTAAAAATTGAAACGGTACCCTACGATATTGGAAATAATTCCAACTTTTGTATACAAGTTATACAAAATATATGTAACATACTCGCGAAGGCGGATCTCAAACCGAGTTCCCGAAACTCAAGATGCGAATTTAAATAGAAAAAGTTAAATTATTTAACTTTTGGCATTTTAGCGGAAACTAGCCGAACAACATCGAAATTCACTTTCGAAAGTTCACAAAAATCACAAATAATCATACGAACCGAAAGGTGCTTTCGGATTTCGAATCGGAGCTCGTTCGCCAAAACCGAGATCGAAAATCCCTTTTTAATATCTATCGATAATAAAACCGAAACCTTCTTCTGATGCCTACCAAATGAGGTCTGATTTAACTCAAATTTTACAGACATGTCCTAGTGGACATTACGAATATTTTAAAATTATCGACACGCCAATCGGAGTCTTAACTTCCGAAACGACTGACCGAGGTCGTTTCACATTTTCATCAAGTGCAAACAAGTTCAAAAGAAATGTATCATTCAAGGAAACATGATCAATGATGTCTATATATTCAAGCTCACTTTCCAAATTAGAATCTCTATCAAGCACAAGGTCAAAACTAGAACAATCCAAAGAACATTTTACCTTCTCAACTGTACACTCACTTAACAACTCAAAACATGATTTGCTTTCAAACAAAAAGGAAGACAATTCATTATCATTCAAATACAATTCTTCACTTCCTTCAAGTAAGTGCACACCTTCCAATCCATCACTATTTTCAATTGGACGCAAGCAACCACTAATACCTATATCAAGAATGCTACCACTCAAACTATCACAAGGTACTAGCAATTCTTTTTCTTTATTCACAAGAGAAAGATCATTGTCATCATAAGAATAATTAGCACAATCATCATCCAATCTTATATTCTTTATGAAACTCATGAAATAAAATAAGAAATGAATTTTAATCATGCTCTCTTGATTTTAAAGGTCACCAATTTGACCACTTTCTCTATCTAGCTCACCCAAAAAAATACAAGAGTCAGGGTTAGCTATCTTACCTTGAAGCACCAAAGAACTTTCTTTACCTTGAATGTCAAAATTAAGGCTTACTTGACCAATTGGAGAAGTATTTTCGGCCTCATCATTTTCTTCCAAGCAAGTGTCTTTTTCCATTGATGATTCATTTTTTCTATCACTTCCACAAGAACCTACAAAAGAGATATCACTACTAAAGAAGTAGTGAGGAGGTTAGAGTTAAAGCAATGAATAGCCTCTCTTATGCTCTCTTGTTTTTCTTGACTCTCCATTTCTTTTCCCTCACTCTCTTCATTCTTTTCTTCCTCACTCTCTTCATTTTCTTTTGGTGACAACTCACTCTCATTTTTCAACTTATCCTCTCATTTTTCCTCTCTTGAGTTGTCATTTTGCTCACCCTTACTCCTCTCAATCTTTTCTCTCTCACAATTTCTTTTGATTGGAGTATCAAGATTACAAGATAAATCATCATGGGGAAGCTTTTCTTGTATCCCAAAATGACTCCTCAAATTTTTCTTAAGATCTTGACAAGTGGGCTTTGGTTTCTAAGGAGGTTCCCAAGACCGCCCACGATTTAGATTATAATGGTTTCTCAAGTACTTATAGGAAGAGCTCATGCAACCAAAGTCAATTTATCTAACTCCTTGCAAATGTGTTCATGCACAAAGATTTCCTCCAATTGAGATTCCCAAAGGACATAGAGCTCATCTTTATATTTTGCATGCAACTTAGGCAACTCTGTGTACCTCTTATCTTTTTACTTTGGCCCTTTCTCTTGGTAATTCTAAAGGTGCCATCTTTTTGTTTTGAGACTTCAACTACCACAACTTGCTTGATCTTGTCATTTCCACTATTAGGTAGTGGAATTTGCTTTGGAAGATCTTGAGTAGGATCCTTTGCTTGCGGAATGACATTTGGAGAATATGTGTCTTGGGCTATCTTATGAGAATATCGGTCACCCGCCCGAGTAAGCCTACTAGGGCCATCATCACGCACCCCTACGGTCGGAGATGTCTCCACCAATTGGTTTCCCATTTCTCGAAGCCTACTTTACAGGATAGTCATCAACTATCTTCTTCATCCCTTTGAATTCATCTTGCATTGAATTAACACTCGCCATCAAGACTTGCAACATGGTTTTGACCTCCATGTCCGCCTCGACTTCTTTTTGAGCCATCGTACCTACAAACAATTAAACAAACAAAGGTTACTAGAAAGAGCCCTCACCAATTCACTCCCTAGGTATTTACACTCGATTTGATTGCGCTTAATCCACTCATGTTTACACTCAATGATTGGCTTTTACTCGCTCTAATATTCTCACCACTCTTTCCTTTTACCTCTTGTTGGCAAAGTCAAGTTGTTTTTCGCACTCAATTCCGATTTGACAATCGAACTCAATCCAATTCAGGATGAAATGGAGTTGATGTGGCAAAGAACGAACAATGAAAGCTAATCGACGGAATTTAGAAAAAGTCAAAGAAAGGAAAAAAGAAAGGCACCAATCGAATTGGCAGGAATCAGATTCGGATTTGGATGAAATTTTGTTTATGATCTAGAAACTCACTGTACTTGATGATAAAATTGGGATTTTATTGATTGGAAACTGTTGAGGGGTTGCTGCGAGCAATCTGTCCAAGAAAACTGTTTTTCCAAAAATGTTGTTGTATGCGATTGCATTAGGACTGTCGCGATCGCAAAGAAGATCCTTGCAGCTGGTGCACGATCGCGTATGACTGGCGCGATCGCGAAGGGTTTTTAATACCTGCCATGCGCGATCGCGCTTGAACGCGCGTGATCGCGAAGGCTTTTGGGACTGAAGCAGAACCCATTTTTCAAGCTCTCTTTTCCACTTGATCTTCACAAACCAACGTGTTTTTGCTCCAAATTTGAGATTTATGTTCCTTGTTGGTCCGTGAACAAACCCCAATAGTTGAATCTTCAAAAGCAACAACCAAATTCAAAAGTCCCAATTCTTTGTTGATGAACCCTAATTCTTGAATCTTCAAATAAACACCCCAAATGTTGTTTGTTATTTGATTCCTTCAAGGAACAGCTTCTAGATTCATATATCAACAGTTGGTAACAAGAATTTCACCCAAAAGAAACCTAAACCTAAGACTTATTTTTTTGAATTTAGATTTTTGATTTTTTTGGTGGTTTTTGGATTTTGAGAACCAAAACTTGGTTAGTGATTGTAAGAACAAACATTAATCCAGCTCTGATACCAAATGATATAAAACTAACAACAAGAAATAGAAATAACAAGAATAGAAAGATTGAAAAGCAAGACCCAAATTTGATTAGAAAAAGATTAAGGAAGTAAATTAGGGAAAAGTAGCCTAAACACCCCCCTTAATGATCTAACAATTTGAACCAATGCTATTTGATCCTCAATTGGATCAAATCCAATTGCAAATCAAGGACTTAAGTATGCTTAAGCAAACAAGCTTAGCCAATAATCTCACAATGTTTAATGTCATCAAAATCTAACCTATCAAATGAGGCTAAGAGGCCTTAAATAGTGGTTCCTAAAAATGGCATATCATTGCCTACCCCTAAAGTGGGCTAAAACAAAAATCATTAACTTAAAGTAGGCTTCTGATCATCGTCTCAGCGCTATTGCGACAGAATGGGTGCAATCGCTATGACCAAGCCAGCAGTGCTTCGCGCACACGCCAGAGGCCACACGTCCGCGAAGGGACTTCCTTAGCCTTTCTCATCTATCTGCGTGATCGCGTTTGGGACCTCGCGATGCACTGCACAGTTGTCTGTCCCTGCGCGATCGCGTCTGTGGCCACGCGACCGCGTTGAGTTGATTCTGGAGTTGAGGCAGTAAGCTTGTTAACAGGCCCTGCAGCCTCCAATATTTTCCCCAACAGCTTCACTTGTTCACTTTGGCCATCATTTGCCTTGATTCTTGGCTTCCAAGCCCTTTTGAAACACTCCAAGCTTTTGATGTTGAGTTTAAATCTGTCAATTTCATGAGGGTCAATCCCGTTTGCATTATTTTGGGAGGTGGAAGGTGAGGTGGTTGGTGTGGGCGAGGTTTTAGGGAGTGAGGTGGATTGGTGCTTGAGGTTTTGAGGTGTGGAGTGTGGATGGTGAAGGGATTGGGTGGTGATAGGAGGTGGGGTGGGGAAAGTGGTGTTATGGGTAGGGATACTAAAAATGATTATTATTATTTTTACTATAGCTATCAAAAACTAGAAAATATGTAAGAAAATCACTTATTTTTCAAAAAAATATTTTCTTTCATACAAAACACACCCATAGCATGTGATTTATATAGTTTTTTTTTTCTTTTTTTCTTTGAGACTTACCTTTGGATTTTGCTTTATGTTTTTTCTTAATGGCATACTTCACCTATTTATTATTCGGAATCTATTTTGTGCACTTGTAGACTTCTTATGCATTTCGTGTTTTGAAGTATTCTAAAATTGTTGAAAAGAACAAATACTAATTGAAAATCTCAGATTATGTTGCCAATACTGTTAGGTGTCGTCAAATCTAGCACGATAAATTATTACAACTTCGAGAGTTCGAAAAGATTATTCCGTAAATCTGATGATTTTCTTTTTTTTTTTGATCGATCAAATTATCTAATATACTCCTTTTGCATGTAATATGCTATGACATCATGTTTTTTACTTATCCATAGTCATCTTAAAATAGAAAGGTTGGCAAGTACTTTTGTTGCTTTGGCAGAAAATCCGAGTAAAGTGATAGTGAACAATATTATAATAACCACCTAAAGGTGTTTTCGGTTTGGTATACCTACAATTAGGGCACGTTTGGTTTGATATATTAGAGAAAATATCAATGCTTATCAGATGTTTGGTATTAGCAATACCTAGATTAAAAATACAATTATAGCTTATACAATCTTTGTATTACTTATTTTTATAGTTTATACGGTCTTTGTATTACTTATTTTTATAGTTTATACGGTCTTTGTATTACTTATTTTTATAGTTTATACGGTCTTTGTATTATTATACTGGTTAAATATAGAGATTGTATAATTTATAATTAAATATGTTCTCTGATGATATTGAGATTAAGTTGTAATTATACATGTATTAATTATATGAAATTGAAAAATATTGACATTGTCTCCAACTGATATACGATTATAACTTATGCAGAAACCCGAGTGAGAACAGTAGGAGTAGACAAAGTACTTCCCAGTCGAGATGAGGTTACATCTGGGGTCAACACTTAGCTTGTTTTTATTTGTTCTAGTGATGGATGAATTAACACGACTTATCCAATGGGAAGTACCATGGTGTGTGTTATTTGTAGATGATATAGTCTTGGTTGACGAGACACGTGGCGGAGCTAATGATACGTTGGAGGTTTGGAGACAAACTTTGGAGTCTAAAGCTTTCGGGCTGAGCAGGATGAAGATAAAGTATATTGAGTGCAAGTTTAGTGATGTTGCACTTGAGTCTGATGTGGAAGTGACGTTTTATACACAAGTCATCCCCGAGAAAGGTAGTTTCAAGTATCTTGGACCAATACTCCAAGGAAATGGAGAAATTGACAAGGATGTCACCTCGTATATGAACATGTTGGATGAAATTGAGGCTTAATTCTGGTGTCCAGTATGATAAGAAGGTGCCACTAAAACTCAAAGGTAAATTTTATGGAGTGATCGTTAGACCAGCTATATTTTATGAGGCGGAATGTTGTCCAGTCAAAAACACACACATTCAAAAGATGATGTAGCAGAAATGAACAGGGGAGTTCACGGTTTGATTTGGTTGGTCTTTGACTAAAACCAAAACTAAACCAATTTAATCGATTATCAAATTATCAAATCCAGTGCTTTTCAATTTCAATATTATAGATAGTCTCTGCATTATTATACCGGCTAAATGTGGCATAACTACATGGTGTTAGTAATACCTAGTTAATGTTGAAAGGCGAACTGCCCTTAAATTTAAACGTCAATGTCGGAGTAGTCGCAAAGCATCTTCGCCAGTTCTTTAGCAGTCCATTATAGGCTTTGGAATGAGATCTTGAGTTCTTTCGTTGTTCAACATAGATTCAGTCTGGAGGCTTTTTGGTGCACGATTACTACGTTGCAGTCATAGAGGTCACTTGACATCTATATTTCAACCAAATTCCCTTGGCTTTCAGCGGACTAGTTGAAGCAACCGCAACATCATTTACTTTTTTTTCCAAGTTAAAATACTCTTTCTTTAAACTTCAACCTCTCAATGATAAACTTAGTACAACGCACATAATTTCGTTGTCTTCATTCTAACCATAAATAGAATAAAAATCAGAGGTCACAGAACAGATTCAACGATTAATGGTCACTTTTGCGGCGACAGTAGAACAATTTACACAGAATGAGGTTCCTTTTCTATAAGGTATAGATGAACACCTAGTACCCACAAATGATGTCAAACTAAAAAATTCCAAAGAGAATCTATATACTATCATTTGAAGCTTCAACTATAAATCCTCTGCATGATGGTAGAATCTACAAGGCACTAGCCATTACACATCTACCAAGCCAAGACCAAAAAAGTGTCAGTATCGCCCTTTTAAGTCACTGATGTTTTCTATTTCAGTCTTCCAAGTTTCATGATCACCTAAAAGAGCTCCATCAACTGTTGCGCAACATCTGCAGTGTAAAGCATGTAGAAGGTGAATTCTACAAGCAGCTCAACATTTTCCAGAAAATTACAGCAAATACTATGCAAATTCCTAATATATAAATACTCTTGGGGTTGATGAACTTTTTGTCTTGAAGTTGATGAACTTATTGTCGATCAAAAGATTAGTGTTGACAGAACATTTGCTACAAGTGTCTATTTTATCTAAAGTCAAACCTAGATCTCTGGTCCAATTCCTTATTCACTCAAGACTTCGAATGTTGAGTCACAATTGAAAGTAAATCAGAGAATTATACAACCTAAATGGAGGACAAAACACAAGGCAACCTAGATGGACCAAAGCCTTCCTTTTTTTTTTTTTTTTTTTGATAAGGAGATGGAACAAAGCCAGGTAATACTCTGAGGAAAAACTTACCCACACAGGGTGGTGTTTACCCCAAGCCAATGTGTTGGCATACATGCTTCTCTCTCTCAACCATAGTATTAATACATATTTTCACTCACTAATTCACTTACCTATGATTAATTGATGTGGTTTGGTATAAACACTGGGTGTGAGTAAGTTTTTACATACTCTGATTCAACTATAATGAGCTTAATTAGCTTGAAATCACCTTCCTTAAAGTAAACCACGTCTAGTGTTAAAGTTAAAACTGGAGTACCTCCAATACAAAAATTTGTCCACTTTGATCCAGAAAAAGAAACTAGTGAAAAAATCAGGATTAATTTATATTTTGTGGTAGTCATAGTGTCATACATACCTCTAAGTACATTAGGTGGTGTTTGGAACTCCTTCCAGGCAGAATGATGTGAAGCCATATCCATGTTAAGAAATTTTGATGCTAGATATGCAGCCCCAGCAGCGATCTGGTAAGGCTTGAATTGAAGCCACAGTGAACTTCGGAGCCTGCAAAAGGGAATCTACTAAGAATAGGATATGACTAATGCTAAACATAGGTTACTTCCCCATAAACTAAATGGATAGACAAAAACAAACCATCTGCAGCAACTGCATGTCTTTTGTTAGCCACATTTGCAGAACAGCATGGGATCCAAGAATTTTCAAAAAAAGAAAAGAGAGAGAATGGCCAATAAACAGTTATTATTAGATTACAAACCTAACAAATTTTACAGATCCATTAAACAATTGCTTGAGTCAAGTGGAAAAGCCAAAAGAGCAAGCCGAGGCAAACTTTTCCTTACCAACTAATAAAGCAGCAACTGAGTTGGAAAAATCCAAGAATCTTCTGCACAATGTTGAGAGAATGAAATATATAACAAACATGTTGTACGCATCTAGAGGGCACCAACTCCTAGTCCCAGCTCCGCTCTGCAGTATAGCCCCAAATATATATGTACCACATATACCAAAACAAACAAAGACACAAGCAAGAACCATTGCATACTTTTCACTACCGTCCGCAGATGAAAGACGAGGAACTTGTGGACATCCCAGCTTCAACCCACCCTCAGTTCAAATTTCGTTTGTACTATAGCACATTTCAGCAGAAAGTGACCTGATACCATGTCTACCAGGAAAGAGATAATAAAATCACCTGCTAAACAGACTCCACCTTTTCCCCGTCCAGAAGTATAAACCCTAAATAGGACCTGCTGCTTGAGATGACACTAGCATCTAAAAATCTAGTGCCTTTCAAAGCTTACATTAGTTACCAAAAGTAGGCAACTTGCCCAATTAAATTATCTGGCAACCGAGGTTCCTCATAAGTAAGACTTGAATGTTACGGCTGTATAACTGATAATATACGACTCCAGGGGAAAAACAAAAGGTAACATAGAAAAGATAGAAGTCAGAAAAATATTAATAATATGACTTCAGAAAAAAAAAAAAAAAAAAAAAACCCAAAAAAATATAGAAGTCATTATTTCTGTTCAATGGAAAAAGAGAATTCTAATTGAACAGAGTAAAAAGAAAGTGACTTCATTTTTGTTTAAAAAAAACAAACAAAACAAAGTTATGTTCAATTGAATTTAAATTTTACTTCGTAGAGTGAATAAATTTCTAATACAGAGCTTGATAAGCATAAAGATTGCTTTCAAGCCACTCGGGTACTCACCCTTCAAAAAGTAGTCGATAGGTACATATATAGATAGTATAGATGTGCCAAAGATTTAATCCATAAATTTTACAAGTTGGAACTCCACCTCAGCACAGCAACTTTCTCTGCATTACAAGTGCTTACCACGACTTCAAGTTAATGTCTGCTCTCAACAATGAACAGGGAGACTAAGAAAAAATAATCATATATATATATAAAATATTTTTTTATAATGGTATATAATATATATTATTAGTATTACAATGACTTTGAAAATACGAAGGCATACGTTATATGAATGATAAATTGATAATGTGTGGGTATATATTTTTTGAGATGTAATGTGTGGGTATATATATATATATAAATAAACAAAAATTTGGACAATAATTTTAAAATAAGTAGCTAAGGGAAAACGGGAAACAGCAACACCTCCTCTTATTAACCCAATGATTACTTGATGTCAGCAATATAGCCATCCCAAATTGCTTTTGCAAGTATAGTGATTGCATTAGCACTTTAGAGATCCATCAGGCAACTGAAAGTTAAAACACTACTCAAACACCATTACTCGACTCCCCAGTAGGAATTATTGCCAAGTAAATCGATTGCAGTATTCTAGCACATCCAGACAGACCGCCAACGTTATAGTGCTAGGCCATAGAGCATCAAGGCAAGCAAGAGGACGCAGATTAGGTCCTCTGCAATCTGCTTCATTGAAACAAACCTAGCTTGTCCCTCACAGTCAGATACGTGTCGAATCGCAAATATGAATTGTCAGATCACCTTTCAGAAACCATGAATGACAGAACCAGGGAAAAGATAAAAATCAAGCCTCAACCATCAGTCGGTTGATGTTTTTTGCCAAAGGCATAGAGAGCAGGGTTATTCAAATGCAGGTGACAATTGCTAATATCCCTTGAATGGATGATGAGCTATACTGTCAGTAACCTGATCTGTTATATGTGTGCCTACAGAGTGTGCGTAAAAACCAGCATAACTCAAAAAGCCAGATTTATCACGTGTCTGGTAGCTCAAGGAGAGAAGACCAAGATGGTAAGAGCAAGAGTAGAATAATTCTGGCTATGTTCTTTTTCTTTCTATTTTTTTTTTTTTTGGAGGAGGGGGGGAGGGGGGTGGGGAGAGAGCACCAAATGGAGTCTGGGATCCAAAACCAGAGCTCCAGATCATGGCATCCTTTAGTTATTGAGGTATGACAATCACCATGCTCTCAAGAAGGAGACAAGATACAGTGTGACACCAACTAATTACAGAAGGACAGCAATCTTTCCAAATTATCACGTAAAAAACAGGAGAGGCGGGGCAGAGAAGACATGCCCAGCCAGAAAGGTTACTATACCTTCAATGTTACTCTATTATACCATGTTTTAGAGATAGTTCTTTTCCATCAAAGTAGACAACTTATTAAACCAGTATTTCTCTGTTCCAAAAGCCGGACTACCCATACCCCACCATCGGGCAGTCAAAAACACACCCTTACAAACCACCAACCCTCATAGAATTCCGGTCCGAAAAACTGGTATCCTACATCGACATCTGGGGCATAGGCTATATGAAGAGACAACATGCAGGAGGACTCCACATGGAGTTGTTCCAATTTGAACATGAAAAGCATAAAGTATCATGGTCTCGAGCATCTTTGACATTCTTCTATGGTCAATGACCACGCTATTAAGATGTCAGCATGGAAAAGCATCCACAAGAAATGGCTAGTTTTAACTTCAGATGGTAAAACAAAACATTTGATGTACACCATATCAACCGCCAGCAAATATCATATAGGCGAGCAAGCTAATCCTTCTATAGACCCTGCAATTATATGGCAATCCAAAAGATCAATATCACAAGCCAGGACGGGTAGCTAGAGCAGTCAAGGGAGAGAAAAAGCATAGTAACACAATGAGCAAGCAGTTCTTAATCTAAAAGGCACTATAAGTTGAAAGAAGTCTTATCATCCAGATATCATAGCATATAAATCCCTGTCGATCAACACTGTGGTATTAATAGGGGAATCAACCAGTTTCCATACTCCTCTGGGGAAAAAACTAAAATCCCAAAACAAAACAAAAGATTCCAACCAAACCAACTGTGATTTCAGAACCATATTCTTACTCCATGATCATTCATATTGGAGATTGATTAACTTA
The DNA here is from genome assembly GCA_029990575.1 of Petunia axillaris subsp. axillaris. Lineage (NCBI taxonomy): Eukaryota > Viridiplantae > Streptophyta > Magnoliopsida > Solanales > Solanaceae > Petunia > Petunia axillaris. The sequence goes on from JARKNS010000008.1 coordinate 165,931,196, forward strand.
CCCTTCACTGACAAGATGCAGTGCCAGATTCACCAATACTGTTTCAGAAAGCCCTAATTTTTCAAGGGTGGATGTAAGTGGTTCATATGGATGATGCACATTCAATTCAAAGTTTAAAGTGGTCAATATCATTTGCTCAGCCTCAATAACACGTTCACGATACTGCTCAAACCAATCCTGCCGAAGAGCACAATATAAATGCATTAGAAGTATGTTCAGAGAACCTTGCCAAATAAAGGATATTAGAATAATCAAATGATGTACAAAGACAAGCACAATACTAACCACAGGTAGCACATATGATAAAATTGAAAGATCCTGCTTGTGGAAAATTTCACATGACGCCCTTATAACATTGTTGAGAGGCCGTGGAGTCTCTTCTGACTTCGCAGCGAGAAAGAGAGCAGCAGTCGCAATCAACTGCAAACAGCATTAACATACCACCAATTAGCCAGGCATTGGACATAATGAAACAGAACATTTAAACGAGCAAAAATAATACAAAATGTAGTGACTCACAAATCTATCATGACATGCATGTGATCGCCTTACAAAGAAGCGGTGACACAGAACCATTGCAGTTCCTATAGTGGTCTGTGGCCTGCAAGAAGCAGATTCAAACAATTATAAGCTCTATCAAAGAACAAATTCAAACGATCAAGCAATCCTCCAACAGAAACAAGGAGAGGGTTAGCCCCAAGAACTTCAGATCCCGTTTGAACTAAAGTTTGCATGTGTAAGATACAATTGATTAGGTCCCAACAGAAAAAAAAAAAACTTACACGTCCAAGCGAACTCCAAGGTTCTGGAGGAAGGCACAATACGAGTACCGCAGATGTGTTTCATGCATCGCATCAATGCCATCTTTCCTGGATGGGGAGCACTTCTCAATTTCCTCTCTAGACATAAAGATATTATCAGTTTCAGTATCCTCTAGCCATGATCGATCACGCTTAGAGCTCATGGGTGCGCCTGCATCAGACTGAGGCTTGAGAGTACTGGTAATAATGGCTGGATTGTTCTTAAAGGTTGAATACACATCATCAAATGCTCGGGAAGTTCTTAAAGGAACATTATAGCACGTACTTTGCTGCTTTGGCGGAACATCTGTACATACATTGGGTGCTTTAGAGTACCTGCCACTGCTTTCCCAACCAGAAGCTGAACACTTCCTCCTCTTCAAAGAAGGTTCAGTGTCAGGCTTTACAAGATTATCATAGTGGTTATACTCCCTAAAATTTCTGCTCAAGTCATGGGAACCATTGAATCCAGTGTTATAATGGTTGTAAGCAGTGGAATGGACATTTCCGGCAACCTGGTTTCTACCATGAAAAGACCTTGCGTCGCCATGAACAGGGCCACCTTGTGAATAGTAAGACTGCGCTAGAGCCATAATTCCTGTTCAATTCAAATACAAACATCAGCACAAACTAATACTCATCAAATATAACAAACAGCTCGAGTATATAAGAACATTATATTGCATCAATTGTCCTCAACACAAAAAAAAAAAAAAAAAAAACAATCAACCTGCTATACTCAGTAAACTAACACGAGCTCTATTCTCTACAAAGACTAAACAGTTTTGAATTTCAAAGCGACAAAATCACCGTCTATCAGCTCGCCTACTATGATCATGGGATCTCCATATCCTATATGAAACCAGGATTTTCTATTGATTTAACATTCATCTTACCGAGAAATTAACAACAATGATTTTCTATTGATTTAACACCCATCACCTACATCAAAATTAGTCTAAATTTTTTTAAAAAATAAAGAAAGATTCAAACTTTATCCAAAAAATCCTTAATACTCTAAATAATACCAAATATTTTCAATTATCAATTTTATAGAAAAACAAAAAACTTATTAAACAGCATAAATCCTCGAAAATCATAAAAATTATCAACAAAATGAATTTGTGATAACATATATAAAAAGTAGCATAGCATATTCAATCAAGTACAAATCTTTACAAGAAAACAACTAATCAAAGCTACGTATTACAATAAATCATCAAATATAATAAAGAATCAATGATAAAATTATTAATCAAAATAATTACCAGAATATAGATCGGGAGAATCGGCGAATTTGATAAAGGAATTTGTGAGATAATGGAAAACAGAAATTTGGGGATTAGGGTTTGTAAGATTTGGTGAAATAATAAGAGAGAAAGGTATGGGGTAAGTTATTTATTTGAGAAGGAAAGTGGTTATTGTGTTATCTTTGAACTACTTTTTGATTTGATGACCTAATAAAGTACAATTTCCTAGTTAGGTTAGTAGAATTTAGATTACAAGCAATCTTTTTATTTTTTGATTTTATTCTATTTTGCCATTCTGTTTTAGGAAAAAAATTTAAAAGAAAAGACTTTTGGTACTAAAGTTAGGTATAAAATCTTCTTTGGCAGTCAGTTGTCCTACTTTGATTCATTTGTAATCTTCTTTAAATACACACCTAATTTTGTTGCTATTCACTCTTTTTTTTTTAAGTCGCAAAAAGTTAAGTCGTTAAACAAATAAAAGATTACAAAAAAAGTGAAGAGATTCCAACTCTAGATTACTTTTGGGCATATATAAGGTTATATTCACTTCAAGAAATCTATATTAGAAAATTTATTTTTTAATAGTAATTCTTCTATAATATTGATATGAGTTCAATTTTACCATATAGCCTTTCCCCTTTCGCATTTCTTGATCCTCAAATAAAATTGAAAATAGAATCACTTGTTAACATCTCTTACCTAAAAAGATTTATTTTTGTTTTAGATTTGGAATAAAGGGAGTTTGGAAAAGTGTGCATGAAGCTTTCTTATTTGTATACCAGCATGTTTAACTCTATTTTTTCATTTTCCTTTCCGATGCCATTGCCGTATGAATACTACCAAAATTGGATGAAAGCAATGTGGCTGGCGAGGAACATGCCAGTGCGTGCGTTGTGATATGGCACATTCCGCCCTCCCATTATTTATTGTTTGTACTTATTCCATGCATTAGAAAAAGAAAAGTCTAGGATTATTATCTGTAAAAATTTAACTCAGAACTATACAAATTAACACTTCACTTACATAAAAATAACATTACCATTTTTAAAATTCGCAATATTTTTTTTTTAAAACATAGCAAAATACTTAAAAAAGTGAAAATCCTAGATTCTCTTGCTTCTTCAAGGCAGCCCCCTACCCCCTACCCTAGCCACACCGTCGTCTGCCGGTTGACGAAATTATTTTTATTTTTCTTTTTAAGACAAAAAATTTGTTTATACTTGTATTGCAAGTATTTCTCCACTGCATATACAATGTATTCAATAGTCATACACGTGATATACAAATGAATTACATACATACAATTTAATGTATTTCCATTGCGTATATGTATGTCAAGTGTGTGTACATTCATACACATGACATACATAGTATATACAATGGATGAATTATTGTGTGTCTGTTGTATTTGTATGTATAGTGTATGTACGTTCATACATACAACATACACTGGTTATACAAAGGATAAACAACCCTACATTGTAGATCCGGCATATAGCTATCGAAAAACATCCAAAAAAAAGGTGTCACTGGTGCCGAAAAAGAAGCAACACCGGCGATGTGACGACCGATAATTTCTACCTATAGTCTAGTTGTCTAATGAGTTAGTGAGAATATTTACTCGTTATTTATGAGGTAGAAATTTTGTTTATATGGAGAATTTACTAAATGACCATTAGGCCAAATAGACAATTTGTTATGGGCCTTGAATTATTTTGACTAAGTGGAAATAATTGATTAGGCCCGTAACTAAATTTTGTGTCCGTCTTTATAGCATATAAACACCGTACCTTGACTTTTAGGGTTGGAAACAAGTCATTAAGGAAAGAAACAACTTTAGGAAAAAAAAATCAAATGAGTAAGCGGCAGTGGAATTGCAGCTGAACTCTCAAGTTGGTTCAAACTTTCAAGTAAGTTACTCATTTGCTAGTGTATTTATTGAAGTAGCTTTAAACTAGATTTTTACCTATTGGTAAGTTAAATTGAAATTAGGGGATTTAAGATAATAATTATAGTGATGGAAATTGAATAATGATAAAAATGATTGGTTATGACTAGGAGTGTGTGAAAAGTGAGCATTGAAAAGAGATTAGTGGATCTGCTCATGCCTTCCATTAGCGTGAAATTGCTCGTGTGTGCTCTATTCCAATTTCGTTTGTTCCCGCATAAATTTCGTCCCTGTTTCGTATAAATTGATTTGTTTCACTTTTCTTTCTAACTAATTGTGGGTATTATTTTAGGATTATAATTCTAATATATTAGGTATATATAATTCTATATTGATCATATGAGAGATGATATAAGTTTCACCTCCATAAAATGGTATTTGAGATGTTAAAAGTGGATGTGTAACACTAAGTTATATATTCAATAAAAAAATTGATAATTGACACCCCAATAAATATCAAGATATAACTTTTAATATACATTTAGATTTGAGTGGTTACGGGTAACGTAATAATGAGTTCAATTTTGGGGTTAACCATATGGGATTGGGGTTGACTTTTAAGTTGTTTTCTTAACCTCTTTAGATTAAGATTCGTAGTGTTTAACTATTAGTCTTGGTATTGATTGTATTACGTTCTTTAATAGCGCGAGAACTTTTGGAAGGGATTCGAAAAGGGAAAACAATTGTTGAGTAGCTTATGAGCTTCAGACCGAGGTAAGTATATTTCACTTTCTTGGTGGACTTGCTCCACACCCTATATATAATATATCCTGTTATGCAAGTATTTGTGGTACGTTGTAGTTCCGTGCATATTATTATGGTACGATGTAGTTCCGTACATATTATTGAGGTACGATGTAGTTCCGTACATATTATCATAACACGATGTAGTTCCGTGCATATTATCGTAGTATTGCGTGGTTATGTATTTACCCCCTAGTTACAATGAAAGTGTTCGTGGTACTTTGATGATAGAGTATGAATATTACTTGATTGTTAATGGTTTATCTTTACTTTCCATACCTTTGAGTTTTCTTGCTTTCCATATATGAGCAACTTGCTATTTTACTTGGAGCCCCGTCCCCGCTTATTGAGTCACTCGACTCACCCCCTTTCCTTTTCTTTGTTGGTTTATTTATGTCTTACAGATTCGACACCATCTACTAGTGAGAATCGTGGCTGACCGAGGCGGGGCATCCCTCTATTAGCGGTGCGCCAACCCTTCGTCTGTGGTTGCCGCCTATATAGTTTATATTTCACTATGATGCATTTCCGTACTTTTTGGAGTTTTATAACTTATTCGACACTCTTAGATATTCATGATTCGGGGAGTACTTAAACCTTTTATTGTTGGGATTATTTCTACTTTATTCTATGGTATTGAGATGTTTATATTTTTCATTGAGAATCTTATATCATTCATTCATAATCAAGTGGGTTCACCCGACATGGTTAGTTGGGTGCCCTCACGACCTATTCGGATTTTGGGCCGTGACAAATTGGTATCAAAGCCATAGGTTTAGAGTGCTCACGAATCATGAACAGTGTCTAATTGAGTCTTGTTGATCGGACGGAGACATCCGTACCTATCTACGAGAGGCTATGGTGACATTTAAGCAACTTCCCTTCTTTCCCTCCTTATCGTTCGTAGTATTTCAATAACAAGACTAATTTTTTTTCCACTATGTAACTCGCAGATGGTGAGGACTCGTTCTTCAGCTCAGGAGGCGGAGGTGGGGCCGGAGGCACCACCTGATGTACCTAGGCAGAGGACGTGGCCTAGGCAGACGTGGAGTTTAGATTCGTACTGCTGCCCAGCCTAGGCTAGAGCTACTAGGGCCACGAGATTTGTAGATCATGATGATGATATAGAGATTAAGGATCAGTCAGAGGTTCAGGTTGATCAGGGATTTATTGCTACACTTGTACTTCAGGATACTATGTTGAGGGTTTTGGGTATCCTACAGACTCTTGCACCACAGGGATCTCCTGCGACCTAGGTAGCCTCTCATATTGTCCCACTAGTGAGTACTCATATGCGAGGTATGCAGACCCCAGTTCAGTTTGTTACTCCTGCTATGCAGACTCCAGAGGTAGTGGCTGTGGGTAGTGTACCCCAGGTTGTTCAGGCAGGTCAGCCAGGGCTGATTGTGGTTCCGGAGGTGAACCAAGTCAGACTTCTTCACTTCACCAGGTTACTTTCCCCGAGATTTGGAGGACTTCCATCCGAGGATCCACGGGCCTTTCTGGATCGTTGCCAGTAGATACTAGGCGCTTTGGGATATCTTGAAGAGCATAGAGTTGATTATACAGTTTTCCAGCTTGAGGGTCCTGCTCTAACTTGGTGGAATACACTTACTCTAGCTAGGCAGGGCTTGCCGAAGCTATCTTGGAGTGAGTTTTCTCAGAGGTTTATGGATAAGTTCCTCCCGCGTAGCCATCAGGATAAGAGGCGCAGGCAGTTTGAGAGGTTGAGACAGGGCCATATGACTGTATCTGAGTATAAGGTTCGATTCTTAGACATGTCTCGTGATGCTCTTGATTTGGTTCGTCCGGAGTCAGAGAAGGTTAGGAGGTTCATTGATGGTCTTTTTGCTACTTTGAGATCTAGTATGGCTCGTGAGATAGAGGATGGTACTTCATTTGATGTAACGGTGGATATTGCTCGCCGATATGAGTGTTATAGAGCTCTGGAACAAGAAGAGTTGGAGAGAGATAGTAAGAGATCTCGTGGATATGGTGGACTTCCTATTGCCTCATCTGGAGGCAAGGGGTTTCAGGGGAGGTCTTCTGATAGGCTAGCTCAGTCTATGTCTCACAGCTCGAGGAGCACATTTGTACCCCGTCATGAGCAGGCTCGATTCTCTCAGCCTTCTCAGTCAGGCCAGTTTATTTGTACCCCGTCACGACCTCAGTAGCACGTACTGCGCAGACCCAATTTTGGGTGCTATCATTGTCGTGAGCTTGGTCATCATATAAAGGATTGTCCTAGACTACTTCAGGGAGGTAGTCAGTCTTTTCCTCGACCCCAGGCATCTGTGCAGACTTATGGTACTACATCAGGTTCTCAGCCAGCTAGGTGTGCACCACCGCCAGGCAGAGGCCGTGGGCATGGTGGTAGTGGCCCTTCGAGGGGTGGTCATCAGAGTACTAGTTCAGCTCATCCTTATAGGCAGTTTATGCTTTGCCAGCCAGGCAGGATGTTGTGGCATCCAATGCAGTGGTTACAGGTACATTTTCTATTTGTGGACGTGATGCTTATTCCTTGATTGATCCAGGTTCCACGTATTCTTATGTGTCACGTTATTTTGCTTCGGGTTTTAATGTTGATTATATGTGTATTCCTGATCCATTTTGTGTTTCTACTCCTATTTGAGAGTCTATTGTGGTGGAGTGGGTGTACCCTGGTTGTAGTGTATCTTTTGGGGGGCGTGAGACCATAGTTGCTTTATTAGTTCTGGACATGGTAGATTTTGATGTGATTATCAGTATGGGTTAGTTGGCATCATGTTATGCTACTCTCGATTGCCATGCGAAGATTATTCGGCTTTCTTTTCCTGGCTCAGTACCGGTAGTGTGGCACAGTTCTTGTTTGCCACCTACGGAATGTGTTATCTCATTTTTTAAAGCAAGGCGTATGATGAACAAGGGGTGTTCTGCTTATCTTGCCATGATTCGGGACACCGATATGTAGGTTCCGTCTCTTGATTATGTTCCCATTGTGAGGGAGTTCACTGATGTGTTTCCCGATGATTTGCCTGGACTTCCTCCGGATAGGGATATTGAGTTCGGTATTAATTTGGTGCCCGGAACTCAGCCTATATCTATTCTCCGTATAGTATGGCTCCAGCCGAGTTGAAGGAGTTAAAGGAGCAGTTACAAGACTTATTAGATAAGGGGTTCATTCGAACTAGTGTGTCGCCTTGGGGAGCTCCAGTGTTGTTCGTTAAGAAGAAAGATGGCTCTATGCTTATGTGCATGGATTATAGGCAGTTGAACAAGGTCACTATCAAGAATAAGTATCCCTTGCCTCGCATAGATGACTTGTTCGATCAGTTGCAAAGAGCCAAGTTCTTTTCCAAGATTGACTTGAGGTCTGGGTATCATCAATTGAAGATTCGGGAGTCTGATATCCCGAAGACAGCATTCAGGACCCGTTATGGCAACTATGAATTCTTGGTTATGTCTTTTGGGCTTACAAATGCTCCAGCGACTTTTATGGATGTGATGAATCGTGTGTTCAAGCCCTATCTATTCTCATTTGTTATTCTCTTCATTGACGATATCTTAGTCTATTCACATAGCCGTGAGGAGCATGAGCATCACTTGAGATTGGTTCTTCGGACACTTTGGGAATGTAAGCTTTATGCTAAGTTCTCAAAGTGTGAGTTCTGTTTAGACTCAGTGGCTTTCTTGGGACATGTTGTATCCAGTGGGGGTATTAAAGTTGATCCTAAGAAGATTGAGGCCGTTCAGAATTGGCCACGACCTACTTCTCCGGCAGAGATTCGTAGTTTTCTTAGTTTGGCTGGATATTATAGGCGATTTGTGGAGAAGTTTTCATCTATTGCTGCTCCATTGACTCACCTAACTCAGAAAGAGGTTCGATTTCGTTGGTCAGAAGAGTGTGAGGCGAGCTTTCAGAAGCTAAAGTCATTGTTGACTAGCGCTCCAGTGTTATCTTTTCCTTCTAGTGTTGGAGGGTTCGTAGTGTATTGTGATGCTTCTCGTGTTGGGTTGGGATGTGTCTTGATGCAGCATGGTAAAATCATTACTTATGCTTCTAGGCAGTTGAAAGTGAATGAGAAGAACTATCCGACCCATGATTTAAAGTTAGCCGATGTGGTATTTGCTTTAAATATTTGGAGACATTACCTGTATGGCGAGCCTTGTGAGATCTTTACCGATCACAAGAGCTTGTAGTACTTGCTTACTTAGAAGGACTTGAATGGCAGGCGACGTAGATGGCTCGAGCTAATCAAAGATTATGATCTTACTATTCATTATCATCCGGGGAAAGCCAATGTGGTGGCTGATGCATTGAGTAGGAAGTCTATGGGTAGTCTTGCATTTCTTGATGTTGAGATGAGACCTTTAGCTCGAGAGTTGCAGACTCTATATAATTCGAGGGTGAGATTTGATAGTTCAGACTCAAATCGGATATTTGCTTGTATGGTGGCTCAGTTTTCTTAGTTAGCCAGATTAAGGAAAGACAGTTCGAGGATCCTTATTTTCTTGAGTTGCGTGGGCGTATTCAAAGGAGGAGCCTCTCCTTTTTAAGTTGGATAGTGATGGTATTCTTCAGGTTGGTGGTCGTCTTTGTGTTCCTAATATTGGTGATTTGAGGCGGTTGGTTCTTGATGAGGCTCATAGTTCGCAGTATTCCATTCATCCCGGTATTACCAATATGTACCAAGACCTTCGGGAGTTGTATTGGTGGAAGGGGATGAAGAAAGATGTCTTTGATCATGTATCTCGATGTTTGAACTGTCAGCAAGTCAAGTGCGAGCATAATAGACCCACAGGTTTAGCTCAGGCACTACCCATTCCTGAGTGGAAGTGGGAGAGGATTTCCATTGATTTTGTAGTTGGCTTGCTGAAGACATTGAGGCATCATGATTCAGTTTGAGTCATTGTTGATAGACTTACCAAGTCGGCCCATTTCATTCCGGTGAAGACAACTGATACATCAAAGAAGTTGGCTCGGACCTTTATTGAGCAGATTGTTCGGCGGCATGGTACTCCATTGTCTATTACCTCTGATAGAGGCTCTCAGTTCACTTCTCAGTTTTGGCAGGCTTTTCAGTGAGTTGGGTACTCAAGTCCAGCTTAGTACCGCATTTCATCTGCAGACTGATGGACAGTTTGAGCGGACTATTCAGATCTTGGAGGATATGTTGAGAGCATGTGCCTTGGATTTTGGCGGTCATTGGGATGATCATTTGGCACTTGCAGAGTTTGCTTATAATAACAGTTATCAGTCTTCCATTCAGATGGCGCCATTCACGGCATTATATGGTCGCCGATGTCGATCTACAGTTGGTTGGTTCGAGTCTCGAGATGTAGAGGTTTTGGGTCCTAATATTGTTCGTCAGACTTTGGATACAGTTCGTATCATTCAGGATCGTCTTCGAACTGCTCAAAATAGGCTGATATCATACTCGAACAAGAGGAGTCGAAAGTTGGAATTTGAGGAGGGTGACATGGTTTTCTTGAAGATGTCACCAATGCAAGGAGTGATGAGATTTGGGAAGAAGGGCAAGTTGAGTCCTAGATTCATTGGTCCTTTTAAGATTATGAAGCGTATTGGTAAGGTTGATTATCGACTTGCATTGCCAGAGTCTATGCATGTTCATCCTGTTTTTCATGTTTCTATGCTCCGAAAGTGTGTTCGAGATCTCACTCATGTCATAGAGGTGGTCCCAGTTCAATTGGATGTGAACTTAGCTTATGAAGAAGTTCCAATTGTTATTGTAGGAAGAGACACGCGAAAGTTGAGGTCTAAAGAGATTCCGTTAGTAAAAGTGCGATGGCATAATCGTCCGTATGATGAGGATACTTGGGAGATTGAGTCGAGCATGCGAGATAGATATCCCCACTTGTTTGAAGCATCAGGTAAGTAAATTTTAAAGTCCTTGCATTTAAATTTCTCTTATTAATTGTGGGTTATAGCATGTTTACCCCCTTGTCGGAGTTGTTTTGTTCATTAAAGTAATTTATCTCCTTGCCCGAGTATTTGATTCATTAGAGTGATTTATCTCCTTGCCAGAGTATTTGATTCATTATAGTGATTTAGCTCCTTGCCGGAGTGTGTTTGATTTATTATTGAGATTTACCTCCTTGTCGGAGCGGTTGAAATTATCTTGAGCTTTGTTTGGTGCCTATGAATAGCTTGTTATGTTGTGTATGGTCGTTGTTGGTATTTGAGACAAGGATTATTTTTGGATAGCCCAATTTACAAGGAAACTCTGGCAAAACTTTTGTAAATTTTGGGACTTAGCTAAATTTTGAAGTTCTTATGAAGTTTGGTTATGAGTGGTAAAAGGTTTGGTGTTGTGTTTCTGTGTATGGATCGTTTGTTGGTATTGGAAGAAACAAGTTCGAGGGCGAACTTGTGTTTGAGGAGAATGTGACGACCGATAATTTCTACCTATAGTCTAGTTGCCTAATGAGTTAGTGAGAATATTTACTAATTATTTATGAGGTATAAATTTTGTATGTATGGAGAATTTACTAAATGACCATTAGGCCAAATAGACAATTTGTTATGGGCCTTGAATTATTTTGACTAAGTGAAAATAATTGATTAGGCCCATAACTAAATTTTTTGTCCTTCTTTATAGCATATAAACACCATACCTTGACTTTTAGGGTTGGAAACAAATCATTAAGGAAAGAAACAACTTTAGGGAAAAAAATAAATTGAGTAAGCGGCAGTGGAATTGCAGCTGAACTCTCAAGTTGGTTCAAACTTTCAAGTAAGTACCCATTGGTTAGTTAAATTGAAATTAGGGGATTTAAGATAATGATTATAGTGATGGAAATTGAATAATGATAAAAATGATTGGTGATGACTAGGAGTGTGTGAAAAGTGAGCATTGAAAAGAGATTTGTGGATCTGCTCATGCCTTCCATTAGTGTGAACTTGCTCGTGTGTGCTCTGTTCCAATTTCGTTTGATCCAGCGTAAATTACGTCCCTATTTCGTATCAATTGATTTGTTTCACTTTTCTTTCTAATATTGTGGGTATTATTTTAGGATTATAATTTTAATATATTAGGTATATATAATTCTATATTGATCATATGAGATGATATAAGTTTCACCTCCATAAAATGGTATTTGAGATGTTAAAAGTGGGTGTGTATCACTAAGTTATATATTTAATAAAAAAATTGATAATTGACACCCCAATTAATATCAAGATATAACTTTTAATGTACATTTAGATTTGAGTGGTTACGGGTAACGTAATAATGAGTTCAATTTTGGGGTTAACCATATGGGATTGGGGTTGACTTTTAAGTTGTTTTCTTAACCTCTTTAGATTAAGATTCGTAGTGTTTAACTATTAGTCTTGGTATTGATTGTATTACGTTCTTTAATAGAGCGAGAACTTTTGGAAGTGATTCGAAAAGGGAAAACAATTGTTGAGTAGCTTATGAGCTTCGGACCGAGGTAAGTGTATTTCACTTTCTTAGTGGACTTGCTCCACACCCTATATATAATATATCCTGTTATGCAAGTATTTGTGGCACGCTGTAGTTCCGTGCATATTATTATGGTACGATGTAGTTCCGTACATATTATTGAGGTACGATGTAGTTCCGTACATATTATCATAACACGATGTAGTTCCGTGCATATTATCGTAGTATTGCGTGGTTATGTATTTACCCCCTAGTTACAATGAAAGTGTTCGTGGTACTTTGATGATAGAGTATGAATATTACTTGATTGTTAATGGTTTATCTTTACTTTTCATACCTTTGAGTTTTCTTGCTTTCCATATATGAGCAACTTGCTATTTTACTTGGAGCCCCGTCCCCGCTTATTGAGTCACTCGACTCACCCCCTTTCCTTTTCTTTGTTGGTTTATTTATGTCTTACAGATTCGACACCATCTACTAGTGAGAATCGTGGCTGACCGAGGCGGGGCATCCCTCTATTAGCGGTGCGCCAACCCTTCGTCTGTGGTTGCCGCCTATATAGTTTATATTTCACTATGATGCATTTCCGTGCTTTTTAGAGTTTTATAACTTATTCGACACTCTTAGATGTTCATGATTCGGGGAGTACTTAAACCTTTTATTGTTGGGATTATTTTTACTTTATTCTATGGTATTGAGATATTTATATTTTTCATTGAGAATCTTATGTCATTCATTCATAATCAAGTGGGTTCGTCCGACAGGGTTCGGTGGGTGCCCTCACGTATTCGAATTTTGTGTCGTGACAGGTGACGTGGGATAGGACAACTAGATCTGGTTGCATAACATCGAGGCCCGACGTTTGGAGCCGTCGGAGTTTCATTCCAAGCCTAACAGCAACATCAAGCAACAGCGAACGCAACAGTGATGGCCCTACAGTGTCCAAAATATTGCTTTTGGTAAAGTGGTAAAATATTATAATGTTTTTTTTTTTAAAAAAATGAAAGGTTCCTACAATTACACATGTTGTAATTTTTCCAAAATTTAACAAGGCGTCGAATTTATCCATATAACTTAGCTTTTATTTTTTTTAAAAAAAAATTTGTTAGTGTAGAAATTCACTATCAAACCATTAGGACTGAAGTTGAATACCCAATGATTTGAAGTTCAAGAAACTTAAATTATTTTTCCTGAAACTGAGTCAAATTTAAATCAAAAGCGTGAAGTTGGGCTCAACTTAAAACTAAATTCAAATCTTTTAGTTTGAAGTTGAGCAAATATATATATATATTTGCTCAACTTCAGAGAAAAGGGGTCGAAGGTAGCTTAACTTAAACTGAACTTCAGCCTCAATGGCATGAAGATCAAAATGGTCAACAAAGGTGTATCCATAAATGGCTGAAACTGTAAGGCACGCGCAAAAGCGGCTATTTTTTTTTTTTCAAAGATATCTTATCCTAAAAACCTCTCTAAAAATACCTGTGGTGCAGGATAAGCTATTGTACGCCGTCTGAAGAAATGATCAGCCCAAAATGGAGAGGATAACCCAGGAAGATTACGACAACCACCATCGTAAGCTCAGTAAGTTCACGAGTCCAGAATTTGAATTAAACACCCATAATTACATCAGAAATGACAACTCCACCGGCAACCAAGTTAAGGATTCTACTCGTAGCTCCGAACCACAGCTGAAATCAAATGATTTGCTACGGAAAAGTTCAAGGAAAGCTGAAACTAGTAAGAGTTTACGATTAAGGGAAAAAATAGAACAGGAACAATTGGAACAAAAGAAACACCCATCCCAATTGAAGAAGACATTGATGTTGCACCTGAAACCTCATGGGTTGGATTGTTTAAAGGTAATCGAGCTGTTGTTGGTTTGTCTTTAACCTATATTCCTCCTGAAACAAATGAGGTCAAGAATGTGTAAAATTAGATGAAAAGAAGATTGCTAAAGAATTAAAAAAGTTTAGTTGTACAGCCATAGTACCACAGGGATGGTGAGAGTTCATAAGAGCTCGAATTTGGCCGGCCTCTATATATATTTGAACGAAAATTCCGTATTGTGCTTTAATTGCATATGTTATTGGAGAATGCCCTAGTTAAAATGTTATGTATAGGTATATGAAGGTAAACTGGGGTCATGTTACTAAACCAACTCTCTATCCACATGAAGAAGGATTTTGTCATAAAATTTAATAGTGTAGAAGATCTGAATGATGTGTTCTATGTTGGTCCATATACTTTTAACAATAGGCTAGTTATACTCAAATCCTGGACTGATGAGTTCAATTTTACTAAAGAATTAATTGACATTCCCCTGTGGGTGAGATTTCCTAATTTGCCAATGAAATACTAGGGTTGTGATTCTCTGGGTCGTCTAGCAAGTGCAATATGGGTACATTTGTATGCAGATGAATGCACTACAAAGCATACTAGGATATCTCATGCTAGGATGTTTATTGAGGTAAACATCACTAGGCCATTGCCTACAGAAGTGTTGATCATAGATCCATTGGGTAAACAAGTGCAACAAGCTGTCCAATATGATTAGAAACCAGATTATTGTGACCAATGTCTGCAGATAGGTCATGTGTGTCCACCAAAGCAGCAAGTTCCACCCTCACGAGCACCCCAACAAAGAAACCAGTACATGAAGCCAAAGTCTATTCATGAGTAGAAAACAAAAGAACATGTGTTGGTGACTGACCAACAAAATGCAGGCCCTAGCCAGTTGGAACCTAAAGTAGCAGAACCACCAAAAGCCCATACTTTTGGACCACAGCAGGTTCCAAAGAGCCCAGAGAGGATAAAATACAACCAGGTGCTAATGCAAAAGAACACAAGCTCACCACTAAGAACTCAGGATGGAACATCACTCAAAGCAGGTACGTGGATGATATCAACACATGAGAATGCTAAGCAGAAGGAGAAAAGTGTTGAAAGCTTCCAGATACCAATGAAAAATGGGTTTGAAGCTCTACAGCCAGGAGGAATTGAGGACACTACACCAAACCTCACTGATAAGGGTAGGGGTTCCATATCCCGATAATGTCTTGCTTAGCTTGGAATGTAAGAGGTGTGAACAAGAGATACAAGCAAAAAGAGCTCAGATACTTCTTACAAATCAATAAAATAAAGCTTGCAGGGTTATTGGAAACAAGAGTGAAGGGGAAAAATGCTACTAATATATTCAACAAAATAGTTCTTGGATGGGAGTTGGAAACAAACTCTAATGCAAATATAAATAGTAGAATATGGTTGACTTGGAATCCAAGAGTATACAATGTAACTGTTCTAAGTAGGGATGGCCAGTTGATTCATTGTTCGGTGAAATGCTTACACTATAGGCTGGAGTGTACAATGACTTTTATCTATGGTTTAAATACCATTGATTTAAGGAGAAAATTATGGCATCAGCTGTCTCACATGACGTTTCAGGTCGATGCCCCTTAGTTAATATGGGGGGACGTTAATGCTGTGATGACATGCCAAGACATATTACATGGGAACAAAGTGACTTATGCAGAAATCAAAGACTTCAAAGATTATTATCAGAGTGCCATGCTGACTGAGGTCTAATGTATATGGGAGTATTACACTTGGACTAACAACAAAAAAGGTGACTCTAGAGTGTGAAGCAGGTTAGATAGAGCCCTTGGCAATGATGAGTGGATGTTGCAATATGGGAAACTCATAATGGAGTATGGAAAACCTAAATTTTCTGACCACAATCTATGCTAATTCAAATAGTCCCAGATAATACAAGGACTAAAGTTCCCTTCAGGTTCTTCAACATATGGCAGAACACCCTCAGTTTTTGTAGATTCTTCATAAAGGGTGGCGAAAACAGGTTAAAGGTAGCAAGTTGAAGATAGTCCGGATAAAGCTGAACAAAAGCACAACTTCAAATATCTCTCAAGCTATAGCATCACGTGAATCAATACAGCAACAGATGCAACATGCTTACTTAGATGCTTTAGCTGACATGGAAAAGGAAACCCTGATGACCCTAGAGAAATGGTCAATGATTTAAGAGAATGCATTGCAACAGAAATCAAGGGCATATTGGATCAAGTTAGGGGATTCAGATAACAAGTATTTTTTAGCAATCATGACAAAAATGAAGCAGAGAAAACAGATAAATGAGCTTACATCACTGGTTGGGATTGTACTAAAAGATAAAGCAAGCATCCAACAGGAAATCATAGCCTTCTCCAAGTCTCTAATGGGCTCATCAACACCATCACTCCCTACTGTTAACAAGTTAATCATGAGATAGGGGCCATTGCTAAATCATGAACAATAACTTGCACTATGTGCAGATGTTACTTAGAAGGAGAATTATAATGGTTTGTGTGACATAGGTAATGTCAAAGCGCCTGGAATTGATGGTTACAATGCAGTATTTTTCAAGAGATCCTGGAGTCATATAAGTGATGAAGTTTGTGGAGTTGTTTAAGAGTTTTTTCATGAGAGATAGATGTACAAAGCACTGAATTGCACTACAATATCTCAATTTCCAAAGATACCCATCCCATCACTGTTAAAGATTTTAGACCCATTGCTTGTTATACTATCCTTTACAAGTTAATTTCAAATGTGCTTGCAAACAGAATGCATGGAGTAATGCTTCACCTCATCTGTGAGGCTCAGACTGACTTCATACCAGGGAAGAAGATATCAGGTAACATAATCTTAGCTCATGAACTGATCAAATCTGTTACAATGACGAATACCTCTCCAAGGTGCATGATTCAAGTGAACTTGCAGAAAGCCTATGACTCAATAAAGTGGTGTTATTTGGATGAGGTTCTAGCAGAAGTAGGCTGCCTAACAAAGTTCATTAAGTGGATTCTTGAGTATGTGCACACAATCAATTACTCTATTTTCTTTAATGGAGAACTGACTGAACCATTTCCAGCTGCTAAAGGGTTAAGATAGGGTGATCCTCTTTCCCCTTACCTGTTTGTTATATCCATCGAATACCTAAGCAGGAGGTTGAATGGCCTAAATAATAATAGAAGTTTCAAATTCCATCCTATATGTGGGAAATTGGGAATTACTCATCCGTGTTTTGCTGATGACTTGTTACTGTTTAGAGGTGATCTCAAATCCATTGAACAACTTCATGAAAGTTTCACCATTTTCACAGAAGCTTCTTGACTTAAAGAAAATATGTCAAAAATTTCAGTGTACCTTGGGGGAGGGGGTGTCTAAAGAAGACAGGCAAATGATACTTTCACATTTGGGGTTTATCCAGGGTGATATACCTTTCAAGTATCTAGAAGTGTCTCTTACTACTAGAAAGATGACAATGCTACAATAACAACCACTTGTGGAAAAGATAACTAGTAGAATCTCTAGCTAGACTACAAAAAAAAAAAATCTTATGTTGGAAGAATCCAACTAGTCATGACTGTGTTGTTTGGTATTCAAGCTTATTGGTCTCAGTTATTCTTATTACCAACTAAGGTCATTGAAGTTATAGAAGTTTTTTGCAGAAGTTATATCTGGTCTGGAACTTAAGTAGTGACTAAGAAAGCATTAGTAGCATAGGAAAGAGTATGCTATCCTAAGTCAGCTGGTGGTTTCTATATCACTAACCTTAAACTCTGGAACAAGGCAACAAAACAGAAGATTCACTAGGACTTATATCACAAAAAATATAAAGTGTGGATCATGTGGGTGCATACCTACTACATAAAAGGGAAAAACCTACATACAATGCCACTTCCAGCTGCTGCTACATGGATGGTAAGGAAAATAATTGCGACTAGAGTGCCAGATAATCATAACATGCTAAGGTATATCACAAAAGGGAGCATGATAAGACAATTCTATCTCCAGATGCTATGGGAGCTCCCAAAAGTTTAATGGAGAATACTGATCATGAAGAACCTCGCAAGGCCATAAGCCACTTTCACATCGTGGCTCCAATTGCACAACATAATGCTAACTGCAGACAGGCTCTTAGCTTGGCATATCAATGTGGATCCTCTGTGTAAGACGTGCAACAGTTATCTTAAATCATGTACTCATCTTTTCTATGATTGCATATCTGCGAGGGAACTCTAGGGTAGATTATGCAAGTGGCTTCAAATTCATTATGACACTCATCTAACTTGGGAAAGTCATATGCAAAGGATCATCAAAAAGACAAAGGGTAGATTAATCCTGGCGAGCATTGTTAAGATAGCCTATAGAGAGTTAACTTATGCTATTTGGATTGAAAAGAATGCTCGTGTATTTAAGAAAGTGACAAGGGACTTGAAAAGCATAGCCAAAAAGATTGTTGGGGTCTGCAACATTAGAGCTCTACAAAAGCTGATAATAGCTCTTCAAAGTTTAAAATGTTGATTAAAAGTAGTTAGTTGAGCGTGGTAGTTGATGGCTAGTCTTACATATGTTTGATTATTGTACTGTATTTTGATTCTGGAAGGATTAACTAAGAGTTTAGCATGTGATTGTTCTATTTCTAGGTAGCTAGTTATGTTAGCTAAGCTACACATCTTTGTAGAGCTACTTTGGCTAATTTATAAAAGCTTGATTACGAAAAGAAAGGGAAAATTACCCTATATATACATTCAAAATACTTATTTACTGTTCCTAACACCATTTTTCACTCCATTTCTTTCTCTAACCTTTCAATTTTTTTTCCAAATATTTATTAATTAAATTATATAATTTTAAATGCATTTAGATATTAACTATATAGCCCTTCTACTTAGGGACTAATCATAAATCAAGATAAGACTCAAAACATTTTAAATCCCTAAATGTCAGGTAATTGAGTGTGCCTATGTAAGGCACTACAATCAACGCACATATATTTTTATTTCACTTTCACACATGATTCAATATCCCATATTTTTCTCTCCTCTCATCTTTATTTAAAATTAAATAAATATTATATATAAAATATTAATCAAATAAATAGTACATATATAATACATTAAAATATTAATTGAATAATTATTAAATACACTATATACAATAAATATTAAATATCAAACATGTTGTGTATCTAATAAATAAATATTAAAATACATGATATTTTGTATGTATATAATATAATTACTTAATATTTTAACATATTGTGTATGCAATATTTATTCAATTAATATTTTTAACATCTTATGTAGTGAATATTTATTTATTATTTTAACACAATATACCGTTCTTTGTATCTATTATGTATTCAATATTTATTTATTTTAATATTTTTTATTCTTATTTTTAGGTGATATGTATTTCATTTATGCACAACATTAAATATGGCAACTAAAAGGAAAAAAAATTTGCCTAAAAATCGTCCCTAAAACGTAGGTGTCTGTTGGTATAAACCAAATTTATCTTTATTTTTGGATTAGTGTTGTGGCTATAAAAAGTTAGTGTTAATAGATAGTAAATAAGTAGGAATTTTTATAGAAAAATACAATTTTTAGAAGTTATTTACAAAACATAGCAATATTTTAGCAAAATTACATAATGTAAAAGAAATGAAAGTTAATTACAAAACATAGCAAAATATAGCATGACATAGCAAAACCTTACATTCTCCCTCGATTTCCCCTAATTTCACTTTTCCTCCTCACATTCCCAACCACCTCGTATCTCGCTATATCTTGATATTTCTCAACTACCAACCACCTCGTGCCTCACTGTATCTCACTGTATCTCACCTACCAGCCGCCTCATATCTCGTTGTATCTTAGGCTACACTAGAAACCAACCACATCGTATCTTGTTGTATTCCAACTTAGACCAGTACCAATTATCTCGTATCTCATTGTATCTGCACTATTTTTGCACCGTATCTAACTGTTATGCACAGTTTTTGGATTTTTGCACTGTTTT
This sequence comes from Petunia axillaris subsp. axillaris, assembly GCA_029990575.1. Classification (NCBI taxonomy): domain Eukaryota; kingdom Viridiplantae; phylum Streptophyta; class Magnoliopsida; order Solanales; family Solanaceae; genus Petunia; species Petunia axillaris. The sequence continues at coordinate 165,951,204 of JARKNS010000008.1, forward strand.
TGCATTGTATCTAACTATTTCTAGATTATTTCTGCATTGTTTCATCCTGCTTGTGCTATGTTTCACACTGTTTCTGAACTATTTCACCATTTTTTGTATGGTTTCACACTATTTTCTACATCTTTTCCACTATTCTATTCTCATTTCTCACTACACAAAATCCTAAAAATCCATACTACAAAGGTTCTTCTTCATTTATTATTTATTATCATTTTTTCACATTCTTTCTTTTAATTAATTCGTTGATTGATTATTTTCAGATTTGACTTATGGTGGACAATGATGACTTTAAGACGACGAACCGGTCGAAATCGCCGGAGATGAATCCTCCGACGTCACAACATCCAAAACCTCCGTACTAAAGCAAAAAATCGCAGCGTTAGAGCAAGAGAAAGTGCAGCTAATTCACGAAAGCAATGTAATCAAATCGAGAATCGAGAAACTGAAGAGCCAGTGAGGTACCAACAATTTCAGTTATTGAAATACATAGGAAGCGGTGGTATGCGGCGGAGACGCGGCGAATGGATGCGGTGATGATGAAGCAGAACGACGGTTGAGTGTATGAAGGCTTGACCGGAGATGCGGCGGTTCAGTGGAATGGAGATGCGGCGTTTTCGGTTGAATCCGACTTTTGGTCGGATCGGGTCAAATTGCCTACTAACTCGATGACTTTTTTTTTTTTTTTTTTACATTGATTATTTTGATTGTTGTGAGATGTGCTAGGAAAAATATTGCTACGTATTGGAATTTGTAAAATATTGCTATTTTTTTTTTGTAATATAGTGATACAAATTTGTATATTTATGTAAAAAACTCAAATAAGTATATATAGGTTGTTTTTGAGATAAACAACCCCCCCCCCCCCCCAACCAGAAAAGGCTATTTTATGCAGGAGAATTACACAACTATGACACCGACGACAATGGTTTGCCTAACTGTCCCCATTTAAAATAATTTGCAAGAATGACCTCCGCTAACTTTAAGTAAGTGCTGCCTCTGTGGTAGCATTTGACCTTTAATATCTTTCAACATTCTCTCAGATTACTTGAAGTGCTGCCCCGCAGACAAAAATACCCCTACAAAATTTTATATTGCCACCCGCATCCCGCCATCCCTTTTTAGTAAGTGCTGCCTCCTAGGTAGCATTTGACATTTTATCTCTTTTAACATTCTCCCAGATAAGTTGAAGTGCTGCCCCGCCCTCCAAAATAACTTGAAGTGTTGCCTCGACAATACCTGCCTCTTTAATCTCTTCACAGACAACACATGCCCTTTACATTTCCCGAAGAGGCAACACTTGTCAATTTATAACTTGAAGTGTTGCCTCCGTAGGCATCACTTATTAATTTATACTTGAAGTGCTGCCTCCGAGGCTATTTTGCTAAACTATTCTTAAGTGGGGAAATTATAACTAGGGATAAAGGGTACATGTGGTGAATTTTTTTGATTTTATGCGTATCGCTCAAAAAATTTCACCGCATGCCTCCATAAGGATTGGTTTTACAAAATTGCCCGGGCTAAGGAATATTTAAGCAAAACGCCCTTATTTAGTCCGGAGCCAAGACTTCAAGGCAAAAATTTTGTAAGTCTTGGCAATTGGCTATACTTCAAGGGCAAGAGTTGTTTTGCCAATAGTTCAAGTTATATGGCGAGAATGCATGGAAAAATGGAAGGGGTTGCCAAGACTTACGATGAAGTGCGGCAAGTGTTGCCTTTTGCCAACACTTGCCGTTCAAGTGTTGGTAAATCGAGCAGGGTCAATGACAAGTCTTGCCTTTTTGCCAAGACTTATGGCCAAGTGCGGCAAGTATGCCTATTACCAATACTTGAAGGGATAAGTGATGAAAAATGTAAAATATAAAAGCAAGTCTTGGTCCCGAATTTTTTCATTAAATCTTAACGGAACATTTTTGCAAACCATCTGTTAGCGCAGAAAAAAATGCAAACAATTGCTTCCCGTATCATATTTTTGCAAATGGATAAGTGAGCACTGAGCAGCTCATCAGAAAACTAGCCCGTGCGCAGCTGATCAAACTGAACCCGCATCACACACCAGTTTGATTTGAAGAATTCAATCTTTTTTTTCTTTAAGGTACGAATTCAATGTTTATGTTATTCTATATAGATTCATGAGAATTATAACCAACTTTCTATGACTATTCCCAATCTAAATAGGAGAAAATAATTCTAATTTTTTTTTGGTCTCCAGTGTTATTTTTCTACTTGGCAAAAATTACATTCCTTCGGTCTCTTCGTTAGGGTACATACGTTTAGAATACACTCTTTTTCCCGTATGAATCCGGCATCAATTACTTTTATTTTTGAAAGAAGAATTTGTAGTTGAAGATTTTTAAGTACTCCATCCGTTCCAAAAAGGATGATACAATTTCCTTATTAGTTCGTTTAAAAAAGAATGACACAAGTTTATATGTATTTGGAAATAATTTACTTTTAAATGTACCGCTTTGACATGATTTATAGCCACACATTTATCTATGATTTATTTTAGACCACAAGTTTCAAAAGTCTATTTCTATTTCTTAAACTCTGATTCAAGTCAAACTAGGACATTCATTCAGGAACGGAGCAAGTACTACTCTACAGAATAGACCATTTTACATGATAAGCCATATATTTCAAAGAGAGAAGAAAAATCATTCACATCCCAAATCAAAATAGCAGCTACATGATCATTAGACAGAACATTCGTAGACGAGCATTACTCAGCATGCACTTCCACGAAGGATCAATAAATTAAGTAATGCTCCGTAGTAGTCTGAGGGCTTAAGTACTCAATTGTGGTCCCAAATAGACATTATTAAGACCATGAAACTTGAAGCAATACCTTTCACAAATTTCTACAGTACACTGAGATCTAAACCTTACTTGGTTTCTCCGTACCACGAAACCAACAAGGAGAAGCCTAATTAAGCCTCCAATCGTACTGTCATAACCATTTACCGATGCTATGAATGACTAATGTCTTCCCATGTGGTAGTATTTTATTTCGATGTATTTAAGGTAATTTGTTAAGATTACCGATTAATTAGCATTTCCAGGAGTTACACTCTTTCGCAGGAACAGTTTTTTACCTAGCTATTGTAGTACCTAATGGTCTTATTTTCAAGACTACATATCTCACTTTTTATTGAAGGTTATGTTAGATACACCTTTCGGTCTATTTTATTTGATTTTTAGCCTATTTTTTTTGGTCCCTAATATTTTATTTTTTCGAAAATCAAGACACAATTTTACAATATCACTCCTTGCTAATAAATGATTTTAAACAAAATGATAAGTAATAATAGCTTGAATAAGAGCTAATATAGTCAATTATATTGCTAATTAATGCTAAAAATGTGATTTTCTTAATATGAGTGAAAACACTCATAAAATCAAATAACATGGACCGGAGGGAGTATCTTTTAAGGGTGAATTACACAAATATACAATCCTAATAACAAATTTATAAAAAATACCGATACTATTCCATTTTACAAAACATATAAAAATTTCAACAAAACCATGGAAATGAAGCTTTCTTCTTCTTCCCCAAGCCACTGCTTCAGTTTCAGATATGCCGCCGGTGGCCGGTCACCGCCGGCCAGTCGCCGATTTTTTTTTTTTTTGGTAAATCTAGAAAACAAGCATAAAACATACAAAAATACAAATTCATACTTTTAGAAAAATATTTAACCAATAAAAAATACATAAACATACAAAAAATTTAAAATATACAAAACATACATTTATATACACCCACAACATACAAAAGCTATACAAAAATGAATTTGGGGATATGCAAAACACTTTTCACATACAGCTAAATACAAGTATATTAAAAAATATACACATTTACAACAAAAAATATTCCAAACATACAATTGAAAATGCAAAAATACAGAAATATACAATAACAATACAAAAAAAATCAATAGCCATTTGAAAAGATTTTAATGTGTATTTAGGCACAAGAAATACACATACACATTAATACAAAAAGGTATATACATATATACACATTAATACACTTCCAAAACAAACCAAAAAAAAGAAAAGAAAGAAGAACGAGAGAAGCAGACCGGAGCCCAGATCTGCTTGGCCGGAGATGGAGGAAACAGCAGCAGCAACACCAAAAAACTCGAGTTGCTTGGCCGGAAATGGAGGAAGGACGACGGGGGGTGCTAGCCGCCGGAGATGGAGGAGGGACGGATGGTGGGTGGGTGGTGGGTGGAGGAGGAGAAAGAAAAGAGAGAGAAATTAGGGTTTGTGATAGGAGAAAGGGGGAAATGAGAAAATATTGTGTAGGGTAAATATGGAAAACAATCGTTATGTTATGTAAATAGTGTAAAAGTATCGTTATTTTTTGTAATTGAGCAATTAGGATAGTCATGTGGTGTAAATTTTCCATCTTTTAATTTGAAAGCTTGATGGTGTAATATTCTTGATATTAACAGTATATATGAATTAAACTCTAGTATTTATGTGTGTTTTCGTGTTTACCAGCATTGAAAGTGTAATTTGTTTCGTACTATATAGAATAGGGCTCTTTACATATATATCCGCCCATCAAGAAATAATTACTCTTAGGTGTCCATAACTTTTTGTATTCAAAAATTTAATACATATTAAATATATTTCTTAATATTAATATTAATATTTAATAGTATGATATTCAACTCCCTTAATTAAAGAAAACAATCAATGGTAAAAAAAATAGATTACCATTAAATATGGTAGTTGCACGATTTTAGGCTTAATGATAGAGTCCTATCAACATAATATATATTTTAAATATTAAATATATATTTTAAATATATAATATATATTTAAATATCAATAATATTTAAAATATTTAAAATATTATATATATATATATATATATATATATATATATATATATATATATATTTAAAATATGAAATATCAATAATATTAAATATATCAATAATATTAAATATATGAAATATCAATAAGAGTAATATATTCAATATATATTTAAAATATGAAATATCAATAATATTAATATATTAAATATATATTTAAAATATTAAATATATATCAATAATATTTAATATATTAAATACATATTTAAAATATATTTAAAAAGGGTAAAATATATATGAAAAGAAAGAAATAAGAAAATATGTACAGAAAAAGTAATTATTCTTGGTCAACGTTCATGGAACGTAAATTTCCCTATAGAATATGGTTCGCTATACATTGACCTTTCGTTTCAAATAAGAGACGTGTTATGCTAAAAACTAGTTCTTAACTATAAAACTAAGTTCAGTGTTACTTCGTATTATTTGCCAAAAGATAGCCCTACTGTTTTAACCTCAACAAAGGGTTAGTACGCTAGTGATTATGTAAAAATATCACACCTTGTACTAGTTGTATGATCAGTAGGGATGTCGATTCATATAGAGCCTTAATAGTAAAGATTTTTTATTTTATTTTTGCCAGGAAATTTTTTATTTACATCAGATATAAACATCAACTATAGTTAATTAATTAGGTATGAGAAGCAATATTATGCAATTAAAAAAGTTCTCTTATTGAAATATTTATTACATATGGTTTAAAATTCATTTTGTTTAATTAATATTGTAACTTATGAAGTTTTAAGTATTTCAAATAATGTGTGAATTTTACTTCACAATTCACAAACTAATTAAGTACGAAGATACCGGTGTTAAGTGTATCAATGCATAAGTAAACCGTGTTTTGGAAGTTGAAATCAGCCCAAATTGTTGCTTCATTAGCACGTGATACTGTTGAATTTCCCCTTCAATCAAGACTAGATTTGTACTATCTTGATCACAAAATTAGGAAATGAGACTACTTTAGTAGTTTAATTAATCTTCAGAACGTGTTTTGTCTTCATCGGATACCCATAATATAAATCTAGCACTGAAAATGACCAGGAAAGGAAAATATATTAAAAACAACTAGAGAACAATCCAGAACATAAATTGACTTCATAAATTCATCAATCATGTTATGGGTAAAGCTCAGCTGTTATATCAGTTTCAGTTGACCCAGTTTAATTGTTTAGGAAGAATTACTGGGACGCGTTACGTTAATTTTAAAGTTTCTTCTGCCGAATATATATTGATCTTATACTATCTTATTAAGTACTCATGTGTCTGTCTGCTAATGTTATCTATGAATAAGAACAAAGTAGCAGTTCGCTTAACTTAACAAAAGTAGTGCCTTGCACCCCCCCCCCGCCCCCCAAAAAAAAGTAGTGCCTAATTAATGACGCTGAAAATAAGTTGGCGAGGATTGAGAAACTGAGAACGCATCAAGAAAAACTGATATGTTTTTGTATAAATCTGGCTTTGTTTATGGGTATTTAGCATTTGCTTGTAAAATGTGATAATAAGTGTCTGTTGATATGATCAACCAAATTCTGGTCAAATTCGAAGCTTCGCTCAAGCAATGAGTTCATTTGATCATATTTTTGTTTCTCATGTGCACCGAAAAGCTAACTTAGCAGCAAATTTTCTCACATGGCTTACTCATTTGGCCCCGATATACACTTTCTTACTGAACTCCATGATAATTTAGGTGCTTGGTTGCTCCAAGACTTCAAAGGAGTCTCTTATATGCGTTAGTTATAGTTTTTGTTTTTGTTGGTTTATCCTACCTTTCCTTACCCCCCCCCCCCCCCCAAAAAAAAAAAGGGATATGTTTAGTTAGTCACTAATTCCTTACTAAAGAGGTTATGGGGCCATAGCTCTTCTTTTGTAATTTGGTATACATAATTGTGTTGGTCTAAATCTTATTAGGGCAACAAATTAAATTTATATTGAGTTAACTAGCAATTATTCATATCAAAGCCAAGAAAAGACAAGAAATTGAACAAAAAACACGAGACAAGAGATTGAAAGTAAAATATAAGTGTATTCGATATCTTTCTGAATCTATTACATAGTCTTCCTATGGCTATTTATAGCCTACATGAATAAGAGTAATAATAAATATACTTTATGGCCATTATTCCACGTTCGGTTCGGGGTTGACCCATGATCTCCCTATTAAATGTGTAAGCAACGGTCGTTAGTTACAAAAGATGAGAGCTCGTTTGCCACGAGGTAAGATCTTCCCTGAGGAGTGAACCTTACGCCTCGTGATGGTTGTCTTCTGATCGCCTCGTGAGACAGCTTGTAGCCAACTCTCATTTTGTGCTCGGCGCAAATGGCCTCGGGAACGGGTGAGCTCTTGAAAGCTCGTCAATAAAGCGTTCAACCTTACCGAGCTCCGAGTCCTGTCTTTTAAACCTCGTTGGTTTCCACTCAATACAGATAGTCCCCCACCCTTCGGATAATAGTCAGAATTTTTCGAGGGGTAGAAATAATTCGGTGGGAGATCGACATGGCTACTCGTGCGCCATGAATTTCGAAAATGGCTGTTATCACTCCATATTCCCATCCATCACACACGTCATTTGTTGATTGGACACCACTTTTTGCTCCTCCTTCCCTGATGTTTGGCATTTTATGCATATATTTCCTTAATATTTCCTTACGTTTGGATACTTTATTCGCTCGTTTTATAGTTTATGAATGTAGTTTTGCACTAATTTTATGTCGTGTGTATGTAGGTTGTTATGCAGTGCAATTGGAGCTTTAAAGAGCATGATCGAGCAAGAAAAGATTGGTTTTTGATTGAGGATTGGATCGGGCACACGAAAGCACGACACGAGCGAGCAAAGGAGCAAGAAAAGAAGCAGATTGGCTGGGCGCGGTAGCCTCCGCGACGCGCCGCCCAACGCGCCCAGTGCCTGGCGCGGTTTCCCACGCGGCGCGCCCCAAAGGCGGAGGAGTTTCGACGTCTTCTGGTTGGAGTCACGCGTTTCGGGGCGCGGGGCGCCCGTTATAGCGCCCCTTGTGCGTGTTTTTACTTCCTATTTCGTCTAGGATTGGGTCTAACTTATTACTAGGTGTTTGTAAACCCTATAAATACTCTTTTACTTAGTTTTTGATAGGAGTTCAGACTTTGGAGCAAGTTTTGGAGGAGAGGGGAGGAGCCCTAGATGTCTTCTACACAAGTTCTTTCTCTCTTTCTCTTATTCTTCTCTTTAATTCTATAGTTTGTTTGTTCTCGGGTTAGAGTAAATACATGAAGGTTGATGTTTGAAAGTTGATTTCTATATATTGATTTACCATTATGGATTGTTTATTCTTTCTTGATCATAATTGTTTGATTATTGAGGCCTAATAATTGAACACTATCCATGGTTTTTAGATTGAACTCGAAAGAGGGAATTTAATTACGCAATAAGAAAGAATAGAACTAGTTTGTGAACCCGGGCATCGGGGAACCAATTTGTGAGTAGGATAGACATATACTTGCGTTTAACTCATTACAGAATTCGTTAATGCGTGCACGTGATTCAACCCATAGACATATAGGGATTGGAGTAGCCTGCATAGATCGTGAAGAATCGAAAGGTTTTCATGGGTACAATTTACCTGTCAGTTAGCAATCTAGGAAATCAAGAAGTAGAATCAACTAGAAAACTCAACTGGATTGTTCGTAACTCTGACCCGGGACCGTCATCTTTTATTGATAACAACGTAGAATTTGCTTTGTTACTTGATTTCAATTACTTGTTTTTATTACTGCATTTAGTTAGTAAATTCTCAACCATTGGAAAAAGATCCCTGAATAGTTTTAGGAAATTGTTTGCTAGGATTCAGTCTGAATAGTCCTCGTGGGAACGATACTCTACTTATCACTTTATTACTTGTCGACCACGTATACTTGCGTGTGCGTTGGGAGCAACAAGTTTTTGGCGCCGTTTCCGGGGACTAAATTGACTGTTTTCTTTTTGAACAATTTATTATTTTCTATTCAGGTTTAAATTTTTTTTATTTTATTTTTAGTTTATTATTGTATTACTAGTTTACATGGCATCTTTTAATGAAAGTGGGTTGAATGATGGCTGCTCAAATTTTATTGATTCTTGTCTACTTTGTGGAGGACATCACTTTTTGGAAAATTGTCCGAGTCTTTCAACCCTGCGAGACTGGTTATGTGAATTTTCTACCACCTTTGATTGGAATTTTTGTAAATTGTGTGGTGGTCGGTGGAATGATTGTCCTAAGTGTCATGCTCCTTCCCCCAATAATTTTGGTGATGATTCTAATGATGTTTGTGAGTTTGGCAGGAGCGATAAAGTGCAGGTTGTTAGCGAAACTTGGCTAATGGAGCAAGCCAAACTCTTAGAAGCTTATGGGGATTTCAGGAGTGAACTTGCAAATATGACGAGGCAATTTATAGAAGAGAGGGTTGTGCTCAGGCAAGAGATCGACGAATTTGGCTTGACTATTCACGATTTGGAGGAGAATTTGAGTGATATGGTTGAGGTGTCTGAAGCTCAATTATCAGTTGTCGTGATTAGTAGATTTGAGATAGAAGAGCTTAGAAGCCAATTTGAGGAGCAAAAAGTGGAATTCCTACCATTTGACCCAATAGCAGTTGATGATGCCAAGGTTGAGGAAATCACATTAGAGTCAAGTGAGGAAATAGAAAACATCATATTTGAGGACTCTAGTGTTTGTGCAAGTGAGGGTGTCAAAAGTAATGCAACTTTAGAATTGAAGCGCATTGGACCTCATTCCAATCATTTTTCAACATTGTGTTTGGATGGTGACATGAAAATTGAGCCACCCGAGCCTATGAAGAAACAAAAGGAGGAGGAACAAGGTGCCTATATTTTAGAGTTTGTGATGCCGAGGAGACAAAACGACATCCCTCATTTAAAGGCTAAGAAGTGCAAAATGCGGAATTATTTACTTGGTCCTGTTGTATTTTTGCCACCACCCCAATACCATAGTTGTAAACTTGAGGCAAAGTTGGGGATTCAATTCATTAGTTCAAGGTGGAGACAAAAGTGATGAAGTTTTCTTCGTCGTGCCGCGACGTTAAATCAGGCGCTTCTTGGGAGGCAACCCAATTTGCTTGCTTTACTTTTATTTATTTATTTTATTTTTTATTATTTTTATAGTTATATATTACTTTGGGTGATTCTTTGGATTGCAGGTTCATGTAATGTCGAGGCTAAGTGTGGGGTGTCCTCACCCTTGCCTAATATTGATGACCTGATGAGGGAAGTCTGAGTACCTCATACTATATGGAAGCTTGGAGGATGCTAGCACCAAGGACTAGAATCTTCAGGGAAGTTTTCTTTACCTTGCACTTTCTTATTTTTAGCACTGAGGACAGTGCTTAGTTTAAGTGTGGGGTGGGGAACTACCCTTTATCTATTTTTGAGGTTAGGGATGCATGTACCATAGGATTTTCCTTTTGTCACTTGACTTTATTTTTATTTGTTTCTTGCTTTAATATATGAAAAAAAAAATAGAAAACCAATGAAAAAAATTCCAAAAAGATTTTCCTTTTAGTCCTTATTAGTGGTACATGTTACCCACCCCGTGGTTTTTCTTATGTCCTCGGTTCTTTTCCACGGGGAGGCCTTTGAACCGGGTAGTTTTTTTTTTTTTTAATTTTTAGGATTAGAATAGTTAGTATAGGTGACCCTAGACGAAGGAAAGAGGTAGAATGCTAGGTGCCTTTGATTTGTTTGATACCGGTGGACTTGAATTGATTGCATGTGCTAATTGTGGTGTCCTTGGGTTTTAATTTGATGCATGCCTAGAAAAAAAACTGGAATAACCCCCTTGAGATGCTTGAGTCCGCTTGCTTGACTTGATTGTGAACCTTTGTGCATTAGTGCTTAAATTTCCACAAGTTGCATTCTAGAAGCTTAGTTGAGAGTTGTTGATGGAGCCATTTTGTGTGGACCATGTGCTATGTGTGTTGTGAGGCATGTTCTTGTTTACTCCATGTTGCATGTTAATGTCTAGAACTTGCCCCGTGTGTGTGCAAAGCGAAATCCTAGGTTTACTCTAGTTGGGAAATGATACAAGGCATTCTCTTGTTAGCCTACCCTTACATAGATACCTTGAAAAAAATTGTGGTTGTGATTTCTTTGATCCTTTCTATTGGTACCCACACCCCGAGCCTACCCATTTGTTCTTAGTTGACTCTTTTGGCCCTTTACTCCTTAAGCACTTTATTGATATTTTGTTGTTGATTGGAGTTGTGGTTGGATTTTGGGAGGTTTTTGAGTGGAACTAATGAAGGGGAATAATTGTTAAAATTGTGAAGTAGTGAAAAGCATTGGCAAGGTTGGATGAAATTGAAAAAGAAAAGAAAAAAAATAGCAAAGTTGAAAAAAAAAATTGTGGAAAAAGAAATAAAAAGAGAAAAAGATATCAATTCCTCGCTAGTGTGTGCTTAATAGAAAAATGCTACTTGGGAGAAGGTGTATGTGTAGAAGTGTTGATTGGGTGGCTTGATGAGATTGATGCTTAATTTGAATGTGATGTATTAAAGTGCTTAGGGAGGTAGTCACTATTACCATATGTATCCTACCCGCCCCTTAGCCTACATTACGACCTTTCTAAAGTCCTAGTTAATCCCGATTGGAGTGACTTACATTAGTGGAGTCCTACACTACGGGCAAGCCTATGGTACATTGTGTGTGACGTGTGAGATTTTCATGAGAGTGAGTGAATTCATTTGTTATTGCCCCCGTTCTATTCATTATATTGATTGTTGTGTGTGATCTTTGGGGGGGCACTCTTTTGCTTCATATTGGTGAGGGCACGTGGTTTGCATGAAATAGGTGAAGTTGATGGTTCTTGGTTGAGTAGATAGATGTGATTTTGTGGGAGCATGGTTGCATTAAGTTGAGTTTGTGCATTTGAGCTATTTTGGGGTGGTTGTTTCTATATTTTTGATTTTGATAATTTGTTGGCATGTTGTGAATCCATAATAGTCATGTGTGCATTGGTTCAATGGTCGGTATCAACCATAGTCATAGGCAGACCTGTTTTACCTAGGTTGGGGAAGTGAGATGTGACTTGCTCGAGGGCGAGCAAAGGTTCAAGTGTGGGGTGGTGATGTTTGGCATTTTATGCCTATATTTCCTTAATATTTCCTTACGTTTGGATACTTTATTCGCTCGTTTTATAGTTTATGAATGTAGTTTTGCACTAATTTTATGTCGTGTGTACGTAGGTTGTTATGCAGTGCAATTGGAGCTTTAAAGAGCATGATCGAGCAAGAAAATATTGGTTTTTGATTGAGGATTGGATCGGGCACACGAAAGCACGACACGAGCGAGCAAAGGAGCAAGAAAAGAAGCAGATTAGCTGGGCGCGGTAGCCTCCGCAGCGCGCCGCCCAACGCGCCCAGTGCCTGGCGCGGTTTCCCACGCGGCGCGCCCCAAAGGCGGAGGAGTTTCGACGTCTTCTGGTTGGAGTCACGCGTTCCGGGGCGCGGGGCGCCCGTTATAGCGCCCCTTGTGCGCGTTTTTTACTTCCTATTTCGTCTAGGATTTGGTCTAACTTATTACTAGGTGTTTGTAAACCCTATAAATACTCTTTTACTTAGTTTTTGATAGGAGTTCAGACTTTGGAGCAAGTTTTGGAGGAGAGGGGAGGAGCCCTAGATGTCTTCTACACAAGTTCTTTCTCTCTTTCTCTTATTCTTCTCTTTAATTCTATAGTTTGTTTGTTCTCGGGTTAGAGTAAATACATGAAGGTTGATGTTTGAAAGTTGATTTCTATATATTGATTTACCATTATGGATTGTTTATTCTTTCTTGATCATAATTGTTTGATTATTGAGGCCTAATAATTGAACACTATCCATGGTTTTTAGATTGAACTCGAAAGAGGGAATTTAATTACGCAATAATAAAGAATAGAACTAGTTTGTGAACCCGGGCATCGGGGAACCAATTTGTGAGTAGGATAGACATATACTTGCGTTTAACTCATTACAGAATTCGTTAATGCGTGCACGTGATTCAACCCATAGACATATAGGGATTGGAGTAGCCTGCATAGATCGTGAAGAATCGAAAGGTTTTCATGGGTACAATTTACCTGTCAGTTAGCAATCTAGGAAATCAAGAAGTAGAATCAACTGGAAAACTCAACTGGATTGTTCGTAACTCTGACCCGGGACCGTCATCTTTTATTGATAACAACGTAGAATTTGCTTTGTTACTTGATTTCAATTACTTGTTTTTATTACTGCATTTAGTTAGTAAATTCTCAACCATTGGAAAAAGATCCCTGAATAGTTTTAGGAAATTGTTTGCTAGGATTCAGTCTGAATAGTCCTCGTGGGAACGATACTCTACTTATCACTTTATTACTTGTCGACCACGTATACTTGCGTGTGCGTTGGGAGCAACATTCCCCATACAAATGTAATGATAATCTTTCTTACCCCTATAAATAGCCCAACTTGCTTTCTTTCTTCCTCACTTTTATCTTCTCTGCCAACAGTGTTTTCTCATAGTAATTTCATTCTTTGAAATCCTTCTTCTTAATTTGAAACTCCTTCAAAATTTCAACGAAAATGTCTGCTACTCACTCAGTACAGAATTCTTCAGGGCCTTCTGAAGAAAGGACTCATGAGGTTGCCACCATGATTGTGGGTGACGAACTGGTAAATGTTCCGATCCTCTTGATTATTCTTTCGCCATTGGATGACAATACTGAGGCAATATCGCACCACAACGATTTAATTTTCCGTCGATGAAAAGCCATCACAAATCGTGGCGACATCAATTAGATGAGTGGTGAAGAGAGAGACACTGTCGTAGAGATTGGTGGTGTGGGACCAGAGATCCCAAAACCCATGGGTGAAAACTCCCCTTTGAAAGAGTTGACTCCCGAGGACGTTATCCCTTTGAAGATTGACATGTCCAACGATTTAACGATGCAAGTTCAAACTGAAGCTGACATTAGAATGAAAAGGAACATCCCAGACACCTCGAGCCTGATCACACAAGTTAATATTCACTTGGTTCGAGAGGATTGCAAATGGGGCCTCGGGGTCCAAATCAACATTCCTGCTCGGGAGAGTTGAACCTGTGACATAGTGGATGGGAGTTCTTTCGTTTACACCTATCCTTTCAGGATAGAATTTACCCTTCCTATTCATGAAGTGGTAGATATCTTTTTCCAAACCTATGATGTGTGCATAGCTCAGATCGGACCCGGTTTCTTGAGGATCGTCCAATGCCTCAACTACTTGAGTAAAGAAGCTGGTGTCTCATTTACCTTTGATCATTTTATTTACCTATTTTCTCCAACTTTGCATAAGGATGGAGTTGTTCAGCTCAACAAACGAGGCATATTCTCGTTGATCACAAAAGGCGAGTACACCAAAGACCGAGGTTGGAACGATCGCTTTGTGCTGCTGCCCACGAGCCTTCTCTCTTCGAGGCCCGGCTTCCCCGAGTGGTGGAACCGGAAGTGTAAATTTTTGACTCGATTACTTTCAAATTTTTTCTTTATAATCTTTCTTCTAACTGTTGGCTCCACCATTTCTCAGCCAAATCGGTTCTAATCATACCCCTAAAGATTTGACAGCCTGGATGTAGGCTATCATAAGGGCTAAGCCAAGGGAGGAAAGATCGTGGATGATCTTGACTGCTTTGGATGAAAACCACTGGGCATGCAAGCGTCATGGTTATACATTATTTCCTTCTGTTGACTCATTCTCCTAAAGCTTTTCTCCTTATCGCCCCTCATTTCTTCAGGCCTCCCTAGTAGGCGATTACCGCGCCGAAGGAGAGGAAGAAGAAGAGTAACAAGACAAAGGTCCCCGAGACTGGGGAAGCTTTGAATGAGCTCGAGGATCTAGTTGGATCCTATGGAAAAAAGAAGGATAAGAAAGAAGAGAAGACTGCTCCAGAGGATTCTTCGGGCCAAGGTAAATATATCTTCTTCCCTCTTCCTTACATCTAATTTCATTATTCTTTGCCGACCCCTTCTTCTTTCTTCTTTTTTTTTTTTTTAAAAAAAAAAAATCTTCAAAGAGGAAGAAACAACCTTCAAAAAAATCTTCCATTGCCAAATGGGCCAGAGTGGAAGAAGATGTCGTCCCCGAGAGGGTCACTCCTACTCGTAGAGGGTTAATTGACGAGCCAGAGGAAATGGAAGCTCAGAAGGAGGTAGATACTATTAATCTCGAAGCATCGGCTCATTCGCCTGACAAAGCTGAAGGAGAAACTCCTTCGTTAGAAGATAAAGGGAAAAATATGGATGAAAACCCTCGTTCTGAAGGAGGGGCCTCGTGAGCTGCATCTGAACCCCCTCGTGACTCAACCCCCCGAAGGCCAACTAGGACGATTGATCTTTCCTCTGACCTTTGCCTCTTAAATAATGATGTGGCAGTGCCCATCAGCTGTAGAGGACTCCTTGGGCTGTTAGAGCGTGAGCGTATCAAGAAATCTCTCATTGCGGAGCTGATGACTACTGCAGCCCAGCATGTCATTAATGTATTCTTGCTTTCCTTATCCTTTTTTTACATTCAGTTGCTCCCTTTTTCGCCATAACTCCTTCATCGTTCCCTTGCAAGGATACATAAATGCAATCAGGTCTGCTGAGATCGAGACTCATCGAGTTGCCATTTTGCAAGAAACCAAGGACGAATGGGACCAAATAAGGAATGGCCTCCAGACTCGAATAGCGGATTTAGAAAAATGACTTCTCGAAGCCAAATCGAAATGGATGATGTTCGGGTAGCTGCTGATAAAGCTGACCTTCCGGCGACCAAAGCTCGTGAAGCTGCCTCCGCTACCGAGGCTAGAATGGTTTCTTTGAAGGAAACTTGGAAAGCCGAGCTCGAAGCTGAGTGAACGAAGATTGCCGATGAAGCTAAGGCTATCCTTAGCAGAAATGCTGATAAGTATCGAGCTGTGTTGAAGGAAAGCTCCCTCAAGATAAACGAGCTAACCACAGAGAAGGAGCGTCTCAAGGCTGAGTTGAGTTAGCGACCCTTCGTGGTAAAATAGCTTTCTCTTCATCGAGAAAGAAGAGGAGAGCCACAAAAGCTAAGGCTGACAAGAACTGAGCTGTCGTCCAGACGAGGCTAACTACTCTCAAACAATGCCGAGCATGTGCGAATCTAAACGCAGAGATAATCAAGGCTGAGAGAGATGCCGTGAAGGCCCAACAATTATTGAACCAACTCCTGTCGTGTAGTGAGAGCTCGAGCGAGGAGGAAAATGAGGGTTCAGATGCTTCAACCTCTGGGGCCAAAGAATGATGTTTTGTCAGTGTACCTTTTGCTTTTGCTTTTTAGGCCTTGGGCCGTTTGTAAATATTTTCATGTTGGCCTCCGAGCCTTTTAATGGACATGGTCGTTTTTCTCAGCGTTTACTTTATTTTTTAAAGCTTTTGATATATTGCTTGCAAGACTTAAATAAACTTTTGATAATTTCGAACGTAAGCTAGCTTAGAACGACGTCTCGTTCTCGAGGCGGAGAATAAATAAAAATTGGTCTTCATGTATTGGATAAAAAAGAAATTTAATCAAGTTTTATTCCATCGATGAGTTTTGAGGTGATTTACATAAACTTTCAGTTGTACTGAGACTTAAGCAAATTACAAAGCCATTTCGAGTACTGAATATCGAGGCTAAATCTCTAGGGAACAATCTCCAATGTACGGATAACCGTTCAAAGTCCACGGTTCCCCTTGCATCCCTCCAGTGGTCAGATGTGAAGAATGAAGAGCCGAACACTTGTGCCGTTCGACCAGAGCATTTTGAGCACTGTAATACTGATGCCATGGGTGAAGGATTATGTTCTGACGAAGAGTAATGTTCCTTAATGTCAAAAATATAATGCTTTAAATTGGAAATATTCCAATTCAAAGGCTCTTGGTTGCCTCGAAGGTCCACGAGTTGATACGATCATTTTCCTGTGACGGCTTTAATTCGATATGATCCCTCCTAATTTGCAGCCAATTTTCGTGCTTTCTTATTTTTTTGTCGTTTGATTTGAAGCTTTCAAGACGTAATCACCAACATTAAAGGCTCTGAACTTAGCTTTTCCATTCAAATAAGCTTCAATCTGTCGCTTTTGAGCAGCCAAACGAACCAAATCCATTTCCCTTCGTCCTTCAAGCAGATCTAGCTCCACGCGCATAGATTACGGATTTGACTCCTCGGAAGCATGAGCGTACCGAAGGCTAGGCTCACCAACCTCGACAGGAATCAGTGAATCGACCCCATAGGCAAGGGAAAATGGGGTTTCCCCAGTGCTATTCTTCTCAGTCGTTCTCATTGCCCACAATACTCCGTGCAACTCATTAGGCCACGATCCTTTAACTTCATCCATTCTTTTCTTAAGATTATCCACAATTATCCTGTTTGAAGACTCAGCCTGCCCATTAGCACTGGGATGGTAAGGCGTTGAAACTACCCTTTTAATCCCTCATTTGGCAAAGAAGGTTGTTACTTTTGACCCAATAAATTGCTTGTCGTTATCACACGTTATCTCCTTCAGAACTCCAAACCTGCATATAACATTTCTCCAAATGAAATCGATAACTTCCTTCTGTCGAACCTTGGCAAAGGACCCTACCTCTACCTACTTGGTGAAATAATCAGTGGCACGAGGATAAATTTCATACCACCCTTTGCCTTTGGAAATGGGGCTTCGACATTTATTCCCCATTTTATAAATAGCCACGGCGATACAATCGAGTGCAATGGCTCGGCTTGTTGATGAATCAACGAGGCATGTTTCTGACACTTATCACATTTTTTGACAAATGGCTTGGCATCCTCACTCATCTCAGGCCAATAATAGCCAGCTCGTAGGAGTTTACATACGAGGGCTTTTCATCCCGAATGATTTCCACATTCGCTCTCGTGCACTTCTCTCATTTCGTAGCTATACTCTGATGGACCTAAACATGTAGCCATCGGGCCGCAATAGAGCTTTTTGTACAACTATCCATGCACGAGCGAGTATGGAACAACTTGTCTTCGGAGCTTCTCAGCATCCTTTTTATCTGTTGGCAAAATTCCCGAATCCAAATAAGAGATAAATTTGGTCCGTCAATCCTAATGCCTATTGACCGCGTTAACTTTTAACTTCATTTTCCCCACTAAGGATGTGAGTACCCAAACCTCTGCGTCAATCCCCGAGTCCCCAGTTTCGATTACCGAGGCCAAGTTTGCCAACACATCAGCTTCGGCGTTCTTCTCACGAGGGATTTGCTGAATTTTTCAGTCTTGGAATTCTCCGAGGGCCTTTTGTGCTCGAATCACGAGTTGCTTCATTCTGGGCTCCCGAGCTGAAAAATCACCGAGGATCTGATTTACAACTAACTGCGAGTCACTTTTTAACTCGATTCTTTCAGCCCTCATTTTTTTAGCCAATTCCAATCCCACTATCGCAGCCTCGTACTCAGCTTCATTGTTAGTCAACTTTCCACATTTCACCGAATGCCTCAGATTTTCCCCAGTTGGGGTTACAAGCACTATTCAGAGCCCCAATCCATTGGAATCTGTTGCACCATCAGTGAAAAGTCTCCATACTCTATCAGCCGGACCCCTCGAAAGTAGATTTTCCTTTTCTGCCTCGGGGAGTATCCTAGCACTGAAGTCCGCCACAAAGTCTGCCAACACTTGAGATTTTATGGCAATTTGAGGCTGGTATACAATATCGTATTCACATAGCTCGACCGCCCATTTAGATAACCTCCCCGATAATTTCGGATTATGAAATATTTTCCTTAAGGGGAAGGTTGTAACTACAGCTATGGGATGACATTGAAAATAAGGGCGAAGCTTCCGATCCGCCATAATTAAAACAAACGCTAGTTTTTCTAAATGAGTGTACCTTGTTTCAGCGTCGAGAAGAGTTTTGCTGATGTAATATATTGGCTGCTACTTCTCGTCCTCTTCTCGAACCAGTATGGCACTAACGGCTACCTCGGAGACGGTATACCAACATCATCTACCAACATCGTCTACCCATCATTTTGCATAGCGAGCAGTAGAGCGTTCACCAAGTAGTGGTTTAGTTCCTTCAATGCATCTTTACATTCAAGATTCCACTCGAAGGTTGTGTTCTTTTTCAAGACAGAAAAGAACTTATGGCATCGCTCGGATAACCTTGAGATGAACCTACTCAGAGCAGCAAGTCGACCGGTCAGAAACTGGACTTCCTTTGGGCTCGTCAAATCCTCGGAGATTTCTTGTATTACCTTTATTTTATCAGGATTTTCTTCGATGCCTCGTTCAGAGACGATAAACCCCAAGAATTTTCCCGAGCCAACCCCAAAGGCACACTTTTCAGAGTTTTGCTTCATACAATATTTCCTTAAGATTGCAAAGGCTTTTCTCAAATGATTTAAGTGATCCTCCAACTGAATTGAATTCATGAGCATGTCATCTATGTAAGCTTCTACTGTTTTTTCGATGTAATATTTGAACATCCGACACACCAACCTTTGATAGGTTGCCCCTGCGTTCTTGAGATCGAAGGGCATCACCTTGTTGCAATACGTTCCTTCATCAGTGATGAAAGACGTTTTTCCTCATCGTTTGGTTCCATCAGAATTTGATTATACCTCGAATACGCATCCAAGAAGGTCAATAGTTTATATCCAGCAGTGGAGTCTATCAACCTGTCCATTTGGGGCAAGGGATATGAATCCTTTTTACATACTTTGTTTAGATCGGTGCAGTCAATGCACATTTTCCATTTGTCATTTTCCACGTTTGCGAGCCAATCGGGGTATTTTACTTTCCTGATGAAGCCGTTATCAAGCAACCTCTTCGTTTCATCTTGTATTGCTTTCTTCTCTACACCAGCATGATGTCTCTTCTTTTGCTTTACCGGGGGGTGTTTGGGATCCACGTTCAACCTATGTGTCATTATTTCTGGGTCAATCCCAACCATGTCCGTGTGAGACCAAGGGAAGCAGTCGTCATTGGCCTTTAACAACTCAATAAGAGCTTTCTTTGACTTGTCATCCAATCCCGAGCCAACAAATACCTTTCTTTCTAGAAATTCCTTCGCTAGAGCGAAAGACTCCATCTTTTCAATGGTAAAGTACTCGGCTTTTTACTTTTGAGGTTCTTGTATGAACATTGGAACCTTTCTTATTTCTTCTTGGAAAGAAATTTTGAGAACTGAGGTCTCCCCTCGTCGGGCTCCGAGCCAGTTAATTACAATGGGATGAACCTCCCGAAGCCATCCTTTTTTCTGCAGCAATAGAATAGCTCGGCCGAGCTATTCGTTGCTCACCTCGTATAGCTCGAACTCCCCATGGAGTTGGGAATTTGACAACTTGGTGTAATATAGATGGAATGGCTCCCATTTCATGAATCCATGGCCTGCCAAGGATCGCACTATAAGCCATATCTTTGGTCATTACTTGAAAAATAGTTTTTTACAAACTCCCTCAGCAATTGTGACGAGGGTAACTTCCCCTAGCATCTGCTCTATGGAGTTGTTGAACCCCATTAATGTGACCGTTTTCGAGACGATGAGGTCCTCCATCTATATTTTCTTAACGGCTCTATAATTGATGATATTTACCGAGCTGCCAGGATCGATCAAAACTCATTTGACATCACAATCATTGATCCTCAATGTGATTATTAGAGCGTCGTGATGGGGAAAAATTATCTCCTTGTAGTCATCCACGTCGAAGGTTATTTCATTCTCCGCCCCATCGGTTTGGGCCCTCCCTTCGACGGTGACTGACAATTTGACGATTTTTTTGGTGGAAGCGAGGTTAACGCCATTCACCTGTGATCTGCCCATTATAACGCTCACTGTCTTCTTAAGAGATTGTGCCCCAGTCATCGTAATTGCATTACAAGAGCGCAACTTTGGAACTAACTTTATTGCCATATCCCCACAGACGACGCCAATTTGTGTTGGTCTAAATCTGATTAGGGTAATAAATCGAATTTATATTGGGTTAACTAGCAATTATTCATATCAAAATCACAAAAAAAGACAATAAATTGAACAAGGAACACGAGACAAGAGATTGAAAGTAAAATATAAGTTTAATCGATATATTTATAAAGCCATTATATAGTCTTCCCATAGCTATTTATAGCCTATAGGAATAAGAGTAACAATAAATGTACTTTATGTCAATTATTTCACGTTCAGATCATGGTTGATCCATGATCTCCCTATTAAATGTGTAAGCAACGGTCGTTAGTTACAAAAGATGAGAGCTCGTTTGCCACGAGGTAAGATCTTCCTCGTGGAGTGAACCTTGCGCCTCATGATGGTTGTCTTCTGGTCTCCTCGTGAGATAGCTTGTAGCCAACTCTCATTTTGTGCTCGAGGCGACTGGCCTCGGGAACGAGTGAGCTTTTGAGAGAGCTCGTAAATAAAGTGTTCAACCTTACCGAGCTATGTTTTTTAAACCTCGCTGGTTTTCCACCAAATAAAATAACTATTGGGTATTGAGAATATATTGACTCGATTAATTCGATTAATTCAAATTTATGATATATAAAGCTAATTAAAAGCGAAAGTGCCGTCACCACTAATTTCATTCCATTGGTTAAAATTAAGCTTAAACTTTTATATTATTAAAAAGAATATGAAGGAGTTTCATGAAATGATCTTAAGTAGTCGTTTCGGAAGTTAGGTCTCCGATTGACGTGCCGGTAATTTTAAAATCTTCGTAAGGTTCATTAGGACTTATCTGTAAAATTTGAGCTAAATCAGACCTCGTTTAGTATGTATCAGAAGAAGGTTTCAGTTTTCATTTTCGGTAAATTTTAAAAAGAAGTTTTCGAGCTCGATTTTGGCGAATGAGCTCCGATTCAAAATCTGAAAGCGTCGTTATGTTCGTATGATTATTTGTGACTTATCTGAACTTTCAAAAGTAAATTTCGAGGTCGTTCGGATAGTTTTCGCTAAAATGCCGAAAATTAAAGAATTTGATCTTTTCGATTTAATTCGTATTTTGAGTTTCGGGAATTCGATTTGAGATCCACCTTAGCGAGTATGTTACATAAATTTTTATAAATTGCTTGAGAAATTTGGAATTATTTTGAATTTTGTAGGATTCCATTTTAATTTTCACGAAAACGAAAAGAAATTATTAAAGGAAAAAAAAAAGATAAAGAAAAAGGAAAATGAAAGTCGGCTAAGCTAAGGGATAAGGACCCCCTTAGCTGCATTTCCAAATGGAGAGAACGAAGTAGAAACATAAAACAAAGGAAGATAACGAGAAACAGTGAAACAGAAATAGAGAAAAATATCAGAAAAATGAGGAAAGAAAAGGAAACAGAGCAGAAAAAAAGATATAATCTTCGCCCCGTAACCTTCAGTGGGATCGTTTGGCAATGAATCCAAAGGACAAAGCGTTGTCGAGTAGCACTGCTAAATTTGGAATAAGGTAAGTGTTTATATCCATTTCTTTGGAGGCACCTGGCCTCGTGGATTTTCTACCACGTGTTCCTTACGTGTGTAGCTGTCAATAGGCGTCATCATTACGCTTTAGCTTTTGATTTACATTGTATTGTTATGCCATGTTGTTGGTATTGCATTGAGTATATGGGCATTGTATTCTGGTTTTGAGATTGACATATACTTCCCGGTAGTCGATGAGAGTCCCCCGCTGGTGATATGTGTAGTAAATTGTGCAGTTACTATTATGTTTATGTATAAATATATGGATCGGTTTGTACGCCGCAACAGTATAAGTATATGGATCGGGTTGCACGCCGCAACAGTATAAATATATGGATCGGGTTGCACGCAGTAACAGTATAAATATATGAACCGGGCTGCACACCGCAACAGTATAAATATATGGATTGTGTTGCATGCCACAACAATATAAATATATGGATCGGGTTGCACGCCACAAAAGTGTAAATATATGGATCGGGTTGCACGCCGCAACAATATTTATATATAATAAGATGTATTTCTGATTATTGAGATGTTCGGGATATCTATATGTTCTGTCTATCTTATGTTCCTGGTTGTTTAGGAGTTTATGATTCGCGTATTTCCAGTTATTATCTGGATCTGCCTTTTTATAGTTGAAATAAGAGAAATGTGGTTTATTGCTTTTCTTCTCCCTGGCTAGCTATCCTATTCTTTGAGGTGACTAGTCTGCCCCACTTATTGAGTTCTTTTGACTCACCCTTATTTATTTTTTTGTTTCTTGCCTATTTATCTCGTTTCGGCAGGTTCGCTCTAGGATTGAGTTCGCCACGTTGTTAAGGAGCGAATACGACTTCAACTGTCAGGGTGAGCCAGCTTTTATTCAAGATGGCCACCAATTTTATGTTTATTATCTCAGTTATATTTTGCTCCCTTCAGGAGATGTTTATACTTCATTTGTACTCTTAGATGTCTGGTCTAGATAGCTCTAAACCTAATTTGTTGGGTAGTCAGCTGTAATTTCTTTTGTACATCTTGGAGGTATCAGTATGCCTGTATTTTTTTTTCTAAGTCTTATTCTTATTTAGCCTTTGAATTTATATTTTTTTTCCTAATTCAGTTGGTAAGGGTTCGCCCGACGGGTGTAGGGGAGGATGTCGGGTGCCCACACGGTCTAGCCGAAATTTGGACAGTGTCATTTTATTTATCCCACTACATCCTAATGGTACGAAGCTCTAGAGCTAATCTTGTTATAGTTAACTAATATGTATTGATGATGTAATTTTTTTTACATC
Source organism: Petunia axillaris subsp. axillaris (assembly GCA_029990575.1). Taxonomy (NCBI): domain Eukaryota; kingdom Viridiplantae; phylum Streptophyta; class Magnoliopsida; order Solanales; family Solanaceae; genus Petunia; species Petunia axillaris. Next base: position 165,974,772 of record JARKNS010000008.1, read on the forward strand.
GTCAGGTTTAAAAGTTTTTACAAATAAATTTTCAACTATTCTTAATTATTTTAATATTATCAAGTCTAATACTCATTTTAAATATATAGTCAATCTAGCTTAGAAAATTGATCGGTTGATTTATAATGAAAAAATTGACCTTTAAGAATTACTATGGCAAACACTGCAGTTGCATATAATGTAGTTGGTATCTTGTGCAATAAAGAGAGGACACTAATTTGCATTGTCCAAATCATTTGCATAACTAAAGTTTAAATATTGTAATAAATAAGAATATTAAAAAATTTACTTGTATTAAGCTTTTAATTATCTGACTGTGTAAAAATAAAGTTTACACTGTCGATACATATCAGTTAACTTCAATCTTGTTAAATTATTTGGATACTAATTAATTCCGATATATATGACATTTGGACAACACAAAATAAACTTATTACGTAGTAGAAGCTGGTATTAACCTAATTTTTACTAATAATTTTCTATATATTTGTAAGCTTGTTAAATCATACTATTTACTTCTACTCTCTTCTAAGACCAAATGTCTCTTTACGTTACAGTCAATTTGGAAGGTTTAGAAAAGAAATTATTAAGTAAGGATAGCATCCATGTCATCCCATTTAAAAATATAAAGTTCTTATACTTTTTCCAAATATTTGAATTCTCCATGCTGCATGGTGATAACGACAGCTATAGGTGAAATATAAAGAACTAAAGTGGTATTACTTAATTCTTTTACCATAAACCGTAATTGGCTTTTGAGCTGTTCCAAATCCGTTTGAAGATTCATATTCATTCATTAGATCTGATACAATGCAAATTAAATACAGAAATAGAAAAAAGCCACAGTGTTGACACTTGATTAATTGCTGCAAGCTTGGCCTTTATGCATGCATGTATTTTTTTTTTAATTCTTCCTTTTCTTAACTCTCATCATTAGTATCCTACTGTCATTACATTTGTTTTTCATTAGTTTGTAAATTACCACGCATTATTTTTACTTATATATAGTTGCATTATGAAGATATTAGACGATATATATGGTGATTTATTTTTGTTTCTTTACTACTAATTGCTATGTCGTTCCTGAAATTTTATGTTTAATCACTCCTACTAACTACTAATTTTAGCGATGTACTTTTAAGTTGAAAAAAGAAATTCATACATTTGCCTTATATGACGATCTAAGAAAGTTTTATGCCACTGTATGTTATTTAGAACAAACGATGCAAATTCCTGTAAATAGTACTCGATCTTAGTAATAGGTAATTGTAATACATCTGATAGAATAAGAAATCAATTTTTTAAAAAAGTTTCTGTAATCACATGAAACTTGACTAATTAGTGTGGCGAATTCGCATATATTTTGCCTACAATATTCTCGTCATGTAATACTCCTAGAACATTATACTATAGCGATACAAAAACATAAAGTATAGGGGTAATTTTCTTTTCTTTATACAACTGTAAAGTAGAGGTAATAATACAATTACGTATATATGGATGCAATTAATACTTCGATTAGGCCTGGGGCACTATAGAAAATAAAGAGGATGGTCCCCTGTATTCACTACTACTGCTAGGATATGAAATAATATCCAATATAGAGAAATAATTCATATGGCCATCCACCTTTAACGTCTAAGGCACGTGACTCCTTACTATATGCAAAATCACCACATGGACTATAAGACAGATCGATGCACTAAGATTTCTGAGAAGATAAATTGAGAAGTGAGAAAAGGACTTTTCAATATTATTGAATCTTATACCCCATGTGATCCTTCTTCAGAAAAATTCAGATCAATCCCCCACCCTACGAATTCTCTCCACATATAACTCTTCGAATAACCCCACCTTTTCTCTAGTTAAATTTACCTACAACCCAGTTCGAGAGGTATCATAGATGAAGTTTGTTCTATCCTAAGTGGTAGAAAGTACATGAAATAATACTCGAATAGCTATAGACGTTTAACGAGCTTCTTTTTCCTACTTGTCTTGTTAGAAAGACTAATTAATGGATTTCCTTTTTAGGTTGGTAAATCACGTAGGTTTATTTGGACTGAGAATTTGACATGACTTCTAATAAAGCGATATGAACTGAGAATCGTATGGTCGACTTCTAACTTTATTCGGTAATATCATAGTTATTGTTTGGTAAATCAATAAGCCTTCCAACTTTGATCATATAGTTTCATTGATGTCTCTTCTAAGTTCGAGGCTATACAAGCGGCAAATTGGTGGGCGATTAAACCAATAACTCTTAGTTAAGTCAAGGGGATGGGATAACAATTAGATACAACATTAAGTTAAAGCCAACTTAACAGTTGTAATATATCGTCTTCTTAATGAAAGTCAGAATTGTCGGTTTGGTTTGCGTAGTTTAGAGGTTTCCTTCTAGCATCTTAAGAGTCAAATCATTTATTCTCTAATATGTTTTTTAAGATTTATGAACACATTTATCTGTTTCGTTCATTTTATGTTTTCCTCTCATTTTGCAAAGAAGAAGAAGAAACACGGCATAAAAGAATATACTCCTTCCGTCATTTTAATGGTCTTCTTCAGCTTTTTGATGCCTATTAAAAAATAATTAAATATGGTGTATACTTTACTATGTTACTCATATTTAATTTTGACTTTTAATTTTTTTAAAATTTATTTTAATTATTAAGATTATAATAGGAAAGAACTAATAATTTTAGTGCTATCCTAAAGGAACAACATTTGGGACACACTCTTTTTAAAGGGATAACTAATTTGGGACGGAGGGAGTATATATTGAATTGACTGCAAACCTATTACCTAATTACTTTAAACTTTTGAAAGTGTTTGTAGATGATAGTAATTAGTAGGAGTAATTAATACTCGAAAAGAAAATTTTAGTAAAAACTTACTATCCATTACTTTGATCCTTTGAAAAGGTTGTTTCTTGAAAGAATTCACTCCGTCTTAAAATATATTTTTATACTAAGGCAATCAAAGTTTTCTTTACTATGAATCCAGTTGCTTTTAGATAATCCAAAATATAATTTAACAATAAAATTTGAAAATTATTATGTACATCTAATGCATTTTTAAAGTATGAAACATTTATTTAATAAAGAAACAGAATATTAATTTTTATATCGAAATACTATACTAAAATGAACGCTAAGCATATTTTGAAAAAAAATAAAAACCGATAAGCTGCATTATTGTCATTACAATTGCGGAAGTACGTACCAACCCTTGTTTTCACAAATTTTTTATGACAACCTTTTAGTTACACTTTTATTTCCACAAAGTCCTCCCAATATATGCATCATATAAGAAGTCATTTTTTCCCCACTACTCTTGTGCCTCTCTCTTTCTCAATTCTATCTTCTTTGGTTTCTCCAAGAAAAACCTTGATAGCAAGATCCATAATGTAGTTCACACCAAGATGGGAAGAAGAACAGACAGAACCCATAAATCTTACACCCTCCCTTCTTCCCCTACCCACTCTTCTTCATCTTCAGATTTCGAGTTCACCATTGCCATTTCTCCACGTAGTCGCAAAGGTTCCACCAATCTATGTCCTGCTGACGAACTTTTCTACAAAGGCCAACTCCTTCCCCTTCACCAATCTCCACGTTTGTCTATGGTACGTACACTTCTACTCGCTTCATCATCGACCTCTTCCTGCTCTGATACCACCACTACTGCTTCACGTGACTCCACGGGTAGTACTAGTTCTAATGACTCTCAGTACTCTTATTCTAGTGGTGACCTCGTCCTCCTCCCCGAAGGATGCGACTCCTCACGCCCTAGCTCCGTCGCGGAGGACGACGAGTTTAAGAGACTTAATAACAACCCAATAAACATCCCTTGCACGGCTTCTATCAAGAAGGGCAATAAGTACTTGAATTTTTCACTCTCGAGATTCTCTTCCGTGTTCCGGAAGGAAGCCAAGAATCGGAGTAACGATTCAGACATGATCCCAGGACCTCTACCTGCTCAAACAACTTCGTCTTCGGTGAGACGCATGAGTACATCTGCTAGGGAAGTCATACGTAAGTATTTGAAAAAAGTTAAGCCTTTATACGAGAAATTATCCCAAAAGCCTACGGAGAATAAAATGATGGCATCGTCAAGTACGACGTTGTTGAAAGGTAGAGAAAATGGTTATTCGACTATCCAAAACTCTATCAAAGAAAACACCCAAAATACAACAATTTCGCAATCATTTTCTGGGAATTTGAGGTATCCAAGGAGGAATAGAAGCTACGTGGCAAGCTGTCCATCGTCGATGAGATCATCACCAAGCCATTCAGGGGTTCTCAGTAAAAGTGGGTACACTACGCCAACCAATAAGACGGGGCCAGGTGGCATTTGTTCATCAGATTCATCAACAATGGAAGAGTTGCAAAATGCTATACAAGGTGCAATTGCGCATTGCAAGAATTCCATGCTTCAGAATCCGAATATTACTACTAGTAAGAATGTGATCAGTAATGAAATTTAACAAATTTATAATTAGTGTTGTTTTTAAGGTAAATAAGGAAAAAAGAAAAAAAAAACAAAGGGTATTCGTGTTTGTTAGTTGTTGGATCTGAAGGTTTTTTATTTTTTCTTTTATTTAGTGGGTTATTTGACTGATGAAGACGAGGATTTAACCTTTTATTTTATTTGTTTTTGGTTTTGTTTCATAGTTTAATTTAACCTAGCCGTTGTTGTACGTCTTGATCTAAGTTCTAATGAGTTGCATGTGATCATGTTATTAATGGATCACTCATTTGGATTCTTCTCTCCTCTTTTGTTCCATTGAAATTTGGATTGTCTTGGAATTTGTACTTCGTAATTTGTCTTCTATGTCTCTTAGATTGCGGTACAAGTATAATGGAATCTGAGTGAGCAATTACTTTTACAATTCCTAAGCTTAAATGGTAATTTTCACTTGAAATTTCAACGGGTAGTACAGGTATTAATGAGGTTTGTAAGTATACAAGAATCTTCCACGTGCCCCCTGCATGGGAAGATTAATACTCTATATAATTAAAAGTTGTAGCCCAGCTTCTGCGGCTACGGCCGGTGACATTTACTATAGGAAGCAACTATAAGCTTCTATGGTTTGAATTTGAAATTTATTCAACTATAACATAAAAGTATTGAATATATAAATGGCCATGTTTTCCATGTTCTCTAGAAATAACGGCATTCTTTTTTATCAAAGATTGTAGCTGAATAATAAGGCTGATATATCCCTCCGATTTTGACTAGAGGTGTACAAAAATCTTACGCAATACTTAATCAGAAGTAAGCTCTATGCGGTGCAAATCAATAAATTAGTTAGGGCTTTAACACAATACCACCTAATTTCTTTTTCTTTTCATTGTGGCATGGTTCTGTTGGAAAATAAAATTAAAGTTAGTTCTCTTTCCTATTTTGATAAGTAGTTAAGATAATTAAACCTATATCATTGATTGAGAAAGTGGACAGGTGGTCCTCATTTAAGCATGTAATGGAAATGGAGAGGATTCCAACTGGAGGGATCCTCATCCAACCTTCGTAGCCAACATTATATTGACACAGGAGTTTGCACTCAGTGTATTTGTTTTCTTAGTTCTGATTTAGGGTTTATACGACTTAAATTTCCCCTGTTGATTTTCAGTGTAGTCAGTACGAAATTTTACGTATGAATAATGAAGTCAATGGTAGGTTCAGATGTTGACCAAAAAGTCTATAGTTCTAATATCTCGAACTTATTTGAAACATATAATCACACAATTTAATAGTCCAAAACTTACATCAACTCTTTGCCAAAAGTTTAGAATTTGTATTCTTTCTCTTCAAACAGCCAAACTAAAGTGATAGTTGAATCCAATAAGAGATAAAGAACCGGCATTCACAAATATATAATGAATTCAGTTTGGATTTATGAACGATTTTTTCATTTTTTGTTTCTGAATGAATGTTAATATAATTCAGGGATTTTCTTGTTGAAACATAATGTAGGTAAATAGAAGTGTACCCTCTTTAATATCTTAAGCTTTTAAATATGATAGTATTATCATAGATTCAAATTTCACCACCATTCATTATAGATTTTTACGTGCTTAGTGTTGAGAAGGGAGGCCAGTTATGGTGAAGAAGCTTCTAGTAAAATCGTAGATAGGAAATGAAGAAGAAGAAAAACTGACTTGCTTCCATTATAAGCTAAGAGTATTACAAAACTTACTCAACTAACTAACTACCTTCTGTTTATACTAACTACACTAACTTATATAATTAATTGCTAGCTAGTCAACTAACTTAGAGTATTTATAATTTGGTCCTCATTCTTCCAACACTCCCCTTGATGAAATGCATCTTTCATTCCCAGCTTGCTCAACAGATAATCATGATGTGGCCTACATAGAGCTTTATTAATTAAGAATATCAGCTAGCTGATCTCTTGTCCCAATATGTCGAGTTTGTCCCAATGTGACTGGAAGCCTTACATTCACTCCTATCTCTTGAAATAGACCTTTGAGCTAGATAATTTCTGCATTAGTTGATCCCATGCTTCTAAATTCTGCTTCTGCTAAGCTTTTGGAGACTGTATTTTATTTCTTTGCCTTCTAAGAATTAAGAGCACCCCAAATTTAACTAGATATCCAGTCACAGACCTCCTTGTTTCAACACATGCACCCCAGTCTGAGTCACAGTATGCAACAAGATCTTGCTTACCATCAGCTGGCATAAACAACCCAATACCAGGTGTATTCTTGACATGTTTCACAACTCTTAAGGCTGCATCTAAATGGGATTGTTTAGGATCATGCATAAATTGACTGAGCAGATGTACTACAAATGACAGATCAGGTGTGGTCATGGTAAGATACAATAACCTTTCTAGAAGCCTCTGATAGACTCCTATGTTTTTCAGTTTGCAGTCTCTTCTTGCAGCTTCAGTTGGCATATATTTATCATATTCAGTGGATGTGAGATTGTGATTGAATTCCAAAGGAGTAGAAGAAGGTTTACTACCAAACATCCCCATTTCAGAGATCAAGCCTAAGGCATACTTCCTTTGGCACATCAAAAAGCCATTCTTGTTTTTAGATCAGAATTTTTCAATTGTCAAGTTGAGTGCTTGTTGAAACACCATGGGATTGTGAATCAAAGCTCTTGTGTATACACGCCACAACAAAATGGTGTGGTTGAAAGAAGACATAGATACATTCTTGACATGGCTAGAGCATTGAGATTTCAAGCTTTTATTCCCCTCAGATTTTAGGGCGAGTGTGTCAATACTGCTGTATACTTGCTTAACAGGCTCCCTACTGTTACTCTTAAAGGCAAGTCACTTTTTGAAAAGTTTTTTCAGAAAGTTCCATCCTTACAACATCTCAGAATCTTTGGTAGTCTAGTATATGCTTTAGTTATTAAGAAGCATGACAAATTTTCTCCTAGAGCAGTTCCATCAGTATATTTGGGGTATTCTACTACCCAAAAGGGGCATATACTCTATAATCTGCATACAAATGTTCTATTTGTGAGTAGGGATGTGGTGTTCATGGAATATATTTTCCCCTTCAAGACCTCAAGCTTTACTCACTCTCCACTCTTTCATGTGTTAGAATTGGCTGATGAATATATTCATCCTGTGTCTAATCAACCTACATCTTAACTAAATAATCGTGCTCATATTTACTCTCAAGTGAATCATCCTGCTCCTATTAATCCCAATGTTGATATCTTGCCTCAGCTCAGTTCCTAGCTCAACAATCAGCTGGAGTTTGCGTTCCTCCACCTGCTTCGTCAGGTACTAGAAAGTCCTCTAGAGCTTCCAAACAACCTGGCTGGATGGAAGACTACATTGTTCAGACTAAGAAGTCCTTTTGTGCATACCCTATATCAAATTCTGTCTGCTATGATCATCTTTCTCCACACTACAAAGTTTCTCTAGCTGCTTACTCAGTTATCCCTAAGTGGGTTAAGACAATGAAGTCTTCAGGCATTAGAAAACAATCACACCTGTTTAGTAGTTGATTTGCATGCAGGAAATGCTCATATTGGGTGCAAATGGGTGTTTAAAGTGAAGTACAAATCCACTGGTGTGGTGGAAAGATACAAGGCCAGGCTAGTGGCCAAAGGGTACAGCCAGCTGGAGGGGTTAGACTATACTGGAACCTTCTCTCCAGGTACTAAGATGGTCACTGTGAGATCTGTAGTTGCCTTAGCTGCATCACCTGGTTTGTATGTTTATCAGATGTATGTGCACAATGCCTTTCTCCAAGATGACCTTTGGGAGGAATTATATACGCACATTCCTGATGGATTTTCAAGCTAGGGGAACACATGAAAGTGTGCAAATTACATAAGTCCTTGTATGGACTAAAGCAAGCCCCTAGGCAGTGGAACTTGAAGCTTACTGAAGCCTTACTAACTATGGGTTTTCTTCAATCAAATTATGATTACTCGTTTACTCAGAGAATACATGGTGAACTAGTGATCATACTAGTATATGTTGATGATCTGCTAGTTACTGGGAGCATTCTTTCTCTATAAAGCAAGTGAGAACACAGTTGCAGACTAAGTTTAAAATAAGAGATTTGGGTGAGTTAAAGTACTTTGTAGGAATTAAATTCTTCTTATTACTCAAAAAATCAATTAGATCTGTTGGTCCAACTTCAAAAGATGCATTAGAGGCATGCATTCTCTGACTTTCTACAATGGTAACCATGGCATAGGCCTGATTTAAACTAGGAAGTGGACAAGTCATTAATACTTAACTCTTTGTCTGAGCATATGACTCATTTAACCCCATAAGAAACTGCCATAATTTCTGCAGCTGAGAGTGCTTTGCATATTCTCTAGATTCAGCACAGGCACAAAAGGGTGGAGGTATTTGAGCCTCAAGCTCATCCCATAGCTCTCTAAGCCTGGAGAAATCGGCTGATACAGTTGACACTCCCTGTGTCAGAGTAGCAATCTCCTTATGCAGATAGAATGTTCTAGAAACATTTACCTTATCAAACCTCTCTCTAAGATCCTCCCACAGTGTATAAGCATAAGATGCATAAATTACACTGCTTAGGAGCTCCTTAGACACATTATTCATAATCCATGTCAATACAATGGCATTACACCTATCCTAGAGATCATAAAGTGCAGAATCAAAACTCTCCTTTTTACAAGTACCTGACACAAAACCTAGCTTGTTCTTCCCCATCAGTATTATTTTCATTGATTTACTCCATAAGGAGTAATTCTCAGAGCCCTGAAGCTAAACTGAAGCTAAACCGAAACCAAGCGTGTCTGATGGATGAATATATATGGAATGATTATGATGAATCTTATCATAAAGATCAACAGTTAGGCTAGTAGCATTGGTACTAGTAGAGGCTTGAGTGTTCACCATTGTATTACCAGAATTGAACACAAAATTATAGAAATTACTCACAAACTAGAGCAAATTTATAAGATTCAGCGAGATTTATACAAATTCTCAGCTAAAAATGGCTCGAACAGTGAAGGAAACCATAAATTGAACACTTTAACAGTGAAATTCAACAACAAAATTAGCAATAAAAGAAGCTTAGTTACTAATTCTGAGCTCGGGATCGCACCGCCTGTGCTCTGATACCATGTTGAGAAGGGAGCTCAACTATGGTGAAGAAGCTTCTAGTAGAATCGTAGAGAGGAAATGAAGAAGAAGGAAAATTTACTTGCTTCCATTATAAGCTAAGACTATTACAAAACTTACACTACTAGAAATTATCTGTTTTGCGTCACAGTTTGGAGACGGAATTCCCTCTCTAAAAGGAGTTTGGAGACGAAATTCCGTCTCTGCGCGTCCTTCGCCAAAAGGCGCGTCGTTGGCCATCCGTCTCCAATTTAAAAAGTGACTGCCACTCCTGATTGTGTCATTGAGTGCTTAGAGACGGAATTCTCTCTCCAAGCATTAATATATATTATTTTTATTGTTTAGAGACGGAATTCCCTCTCCAGGCATATAATTAAAAATTATTTTTATTGTTTAGAGACGGAATTCCCTCTCCAGGCATATAATTAAAAATTATTTTTGTTGTTTAGAGACGGAATTCCCTCTCCAGTAAAATAATTAAAAATTATTTTTGTTGTTTAGAGACGGAATTTTCTCTCTAACTATATTAACCTGCTAAATAAAAACATTAGAAACTCGCTACAAAGCAACCAAAAATCAGAAACCACCTGTTTAACATAAAACAAAACCACCACGGTCAATTAAACAATTCTACCTGTTTAACAAAAAACAAAGCCACCACGGCCAATTAAACAATTCTACATACATGTTTCATCATTAAGCGTTCAACACAAATAAAAACTAAATTATTTAATTAGTAACATGTTCACAAACTTAACAAACTATGAGACTAATCCGCCCCTTGGGAGGAGCCACTTCCTTGCTCCTTATCCCTCCAAATCTTTGCCACAATTTCCTGTAATTTCTTCACATTCTCACAGTCTTCCAACCGTTGCCTTTCACTATCTAGTAGCCTTTGCTCCATTTCCGCCAATTTAGAGCGCAACTCATCATCCACAGCTTGTGGTGCAAGTGAAGAAGAAGAAAAGCAATTAGCATTGACAATACCTACACGAGAAGGCTTCTTGTACCTCGAAGGACCAAGGCCACAGGCTCGATTTTTGCTAGTATAGCCACCACCCGCCTGAACGAACATTGCATTTTCTTTTTCCTAGGTGGGTTTAGGAGAGCCTTCAACGACCTGTGACCCTTGGCTCTCAAGCCATTCTTGGTGTAGAGCTTTGTAGTTTTCCTAAAACAAAAGTCACGATTAGAATAATTAATTAAAGAATAATTTAAAATAAAATAAAATAATTTATGATATCTCACCTCTAGTTGTTGTGCACGTGGCTCGAGCCATCCCACCTCATTTCCTTGTTCATCATATAAATAATAGAACAAACGTAAAAAATCATAATCACTAACTTTTCCATGTACCGCTTCCTACACAATGCAAATGTGTTAATGCTAAATCAAAATGGTGTTAAGTTTTTAATTTAAATAAAAATTAGATTGACTTACATATCGTGCCCGATGGGTGGCCAAACTAACTGAACCACAAGTGTGCTTCGATCCTCCCTTTGCGGATGCTCTGTTTTTCTTAGCCTGCTCGCTCTGGGCTAAGAATTCAGGTGTTTCCCAATAAATTTTGAGTTTATCCCAATTCTGTTGATAAATTCATTTGGGAACTTTACCCTTTTGCCTGTATTTTGATAAGGAATCACTTAGCCTTTTAGCTGCCTTTTTCTAAAAAACTGCTTGGATTTCATCATCATATATAGCATCCCATGAACACTTGTGCCGAAACAATAACAATATAATAAGTGAAAACTAATAAAACACATATAATAATCAAATGACAAAAGATTCATAAGTATAGTTAATACCGTAAAAGCTTCAAACATGCAGTTTCTAACAGGTACTGGCACCTTTCTCCACGACGGCCAACCATCAGTAAAGTGTGGTGTCATAGATTCAACAACAAGTTTCACTGCCTTGTCCGATGGAATAAACCTGCATTAAATTTAACATACAAAATTATGTTGATAAATATGTATTGCATTCAATTCAAAAGTTTATAATTTAAGGGTTAATGAATAAATCTTACCCTTCTTTGCTGTCAGGCATGATAATCAACCTACCAGACTCATCGAGAGATCCAATACCACCAGGCAACTGAACTGTAGCACTAGTACGCTTTTTCTTACCCTTTCGCGCTGTAGTGGTGACAGATGGAGAGGACTCTGGCTGAGTCTCTGGTACGGGTGTACTCGAACTGGGGCATGCCGATGATGATGCAGATGGAACAGTACTCGAAATGGAAGGTGTAGCAGATGGAAAACTATGTGGATGCATACTAGGAGTAGGTATCATCATCACCTATAAAGGGCCCGGTGCGCCGAATGACTGAAATGTAGGGGCCCGTACATGCACAGAGTAAGGGGATGTGCCTACTATAGGCATGGAATGGAAAGAGGGACCAGCAGGCTGGCCAAACTGATGGTGTGGCCCCGTATGTGGCATGGTCTGTGCAGATATACTAGGGGCCTGTGGCTGATGGAATAGTGGGGGTACTAGGGAGACCAGTGAAAAATGTACTCGGATAATTACCTAACTGTGAGAGCAAGGCAGAGGTAGGAGTCAATGCCGGAAGTGGAGAAGTAGTATGATCTATGGAAGTATGGCCACCACGGGTCCTAGGTCCTTCCTACCTCGAGATGCCATATCTGCAAATTAATATTAAATTCAATAGAATTAGATATTTAATAAAGTGTATCATCGTTAATAAAAAAAATATTACGCAAAATATTAGTCACAGATACCACAAACAACCAATATAATGCACAAATATTCAACTAATAACATCAATCATCATCACTTCCTTCTAGTTCATCAAGCAATTCATCCTCAGTTGATTCATTTTCATCTATGTACTCCCCTTCTTCATTTCCCAAAGACTTTTCCATGGTTTGTTTGAGCACCGACATATCAAATTCTTCAAAATAATCCACACCCTGATGCAACTCGTCATGTAATTCTTCATCTACAATTTCTTGAACAGTTGAAATGTCATTTTGGTATGCTTCATCTAATGCATCATTCACGTCAATTCTTCCAACCGGTTTGGCTTTTAAAACAACCCACCAATTTGCTTTTGCCTTGTTCTTCAGTTTATTTTTGCACTTTGGATAAGGAACATAGTACACTTGTTTCACATTTTGAGCAATGATAAATGGATCATAATGTGCATACGTTCTTTTGTGATTGATTTCAACTATTTTATATACTGGACGCACCTTTGTACCCCAAAGTGGTGTTAGATCAAACTACTTACACCGAAAGAGCACCAACTTTTTCCTTGGATGACCATTAAACTCTAGCTCTAATATTTCATGTATTACACCATAATAGTCACACTCTCCATCACCAGTGCCTGCATTCACCCACACTCCGCAGTTATATGTTTTCTTCCCCATGGACCATTCTTCAGTATGAAGCTTAAAGCCATTGATGAAGTACTTAGACATTTGTCTGTACTTATAAACAGGGCCCAATGATAAATCACAAAACAGTGGATGATTGACGCCGTTTTCAGGATTGTGCACCTAACATGCATACAATTAAATTTATAAGTTAAAACATACTTGCGTATAGTATTCACCAACGGGATATGTGTCACTAAATAAATACTTACGTATTCTCTAAACCACTCTGAAAATTTGGTCGTCACAGCATCGTGCCCAAAGTTACTGACAAATAAACTGTTATGCACAAAACAATATTCAGGATGTAAAAATAATATATGTATTAACTTTTTTTGTTATTTGTAGAAAGTGACAAATACCTATAAAAAGGTTGCACTTCTGTGCAATTCAGCAGTACATGTGTCGTAGCAACTTGTCTATCGATGTCGCTGAATGGTTTTGTGCAACCTTTTTCTGATCCTCGACCGGGATGATTGAATATGAAAAAATGAGGATACATTACATTGTCGCTCCCACCATCATCATGCTGGTTAGGCCTGCGACTTAGAGAAGGTACCTCGGCCCCAAAATAATAAGAACATAAATGCAACGTTTTCCTAACAAGATAAGCCTCACATATCGACCCCTCAATTCTATTCCTATTTTTTGCAGTCCGCTTACATTTGCCAATAGTCCTGTATAACATAGATAGTCATATAATTTAATAATGAATTAAAAAATATTAAACATAGGAGGAAATCTTTGATATGCATTACCTTTCAGTAGGATACATCCACCTTCTCTGAACCGGGCCTCCAAGTCTTGCTTCTTCAACAAGGTGCATAGGCAGATGTTCCATAACATTGAAGAAACCAGGGGGAAATATCTTGGTCAATTTAGTAGAGGTCACAAGAATATTACTTTCCATCAATTGTAGATTTTCTTCCCTCAATGTACTAGAACACAAGTCCTTGAAAAACACACTCATTTCAGTGAGTGGTTTTCAAATTGTATCAGGCAAGCCATTGAACGCAATTGGCAACTAATTTTCCATGAAAACATGACAGTCATGGCTTTTCATTGCCGCAAGCTTACCTTCTGTCATGTCGACACATTTGGATATATTCGATGCGCAACCATCGGGAAACTTAATATTCTGTATCCACTCACAAATCATTCTTCTTTCCTCCAAGTCAAAAGTGTAGTTCGCTGATGGCTTGCGCGCCTTAACCCCATCTGATTGTAGGTGCAATTCAGGTCGCCGACAGTATGCCTGAACATCTAACCTTGCCTTCAAGTTGTCCTTTGTTTTGTTATTGACATCCATCACAGTGTTAAAGACAGCATCAAAAAATTTTTTTTCAATATGGGAGCCCGCTGTGTGTAGATTGGGAATTGTCTCCAACCAAAAAGTAGAAAAGGTGTCAGTGATTGGAGACGGAATTCCATCTCCAATCACTGACACATTTTTTACTTTTTGATTGGAGACGGAATTCCGTCTTCAACTCTTCCAATTTAATTATTTTACACGCAATAAACTGATTGGAGACGGAATTCCCTCTCTAACTGATTGGAGAGGGAATTCCGTCTCCAACCTTTCTGTAGCTTTTTACTCTTTTTCTAATAGTGTTACTCAACTAACTAACTACCTTCTATTTATACTAACTACACTAACTTGTATAGTAATTAATTGCTAGCTAATCATCTAACTTAGAGTATTTACAATTGGTCCCGATTCTTCCAACACTTAGCTCATGAAAAAATCAAGCCCGTATACGAGACATGTTGGAACATAATAATTAAGTGAAGTATATAGATGTATGTCATCTATAACAAATGTTTAAGGTAAGAGTTCTGAAAGGGCTTTATTGTAAAAGCCTAGATCAACAAGTTTCAATTTCTAAAAGAAGATTGACAAGAAAGACTGTCTGGAAAACTTTAGCTCTAGATCATTCATGAGCCAATTGAAATAGTTCTATCAGATGAAAGAGTTAAAATATATTATATCAAGATTACAACCAAGTCTGTGTAGGTCGTTAATTAGTGCCTGCTGTCCCTTTGATGAATAGGTCCGATATGTTGCAGGTGCTACAGTATGTAGGGCAAAAAATAACCCTGATAAAGTTTGTGGGACATGAAAAGATTGGACTAAGCACCAGCATTAATAATAAGTCCATGGATTCTCAATTACTCCTATTTTTTTCTGGTCTGCAATTAAAGCAGATTTATCAAATATATGATGATGATGATGATATGAGTTTTTTTTTTTTTTTTTTTATTTCATTCATGTTGTGTACTTCCATTGGTACTGTAAATTAAGTTGGTCCACAAGCTCTCTGCGTCACTTTGGCCCTTAGACCTGGCAGCATCACATGATGCTATCTAATGACTGTTCTCTATGGTTGTTTGGATGTGGAATTATTAAATACAATTTGAATAAGAATTTTTAAATCGACTAGTTGGAAAATGCATCAGGTAACCTCCATGGCAACTACTTATTATCACTGTTTTAGGGCCCGAGATTTATCAATTAGCAGAATGAAACTAGTTGGGTGAACCTAAATGGAGGTTTAATTTCCGATGTCAAGAGAAAAGAACGAATTATAAACATAAATTATTATCTTCTGAAAATATTATTCGGTTCTTTTGAGGAGATAGATGAGTTGTCCACACATAAGCACTGTAACAGGAAAAAGAAATTACTCCTCTAGTTAGCGATGATTTAAAGAATGGTTGCAGCAATTCTCTAAAAATGCCAAGGCGCTATATCTTGATGTTTGTGGTACGCTACTCACCACTCACTTGGAATGTGGTTCGATTTAAGACACATATTGAAAATACAACTGAAGATTAACTTTTATCCTGTAACTCTCTTTTACTAGTATATCTATATGAACCTCTTTTATAAATGTCTGTTGAGAAAAAAAAATACCTTATGTATATAATTGCTTGCATGTTGTATCTGTGTTGTGACACTCATATCAATTAACCAATTCACCTCAGTATAAATGTGTATATATGTTTGCTTGGAAAAAAATTTCTTAATAGAAAAATCCTATTACAAAGACTAGGCTGTGACTCTTATATTACAATAATCTGCTTAATTTGCTGTATGATTGGATATCTTGCATTAATAAAGGAAGTAATAGAAGTTAGTTTGGGAGGCGACAAATAGTCCTCATATGGATATTTTGGTCCCCTATAGCTATCACATTTAACATAAAAAGACAAAGTCGGCAAATAGAGTAAAGTGTATGTACTTCATATGTAATCACTCAATTCGGAATGATTAGCGTAACCTTATTGTATATGTATGTAATATATATTATCTAAATCTATATATTTTCTGTAAATATTTATTAGCCTAAATTTCTGATCGAAATCTGTTGAACTCATAAAGTCCCTTCTATAATTCTCTATATGTGCATGCAGAGAGTGAAAACAGTTAGAAATTTTACTGTGTGTTAAAATGTAGTTTAGTATCTATATATGAAACTTTACTAAGTGTTAAAATGTACTGTAATATATATATATATATGTATAAAATGTATTTAACTTATATATACAACATAATTTTCTATTAAAAATTGGTTCAATTCATCACCATTTTCATTCGGGTGTGACTCTGCCCGTCCCAACATGCATAGACTTTTGAGGAGTACACTATATTGATGTACTTGAAGCAAACACAGAGATCGTGATAGATACACTCAACTTCTTCTAATGAACCAGCAAATTGTCAATGAAAAGGAAGCTCCACATGTGTGGGTAGGAAAGCAGACAGCTCACATGCCAAGCCTTTACGCCGCCCCTTTGTAAGTACTTGATGAGTAACCCGAGTAGTGATGAATTTTTGACCCGGAATACAAATATATATCAAATATTTTTAAACCTATAATACAAAGCGTAATAAATTATGTGATAAGAATTATAAAGATTGAATTTATTAAATTTAAATTCTGAATTTGTTGCTAAATACCGGAGTACATGAATGGTGGATGTGGGAGTGGTCCTCCTCTCGCATGCCAATTTTCACATGCATAATGCCCGTAAAAGCGCCATTCACCTCTGCTACCCTTCCTGTAATCATACTCATTATCAGATCACCTCACTCTGCATATACATGCATTTCAATGGCGTTAATTATTTCTCTTCCTCCTAATGCAATTTAATTAGTAAATAATTGAGTAATATTATGCTCACTTCCTTAATATTCTTTTGCTTTCTAAATATCTCGTATTTAATGATAGATTTAACCTATATACCTCAATAATGGAAGTGTAATTTGATGTGTGTTGTAATATAT
This sequence comes from Petunia axillaris subsp. axillaris, assembly GCA_029990575.1. Classification (NCBI taxonomy): domain Eukaryota; kingdom Viridiplantae; phylum Streptophyta; class Magnoliopsida; order Solanales; family Solanaceae; genus Petunia; species Petunia axillaris. The sequence goes on from JARKNS010000008.1 coordinate 165,992,047, forward strand.
TGTCTACCATGTTTTAACCGGCTCCACTTATTAGAAATAGTTGTCTCATGTAAATAGTTGTCTTTTACGGGAACGCCATAAAACATATTACACTATAAATTATTAAGACTATTTGTTTTTTCAACATCTGAATGTGATTAATTTATCTATAATTTAAATACAATAATAATTAAATACGAATAAGCAACTTCAAAACAACGAAATCAGTATCTAATATGTACCCAAAGAAGAACCAACGTCTAATATTTAATAAATAAAAAAATCTTTCAAATAATAAAATATAAAGTTTTCAATTTTTTCATCTTTGCATAAGTTGATTTGCAAGTTGCTCGCGTTAATTTTTTTTTTTTTTTTTTTGGTGCAAAAGACGATTTCATTAAAACAAACTTAAACATGGTTTGGACATACTAGGGAGCTCTCTTGAGTATCTAAATTGTGATATTTGGCAACATAGTTACAACACGAAATGAAAATTATTCTGAGAATCCTAGTTCCCTCAAGATCAGACAAAAAAACTAGAATTTGAATAAAGAGTAGGTCTACCATAAATATGCAGCTTCTTCCTAATAGTAGCTTTCAGCCCATCCTTTGCTAAAGCATCAGTCATCTTGTTCTTCTCCCTGAAGCAGTGCCTAATCTCCGGCTTGTCCACCAACAACATCAATAACCTGCAATCAAAGGCAATGTTTGAGTTAGCATGATGAGTATATGAAAGTTGGCCTAGTATTTCTATAGAATCTGTCTCAATTATGATAAGGAGAAGGTGATTTGTATAAGCCAATTGTAGGCCATGCCACAGAGCTAGCATCGCAGCATAATCATGGTTAGCTGCTTCAAGGTTCATGCTAAAGCCTAATATCCAATGGCCCCTATGGTTTCTGATTACGCCAACAATTCCCCCTATACCTTTTGAGGAAGGTCCATCTACATTAAGTTTAAAGGTTTGATAGGGAGGAGGTTCCATTTGACATCCATAGAGATAGAAGCAGTTGGAATATTTGGGTTGTGGGCCAAGCAAACATACCCCAAAGTTTTTTTTTTTTTTTTTTTTTTTTGTGTGGGAAGTAGAGAGGGTGAGATGGTTAGAGTAGTTGTTATGGTGGTTGTAATTCCTATTGAGCCAAATGTCCAAGAGTAATGGTTATCTATATTGGCATTTTTAGCACACCTAATCTCATCTAGGAAGTGAATCCTATTGTTGTGTCTTGTGAGGTATTCAAGACCCAAAGAGTTCCATAAATTTTTCAGCAGTGTGCATGTCAAGAAGATGTGATCAATAGTTTCAGGACTATTTGGACAAGCTATGGAGATATTGATCCCAATCTTGTAAAGATAATCTCTAGTGGGGAGATGATTGTGGTAGCATTTCCAGAGAAATAATTTAATCTTGTTGTGAGTTTTGAGACTCCAAATCCAAGAAAAATCCTTGGAGTCTTAACTTTTGGGTAAATATAGGGATCTCACAGAATTTGTTGAGAAAAATTCATGAGAGTTCAAACTCCAGTAAAATGTGTCTTCAGGAGTAGAAAATTTAGGGATATGAATTTTGGTAATCTTAGAGATAAGATCATGAGGCAAAAGTATAGGAACATTTTTCAAGTTCCATTCCCACCAAGTAATGAAATCAGCTACCATAAGAGAGTATTGACATTAGGGGAGAGGACCTTGTACATGGGATCTTGGGAAAAGTTATCTGGAAGCCAGTTAGTGTGCCAGAAATAGGTATGGTCTCCATTTCTTTTGTTCCAGGCAATACCTTTACTGCAGATTTTCCAACCGTTAATGACACTGCTCCATATAAGAAAATTGTTTTGGCTTTTTGATAGTGAGAGCAGTGTGATTATTGTTCATGTATTTAGCAGAAAGAACTCGAGACCACAAATTTTTAGGTCGCCAACATAAAGATGCTAGGGGAGAAATATTTTTGTATTCAACATTAACAATTCCCAAACCTCCCATCTCTTTTGGAGTTGTAACAATATCTCATTTAATCATGTGGAGTTTTTTGGAGTCTGAGGTTGTGTCTCATATGAAGTTTCTTTGGATTTTATCAATTTCAAGACAAACTCTTTTGGGGATTACATGGTATGATATAGTTAGGGATTGAATTCAGATCAGAAGAGGCTAGAGTGGTGCGACCAGCCATATTGAGGATTTTTTTTTTTCATCCTCCTTGCCTTTTCTTCATTTTATCAATGATGACTTGGTAGTCTTTGGCTTTAGGGTTCTTCGGTAGAATGGTGAAACCTATACAATTGCCAAAGTCAGCACTAGATCTCATATTCAAACTTTTAGCCAGGATTTTTTGAACTGTTTTATCACAATTTTTGGAGAAAATGACTGAAAATTTTTCGTAATTTATAGCTTGACCAGACTCTTTGCAGAAAGATTTAAGTGTGTTCAAAATGGTGTTGCAATTTTCGCTGTCACATTTCGCAAAGAGGGTTAAATTATCTGCAAAGAAAATATGGGAAATAAGAGGCCCATTTCTAGTCATCTAAACTGGATTCAAGGATCCCATGGAGGTTTGGTGGAGAATTTGTCTAGATAGGTATTCTAGACAGGGTACCATATCCTTTCCCTCTCATCTGATCTTTTTCCCTCCCCTTCTCCATCTCTCATCTTCTTTATTTCTTCGCATCCAAATTGCTACACCACGCAACACCCATCGTCGCATCACCCATCGTCCCCTTCTTACTGCTGCTCTACGGACGACGGTGACCGGCCATAGAGCGCCACCTTAACAGAAAATCACTCCATGTAATGCTACCTTTCAGTCAGAGGTGGCCGCTGTAAGTCCTATCATTTTCTTTCTCTTCTTTTACCGCTTTGCTTTATACATCCGAGTTTCGATTTACAGTTTATTTCATTTAGTTGTAGTTACTTACTGGTAGTCTCCCGAATTTGCTGGTTGTTCTTCTCAGATTCTTGTTAGTGAGTCTTGTTGTATTAATTTCTTGAATTCTTGTCTTTTTATTTGCTCGTATTACTTGCCTTTATGTACTGAAGTTTCGATTTCTTGTTTCTTGGCCTTGGAATTTTTGCCTAGTTTCATCCCTAGTTAGCCAGCCTTGCTTAGAGAAATTTTTTGCTTTCCCGTAGTGGCTTTATCGAGTGTTGTTAGTCTGAGGTTGTGTTCTCGGTTAGGGTTGAGGCCGGGGTCCAAAGGTATATCTAGGATTAGAATTAGGTCATGGAATATCGGATCGTTGTCCGGGAAATCCATCGAGTTACTGAAGATTCTCAAGAAGAGGAAGGTAAGCATTGCTTGTATCTAGGAGACCAGGTGGTTGGGTACTAAGGCGCGAGATGTCGATGGGTATAAGTCGTGGTACTCAGGATTCTCGAGAAATAGAGATGGTGTAGGCATCCTTGTGGATGAAGACCTTCGTGACCAAGTGGTTGAGGTCAAGTGGGCGAATGACAGGATGATGTTTATTAAGCTGGTTGTTGGAGGGCTTACCTACACAATAATTAGTGCCTACGCACCTCAAGCAGGCTTGGACGATGAGGTCAAGAAGCTCTTTTAGGAGGATCTGGATGGGGTAGTTCGGAGCATCCCTACTACTGAGAAGCTTATCATGAGAGGAGATTTCAATGGCCACATCGGGATGTCTGCAGGGGGCTATGATGATGTGCATAGTGGTTGCGGTTTTGAGGATAGAAATGTTGGAGGAGTCGCTATTCTGGATTTTTCTAAAGCATTTGAGCTAATGATAGCCAATTCGAGCTTCCAGAAGAAGGAAGAGCACTTATCACCTTTCCAAGTTCGGGGGCGAGGACTTAAATTGACTTCTTACTTCTTAGAAAGAGCGATAGAGGAGTCTGCATGGATTGTAAGGTTTTCTCGAGTGAGAATATCATAACCCTCCTAGTTTATGATCTGGAGATCCAAATGAAGAAGAAGAAGAGGGCTTCAGTTGTTCGACCAAAAATTAAGTGGGGAGCATTGACCAGCGATAAGATCCAGGAGTTGGAAGAGAAGCTTGTAGCTATGGGGGCTTGGAAAAGTAGAGGAGATGCTGACAGTATGTGGTCATGCACAGCGGACTGTATTAGAAGGGCACCTAAAGAGGTCTTAGGGGTTTCGAAGGGTAACCCTAGTAGACACAGAGGTGACTAGTGGTGGAATGATGAAGTCCATGAAAAGGTAGAGGCCAATAAGAAGGCATACCTAAAGCTAGTGGAGAGTAAGGACGATGAGGAAAAGAGGACGAATAAGGAAAGGTATAAGAATGCGAAGAAGGAAGCGAAGTTAACGGTGACAAATGCTAAAACAGTTGCTTTTGAGCACTTGTATTAGGAGATAACGGGAAAAGGTGGAGAAAAAAGTTGTATAGTCTTGCCAAGGCAAGAGAGAGGCGGGCACGCGACCTAGACCAAGTGAAGTGCATTAAGGATGATGATGGCACGGTCTTAGTAGAAGAGGCCCACATTAGACGAGATGGCAGGAGTATTTTCATAAACTTCTAAATGAAAAGGGGGATAGGAGTATTGTGTTAGGTCATCTAGAGCGCTCAGAGAGCCGCAGTGATTCAGGGCACTGTGAGTGTATTGGATTTTGAGAGGTCCAAGAGAAAATTCGTGAGATGAGAGGGGGAAGAACGACCGGGCCTGACGAGATCCCGGTAGAGTTTTGCAAGAGTTCAATTTTAGTAGGTTTAACCTGGCTGGCTAGGTTGTTTGATGTCATCCTGAAGACGGCAAAGATGCCCGAAGAATGGAGATGGAGTACTATGATTCTGTTGTACAAGAACAATGGCGATGTTCAAAATTGCAACAATTATAGGGCATCAAACTATTAAGTCATACAATAAAAGTCTGGGAGAGGGTGGTTGAGAAGAGGATAGGGAGGGATGTGGCAATTTCTTAGAATCAATTCGGATTCATGCCTGGAAGATCAAACTACAGAAGCTATCCACCTTTTAAGGAGGTTGATCGAGCAGTACAGGGACAAGAAACGAGAGTTACACATGGTGTTCATTGACTTGGAGAAGGCTTATGACAAAGTCCCAATGGAGGTTTTGTAGAGATTCTTGGAATCTAAAGGTGTTCCATTCGCATACATCAAAGCGATTAAAGACATGTACAAAGGCGCCAAGACCCAAGTGAGAACAGTTGGAGGTGATTCCGATCACTTCTCAGTCGAGATGGGGTTGCACCAGGAGTCGGCACTTAGTCCTTTTTTTTTTTTTTGCTCTAGTGATGGACGAATTGACACGGAGCATCCATGGGGAGGTACCGTGGTGTCTGTTATTTGCAGACGATATAGTTCTGGTTGATGAGACTCGCGATAGAGTTAATGATAAGCTGGAGATTTAGAGATATACCATGGAGTCCAAAAGTTTCAAGCTGAGCAGGACGAAAACAGAGTACATGGAGTGCAAATTTAGTGATGCATCCCACAAGTCGGAGGTAGTCGTGATGCTCGACTCTCAGGTCATTCCTTAGAAGAGAAACTTCAAGTACCTCGATTCCATCCTGCAAGGTAATGGATAAATTGATGAGGATGTCACCCATCATATAGGGGCAGGCTGCTTGAAGTCGAGAGTCGCGTCTGGTATCCCATGCGATAAAAAGGTGGCACCTAGAGACAAAGATAAATTCTATAGAGCGGTTGTTAGGCCTGCTATGCTGTATGGAGCGAAATGTTGGCCAATCAAGACGTCACACATCCAGAAGATGAGTATAGCAGAGCTGAGAATGCTTAGATAGATGTGTGGTCGTACGAGGATGGATAAGATTAAGAATGAGTTCATTTGAGACAAGGTTGGAGTGGCCGCAGTCGCGGATAAGATGCGCGAAGCAAGGCTGAGATTGTTCGGGCATGTGAGAAGAAGGAGCACAGATGCTCCAGTGAGGAGGTGTGAGAGATTGGCAGTGCTGGGTCTACGTCGAGGTAGAGGTAGACCAAAGAAGAATTGGGGGGAGGTGATTCGTCAGGACATGGCTCATCTCCAGATCACCGAGGACATGACCATTGATAGGAAAGCGTGGAGGTCGAAGATTAGGATAGAAGGTTAGGTAGTAGCCATGAGAGTGTGTCTTAATATCATTTGTAGTATTTAGATACTTTGTTTAATATTTTCTGCATCTGTACTATTTACATTGTTGTCTGTTTACTTTAGCTATCAGTTGTTTTCTTGTCAGTATTTTCTTTATCATGGGTAGTTCATCTTATTTTTTCTAGCATATTGTCGGATTATTATTTCTTGAGCCAAGGGTCTATCAGAAACAGCATCTCCACCTCGGTGGGGATATGGTTTGCGTACATTTCACCCTCCCCAGACTCCACTTGTGGGATTATATTGGGTATGTTGTTGTTGTAGGTATTCTAGACATATAATGAAGATGTAAGGAGAAAGGGGATCTCCTTATCTCATACCCCTAGTAGGGTTGAAGAAGTCAGACATTTGACCATTAAGGAGAATGGAAATAGAAGTTGTAGAAATGCAAGACATGATTATTTTGACAAGTTTAGTAGGAAAATTGAAAAAGAGCAGACATTTATGGATAAAGGATCATTCAAGTTTATCGAAGGCCTTTTCAAGATCAATTTTGATGGCCATGAAAGCTGAAAGACCTATTTTTTTTATTTTTATTTTTTTGAAAAAGTTTATGACTTCTTGCACAACAATAGCACTATCACTTATGCGAAGATTCTTCATAAAACTAGACTGGTGTGGGCCTATGATATCATCCAGAAAAGGCTTAATACGGTTTGCAATAGTTTTAGGAATGATTTTGTACACTGTATTGCATAGACCTATTGGTCTAAAATTCCTAATGTCATTTGCATTGTAAAACTTCGGAATAAGACATAGGTAAGTTCTATTGATACTATCTAGAATTATACAGGTAGAGAAAACTTGGTGACATAGAGTAATGATAGAATTACCTACTGTATTCCAATATGATTTGAAGAAAAAAGGATGTAAACCATCAGGGCCCGGAGCTTTGAATGGTTTAAAAGAGTTTAGGGCCTCTATGATTTCAATATCCTTCAGTCTTCTACAGAGAGTAGAAATTTGGTCCTGGGATAGGGCAGGAGAGGCTAAAAGAGAAGGAGTTAAACTGGAGCTAGCATGGCTAGTGTTATAGCATGAACTAAAATAATGAATGACATGCTGCTCCAATTTTTTTGGATGAAAAATTGGGTTTCCATCATCATCCTTGAAGAAGATGATCTTATTTTTTCTCCTATGATTCAGAGTGGTGATGTGAAATTTTTTTGTATTTTTATCACCATCAAAAAGCCAGTTTATACGAGACTTTAGCTTTCAAAAGTCTTCTTCATACTTTAAAATATTATTATATTTAAGAGTAATATCTCTTTCAAAATTCTGGAGGAATAAACTAGTGGGGTAGTTTGGAGACTTTTGAAGGCCACTCAATCTTTTAAGGAGGATTTTTTTTCTTCGTAAAAATATTACCAAATAAAATCTTTATTCCAATGGATGATATTATCCTTGAAGATTGCAGCAGCTTCACTAAAGTCAGGATTTTGAAACCATGATGTTTTGATAATGTTAATGAAAGCAGGATGTTGAGTCCACATTTTTCACATCTAAAAGGCTTCTCTCCTATATTCTGGGGGGGGGGGGACTTTGTTAAATTAAGCAAGAGAGGTGTGTGACAACATCACTAGGAAAAACAATAATCCCGGAGGTATTGGCAAAACACATATCTATTCTTTTAAGGATTAAGTCAGATTTTTTATGCTTATTAGTCCAGTTATATTTTGAGCCCTTATAACCCAAATAAACTAAGTTACAAGTATTAATACAATGCCAGAAGTTTGAAGAAATATTAGAATTTAAAGCTCTACCACCCCATTTATTATTGGCAGTCAATATTTCATTAAATCGCCACATACAAGCCAAGCCATAATTAGTAAAAAAATTAGCTAATTTCATAAGGCTACTCCAGAGTTCCAGCCTCTTACTGTGTGGGTAAAAAGAAGCCACATATTGTTATGGGGATACGAGTCTAGCTGGCGAGACTAGACGTATCCTACAAGTCACCGGGTACTGAGGATATACGTCCGATCTTAGAGCCAACTACCGTTTAGGCGGTTTGGTCACAGGGCGCAGGGTACACATCTCCGTCGCCTAGGGTTTACAGTCTCTTAGTTAGAGTTTAGTATACCACTACCTTGAGTTGTAGGCCCATGACCCTATTAGTACTTGTATTTTACCTTATTTAAGACTGAGTATCACTACTGAAAATACTTCTCCTTACATTGTATTGTACACAAGACACGATTCGCCATCAAACTCGGCTAGTCTCAAGGAATAAAATTTACTTTGCTTTCTATATTATTTCTTGCTTATTTACTTATTTTTATTTTCATCGTATTTACTTACTTTTCCATCATAATTTACCATATTTCTTGTGACATCATTCATAATTAATTGTTTAATCTAGACGTACAAATTTAGGTATAAACAGTTTGGTGCCCACCGTGGGGCCTAGGCAATTGTATGTATTCTATAAAGGAAAATGCGCAATCATATCTGACGACAACAACAACGTTCTAGAGAACACCGTAGATGGAGTGGACGAATCAGCAAAGGATCTTGATGATCCCAGCGTCCAACAAAAGAATTCAGCCGACCAGCCAAAAGATCCTTCCTAAGAATCGAGCCTTGTCGCCAGTAACGAAGGGATGAACCACCCATTGGAAGGTAACCCCTGAGTTTAGAACTTTCATCACTGATCTCCTCAAAACTATGATGGAACTGTCGGAACAAAACTCCAACAATGTTATCGAGGAGGTATCTCGCAAACTAGGCACGATGTTTACAGGATCGTTTCAGAGGCGAGCATCTTCACAAGGACTAATGCCCTCGAACGATTCACCAGCATCTGTGCCTAGCCGAAGGCTCAACATAGATACTGCTCGAGAAGGCTTATCAACAATCAACAATCGAGATTTTAAGGGACCCCCTGTCATTCAGGATCTCATAAAGGATATGAAGGCCATCCATGACCGGATTGGTAACGTGCCGGGTGCTCCACCCCAATTTACCATTGCAGATGAGCAGAAGTTTTACAAGCATGCTTACAAGGCAAGTGCTACACCGGTCCGCATACCAAAACACTTTCGCTTGCCAGATAACTTGAAGTATGACGGAACGACTGATCTGGATGAGTATATTGCTGCGTACTACACGACTGTAAAGAGTAACGAAATTACTGAAGAAGAAATCCAGTCTGCTCTAGTGAAGAGGTTTGACTCAGCTCTGACCAAAGGTGCCCTTGCTTGGTACACTCAGCTACCAATGTGTTCGATCGATTCATTCACTTAGATGCAGAATTTATTCAAGAAAGCGCATTTCGGTGTCTGCAAGCAGGAGAAGAGCATGTAGGATATCTTTGAGATTCGGCAACGGGATAACGAGCTGCTCAAATATTATCTCGACAGGTTTAAGAGGGAATGCATGGAGCTCCCTCCAGTTTTCGATAATATTATTGTGGTAGCCTTTGGAAAAAGTTTGATTTCAAAGGGATCCCTGGCCACCAGAGGGCTGCACTGGAGTCTGACTCAACACCCTGTATCGACATGGAACACCCTGTACTAGAGGTACACTGAAAAGCTTTGCCTAGAGCCCGGGGAGTCTTCTGCTCCCGATAAAGTCCGACTGTATATCCAAGACGTCATCCGCGAAGGATAGAAATGGGGATACATGGAGGAACCTCGAATTTGAGACAAAGGCAAGCGAAACTGGAAAGACAATCGGGACGATTTTCCGAAGCGGCAAGACGGACAGGGGATGTCAGGGTCATTATCCAAGGGATCACTCAACGTGGAGTGGGTTCCTAATTGATTCGATGAATTGGGTCTGCGATTCAATGCCGCAGAATTCGTGAGAGATCATATGAAGAACGCACAAATCCGTTGGCCAAGCAACCTGAGAGCAGAACCAGGTAGGATTAACAAGGAGCTTTACTGCCATTTTCATAAGGACCACAGACATGACACGGCTGGGTGGAGAGCGCTGATCTTGGAGGTCATGAATTTGTCGAACAAAGGGTACCTAAAGGACCTGCTCACCTATAAAGGAAAGCAGACCATTGCCAGAAGTGAGAACAAGGACGCACCGCCAAGCCTGCCCAATCCTAAGAGGTCCATCAATGTGATAATCGGCGGACCAACACTGCTCAGGGGGTGAGAGGATATCTCAGCAGTGCCCAACCAGGGTCACAGCTGAGATGAGGCGATCCTATTCAGCGAGGAGGACAACATCATCTGCAGCACCCTGCACCATGATGCCCTGGTCATAATACTTAGAATGGAAGACACAGACGTGAAACGTGTATTGGTCGACGCCGGTAGTGCTGTAAACCTCATCAGATAGGTCACACTTAAGGAGATAGGTATTGAGGAACGAATCATACCGAGCGTTTACACGCTCGCAGGCTTCAATAATTTTTGTGAGAAAGCTATAGATGTGTTTACTTAACCACCCGCTTGCCAGGGATAGATTATGTTTCATCCTTTCAGGTAATCAAGGGAGGTGTTCCCTACAATGCAATCATCGGGCGGCTGTGGATTCATTAAGACAAAGCAGTACCATCCACCTGGCACCAGAAACTGAAGTATCCTACTCAATGGGGGATAAAAAAAGTGAATGGTGATAAGAAGGCAGCAAAGGGAATGCTATACGGCCGCAATCCTTGGAGCAACTATCCCCGAGCAAGTGCCCGAGGTGAACATCCTGGGAGACCCCGAAGACCTCGAAGCCGCAATCAACCAAGACTGCGACTCAGACGGTATGGTTGATTAACGTCTTTCCGGGGGAGGGGGAGAAGGAGTCGGGATAATTGGAAGTACTTTTATTTTCAGAATTTACTTAGCACATTAGTCTCGCTCTTAGATTACTGTATTTTCATAATTCTTTGGACATGTTATGGGTCTTCACCCACAACATCCTAGGCTTTGTGCCTTTAATAATAAAACTACTATCTTAATTAGTCAGTTTTACTTATTTATTTAGATTCATTTACGATCCAACTATTCATAGCCCCGGCCACATACAAGTTGAAGTAATACACCCACTTTCCGTGACAAAAGTAGGGTAAACTACTCGCTTAGAGATAGACCATGTCTAACTCAGTCACCATGCATTAATCGAGCGTTGATCTCGTTAAATCAACAATTGCACCTACACGCCAATGGGGACGCCTATCCGTGTAGTGCTAGAAAGTCTTAAATACTCGAGTAACTAAGCGAAGACATTTTGTCTCAAAACTCAAAAGGACCATTTCCGCACGGGCTAAAGACGTCCCATTATGGGTGCAAACAACCATTTACTACAGATGCAACCTACCCGCCGTCTACTGGTGCACAACGGACGTAATTGCTCAAGGCAGGTACAGTGACATACGTTCTTAAATAACTAGAATAGTCAGGACGATCGGAAGCCATCTAATTCTTAGGTAAAATTGCTCACATAGGAATAACTTAGCATTGCTTATTATTTATGGGGTAAATTAAGAAGCATCACAAACAAGACAATTGATTTAAAATAATACGCCACAAAACGGGCCCAAAATTTACATTAAACATCCGCATACGCGGTCAAATGTCTAAATCACCAGATGCATAAAAAAGCATAAAGTAGGGGGAGGGATTATCATTCCTCTCTCGGGGGACTTCCTTCATCGGCAACACTCCGTGAAGGTCCTGCTTCACCAGCTGCAGGTTCAGTCAACGTCTCCTCTCTTTGACCGCTCATCTCTTCAGAGCCTTCCTCGAGGTCAGGACCAAGTTGAGTATCTGCCTGTACAACAAGACCAGTATACGAGGCAATCTCAGCAACAAGATCAATATTAGGGTCGTCACGAACCTGGAGAAAAGTGGCAAGAGCAATAGCGAAGTTAGCATGATCAACTTCTGCTATGCGACGAGCATTCAGAGCTTATTTTTATTGATATTACAGGAGGCACTTCTCGCAGAGGTCGTCACGGATTCGTTCAAGGGATGCCACTTTACCTCTCAGCCTACCATTCTCATCTTAAAGGAAGGTGGAGAGACCCTAAGCATCGGAGTCATACTTCTCAGTGGCATTCATTCTTTCCTCCATACCGGATAATTGTTGCTGCAGATCCTTTATGGTCCTCTCCAGAGGATTCACATTACTAAGATTAAGCTGCTCTGAGACCTTAACATCTGTAAGGGATACCTTGAAGGCCTCCACGTCCTGCTTGTGCTTGTGTACTTCACCAGTCAACACCCTCTCCAAATTCTTGCTTTTTATAACCTCTTCGTGGCAAGCATCACAAGTGGTCTGCAGCTGACTCTTCAATTCCTCGGCCTTCTCCACAAAGGGCTGCAAGTTAGCTACTTGTCCATGCTAAGCATCCGCTTCCTCGACCAGATTGCCTCCCAAGCCTTCCCGGCAGAGTATCTCATGATACACCATCAATCGTTGGGTAATGGTAGGGACAAGAATTTGGTAAAAGAAAAATGATGTTGAACTTGACATGGTAGTGACAGGAAACTTACCTGAAGGGAGCAGCCGGTGGCAACCTCAAGCAGTTCATGATTGTGGTAGCCAGAGAGGTGTTCTTGTTCTGCTGGGCCAACCAGTTTAGCAGTGTAGACTGTTACAACCTGTGGAGTTTTCATTAGGTTAACCCCGCATCAATAGGGATTACAACCTGCCGAGCTCCACCTGCGAGTTCATGCACGACCTCTATGGCAACTTCTTTGCCTGGAGGCCGCTGAAAAGAGTCAGAGCCCTCAGGAGGCGGAGCAGCATTAACAGGTTCTAAAGATGAATGGATGACATTATTTTTTGAAGTAAAAAAGGAAAGAATGTTATTTCAAAAAAAAAAAAAAAGATTCAATGAACTTGGAGGTAGCGTATCAGAAGGCATGGTAGGAAGTAAGACGTCATCCTCCACAGTAGGCTCTTCCTCGGCTATAGGAGTAGGTGTCTCAATAGCCACAGACGCAGACACTCGGGGGACTTCTCCCTCACCATTAGAAATCACAAGGGTTTCACCAGCAATGGGCACGTTGGTCAGCCTAGAAGACCTTCTCCTCTTCGAGGAACGAGATCTGCTCGCCCTCTCCAAAAATTCTCCTACTAGATGTATGCACATCAGGTAAGGGAGCAATATACGAGGCGTCAATCTGAATTTCCACCAGCGGATTCATGTCACGACGAGAGAACCTTGGAGGCAGTGGTGGATTAGAATACGGGAGAAATTTCGGGTAGAAAGAACGGCTCAGTAATTACTTACCGTGGTCTTTCGCCCGCCAGCCATTCGCTTTCGCCAGGGACAAGAAGGTCAGGGATTCAGGATGATTCCTCGAAAAGATGTTCGTGACCCACGTCATCAGTTTATTATGACCCAAGGAGATGGTGGACACCATGTTCACTGCAGAGAAGAAAGAAAATCAAGTCGAAGTATCCACAGTCAAAAGCAAGAAGATAAGTTTCTGCGGACTTATACTTTCTGTTGAAGACCTCTAGAAAGGGAAGAGAGGAGAGTAAACCGACCGTCTACACAGGCACATAAGAACACCCAACCGTGGTCATTGGAATCCTCACTATTAGGGACTATACCTTTCTTCCCCTGTTTTGTGAACATCAGCATCCCCGCTTTATGAAGACGAGGGGAGTATAAAGCCAGAAGATGATAAAAAAAAATGTGACTTTGGCATGGTTAGCCAAGTGATCAAGCACGGCTACTAGTCGCCATGCGGAAGGGCCAATTTGGCCCAAGAAAACATTATAACGATAACATATGTCTTCTATAATCAAATGAACGCGCTTGTTGAGATGAAGAGTGAATGGGTATGTATAGACCATTAAAAACCCAGCCCGATTAAAAGAGATCCTTTCCTCAGCACCAGGAGCAAGAACGACAGCAAAATCAGGCCATCTTCATTCATGTTTGATGCGCATAATATCACTCTCTGTGACTGCAGAACGATAGAATTCAATGGAAAGATTGTTGTTTTCACCCTCTTACTTGGGAGTTTGGACCAACATGCGGCCATCGTTTTCAAAATTGAAGGTGCTAATGAGATAATCCTGCGCTCTAAAGTTCACTGGGAGAAAGCTTGGACCTTGTGCCATGATGATATTATTAGCAAGATTGAAAGAAGAGATTATCTTTTGAAGAAGAGTTCTTGAAGATCTTTGAAAGATTATGAATAAACTTTCTCACTTACGACGTATATATACACGTCTGGGTTGGAAACATATAGGGAAATGGAATGATCTCAATCACGTGGGATCATAATTATGATTACTGCAGTTTAAGTGATATTGTTGCCACGCTGTTGAACCCCAAAAATTACCTTTTTTTTTTAAGAAAAGATAAGTTTCGGAATATTTCAACAAAGTGGGATTCCAAAGGGTTTCTTTGGAGTCGCCACCTAATTTAAGGATTATTAGGAACCTAAGTTAACTAAGGAGTGCAATTTAACTTTTATTTAAAAGAAATTAAATTAAATTCAGAGATTCTTAGGTAAGTGGTTCTGTTAAATTCGAAAGAAGGTCCTTATTACGGGAGCACTTTCGAAAATCCGCCAAAGGCGGTTAATCCGGCGATTTTCACGAATTTTATCGAAATTTAATTTGGGATAAATTTTAAATAAAATAAATAGGTAATGACTAATATAGAGAAGATAAAAATTGATTATGACAATATTTGAACAAAACTTAAGATTAATTACATGAATAATGAGATAAGGGTCGATTGATTGATTAAATAAATAAGGGCTAAATAAATAAATTAGTAGATGATTAGATAAAGAAGTAATAATTGATCAATTAATTAATTAGATAAATAGATAAATAGATAAATAACTTAATTGGATAAATAAATATTTATATGATTTCAATTAGATGAGGGATAAGCAATAATAATTTGACTAGTTAAGTAAATAAGTATAATTAATTAAAGAAATAAATAATTAATTAGAATTAATTAATTAATTAAATAATAGGATAAAGAAATAAAATAATAAATAAATACCACTTAAATAATTTAATAAACAAATAAATAAATAAATAAGTAAATAAATAATTATGATTGATTAGGCAGATAAAGGATTAATTGAAATTTAAACAAATAAGTTAATAATAAATGCTATTTGATTAATTTAATTAATGAATAAATAAATAAATAAGTGTATAAATAATTATCTTAAATATAAATAGCGAATAAATAGGTACAATTTTAATTTTCATTTCTTTTGCACTCAATAATTAACTAAAGTTCCTACTATCTTAAATTAGTTGGCGAGTCCCAAAGAGACGGGATATGCAATTTATAAACGATCTTAGACAAACAATAAGATAACAATTTCAATTAAAGCGGCTAACCTACCAGGCTTCTAATCATACAAAAGTCCTAAAACATGCTTTCTAAAAGGGGACGGGAGAGAAGGAGTTTTAGAAGGTAGAACCCGGGGTAGCGAACTCAATGTGAGCCCTGTATTTCACAAGGCTTTTCATTCATTCATTTCTTTTTTTTTTTTTTGTTTTACATTTTCGGGGATATCAAGTCCCGAAAACGCGGAACGATTCAAGTAACTTCGAAATGCACGCCACCCCCATTTGTGAGTTTTCATTCAACTCGATCCCAAGAGTATATCATGCCAAAGAAAACAAAAAAAAAAAAAGGAATTAGTTATCAAATACGGAAGTACCTAAAAATTAACAATCACATATGGGAATTGAATGTGAATAAACTAGCTTAAATACAACTATACTTGCAGACAAAGGGAACAAGCGATCACAGGTACCAAGATTCATTAATTATTTAACCAGTCATTGAATATTGAGGAGAGACAACAAGTGTTGGGTTTTCTTTTTGATAACACAACCAGGAAAGACTAACTTAGTCTAAAACTTGTAAACAACAGAGGTGAATGTTTAGGAACCTCTTTTCATGCACTTCTCACATTACCAGGTAAAGGAAATATACCCACATAGTGTCCTTATTCTTTCACTTGATAGGACAGCCTCTAGATCACACTATCATTCATGAAAGAATACGAAAGAAACAGAGCAGAATTCCATTTTTTAAGGCGAGGCAATGACAACTGAGGACCAGGCTCTAACTATAGCACATCCAGGTTCATACAAACACCAAGACTAAACATATCAACATTCTCACAATGTGATGAAACATCTTGCTTAACACATAATTAAATGGTAAAATTATTATGCGATTCTCAGTTTTATAATCCAGTTTCAGAACATTCTTTTAATAAAATCCACACACTTACCCCTTTTAGCATTGTTATATTTCACTGTAAAAGGAAATTTTCTTAATTGAATTAGTAATGCGACATGCATATAGGCTACCAGGTTTAAAGATGCAAACTTCCCTTTCATTGTTCATTATTTGAACAGGACATAACTTGTTTACCATGGCATAGATCCCAACAACAAGATAAACGTTAAAGCTGCTAAGCCAAAAGGAAGGCAAGCAAGGATGAGCATGCTGCTGGAATTTTAGGATATCAACAAGGAAAAGAATTCACCTTAGAGCTGAACATTTGACATACTAAGAAACTAGTGAGAAAAGATTCTCACCTGAAAAGCACCTTTAAGCCTAAACAAACTAACACCCACTCATACCCTGCCAGAAATACCAAGGCAAGAACAGACTTCTATGCCCTGAGCTAGAAAAACTAAAGGAGGGAAAACAATGCTAAATTTTAAGGCACAGGGGCCTCCTCTATTCTTCTGAAGCCTAACAATCTGACCCCTCTTGCTCAGATACCTTCACCAGGACACTCCGCTCCTTATAACAGACAGAGACAGCCCCTATTATTCCAGGACTGCAGCACCTACATCTCTCCTAATAGAACCTGAAACCAGCTCTACAGCAAACAAGACTGCCCACCATATCAGACATCACCTAAACTTATGAACAAACCTGAAACAGACTCTAATCTACCACTAAATCTGCTGCAGCCATCTACACTCCCTCTTGAAACTCTTACTCCCTCACAGACCTCCAGAAACCATCAGCTACTCTCCTATGCCTCTGGAGAAACTTCAGACCAGGCCTGCATACACCTCCTGCACCAGGACCCACCCCAGATACACTCTCACACACACAGACCAAACAGCAACTCTACATTCCCACAAGCAAGCTTCAGCTCACCAGACAGCCAGCTCCTATACTAACTGCACATCACCTGAAACACCCTAACAGACCTTCACACTTCCTAGCATCACCAGCTCCTATAACAGACCACCCTCAACCACCAGAAACCACATTTACACACTTACAGGCCCATACAACAAGCAGACAGGAACCCCATTCCCTTCCCTGCTGCCTTTATAATCTCACAGCCCTAAACTTCTTCTCTAAACACCATGAGCAAAGCTGAACAAGCCAAGGGATAGCAGACTCAAAATTCAATGAAGGAAGCAACTTAAAGATAGCAACTTTCTATTTTTTAAGCTTCATTAGAACTTCTCACAGGGACATTTTGTTTGCTTTATCTTTAACAGGACATTCAAGATTTTTTTTAAAAAAGGTTTAGACATGAAGAGACATAAACAGGGAATAAGAATTTGAGCTAATCCATACCAAAAGGACTCTTAACATTAAGTAATTAAGATAAGTCTATTCTATAGGAAACTTAAGATATTCGACCTCTAACATGCTGAAAAACTAATAAAGATCTACCCTTTATATCATTCAACTAATTTACATACTAACAGAACATAGATAAGGATTCAAACTTTATGTTCCTAACTTCCATTTATGTCTTAGCAACTTCAAACTAATCTATCAAATAGCAAAATTTACAGTTTATAAATAACATAAAAAAACAAAGCTGAAATGTAAAAAGTAATAGTATTACCTTTTGCGAGGCAGTGAATGGGGCGAGGGTCCGAAGGAATCGACTCGACTAAGCGACTCGAGCAATGTCGACGACTCGAACAAGGTCGTCGACTCGAGCTAGGTCCACGACTCAAAACCAAAAGCGATATTTTGAATCTACACCGAAACTGAAAATGCTATGTGTATTTTTTAAAAAAAACTGAGAGAGTAAAATTATATGTAATGCTGCCGTTTTTGTGTGTAAAAAGATCAGAACCCCTAAAACCCTACAAAAATGTTAAATATATAAGATAATTTAGGGTTTACCTAGACTTTGCAAAATCTGAATTACCCTTGCCATTTTCAATCTAATTCCTTTAGGATAAGGGTCTAAAGTGTCCATTCCTTTCGGATTGTACACTTTGGATCCTTATCTCCAAGGAAAGATCAAAGGCTGGGATTCTTCGATTCAAAAAGAGTGGACCAGATTTTGTGACCGTTTGTACTGGAGAGAGGATGAAGAGCTACCAGCTGGGGATGGATTACTCGTCCAGCACATCGATCGTACGGAGAAGACGATCGAGTGGACCGGGTTTTTGGTTCTGGACGCGGGTCGAAAGAGAAAACGGGTCGAAGGTGATTGCTGTGAAGAACTGATATGCGCGTGTATGTGTGATGTATGTATATGTTTGCGGAAATAGGCCGGATTTAAAGTGTAAAAAGCAATTTTAGCCCTCTCCTGAGAATAGACTAGGAAATTAAAGGGATCGCGCGATAGGACAAAAATTAGGATACACTTTGTAATTTTAGCCTTCTCTTGGAATGAATTAATTTACTTTAATTAAATTTAATTAATTAATTTCAATTCAAATAATTTAAATTTTATTTTAATAATTGATTCTCATTTTAATTAATTAGCCATTAATTATTTCTCGGGACGAAATTGGGTGTCAACAGCTGCCCCTCTTTACCCGGAAAATGATGAAAGAGTTTTTAGGGTAAAGAAATTGACGAAGAGCCAATTTTGTCCCGACAAAACCAAAACTTTTGATTCCATGGACCAAAAGCCGACAATTATAGGTATGGCCGAACTCCGGTCGCCGAGTTTCCTGCATATCTCGGGCTAAAAGAGAATCAGGCCACATGTAGTTCGACGACACTTAGACACGAAAACTCGCACGATTGACAAAAGAAATGACGCACGAATAGGAAAGAATTCAAACTGACGCCTAATCCGAAATGGAAGATTAGGTAAAACTTGCTTGTTCGAGTGCGATTCTTCAGATCCTTGTTGACGAGTCTAGCTCAAGTCAACAATTGCCCCAGTTCACTGCTAAGAAAGGGTTCCACGTTATGCTCCAAATGCTACTGCGGTATTGCCAAAATTCTGTAAAGACTTAACAAAAGGTAAGCGAGCAACTGCTAATAAACTATAATAATTGAAATAAGAAATAAATAAAGGTATAAAATTGTAAATGCTGGTTGTGACGCTCAATAAGTTCTTCTCTCGATCAACTGACGAGATGCTCCGCCCGGAGAACCTCTAGGCTGATCATTATTCTGAAATAGTAAAGTAAGACAATAAGTAAAGCGAAAATGAATGGTAAAAATGCAAGGCTTTCATAAGATAAGTTTGACTAACAAGACATAATGTCTCAAACCGAATCACGCATTTCAAATACAATATGTCAATATTGCAAGACAACCGACATTGCGAAACACTCCGAGAGCGGTGCTCCAGCCGACTTGTCTTAAATTATCGATCTACTTCAAACATAAAATGCTAATATTGCAAGGCAACCGACATTGCGAAAACACTCCGAACGTGGTGCTTCAGCCGACTTGTCTTAAACGATCAGTAAATTTAAATATAAAATGCCAATATTGCAAGACAACCGACATCGCGAAACACTCCGAAAGCGGTGTTCCAGCCGACTTGTCTTAAATTATCAATAAATTTTAAATATAAAATGCCAATATTGCAAGACAACCGACATCGCGAAACACTCCGAAAGCGGTGCTTCAGCCGACTTGTCTTAAATTATCAATGAATTTGAAACATAACATGCCAATATTGCAGGACAACCGACATCGCGAAACACTCCGAAAGTGGTGTTCCAGCCGACTTGTCTTAAATTATCAATAAATTTTAAATATAAAATGCCAATATTGCAAGACAACCGACATCGCGAAACACTCCGAAAGCGGTGTTCCAGCCGACTTGTCTTAAATTGTCAATAAATTTGAAACATAACATGCCAATATTGCAGGACAACCGACATCGCGAAACACTCCAAAAGTGGTGTTCCAGCCGACTTGTCTTAAATTATCAATAAATTTGAAACATAACATGCCAATATTGCAGGACAACCGACATCGCGAAACACTCCGAAAGTGGTGTCCCAGCCGACTTGTCTTAAAGTATCGCGAGATAAATTCTATCGCAATGTCAAGATTCAAGAAAAGAAAAGCGCCGCCTTTTCGGCAATAATCCAATGTAATGCTTAGATGTCAAGCCAGCCAAATCATTTGCATTATCAACTTGATTGGTGTTGCTTGCATGGATAGTGGTGTAAAGTTTTGAATGATCTCTTCAGTTCATATTGAATCTGATGTTCAATTCTTTGAATGCGCGTTCAATAAATTGTTCATCCATAGTGCGAATGAACCTCCCATTGCAAGCTTTCCGATTCCTGCTCTCAAAGAAAAATTTGTTAGTTTTGGGGAGGGGTGTTTGATTTGTGCTGATTTATCTTGAATTCGCTGCTATCGCTTCCTCTTCTTCGTGAAACTCGGGCTTTGAAAACCATCCTCAGGAACTTGGTTTATGAACTCAATAGTATAACTCATCTTAATATAGAGGCAAAATAAAATAATTTGATAAAATAGTAAGCAAGCAATCATTGATATGCAAGTGAAAAGTTTATAATGCATGTAAAATTCCTGCTTTAACTCAAACTCATGACATATCTCGAAACAAACTGAACATCCTTTGTATTGCAACTTGTGCTAATCTTGAATACTTTCAGAACTTTGTTGTTCCATCCTTTGATAAGCAAGCCAATTCTTGCACAGATCTGCCCCAGTTATGAACTTCCAAATCTTCAACTCATTTTGCAAAATTTGCCCCAGTTGATATCTTTCAAATCTTCAAATTGTCTTGCAAAATTGCCCCAGTTTCTATCTTCCGTATCTTCAAATTATCTTTGCAAAAATTGCCCCAGTTTCTTGCCTTAGGGGAGACTGAAAATCTTAATATTATAGAGTCGAGCCCGTTAAGAGCGCCTACGTATCCCTCCACGGGAATCAGACCGTGCGTAGTTCTGCTTACATAAGATTTTTGGGAAGATATGGCAATCTAAGTACGAAGCCGTATCCGAATTGGAAAATTCACACATCTGCCTAGATGCATAGTTCGGCATTACATCATAAAAGATAAACAAGCCTAAAATGTTACAATATTTTGACCGAATCCGACGGGGATTGCCTACTTATCCTGTTGCCATTCCAGGAATCAGGTCAGAAGTAGTTCAAACTTACATAAAAGAGGAAATAGGGGAAATTCTTATATCAATGCAACCAAACTCTATGTGAGTTACTACGTATCCCACCTTGGGACTCAGGTCACGCGTAGTTCGCATTACATCAAAGATTACATTCAAAACCAATGCTAACTTGCGATCGCCTCAAACATAGTATCTTTTGACGGCGTCTGCGTTGATTGCTTTTGGCCAAACTTGACCATCCATTTCTGCCAGAATCAGTGCTCCTCCGGATAAAACCCGATGAACCACATATGGACCTTGCCAATTCGGTGCAAATTTGCCCCTTGCTTCTTCCTGATTAGGAAAGATCTTCTTTAACACCAATTGCCCCGGTTTAAAGTCTCTCACTCTCACTTTCTTGCCAAAAGACTTGATCATGCGATTTTGATAAAGTTGCCCATGGCAAATTGCATTCATTCTTTTCTCATCAATAAGCATCAACTGCTCACATCTGATCTTCACCCATTCAGCATTTTCTAATTCAGCTTCTTGAATGATTCTCAAGGAAGGAATTTCTACCTCCGCGGGTAAGACTGCTTCCGTGCCATACACCAAAAGATAGGGAGTTGCCCCAGTTGAAGTTCTAGTGGTGGTGCGGTACCCAAGAAGCGCAAAAGGCAACTTTTCGTGCCAATCTCTATAATTATCAATCATCTTGCGAAGAATACGCTTGATGTTCTTATTTGCCGCCTCAACAGCTCCATTCATTTGAGGGCGGTATGCAGTAGAGTTGCGATGAATAATCTTGAAACTCTCACAAGTTGCTCTCATCAAATCACTATTTAGGTTTGCACCATTATCAGTGATGATTGATTCAGGAACTCCGAATCTACAAATGATATTGTTGCGCACGAAATCTGACACCACTTTCTTGGTTACAGACTTGTGAGAAGTTGCTTCCACCCACTTGGTGAAGTAATCAATAGCCACCAAAATAAAGCGATGTCCATTTGAAGCGGCCGGCTCAATAGGACCAATAACATCCATTCCCCAAGCAACAAAAGGCCAGGGAGAACTCATTGCATGAAGTTCAGAAGGAGGTCTTTTGATCATATCTCCGTGAATTTGACATTGATGGCATTTTCGCACAAACTGAACACAATCAGTTTCCATAGTTAACCAAAAATAACCGGCTCTCAAGATCTTCTTTGCCAAAACAAAACCATTCATATGCGGCCCACAAACTCCCGCATGCACTTCCGTAAGCAATTTATTTGCTTCAACTGCATCAACACATCTTAGGAGTCCTAAGTCTGGGGTCCTCCTATATAGGATTTCACCACTTAGAAAGAATTGATTTGTTAACCTCCGAATGCTCTTCCTTTGGACACTTGTTGCATTTTCGGGATAACTCCCGACCTTGAGATAATTCTTGATATCAAAATACCAAGGATGGCCATCTCGCTCTTCCTCAACTTGAAAACAATAAGCTGGCCTATCATGCAATTCAATTTCGATAGGATCAATATAATTCTTGTCAGGATGTTGGATCATAGAAGATAAAGTTGCCAAAGCATCGGCAAATTCATTCTGAAGTCTTGGAACATGCTTAAACTCAATCTTTGCAAACCTTTTGCACAATTCCTTGACACAACGCAAATAAGGAAGAATCTTCGCGTTCTTGGTGTTCCACTCGCCCTGTACTTGGTGAATCAGCAAGTCGGAATCCCCAATCACTAAAAGTTCTTGAATATTCATATCAACTGCCAATCGAAGACCCAAAATGCATGCTTCATATTCAGCCATATTGTTAGTGCATGGGAATCTGAGCTTGGCCGAAACAGGGTAATGCTGACCCGTTTCAGAAATTAAGACAGCTCCAATACCAACACCTTTGAAATTTGCTGCTCCGTCAAAGAAGAGACGCCAACCATCATATTCAGAAGAGATGTCTTCACCTAGAAACAAGACCTCTTCATCGGGAAAGTAAGTTCTCAATGGCTCATAGTTGTCATCAACAGGATTTTCAGCTAAATGATCCGCCAATGCTTGTGCCTTTACCGCCTTTTGGGTGACATAAACTATGTCAAATTCACTCAACAAAATCTGCCATTTTGCTAATTTTCCCGTGGGCATCGGCTTTTGGAAGATGTACTTCAAAGGATCCATCCTCGAGATAAGATAAGTTGTATATGATGAGAGATAGTGCCTTAACCTTTGTGCGGTCCAAGTCAAGGCGCAACAAGTTCGCTCCAAGAGAGTGTACCTGGCTTCATAAGGGGTGAACTTCTTGCTTAGATAATAAATGGCTTGTTCTTTCTTCCCGGTCTTGTCATGTTGCCCCAAGACACATCCAAATGCATTTTCCGAGACAGACAAATATAAGATCAATGGTCTTCCAGGTTCAGGAGGAACTAACACAGGCGGATTAGATAGATACTCCTTAATCCTATCAAAAGCTTTTTGACAGTCTTCCGTCCACTCGATAACAGCATCTTTCTTCAACAACTTGATTATTGGTTCACAAATAACCGTGGATTGTGCAATGAAGCGGCTTATGTAGTTCAAGCGGCCAAGAAAGCTCATCACATCCTTCCGGCTCTTTGGAGGAGGCAAGTCTTGGATAGTCTTGATTTTGGACGGATCCAATTCTATACCCCTCCGGCTTACAATGAAACCCAACATCTTACCGGCGGGAACACCAAATGCACATTTCGCAGGATTAAGCTTCAAGTTATACCGCCGAAGGCGGTTGAAGAACTTTCTCAAATCGGTCAAATGCTCTTCTTTCTTCTTTGACTTGATAACAACATCATCTACATAGACTTCAATCTCTTTGTGAATCATATCATGGAAAAGAGTTGTCATTGCTCTCATATATGTTGCCCCGGCATTCTTCAAACCGAAAGGCATAACTCTATAACAAAACACACCCCAAGGCGTGATGAAGGCGGTCTTTTCAGCATCATCTTCATCCATCAGGATCTGGTGATAACCGGCAAAACAATCGACAAAAGACTGAAGCTCATGTTTTGCACAGCTATCAATAAGGATATGAATATTTGGCAATGGAAAATCATCCTTTGGACTTGCTTTGTTGAGATCACGATAATCAACACAAACCCTAACTTTGCCGTCTTTCTTGGGCACCGGCACAATATTCGCTAACCAAGTGGGATATTTGAGAGATCGAATCACCTTGGCGGTCAATTGCTTTTGCACTTCTTCCAATATTTGTTTGCTTGTGGAAGTTTTGAAGTTTCTCTTCTTTTGCTTAACAGGCGGAAATGAAGGATCAGTTGGCAATTTGTGAGTGACAAGATCAGTACTCAAACCGGGCATATCATCATAAGACCAAGCAAAGATGTCCCGATACTCGTTCAATAGTTCAATATAAGCTCTTCTTTCTTCCGATGTCAAATGAACACTGATTCTGGTTTCTCTAACATCTTCTGAAGTCCCCAAGTTGATTGACTCGGTTTCTTCCAAGTTAGGTTTTGGTTTGTTCTCAAATTGATCCACTTCTCTTGTTATTTCATCAGGAACGAAATCTTCATCAAACTCCCCAATACTCAATGCATCAGTGCCAGTTTGTTCAGTTGTTTCATTATATGTCACAAGCAAAGTTTCGGCAGTTTTGTTAAGTGGAAAGCTGAAACAGAAACAAACATTAATCAAAAGCGTAAAATAAAGTAAATAATTGAAGCATATCAAAATAATAGTAAGGAGAATGCAATGCATTTTATTTGTTTCAAAATCTAGTTTAGGGAGGCATACATTAAAGCAAAACATGCAGAATGTAAACAGATTATTTTGAAAAGACATAAACATAAACCAAAAAGCGAAACACAGTTCAGGGCCTCAATCTAACTGTGACGCCAAAATAACTGTTGAGTTCATTCACCAGGTCTCTTCCACTGGGACACAGGTCCAATTGGCCATCGGATCCTTGGCCTCAACATTTTGCACAGGTGACTCCTCAGCACATTCTTCAATAATAACATCGCATTCCAAATCATCACTCAGAAACAAATCGCCAACTCCCTCTATCAGATCCGGTATATTGACTTCCGGTGCCTTGACGAATGACTGGTACAAGGAAGGAAGGGGTTCTGGCATGGCAATGGCTGGTTTCCTTTTGGCCTTTTCAATCTCTTTTTTGGTAGGACAGTAACCCAAGCCAAAGGTACCCAGATTCTTGGGCAAGCAGATGGGTTCGGTTATGCCGTTCAGATTTGCTCCCAATCCCGAACCAGGTTTGAAACCATTTTTCAACATCTCCACAGCAATCATCTTGGGGACTCTGGGTAGGATACCTTTCTTTGAATCCTCATTTGATGCTCGGGTCACATTCATCAGCTCAACCGTGTGGAAAGTAGTCCCATCAAGTTCTGCGGCGTTGTCCACCATGGGAATCGTGGTGCTGGCATGCGTGGGGCTGTTTCCCTCGCCCTTGACCACTACTTCTTCATTGTTCCATATAAATTTCACACTTTGATGCAAAGTGGAAGGGATGGCTCCGGCCATGTGAATCCAGGGTCTTCCTAACAGCATGTTATAGGTAGACGGGATGTCGAATACCTGAAACTCCACAGAGAAGTTCACAGGACCTATCTGTAGATCAAGATCAATCTCTCCAAAGGTGCACCTTTGAGCCCCATCAAAAGCCCTTGCTTTCACATTGCTCTGTCTAATTTTGCCAGCGTCAATTCCAAGCTCCTTCATAGTTGCTAATGGACATATATTGAGCCCGGAACCTCCGTCGATCAGTACCCGTCCAACAAATTTGTCCCTACATTTGACAACAATATGCAAGGCTTTGTTGTGTCCGAGACCCTCGGGTAGAAGCTCTTCTTTGAAGAAGGACACCTTGTGAGGTTCTAAGATTTGGCCAACCAAGACGGCCAAGCTCTCACCCGTGGTCTCAGCGGGCACCTCTGCTTCCTTGAGCACTTTTAGCAATGCATTTCTATGCGTTTCAGAGCTCATCAGCAAAGCCATAATGGATATGCGGGAAGGAGTATTCTTTAGGTGCTCCAGAATAGAGTATTCCTTTGACTGCATTTTCCTCCAAAAGTCCTCAGCTTCGGTGTCAGTCACTCTTCTTACAACGCCCTCCTTTTCCCTAAGGCCTCGACCCAACTCCTCAGGCGTGTAGAATCTACCAGATCTGGTCATGCCTTGTGTAGCAGCAACAGCAACAGTTACCTTTCCACTTCCGATAGGCACTTCAGAATAGTTCCAAGGAACCCTCTTGCTATTATATTGAAGGGGTGAGGCAAGCATGACGGTGACAGTTGGCCTCGGGATACCCGCTTGCACCAGAATGGGAGCTCTAACTTGCACAGATACTTTGGCCTCGTTAGCAACCCTCACATTGCTAACGGGAACAATGGTCCCTTTCATATCGACTCCCTCCTCAAGGGAAATGACATTGACAGCATTGTTTCCATAGGCGGGAAGAGGATTATCTTGCACATTAGGCTGAGTTCCAGTAAGCTGGATAGTGCCTGATTTGATCAAAGCTTCCACTCTATCCTTGAAGGCATAACACCTTTCCACATCATGGCCCGCAGCCCCAGAATGATAAACACAATGCTTATTAACATCATACCACCTTGGAGGAGGATTTGGAGTATTGTCAGGAACAGGCTGCACAACTCCGGCGCTTCTTAATCTTTCAAACAATTGACCATAAGATTCAGCTATAGGAGTATAGGTTTTGGGTGCTCTCCTCTCATAGCTTTGGTTAGGTCCTTGCATATTTGGACGGACAGGAGCACGGGGTTGGTAATTTTGTGGGCGAGGAGGGTATTGTTGTGGTGCTGGTGCTCGTGGTGGATAATAACTGGGTTGTGCTTGATAGACAGGATATGGAGCGGGAGGAATTTGATAGTGACTAGGATAATTTGGGGGTGGTGCATTTGGGTAAGGAGAAGGAATATTTGGGTAATGAGGAGGTGCATTTGGGTAATGAGGAGGTGCATTTGGGTATGTAGAGTAGGTTGGTGGATTATCAAAGTTCAACCTCCTAGCCGAGCGGCGGTCAATGTCTGCGGCAACAGCTGTGACTTCTTCCCTCTTCTCTCTTCTTCTAGCATTGTTTGAGCTGGCTTGAGCATTTTGAGCACTTGACTTCATTTCAGCAAAGCTCACAATCCGACCGGATTTGATGCCTTCTTCCACCATCTCCCCCATTGTGAGAAGTTCAGCATAAGGTGCACCCATCATAGGAAGCATATGCATGTAATATGAGTCGTCTTGAGCACGAATAAAATACTTTACCATATCTCTCTCAGTCATCGGGGGTTGCACCCGTGCAGCCTGTTCACGCCACCTCAAGGCGTATTCCCTAAAAGATTCTGTTGGTTTCTTCTTCAAATTGGCCAAGGTTATGAGGTCAGGGACCATAGCCACATTGTATTCAAACTGCTTTGTGAAATCACCAGCTATATCATCAAATTCGTGCCATTTGCTTATGTCTTGTCTGGCAAACCATTCAGCGGCAATACCTTCCAGACTGTGGCTAAAGTAAGCCATCAGAAGTTCTTCTTTGCCTCCCGCCGCCCTCATTCTGTTGAGGTACTTGGTTAAATGAGCAAATGGGTCACCATGACCATCATACATGTCAAACTTCGGCACTTTAAAACCGGGAGGAGGAGTAATGTCCGGGAATAGATAAAGACTGCGATATGAAGTGCTTTGCCGTTTCTTAGTCACCTGCAAGTCCTTAATAGATTGTTGCATGACTTTCATTGCCTGGATTATCTCATCTTGTTCGCTTGTCCTTCCCTGTTTTTCCACGGCTGTGGGCATTTCATTCTGTGGCGGATAATCTGTGAAGTCCGCATTCTTCCCATTAGGGTCATGCTCATAATATAACGCCTCGGGATATCCCTGCCTTGGATCATTGGCGTTTGGAGGAGCAACGGCTACAGGAATGGGCGCTTGAGATTGTGGAGGACGGGGAGTGTCTTTAGCAGGCAAATATTGGTAGTGAGGAGGAGTGGGGTCGTTAGGATATGGATAATATGAAGGATAACCAGTGGGTTGGGCATTTTGCTGAGCGGGCGGGGTATTTTGACTAACTTGTGGGCGATTTTGTGGTGGTGGTGTTTGATTAAGTGGGTTGTTTTGGTATGTGGGTATATTGTGAACAGGATTGGCGTTTAAAGGTATGTTTTGAGGGGCTTGCCCTTTAATGGCTGCTAGCTCGTCGCTCAGCATCTGTATCTGTTTGGTCAGGTTCAAAATAAGGTCATCCTGAGCAAGGAGAATGTTTCCCCTCGAAGATCCAGGAGTTTCGAGAGTTTTATCATTGAGGACGGGAGGCTGATCATCATTACCGGACATTTTGTCGAAATTCTGAAGTGTATATCAATGTGCAGAGGAAGGCCTTTGGATCAGCTCGATCAGCACAAATCAAACCTCTGTTTAGGAATAAACAAAACAAAAGAAAAATTCAAAAGGTAACTGTGTTAGTTTGCATGTTGTTGGTAAAATTTGCACGTAAGCACATAGCGCGCGTCACGTAGCGCTTTTGCATTTTAAACGGGCGATAAATTAGGCATGAGGCAACCACAAATAATGTGCGTAAAATAAAATGCGGACGCGTCCTACCCTGTAGGGTGCCTCTTTGTGCTAGAGGTAAGCCTAATCGCGCAAATTGCATACACATGTGGATATTATAATGATACAAACCGTTTGCCAATACAAAATTGGGATGTAAATAAACATTAGTAATTGCCATTAGTAATAAACCGGTCTCAAAACGTTACATCGTGATAGAGTTGGGATAATAATATCCAAATATTAAAAGGGGAAGAAGCATCAAGCTTTACATCGGGACAAAAGAAGGGAATTTTAGAAAACAAGAGCTAAATTCTGCTTCAATCTTTAGGAATCAGCAATAATCATCAGCATTCAGCAACATCATCAGGCAGGTGGCCTTTCAAGATACAACCGGTTTGTGGCATAGAGATATCCTGAATATCCCGGGTAATGGCGAACTTGGTCAAACATCAAATCATCCAATGTTGTTATGGGCAAAATGTGAAGGCGAGAATGCCTTTCAGCTTCTTTGTCAACAAACCCAGTCTGCTCCCAAGGACTTGTTTCTATCTCCCCAGTTTCATAGATGTACCTTGCCCATGCGTAATACTCAGGAGAACATGGTGGGTTTTGATCTCGACGAATCAATTCTCTTTCTAAGCGAGCCCAGTCATCACAGATGTTTGTTGCTTCAGGAACTGTGTAATTGGGTGCTTCATATTTGATTTCAGACTCCCGAATACCAGCAATGAGTGGGATGGACTGTAATAACCCGAACTGCCTCATCACACGGATCGGAGCGTAAGGCTGGATGCTCCTGAACCCGATCAACCTGATATAATACCGGTCGGGACTCCTTAAACGAACTTCATGATTGCCAATCCATGAATAATTCCAGTGAATGTCCGCGCCACTCAAACCCTTTATATCATCATACCAACCTTGAGCAGTCTTATGACGTCTGAAACCTCCCATTCTTGCATGATGTGTGGCGATTCGGTTTCCATTTTGAGGAATCAAATCATCCAATGGGCCTCGAGTGCAAAGATGTTCAATAACCCATAGTTGCAAAAGAAGATTGCAACCAGAAAAATGACAATTCCCTCCTTTAGAACACTCAGTCAAAGCGCCCAGTATATCGGCCAAAATCATGGGAACCAGAGTAGTTTGCCTCCCATTTACGCCCTCAAATATAGATCGGACCACGGTACTAAGTCGCATGTCAACTGCGTCATAGCCACAAGGAAATACTAAAGTGCCAAGCAACGCCAGTACAAAAGCTTTGGGTCTGAGCTTCTCCCATTTATGTTCAGTGCCTTTGAACGCCCTTGGATTGGCGCGATAAGATCCCTTTTTCCCGAAACGGTCAAACAAATATTTCAAAGATACTGTGCCCTGGGTTTTAGTTATCAGTGATGAAGAGTAGTTTAATTCAAACATTTTGCAGAACTTTTTCTCACACTTCTCCATGGGCACAATCAACTCACGGTCATCCAGGGCCAAATTGGTAAAACCAGAAATTTCCTCTAAAGTAGGGCATAATTCACAATCTGGAAAACGGAAAACGCCCTGCTCAGGATCCCATAGTCTTATTAAAGCCTCGATAAGACCCTTGTCTCCCTGGATATCCATTAATGAAACTAGGTTCCCTGTTTTCCTTATGACCAAAGAACCATGATCTCTTCTGATGTTATCCCACCAGTCTTTGAGAATTTTTGGGCAAGTGTGGATCATCTGAGTGTTCCAGAAACTCGGAAAAAGATGGTCTGCATTCATATCTATAAAACAACAAAAGACACGACATGAGATCCCAGATTTGACATGGCAAAGGGCTTGGAGTTCATTATAATATCCACACGATCACATAAGATGCAACGTCGTTGGGTCTGCAATAACCCGTCAACAAAAGGGCGGTTTCTTAATTCCTGGAAACGGTACCAAGGACCGGGTCCAAACTAAGGTGTATATGCATGCATGACCTAATCTCCTTCTAAGAGTGGGCTAACGGTTGAGGCTGACTCGACCTATGCGGGATAGACCTGGCCTCACAACGCAGTAGAACTGGCCATGACAAAACCAGGCAATCTCAATATCCCGAACTAACTTTGGTGACACGAAAGAAGTTTCAAAGGTGAGGTAAGGGCAATGCCCTTCCTGCATAACTACCCGTCAAGCGGGTGCCCCGTGATGAAATCGAGGAGGTGAAAGAGAATTGACAGGCTCCATGAGGGAGGAAATATGAACGGAATGCGGACTATGCACAAATAAGAACATGCTTTATACACAATCAATCTAATCATACAAACAAACATTTATTTAAGCCGTGTATACTAGTTTAGGCATTCAAACAATAATGAGTTAAGCTACGCATACATACAATCAACACATATATAAATAGAGCAAATTCATGAAAATCTTTTGGTTAGAACCATTTGCGCAATCCCCAGCGGAGTCGCCACGCTGTTGCCACGCTGTTGAACCCCAAAAATTACCTTTTTTTTTTAAGAAAAGATAAGTTTCGGAATATTTCAACAAAGTGGGATTCCAAAGGGTTTCTTTGGAGTCGCCACCTAATTTAAGGATTATTAGGAACCTAAGTTAACTAAGGAGTGCAATTTAACTTTTATTTAAAAGAAATTAAATTAAATTCAGAGATTCTTAGGTAAGTGGTTCTGTTAAATTCGAAAGAAGGTCCTTATTACGGGAGCACTTTCGAAAATCCGCCAAAGGCGGTTAATCCGGCGATTTTCACGAATTTTATCGAAATTTAATTTGGGATAAATTTTAAATAAAATAAATAGGTAATGACTAATATAGAGAAGATAAAAATTGATTATGACAATATTTGAACAAAACTTAAGATTAATTACATGAATAATGAGATAAGGGTCGATTGATTGATTAAATAAATAAGGGCTAAATAAATAAATTAGTAGATGATTAGATAAAGAAGTAATAATTGATCAATTAATTAATTAGATAAATAGATAAATAGATAAATAACTTAATTGGATAAATAAATATTTATATGATTTCAATTAGATGAGGGATAAGCAATAATAATTTGACTAGTTAAGTAAATAAGTATAATTAATTAAAGAAATAAATAATTAATTAGAATTAATTAATTAATTAAATAATAGGATAAAGAAATAAAATAATAAATAAATACCACTTAAATAATTTAATAAACAAATAAATAAATAAATAAGTAAATAAATAATTATGATTGATTAGGCAGATAAAGGATTAATTGAAATTTAAACAAATAAGTTAATAATAAATGCTATTTGATTAATTTAATTAATGAATAAATAAATAAATAAGTGTATAAATAATTATCTTAAATATAAATAGCGAATAAATAGGTACAATTTTAATTTTCATTTCTTTTGCACTCAATAATTAACTAAAGTTCCTACTATCTTAAATTAGTTGGCGAGTCCCAAAGAGACGGGATATGCAATTTATAAACGATCTTAGACAAACAATAAGATAACAATTTCAATTAAAGCGGCTAACCTACCAGGCTTCTAATCATACAAAAGTCCTAAAACATGCTTTCTAAAAGGGGACGGGAGAGAAGGAGTTTTAGAAGGTAGAACCCGGGGTAGCGAACTCAATGTGAGCCCTGTATTTCACAAGGCTTTTCATTCATTCATTTCTTCTTTTTTTTTTTTGTTTTACATTTTCGGGGATATCAAGTCCCGAAAACGCGGAACGATTCAAGTAACTTCGAAATGCACGCCACCCCCATTTGTGAGTTTTCATTCAACTCGATCCCAAGAGTATATCATGCCAAAGAAAACAAAAAAAAAAAAAGGAATTAGTTATCAAATACGGAAGTACCTAAAAATTAACAATCACATATGGGAATTGAATGTGAATAAACTAGCTTAAATACAACTATACTTGCAGACAAAGGGAACAAGCGATCACAGGTACCAAGATTCATTAATTATTTAACCAGTCATTGAATATTGAGGAGAGACAACAAGTGTTGGGTTTTCTTTTTGATAACACAACCAGGAAAGACTAACTTAGTCTAAAACTTGTAAACAACAGAGGTGAATGTTTAGGAACCTCTTTTCATGCACTTCTCACATTACCAGGTAAAGGAAATATACCCACATAGTGTCCTTATTCTTTCACTTGATAGGACAGCCTCTAGATCACACTATCATTCATGAAAGAATACGAAAGAAACAGAGCAGAATTCCATTTTTTAAGGCGAGGCAATGACAACTGAGGACCAGGCTCTAACTATAGCACATCC
The DNA here is from genome assembly GCA_029990575.1 of Petunia axillaris subsp. axillaris. Classification (NCBI taxonomy): domain Eukaryota; kingdom Viridiplantae; phylum Streptophyta; class Magnoliopsida; order Solanales; family Solanaceae; genus Petunia; species Petunia axillaris. The sequence continues at coordinate 166,025,173 of JARKNS010000008.1, forward strand.
AGGTTCATACAAACACCAAGACTAAACATATCAACATTCTCACAATGTGATGAAACATCTTGCTTAACACATAATTAAATGGTAAAATTATTATGCGATTCTCAGTTTTATAATCCAGTTTCAGAACATTCTTTTAATAAAATCCACACACTTACCCCTTTTAGCATTGTTATATTTCACTGTAAAAGGAAATTTTCTTAATTGAATTAGTAATGCGACATGCATATAGGCTACCAGGTTTAAAGATGCAAACTTCCCTTTCATTGTTCATTATTTGAACAGGACATAACTTGTTTACCATGGCATAGATCCCAACAACAAGATAAACGTTAAAGCTGCTAAGCCAAAAGGAAGGCAAGCAAGGATGAGCATGCTGCTGGAATTTTAGGATATCAACAAGGAAAAGAATTCACCTTAGAGCTGAACATTTGACATACTAAGAAACTAGTGAGAAAAGATTCTCACCTGAAAAGCACCTTTAAGCCTAAACAAACTAACACCCACTCATACCCTGCCAGAAATACCAAGGCAAGAACAGACTTCTATGCCCTGAGCTAGAAAAACTAAAGGAGGGAAAACAATGCTAAATTTTAAGGCACAGGGGCCTCCTCTATTCTTCTGAAGCCTAACAATCTGACCCCTCTTGCTCAGATACCTTCACCAGGACACTCCGCTCCTTATAACAGACAGAGACAGCCCCTATTATTCCAGGACTGCAGCACCTACATCTCTCCTAATAGAACCTGAAACCAGCTCTACAGCAAACAAGACTGCCCACCATATCAGACATCACCTAAACTTATGAACAAACCTGAAACAGACTCTAATCTACCACTAAATCTGCTGCAGCCATCTACACTCCCTCTTGAAACTCTTACTCCCTCACAGACCTCCAGAAACCATCAGCTACTCTCCTATGCCTCTGGAGAAACTTCAGACCAGGCCTGCATACACCTCCTGCACCAGGACCCACCCCAGATACACTCTCACACACACAGACCAAACAGCAACTCTACATTCCCACAAGCAAGCTTCAGCTCACCAGACAGCCAGCTCCTATACTAACTGCACATCACCTGAAACACCCTAACAGACCTTCACACTTCCTAGCATCACCAGCTCCTATAACAGACCACCCTCAACCACCAGAAACCACATTTACACACTTACAGGCCCATACAACAAGCAGACAGGAACCCCATTCCCTTCCCTGCTGCCTTTATAATCTCACAGCCCTAAACTTCTTCTCTAAACACCATGAGCAAAGCTGAACAAGCCAAGGGATAGCAGACTCAAAATTCAATGAAGGAAGCAACTTAAAGATAGAAACTTTCTATTTTTTAAGCTTCATTAGAACTTCTCACAGGGACATTTTGTTTGCTTTATCTTTAACAGGACATTCAAGATTTTTTTAAAAAAAGGTTTAGACATGAAGAGACATAAACAGGGAATAAGAATTTGAGCTAATCCATACCAAAAGGACTCTTAACATTAAGTAATTAAGATAAGTCTATTCTATAGGAAACTTAAGATATTCGACCTCTAACATGCTGAAAAACTAATAAAGATCTACCCTTTATATCATTCAACTAATTTACATACTAACAGAACATAGATAAGGATTCAAACTTTATGTTCCTAACTTCCATTTATGTCTTAGCAACTTCAAACTAATCTATCAAATAGCAAAATTTACAGTTTATAAATAACATAAAAAAACAAAGCTGAAATGTAAAAAGTAATAGTATTACCTTTTGCGAGGCAGTGAATGGGGCGAGGGTCCGAAGGAATCGACTCGACTAAGCGACTCGAGCAATGTCGACGACTCGAACAAGGTCGTCGACTCGAGCTAGGTCCACGACTCAAAACCAAAAGCGATATTTTGAATCTACACCGAAACTGAAAATGCTATGTGTATTTTTTAAAAAAAACTGAGAGAGTAAAATTATATGTAATGCTGCCGTTTTTGTGTGTAAAAAGATCAGAACCCCTAAAACCCTACAAAAATGTTAAATATATAAGATAATTTAGGGTTTACCTAGACTTTGCAAAATCTGAATTACCCTTGCCATTTTCAATCTAATTCCTTTAGGATAAGGGTCTAAAGTGTCCATTCCTTTCGGATTGTACACTTTGGATCCTTATCTCCAAGGAAAGATCAAAGGCTGGGATTCTTCGATTCAAAAAGAGTGGACCAGATTTTGTGACCGTTTGTACTGGAGAGAGGATGAAGAGCTACCAGCTGGAGATGGATTACTCGTCCAGCACATCGATCGTACGGAGAAGACGATCGAGTGGACCGGGTTTTTGGTTCTGGACGCGGGTCGAAAGAGAAAACGGGTCGAAGGTGATTGCTGTGAAGAACTGATATGCGCGTGTATGTGTGATGTATGTATATGTTTGCGGAAATAGGCCGGATTTAAAGTGTAAAAAGCAATTTTAGCCCTCTCCTGAGAATAGACTAGGAAATTAAAGGGATCGCGCGATAGGACAAAAATTAGGATACACTTTGTAATTTTAGCCTTCTCTTGGAATGAATTAATTTACTTTAATTAAATTTAATTAATTAATTTCAATTCAAATAATTTAAATTTTATTTTAATAATTGATTCTCATTTTAATTAATTAGCCATTAATTATTTCTCGGGACGAAATTGGGTGTCAACAGATATGCATCCCTATAATTACGGGATAAGAACAGAGCAGCAACAATATTGGGAAGATATGCAGAAACCCCTCCAATCATCGGGGGACATGTCACTGTACTGAGGAATTTGCATTTAATACGATGCACGCGAAGAGTCAAGGAGGTTAGCATCAGTACTTTCACACCTTTACGTCTGCTATCACGCTTCTTTCACTTCCCGATTGCTTGCGTCAACACTCAGCAAGTGGGGGGACTGACTGTGTGGGTAAAAGTATGTCACCTATTGTTATAGGGATACGAGTCCAACCGGCGAGACTAGACTTATCCTACAAGTCACCGGGCACTTAGGATAACCAATGACTGTTTAGGGGGTTTGGTCACAGGGTGGAGGGTACACATCCCGTCGCCTACGGTTTATAGTCTCTTAGTTGGGGTTTAGTATACCACCGCCTAGAGTTGTAGACCCATGGCCTTATTAGTACTTGTATTTTACCTTATTTAGAAATGGGTATCACTACTAGAAATACACCTCTTTATATTGTATTGTACACAAGATACGATTCACCATCAAACTCGGCACTCTCAAGGAATACGATTTAATTTGCTTTATTCATTATTTATTGCTTATTTACTTGTCTTTATTTTCATGGTATTTACTTACTTTTCCATCGTAATTTACCTTATTGCTTGTGACCTCATTCATAATTAATTGTTTAACCTAGACGTAAAAATTTAGGCATAAACACTTACTGTTACTGTTACTAGCATATATAACTAAAAAAGGGAAAGCTTTATTTAAATGACTGACCTTTATCATTGCATGAATCTCCTATCCACTCAGATAAACCTCATCAAGAGTGACCAAGTTAGCGTTCCAAAGGATTACAATACCTACATATCTACCATTTGCAAGAGCTTGTACTATATTTGTAAAACCAAATTCATCTCTAAGGAAAGCATATCCTGCATGTGAGTTTTTAAGAGAGCAATGACAGAAGGCTTATGGTAATTAAGAGTAGACCTAAAGTTCTTCGTAAACTCCTCATTACTTGCCCCTCTCACATACCAGACAATAAAGTACATAGCCCTATTCATTGGAACATTTGGGCTTTGATTGTTCTGGTTCTCCAAAGGAAAAACTGGCTCCTCCCTCAGGGTTGAGCTCATTATCATTGCATACTTTCCCACTCTTTGACTTGCGGGGTATCTTATGTCCATGGCACATTTGGTCATCTAGAGAGGGCAAAAGAGAACATATTTCTTCTCTACTATTTCTTTGAAGATCATTATCGTTATTTCTCTTAGGCTTACAAAGCTGGATTGTAGGTTTTTCCTTGGAATTTCTGGAGGCGGGTTTAGAGAAGGGTTTGCTTCTGGTTCTGGTACAAAGGGATGTTGATGAGGAGGTTCCTGGGCTAGAGGGTTTATCTCTATATCCAGAGGAATCTGTTGAATAGGACAAGGTGCAAAAACTTGGTTCATGGGTAGGTCCATATCTGGATAGTAAAAAGGCAGGTTTAGCTGTTGGTTCTGAATGTGATCCTGGAGTTGAGCTAGTGGGTTCAGTATTTGTTGATGTAGACTGTGTTGCATGAAACATCCATTCCCAGTCTCATCCCTTCTGTTCTGGCTCGAGCTAAGAATTGTGGGTTTTGGATGGCTAATACTACCTTATGATTATGCACCATCATGTTGAAAATTAAGGCATGGGCTTGGAGTCCCTGTTCTATCCATGAGAAGGGTTGTTGGTTTGGTGGAGCTGCCATTATGAATGTCAAGTGAGGAAGCTGTGGGGTAGGAAATTTAGATTCATTATTTGGGAGGGCGCATTTTTGGCTTGTATGCGAGAGTGGAATCTTTGGAGACGAGTTCTCAAAGAGTGTCTTGGAAGTCTTGGCATTTTTGCTGTAAAATGAGGTGTTTTTAAGATGAGATGATGATTGCTCCCTTTGAAGGCCTGAAGTTATATCATCGATTTCCATACCACTGTTTGTGGGTTTCTTGTGCAGATTACTTACAGCATGTAATTTAATTAGGGAACTAGGAAATTAGGGTTGCTAGGGATAGGAGTGGGTGGTTTGATTTGATTGGATAAAGTGGACGGTGAAGTGGTATTTGTTTGGGGTAAGCTTTCCTGGTATTGCAATTTAATCGATGAGTCTTCCCCAGAATTTGCATGGGGGCTGGGAGTCAATGATTGGAATTTATATGTATTATCAAAGGTAGGCTCCACATGGTCTTCATGTAGATTACTCAGAACATTAAATTTGTTTAATTGAGTACTATACAACTTAGAGGAATTATGGCTCATATGGTCAGGAATTAAAGGGGATATTCATTAATTAAAATAGGATTATGGGAAATCGGGTCATGTAAATTATCATCTAACCCATCTACATCATTAGAAATATGCTGAAAAATTTTAGGATCTACAGATTTCTTAATATACATATAGAAATTATTTGAATTACCTTTAACAAACTGGGATTTGCACATATTAGGGGAAATATTAGATTGCCAAGAAAAAGAGGGGTTTGAAGTCTTACCTATGTCTTTTGCACTTTTTTTTTTTTTTTTTGGGAATTCCATCGTCTTCCAGGATGAGTCAGTAAAATCTGAAAGTGTATGCGCACATGGTGCAAGCTAATTGGTGAGAACCTTAGCAATTGAACAAAGAATCTAGACAATTCTAAGCTTCAATCCAAACGAACCTAAGGAACTAGTCTTGGGGCCAGTCAATTTGAAAATCAAAGAAGCACCTACGGCTAAGCAACAATCCTCAAGAAGACTAGAAGCTTCTTGCAAATTGAATGACCAAAGAAGAAAATGCTCAAACGGAATCCACTAATTGACACAAGTTACCACTAATAATTCTACGACGGTGTTCACTCACGGCGGAGTTCAAAGCGCTCGGCTTATCAATATCTATATTCAAAAATAACTTTGTCACTAATAAAATACTAAGGAATTTATATAGATAGCTCCAAGGGTAAACTAGGAAATGGTCATAAACGACCTATGAAAACAAGCCATAAGGGTTATGTTTAAGTGTTCGGGCGCTCTTGTGCTCGGTCACCTTCAGCCTCGAATAGGGGTGGGCACTATTTAGATTAAACCGAAAAACCAAATCGAACCGAATTAGTTTTTTAATTTGGTTTGGATTTTTAAATAATTGGTTTGGATTGGATTGAGAATATGAAAACTTTGGTGTTTTGGTTTGGTTTCGGATTTCAAATCATAGAAACCGAAAAATCGAAAAAACAAATATATATATACACACACAAAGAAAGGCTCTCATACTTTTATGATTATCTCTTAACCTAAACTTGTTCAAGGGTTTTAGAGTTTGAATATTTCAATACTTTATGCTTTCAATACTTTAACCTCTTTGTATTATGGTATAATACGTGTGAAGCTTTCATCAAAAGTTTCAATCAGTTTTTACCTCTTGAATGGTAAGATCTCCTTTTACCTAGGATTCATGTTATCTCTTTATCTAGAATTATGATTTAGATTTTAATGTTTAATATTTTGACTTGTATTTATATTCTTTCAAGTATTTCATTTTAAAGTTTGTCTTATATGACAAAACCGAAAAAACCAAAAAAATCGAAAATTAAACCAAAAAAAACCGAACCGAAAAGAGGAAAATCGGACCAAACCAAATTTATTTTTGTTTGGATTGGATTGAAGTTTTTCAAAACCGAAAACCGAAAAACCGAAACCGAATAGTTAAAAACCGAACCGAAAAATCGAATGTCCACCTCTAGCCTCGAACACTTGAATTCGGACGCTCTCCTGCCTCGGGCGCATTTGTAGCCCTTCGTTCACTTCACTGCTCGAAAAATTTGAGTGTTTGGTCACTTCCTTCTTTGGGCTCGAGCTTGTAAATGTATCCTTTATATCGTGCGCTCGGCCACTTAGCATCCGAACGGTTGCTTCCTCCCGGCCACGCCAGCTGAATGTGAGCATTATACAAAAGCTTGACTTGGATTCGTGTCACTGGCCTCGATGGGTTGAATACTTGATCAATACGGATTCGGGCTGCATCAGCACGTTCCTTGACCCTATTTCTGCTTTCCTCGAGCGCTTTTGGAAAGTGTTCACACTTTAAGTCATTATGACCAAACCTACCACAACTTTTGCAAAGTAAACCTTCTCCTTCATAGAGGATGATTTTTTTATGATTTCCAAATAAAACCATGGTTTCAGAGGCCTATCTAAAGGGATTTCAATGCAGATTCTAGCGTAACTTCCCCTTAGAGTAGTTGAAATACATGTGTCAATTTTTAGTAGTTTCCCTAGTTTTGTACCGACTCTTCTCAGAATCTCTGGATCGTAGTACTCCGTGGGGAGTTGAGGTAGTCTAACTCAAACTGCTGAAAAAAGTATCCTCGTTGTACTGGCCATAAAGTTTGGAACCCATCTTTGAACATATAGAAAAAAGCTATTTACGAACCATGAGCCATTGTGAAGAGCCCTTTGCATATTTTCTTCTTTGAGGAATTTGATGATATAATATTTCAACCCTAGATCTATTAGAGGAAATTATTCCATAGGTTTTCATAAGGCTTGGATTATATTTTGAGGTATTGATGATTAATTTTTTTCCCAAAAACTTTGATAATTAACAAATATTGCTGAGGAAAGTAAAGGTGTTGCATATCTTCACCTGTAAGATGAATGGAGTCTTCTCTAACATCATAGGGTTCATCCTCCATGTCACTATCGATTTAATTTTTTGGAATATCGATTTGATTTTTTTTGTTTATCAGCGGTAGAAATGGGAATACTACAGTGTAGTATTTGACAATATGAAATGGGAGAATTGGCAAAGTCTTTGTTTGGAGAATTCAAAGGAGTGTCAGACGAATTCAAAGGAGTGTCAGACGAATTCAAAGGAAGCGTCATGGGGTTTAGGTGGGATTTATGTAAGCGTGGTATCCGAACATCATTACATCTATGTCGGTGTTTAATTCCTAAAGAGAAGTTGGAGTAAAACTAATTCTAGAGAGAGAATTAAGAAAAATTGAAAGCACTTGCTATTGTGCTCGCGTTAATTGTTCATCATTTGTGAATTTTGAGTTATCCAACTTGATCCATTTGTTTCATCTAATTTCTCCTTGTTGTCCTTCCTCTCGAATATTACTTGAGGCAAATCAAACTGATTAAACAAGTCAACATTTATACGCTCCTTCCTGATAAAATTATGAACCGCAAAACAAGCAATAACAACATTTCTCTGAACATCAAGTTGTATGGAGTCATCTCTCCCAATATCGGAAATCTTGCTTTCAGAACTCTATGAGCATGTTCAATGACATTCCTGAGTTTTGCATGAGCATGATTAAACTTTTTATCCTTGTTTGTGGCACGCCTATGTTGATAATCTCCTAACCAATTTCAAATATTACGATATGGTGATAGGAATCCTCGTGTGTTAGGATATGTCGCAACACACAAATAGTACTTATCTGACATTAAGATAAAAATGTTTAACATTAATATTATAAAAATAAATTATTATTTCAGTAGTTTAAGTTTTATCACTTACTATGTGGAGGAAATGGGAAGCTATTATCTAGATTAGATGCAATCTCTGTTAGAACACGCGCATTGATATCTGGCCTTAAATACCTATTTTGCCTTAATATTTCCTCGCATTTTAGGACTTTATTCGTTTCTTTTATGTGTAAATTATGGTTTGCACGTACTTATTGTGTTATATGCTTGCAGGAGATATCCAAGAGTGAACGAGGCGAAAACGACAATTAAAGAACAAGTTTGAAGAGACGTGGCTTTATGTTGTATAAGTGACTAGTTGTTGAAGCTCAAAAATGTTAGAAGTGGCTAACCATCAAAGAAAATCTAAACAAGTGGCTATTTCTGGAAATTAACAAAGAAGATTTTGGGCGTTCTTAAAGGCGCTGCCTAGCACTAAGCTTGCTGCTACTGTTTGGTCCATGCGTTCAAGCAAGTGACACTTGCTACTTAGCATTCAACTTCCGCCTTTTAAATTTTTCCTATTAGTTTAGGATTTTGAAATTATTATTTTATTACATTGTCAACATTATAAATACATTATAACCTAGTCTTTTAGGAAGTTGGACGTGGAGGAGAGCAGAGGAGCCCAGGGTGTCTTCTAAACAAGTTTCTTCTCTCTTTCTCTTATCCTTCTATTTAATTTTATAGTTTGTTAGTTCTAGAGCTAGGGCAATTACATGAAGGTTGATGTTTGAAAGTTGATTTCTACCTATTGATTTACCATTACGGATTGTTTATTCTTTCTTGTACTTAATTGTTTGATTATTAGGGCCCCATAATTGAACATTATCTACGGTTTATAAATTGAACTCGACAGAGAGAACTTGTGAACGTACATAAGAAAGAATAGGGCTTGATTGTGAACCTGGGCATCAGGGAATCGATTTGCGGGTAGGATAGACATATACCTATTCGCCTTACTTAGCTAACTACAGTGTTCTTTAATGCATGCATGTGATTTAATTCCATGGACATATAAGCATTAGAGTAGCCTGGACAGAGTCGTGAAGAATCTACAGGTTTTCACGGATATATTTAACCTGTTAGATAGCAGTCTAGGAAATTAAGAAGTAGAATCAACTGGAAAACTCAACTGGATTGTCTGCAGCTCTGACTCTGGACCATTTCTTCTTTGTTGATAACAACTTACGAACTGCTCTCGGTTACTTGATTTCAATTACTTTCTTTTAATTATTGTTTGTTTTAGTTAGTAAAAATTACAACCATAATTGAAAAAGATCTCTGAATAGTTTTTAGGAAATTGTTTGCTAGGATACAGTCAGTAACACTTGTCCTCATAGGAACGATACTCAACTTATCTCTTTATTACTTGTCGACAATGTATACTTGCGTGTGCGTTTGGGAGCAACACGCATCGTTTGCTACCCCTTCCCATCCAGCAAAAATATAAGTGAAAATCATATTGAAATCGCGCATCACCAATACATTTTGATAACATTCACCATGCCCCCTTCCTCTGTAAAAAATTTGTTGATTAGCTGGAACAACTACACTTACTAATGTACCATCAAGTGCACCTATTTCTCCCTACAAGAAAATATATAATTATGTCAAAAGTTATAAAGAAAATAATTTCACTATATGAAGGTCTACAATGATAGAATAACAAAAGTACCTTAAAATTCTTTATAACCTTTTGTGAGCAGAAGAACCATATGGAGTCGAATCAGATGTTGTAGGTGTCATCACCTCTTTGGAAAACTTCATCATCGCTCAAGAACCTCGTGAAAGTATTTATGAATAGTTTGTGAAGAATGTTGAAATCGTCTCTTGATAACCACGAAACGTTCGTTGTGTCCTATGATTGTTAAAAATATTGCTATCTTCTCTTCGACGGATACATGTTTACTATATAGGAGCCACCCATTCTGTCTAAAATGATGACATAGGCGAATATATGCATCACAAGACATGCGCATCAACTCTACACATTGTCGACAAGAGCCAGACAATCATTCTTTTGTGTACATTTATCCGGATAAAGATGACGTTAAATCTTTTTTTTCTTTGAACATACTTGAGTTTAAGTCGATTTCTGTGTCAATAGATGATCATCAACCGTAATGTTCGAAATCTAGCGTCCATGTCAAATCTGTTTTAACAAAGAGAATATTGAATAAGCGATAGTAAGCATATTATGGTATATATTTGATAAACTAAAATATTACACAACCATAATTAACGAGACATGAAAAAGATTAATTCATAAACAGAAAATATTCCACAAGCTTAATAATATTAAGCTATCCATAAGCATACGATACCAATTGAACAAAGAAAGGTTCCAGAGAATATAAAACATCTAATATTATTTAGCTAACTAGAAAAATCAAATAAGTCCCATTTTTTCTGATTGCTCTAACCCAACGCTCTAATTTGTTGACCTCTATCATTCTTATCCATGCTTTCCTATAGTTGTCATTTTCACAAAGTACAGTCACTGTTGTGGTATAAAGTGGTTCTGCCCCATCCAAGACCATCTAATTTTTTCATACATTCATCAATGTCAGACCCGCTACCTTGTTTAATCAATAACTCCAGTGCAGTACTCATCTTCTCATTAATTTTCAAATGAGACGATGATTTCCTTTTCTTTCCCAAAGATTTCCTTTCAATTAGCACTGAAGATTGAGATGCGAAATTATTAGGAGCTTCACTATTTTTGTCACCAAGTGAATCTTCAATGTCATCAAGTGTATCAATATCTCTATTATTAGATAAAAAAGAAGCACTAGGTCAATAAAATGTACAACTTGGACTCTAACTATAAATTCCTGTTGCAGTAGAACCCTCAAAGAGTGTTGTACAAAGATCTGGAAATGATAGAGGTGAACTCCTCAATGTCATTGATTTTGGATGAGCGTATATCCAAATATAAGAGATTATAGTTCCAATTACATAAAAAAACTAAGAAAAAGTTCAAGAAAATGAACTAACCTTTATGTATTCATCCCAATCACTGTTGGACATTCGAATAGTATTGGTTGTTGGATTATAGATATTGCCAGTCTTTTTGTAATTGGTAACCAACCTTGATACTTTTCTTTTAGATAAACATAGTGATTCTTCATCTGCTTTTGTGTTACTTTAAACTCATGTAAATTATCCAAAGCTAGTTTAACCTTGTTCCATGAATATGCCTTCAAACTACTTCTAAGTCTTCCTTTTAAAGATACCTATTGGATACAAGTTTTTAAAAAAGTTTTTACTATATCCATATTTTTTCAACTCACTCTTAAATTCTCAGAAGATTGTTCCATGGCAGATATTTAAAACTATATGATTGTAATACATGGACAACGACAATCAACGAAAAAAATTAAGAATCTTAATACGTAATAAACTATCTAATTAGTAATCTTTATATTCTTTCACTACTTTTCCAAACTCACAAGTACCGAGAGTATAGACAAGCTTCCACCTAAACCTTGCAAATACTCTACTTACTACATACAATACTTCCAAGTGAGAAGCAAAAATAAATATGAAAATTCTCCATATTAAATGAAGGAATGAACTACTTCATATTAAAACTAGCAGCTTTGTATTCCCATTCAAACAAATACAAGCAAATATATAATTGAATGACTTCAGAAGATACTTGATAATCATTATGCAAAAGTACAGTGTACTACCATTTAACCAAAAATACATTTGAGAAGTGGGAAAGCAGAAAAATAATAAGCAACAAAGAAATCCTTGATACAACAACATTTTATCTTTAAATGCAGTGTATTATTGGCCAGGAAAAGGTAGCCAAAGAAATAATAGTTTGACTTCCCCCAAATGGTTCCAACATCGTATAATCATATATACGACTTTTTCTGACAAGACACAAAGATTGAAAAAACTATTTTCACTTACAGTGAGTCCTTCAGAAAAAAAAAAAAACTTATGAGTTATTTGTAAACAGTCCATCCAAGAATCTTGCAATTTCTATAAAATAATAGGCAAAATACTTACCAGTTTAGGTGGAAAAAGTTGAGAGCCCTTGATAGTTCTAGAGAAAGAGCAGTGAATTTTGTAGATGGAGAGAGATGGGAGAGATGCGCGAATATAAGAAGAATGAAGTGGAGAGTTGTTTCTAATTTTCAGGGAATAGTTGTTCCAAGAAAAGTGTCGTACAAAATTTTAAGCTCTATACATTATAGAGACTTTATCACAAAAAATCTGTCTAATTAAGGAGTATTAAGATTTATTAAGTACTTTTTAAAAAGAAAAATAAAATGCACTTAATGTGCTCAAATCTGTCTCATTCAGATTCAGAGCCTCATTAAGTGCAACCAAATGGGTCCTTAAAATATTTTCTAACTATGTATCAGTAGATTATTCAATAGTTTCCTTCAGATGAGGAAAATGTATATCATTGTCTTTTGATTGAACTTGTGATATTGGGTTGATTTATTTTTAAAGTTATTTTACAAACTAAATTTTCCTACAAGAGTATTATCAGAGCTTCTTGTTAGGTCATTAGATGTATTTTCGATAATGTTATAGGTCAATTAAATAGAAAATAATTAAAATAAATTAGCAAGAGTTAGAAGAATTTACTGAATCTCCAATAGGTTAAGATTAATCTTCATTTAAAACCAATAAATGCGGTCAAATTCCACAGGATGATGTCTAAGGAGGGTGAGATGTATATAGACCTTTCCCCAATCTAGTGAGAGGTAATGAGGTTGTTTCTGAAAGACCCTACTTATGAAAAATAAGATTAATCTTCATTCATGTCTAATAGTTTACCTGCGGTCATGGTTAATTGCTCAAATGGTCATCCAACTTTTGTAATTGACCATAAAAATCACCTTTCTTTCATTTATCGTTCAAAAGTCATCTAACTATGTGCAATTAGCTCAAATGGTCAGCTTATCGGTTTGGATATTTTTTTATCACCGAAAAATGATGTGGTACTTTTTAAAATTATTTCTTATTAAAAATATTAAATTCAAATCCTAAACAATTTAAGAGATGTCATTATTTTATCGGTTCACAATATAAGAGATGCAATTTTTTATTTTATTTAAATGAAAAGATGTTTCCTCCCCTGATTTTATGCTTAGGGTTCTTCACTATGCAAATATTTTCCATCTTCCAAATCATTATCTTGGAGATGGAATCCGTGGGTTTATCAAGTAGAGAAATCAAAGAACACATCTTTTTGAAATGTATTAATTTCTCTATTTGATAAACCCACGAATTCCATTTTCAAAAGAGTGATTTGAAAAATTAAAAATATTTTTACGGTGAATTATCAAAGCGTAAAATCTGAGAGAGGAAGCCATTTTTTTATTAAAATAAAAAATAGAAAAATGGCATCTTTTATATAGCAAATTGATAATATTGTGTTGTGTCGGGTCGGGGTTGGGTTCTGTTTACATTGAATCAGGTCTTAAATTGTTAATAATTTAAATTAAATATTTTTAAGAATAAAAAAATTAAAATACCACGCAATCTTCCGATGACTGAAAAATACCAAAACCGGTTAAGATGACCATTTGAGCCAATTGCTCAAAGTTAGATGACTTTTAAACGGCAAATAAAAGAAAGATGACTTCTATGGCCCATTACCCAAGTTGAATTGAATGACCATTTGAGTCATCAACTCTGCTTGTTGATTATTAAAATCATCAAGTTAGAGCCTGTTTCGCCAAGCTCTCAAAATCAGCTTATTTTGAGAAGTGATTTTCAAAGAAGTGCTTTGCGAGATAAACAATTGGTGTTTGACCTAATTTTAGAAAAGTATTTTTGTAATTAATTTGTGTTTGACCAATATTTGGAAAAAAATACCAAATTACGAAAGTGGATATATAATAATATTACTTTGATTAAATATGTAAGTTTGATATGAGTATTCTTGTCCCAAATAATCAAAAACAATTATTTTTTCAAGAAGCTACTTTTTTCAGCTTCTTCCAAAAGAAAAAAAAAAACAGCTTCTGCTGCTACTCAAAAACACGTATTTCGTCAAAAACTTGACCAAACAGACTCTTAGTATTAGTGATAATTGTAAGTAATTTAACAGAGAAGTTCATAAGAAACATTCACAAACACTAAAATTTAGGCCTTCAAACAATCTCAACCAAATTAATTATTTAAAATCGTTTTCTCACCGTAGGTTTAACAATCATAATAATAGCTAACTTCACACTTTGATATATTAATTTTTTCGCCTCACCCTACTCAAGTGGATCAACATTCTTTGTGTTCACGTAACTTGAACCTCAAACCCACTAATTAGTGGTGGAAATACTCTAGTATTAGAGTAAATATCACTCATCCAGATTTTACAGCTTGAACTTTTCAGGACACACATTATTAGGGATAATTCTATAATTAGAGCTTGAATCTTTTAAGCCAAAGTTTCTGTTCCCAGCTTTTATGTGTGGAAAATGACTAGCCTCCTAATTCATTAGATGGTACTGCTCTTTAAATTAAATTCATTAAAAAATCATGATTTCTTCGTAAAGCTGATCAGATCTATTTCCTCATTTGACAGTGAATGGGGTAGTAGTAGTTAAAAAGAAGATTCAAGATTCAAGTTTGAATCTTTAGTACTCCATCCGTCTTAAATTATTTATTTTTCTTTTTAAAAATAGTCGTCTCAAAATATTTGTCTAGCTATAATTTTAAGGTAAAATTTCTTTTTTTTTTATTTTACTCATAGTAATAAATGTCTTGAAGACCACAAAGATCTCACTTATTGGTTAATATTTTAATTGTTCAAATACCAATGAAGATTAAATAAGAGTAAAATAGTCAATAGTCCCCCTAATTAATAATTTCTTAAGAAGCGTATAAAAGTAAAGAGGATAAATAATTTGAGACGAAGGGAATACATATTAATCATCGTATAGTAGTTTTTCTCATCCCTATCATAGATTTATAGTAATTACTCGGTAGAAGCGTAATGAAAATTAGGACCGACAATATAATGTAGTAAAATAGAGTATTAAATAGTGAGAAGTTTTGTTTCATGCCTTTCTATGCTTTGGACAATTAAAAAATGCTTACTTCAAGAGTCTCGGCCTTTGATAAATTAAAGTATTTCTTTTTAAATATAGTATTCTCCTAACCGGTGAAATAAATACGTAAGAAATTACCGTTAAGCTTCGGATAACTCAATGAAACACAGTGGGTCTAAATAATAATAATAATAATAAGGAAAATTTACGCCAGATGACAATCCTAATAACTAAATTACAAAAAATACCGATACTTTTAAATATTTATCCTAAATAATGATACTTTCAAATATATTACAATACATACCATTTTCTTCATTTCCCTCCCTCCCTAACACAAAACCCTAATTTTCTCTCTCTTTCTCTCCACTCCACCCACCCGCCCGCCTGTCCGCCGCCCTTCCTCCTTCTCCGGCGACCAGCCAGTGTCTTTTCCGGTAAGGCACATCGTGTTTTGCTGCGCGCTGCTACTGTTGGTGCATCTATGTTGGTGCGGCATCGCCGGAGTGGTGGCGTTGCCGCTGCTGCTCTGGGCGGCGCCAGATCTGTTGCTTATGGTGGTGGCCGGAGCTTCTACACCAGCGATCTGCTTCTCTTTCTTTTTTTTATATATTTTTATTTTGTTTTTGAATGTGTATTGATGTGTATATTTATGTATAAGTTTGTATTGATGTGTATGTATATGTTTTGGTTTATAAATACAATTAAATTTTTTGAATCTCTACGTAATTTTATTGTATATTTGTGTAGGTGTATTTCAATCTACATATTTTGTATGTCAATTTATATTTTTTTGTATAAACTTGTATTTATGTGTATGTGTGTGTTAAATGTGTGACCATGAAACTTTTGTATGTATCTAAATCCTTATTGTGTGTATTTGTATATGTGATGCATATACATTTTCTAGTATTTTAATGTATGTTTATGTATTTTTATAGATCAAAATCTATTTTTTTAATATAAAAGTGCTTTTATGTATTTTTAGAGATCAAATGAAATGTTTTTTAAGTATGAAATTGTATTTTTGTATGTTTATGCACCTACAACTTTTTTCAGATTTTAAAAGAAAAAAAATCCGTTCACCGGCAACCGGCGGCGACCTGCTGCAGGTGGTGGCAGCGCCAAATCACTGTAGCAGTGGGGAAGGGAGAGGGTAAAACCCTAATTTATATGGTTTGACTGGGTTTTGTATATATTATGTAAAAAAGGTATTGATATTTTTTGTAAAGTGATATAGTATTGCTATTTTTTATAATTTTAGTGTTAGGGTTGTATATATTTGTAATAATAATAATAATAATAATAATAATAATAATAATAATATAGTTTCCTTAGGGTTAGGTGGACCTTTTGAGGAGCTGTTTTGGCTGGACTACTAAGTAATTACTATAATATCAGTTGGCCAAACGTCAAATATTATGTGTTGATAGTGTTCTCATTCCAGCTTATGTGCTTTAATGAGTATTGATATCAGAATCACTGTTTTCCCATAATTTACACTTATTTTTATATATCAAAATTTTTTCTTTATTTATTTTTCTTTGACCAGAAAAGGATTTGATGAACCCTTCTGGTAGGCTCGCACTAAGCAGCATTTTTTTTCGAGAAAATTACGTGGCATAGACATCCACAAGAGTCATCAACAAAAAATAAACCCATTTTTTGTTTATTATGATTTATAGACATTTACCCATATGTCTACTACTTTTTATAGCCATTCAATTTGATAAAATATCCAGCATCTTAAATGTCTATTTTTGGGGAGATGATGCCTATTTATAAACATCCACATTTACAAGTCCATTTGCTATTATAAAGGAACTTGTACATAGTTAAATGTTTAGAATCCACCGGTTATAGATAATCATTATTGTGGAATACAACTTTACAGATTGAGTTTATAATAAGAAAAAAGGAATTCCTATGATTGGATTTCCTAAACTAAAGCTAATTCTGTTAAGAGTTCAACTTATTCTCCCTAGTTTTAAGGAAAAAATTGAGTAAACATATTTGTGTACAGTAGAATTTGGCTAGCATTTGTACAAAATTTTCAGTGTTTATTTGAAAGTAAGGCCATACTTAGTTTTGGCTATTTATATTTTTTTCTCTTTTTTTTCTAAAAATAATTTAAGATGTCTCTTTACAATAATTGGTTGATAATTATATATGGATACTACATTTAAGATATTTTCATTATTTAAGAATAACTTATGCGCATCTTTTGCCACAAAGAACCCATTGTTTCAAGTCTGGCAAAAAGAAAAATCATTGTTACAAAGTCCATCATAGGGTTAGGATTTTCATAATATAAACATAAGTATTTTTTGAGAAAATGATGTACTATGTTGCCACTTGCCACTATTAGGGCTGTTGGAGGGAATCTAACCAGTTTTGCAATGTAAATTGAAAGTAACCATAGTTTAAAAATGAGGCAAAGTAAACTATAGGAATTTTAAATTGGACCAAAATTATGATTGTACTGTTAAAAATTGGACTTTTTTTTTGTGCGCATTTAACAAATTTGGACTTAATAATGAAAATAGAACACCTTTCCTATAGTATTGAAATTTGAAATTTGAAATTTGAGCATATATCTAATAGTTGAACCTTACATAGTGTACTATTTTCCATTGAACGATGAGATCGCCATCATCATCATATTCTTTACTCGACAGCGCCGCCAACACTGCAAGTCTGCAATGGGAAGTCAAACCCCATAGCTGACCACCGCCATACCCTGAAGCTCAATTTTAGTAATCCAAAAGGAAAACTTCAAGAAATACCTCTATGAAAACAAGTATACCAATTACTAAAA
Source organism: Petunia axillaris subsp. axillaris (assembly GCA_029990575.1). NCBI lineage: Eukaryota > Viridiplantae > Streptophyta > Magnoliopsida > Solanales > Solanaceae > Petunia > Petunia axillaris. Next base: position 166,043,165 of record JARKNS010000008.1, read on the forward strand.
TAATTTTTAAATGTCAAAAGCAAATCTAAACCAAAACTCAATCACTGACACGGAAATTTAACAACACACTTTTTTGTGTGGGCAAACTTAAGCCATCTGTTATTACGAGAGTAAAAGAATAAGTCCAAAAAGGAAATGAGCGCTAAAGGATTTAGATGACACAATTCTTTCAGCCACGACCACACATAGGAGTGGGTATTTGGTTTGGTTCTTCGGTATTCAGTTCTTCCGAAGTGGAGTAAAATATCATACTTTTAAAAGTTTTGTTTAGTTCGTTTTTTTTTTTTAATTTCGATTTAGTTCAATTTACTTCGCTATATTTTGAAATTTGAGACATTTTTAGTTAATCTTTTTCAATTTTCTTTAAATGTTGTGAAGTCAAACTAAATACTTAAGTGAATGGTGCTTCATCTGTGAGGTGAGGTCCTCATGGTTTGGTTACGTTAGTATTCAAGCTAAATAGTTTGCTTCCACCATCAAAAGTGCAAGTTGCAAAGTCTGAATGGCCCATGCCGGGTAAGTTCAATTTATATTTCCTTTTTAACTCCGCGTATTCAATTATAATGTACAAATGGTGAATTTAGTCTAAGAGCATCTTCTTATGTAACTAGTTCACCGGAAGGTAAAGTAGGAAAAGAGATCTTCACGAGACAATTATGACTTTTTGTTGGAGATGAGATTTTTTTTTTTTTTTTTTTTTTTTTAGTTAGAGATGGGTATGGGGAATGAGAAGAAAATTTAAGTGGGTTTCAAAGGTATGAAACTTCACATTACAAAGTTCGGTAAATTCTCGAAGAATCGGTACTCCAATATTGGGAATCGAATCGAATAAAAGATCAAAATATAGAAAATAGTATACCAAAGACCGATTCGGTTCGGTTTTCGGTTCTTTCAATTTTGTGTTCATTCCTAGCCGCACGAGAGGCACTGGCACATGGCTGATAGACTGGTTACTAGGGACATTTGGTCAAAAGGGACACTCAAGAGTGAAAATAGGTAAAAGGGACAAAGTCTTAATTAATGTAATAAAAGGGACACATCTAATTAATGCTCTTAAACATAACTTTCCTCCACTCCCCTTCACCCCAAAGTTTCATTTCTTACACTTTGGTCCTCACGTATATAAAAAATAAAATTTGCCAAATTAGGGAAATATTTTTCCCTCCGTTTATTCCCTCCTTTCTCTCTCTCTCTCTCTCTCTCTCTCTCTCTCTCTCTCTCTCTCTCTCTCTCTCTCTCTCTCTCCTCTCTTCTCTTCTCCCTCCCGACCTGAAACACCATAGCTGCTGCGCATCTGCTTTCTTCAATCTCCATTCGTTTTCGCTATTATTCTTGCATTCCAACTCTCCCAAACGGAAAATATTGTCAGATCTAAATCCATTTCGGTTAATTAGAGGTATTATTGACTCTAATTTAATAAATAATTTGGGGAAAATACGCTGCAATTCTTTGAATAACAATTTCTGGTTGGCATTACTTTTAACGCTGGGCATTACTTCAAACTGGAAAGCTTGACAACTCCTATATCTCCTGTAAGTGTAAATCTCCGTCTTGCTAATCTCTACTATTCTAATTTTTGTAAAAAACCTTTTAAACCAGTATGTTGCTGTTTTGAAACATCTTACCGTGACGATCGCAACATTATAAAGATATGTTCTACAAATACTCGTACAACGTAGTCACAATTATGGAACATTGTATTAGATGATCAGGATAATCCTTTTGATGTTCCTATTGTGCTAGTTAGAGTTACGGAACATAATTTTGGTTGCCCGAATAATCTTACAGCATGTTCAGTAAATGCTATTCATAATGTTGGAACATTTTTGTAGATGGTCGGAACTGATGTATCGATGTTTCACATCGGTATGCTTGTATTCTTAAACATCCTTGGGCATGTTCGGATCTGTTTTTCGATGTTCCAGTATCCTTTGCTACCTGGACCACATTTGATGAATGTTTATCCTACCTTGCAGATATCGTTAAAGTAATGGGGGACAACATACTACTAGGAGTTGATTTTCTCGGCGAATGGGTTGAGCGTTCGAAATGCTATGCTTGGATTCCTAAGGTGAAAGAGACAAGACCTATCCTTGTGAGTAGGAATATTACATATGATGAACTTGTCGACAAAATCATACGCAGTTGGGGGGTAAGTGATGATCCTAGGGATCTTTGCATTTCATATATGCTGAGTGTTGCCGCAAAGCAAAAGACTGCTCCATCTAAAATTAGGTCTGATGATGATGTTCAGCTTTATATGGCTGATGTAGACCCAGCTGGGGCTAGGCCAACACTAAGGGTTAGTGTGATTCCAAGGCCTGAAGGAATTTCAAGTTCGAATGAACAAGATATGCATGTTGAGATGGATGAAGATGAATTAAAACAAGGTGGAGAGGCAGACGAAGAAGGTGAAGAAGGTGGAGAAGTAGTTGGTAATCCTTCAGAAAGAGCACCATCATTGAGCAGCCGCAACGATTTTTTTGGAAAAGACGGCACAGGTTTTGTAAAGGGTATGACTTTCAAGAACAAGCGAGAATTAGTGGTGAAGTTGAGGCTTGCTGCAGTGAGGAAGCCTTTTTCTTTCAAAGTTGTGAAGAATACAAAAAGGTTGTTTTATGCCCGATGTGTTGATGCAAATTGCAAGTGGTGGCTTCGAGCATTGAGGTATCATAGTAGTGATACATTTTATATTACAATCTACAATGGCGAGCACACGTGCGGTGTGCAGCACCTGCATAGCCACCATAAACATGCCACAGCTGATGTTGTTGGTGAATACATGAAAGATAGGTACATTAAGGGGAAAGGAATAACACCAAAAGACATCAGGGTTGCATTCAACAGAGAATTGGGATGCAACATTAGTTATTGGAAAAGTTTGAAGGGATGTGAGATTGCAAAGGCAATAGCAAGAGGGACACATGTGTTGACACCAAATTTTGTCCCGAAATTTTTTAATTAATATCTAATTATTTTATTAAAAAAAGATCAATTGTTAGGATAAATGGAATAATTGAAATTTGACCCAAAAAGGACTAAATGTGCAATGCGCAGCCGTAAATTAAACCCACCCGCGCAACACCTCTATTTAGTGTAATTATCCTAAAAAGGTCTAAAAATGCAACACATATCCTAATTTCTATCCTACCCTTTACAATTTCTAAATAACTTGATTTACTTAAAATAGGCTAATTGCGCAAGACTAACCCTGCATCTAGCTTACCCCACGCAAAATACATATATACACACAACACCTCAACCCCATATCAGATAACCCAGGACCCGTTTCCCCTTCAAAACCCGTGGAGGCCTGGGCAAAAAAACCGAGAATTCCCAGTTCAAATGGGATCAATCTCTGGTCCCCCATCTCCACATCATCCGAATTCGTACACACCCTTATAGCCTTATCCTATTATACCCGTTAGGGTCATTTTGGTCCAGGGAGAAAAAAGAAATTGGAACCCTAATGGTTTCCATATAAGAGGCTGTTAAGGAGCCGTTAAGGGGAGGAGGAGGAACAGCGGCAGTAAGAAGAGAAAAGGCATCAAGAATATAACACATACAAGTTCCATTTTCCAGTTTGAAGATCATCTTCGGTTCATTGATTTCTAGTTTTCGAATTGTATCGTCGTGTCGCCATTCTAGTCTTTACTTGTGTTCGAGTCGTAGTCTTCGATCCTCGCCCCGGCTCGCTGCGTCGAAATAGGTAATACTTTTTTTTCTCTCATATTCTTATTTTGCTTTCCTCTTAATCTGCTTGTGTTCTCAACATATAGCTTGTGTTGCTTGTTTATGTTTCTTTAGCATGTAAAATGTAAAGTTTATTGTATATTCTTCATGACTAGTTTAGATTAAAAGAGGTTTAAGCATGAAATAAGTCCAGAGGTCCATTTTAAGCCTGTCGTTTTCTCTTCAGTTTGCAGTATAAAAATGGACTGTTTCTTCTTATTACTTACTAGTTGTGTTTGGAAACCATGTTTCTGTCTATGAGTTCCGATGCGAGTTATGTTTACAAATCATGAATAGAAGCTAAAAGTTTTGATCTTCGCTAATTCTGATGTCTTGTTTAAGCTGAGATCATGTCTTTATTACTCTCAATTCCTAGTCTGAGCACATACCAGATCAGTCTTCACCCTCTTGTGTCCCTATTGTAAAATTATAATGAAAATCTGTCTGATTTATATCAAAGTCATGTCTGATTTTATCTTTGGTAATGTGTTCTTGGTCCTGCATATGTTTGTGAGGGTTGGATGTTGTTTCTGGCAGTAGCAGCATAGGCTGGAGGAATCAGTTAGTTTGCTGGGGTTGATCTGTTATGGATGTTGTAAGTGAGTGTAGGAGTATATGTAGATGTCTGTTTGATTTTGCAAGCTGATTGGGTGCCTTGTAGCTGTCTGATAGTGATAGTTGTTTAAAATTAGTTTCACTTGACTAGAATATAGTTAATTGTATGTGTAAGGTTAACTCTTTAAAGAAATGTAAAAGCAATCAGTTATTTCCCTAGTTCTTCTATTTTCTTTGTTTCTGCTTCTTGGTTATGTTTCTCTGTGAAGTAAAGGGGCTGTTGCAGGTGTGTGAGGCAGTGAGGGCTGTCTGGTTCTGTTTAATCTTGTGCAGGAGTGAAGGGTTCAGGGAGCTGTGTTTAATATTGCAGGGTATGTAGGGTGTTTAGTTTAGGCTGCTGGTGGGGTAGCAGGTAGTTTGAGAAGTTGCTTTGGTTCTGTTATGTCGCAGGTTGCTTTGGGGGGTAGTTGTCTAGTGTTTGTAAGTTAAAGAGAGGTCTGTTGAAGAGGGTTCTGTGAGCTGGAGGGGCCTGTGAGCATAGGAGTGTGTTTGGAATTTGTTTTGGATATCTGTGAGAGTAGCATAAGTCGTTTTAAGATAAGAGTCGTGTTTGGGGTCTGTTTTAGTAAAGGGGTAGCAGGAAGAGCAAGTTGCTGCCAGTTTTTGTTTGTCTTTTAAAATGGATGTGAATAAAATTAATGTATTTTTAAGAAGTTCTAGCGATTGCCTATTTTAATAAATATGTCTCTGTTTCTTGTCTCCTATTTTGCTCCTTTCGATTCCTCTAGTCTTAATTGAACTCTCCTAGGCTAGATTCTCCGAGATTCTGGTAGCTTTCTATCTTGTGTTCTGTGTGTTAGTTGAATTTCTAGCATTTCTTGATGTAGTCAACAGGTAATGTCTTTCCTTCCTTTCCCTGTTGCTTTAGATCTCTAAGTAAACCTCATTGGTGAAAGTCCTCTTATGCCTTGATTGTTTCCTCTGTTTCTATTCATTTAGCATAGTTTAGGAGTGTGTAGGTGGTGAGGATGTGGTTCTGTCTGTTTGCCAGTGAAGTAGTTCTTAGTAGTATGCAGGGCTCCATGTTATTTTTTTTTTTAATTTTCTGTGGAAAGGAGCAATATGAGGTTGTCTGGTATTGCTTTTGGTTCAGGGAGCAGGTAGCAGGGGTGTTTATGGGATGAGTCTGTATGCTCAGGATAGAGAGGGATTTTATTGAGTTGCAGGTGAGATTTTGTTTCCTGGTTGTTAGCAGTGTGTAGGAAATTGCAAGAATTTGAAGTGGCAGTAGAGGGAATATGTGTGTTTGGGTTGATCTAGGTGGTCATGGAAGCTGAGATTATAGTCGATTGCTCATAAGTATGATAGACTTAAACTTGTGTTATTCTTTTTGATTGCATACCCCATTGAAATAATCTGGTATAAAAAAATACTAGTGTAAAATCTTGCCAAGTTTCTACTTTGATCTAATATTATTTTTATGGTGCAAACATTGGGCAGATTTGAACAAAAATGTGAACTTGATAATGTATTCTTTCCAGTCGGCAATTATTAGGCGTGAATCAAATTTTGACGAAAACTGGTCTTTTGGGTCTTAATCTTCTCTTGGCCTCACATAATTAATGTCAAAGGTTGAGCCTTTCAGTTGAAGTTGAGCTTTTGTAGTCCAGTAGTTATATTTAGTGGAAGGTTTAAGATGAAAGTGTATATCTTTATTGTATTCAATTCTTGCATTTTGAGTCATTTTCTTATAAATTCACAATGGTTGGCAGTTTATACATCTAATAGGAAAGTGTCAAATTATAAGTTGTATATCTTTATTGTATGTTTGTTCTTTTATTTATGCTGCTAGTTGTTATCTCTGGACATGTGTGTTAATTCTTTTCTTTGTTCTTTTGGGGCCAATCCGCTGGAGTATCTCGCTGGAACTTAAAAGTTGCCAGACCCAAGTTGTTGGGTCATTATTCGGCATTAGTCTGTTTCAAGTTAGATCGTCACTAGGAGCTGCATTTCTTGTGTTGATGTGCTGTCCCAGTTTCATGATGCAGTCAGACGTTGGACCTTTTGTCTCATCATCGCAACTTCATTTTCAATCCATAGGATTGTCCAGCCATCTTCCGGGTTCTACCTTTTGAAACTCATTTTCTTTATTTTAATAGTTAGATACTTAATAGAGTATGTAAATTACTCGTAGAATAATTTATTTATGAGTAAATATTTTATTGACTGATTGTTTACTTTATGGTTATTACCTTTTAATTTTTGAGTTGTTATTTAATTTATTGCAAATCAGGCCATTTAGGCAAATGCGTGCAAATTTCATAAATTTTCAAAACTACGCTTAATAAATGACTATAAGAAAGGACTTCTATCTTATTGATACGAAGTAGTTTCTTTAGAAAGTCAAAAGTTATAAAAAAGTTTGATTAACTTCTAAATGTCCCGAAACACTTTGTAAAAAGCGACTTGAAATCTAAGTTCCATCTTATGATGAGACACTCAGGTTTTAAAGTTGAAAATAAGCAAGTGCCATTTATGCACTGTCACATACGAGTTGGCAAAGAAATTAGGACGATCAAATCGTTCCTTTTCAAACGAAATTGCGCTTTATTTATTTATTTATTTATTTATTTTATTTCGAAAATAATTAAAACTTTTTAAATAAAATTGTAAAATCTTTTGAAAACTTACTAAATTTAATTAGTTGAATTAATTAATGGTTCAATTAATTATTTTTAGAAAAGCGCATAAATAGCACTTGCAAACATTTTGGAAACCTGTCGGATTAACCGTTTTTAACGGAATTTCGAAAGTGCCTTAAAAACCTTCTTTCGAAATTAGCAAAACCTCTTACCTTTAGAATCTCTGAAAGAAAGACCGTCTTTTTATAAAAACGGAGTTTTGCACGCATTTATTTATCTGGTTCCCTGTTTTTCCTTAAATTGGGTGGCGACTCCAAAAACTCCAAAAGAGTTAGTCCATCTTGTCGATATTCCTGAAATTTAGCCTTCGTGGTTAATATTTTTTTGGGGTTCAACAACATGAACACAGTTATGAAATTTTAGAGGCATACAGTTATATGGTAAGGTCCCAAAATATTGGAAGCAAGACAGCTTTGAAGCTTGATAGTTGTGGGAGGTTTAAGTATTTTTTTATATCTTACGGATCTTGGATTAGGGGTTTTCTGTATATGAGGAAAGTCCTTGCTATTGATGGGACTCATTTGTCAGGCAAGTACGGCGGTGTGTTGTTGTCTGCCGTTGCCCAGGATGCAGAGAAGCACATATTCCCTGTTGCATTCTGCGTTGTGGACAAAGAACGTGATGCGTCTTATGATTTTTTTTTCGAACAATTGGTTGACATAGCCCAGTACAATGATGAGTTGAGCTTCATTTCAGACAGGCATAAAAGCATAGCAAAATCAGTTGCCAAGTGGTTTCCCCAAGCTCACTACGGAGTTTGCACGAGGCACCTTGCTGAAAATATCCGTACAAAGTTTCAGTTTGGAGACCACCTGGGGTCCTATTACTTGGCAGCAGATGCATATCGTGTGGAGGATTTCAGAACGCACTTTAAGCAAATCGAAGACAACGATCCAAGGGTTGCCAGATATCTTCAAGATGACGTGGGGTTCCATAAATGGAGCAGATGCTTTTTCCCTGGGCACAGGTACACTACTATGAACATTCATACCAAATGTTCTGAACGTTGCGTTGGAATGTTCTATATTTACATGTCAATTAAGCAGAGAACATTCTAATTGACGTTCAAAATAGTACAAATGATGTGTATGACGTAATTATTGATGTTCTGATCGCATGCTTAATGTTCGCACTTGGATTAGACGTATTTAGCATTAAGGTCTTTGTTTGTTTGTTACAATTTCAGATTTGCAGTGATGACCTCGAACATTGCTGAGTCCACAAATGCAATGATGAGGGGTGAAAGAGAATATCCTATCGTTGCCCTATTAAATCATATCAATCGTACATTTGGCGAAAAATTCCATGTGAGAGCTACGGAGTTCCTCGAGGTTTCAACCATATGCGTCCCTTCAATTGAAGGAAAAATAAGATTCAACCTGGAGGAAGGGGGTAAGCTCGCAATTAGTCGAAAAGGTACGTATGGTTTCACCATCATCAGTCCAGGCCAGGGAGCAGAAGTCGATTTACTCAACAGAACTTGTACGTGCAGAGAGTATCAAATTGACTTAATACCCCGTAAACATGCTATGACAGCTATCAGAATGCTGCGTCCAAAAGACTATGGAGCGTGCGTCTATGACTTCACTTCTGCATATTACAAGTTAGAGTCATATATGCTTGCCTATGCAGAACCGATCAATGCTGTTCCGCCGGAAGAATTTTGGAATGTTCCTCCTGAGCTGCTTGAGAGACGAATATTGCCTCCTTTCATCGACGTGGGTAAGGGTAGACGAAGGAAAAAGCGGATACCATCAGTTGGTGAAGTATTTTCAAGTAGGAGAAACAAATGTAGCATCTGCAAAAGGTCAGGCCACAAAAGAACTACTTGCCCGAAACGAGTGGATAGTGGACAATCCTCCCAAACTCAAAGTGTTGATTTTTGAATTTTAATCTTGACAATTTTATATATTTTTATATTTGAACGTTTAACTTAATGTTCCGAGCATTTATCAATGGCGTTCCAAATTCCTATCATTTTTGTAGTATATAATTCAAATTGATCATCATACAGATGTTCTAATACTGCAAACGGGATGTTCAGTGTAATGCAAAACAACATTCATAAATATTCAAAACATGCTAGATTGTGAAAGCATCCCCCAAAACCTGCATACGAAAAGGCATTAATTAATCCAGATACATCACCTAGAGAGTAGTGAACGACTTTTCAATGTTCATATCACGCCTTTTGGTGTTTTTTATGTTTTTTATCATCTATAAATACAAACATTTCCTTGTCCCTCCATACACACAATTATCCTCCTACTTGAATTAGAAAAATTTCTTCATAGACAACAAACACAAATGGAAAATAACCAAAACGAAGTTGTCGCTAATGGCCACTATGCCCCAGCCGACGAACCTGACCATAACGAACATTATGGAAACATCGCCTGGGATATTGCCGGTATACAAACTGACATCACTGCAATCAACCATTCTGTGGACCGCTTATCTGCTGATGTATGGAGCATAAGGCAAGTGTTAGTTCAGCGCTGGGAGCGTATTGAAAGAATGCTTTTGGGACTCCTTATCCATCAAGGGATGAATCCGGAGCAGTTTGCTACTCCTCCAAATTCTCCCAATGCTGACAACTAGAACTTTTATATAAGTTGATATATATCTAGTACTAGTACTTTTGTCTAAGCATTATATCTAGTACTTTTGTCAAGCATTTTGTCAAGTACTTTTGTACATGTATTTTGCTTCCTTAAGTATGAATGAAAATTATCAGATTATGTGTTAAGTTGATAATACTTCCACTACGTAAGTGAACGCTTATTCATCAGCAACTTGAAACATTCTAACACACGTTCCAAGCACCTTATGAAGATGTTTCACATCGTTATTAACGTAAACATGCTAGCATATATTTTAACAACTCCCATCTAAAATGCATCAGCAAGTTGAAACATCCTAACAAAAGTTCAGAGCACAGTATGAAGATGTTTGACATAGCAGAAGGAGTTTGGCCTTAAAATCGTTATTAACACAAACATGCAAAAGCCGCTATTTGTACAACAACTGTTTGGGGAGATTTGACGAAAAAATCAACAAAAAGCAGAGATTTTCACGAGAATTTCAGTCCAGAACCAGAAAGAAGGGTTAAAAACCCTAGCTTTATCGAAATAGCCAAATAGCAAAAAAATAAACCCCGATTCACTTGAAAACATCAATATAGTACAAAATTTACCTTTAGATGTTGCCGGAGAACATTATATAGATGGCCGGCGACGAAATAGAAGACTCGAGAAGAAGACTCGAGAAGTGTGTAAGAGAAGAAAGGGGCGGGTGTTCGATGTTTGAAATGATTGAATTGATAAGACTGATCAGCCGCATTTTTAATTAAAACTTCACTTTTGGGGTTGTCATAATCCTCATAATTGCCATTAGGTCCCCACCTTTTTTTTTTCCGAATTCCACGCGCGTCCCATTTTTGTATAAAATCGAGCCCGGGGCGGGTGTACATTTCTTTTTTGAGATATTAGAACGTTCTTCTGAACGTGCCAAACATATTAATCAATTAGGTAGTTCGTTTAAAATGAAACTCGTTTGCTCAAAATAAAAAGTACCTTTTTCACGTTCAAAACATAATAAATGATGTTTGAACCCTAACCCTAACCCTAACCCTAACCCTAACCCTGAACCCCAAAACATAACCCTAACCCTAACCCCAAACCGCAAAAATTCCTAACATTTAGAGAACATTCAATCACATGTTCTAAACCTTTTTTGTAACGTTCTTGAACGTCGCAAGTCTGTTCTGGATCTTCATACTGATGTTGTTTTTGTACCGTTGAGGATTAGTTGATAAATACTAATATAAGGATCATTTAAAATGAATAAACAATGATTTAGTAGTTTAGTAAGATTCCAAAACATGCTATGTGTAAGTAAACCAAAATATATGTCGTTAATTATACCAAAATGTAATTATTAGGTTGTTTGGATAAGGAGTGTAGGGTTGATTCTAGATCAATTAACAATTTTAAACATTAAGAAGTGTATTATAACGAATTGTAGCATAGATTGGACGTTATATCACTAGATAGACACATTAGTAATCTATTTTGTGATCTTGCAATCTATGTGTAGCTCAATTACAGGCATATTCGTGTATATACAACAACTAAGACTTCAAATCATACAAGTATTGATTGTAATACTCAATATTATGTGTATTTAAGGTGACTACATCACTAGTATGTCTATTGGAAGTGTTTACTCATAAAAGTTCTACTAGAGTATACTCATTTATATCTATTAAAAGCGATTACTTACTAATATCAAATGAAACACTTACTAAGTTATTGAGTATTTCATTAGATGTTGTTCTAACTAATGGATAATCTATATAATGATGACTTAACCTTAAATATAAAGACTTATTAATCTTTTCATGTTATATAGTTTCTTATTACAACCAAATTAAAGGTTGGAACACTACATATTAAATTAGGCACCTACTATGAACTGAACATATAAACCCACGTTCGTAACTTAAATTAGATGTTTTTGCATCAATATTTGGAAATTTTTTTGGTGTTTGTAGTCCGTTTTAAATACGTGGAGCGACCTGCTCCACACAACTTACATTAATCCCAACCCGTTCTATTATCTTTTAACACGTGGAATAACCCCAACCATTCAATTAATTAGGTCTTTTTACCCCATTCCCATTATTATAACAACTCCCTAGGGACCCCCTTTACCTCGTCTTCTTCTTAACTCAACCATGTCTCATCAAGGATCAACTTGTTCTCGCAGCTCCTCTCAAAATCGTCGATGTTGGTGTGGCTTACCTGCGATACAATTCACGGCGGGCACACAGTCGAATGCTGGACGAAAATTTTGCAAGTGTCCCCGCAAGGGTATTAGCAATTGCGGATTTTGGGAATGGTGTGACGAGGAGTATCCCCAGCCTACTACATTGGTTTTAAACAAGTTGAAAATTTCACTTGATGAAGTTTGTGAAGAAATGGCCAATTTGCTGAAGGAAGTTGACAAATTAGGGGCTTGTAATACTACAAATTTATTGAAGATCAGTAAGTTAGAGGCTAAATTGCAACGGTGGAAGTTGTATTTCTTATTGTCTTGGGCAGCTTTTTTGGGTTTCATTGTAGCTAGGTTTATTTGATACCAGTTGCTGTTTATTTGAACGTTTAAGTTAATGTTTCGAGCATTTATTAATGGCGTTCCAAATTCCTATTATTTTTGTAGTGTATAAATCAAATTGATCATCATACGGATGTTATAATACTGCAAACGGGATGTTCAGTGTAATGCAAAACAACATTCATAAATATTCAAAACATGCTAGATTGTACTGAAAATTAAAGGACAACACTTCAAAACACGACATTCAAGACAATTAGAAAATCTTCTTAAATGACTAGACTTGCAAGGAGGTTAGTTCTTCATTTCACATGCGTTCCGCTGGAGGCCGTGGTGGTGAAGAGTAGTTTTGGGGGTCAATCTCGAGTGCAGCTTGAATACCACGAAGCATACGCTTAATAAGATTGATATCCTCACGGAATTCATCGAACCTAATTCTTAATCGCTCCACTTGATCCTCCACATTTCCTATATATACTGCAAACTGATCAACATCTGAGGTCAGATCTGCGATATCTTCACGGACATGATCGATTTCAGTGAACCTACTAGTACCTGGAACTCCACTATCATGTTCTGGTGCTCTTGGTTGCCTTACTCTGCGAGACATTGTTTTTGTTTCGCCTTGTTGTTGTTGTGCAGACATTTAACATTTATAGAAGGCTTGCTGCCTTTTCGGTTGCATAAGTGATGATTTAAAGAGGCGCCTATTCGCATTGAATGGTTGGGGTTAGTACACGTGTTTTAACTGTGACCAGGGGTTCCTAATCCTTCCCGCGGAAGTCAGAACATCTTCATGGCGATACGAATCATCATATACTCGTTCCATTAGTCTATTGGTTTTTGACGTTTATAATTCAAATTGATCTTCATGTTTGAAAATTATTTATACCCTTCCAGTAGACTATTACGACTATTGGTATTTTTTAAACTACTCATCATTATACACTTAACGGCTATCCCCTTCAATTCAAATCTGAAGCAAAGCAACGATGCGTCACTTCAAAAATTTAAAAAAATATATAACGGCTAGTGTTTTGGATAAAACACACTTAAGTCGGTTACCTATTTTTCTCCTATAAATACTCGATCAAACCATTCAAATTCAAAAAACTCTATACCACTACAACCTATAATCTTCAGCCAAAAATAAAAATGGTTCGCCGACCTTCCTCCTCAATAGTTGCTACTGCTGCAAGAACAGGAGCAACAAATACAAGAGCATCCACGTCAAGAGTACCAAAAACGACAAAGGGAGCAACCTTGAAACAAGAAGGAAGAGGTGAAGCCAAGCAAAAAGAAGGAAGAACGGGAAGAGGGTCAGCCAAACAAAACGAAGGAAGAACGGGAAGAAGTGAAGCCAAGCAAAACGAAGGAAAAACGGGAAGAGGGTCAGCCATGCAAAAAGAAGGAAGAAAGGGAAGAGGATCAGCCAAGCAAAAAGAAGGAAAAACAGGAAGAGGATCAGCCAAGCTAATAGGAGGAAGAAAAAGTCGAAACACATCTGCAGAACGACAAGAACGTGCAAATGATATTTTGGAGCAACTTCGTGCTGAAGTTTGGGGTTGGAAGTTCAAATTTGAGGAATTCTTCGAATACTACAATAGGGACGTCAAAAAGATGTTGAAAGAAATAAAGAGGATAAAGAACATGCTCCAGATAGCAACCTTGAATCAAGAAAGGACTGCATCGCGTTGAAGTGAAAACGCATATTATTGACCAGGATGTTAATATGACTGTTTATTAAGTAATGTCTTAAATGCTAATATAATTAGCATACTTTTGTAAAGCGCTGAATCTTTGAACGATCAAGAATGTTTTTGCCTGGTTCTTGATTATCAATGTATAAAGTAACTTTAATGTTCAGAACATCTGTTGTTGTTTCCCTATTTACTAGATATTGAACATCAAATAACCATTAAGTTAAAAACTATTTGAACGTACAAAATAATGTTCCGAAAATAACTAATGCTGTTCCTATAGTCTATAATTTTTAATATTTTTAAGTCAATCTTATCATAATACAGATGTTCTAATAATGTAAACTCGATGTTCAGTGTAATGCAAAACAATAGTCATCATTTGCCATATATACGCATCAAAAATGGGTAATCATCCATATATTACACCCATCAAAAATAAAAACATAATTATTCAAATTTTACAACCCATACTAAGGGACTAATTTGCCATGGAATATGTCCACAGCAAATTTAACTAGACAGTCTTCTATCACATTGTCACAAAGATATTCCATCGGGGTGTTGGACAGCAAATGTTCGAGGAACATGATGGCATACGCTCCACATGCAGTACCAGTCAATTCCTTGGAAGGCCTTGGATGCGCTCGTACGGCCACATTTCCGTAGATTGGATTTCAGGAGGGAGGTGGTTGAATTTCCCCGAATGCCGGATGTATATTGGGAACATGTACATAATTGGCCCCATTATTGAATCAAAGCGGTCTTCATTGTACAACCCAATGTTGCAGTCGTAGACATCGATCCTTGCCTCCTCTAAATAAAAGACGCATGTAACATAATGCGTGCTTTCAATGTTATACACGGCAAAGAGTCTTTTCACACCATCCCACTTCCTTCCACCCCGATATGGAGACTTACCTCTGGCATAATCAAGGAATGTATCCTCAAACTTATATTCTGCTAGGTATTTGTCAAGGCCGACATCAAACCCCCTTGCCTCCTCTTCAGCCGCATCGTATCGAACGCACAAGTTGGTCAAGAATGAAAGATCGAGGATGAGATCAGAGCTATCATAATGCCGGGGGTAAGCCTTATGCCTCACACGCATCAAGGCCAAGTACTCATACATAAACTGCAGAATAAAACAAATTAGAAGTTGTGAATAAAACTATGCCGACACATACTATTTTATGTTTGGACCAGCAAGTCGAATGTTCAACGAACATAGGACCATCAGGTTCCGAACGGAGAAACAAATGTTCGTTCTTCGATAAAAACCAAACACTAACAAAACAATAGAAGTAAAGAGATGCACTTACGCTATCCCACATCTACTCTTTCACGTCCAGGAAGTCCAGAAAATCCAAGTAATTAAACTCGTGACACAGGAAGGCAGTCTTTTTTTCCTTCTTCTCCTCCAAGAAAGCGTCAAATTCAGCTTTCTTGTGAATGTCGAGTGCCTTGTACAGTGTCACTGGCAATCTCCCGAGATTTTTGGAGCCTGACTTGAGCTCTCTCTCTAAATTTCCAAAAAAAAAAAATATATAAATGTTTGCAAAATTTTCTAAATTTAATAGAAGAACGTCCCTTTTATGTTCAACGATTCTAATTGGATGTTTTACTAACCTTGCCATTCTGGCAGCAGTCATTTTCTTCTTTCCTTTATTCTTCTTTGCCTGGAGCATCCTGGACAACAAAATATTCCTCTTTGGTCGCTGCTGCTGCTGCTTCTTCTTTGACGACGACGCTACTAAATTAGCAAGGGACAGCTGGATCGCATCAAGCTTCTGATCCAGTCCCTGTCGCCATTGAAGGCAGTCGTGACACTTGCAACTGCAGACACTAGGCTCCACATTCTCCTGTTCTCTCCTCCTAGAGCTTTCTCCAACTTCGAACAAACCCCTACCACTAAAAAGCCCACCAGTAAAACGACCAGCCCTACCACCAATCTCATCACCAACTTGTGTTTCACATGTGCCAACACCTCCACTAACAAATTCTTCACCAACCTTTCCTTCATCAATTACCTCTCTTGGAGGGGTCCTGGGGCAATTCCTAAAAACTGTCACTCGATCACCACCAACGATCGAGCTGGCCCCCTCCAACATCACAACAAGGTGATCAATTACCTCGTCGGCCCCATCAACAAACGGCTCAATATTCTGAAAAGTTTCATCTTCCCTCTCTGCATCGATAGGGTCAATAAAAGGGTACACCACCTACATACCATAAAAGAGTGTTCAGAACATCATTATTACTGTTCGACATTTAACACCATTAAAAATGAAACATCATATCTGTCGTGATCGAACATCTGAAAAGACGTTCTTAACATTAACAGCAATGATTATAACGACATTGCAGATGTTCCAACATTTAGAAAATTGTAGGTAAAGTACTTACAGGCTTTGCAACATTCTCAAACAGCCTTCGGGAGTCTCTTTCATTCTTTTCAGTGATCCACCTGTGCATCCTTGGCATGCTCCTCTCCTTGGGAAAATCCCTGGGACGAAGCGAAGGTATTGCTTCAAATACCCAACCCACAAATGCCCAAGGAAACCCATAAAGATTGTAATTTGGCCCGTCCTTGGCCTTGCTAGCTGCACGATCAGCCATGGGCTTCGTCAGGTACTCAATGGTCAGCTCGAAGCTTTTCCGCCCCCAAGGATACTTGGCAAATTCATTAGAAAGGTATGCAAGACAGACCAGTAATTCCTCAATACCAGCTTTTTTGTCCTTGGCGCACAATATTGAGTGAACAAACCAAGCCATGGCAAGCCCAAACTTGTACCGTTCAGGAACTTCCTCATTTTCTATCAAACTCAGCAACCGGGAAGCAGTTACTGCTCTTGCTTTCCCATCCTCCCACGCCGTTGAGATATACTCCCACATCTCCCTGCCCCTCTCTTTGATCGCAGCCTCCCATTGGACACTTGGATAGGCTTGGCATCTCAGCTTTGTCATCAAAGCAAACTCTTGGAGGCCAAAACGAACAGGCACTCCATTGAAATTGAACCAAGCTTCTTTTTCTTTATTGCACAAAACTCTTCTTAGCAGAATATTGTGCACCAACCTGGTTGGAAACGATGGCTCCTCCGGCAAGTCCAAGAAATGGCCAAAGATACTGTTTTTGAACTTGTCATACAAACCACTTGTACGCAGCACAATCCTGAACTCAAGCATTCGTCCAATAAGCGACGAGCGGACAGTTATCTTGGATTGAAAATGCTCATGCTCATCCAAGTAAGTCTTCAGCACCATTGGTGGAATGACACTGGTGACGTACTCAGGCTGCACGTACTCAGGCTGCACAATGTTTTGAAATTTGTTAGTTTAAGGAATCACCAGGGTAGTAAGAACATAATATCAGATGCATGAAACATCCCTTGAGATGTTCCAAGGAACTACAAGAAAATACTTCGAACATAGTTAAGATTGATCTGATCATGCACGCGAGTGTTCTCAAATCACATAAAAAATATTGAACATTCTACTGTAAAGTGACGAACAACATTATTTATGTTCTCAACTATACCTCTCTAGGTGGCTCTGCAGAATCAGCTCCCACGTCGTCTACGAACTGACCTTCTCATTCGCATCTCTCACCCTCTTCTTCTTCCCTACCATTCCTACCTCCTTCACCAGCTTGAACATCTACTATCTCTATAACTTCATGTACATCATCTACTTCTTCTACATTTGCAACTCCTTCAAATTCCCCTGCAAGATTATTTACCAACCTTCCCACATCCTCTTCTTCTGCCATATTTAAAAGGCTTTCTTTTTTGTTTCCATCTTCATCCCAGTCATCATCACCAAACAGCGCTTCTATTTCTTCTGATATATTACCATCGTCCGGCAGCTGTGGCCCAACATTTACATCATAGTCTAGGGACCTCTCCTCTTCGTCCTCCAATATTAGTCTCCTCTTCCTAGGAGGCTGTTTACTAGGAGGAGTAGTCTCCTTCCTCTTAATTCCCCGCGTATAAGCCATTGTAGCTGCAAATCACAAGTATATTCATCAATTAAAGATGTACAAGCATGCAATATGGGTGTGTGAAACATAATATACATATGTATATTTTATCAAACCCTAATTCAAGTAGAGTCATGCATGTACAAACATGTTCAAATGTTCCAGAACTTTAAACATGCATGCACAAACATAAACATGCAAAATCTTGACTATATGTACATCATTTTTTCAACCTTTAGCATATTTATTTTATAAAACCCTAATTTATTTTAACAAAAATCATCTAAAATGCATCACCAACTTCAAACATCCCATCACACGTTTAGAACACCGTCTCACGATGTTTGACTCTTCGAAGAAGTATGCGTACAACATTTTTTCAAACTTTAGCCTATTTATTTTAAAAAACCCTAATTTATTTTAACAAAAATCATCTAAAATGCATCACCAACTTCAAACATCGTATCACACGTTTAGAACACTGTCTCACTATGTTTCACTCTTCGAAGGAGTATGCGTACAACATTTTTTCAACCTTTAGCCTATTTATTTTTAAAAACCCTAATTTATTTTAACAAAAATCATCTAAAATGCATCACCAACTTCAAACATCGTATCACACGTTTAGAACACTGTCTCACAATGTTTCACTCTTCGAAGGAGTATGCTCTTAACATGGTAATATAACATAAACATGCAAAAACTTCATTTGTACAAGAACATAGCACTATTTGACGAAAAAATCAACAAGAACAAAGATTTTCACAAGAATATTCTTCCAGTACTGTAAAAAGGCGTAAAATCATAGTTTTTTTCAAAATAGCAAAATAGCAAAAGAAAAAACCCGATTCACTTGAAAAACTTCAATATTGTTCAAAATTTACCTTTAGATGTTACCGGAAAAATGTTTATGCTCGGCGACGATGATGTTTAGAAAACTGCGTAGAGCTACTATAGAAGATGAACTTGAGAACTGTGAAGTGTGTAAGAGAAGTTTTTTGGGGTTCGATGTTTTAAATCATTGCCTGCGTCCGTTCGGTTCGTTTTCCCACCTTTTGATTAAAAGTTTTTGGGATTGCTAATTCAGTCCAAAAGGTTTTTAATCAAGCCCCGCAAGTTTTGTTGTTTCTAATATGGCCCATGGTTTAATGTTAAACGCGCGCGTCATTCGACGCTCCACGCGCGTCCCCTTTTATTAATTAAAGACTTGAGGGGGTCTTTTGGCCCATTCTTCTCTGGTTACTACTCCCTCCGTTCCACTTTATGTGTCATAGTTTGACTCGGCACAAAATTTAAGAAACAAAGGAAGACTTTTGAAACTTGTGGCGTAAAATAAGTCAAAGATGTTTGTGTGGTTGTAAATCATTTTAGTAATGGCAAAACTGTAATTTTGCAGTTAAATTGTTACCAAATTTAGAATGCTGTCATTCTTTTTGGAACAGACCAATAAGAAAATGCTGCCACATAAATTGGAACGGAGGGAGTACTATTTAGTTGCCTTAGAGTTAGTCTTACTCTTGTCTAGGGTAAAAATTGGGCAAGCGTCTTTTGTAATGGGCCACAAGCCTTGCGTAAAAGTGTTATACTAGGACTAAAATTAGGGTAAACTCTAGCCTATAAATACCTCATTCTTCCTATTGTATTCCTCACGCTAAGATTCGACTACAATCTTACTTCTTTCTTCGATATTCAAGCAATACAAGACTGCTTTATTTATTTTCTATGATATATCATTATCTCTTGTGGCAGGAATATATCAATTTATTTATTTATTTATTTATTTATCTATTGATCAAGTGTTAGGCATAAACACCTTTCGAGTTATCCAATTGCTGATCAAGCACGACGATGACTTCTAAAACAACCACAAAAGAAAACAAATTTGCTCCAAACCCTGTCATTATCTTAGAGAAATTAGAAAAAAGTTTCAATTGAGAGAGAGAGAGAGAGAGAGAGAGAGAGATCTGATATTTTTTGAAAACTTCGCTAGGGACGGTGACAGTAAAGAGACGGGAGAGGGAAATAAAGATTGGGTGAGAGAAGATTTGTTTTTAATTCTATTTTATAAAATTTTTATTTTTCAAATGCGAGGACGATCTGACCTCATTTATTTATAAAATGGATAAAGTATTTTGGCACACTATGAGTGAGTGAGACCGATATTGTCCTTAGTTTATATTTTCATGTGTATTTTATGGATGAGTGAAATGAGAACGATTTTGCCTCATTTATTTTGCAAAATGTACAGAATATTATGGCTCACATATGGATAAATGCGGCCATATTATCATAGGTACTAAATATTAGCACATGAAGTTATGTTTTTATAGATGTACAAAGTGAGGACGATCTCACTTCATTTATTTACAAAATAGACATAATTTATTGGTTTACTATATGAGTAACTGTGGTCAAATTGGCCTGATTTCTACTGTATGTGTAGAGAGTGGTGATCTTTTTGTAAGCAAGACTACATCAAATGTAAAAGTGCTCGATTTTTAAAGAGCGTCTTTAAAGTGCTTAATCTCTCGAGACTAAGTTCAATTTCGCCTATTTGTGTTAATCCGCCAAAATTGGACCAAACTTATGATTGTTGTACCTGAAAATTTTTGGACTTCTTACATAACTATATAGGCAAACATTTCACTTTACACTAAAATGTCAACTTTAAACTATTTTGAAAACATAACAATATAATATAATATAATATAATATATATATATATATATATATATAAAAACCATACATCCTCCTCCTACACTATCCTGCCACTCGAAATTTCTTTCTAATATTTTTTTTCCAATATTTTGTATGTGTAGTGTATTTTTATTGTAAGAATAATGATACACTATGCATATAATGATAATACATTAGGTATACACCAATACGATTACTGTATGTTATTTGTATTTACTTTGTATGTCTATTGTATCTGTTCAATATATAAAACATACATACGTTATATACAACGTAAATACAAATGGATAAACAACACATACAGTATCATGATTATTGTATGTCATGTGTATATATACTTTGTATGTTTGTTGTATGTCCACTATATATACAAAGATACATAGGACATACACTAGCCATACAAGGTCAATACACATGGCATGCACTAATGCATACAATACGTATACACATTGGAAAATCGCATCGTCGTCGTCGAAAAGAAGCCACAGGAAAATATTAAAAAAATAGGGTGAATGAAGCAACATCGACTACGAACTGAATCCTCCACCGAATCTGAGCAACAACGGCAATCAGGGCGACGTCGGGGGTAGGGTGTACGTAGGAGCAGAGACAAAGCAACAATGGCGTGGGTCGGCGATAGTGAAAAAGGGGGAGAAGAGAGAGAAGAGAGGAAAGGAGAATAATTTTTGCTATGTTTGGTAGCATAATGTAAAAAGTTGCTATGTTAGGTAAAGTGGATAAATATTACTATGTTCTTAAAAAACGTTCCCTACAGTACAACGTTCTTAAAAAGTTGATGGCTAGTCTATGGAATATTTACACAAAAGTATAATTTTTAGAACTTAATTACCAAACATAGCAACATTTTAGTAAAATTACCCTATATAGAGGAAAACACGAGTTAATTACAAACATAGCAATATTTTCCCATAACATACCAAACTCTTACATTCTTCTTCTTATTTCCCCCACTATCACTTTTTCTCCTCCCATTCCCCTAGTTTTACTTTTACTCCTCTCATTTCCCCCAATTTCACTTTTCCTCCCACTATTTCCCCCAATTTCACTTTTACTCCTTCCATTTCCCCCAATTTCACTTTCTCATCTTCACTGTATCTCGTTGTATCACACTGTATCTCAATGTTCCTCACCTACCAACTATCTCGTATCTCAATGTATCTCAACTACCAACCACCTCGTATCTAACCGTATCTCATCTACCAACCATGTCGTACCTCATTATATCTCACTGTATCTCAACTACCAACCACCTCGTATCTAACTGTATCTCGCCTACCAACCACATCGTATCTCATTGTATCTCAACTACCAACCACCTCGTATCTAACCGTTTGTGCGTTCTTTCTCACTGTTTCTAAACTATTTCACTTTTTTTGCGTTATTTCACACTATTTTTTACATTTTGTTTCGGACTTTTTCACTAGCTGTTTCAGGTTATTTCAGTGTTGTATCTCACTGTATCTGCACTATTTTTGCTCCGTATCAAACTGTATCTATGATGTTTCAGTATTGTTTCAAATTGTTTCAACATCGTTTCAGGTGGTTTTGCACCGTATCTAACTATTTCTAGCTGTTTCTACAATGTTTTAGCAATTGTTTCATCCCATTTGTGCATTGTTTCTCATCATTTGTCATCTTTTTTGCATTGTTTCACATTATATTTCACCTTTTATTTCGAACTTTTTCACTAACTGGTTTACACTATTCCGACGTTGTATCTGCGCTATTTTTGCTTCGTATCGAATCGTATTTAACTATTTCAGCACTGTTTCGGTTCATTTCAGCACTGTATCTAACTGTTTCTGCACCATTTCAACTGTTTATGCAGCATTGTATCTAACTGTTTTTGCACCATTTTCAACTGTTTCTGCAGCACTGTATCTAACACCGTTTCAGACAGTTTCAGCGCCATTTCATACTGTTTCATTTCCCAAAAATTTGTTTAAATTCTCAAATCTTTACTGTAAAACGCAAGCATTGCCCGAAACAATCCTGGATTACAAAACCCCATAACCAAAACCAACCACTCACAAAATATAAAAATATCTCATTTTATCCCAAAAGTGCCCTCTTACACTTACTCATCACTCTGTATCACACATTTTCTCTCTTCCTCACCTTATCCATGGAGATCATAGTTTCTGCTCATTATGATTTCTATTTCATCTTTGCCGTTGCTACAACTCTATCTAGAAACGCGCACTATAAAAACTCCAAATTCGAAAATGTAATACTAAATCTAAGCCGTTGAATGAAGAATCAAACGGTTTGAATGAAATCAGGTACAAGTACATTCTTAGACAATATATAAATGGAGATAAAATAAAGAAGAAGAAGAGAATCCCCCACCCGCTCCACCCATTTTCAATTTCATCAAACTCACATAGAGATACACAGTTTTTTCACAGAACAAATACTCCATCCGTTTCAAAAAGGATGAACGTATTTTCTTTTTAGTCTGTTTAAAAAAGAATGA
The DNA here is from genome assembly GCA_029990575.1 of Petunia axillaris subsp. axillaris. Taxonomy (NCBI): domain Eukaryota; kingdom Viridiplantae; phylum Streptophyta; class Magnoliopsida; order Solanales; family Solanaceae; genus Petunia; species Petunia axillaris. The sequence goes on from JARKNS010000008.1 coordinate 166,066,145, forward strand.
CCTCTTTCTAAATTTGGAAAGAAATATTCACTTTTACGCATCCCTAGATGATTTGTAGCCACACAAATATCTATAACTTATTTTAGACCACAAGTTTCAAAAGTCTTTTCTCTTTATTAAACTTCGTGCAAAGTCAAATAGGTTAATTTAAAGTGGAACGGAGGGAGTAGTAGTTAAAAATTCAAGAAACACATCCAAAATTGATGTCATATAGACCAACAAAGAGAAGAATTCTCTGTTTTTTCTTTTCTTGTTTCTGATGAAAAGTCTGCAAATTTGAGATTTAATTTTATTGTCAAATTTTTAATTTCTATTTATTTGTGTGGATTGAAAGGAGAATTTGAAGGATTTGGTGTAGAAGTTACACAGATCTTGAGAAATGGAGAAGAATGAAAAGGAAATGACAGAAGTATTCTTGCAGTGGGGAAGTAGAAAGATACTTCCTTGTGTTAGAGTTGGGAAAAATCGGGATTAATTGGGGATTTGGGATTAGGGTTTAGTGAAGTGAAGACACTGGTGAAAAAGGGGGTGGGGTCGTACAAGAGTCAGGTGGTGGGGGCTGGTTTTGGGGGTGGGTAGTGGATTAGAGTTTATAATTGTGTTAGGGAAAATATTGCTATGTATTTTAATTTGAAAAGTATTGTTATTCTTTTGTAATTAAGTGGTCAAATTTGTATATTTTTGTAAAAATCTCCGGGAGAAGTGCACCAAAGGCCACTTTTGGCAGTGGTCTTTGGTTTGAGGCCATTTTTTTATTGGTTTTACATGAGAGACCACTTTTTGGAATCAATTCTTTTGGGTTGAACTTCACACAAGTTCAGCCCACAAGGATTGAAGTTCAACTTCAGCCCACAAGGGTTGAAGTTTACGTATCTATACCTAAAAGTTCAGCCCTTACAGATTGAATTTGAAACTTCAAAATTTAGGCATGAAGTTCAACTCACAAGGTTTGAACTTCAGCACACAAAGATTGAAATTCCAAAAAGCGGCATCTCATGTAAGACCATTAAAAAAAGTGGCTTCAAACTAAAAATTGGTGACAAAAATGGCCTGTGAGTGAAAATTTTACAAAATCCCCTAGTCTATTAAGCCCAGGGTTTTGCATGAAATAGACAATCTTGCACTGCTGTCACAGGTTTAGTGCCCGTAAAGAATTCTTATATTTTTAGTCCCCATTAGGAAAAGTTCATTTCGATCGCCAGAAGTCACCAGGGAAAAGGCTTCTGGAGATCACCAGGTCCTGCTGCTATTAAGATTTGGCGATCGCCAGGAGCTGACTGGGCAAACTTTAAGATTTCTCCTATGGGGGCTTAACTTGTGACAGGGCACCCGAAATATCTTATTTCCGTTAATCTCGCTATTTTCGTTGTAGTCACTTTTAAGAAATTGTAGCAAGAGTGGCCCCTCAGGTTCAGAATATTGGTCAGTCTTAAAATTAGCCAACCTTTCATTAAACTTCAAAAAAAGAAAAATTGAATTTGAGCTCAACTTCAAACCAACTTCAAGCCTTTGGTCTGAAGTTGGTCTGAAATTTGGGACAACAGTTTATCTCAGCTGGGTTTATACTTTATATTCAAATTTCAATAAACCACAAGAGCTAAACAGAATGGATTCATAACAACACCCACGTTGTAAATGTTGTGTCAAAGCAAGAATCTTTGTTCATTCTTCTACAGAAGAACCATTGCTTCACTTTCCTCAAAACCCAATTCCCAACACTACGCAGAAGAGGTTTTAGCATCAAAACTTGCTCCAATTTTACAATCTTGCACCAATACTTGTAATACAGAAAATCTTGCTTCTGTTATTCAAAAGGGGCAGCAGGTTCATGCTCAAGTTACTGTAAATGGAATTGACAACTTGGGTATTCTTGGTACAAGAATCTTGGGCATGTATGTTTTATGTAACAGGTTTACTGATGCCAAGAACTTTTTTTTTCAGCTCCAATTATGTTATGCTTCCCCTTGGAATTGGATGATTAGAGGGTATACAATAATGGGTTGTTTTCATTTTGCATTAGTTATGTTTTTTAAGATGTTGGTTTTTGGTACTTTACCTGATAAATACACTTTTCCTTATGTTATTAAGGCTTGTGCTGGGCTGAATGATGTTTGTTTAGGTAAATGGTTACATGGGGTTGTAAAAAGTTTAGGTTTTGAGAATGATGTGTTTGTAGGTAGTGCTTTTATTAAGTTCTATGCTGAGAATGGTTGCTTGGATGATGCTCGTGGTTTTTTCGATAAAATGCCTATAAGGGATAGTGTTTTGTGGAATGTGATGCTTAATGGATATGTTAAAGATGGAAAAGCGGTGGATGATGTGGTTGCGTTGTTTAGGGAGATGAGGACGAGTGAAACTAAGCCTAATTCAGTAACGTACGCTTGTGTTCTTTCGGTTTGTGCCTCGGGAAATTTGGTTAAGTTTGGTTGTCAGGTTCATGGGCTCGTTGTGAAATGTGGGTTGGAAATGGATTCTCCGGTAGCCAATACATTAATTGCAATGTATGCAAAATTCTGTTCCTTGTCTGATGCACGCACGTTATTTGATTTAGTGCTGCCGCAAGCGGATCGTGTGACTTGGAATGGGATGATTGGAGGGTATGTACAGAACGGATATATGGATGAGGCACTGGAATCATTTCATGAAATGGTAGCTACTGGTGTCAAACCAGACGCCATCACCTTTGCCAGTTTGCTCCCCTTAGTTTCTATGTCAGAAGATTTATACCAGGGGAAGGCCATCCATGGCTACATTGTGAGACATGATGTATCTATGGATGTTTTCTTAAAGAATGCGATTATTGATATGTACTTCAAATGTGGGAATGTTGAGGCAGCATGCAACATATTTAACTGCAGCCCTGCAGTGGATGTTGTTATTTGTACTGCTGTGATTTCAGGTTTTATTCTTAATGGCATGAGTTCCGACGCCGTAGATGTTTTCCGATGGCTACTTAATAAGAAGATGAAGCCAAATCCTGTTACTCTAGCAAGTACTTTACCAGCTTGTGCTAGTTTGGCTTCTCTAAAATTAGGTAAGGAACTGCATGGTGTAATTGTTAAGCGTGGTTTTCAAGGAATACTTTACGTGTCAAGTGCAGTGACAGACATGTATGCAAAGTGTGGAAGGTTGGATCTTTCTCAACAAGTGTTCAAAAGGATGCCTGAAAGAGATGCTGTTTGTTGGAATTCGATTATTACGAGCTGTTGCCAGGACGTTAAACCAGAACTGGCCATTGACTTTTTCCGTCAGATGGGTGCAGATGGAGCCAAATATGATTCTGTGAGCATATCCAGTGCTCTTTCTGCATGTGCGAATTTGCCAGCTCTCCATCATGGGAAAGAGATCCACGGTTTCTCTATAAAACATGCATTAAGCTCTGATCTTTTTGTGGAAAGTGCGTTGATAGATATGTATGCTAAATGTGGGAACTTGGAGGTAGCTTGGCGTATTTTTGACCTAATGGCACACAAAAATGAAGTATCATGGAATAGTATTATTGCAGCTTATGGAAATCATGGCCGACTTAAGGATTGTTTGGATTTGTTTCATGGAATGAGAAAAGATGGATTCCGGCCTGACCATGTCACTTTTCTTGCCATCATATCTGCTTGTGGCCATGCTGGTCAAGTTGATGAAGGAAAGCACTATTTCAATTGCATGACTCATGAATATGAGATTACACCCCGAATGGAGCATTATGCCTGCATGGTTGACTTGTTTGGAAGAGCTGGTCGTGTGCAAGAAGCATTTGGAGTGATTAAGAGCATGCCGTTTACTCCAGATGCAGGCATTTGGGGAACATTACTTGGGGCTTGTCGTTTACATGGCAATGTTGAGCTTGCTGAAATGGCTTCTGATCATCTTTTAGGCTTGGATCCGCAAAATTCTGGCTACTATGTATTACAATCAAATTTACATGCTAATGCTGGTAAATGGGAGATGGTTTCTAAACTTCGTCATATGATGAAGGAAAGAGGGGTGCAGAAGATACCCGGGTACAGCTGGACTGACGTTAACAATAACACTCATATTTTTGTTGCTGCAGACACAAGTCACCCACAGTCTGATCTGATATATCTCTTGTTAGATACTCTTCTAATGGAGATGCAAAACGAGGGTTATGTTCCTCAAATGAATTCTTTCAAATAGAACATCATTACAGGCAGAAGTCTGTTGATTCTGAATAAAGTCCTTTGAACCACCATGACTAGATCTTTGCTTGGGCATTGTGTCCACACTTCCGGTCAGCATAGACATTTCATCTTTGTGGTGGGCCATTAATTAATTTTTACTCTACCTCCTTCGAAAGGTAATTTTGATTTAAACTTGGGGGAGTTCTTACTTCTTCTGAGATGTACCATGTCACTCTTTTGCTTCCTGTTGGTTACTTCTTTTGCTTCATTCATACAAAACAATGGGAAATGTGCATATGTAACAAAAGAAAGCTCTGAGTTTTGATCGCCATACACAGTTCAGCAGGTTTTCTTAGTCATCTTCGGATCGTCTCTCTTATGTCTATGAATTTCATGACCTCGGTTCATATCGTTTACTTTTCTCATTCATCTCAGAATTCCAATAATAGTAGGGAGAAACGTGGGAGCAAATTGAGCACGAACTCCAGATATGAAATGGATCCACAGCATAATTAAGTGGAAATTTGCTCCACTTGAGTAAGTTGGATTGTCTGTCCCCTTACATAACTTCCCTTCCCCCATCTCTTGGGAACTGGCAACCAAAAAATGTTTAGTACATAACATTAAAACAAAGGAAGAAGCCCAAGAAACCAATCTCCTCCCCTGGATTCTGGAAGGGCTTCTAACCAGTCGAGGTGATGAGGCCAAAGGTTAGATCATGACTATATTGAAAATTTAGCTTAGAGGGTGAGCTTGACCTTAAAGAACACTAAATATTATAAAGCTAACTAGAGTTGTCAAAATTCGCTTGTCCGGTGTCAGCTCAGTCCAGCTTGCTAGTTTCTGTTATATAGAAGAGCCATGATGGTCGTTTAAGGACATTTTCGGAATTTCAATTGATTTAAATTGACTTTTTCAGTTATGATAGCATATGGGTCCTTCCTAGCTTCTTTTTATTTTTGCATTAGCTCAATTGTATATTGATTAACTATTTAGCTATTTCCAAGTAGCTTGTAGGTCCAAGGAGCTTTTATCTGGAAATCGTGCTCTTTGCCGCTTGGGAGTTGCCAACTTTAACACTCGACGGTTAGCTCAATGGTTTATTGATTAGCTATTTAGCTATTAACTTACCATTCAAGTGGCTTTTTATCTGTAAATCCTGCTCTTTGCCAATTTGGAAGTTAGCCAACTTTAACGCTGCTGATAGTTGAATGCTTGGATATTCCTCATCGTTCAACTTGGATGTATCCTAGTGGTTAGCTTTTTCTTACCCATAGTTGAAGATGGAGGTGAGTAGACGAGGTATTATAAGTTGCATGTCATTTTCATTTCAATCTTGTGCCAATCTTTTATGGTTACTTGTAAATTTTAGATTCTTGTCAATTCTTTCCAATCTTTTATGGTTAAACTCATGCGAGGGAATTGTTCAAGCATTTTGGTCTACTTTTCATTAAGGAATTTAAATAGAAGCTCTGAAGTTCGAGTCAATGTGCTGTAATTCATGATGGATTGTGCTCTTGACGGAGGCTGTTTAACGAAGCTCTTGACAGAGGCTGTTTAACGAATTAAGAAAGGAATCGTACTTCCAACGAATCTCTATTTTTTCGCAATTTGGTAAAAAGTTGTATGCTTGCTGAATAACTTTTCCCATCAAATGTATTTTTACGTTCGATAGTTTCAATTCCGACAGTACTCTGCACCTGGTTGGCAGTCGTTTAATTGTCTTGCTTCTGCAGATAGCTTATATACAGCCTCTTGCTGATCAGTTATCTACCTGACATTCGACCTGCCCTTGTACAAAATGGTAGAACTGTAGCTAAAGAAACAGAGTACTGGTTCATTCCCTCTTCATTTTATTTTGGCAACCAAATTGCGGGATTTTTCCAATAATAGGAGTGCTAGCGAAGATATGGTATTATCCAAGGTACTCTAAAGAACTGTAAGTAGTATTCCTTTAGGAGCTTTATGACTCATCTAAAAGCTTCTTTTATTGATAAAGCAGGCTTGTATTATTAAGCTCCCAGATTTGAGAACTATCACTCAGTGGTTTGCTTACTTTTGTCCTGCCTGCAGGGCAGGCACATGCTGATACCTAACATGCCAATGTTGGTGCTTCCATTGAAGTGGAGAGGGTACAGTAATTTTGTCCATTTCTCTCTTTAATTTTCCATTTTTCCGCTGGTCTGTTTGACTTTCCTGTCTAATGACAAGTGTGGACACCTCTATCTGCCTTCATATGTGATGCATACACATGGAGCAAACAACAAGATAAAGCAGTGAAGAGAGACAATAGTTACAACCAGTCTTTGAGGTTCATGAACAAATGATTTATTCAATCTTAAATCCAGAGATAGTGTGTTTGCTTTGTTTGCTCGCATTATGAAAGTTGAGACGCTTGTTCTTTTTGATCGTATTGCTGATTTGGGTACTCTGATGCACCATAGAGTTGTTGTCAGTTTGAGCTGCTCAAGGTCGGGCTGTGCTGGATGAGATTAAAATTTAATCTAGCAAGTCTCAGCTGCAGAACTGGTTTGTCACATTATTGTACTTCTACCAGCTTGGGAAAGCTCTCATTTTGACTTAATTCCGTAAACTGATGTTTGCTGATGCTAGCCAGCTTGTGTTGTTTACCTGGAACATTTTTTCCCTTGTAGCAGGAATTCTAGAAAGAAAGATGAGGCTCTCTTTACATTTAAAGGAACGTCGGAGAAACATTCTTCTTCCAGATTGTTTGGCAAAGGACCATCTAGTATCAAAGAGAACTCAAAAGGAAAAGGAGAATGAGATACTCCATCCCTAATTAAAATCTTGCGTAGAGTAAATATTCTTTCTCCTTTTCTTTTGTTTCTTAACCATGTAACCCAAATCCCTTTCTTCCAGATAAAAGTGATTAAGTGAATTCATTAGGATAAGCTCACCCAATTTTAAGTTTTCCCACACCCAAAGATCTCATCAAGATCTTAACTTTAAGAGTGAATGTACTAAGATCTCAATCTTCATGGGGTTTACAAACTAGTAGAGTAGTTAATTAAGTTAAATATGAGAGACATCAGGAGGGGTATAGTTAAAAAGTAGTACGTACTAATTTTGTTAAAGAGGATTTGATGGGGCTGAGTACAATGTCCAAAAAGGATACCGTTATAGAGTAATATTATGTTGTCAGAAATTGTACCTATATTATATGGTGGACAATTATTTCATTTCGTCCTTGAAACAGACAAACATTGGACCTTGTTAAATAGCACCATGGTACACAAGTGCGTCCAAAGCAACAAAAAAAGGCACTTTCTGAATATTTTGTATCCATCTATTTCCACATACAAAATGAGAAGTAGATATTTCAAACGTATGCAAACCTGAAAGAAATTAACTTGTGTAGCTCGAAGGTTAACTAAACACTCCACACAAAAAGAAGATAAAAAAGGACACAGTATACTTGTATCTTATAAATCAAAGCAAGTAATTGAGTTCTAGTTATTGATAATAGGCAGATTTAAAATCAACGAGTACACAGTATCAATGCGTTCGTTTGATATAATTCATAAAACCAATATAATTTCTGTTATTTGAATAAAAGAGTTCCGCAAGATGCATAAAACTGTTTATCCCCTTCAAATTTTGGGTTTTAACTCAACAACTACAATAAAATCTAGATGTAGCATCTATGGAATTATTAAATTCCGCTTTCTCTAGCTCCAAGTTATGCACATCTGGTGCAATCACCAATTCTATGCTACTTTCTAGACAACTTAATTATAAAGTTTGAACATTCAAGGAAGCAAGTTGACTCTCAGAATGCTTCATATTCTGATTGTCCTTCAAAGATACTTCTTCATTTATTCTTTTGTACATAAGAACATAGAATCATGACGTGGTGAGTTGTATAGGGTGGACATCAAACGTTTGGTTCACTAGTTCTAGTATTCATGGTTGAGCTCAGATTAATTTCGTCTTACTTAGCTCATATACTAATATAATGTAGTACCTAGCCTAAGTTAAATTTGATTTGATATCTCAAGATATGTTATTTGAACAAGTTTGAGTTGTCTTGGACTCTTAGTACAACCATTCCCAAGTTTGAGTTCTAGTATTCATGGTTGAGTTCGCGACATGATGCTTAATAGATTTTTGATGTTGATGAATCCGTCCACCCAATAAAAAAAAGGTGGTCCCCTTCATTTATACAATAAAATAGTTTTAGTGCATGGTCTCACTAAATTCACTGAAACAAAAGTACAAGCTTTTTAATTCCTGACCAATTATTTTACTGTTTCCCTTTCTGATACGCACAACGATTCAATTGTACCAACTGGTACGTTATTAAGATATCTACTATAGTTAAAATTGAAAAACATGAACTAGCAACAATATTTTTTGCAGTCATCTGCGGCAAAAGAATAGGTGAAAAACAGCAACGATCATGGCTTCTTTACTGTGCTGTCTTTTTCCCTCGAATATATCACAGCAAATCGTACTTTACTTTGCTGCTAGATAATTTTTCACTAGCTCTATTTTGAAATTGAATGCTCACATCTAATTTTCATGTTGTACGAAATATTCCTTAATATCACTTTATAGAAAGTATTATTTTGCTACAACTTTTTAAACATCTTTTAAATATAATTAGCTATAAAATATAATTTTTAAGAAACAATTTGTAGTTCCAAAATAAATGTGTAAGTTTTATTTCTAAACTAATTAAGAGGTTGATATCCAAGCTTGCAGAAAAAAATTACATGTGCTTTCTTACTTCAAATCTTGTCAATTTTTCGTAAAATAGAGGGGCACAATATTCAATTTTTAAATAAATAATTTTTAACATTTAATAAGAAAAATTTCCAAACATATAATACTCGCAAAGAGTAGGTTAATAATTAAATTATAAAAATTCAAGTGAATTGGTGTCTATTGCAACCCTATGGTAGTGGATTGTGTTTACTTGTACTCCATCCATTTCAATTATATAAAACTGTCTAACTTGAAATAAATTTAATAAAGAAATAAAGACTTTAAAATGTGTGGTCTAAAATAAGTCATTGAAATTTGTATTACTATAAATCATCTCATTAAGCTACAATGATAAATTTGGAGTTATATTGTCTCTAATTTTAGAAAGAGTTCTTTTTGGAATGGTCAGAAAAGAAAATAAGTTCACATAAACTGGAACCGAGGGAGTAATATCTATCACAAAAAATCCACAACTTCTCAACAATTATATACAAAAATAGTTACCTATACAGTTTTCCTGAGTCATATACCATTACTTAAAAACTTGAATAGACACATCATTTGATAATTAGCAATACCACAATTCTTTAATTTCTTCAACTTGATTAGATAATAAGTAACATACATGTGCATATTGACCAAGACAACATAAACAAAAAAAACTTATCATTATTTCCATCTCCCAAGATCATCCATAATTATAGTAGTTTATTACATGAGGTTTTGTTAAACACCATTAGTATTTTCTTAATCAGAATTAAACAGAGCCACTGATTGTGCAAATGTAGTCCTGTCATTAGAAAATAATAGTAGTAAAATTTGTCAAAACACCTATGTATACATGCAATAATGAAAAGGATTCACCATTATGTTCATAGCTGTCTTTGATTAGATAAGAGTTTCACAAATTTCCAAATCTTCATGCAAGCTTTTCCAAGAACAGGACATTATATGTACCACATTGTAAACTTAGTACAAGGACCAAATTACCCTTCCCAAGGTGAGGAAAATTACCAAGTGACCAGCAAAAAACAAGCTCATTCAAAGGGTAGTCCTGTCAAAAGAAAGATCATTTGTGTATTTGTGTTTGATTTAATTGGAAAGTGCAGAGTCTCACATGGCCATGAAGTTAGTCTCATGTGGGCACATGCCTGGAACTCCTCCCATGTTATTATGAACTCTGTTAGGATAAATGAAGGGTCAAACTGCTAAAGCACATCTATCTTTGACTAATTGATACTCCTGATTTTCATTCTAATTTATTTATTGTAATGATATAATGCTACAAAGTACGAACAAGAGACGAATACATGATTTAAAATATGTGAACTCAGAAACGAATATGATTATAACATATAAGTTTGTTAAATTTATTCATTCTTGTATAATTACCTAATATCCAATACTAACTAGCCTGACTAATTTGAAGGGAGGAGGGAAGTGTACTCTCTCACAAATTGATACATTTTCATAACTTGAACATGACATCTCCAGTTAGGATAAAGGATTTCAATAATTTCACTGCACCTTTTGTGGTAAGTTTGTAAAATTGTCATGTATACATATATACTTGATGTGTCTAAATTAAGTGCAGATGCAACTACCATGAAAAATATCCTCCCATGCCACTATGCTTAGACGAGGGCAATATTCTACCTTTCATTTTCAAGAAAAGTTTCCCATTGTTCACTGATTAATGCTAACAGCTTTCTGCCCCACTTTGTCATTTTAACTAAACTAGTCAAGGTTCTTGAATCATAGGCCTTTTGTCATTTGTGAAAATGACATCCAAATTGACCAAGCAAACTATTTTGCTAAAACTAGTCCAGTGATTACTTGTCTGAACAAAATTTTCCTAGGTTCATCCTGTCGTTCCACTGATGAATTGGAAATTGTGCTTGACTCAACCACCTTCCTGGAAAATTTTCATGTTCTGTTTGTCTTCTAGTGCACCTCTTCTTTGTTGTTACAGTTCATGCTGGCTGTTAGTGTAGCCTAGGATTCATCTTATCTCTTTGATTCATTTTGTTCTCAAGTGTTTTAAAGGTGGGAGATGGAGGGTGGGGTACTGATGAGTGACAAAAGAAACTTTGGCAAAAAATGAGCTCATCTACCACCTCACTTTTATTTATTTTTGTAATTCCAGCTAAACTTTACAGACTTATTTACTTTAACTTTGTTGAAATTGCAAAACTATATACAGTTCAAGTCGAAGACAGTGAATTATCTTACCCATGCTAATACACTAGTCATCCTTCACCAGATAATCTTGACCTGAGATAGTTGCAGCTGTTTATTAAGTGAGCTGGTCAAGTGTAAGTAGCTTTACTTATATAACATTGCAGAAAGAGTCCAAAGAAAAGGGAAAAAAACAGAAAACAAAAACAACAAACTAGACTGATCAAGAATTAGAAACTTCTTCTCCTAGGAGTTCAAAAACAAAAGTAAGAACTAGCAAAGTCTACTCAAATCAACATATAATTAACTTGGGAAGCTGAAGCTACTATCACTTTATTGTCCTATATTTTTGCTTATTATTTGGATCCATCAAAAGACAGTAAGATACCATGGTAGAAACTAGAAAAGATTTTGTCTTTAGCTCCAAAGGTGTCCATGTGCTGTTTCCATATTCTAATACATAACCTCAGCTCATTTGTTTCTACTTCTCCAGACCACTTAGTTTAAATATTCTCACCGTCCATAAACATTTACTACTAGCAAATAACAATGAAGCCTTGATAACAAATACCACTTCTTCTAAAGTTCCTCCCCTTATAAAGAACACAAAGCTAGGTTCTTACCTTTAGCCTGCTCAATTTCCTCAGTCTCTCTCCCTTTAGTTTCTTGGTAAAACTAACATGGTTTCCTTAGAAGTTGCCTCTAGATCCGATGAACCGACTTCTAGTCCCCGAATTTCCTTCTCTGCAGAGTTTCTTGATGAGAGAAACTTCATATCCATTACACCAAATGCACAAGCAGAGAAAGAACGAAAAGAACAGCAGCAAGAGAGAGCGCGAAGTGCAGCAGACTTTGAGTTCCTTTCGAACAAATTAAGCAGCGAAAAGATGATCACAGCGGACGAGCTGTTCTTCGAGGGTAAGTTACGTCCCTATTGGCAAATGCATTATGCTGAAAAGCTCAACAAGATGAGTTTAAAAACTGAACATGCTGAGGAAGATGTATCGAATGTAGCTGCTGAGGTCAAGAGTAAAGAAGAAAGTAGGCCAATAAATTGGTTTGTTGATGAAGATCCATCTCCTAGGCCACCAAAATGCACTGTTTTATGGAAAGAATTATTGAGATTGAAACAGAAAAGAGCTTCTTCATTATCACCTTCTTCTTCTACTTCTTCATCCTCTTCTTCGGGTTCTCTTGCTGATATTTCTGTATCTGATCATGAAAAAAGCAAAACTCAAAGTATCAAAGATAAGCAAGTGAAGAGAATTAAGAAAGGATTGGACAGAAGTAAATCAGCAACTTTAAGAGTTAGACCTGTGATTCATGTACCACTTTGCACACAAGGAAAAAACAGTGCACTGCCACCTCTATTTTCCCTTAAGAAAGGAAGAGCAATAGAGAGGTGAGAAGCAAATCTTTACTTGCCAATGTTGGTCATTGTGTAGAGATGTTCTTTAATGTTTTCCCTTTAATTTTTATTTATTTCTGATTTCATTTCGAGGTATCTTTTAAAATCTTTCTCCTCCTGAGTTTAGATTAATGTTTTCGTCGTAGGATCTGATGAATTACCATGTTGATGTGTTCATTTCTTGTAATGTATATGAAACTAATTCCATCTAGTTTCAAGAGTTACTGTAATCTGACATTTCTAGCTTTCGGTTTCATGCTGTGAAATAGTGAACCAATAAAGTATATGCCACTTGAATTTCTTTTGAAACTGTGGAGCTTTACTCTCTTGGCAATTATTTTAAGCACATTGCTCATTGATTATTGTTACATTGTAGAGGGGATAGAACAAAGTAAAACTCAGTATACAATCAACAGAAAATCAAACTATATTGCATCACTTTCATAATAAAAAAGAATTACAAACATGTTTATACAATTGAGTTTCAGTATAACTGAATCAAAGACACTTTTTTGAGTTACAGAAAGAAGAATGAACCAAAACTTCAATGACTGTACATACAACTATGGACACAAGAGTTACAGCAAAATTCCATTTTACTAGACTACTTAGGTAGACAATGTGCTGGCAACCATTTTGAATAATTTGTCTTGGGGAGGGTGTTCCGGGTTACCAATAAAAAAATCTCAAGATTTTTTCTTTTTCACGATATTTTTCAAGATTGAGAAAGAAGAACGAGGTTCTGAAATCTAATGCCGAACTGAATATTTTATACTTCTCACTGTCCAGAGGAGCAAGGACAACCTCCTTATTTAGGGGGTTGTGACAACAATGGATTCCCAGGAGTGGTCCTACAAAGAGAGCAGCCGAACAATTCCATTAAATACTGAACAAAGAAAAAGTAAAAAGCAATGAAAACAATTGCAAGTATGAGTACCTGAGGTTCAGCGTGGGCTTTCCGAGAAGGCTGCTTGGTACTTGGCCAGTCAAATTATTGTTTTGCAAGAAGCTGCAGCAAAATATACTATGTCATTTATGCAAACTCAATATAGACATGGTTATCTAAGCATAAAATAAGATGAGCATATACGACATCAAGCAAGTTTCTAAAAATTTTCATTTGCCGGAAATCAACTCGCACAATGTCATGACAATATGACATTTGCACATCTTGACAAAGAGATATTTCATTGAATTTCATTTACTGTCTAAAAGCATGTAGAAAGAACTTTTCGCGACTGAGAGACTATCTAGCAAATCTGTTGAGGTGATTATAGGGCTACTATACTTGAAAAAACAAAAGTATTGCAGATTACTAACTGATGTCTGTGCAAACAGAGAGGCCAAGATCCACAAACGTATCATACTCATTTTGTTTTATTATGTAACGCCAGCACTTACATTTCATTAAGGCTCTGAATGTTTCCAAGAGATGGGGGAATATCTCCACCAAGCTGATTGTCTTCCAAATGTCTGAAATATAAGACTGAGTATTAGGAATACACACTTAATAGTTAGGCAAGGTTGAAGTAGCTCGCATGCTTGCTGATTACCATCAAGAAAGTTGAGCATCTATATATAAGAGAAGTCTTGAATGCCATGCTAAATCCACGTGGTATCAACATCAAGAATTACAGATTTACAATTAAGTTTATTTATTATTATTATTATGTTTTTTAAATCTTGGGCTATACTAAAAAAAGTGCACCATTGCAACAGCTATTAGGAAGAAGAACAAACGAAACCAACGTATAACTTACAAAATCTCCAGATTCCTCAATGAGCTCAGATCTGGGATAGATCCCGTCAAACTATTATTCCCAAGCCATCTGTGATATGTAAGAGAGTGTTAGCAATCTATTTGCACCCTTAATCTATCGGCACATAAGAACTCTAGATTCACGTACATGCCACTCAATGCTGTCAATCTGGCAATGCTAGGTGAAATTGAACCTGAAAGACCCATGCTTGTTAGGTTTCTGCGGACAATGAAGAAAGGACCACAAGTTAATGGATATAATCACATAGACAACCATAATTGGGTCGGGAAAAAGGTAAACTACTATTATTTCCCTTTCTTGGGGGAGTTTGAGGAGGGGGTGTGGGGAGCTAGAGGCTAGTGGAGTAAGAGACATCTGAACTCACAAAGAGATTACACGAACTCGTGGTCCTCCAGCACACGTAACTCCAGTCCATGGGTATTGAGGTGGTAGACATGGATCACCATTCCAATCAGGGGGAGGATTCTTGAAACTCTCCTTCAATCTTTCCAGAGCTATCACTGAGAAAGAAATATTTCTCAGTAACGCAAAAGAGACAATTAATCTACAGAAAAATAAGTAAAAGGCAAATTGATCTGGGCTGAAAAGAGTTAGCCTATTTGATCATCAGCTACAACTTAATTGATGTTCTTTGGTAGGCCATATATAAGATAGTCCAATGGATTTCACTTGAAGAAACATTATAAAGGTGTCTTCACAAGCACTTAGGTAAGCAATGTGGAACTAAGATGAACATTAGTTCTGTTTGGCTGCATCATCTTCTGAACATTTCTTTTCAGCTCAATAGCTGCTTGTAACAGGGAGGCTGGTCCAGTAGTGGTTACTTGGAGACTAACAATCCTACAAGACAACTCATGCTATAAAGTACTAGGTTATATTTGATGCAAGAAAAGCAGATTACCATCTCGAGTATGAGTTTTTCCACCGAGAGGTAGCACTTCAAATACCTCTCCTGCATTAATTAATGGGCCAAGAGTTGATCCAAACAGAGGAGTTAAAGTTATCTTTGTCATACCAGACAGACCCCACTGATTTGCAAACACAACCATGCCAGCTGGAGTAACATTAAGGTTGGGATAATACGCTATATCATTTATGCTTATATTGAATGCTCTTCCTGAGATTGAACCTTGATCTTCAGCAAAGTAAAGAGCAATGTAGTATGTTGTATTTGGGAGAGGTGCCGGTGGCCATAATAACTCCATAGGTTCAAGCTGACTGATTGTGAACCTTGTCTGAAATATTTTTGCCGGGGGGTGATTCCAGATACCAGAAACAGAAACATGACTGAAACTTTCTGCAGGAGAATGTTGTCCATAGGGCTCCCAGAAACGATCAAATTCATCATCAGGATATCTGGCAGGTGAAAATGCTAACAGTTACGACACACAGAACCAATGTAAACACGTTTATTTAAACATGGATGATGTGAGGAGATACTAAAGATCCACTACAAAACTAATAATGCAATAGACTCGGGTATATTTGCATGCATATGGTTTATCAACTCTATAAACTAGGGGTAATCGTTCCTGCTTTGTTTACACTTGGAAACATCCTTCCTCAAATTCAATGTAAAGGGTGATATAAGGGATCATGCACACAAAAAAATTCTCATGAAATGTGCTTATCTGGTCAATATAAAGAGTAATACCCATGCCAAGGATTTTCTTTTAGAAGAAGACGTGCCTAGGATTTTCTATCTTCCTTGTAATAAATTCAGGAGAGACAAGGGAAAGAATATATTGTCATATTGCTTTGCAATACAAGACCTTCTTCAGATGAACATAAAAATGAAGAGCTGACTAAAGACAAGAGTTTCAATTCATTGTGATCAAACAATAAAAGAACATGGATTTCTGGGGGTCTAAAAGTGGAGTAGAAGAAGCATTACTTCCAGATTTTTCATAGGTTCTTAGTCGATTTCACACTTTTTCCTCTTTTCTTAAATGACAAATGCAAGTTCAAAAGTCAATAAATGTATTTCTCATAAAAAGCTGTAAACTTTATGCCATCCTAACATATAAAAGAGCTTTTTCAGACCAAATTACAGATTTAAATGGGGATTTTTCCGCAGAAGTAAAATAATTTCATTAACCAGCAAACTTAAATGTTTGCCTTGAAACTTAGAACTTCTAAAATCTCAAAGTTAAGGAGAATATTGATGGTCAATAGGGATTGGAATGCATCAAACTGTTAACCATTTTAACTCCTAAAAGGGGATTCAATTCTACATAAGTTGCAAATATTTTAAATCGCACTGTAGCTGGCATTGCGAAATTTAGGTACCATAATTGGAACTTAATTAAAGCAAAAGAACAATTTTTGCAGTGAAAGCTAATATCATTAGGTCCAAGAAAACATGATGAAGCATAAAAGAAATAGCCAACGGTAATTAGAAAGCTGAATCAACTCACCTGATAATTGATCCATTGTACCCAAAACTGCTCCTTGCCATCAAACTCAAAGCATAATTTGTAAAATCTGTAGTATTATACAAAGAATCCGACACTAAAACAAGCTCCAATGCAGATATAAAAGGGTCTGAATCAGTAAAACTATTAGCAGCCAAACACACACTCATAGTCTTTCCTGCAGCCAAGAAAATCCCTTCATAATATGAAGACATCCCGTTCCAATAATCCGCAGTCGTATTCACTGGACTCCATAAAGTTCCATCCACAATTTGATCAAACACAGGAGGATTCAAATTCTCATTAACCCCACCATAGAAATAAGTTGTCCTAACCAAGTATTTCCCTCCACGATAAACGGGAACATCATAGCAGAATTTCTTGAAAACATTGTTTTGTAGTGGAAATGTACGGACAGTTGAGAGCGTAGAATCAAGAACTTCAACTGTAAGATTCTTGGCTGTTCCTGCTGATACGAAAGCAGTATCTGACACCCATTTTTGTTCATTGATTACAGAATCAACCGAGGCGCCACAATCAATCAGAAGACCTGAAATCAACAAAAAAATAAAGAAAAACAAATAAAGTTGAAAATTTTGACAAGAAGATCACATATTTCCAAGGTAAATGATTTAACAGAATCAACGAAAGCACCACAATCAATCAGAACATCAACAAGAAAAGTAGTAATGAAGTCACATTTCGAAATTAAGTTGATATTTTTAGAAAAAGAAAAGATCAAACTTTCAAAGACAGATGAAATAAAGTCAACTAAAGCACCACAATCAAAAAGAACGCCTGAAAGCAACAAGAAAAACAAGACAAGTAGCAATAAAGTTACAATCTTCAAATTAACTGAATTTTTCCAAGGGATCAATATTTTCAAAGGCAATTGATTTAATAATCAACTAAAGTACCACAATCAATTAGTACAGCATCTGAAACCAACAAAGAAACACAAGAAAAGTAGCAATAAAGTTACAACCTTGAAATAAAGTTTGAATTTTTTGACAAAAAAGATCAAAATAATCAAAGGAAAATGATGAATTAGAATCAACTAAAGCATCACAATCAATCAGAACACCTTAAATCAACAAGAAAATGAGAAACAAGTAATAATAAAGTTACATTCTTGAATTTAAGCTGAAATTGTTTATAATTGACAAATGATATACTAATAGATTGAACAAAAGAACAACAATCAATTATAACATCTGAAACCAACAAAAGAATACAAGACAAGTAGTAATAAAGTTACAATCTTGAAATAAAGTTGACCAAAAAAATCAAAATTTTAAAAGGCAAATGATGGAATAGGTAAAAGGGAGTTACCTCTAAGGGGTTGAGAATTAGAGGGAAAGAAGAAAAGAGAGAAAAGGAAGAGAAACAAGAAGGACATGGTTAATGATGATGAAAATGGTGGAACAAAGACAGAGTCATGTACTGAGGGAATTCAAGAGGGTGGGGGGGGGGGGGGGAGTTGAAAGAGTCGTTGAGTGAGTTAAGCAAGAAAAGAATACTATAGAAATTTTAAGGAGAAAACAGAGAGAGGTGAAGTTGGTGAAGAGGAAAGAATCAAAAGAAACGCGGGAATGAACCAGGTCAAGCCTGCTTCACTTTCCTGCCATTTGTGGGTTAGGTAACTTTTTTTTCTAAATTAAAACAAGTTATGCATATGATTAAACAATAAGCCACCAAGGTATCTGACGGCATGAATGATATTGTTATACCATTTTCAGATATCACGGATTCCAGTCCTGAAAGTTTAGAGAGCGGTTATCGTTCTTAATGGTCCCTACATGACAGAGATATAAATTTGTCCAGTTAATGAATATCTAATGTAGTACTAAATGGTTATTTAAATCAGGGGCGTTCACGAGCCGGTATAGTTCGGGTTTTAATTTATTGATAGCGTTATATTGATTAACAGTATGTAATTATCCAAAATCAATACCGTACCGATAAACTACCAATTTATCGGTTATCGATTCTTAACGGTTCAGTAACCGGTATTACTTGTACCACCGAAGTAATGCGCGAATTTTTGATGGTCGGTTGTCGATAGCTAACAGACACATTGTAGTAAAACCACGATTCAGGTAATGTAGACCCCCGTCCATCAAAAGAAAGCTACTGCTTTCTTACATATTTCGTCACAAAAGCCTCTTTTAGTTTATAATTATTGTATGCCATCAGAGGCGAGGCTCAAAGCAATGTGAAATTCTATAGGGTGCAACAGTAACTTATTATACCATAGCTGTAGAGGAGGCTTCCAAGCAACCACCAAAACTAGTACGTAATAATGGGTGAATTACACAAATATACAATCCTAATATCAAATTTACAAAAAATACCAATACTATACCATTTTACAAAATATACCAATACTTTTTTTACAAATCATATACAACTTCCATTAAAACCATACAAATAAAGGTTTTAACCCTCCCATACCCACTGCTCCCAGTCACAGGGTTGCCGCCGGTGGCCAATCGCCGGCGGGCGACGGTAGGTAGCCGGATTTTTTTTTAATAAAAAAATCTGAAAAAATATATAAAAAGGTATAAAACATACAAATTACACATTCATACAAGATATACACTTATACAAAATAGAATATACAAAATATACAATTCAATACACCCAAAACATACAAAGACATAAAAATAAATTTGTGGATATGCAAAAAACTTATTCACATACATATGAAACACATATACACATAAATACCAATATCTACAAAAATATACAAAATACAAAACCACAATTTTGCCAAATATACACTTGAAAATATAAAAATACACAAATATACAACAATATACAAAGATATTCAAAAATTATTTAAATGTATTGATGCACCAAAAACATACACATACACATAATACAACAACGTACACACATATACATCAACATAAACATACAGAACGTGGGTGATAGATATTTATATACAAAAAATACAAAGATATACGTATTTTTATATAAAACATACAAAAATATACATAATACACACATGCAAAAAGGAAAAGGGGGAAAACAAAAACAGATCTGAAAAATCACATCGAATAACTCACCGGAAAACTTGAATCGGAGCAACATCGGCTGCAATGCAGCAGCGCCGCCGTGAGGGGCAGCGGCGCTGCACTACGGCGGCTGCAGCTCCGGAGATAAGTGAGGAGAAACGGCGGGGGGTGACGGGCTTGCTGGATCTGGAGGGAGGGGAGGGACAGCGGCGGGGGTGGGTGGTGGATGGGTGGAGGAGGGGAGAGAAAGAGAGAGGGGGAGAAATTAGGGTTTTGTGGTAGAGAGAGAGGAAGGAAATGAAAATGGTATGTTTTGTAAAAATATAGAAAGTATTGTTATATAGGATAAATATTAAAAAGTATTGGTATATTATGTAATTAAGCTATTAGGGTAGTCATATTATGTAAATTTTCCTAATAAGAAATACAAGTTGATATTATAGCACAAAGATCCACATCACTTTAAAAGGGTTAATATACTAATAATAAATAAAATATATAAAAAAATACTTTATCAGTTATTTTGTACGGTAATGGTAAATATATATATATAGATACCGTTACTGTACCGGTATTGTATTGATATCATAAATCAATACCATTACTGAATCGATATACCGTTATGCTTATCGCTAGCGATATCAATTCGATTATCTGTATCAATTCGATTTTGCACACCCCTAATAATTTAAATTATAAGTACATAAAGTATTACTGTAACTAAGAGAAAAGCTATGACTCCTTCAAGTAGTACTAATAATTTCGTATGAAACAGAGTAGAAGATCTAGACTAGAGAGATAGTAGTTGAATTTAAAAACTTAAAAGAGTACATAAATGTCAAGTAATTACAAGTGGTTACTGTAAGTAATGATATAATTCACCCAAAAAAAAAAAAAAAAAAAAAAACACACACACACAATGTGACTGAATACGCATATTCAAAGTACAATCTTCTTTATTATACATGATTGAATCTTCTTACCAATAAACGAATTTCCTAAAAGAATAACTCTAATCTCACAAAGAATTGAAGAACCGTTAAAATCTACATGATAAAACTTACTTCTGTTTGTCGCTATTTAGTACTTTGGTTGAGTTAGTTGAGAGCACGATGAGTCCATAAAATAAAGGCTTACCCTTTTTTTTCTTTTGTAAAATAACAAGTTAAAGGGTTTCTTTCAAACCTTGTCTTTTACTTAAAATTTTGGTTTAGGGACGTCTGATCTTTTTGGTATGAGGAGATAGTGGGGTCTTGGTCTTTGATCTTTATGGTATGGTTGGAACTTGGAAGAACACACGATCTATATATATTTATCTCTATTTATATCTATATCTATTTATATCTATATCTATATATCTACTAATTGAGAAACATAGAAGAGTAATGTGGCATAGCTCAATGGCCAAGGATCAATCATTTTAGGCCTTTTTCCTCACTTTCTTGCACTTTCTTGCATTTGTTGTTCATTTTACTAATTCTCAATTAAAAAACAAGACATTTAAGAGCAAAAAAGTGACTAGACATCGGTTTAATATTCCACATTGTAATAAACCTGTCCTTCCTGAACTTACTCATATTGGTGATGACCACATTGCAATTTATATTGCTTCAGTTACACTTTGTGTATATTATATTTCATTGTGCCAATTATTAAATGCGGTTAAATTTCTCCAATTAATGTGATTAATGAGTTTTTATTGGCTTCCATGCTCATATTCATCATTTTTTCATATACTATATATGGATTACAAGTGACTTGACTATATTGTATCTTGCATTTTGCTTTCTTATAAATAAATCTTATTCTTTTCATATTGAGTTGGATAGTAATAGGGATGCTTGGATGATTCAAGCTTTATTTTATAGGGTATGGGATTTTGTCAATATCAAAAAGTAATTGAGAGTTGATAGTATGGATGTAATTAAATATATACATGAAAAGGTAATTTATATCTATTTTACTTTTTAGTTTACATCTATTTGACGTTTTTAAATATATTTGTGTTTGTATAGTTAATGCTTTTTTCTGTTGTGATTCATGTTATAGCAAGAAAACAACAAATCAAAAGATACAAGCACATGTTGAATGAAGAATCTGCATTTTTTCTATATAAAAAATATATAATTTGAATCGATTATGTGTGGGAGTTTTATATGGTCCCCAATGTATCAACATGAAGTAATTCAAAAATATGTGAAGATTTAATGGAACTTATAAAAAAGGAAGCTTAGATTGTCTTGCAAGAGGACATATACCATATGGCCGTTTTGTCTTAAAATAAAAATGATTAGATAAAAAGGAAACATTTTTCATTGATTCAAAAAGAAGATGTCCAAATCTATTATGCCACAAGATTACATTGGAATTTAATATAATAATACTTGAATCAGGAGAAACCAAAGAACTAGAATAAGAAACTGATTTATGCTTAGGTACATCTTGACTAAAGGACAATGCATCATCTTTACTTGACAAAATGTTTGAAAAAAGGAATTGTAACTAGTGGTTGCAAGAGGAACAATCCATACTTGACTTTACCAAGAACTAGAGGCTTTTTTTAGTGAAGGGGCCTGCAAAACACAATGAGAAGATGAAAAAGGTAAAGTAGAACTTAACTGAGAACAGAGTTTGTGAATAGAAATTAAATTGAATCTGAAACTTGAAACATACAGGACATTCTTTAAAATAAGATCAGGAAAAATAGGCACATCTCATATATGGATGACTTTAATTTTATAGCAATTGGTTTACTGAAAGGGGTACATGTAAATCCCTTAAATATGAAAAATTAGATTCATCATAGCTCATATGTTCTGAAGTACAAGAGTCTAAAGTTCATGAGTGTGAATTAATGTGAGTGAAACATGAATGTAATTGTGAGATTGATGAAATATACCAGAACAATTTGCATGGTTTGCAGTTGGATCAGAATTAGCTGGTGCAATCTGTGCTTGCATGATCATCTGTGTGAGTTAATTGAGTTATGCTTGAATAAACACACATTGTGAGCCATTTCATTAGTGCTCATCACATTTGTTTAAATTGACTGCATTGCTATGAATATCCTCTTGATATTTTTTAGACTTGGTGAATTTGAAAGACGGTGGAAAATCAATCAGCCTATAACACTTGTCCACTGTGTGGTTATCCTTATTGCAATAAGAACAAAACAAGTTATTTTTCTTTCCCTAAAAAACTTTCTTACCTTTGAAATCATTGTTGTTATTCCTCCGATTGTTGTTCACTTGATTCATAGCAAAGAAAGATGCAGGGGATTTACTCCTAACATGAACCTCTTTCTGCTTTTCATCCTACATAAAAGTGCATAAGTCTGGTTAACTGAAAGAAGAGATGAGATCATTAAAATATTACTTTTCACATAAACACAATACTCATTTAACCCAATAAGAAATTTGATAAGTCTTTTATCCAGTAGTGATTTAGTCATTTTTGCTTTTTCCTCATACACACATGCACAACTACAGTGAACATTAGTGTTTAAAGAGTCAAATTCATCTGAGATCTTTTGATTCGTCTGAAATATCCTGCTACATCAGAAGTCCCTTGTACTAAGTAAACTAATTCTTCATGCATGTGGTAAAGTTTGGCTCCATTAGATTGTCCAAACCTTACCTCCAGATTCCAAAGATCCTTGGTCATCTTGGAATAAATCACACTATCTCCTATTTCATTTGATAGTGAATTAAGCAACCAAGATAACACCATGTCATTATACCTATTCCATGATTGAAAATCCTTAGAAGTAGAATCTGGTGCTTTGGTGTTTCCATCAATGAAATCCAATTTATTTTTTGCTGACAGGGCTATTAGAACACACATGTGCCTATCCTCCATATCCCTTTCCATCAAAGGAAGAGTTAAAAAGATACATGCTTGGATAATCAGAAGCATGAAGAAATAGTGGGTTAGTGGTATCGATATCACTTGAAGTCTTTGTTAAAACATTGGGTTTGTCTCCTGACATTGTAGCAAATAAGTTGTCTGAATGAAGAACTGAAAGAAATATGAAAATTTGTTCCTTTTATTGCTCTGATACTGTATAGAAACTGGAACAAAAATGTGGAAAAAATTTCTGTGTATTTTTCATTCCGCTGTATATGTGAATTTATACAACTTCTATAGTAGTGTCACAAGTCGACTAGGAATCTGCTACTAATTGTTACAAAACAACTAGGAATAAACTAACTATCTTAAAAGATAAATACAAGTATTTGCTTAACAATAAAGATATTTATAAAATAATATAATACAACTAATTATTTGAAGGGCCCAGATTCTGCCACGTGTACCATCAGAGATGTTCCAAAATTGGAACATAGAGATCATCAGACATATTTTTGTCCAAATAA
This sequence comes from Petunia axillaris subsp. axillaris, assembly GCA_029990575.1. Lineage (NCBI taxonomy): Eukaryota > Viridiplantae > Streptophyta > Magnoliopsida > Solanales > Solanaceae > Petunia > Petunia axillaris. The sequence continues at coordinate 166,090,183 of JARKNS010000008.1, forward strand.
AGACCATGCTTTTCCTCTTCCTCTTCCTTAATTTTCTGTCAAAACTTCATCACAACAATGGTGAGCGCTAAATTTAACAAAACATACAGGTTGTCTTTGGTTCCACTCTAGTTGTTTGTTGGAAAATAAAATATTCATTTATTACTATGATTGGATAATATAATATATTATAATTTGTATTTTTTATAAAGTTAAATTGTTTGATAGTATGAATATCGAGTGGGAAAAAGGCAGAGCTACCGTGTAGTAAGGGGGTTTAATTAAATTCCCCTCGCTACAAACTGTGTAAACCAAGTAAATATTAAATCCCAGTATATAAAGTTATTGAATCTCCTTGAAATGGAAGACAATTCTAGTAAAGTTACATTTAATATTTAGAAATCGCCTTACTCCGCAAATTCAAATTCCAAATGTGATATCTTATAAAATAGAAACATTATATATATATATATATATATATTATATTTTTCTGACTATTACATGAGTATAGTAGGTTAATATTGTCTCCCCATATTTGGGTTCACGAAAATACCCTTACTATTTTTGCCAACTGATTAAAACTTGTGGTCTTTTTGTCATTTCAACCTATCATTAAAGACCAAGAAGAGAAGGTCTGTAAATTAAAAAGATCTATTTATGGTTTAAAGCAGTCTTCAAGACAATGGTACTTGAAATTTCACAAAGAAATTATCTCATATGATTTTACTATGTTTGATGAAGACCATTGCATTTATATTAAAAGGTCCAATAATATGTTTGTAATTCTTTCTCTTTACGTGGATAATATACTGATGGCTGAAAATATTTGGAGTTTCTAAATATTATCAAGTCATGGCTTTCAAGGTCATTTGACATGAAAGATATGGGTGAAGCAAACTATATCCTTGGAGTTAAGATCCAAATAATCTGTTCCAAGAAGTTATTGAGTTTGTCTCAAGAAACATATATAAAAAAAATTCTGGAAAGCTTTTGAATGAGTGACTGCAAACCCATGGATACTCTTGTAGCGAAATGTGAAGCTTTATGTCTTGAAATGTATCCACAGTCTCAAAGAGAAAAGGAAGAAATATCTCGAGTTCCATACTCAAGTGCTATCGGGAGCTTGATGTATGTTGTGTTGTGTACTTGCCCTGATATTTGTTATGTCGTAGGTCTAGTTAGCGGGTATCAATCCAATCTTGGAAGAGATTATTGGAAAGTAGTGAAGAAGATTTTTCGATACCTGAAAGGGACTGCAGACTATTCACTATCCTATGGCGGACCTGATTTGATGTTAAGAGGTTATACAGATGCTGATTGGGCTGTGACTTAGATGAAAGAACGTCAACATCTGGATATGCTTTATTACTTAATGGTGGAGTTATTTCACGAAAAAGTAAGAAACAAATTTGTATTGCTCTTTCGACTATGGAACCTGAGTTCGTAGCTTATACATAAGCAGTACAAGAAGCTGTTTGGTTGAAGAGATTCTTTGAGCATCTAGATATTGTAAAGAATCCTCAAGGATCAATAATTTTATATTGTGATAGTCAGGCGGCTATTGATTTTATAGAAGATCCTAAGCATCATGAAAAGACCAAACACATTGACACCAAGTATAAGTACTTGAGAAACATAGTTGCAAGTGGTGAAGTTCCAATACAATACTTGCCTACGCTGAAAATGGTAGCCAGGGGCGGATCTACATATAGGGTAGCGAATGCCATGACACTCAGTGTATGTATATGTACATATATGTATATATATACTGAAGAAAAATATAAAGAAATTAAAGTAGCACCCACTAAAACAAAATGTTTCATGGTGCCACTGGTTGTGGGTCACAGGTTTTGATGCTAGTGTCTTAGGTTCGAATCTTCCCAAGAGCGGGAATTATGGGTTCCTTTCTTTACTTTTTAAATTGGTTGCCTTGTTGTTGTACTTTTTATTATTATATTTTCTTTTTCCGTAATTAGTAAAATGTAAATATGTACATAGTTTGTTCATAGATATTATTTGAAAGATTTGAATTTTTTATAACCACAATTTTAAATTTCAACAGCCCTTTTCAGTACATTTTTTTTTCAAATTTCAATTAATTCATGTCTAAAAATGGTTAAAAAAATCTCATGCTTCCGACCACCTCTCTGCCTTTTAGTCTGCCAAGGCTTAGCAGGTTCAAAAATTAGACTATGTATATAGAGTAACAAAGTAAATATTTGTGGTATAGTTACAATTTTTAACCCCTTGACATACGACAAAATTTTATTAAAGTAATAAAAATATTTCAAGAATTGCTTTATAATATTAGTTTAAATCTATATATGACATTCTTAGTACTTCTTTGAGTCCCCTTGTATAATTTTTGGGCTCTGCTTTTAACGCGCAGCCACCGTACGCTCTTATTAATTTTGGCACCCAGTACTCCTAAATTCTGGATCCGTCCCTGATGGTAGCTGGTCCTTTTACAAAAGCGATACCTAGAGACCAGTTTGAGAAACATGTTATGGATCTAGGTCTGCGTAGAATATGACCATGTTTATGTATTATAAAATAATTTGAATATTATGCTCATCAATATATTACTATTTGTGTTATATGCATATGATGATTTTTGTTTGTGTTAAGTGTGTCGAACAAGTCACGAGATCGGCTCTCTCACACGAGCGATCGCCTCTGACGTCTAGGAACGTGCAGAAATAAGACAAAATTGAATCTTGATTTGTACAAAGGTCATATGCATTTTAACTAAAATGGCCGATCTTTATTAGAGTTCAGATTTACGGATTCAAATATCCTCTATGACTTGTTTCGCAAGCCAGATGTGATTTTTTTTTTCCAGAAGATTGGATTTGAGGAGAGTTTGAAGAAAAACTCGGGTTAGACATTTAGAAGTGTCTAGACCAAGATCTGTACGGTGTTTATATATTTCAAAATGAGACACACGCGCCAAATTACGTAAGAATACCGTAACACGTGTTTCATACCTCATGTACTAATCGATCAATAGGGTAATAGAAGAATAGATCACTGCTTCTTCATTGTGTGAGACCCTGAGAAAAATCAATATATTTTTTTTATTGGAATACCCTTTGACCTTTTACAGTCTCTTGAAGTACCAATCCGTGTTGCTACTTTAGTATGTTACTAATAGGCATTAGTGATTCGGCAATGCGGTGCATGTCTAGAAAAACTGTTATATCCCATGATTACACCACTTTACTGTTTTAAGGACCAGTTCCTTAAAATGTGTTCCTTTACTCTACGATATGCGGAATTAAAACTGTAAGTAATTGAACACCAGACATTAGCGTGGAAAAAACCCTTGACTCGGGATCAAAAAACCACGACCTACTTCTCAAGTAGGATTTCAACTTCACTATGTAAAAAGACCCACTTGGTTACAAGACTCACTCTTACTAACCTAGGACTAACTATAATCCTTTAGTGGTCTTTCTCACGATCAGTGAAGTTGTGTCAAGTCCACGACTTGAACCAGAAAGTTTACAACTCGATTTTTGCTTACTACAATTGAACTAAGACTTGAACTTTTACAAGGTTCAATATAAGGAACAGGTTCTAACTTAGTTCTACTGTAGCTAACTGATTACACAAATAAGCTAATAACTCTTCTCAGCTTTTGCTCGATGCTCTCTGTATTTGTGCACACTTCTATGGCTGATATGCTCCATGTTTTATAGCTCCAGCAGCCAAGAAGTCTTGAGCAATTAGAACTCCAAAGCTCCCTTGAGTTTGAGTCCTAATTGGATTCTACTCTTAAGAATTCGGATCTTCTATCCTTTGTTTATGCAATCTTTTCGTATCCATTTAGACCTGCATAATTATCAAGATAAACATTAGGTTTAGGATAATTAATAATATCTTAATTTAAATGATTTTGGATGAATTATCTATTCTGCTGCAGTGATTCAAAGGAACAGGTCCTTTGAATCCGTTCCTCAATCATCAGTCAAAACTCCAAGCTTATCCAAGCTAACAATTTCCCCCTTTTTGATGATGACAAATTCATAAGCATAGCTGCATATCCTTAATGTCCTGAAGTACAACTTAAGCTCAAAAAGACAATCAATCAGTGGAGAGTTTATCATTAAGGAACAGATTTTAATTAGGTATACCTTCATGCAAAATCAGACTTACTCTTCCCCCTTTGGCATCATTGAAAAGGTTGCATAAAAAATATAACTCAAGTGTTAGAACTAATCAGCACATGGCCAATGAGGCAACTCAAAATGTAAACATAAATCATATTAAAGCAACTGCAAGACAATGATATTAGCCATCAAAGACAATTCATTAAACCAAAAGATGAAATCAGGGGATACAAGCAAGTACTACAGAATTATTCAAAGACTAAAGAAGAAAAAGGCTAAGGCACTAGACTAGGCTAGATCCCACTAGACAAAAGATGGCTAAAGGCTAAGGTGGTCAGGATGTGGAAGGACCAGGTCCCTGAGACTTGTTAAGCAACTCAAACATCTGCTTGAGCATTCCCTCATTGGTCTCCTTTGCCTTTGAGGCCTCTGCCTTCCAGTAATTTTCTCCTCTTCCAACCTTGCTATCTCAGCAGCCTGAATAGCAACCTGTTGCCTAAGTGCCCTCACTTTGTTGTTCAATGGCTGCCTCCCAACACCAGCCTGTGGAGGATCAACCTGAACTGGCAAATCACAACTTATCAGTGTAGCACAGCCAAATTTTTCCTTCTTTGTAGCCTTCACCACCCCTTCCAAGGGAATCTTCAATTTTGCAAACACATCAGTCAAGATGAAACCAAACGGCAAGGAGTGCTTTCTCTTCCCAGCAATCACCCTTTTTATCAGGTGGATCATAAAGCTGGGCCAATTGATATGCTTTTCAGTGTCCAACAGTTCCATAAGGACCAGGTCCATGAAACTGGAAACTCCTCTTTTCTCCTGCCTTGGTATCACAATCTTGTTCACAAACTCGAATAACTTGGTGCTGTGGGTGCATCTCACTCTTCTGCACAGCCCTGGGTTTCTCTTCCCCTTCATTCTCAGCAAACTTCCTAGTGATCTCCAGATCAGTAGGCAAGTTTGTCAAGTCAGGCCAAACCTTCTTGACATAGCTGTCATACCCAGTAAAAGGAATACCCAATAGCTCACCAAGTTCCCTTGTATCAAACATAATCACATTGCCATGAATAGAGGTAGTAATCCTGTCATCTTTGATGGAGCAGTTCTTGTAGAACTCTTGCACCATCCTCTTTGCACACCTGTTAGAGATCTTAAGGACTATGTCCCTCCAACCCTGAGCATGCAGTTTTTGCAGCAACCATAGCATCCCTTCTTCTTGCACATCAGACAGTACTCTACCTTTCAACACCTTCCTGGTCAGCATGTCATCATGAACACAGTGTACAGACTCATCATCTTCAGCTTCACTATCATTCTCATCTCCAGCAAAAGACTCATCACTGTCACTAGCAGAACTTTCAGACACAACAACTCTTTTGGAGGACCTGGTCCTCTTAGCAGACTTTTCAGCAGCTTTAACAGAACTTCTTGTTACCCTTCTCTGAGCAACTTTTCTTTTCTTTGACTGAGGCACAACCTCCTCAGCATCTGCCATCTCATCATCTTCACCAAAATCATCCAATTCAACATCCTCCATTTCTTCCTCTTCAATAACCTGTTTTCCTTTCCCTTTTCTGCTCTTTTCTAAAGCATCAGCTAATTGTTCATCAGCAGCTTTAGCAGCACTTCTTGTCCTCCTAACCCCAGAAGCAGGGGTTGAGGCAAAAGGAACAGGTCCTTTTGCCTTGGAGGAACTTTCAACATTCTTCTTATTTCCGGGCTTATAACTATCACCTATTTTCTTCAACTTAGCAGCAATTTCAGCAGTCACATGGTCATCAATGGGTCCCTTTCTAGCTAATTTTCTTTTCAAACTCCTAATGTTGATCAAATCCACCAAGGGCCTATCACTATCACTTATAGCCTCATCAACATCTATCACATCCTCCATGGGTGCTCTAAAAGCAGCCTCTGGAGACCCCGATGACCCATGCATGGGTGCTTCCAACCTCTTAATTGGTTCCCCCTCAAGAGCAGCCTCAGACCCCTCTCCCTTTTCTTCCTCATCTATCACAACATTCAAAGGATAGATGAAGTTTACCTGATACTGATACAAGACCATAGCTCGTGATAAATCCTCAACCTGCTCAGCAATTGATTCAGCCGTGGGAACTGGTCCTTCCCTCTGAATTTCAGGTTCAGGTATTTCTGGGATTGTTTAAGGAATTTCAGGGTTTTGGTCAGTGGTATCCATGGGTGAGGAAGGATTGAGATTTTGTGGTTGTTCAGCAGTAGGTGCAGTTGAAGAATTATCAGAAGAAAGAGACATTCTTGTAATTCGAATTAAAAGATAATTGACTATTATTTCTGAAATTTTGAGAATTTAATTGATGAACAAGGTAAAAGAATAATGGGGGAGAAGGAGTGTATTTATAGTGTGAATTAGGTAGTAAAATTAGAGTAGAAATCGATCACACTTACCTCAGCACAACATGCAACGGTTATGGACTCTTGGGAGTCTCCCGGAGAAATAGAGCCGTTGGGCTGCCAGGTTACCTTTTTAGAGTGGGAACTGTTCCTCCGATGGGACTCTTATGCAATTTGGATATGGTTAGGAAACTTAGTGGGATTTATCCTAATCACAAGTTACCTATAGCCTTTATACTTCTAAATTAATTGAATAATAACGAGTACATACTTGATTTTAACACGAAAATTCAGTGTCCTTCCAATTTGCAACATTTTTGATCATCTGAAATTCTAAGAGCATAAGGGTAACATCATTCAATTTTAGCAACTCTAAATAAGAGATATGGCATAAGAGTATACATTTAAGTATTAAGCTGGACTGAATCATTCATAATGACTTGAATAATATTCATTTTAAGTGCAATTTTCTAGCCAATTATGAAGTAAAGCATTGATGATTTTATGTGAATTTAATCATCCCTAATTCCAATCTATTTCTTTCAAAATCATCTCTACCTAGAGCTTTTGTAAAAATGTCAGCTATTTGCTTTTCAGTGGGACAAAATGCTATGGTGATCAAACCTTTTTCATAGTTGTCTCTTAGAAAATGATGTCTTATGTCAATGTGTTTAGTACTTTTGTCATGCACTGGATTCTTTGTCATATTAATAGCACTAGTGTTATCACAATAGATAGGAACAGTTCCTACATCAACACCAAAATCCTGTAATTGTTGTTTGATCCATAACAACTATGAACAACATGAAGCAGCTGCCACTTATTCAGCCTCAGCAGTGGAAAGTGCCACTGAATTTTGTTTCTTAGTTCCCCAAGAAACTAAACACTCACCAAGAAAATGTGCCATACCTGAGGTACTTTTTCTATCAACAAGGAAACCTGCATAGTCAGCATCAGTATATCCAACAAGATTAAAACTACCACCTTTTGGATACCAAAGTCCCAAGGGACTTGTTCCTTTCAGATACCTCAATATTCTTTTAACAGCTTTCAAATGAGATTCCTTAGGATCTGATTGGAACCTAGCACATAAACCAACACTGAACACAATATCAGGTCTACTAGCAGTTAGATAAAGCAGAGAACCTATCATACCCCTATACAATTTTTGATCAACTGATATTCCATGTTCATCAAGATCCAATTTTGTGGCAGTGGCAATAGGTGTGTCAATTTCCTTAGCATTATCCATATCAAATCTTTTAAGTAATTCCTTAACATACTTTTGTTGGTGGATCATAGTTCCATTTGAGGTTTGCTTAATTTGTAAACCCAAAAAGAAATTGAGTTCACCCATCATGCTCATCTCAAATTCATTCCCCATCAAGTTTGCAAATTCCTTACTTAAATTTTCATAAGTAGCACCAAAGATTATATCATCTACATAAATTTGAACAATTAAGAGATGCTTACCTTTTTCTTTTAAAAACAATGTACTATCAATTTTACCTCTCTTGTATCCATGCTGGAGTATAAATTTTGATAGTCTTTCATACCATGCTCTTGGTGCCTGCTTGAGCCCATACAAGGCCTTGTCCAACTTGTACACATGTTTAGGGAACTGTTCACTTTCAAAACCTGGAGGTTGCTTGATATACACTTCTTCTTTCAAGTAACCATTCAGAAATGCACTCTTAACATCCATTTGATGTAGTGTAAATTCCATGTATGTAGCAAAGGCTATAAGAAGTCTTATTGCTTCCAGTCTTGCAGCTGGAGCAAAAGTCTCATCATAGTCGATGCCCTCCTCTTGACTATATCCCTGAACGACTAGCCTGGCCTTATTTCTTGTTAACATGCCATCCTCATCAAGTTTGTTTCTGAACACCCATTTTGTTCCAATTATGGACCTGTTCCTTGGCTTGGGTTCCAGATGCCAAACTTGACTCCTTTGGAATTGATTCAATTCCTCCTGCAGAGCATTAATCCAATCTGCATCTTTCAGTGCTTCTTTCACATTTTTAGGTTCAACAAGAGATAAGAAAGCACTAAAGGCACACAGATTGTGATTCTTGACTGCTGATCTAGTTTGAACCCCAGCAGTCTTATCTGAGATTATTTGATCCACAGGATGTGACCCTTGATACTTGTAAGGCTTGAGTGTCAATCCATTGTCAGAAGTCCTCTGCTGAGGAACAGTTCCTGATAGAGTAGCACTACCAGTTTGTGAGGTGGAACCAACATGTGTTCCCCCTGTTTCTGTGCCACTCTTTTCAGTTCTGTCCTGAGGAACAGTTCCTTGCAGTTCTCTTCTCATATCCAGAATATGCATTTGTGGATTAAGTTCAAACTCTTTCAGCATTCCAATTTCTTCATCCTCCTGTACTTGTTCTTGAGTGAGACTCTCAGTTTCATCAAATTTAACATGCATGATTTCTTCAATTTTCAATGTTTTCTTGTTAAACACCCTATAAGATTTACTATTTAAAGAATAACCAACAAATATTCCCTCATCACTTCTAGGATCAAATTTTTCTAAGACATCTTTTCCATTGTTGTGTATAAAACATTTGCAACCAAAAGCCCTAAGATGAGAACTATTTGGTTTTCTTCCTTTAAGCAATTCATATGGGGTCTTTTCTATTAATGGCCTTGTCATACATCTATTTATTATGTAGCATGCAGTATTAATAGCCTCAGCCCAAAAGTTCTGTGGAAGATTTTCTGATATTAACATAGTCCTTGCCATTTCTTCTAGAGTCCTATTTTTCCTTTCCACTACACCATTTTGTTGTGGAGTTCTAGGTGAAGAAAAATTATGATTAATGCCATGTTCATTACAGAAATTGAAAAACATGTGATTTTCAAATTCAGTTCTATGATCTGACCTAATGGCAACAATATGATTATCTAAAGTTCTTTGAGCTTTCTTAGCAAAAATTGAAAATGCATTAAATGCTTCTTCTTTAGATGCATGAAATATAGTCCATGTAAATCTAGAGTAATCATCCACCAATACCATAACATAGTTCTTACCTCCACGACTCATTGTCCTCATTGGACCACATAAATCCATATGGACCAGTTCCAAAGGTTTAGTGGTACTTACCTGTTTCTTCGGTTTGAAGGAGGATTTTACCTGCTTCCCCCTAGCACATGCTTCACATATTTTTTCATCATTAAACTTGATGTTAGAAAGACCTATCACCAAGTCCTTGGACACAAGTTTGTTCAATTGTGAAAGACTAGCATGTCCTAGTCTTTTGTGCCATAAGAGGGGATCATTTTCCACCACACTTAAGCAACTCAAGCTTCGATCAGATAATGTCAACAAGTCTACTTTGTAGATGTTTCCATGCCTATTTCCCTGCAAAATAATCTCTCCAGAAGTTTGGTTAGTCACAGTGCATCCAGTAGATGAGAAATTAACATTATTACCTTTGCCACACAATTGAGATATGCTCAACAAGCAATGCTTCAGCCCATCTACTAGAAATACATTATCTATACAGTGTGAATCAGACCTACCTACCTTTCCAATTCCAATGATTTCCCCTTTCTTACCATTACCGAAGGAAACACTTCCTCCTTGGAAGGCTGAGAGTGAAAGGAACAGTTCCTTATGCCCTGTCATGTGCCTTGAGCAACCACTGTCCATGTAAAGGAACAGTTCCTTATGCCCTGTCATGTGCCTTGAGCAACCACTGTCCATGTACCATTTGTGGTTTATCTCCTTCACTCTAGCCTACAAAAGAAAACTAGGGGTTAATTTTAAGAACCCAAACTAGTTTGGGTTCCTTTCCCTTTAGAAAAAGGATGAATCAGATCTCTCCTAGCCCAGAATGGTAATGGCTTCTTTGTGTGAACAGTTTCCCTTTTACAGAATGTTGAACAGGTTTATAGGACCTATTATTCTGTTTCACAGGATTTTGAACAGGTTTATAGGACCTGTTCCTCTAGGCAGTCCTTTTTAAAGATTGACAATTTTCTTTTCGGTGACCAGTGTTCCCACAATGAGTGCATAGCCAGTTTTCAGGAAGTGATAAGTACTTACTCTTTGGATCCCATTTGGATGAACTATGTGCTTTCATGAATCCAATACCTTTCCTGTTACTACTATTATTTTCCTGTAACCATTCTAGTGCTTCAGAAGACTTGTTCCATTCTACAATTTTTCTTAGTTCCATTTTTGTTTTAATCAAGTCTTCTTCTAAAGATCTTATCTTCTCATCTTTTTTACACAGTTCATCAACTGTGACTTTCAGTTTCTCTTCAGCAAGGATCTGATGAGAATTAGCAATACCTTTACCTTTTTCAACTGTTTTAACATTTTCTAATTCCTGAGCAGTTGATTCAAGTGTGAGGACTTATTCCTCAAGCATGCTAATCTTCCTTTCCAAAAAATCATTTTTAACTATTTCCTCTTTGCATTCTGCTTCTAAACAATCAATTTTATCATGCAGTTGATGATTGCTATCCCTTAGAGATTTAAATTTATTTAGCACAATATGGAATACTTTAACCAATTTTTCTCTAGGCATGCTTTTTACATCATCTTTGAGTTTAGAAACAAATACCTCAGCATCTTCTTCATTTTCTGAATCTCCAAGTGCCATTAGAGCAAGATCCTCATCCAGATCATCATCAGTTATTTCGTCTTCACTGTCTTGCCATCCTGCAACCATTGCTTTGGGATTTCCATTTTTCTTATGGACCTATTCCCTAGCCTTCTTCCTTTCCTCAATGAATCTCTTCCTCCATTCTCCTTCCATAATTGGACATTTGCTGATGTAGTGCTCCGAGCTTCCACATTTGTGGCATTCTCCAGCCTGTTTCATGTTAGTAGACCTACCCTGTCCACTAATAGCCTTTTTCTTAATCAAATATTTCTGAACACTTTTAGCAATAAGGACCAGGTCCTTATCATCAATGATCTTATCAGCAGCAGTCAAGGCTAGGTTAGGCTCAGTTTTAACTGGAACTCCTATGTTTTTAACCTTTTTCCTTGGTTCATAAGTCTTTAAATTGCCTATCAGTTCATCTAAGGATAGAGTGGTTAAATATTTGCTTTCTATGATAGCACAAGCTTTGATCTCCCAAGAATCTGGAAGAACCCTAGTTAGAATCTTTTCTACTCTATCTTCCACAGTTAAAACCCTTCCCAAAGAGATTAGTTCAGAAGCAATGGCATTAAATCTAGTATACATTTCAGAGATTGATTCTTCTTCTTTCATTTTAAAACTTTCATATTCAGCATAAAGAAGTGTACCTCTGGACCTTTTTACCTGACTTGTTCCTTCATGTGCAACTTGTAGAGCATCCCAAATCTCCTTTGCTGTGGCATACCCTCTGATTCTAGTGCATTCGTCCGGACTAAGTCCACCAACAAGCCACTTCCTAGCTTTTGCATTCTTTTCCCATTGCTTTATGTCTTCAGCATTGCATTCCTTCCTGATTTTGGGAACATCGTTTCCCTCAGCATCCTTCTTCATTGGGATCACGGGACCTTCAGTTACTATATCCCACAATTCATAGTCCTCTGCTTGAAGGTGATCACGCATCCTCTCTTTCCACCATGAATAGTATTTCCCATTGAAATAAGGTGCTCTAACCATTGACTGACCCTCACTGTTCTCTCGTGATGTACTCATCTAATCCTAGGTGTTAGCCTTTTCAAGGATAACCCGCTCTGATACCAATTGTTATATCCCACGATTACACCACTTTACTATTTTAAGGACCAGTTCCTTAAAATGTGTTCCTTTACTCTACGATATGCGGAATTAAAACTGTAAGTAATTGAACACCAGACATTAGCGTGGAAAAACCCCTTGACTCGGGATCAAAAAACCACGACCTACTTCTCAAGTAGGATTTCAACTTCACTATGTAAAAAGACCCACTTGGTTACAAGACTCACTCTTACTAACTTAGGACTAACTATAATCCTTTAGTGATCTTTCTCACGATCAGTGAAGTTGTGTCAAGTCCACGACTTGAACCAGAAAGTTTACAACTTGATTTTTGCTTACTACAATTGAACTAAGACTTGAACTTTTACAAGGTTCAATCTAAGGAACAGGTTCTAACTTAGTTCTACTGTAGCTAACTGATTACACAAATAAGCTAATAACTCTTCTCAGCTTTTGCTCGATGCTCTCTGTGTTTGTGCACACTTCTATGGCTGATATGCTCCACGTTTTATAGCTCCAGCAGCCAAGAAGTCTTGAGCAATTAGAACTCCAAAGCTCCCTTGAGTTTGAGTCCTAATTGGATTCTACTCTTAAGAATCCGGATCTTCTATCCTTTGTTTATGCAATCTTTTCGTATCCGTTTAGACCTGCATAATTATCAAGATAAACATAAGGTTTAGGATAATTAATAATATCTTAATTTAAATGATTTTGCATGAATTATCTATTCTGCTGCAGTGATTCAAAGGAACAGGTCCTTTGAATCCGTTCCTCAATCATCAGTCAAAACTCCAAGCTTATCCAAGCTAACAAAAATAACTGATTTGGATGAATAGATTCGAGTAGAAAAGGAAATCAATTAAAATAATTTATAACTTAACTTGTATTCACAGGTCGACCATTACATTAATCACGAGGGTTTCAAGTGTAATTGTGATACAAAGTTAAATAGAAACTCGAGTTCGCCTCAATCGAGGTTGAGGGATCAAAGAAGCAGTTACTAGAGTAGCGAATGATGTCTGGGGTATTGCGAGTAATAAGATCCTCATGTTAGTAGTGAATCATTTCCGTATGTGATTGGTTTTCTACATAGATCTCTGTACAACCTTAATAGGTTTGACTCTTGATGATGCTCGCATGTCGCACAAACTATTTTTTCGTATGAATTGTGTGTGTAATTGACATGAAACTAGTTCAGATCCAGTCCATCATGTGCAAAGTGGGAGGTGCTGGTAATTTTGAATTTGGGTCATGGGTCGCCCATATGGACTGACCCGACCCGATTTTGAAAGGATAAGAAAAAGGAGTTATGTGGAAGTTACCCAGATAAAATAAACTACCTAATTTATTTGAACGTAGGTTTGTGGGGATAAAACTATATGGAGACCCGCATAATAACTTCTCCACTACAGAACAAAAAAGAAAACACACACAAGTTAGGACTTTTAGTTGGTGGCAAGAACTTTGTCTCCTAGAGAGATGAAGTCGATTTTGGGCAATCGTTTTGGTGGTGAGATCAATAATTTCTGCTGCAATAGAAAAAAGTACACAATTTGTTGTTCTCGCTCCGTAATATCTAACAACAACAAACACGGACAAGGGCGTATGTTTTTGTGAGGAAGACGACGAAGGGATAAGGGTTATGGGAAGAGAAGAAGAGTAGGGGGATGGGGTTAGGCTAGAGTCTACCGAGAAGAAGACTAATTCTGCATTGGAAAAAAAAGGAAAAAACTTCAACACGTAAGTTTTTAGAAGTTAAAGTAGAAAAATTACAAAACAAATTGACAAGTGTGCTTGTATGTATGGATTGGACAAAAGATAACAAAAGTGTCACATTGTCAAATGAAGTAGGCCTTAGAAACACTTTTACAAACATTGTGGGTTAATGTAGCTTGTGAAGTAAAAATTTCGTGTGGAGCATGTTTGGCACGCGCTAATTGATCCGTAGCCAGCACACACAAATTCGCTGAGAAATAGCTAAATTTGGAAAAATCCAGATATAAAATACTAAGACTTTGAACATTTTATATCTGGATTTTAGTGGGACTTTTACATAAAACTTCGATTTTTGCTGAAACTTTGAATAAAACTCCAGATTTTTTGATTGGAGTTTAGTTCAAAATCTCAGGTATTTTTTCTCTGGCTAGCCTGAGTGTTGGTTTAACGCTAAGAGACTGTAAGTGTACGGGAAAATAATTTAGCTATTTTTCAATAAATTATAGAATGGTAGACAAAACTCACTTAGGACGACAAAAAAAGGCTACGGATCAAAATCTCAGGGTTGTGATATTTAGGTGCTAGGTGAGTTTCGTCCAACCTAAATGTCGGTGCAACCTAAATGTCGGTGCAAGTACAAATTCAAACTTACAAGCTACGTACTTTTTTTAACTGCAAACTAGGACCAATAGCCTAAAAATAAGGTATAAATAATATGCATGTGTACATACACCAAATAAGTAAAAGTTTTCTATCATATGTTGGCAATTTTTTTTTTTATTATTTCTTTTTCCAAACGGAAAGATTATTCATAACTCTCTCAGTTTAGTTTTCGTTCTTCCAACCTCAACTCTTAATTCTCTTAATTACCAAATATATAGGTTTGAAAAATATTGGTGTATGGTTTCTAGAATCTTGCCAAAGGCCCTTGCACATTATTTGAAAGTTAAACACATTGGTTTACGGTATTTTGATTTGTCCAATAGTGCTTATACAGAGAAACAAGACAAACAAATCCCCATAATATAAGCATGAATCACTTGCAATCTCCATACCCAATTCAACCAAATAAAATTTAGATCAGTTGGTTCTATTGTTTTCGGATTGATTTAATTTGGTTCGCTTTATCGATTTTTGACAAACAAACAGGGGAATAGATATATTTATATAGATCGTATTTAAAAAATGTATATATATTATTATTGAGCACCTAATAAGTGAACTATTTGATAGGTACTTTGGTGGAAGGAATGGTGCTTAACCGTTGCTGCGCGTGACCCAATGCACCTGTGTTAGATTCTTTGGTACAAACAATATTTTTTGAAACGGTTTCCTAGTAAAATTTAGCCAATTCATTATCCTTTGGTGTTAGTTTTCCTTTTTTTACTTTACTATATTAGCTGATTAAATTTAAACTTTTACTTCCATACAAAACCCATTATTCTCCGCGGCAACAAATCTTTTTCCAAATTTTCTAAGAAGTTTTTTATTTTTTTTTAATTTTCTTTTTTTTGTAATGACAAAAGTTTTTTATGGTATTGATAATATTAATCGTAGTTTCCTATTAATGTTTTTTACTGTCGCGTTCGAATAGTTGTGCAATTAAATTATGTAATTGATGACAACTTTTGTTAAAGGAAGTGAGCACCTATGAGTCTCAAATTCTGTATCCGCCACTGCAAACAAATGAGCAATGGAGGTAAGAAGAATGATAAAAAGATTTTTTTTTTTAAAAATGATTTAGAAAACTACAAGTACTTTTATTGTCATAGTTGTAACGTTCACAACTAGTATCTTGAGTAACTTACAATTTTGAGTGTACACCTAAATGTTGCTGTCTTGCCAGTAGAGGTATGAAAAAGTGATTTCTATGCAATTTTGGACACATACACATAAATTTAAGGATTTTCCAATGAAGCAGAGGGTGGTTAGACACTTATATATATATATATATATATATATATATAATCAGTGAATTGTAAGTTTGTCTTCCTAATAACTTTGACTTTGAGTTTACCGAATGGGTTGAATTTATTTTTACTAAATAATTTGGATTTAAACTGGACATAGGAGTTAACCCAAAGGGTTAAGTCCATTAAAGTTTGCCTAATATAAAATTTGTTGGAAATATATATATATATATATATATATATATATAGTTTTTAGCACGTTATATCCATGTTAATTATAATTTTCTAAATTGTGTACAAAAAGTATTTGTGTACATATGTAACAAACATAAATTAAAATACCATCAAACTACACACCTAAATGATACAAAATATATTTTCATGTCAATTAACTTATATTATTCTGATAGGTTATTATTGTATGTTTATCTAGTGTTTCCTCAGTGATATGATTTTCTTTAAATTTTAATTTTAAAATTGAAACCATACACACCTATCAACAAAGAAAAGTTTACATGTACAATTTATTTCATGTTTTAAGTGTTATTTCACCAAAATAGAACCAAGTGGATAATCTGATGTCTTTTAGATCACTTGGGTAAACTCAAAAGAGATCCTTTATCATTGGTAGGGTACTTATAATGTCAATGACACAAGTGAAAGTGGAAGCGTTTGTACGGGTATTCTGATCTAATTCAGTACAAAAATGACAAAGAGAATTATAGAAAAGACGCATGATAAATTGTTGAAATATTTTCTTAGCATTAACTCTTTCGGCAAGGGTATGTTCAGCATAACAAACCCACACAAAGATTGGATTTGTGAAATCAAGAACTGGAAGATCAAATATATGTGAAAATAGTAATACGTGCATAAAAATTTGAAAATTTTAATTTCTGAAAATTGAGAAGATGTTAATATGTTAATTCTAAGAAAAAAAAAAACTAAATAATGAATCATCAATTATCAAATGACGAAGTTCCATTCAATTCCTAAAGAAAAGCCGACCTATAACCAACATATGATAGTTATATATTACATATCTTATTTTTCTTGTGAACTTAATTGGAATATGGATTAGAAGGCACGATAATAGATTGGAGAACTAGCAGAAAGAGGGACCAAAAAATAAGTAGCACAAGTTGGTGCACAATCAACTGAGTAAGTTGTATCACATCTTCTCACTTGGTTAAATCATTACACACATATTATTACAACCATGAAATTAACACAATTAAATACGTAATATATTTTGATTTTGATACCCTAATATTTACAAAAATTAAATTTTAAAGCACAAAAAGTTAAAAATAAAAATTAGTAGTAGTAAAAAAAAGTAGAATTCCTTTTTTGTTGCTTTCTTCTTTATCCATCTCATGAATGTAGTTTACTCGGAAGATTATCAATTTTGAGGACAAAAACTACTTCCTCTGTTTATGTTTTCAGCTTTTCACTTTTACCAAGAAAAAATAAGAAAACTTAAACTTGACAAATATACCCTTATTAATTATATTTGAAAAGTACAAGGTATTTAATTGGGAAGGAATTTTGAAAGTACAAGGTATTTAATATCAAGGGTAAATTAGGAAGAACATAGCCAATTTTATCTTGAATTGCTAAAAAGACAAGTAAACTTAGAATTTGACTTTGGTGAATTTGGACAAGTAAACATAAACGGAGGGAGTATGTCATTGATGATCCTCAATGTCCAAGAATAGCTCTCTCAAGATTTAATAGGGCTCACTTCAATATCACGTAAGAATGGAAATGAAATGCTATCTTTGTAATGATACAAGCATCCACAATTATTAATAAAACTATGGCAATCTCACAGTAGTAAACCAATAGCCGTCTTTAATTTTTAACTTTGTAGTAAACCAATGTAATGTCAATTGAATAATAATTTCCCAAATACACAACGACAATTTATTATCTTCTCCTTTAAAAGCAACGGCTGTCTGAAATAGAAAAAGGGAGTTAGTTACTAGTAAAAAAAAGAGGCATGGGATTATCTCAAGTTTCAAAAGAAGAAAAGGGGATAAATAATTAATTAACTTAAGTGAGGACCGAACTGTAATATTTAAAACTTGTGGGTATGAGAAATATTTTCAAAATTTACAAAAAAACCCCACAATTCAAAAAAATACAAACATTTCATTTTCCCTCCATCCCACCTACTTTTACTTTCTCACATACTCAAATCATTTTACACTTTTATTTCTATCTCTTTATTCTTCTTCTCTCTCCTTCTTTCTTCTAGATTTCTTTTCAAATTTCATTTCATTACCATTCTTGTTATTTTTCTTTCTTCTTTCTCGTCTCTATTTTCTTTTCTTCTTCGTATCCATTTTATTTTTTCTTCGTTCTTCTCTTTTTTATTCTTCTTTGTCCCCGTTTCATTCTTTTTTATATTTTTTTTTTAATTCTAGTCGTTTTACACATATTTCCGAATGTGAAAATATATTTTTTATATGTTTATATAATTTTGGAGATATTTTCACGGCTGAAAAGATGTGTACACATCTCGTCAGATTTGTACATATATATTATATGTGTACACATCTCAAATGATGTGTACACATATTATTATATGTGTTTAATATGTGTACACATATATATTATATGTGTACACATCTCGACTGATGTGTACACATTCTTTTATTAGAGTGGTGGAGGACGTGAGGTGGTGTTGGAGGGTGGTAGAAGGTGATGGTTAGTGGTGGAGGGTAGTAGAAAGTAGTGGTGGATGGTCGGAGATGGCGGTGAGTGGTGGAGGGTGGTAGAAGGTGGTGGTGGGTGGTAGTCTGGTAGAAGGTGGCGGTGGAGAGTGGTGGATGGGCAGAGGAGTGGGGGCGATGGAGGTGGGGGTCCGAATGAGGGGTGGGGGCTAGGGAGGGGAGATGAGAAGGTGGGGGGCTTTGTGCAAATAAAAAAAGTTGGGGGCTTTTAGTAGTCATTAGTATTAATTTTTAAACTGTCCTCCTCACCCAATTTTGAAAGACTTTGTCTCCTTTTCTTATTTAAGAGACTAAAAAGTCCCTCTCATCTACAAAACCCTAGTTACTACTTCAAATAAATACAACCTTTTGGGAGGTAGGACAGAACGTATTAGATTGGTTTTAGTATTTACATATCACTCCTATTATGAAACAATCAGGCATCAAATGATTTTTTTTAATTATTTATAATTAAATTTGTATCTTGTTATTTAGAAGGGCATTTAAGTAATTTATCTTTTTAAGTTTTGGAGTACATGCTTTTATAGTATACTACTCTCTCGACACGTGCGTTGCACGTGCATGTCGGACACAATTATAGAATAATATCAATATTATACACCAGAAGACATTGAGAAATTAACTATATTGTAAAGAATAACATAAAAGTTAGTAAAAGTAATTTTACCTACTAACTGTTAGAGAAGTACATAATAACTTTACATAGCTTGTAGTATATATTCAATAGGGAAAAAAATTAACTATCTTCAAATGGAACTTCGCTCCGAACAACACTAAATTTAAAGTTAGTTGCAAAGATACACAAATCTTTAGCTATAGTTCTCTAAGTAACCAAAAAACATTACAATCATATAATGCAAGAAAATCATCAAACTCACTTACTATAAATGAAGAATGTAATTTGATTGACGAAATATTTATGACACAAATTGAGACAATAGAAGTAGCAGTATGCGAAGCAACACATTGTTAAAAGCGAATCGTTAAAAAGATCAATGTAAGGCAAAATATCAAAAAAGTCGGAAGTCTAATGCAGATGCTACAATATATTCGAGAGTCAGTAAAGACACACCTACCAACAATAATAAGGATTTGATCTTTTGTGATATTTAAAAAGTAATGAATACATAGTTTCAGTTTCTTCAAAGCTCTACTAACCTTTTGGCTATAATTAGTGCAAGTTCTTAAAAAGTAACGAACTCATAGTTTCAGTTTCTTCAAAGCTCTACTAACCTTTTGGCCATTATCAGTGCAAGTTTCCTTTTTGGTACAGCTTCATGGCTATCAAAAACTTAGGGAAGTTCTTTCATCTATATTTTGCTCGTGCCATTCTCAAATAAGAAGTTGAATATGTCTGTTCCTAGCGCTAGTCTGAAAACTAATGTATGCTAATATATACTATTAATTAAGAGGTAAAAATAACCATATCTGACAAAGCATATGTCATGGAAAAATGTCCCATGTCGACACTCAAATTAAATCATTCATTTTCCTTGAAATTTCAGACCTAATGAAAAAACGAGAATGCTTGTTTAGTCATCATCACAATCTATAAGACTTGACTTGAAGAAGAGTCCCTACAAGTATTTCCAACAATTAATTAAACAAAGCAAATACTAAATATATAGAAGTATAGAAGATATCCATCAGTGTGAAAGTTTCTTAAAAATAACCTAGAAGCCTCTTCACTGAATATGCTAGAACCCGATTTGTTGTCATTTTCACTTTTGTCCATCACTTTAATTTAAATCTGTTGTCATCTCTTTGACTATGCAAAAGTGTAACGTCTTATGTGATTCACATGTTGAAGAATTTGTAAAAATTTGTTCGGCCTTCTTTTAAAGTTTCCATAAATCAGTGATGACAGTGGCCTTCTTTCATATCAAGGACTATTGGTTGCCATTGTTGGAATCGTTGTGACTGTTGGTGTTGCCGTTGTTCTACCCTGGTATAGGTGCGTGTGGCTACCTGTTTGTAAGTTTGGCATTTTTAGGTTTCACAGGGGTAATTTGGTAATCTGACTTTATCTTTTTTTGAGGACATACTTTTATAGTAATATATGATATGATAATGATGATATAGATCAATCATAAAGCCAAACCAACTCAAACCAGATATGTCGATTTTTTAAAATTTAAAATCAATTCAAACCAAACCTCAATAAGTATCGATTTTTTTTAGCCGAGTAAATTCAATTTTTGATTTGGATCGATTTTTAGCTGAACAACGAAGACCCCTAGTTACACCTATTGCAGGCTAAAGCAATTCGTGGATAGTTTGCCTCCCATTTGCATAAGTGTAGAAAAAATATAGGTATTGTTATAAAATTAAAGTAACTAACTAAAATTATAAAAGATAATAATAACTTAAATAAATGAGAGAGGAGGGAAGTAGCTTTATTGCTCGGAAGAAGTGCAGTTTACAAATATAATGCTAGTCTCCATTTATAGACATATGCTGAGGGATAACTATTGATGTAACTATTCATTAGTCAAATCCAATAGTAGTAAAGAAAAGATAGGCAATAGAAGTCTTCAATGAATAGTAGATGCATTGACACCCACAGTAATTCTTTTACAACACTCCCCCTTGGATGTCTATGCATCAATAAATAAGTGTATCTTGTTAATGTATACTTATTTGTAATACGCTTCGTATACTGCCTCATTAAAAACCTTACCAGGAAAACCCATTGGGACAAAACCTTGGTCAAGGAAAAAAGAGTACATCGCGTATTTTACTCCCCCTCATGAAAACGCCACTTCATGTCTCGGAGACGCCGCATTCCGATCTTGTACACAAGTTTCTCAAATGTGGAGGTTGGCAATGACTTTGTGAATAGATCAGCCAAGTTGTCACTTGAACGAATTTGTTGAACCTTTATTTCACCATTCTTTTGAAGATCATGAGTAAAAAAGAATTTTGGTGAGATATGTTTCGTTCTGTCTCCTTTAATATATCCTTCTTTCAATTGTTCTATGCATGCAGTATTATCTTCATACAATATTGTCGGAATCTCCTTTTTCAAAAATCCACACATTTCCTGAATGTGTTGAGTAATTAATCTCAGCAAAACACATTCACGACTAGCCTCATGAATAGCTATTATTTCTGCATGATTTGAGGAAGTAGCAACTAGAGTTTGTTTCGTTGAACGCCATGATATAGCTGTACCTCCACAAGTAAATAAATAGCCTGTTTGGGATCTACCTTTATGTGGATCTGATAAATATCCTGCATCTGCATAGCCAATTAGTGGTAAGTTTGATTCACTTGAATAAAACAGACCTTTGTCGTTTGTTCCTCGGAGGTATCTGAATAAATGTTTGATACCATTCCAGTGTCTTTGTGTCGGTGAAGAACTAAATCTTACTAATAAGTTTACAGAAAAAGCAATGTCTGGTCGGGTATTATTAGCAAGATACATCAATGCCCCAATTGCACTAAGATATGGTGTTTCAGCACCAAGAATCTTTTCATCATTTTCATGGAGGCGAAATGGATCTGTATTTATGTCAAGCGATCTCACGACCATCAGAGTACTCAATGGATGAGATTTATCCATGTAAAATCGCTTCAAAATCTTTTCAGCGTATGTTGATTGATGGATAAAAATTCCATTTGTCAAATGTTCAATTTGAAGACCAAGACAAAAATTTGTCTTTCCAAGATCTTTCATTTCAAATTCTTTCTTCAAATAGTCTACTGCCTTTGGAATTTCTGTAGGAGTTCCAATAATATTCAAGTCATCAACATACACAGCAATTATAACAAACTCAGATCCAGACCCCTTTATAAAGACACAACGGCAAACTAGATCATTTCTATACCCTTCTTTCAGTAAGTACTCGCTAAGGCGATTGTACCACATACGACCCGATTGTTTCAATCCGTATAAGGATTTTTGAAGCTTTATTGAACAAGTTTCTCGGGAATCTTTAAATGCTTCAGGCATTTTGAATCCTTCAGGGATTTTCATAAATATTTCGTTGTCCAATGAGCCATATAAATAAGCTGTGACAACATCCATCAGACGCATATCAAGTTTTTCACGCACTGCCAGACTTATAAGATATCTGAAGGTTACTGCATCCACCACGGGAGAGTATGTCTCCATATAATCAATTCCAGGTCTTTGCGAAAATCCTTGTGCTACAAGTCGTGCTTTGTATCTTGCGACTTCATTTTTCTCATTTCGTTTTCGCACAAAAACCCATTTATATCCAACTGGCTTTACACCTTCAGGTGTTCGAACTATAGGTCCAAAAACTTCACGTTTCTCAAGTGAAGTCAACTCTGCTTGAATAGCGTCTTTCCATTTTGGCCAATCATTTCTCTGTCTGCATTTACCGACAGATTTTGGTTCAAGATCCTCATCTTGTTGCATTACCTCAACAGCAACATTATATGCAAAAGCATTATTTACAAAAATATTATTTCGGTTCCACCTTTTTCCTGTCAAGACATAATTTATTGAGATCTCTTGATTTTCATTATTTTCAGGCACCTGAACCTCCTCTGAGGTATTATCAATTGTTATGTCTTGGGATGCTTCTTGAGCAACCACCTCCATGTCATGACCATCTTTTTCATTTGCTCCTTTTCTTTTTCGAGGATTTTTATCTTTGGAACCGAGAGGTCTACCACGCTTCATGCGTGCCTTAGACTCATTTGCACAAATAGATTGTCCTACCGGAATATCAACTCGAATTGAAGCATTTGCAGCTGGTATATGAGATTTAGTAATCCTTGGTAGGTCAGTGAATGCATCTGGTAGTTGATTTGCAAGATTTTGCAAATAGATTATCTTTTGAACTTCTAGTTCACATTGATTTGTACGAGGATCCAAATGAGATAATGATAATGCATTCCAATCTATCTCATTTTCCAACTGCTTTTTCTCTCCCCCTAATGTTGGGAAAACTGATTCATCAAAATGGCAATCTGCAAATCTTGCAGTAAACAAATCCCCCGTCATGGGTTCAAGATACTTAATGATAGAAGGAGATTCATAGCCAATATATATTCCCAACCTTCTTTGAGGACCCATTTTTGTGCGTTTGTGGTGGAGCAATTGGAACATATACCGCACATCCAAAAATTCTAAGATGGGAAATACTTGGCTCCTGACCAAAAGCCAACTGTAATGGGGAGGCTTTATGATAACTTGTTGGCCTGATGCGCACAAGTGCTGCTGCATGCAAAATAGCATGTCCCCATACTGAAATAGGATGTTTTGTTCTCATAAGTAATGGTCTAGCTATTAATTGGAGGCGTTTGATAAATGATTCTGCTAGACCATTTTGTGTATGAACATGAGCAACCAGATATTGCACTGTTATTCCAGTTGACATGCAGTAGTCATTAAAGGCTTGAGATGTGAACTCACCAGCATTATCAAGACGAATTGTCTTAATTGCATAATCCGGAAACTGTGCTCTTAATCTTATTATTTGAGCAAGCAATTTCGCAAATGCCAAGTTGCGAGTTGATAATAAACATACATGTGACCACCTTGTTGATGCATCTATTAAAACCATATAATATCTAAATGGTCCACATGGTGGGTGAATAGGCCCACATATGTCACCTTGTATACGTTCCAGAAATGCAGGGGATTCAATCCCTACTTTAGTTGCTGATGGTCTAGTAATTAATTTGCCTTGAGAACATGCAGCACAAGAGAATTCCTTAAATTGAAGAATCTTCTGGTTCTTCAATGAATGTCCATGTGAACTCTCAATTATTTTGCGCATCATATTAGAACCGGGATGACCCAACCGGTCATGCCAAATATTAAAATCATTCAGATTAGTAAACTTCTTATTTACAATCGCGTGTGATTCAACCATGCTAATACTTGTGTAGTACAAGCCGGAGGAAAATGAGGGTAACTTTTCATGTACATATTTCTTACCCAATTTTATTGTAGTAATATAAAGATATTCAATCTTTCCATCATTTGTAGTCTCAATATGATAACCATTTTGCCGAATGTCTTTGAAACTTAGTAAGTTTCTTTGAGACCTACTACAATATAAAGCTTTATCAATAGCCAAATGTGTTCCTCCGGGTAGTAATAAATTGGCTTTTCCTGAGCCTTCAATTAATTTTGTACTACCAGATATTGTATTAACATTGGCTTCTTTCATTATCAAATAAGAGAAATATCTTTTATCTCTTAAAATTGTGTGTGTTGTAGCACTATCCAGAAGACATATATCATCTTTATTGATCTTGGATCCAATTGAAGACTGGGAATTTTCCATTATTCTTCATAAAGAAATAAAAGGTACATTATAAGAAATACGAAAAATTAACAACATAATAAGAAACTAAACTAGGAATGTAGAGATTAACAATACATGATTATTTATGAAAATTAAACACATGAAGATTAAACTAAGTGAAAATATAAAATAACATAATTGCATCCCCAATAAGATGATCATTCTTCAGTTATTATCCTCAAAGAAGTCTTCAGCTTCTAAATGAGTCAAATTTGTGAGGCCTTCAAAATCATCATTTATATAGGCATCCGCCTCATTACCAGCAAGGTTATTCGCAAGATCCGTTTCATTACTATTATTCTGAAAGGTCAAGTTTGTCTCCACATCATTTTGTTTTCTTTTAATGGTGGATTGATAAAGCTTGACAAAATGTTCAGGCGTACGACAAACACGTGCCCAATGACCTTTCATGCCACATCTGTGACAAATATTATCTTTAGCCTTTGAAGGATAATTCTGAGAACCCCTGTTGTTCTCATGTATTTTTATTCCAGGGTGACGATAATATTTTCGTCCCCTACCACGTCCACGTCCACGACCATGGCCACGACCACGGTAATTTTTTAGTCTTCTTTCAGACTTATCATATGCTCCTGCTGCTACTACATTCACTTCCGGGAATGGAGCGGATCCAGTGGGACGAGATTCATGATTTTTCATTAACATGGTATTATTCTGCTCAGCCACAAGTAGGCATGTTATTAGTTCAGAATACTTCTTAAAACCTCTTTCACGGTATTGTTGTTGCAACACCATATTTGAGGCATGAAAAGTGGAGAGAGTCTTTTCCAATATATTATCATCACTAATTGGTTCTCCACACAATTTTAATTGAGAAGTTATTCTGAAAACAGCAGAATTATAGTCACTTACGGTTTCAAAATCTTGAAATCGTAAATGCATCAATTCATGTCGAGCTTTTGGTAGTACGGTAAGTTTCAAGTGGTCATACTGTTCCTTCAAATTATTCCATAATTCAAGTGGATCTTTTACGGTTAAATATTCTGTTTTTAACCCTTCATGAAGATGATGACGAAGGAAAATCATGGCCTTCGCTTTATCTTGATTAATTGATTCATCGCCTTCAATAATAGTATTTCCAAGACCTTTTGCGTCTAAATGAATTTCAGCGTCAAGTACCCATGACATATAATTATTTTCGCTGATGTCCAGTGCCACAAATTCAAGTTTGGATAAATTGGACATTGTGAGAACTGAAGTAGAGAATTAAATTAGTTAGAGAAAGAATTTAGAACAATGCAAAAGTTTACAATGACGTGAAGATTTCAAGTAGTGGCAACATATAAAATGTGTGGGTCACATTACTTTATTATTATTCTATTTTCTTTACACTTTTTGCAAGTTCTGACAATTTGAAAGTTAAAGTTTATATTATTTTAATATTAGAACTCTATTTAATAACTACGATATGTTACTGCATGTGGATTGTTTTAACTTAGAGAAGACACGATATACCAACAGAATGTTAATTAATGCTTGTTAAGTAAATTAAACTGAACAAAATTAATACTGCAAGTAAATAAGGATTAGCACAACAATATTCTTTTTTTTTTTTTTTTGTGTTTATTAAGTTGCACCATACCTGCAGTAGAGATTTAAACCCAACTTGGAGATAATTAGAGCCTCGTGCTGATAACGTGTTATAAAATTAAAGTAACTAACTAAAATTATAAAAGATAATAATAACTTAAATAAATGAGAGAGGAGGGAAGTAGCTTTATTGCTCGGAAGAAGTGCAGTTTACAAATATAATGCTAGTCTCCATTTATAGATATATGCTGAGGGATAACTATTGATGTAACTATTCATTAGTCAAATCCAATAGTAGTAAAGAAAAGATAGGCAATAGAAGTCTTCAATGAATAGTAGATGCATTGACACCCAGGGGCGGATCTATGCCTAAGGGACCGGGTGCCACGGCACCCGCTAGCCTCGGCAGAAAATTTGTAATTTATGTGCAACTTACTGAAGAAAACGGATATATAAAAAAAGTGGCACCCGCAATACAAAGTGAGGTGCTTGTGCCAGTGGTCGGGCTTTGCCTTTGTAGTCTCTTCTTACCGCTAGGTCCTGTTTTCGAATCCCCTCTGTAATTATTTTTTCTGCCACGTTTTGTTTTCTTGTCCTTTCGCCTGCCCTTTTTCGTTTGTTCCTGTTTGCTTTCCTTTTGTCTTTTCCTTTTTCCCAGCTTCATTATTCTCTAACCTCAAGACATAGCCTGTGTTTTCTTCCTTTTCTTTTTATTTCCTTTTATCTAAATCTCTTTTTTTTTTCTACCATTACAAGAATACTTTATTTCATGAACAATTTATTTTTATTTTGGTGATAATATAAATTGATTTTATTTAAATAATTTTTCTTGTTTTGATAATGCGACGTTAATCTATACAAACTAAGAATAATTTAAGCAATATCTTCTATCGAATTTAAAATATTAAGTGGCTTGATTACTAAATCTTTTGAGTTTTGAATTTTATAGATTGAAATTTTAAAGCTTTTGTTATGCAAAGAATTGTCATTAAACCTAAGAATTAAAATAAATTTATTAACTTGAAATTATTGAAGTGAAATTAATCTACTCAAACAATGAAGATAAAGTAATTAAGTTACATTTTAAAAATACACTCTTTTATGATTTTTCTTTTTCTTGCTTTTTTCATTTGCAAATTTTTTTTGTAATATAGTTGTAAAAGCGTGAAAAAGAAAACAGTGAACTGAACTGAACCTATTTGTCTATTGCGTATAGAAGACTAATAAACTTAGTTGAATTAACAAATATCTTACTGAACTGACCCGTCTTTCATATTCGGTCATTGTGTCAAAGGACAAATATAAAGAATGGCACCCGCTACCATGAAATTCTGGATCCGCCCCTGTTGACACCCACAGTAATTCTTTTACAACAGGTATCACATTATAAATATTATTTTGACATTTCATCTACTCATAATCGTCCGAATAATTCTAATCTGGTCAATTTGATTGGGTAAGGGAGTTGTACACGTAGATCAAACATTCAAACAAATGTTAATTAAGAAAGAAGGAATTTAGATGCAGTCCTTTTGATTAGTTAGCTTTGTGTGTACTTATTTGTCATTTAAGTTAATTATCGCCAATAGTTGCCATACTATTCTCAAACAAACAGCGTAGGCCAAATGACTCTTAGGTCAATTATCGCCAAATAATTTGTAAAAATTCTCTATCATGTTGATAACTTATTTTTCTTTCTTCAAAACGACTAAGTTGTCCATTATTCTCTCATTTTACCTTTCGTTCTTCCAACCTCAATTCTTAATACAGTAACTCTCTTGATTGCAAAACATAGATTTGAACATTAGCGTATGGTTTCTAGAACCTTGGCGAAGGTCATTGCACATTATTTGAAAGTTAAACCCATGCTGTACCTCATTTTGATTAGTCCAACCGCTCCTCCCTTCACTTGCTGATACAGTAGAGAGATACATGACAAACCAATCCCCATTATATAAACATGAATCACTTCTTCAAATTTCTATACCCAAATGAACTTCTTATAATACCAACCTTGTAACTCTCATCAGTTACTAGTACTTCCATGGCTTCCAATTATGACAACAAAGAGGTGGTCAAAGATATCTATCCTTTCTTTAGAATCTACAAAGACAACCAAGTCGAACGTTTCTATGACACACTTGGCTTAGCCTATGTGCCCCCATCAGTTGAAGATCCAGAAACTGGTGTCTCCTCTAAAGATGTCACAATTTCACCACATGTCTCAGCTAGACTCTACTTTCCAAAAAACATTAGTACCACTAGTTCTGCTGCAGGCCAAAATAAGCTTCCTATATTAGTTTATTACCATGGTGGTGGACTCGTTCTTGGATCTGCCTTCTTTAATTTGTACCATCGTTACATTAACATTTTGGTTTCCAAATCAAATGCAATTGCAATTTCTGTAGAGTACAGGCTAGCCCCAGAGCATGATGTACCAACAATATATGAAGATTGTTGGACTGCACTTCAATGGGTCGCATCACACGCTAGTGAAAAGTTTACTATTACTAATAAAGACCCATGGTTAAAAAACCATGGTGACTTCAGTAGATTGTCTATAGCTGGGGACAGTGCTGGTGGTAACATAGTTTATCACATGGCTATGAGAGCTGGAAAAGAAGGTATTAATGA
Source organism: Petunia axillaris subsp. axillaris (assembly GCA_029990575.1). NCBI lineage: Eukaryota > Viridiplantae > Streptophyta > Magnoliopsida > Solanales > Solanaceae > Petunia > Petunia axillaris. The sequence continues at coordinate 166,119,173 of JARKNS010000008.1, forward strand.
AAACGTGATAATTTCTGGTTCAATTTTTGCTTTTCCCTACTTCTTGGTCCCACTTGAGAACATTGAACAAACTATACCTTACAAGATATGGATGGCCATTGCCCCTCCATCTGAATGTGGACTTAATAGTTCAATGATTAATCCACTTGCTGAAAAGGCTCTTTGTTTGTCTGGTATGGGCTGCTCAAGGTTTTTGTTGTGTATTGGTGAAAAAGATGAGTATGTTCCAAGAGAAACTGGGATTCAATTAGTAGAAGGCATGAAGAAAAGTGGGTGGAGAGGAGATTTGGAATTCATTGAAGTTGAAGGTGAAGGTCATTGCTTTCAGCTTACTAATCCTGAATCTAAGAAAGCTCAAGATTTGATCAAACGTATTACTTGTTTCATACAAAGCAAGTGATCAGAAATTACTGCTAGCTACATGAGATATCGTACACGTACACTAGTAATAATTATTGTCTGGTTGCTTTATAATTCTGTTGTCTTAATCTTTAATTTCATGAGCAGTGAGTACTATTTGTTAAGTATGTGGGGTACTTATTTTATTCTAATAAAAGATATGGCTTGATAAGTTCATGGTTATGAATCATTTAAGAAAAGAAATGAGGACAAACGCACCTCAAATTAAATTAACTAAGCACAATTGCTGCTTCAGTTTGGCTTATAAATATACATATTTTGCCACCAGCCTGTAGTACTTGAATCTAAATCCTTTGACACACTTGTAGGTGTCTAAGATGTTATGGGGGGGTACGTGTTTATATTTTGTCTTGACACGGGTTGTGTTGTTTTTTTTAAAACAATGAAGTACGAGAGCTTTCGCAAGTATTTTCAACCCTTTTATTGTTTCATTAATCCGCCTTGAGGTTGAGTAGGGTCTGAATCTGATATTGTCCTCTGTATATAGCACACCAAAAAAGTAGGGAGTATGACATAAAAACCAAACTTCCATAAGAAAACCATCTTTCCTATCCAAAAATTAAGTGTGTTGGTCATAAACGTGACGAATGATAATCAAACAGACAAAGAAGCCTTTGAGTCTATTATTAAAAGAAATTTTCACGTGATTGGTCCATGAAAAAGAGGTGGATATCTATGTGAAGGGGTTTTGAGAAATAATTAAATACTCTCTTTGTCTCATTTTGTTTGTTATAGTTACTGTTTCGAGAGTCAAACTTTTTAAATTTGACCATAAATTATGATATAAAATTTTAACTTTTTTTAAATAAAATTTACATATTTGAAAACTACATAAAAAGTACTATAAGTCACAATAAATTGCAACTCAAAATATTTAAAAGATATATCTAAAGATTATGGTCAAAGATAAACTCGTTTGACTCTCGTAGTCCGAACTATGACAAACAAAATGGGATGGAAAAATAAAAATGTGTTCTCTAACAGCTTAAATTTTTAGATGAGATGATCACACAATTCAACAAAGTCAAGGGTGTAATAGTAGCTACTATTACCAACTAATGGAACAGTAACCAAACCACAACCAAGTCGATTAATAGGAAATAGAAAGCTTTTTTATACTAGTAGCTCAAAGATTACAGAATAACAAATGGAAATTGCAGCAGAGTAATAGATAACAAGTAACCAGATAGGATAAAAGGGAGATGAAAGGAATCAAAAGAACTTGGGATGAGAGGAATAAGAAGAATTTGAGATGAGAAGCATAGACTTTGCCTTAGGCATTTTCACATTTTGCATAATCCCTAATTACGAAGCTTAGCCCCTTTTTACTAGTTGCAACTTGGGCGTGGATCCCAAGTTAACCTCTTGTTGGGCTGTCTAGTTGTAAGGCTTCATTGTGGTTTAGTTCCTGACCCAACAGCCCAACCAAAAGCATCATGTGCACTATCCATGTTCATAACAATACCCCCCTTTGAATTGAGAACATTGTCCTCAAGTTTCTGCATTAGCGTGCTCTGTTGATAGCCATTGCAACTGATGAACATAGAGATGTGAAACAAATGATAATCTCGTGCCACTTCAGGAAGATCCAATTTTACTGCAATATGCTTAACCATTTTGAGAGAGCCATAGTAAGGCCATTCTAAGATATAACAGCGTCCCAGAATGTAAGCAAAGGAATGGACAAGTTGGCATCCTTCAAGTTTAATAAATGCAATCATCTCCGCGAAACACTTTGTGAGCATTGCCACTTTCTCTTGTTGTCGAAATGTTCTGTTTATTACAGCCGAGAGCAGCCAGCTAGCGCATATCAGGTCACAAATATCAGGTTCTTCCTCTGTCATTTCACACAATACAAGCTTTTGGAGCACAAAGCAACAAAACATATGGTAGTTGAAAGTTAGCGACAGTAATGGCCACAATAATTGCATAATTCCATCAAGAATGATTTTACAACAGAGTCCCCTCTTTGTCGTCCTACCATTATGTGTAGTCACCCCCAAGTGACTAGAACAATAAGCAAATGGAGAAGTAGTAGCCAACACTAAAGAAACCCTTATCAAAATGCAAGAAAGCATACAACATTTCCTTCCGGGATCCCACACATTAGAGCTAGAAGACAAGTATTCTATAAGACCTGTTAGAGTCAAGGTATTGGAGCTTATACCTAGATCCCAAACACGTATCTTAAGACGTACATCTGCATTGACAACTGAAACTTCAAGAAAAATGCTTGTGGTCTTGTACTGGCCATATAAATGAATGAAGAAGAGCTGAGTAACACCAGTAGAATTTTTCCTGTACAAAATTAATGCATACCCTGCTCGGCTCCTCATTACCAATAGAGTTCTATCAATCCCGATTGCATACCTCGAAACCACTGATCTAAAGAAAGAATCCTGGACAAATGTGGTTTTCTTAGTGTCGGGGAACCACAAGTAAATGGAAAATTCCAACTTAGCGTCATCGTAAGGTGGAAACATAGAAATGAAAACATAACCAAACATGTTTTCAACTAGCCTAAGCATTTGGTTCAATTGTTTGCAACAAATGAATTCACCCTCCCTGTCAGTAGCAAGAAGAAACGTATCTGGATGTGTAAAAAGGAAAATTCCATATTGCACCCTGCCTTTTTCCGATGAACAATATGATTTTACTAGCATATTAAATGCATTTGGACTTGGTAAATGACAAATACCCAAAATGTTTAAAGATGGAGAAGAAAATGCACACGTATACGTGGATGGATGCTCCCATTTGGCTACAACCTCTAATACTTTTGGCACTTGTAATTTTCTAGATAAGTAAGTCTTCCTCACAAACCCATAAAGTTCCCAGATATCGATGTGCACATCAATTCAACAAGCATCGTTTGCTGCTACAACAATATAAAAGGTGGAGCCACCACCACTACTATGTAAGAAAAGCAAAACCTTACAAATAACTCATGTTCTACATACAGAACAATAGGGGTTAAGTAGCAGAATATCGGGTCCTGGATCATATGGGTAAAGGTGGTAGAAGAAGTCGGCCATAGAGCAAAGCAATGGCATATTTAGAAGGCTGCTCCTTGACAACATCTATATTCTTTTGATAACAGAACTCCAAGTAAACTGTCCCAATAAAAGGAAAGGTGTACAAGGACTTTGAAGATTACCACAGTCTGCAACATCTATTTCAAGTCCACCCACAGATGCACAATCATACCATGTTATAACTAGACATTTATCTGTTTTAGTAGAAAGAGACTCGGACAAAAATCCCTGCCCAGTGTCGAGCCAAGTGTGCACATTATAGGAAAAGCCACTGGCACCGATTTAGGTTCAATATAGACATGTGCGTATGTCCATGCACGACACCAACAACAAACAACATGTGTATAACAATCATTCAAGTAAATGCCAAGATGTCCAAAAAGCAGTCGCCCAAAAGGACATGTTGCACCTGGGATGTCAAATTGGTTAGGCTGGCCGATGGTAATGGAGTAAACAATTGGGTTGACTATTGTAAATTCATTAAGTGCAGTTAGACTTATCACGTTAGATGGCTCTGGTTGAGGACTTTCATCAAACACCTTTTCTACATAATAATCTAAAATTTTGGGTTTGGAAACTAAACCCCTTTGAGGAAAATTGTCAAACAGTGAAGCTGCATCATTCATATAAATTTCCTCCTCTTCAGTATGAGCTTTCAATGGGGCACTCGTAGTCCCAATGCAACCAATAGAAGCCAATTGATGATTAAACATAACAGAGCTTGAAGAACTACTAATTGGAGTTTCTAACATTGCAATAGGTACCTCGGAAATCACCTCAGGACTGGAGTTTCCTTTACCCAAATCAGAATCAATTTCAGGACTGGAGTTTCCTTTATCCAAATCAGAATCAATTTCCAATGCTACGACCTCCTCTGCTTTTACAGACAGTGCATATCCTCTCTGATCAGCAGAATTCACAGGTAATTAACTTTGTGGTGCAAGCAGATAAGGCATCTCGGAGCTCCGCTAATTGGCGGAATATTTCAGAACCAACCTCCTGAAGATCAGGTGCTTCTCTAATCCTGTTAGGAAATCGAATTAAAAATTTATCCATAAAATTACTCCAACCCCCAAGCTGTTGATTTCGAAATAGCCAACGGTACCAATCCAAAGCCTCGCCAGCTAAGTAGAATGAAGCAATTGGCACTTGATACTTCGGAAAAATGTTGTAGAAGGCGAAATATTGCTTTGCTTGAAGGACCCAAGCAGCATGGTTATCACCACTAAATCGATCCAATGTCACCATGGAGTGCCAGCAATGAAAGCATCAATGTGATAGTAGCTACTATTACCAACTAATGGAACAGTAACCAAACCACGACCAAGTCGACTAATAGGAAATAGAAAGCTTTTTGATTCTTGTAGCTCAACGATTACAGAATAACAAATGGAAATTGCAGTAGAATAATAGATAACAAGTAGCCAGATAGGATAGAAGGGAGATGAGAGGAATAAGAAGAACTTGGGATGAGAAGTAGACACTTTGCCTTAGGCATTTTCACATTTTGCATAATCCCTTATTACTGAAGCTTAGCCCCATTTTACTAGTTGCTACTTGGAACTGGATCCCAAGTTAACCTCTTATTGGGCTGTCTTGTTGTAAGGCTTCGTTGTGGTTTAGTTCCTAACCCAACAGCCCAACCAAAAGCATCATGTTCACTATCCATGTTCATAACAGAGGGTCTATCGAAAAAAATCTTTCTACCTCGTTGATGAATATAAATTATTTATGTATTTTTATATATAGATTTAAATATTTTAAATATTATCATAAATATTTATATTATATTTTCTACCAAGTTTTGCGGTGAAATTTCAATTGAGGAATGAAGTCTACAAGCAAAAACAGAAGAAAAAAGAACAAAAAAGAATGATGTATAAAGGAAAGAAGAAATGATATTAATTCATGTTGCGAATTGAAGTCGCGACACCAATTCATGTCGCAACGGTAACTGTTGAAATCAGAACACCAACTCATGTTCTGACTTGAAGTCGCTACACCAACTTATGTTCTGACTTGAAGTCGCAACACCAATTCATGTTGCGACGGTAACTCTGGAAATCAGAACACCAACTCATGTTCTGACTTGAAGTCGCAACACCAAATCATGTTCTGACTTGATGTCGCAACACCAACTCATGTTCTGACTTGATGTCCCAACACCAAAGATTTTTCTATAAATAGGAGACAAAGTTGTAGAGAGAAAACAACTTTTTCATTAGCCAAAATCAAGAATTCTCTCTGTTTTTGTTTCCTCTCTTTTGTAGTAGAAATATTTCCAAAGTCTTCTAAATTCCTTTTTAGCTTTTATCACTCCATCATGGAGTAATTTCCTTCTGCTGGGATAGTTGATGAAACTTGGTATATTTATAATATCTACCTCAGTTTTAGTACATGCTTGGCCTGAAACTTTATATCTGCATTTTCATATTGTGCTAGAGTGATAGTTCTATTACTCTTCATTTTCACATCTATCTATTTTTAGGTTATTGTATATTAATTTTGTAATTCTCACGGAGCAAAATTAATATATGATGACTGATGAATAAAATGGTAGAGTGAAAATGGAACCTATAGTAACCTATCATTCCAAGTCAGTAATCTTGTTTCCCTCAGTTTTAATTCTCACGGAGGAATTGTTGTAAGCAAGATTGTTGGTTTTAGTTAAAATATTCTCACGAAGTTTTTGCTACATTTTAGCACAATTCAGGCAAGGATATTATTTCGGTTTAACCATCACAAAGTCATAAATCAATTAATATACATAACCTTACGAAGTGTATTTAATTATTATTTCTGAGTAAGCAAAATAAAATTGTATTAGCAATAAACAATTTTTCTTTAGAGAAATACATGTCAAAACTGAGATTTTATTATGAATACTACCAAGTGAATTCAATGACTCCCAACTCTTTTTAAATTTGAAATTTTCCGAAAGTTCTTTGTTTTAGTTAAAATTAATTAAAAGTTCAAAGAAAACTCACCTTTCATCAATTTGATTCTCTCAAATAGTAGTGAAAATATTACAAGCCTGTAGCATAGATTTACCCAATCTCTGTGGAACGATATCTTAAACTATATTATAATTTGACTTAGCACGAGCATTAATTCCTATACACTTTGGCCTTTTGGCGTCGTTGCCGGGGATTGACGCAGATCTACTTCATACTAAATATTTTATTACTAATTTGAGAACTTACTATTATTATTATCATAATTATTATTTTTTTCTCGTTCATTTTATTATATATTTTAATATTAACTTTGTTTAGTTACCTATTATTTATATCATCGTTTTAATTTTCCTTTTTTGTTTCTATTTTTTTTACTACTACTTCTACTATTATATTTAATACTAATATTTTACATATTACCTTTAAATTTTTTTTAGGTGTTACTATTATTACTATTTTTTTTTTACTAAAGAATCTCAAATAGTGTATGACCCGCTCTTCCACAAAAGAGTTAGTCAATTACTGTTGACATCCAATTTTGTCCCAGTCATGTTAACCAAAGTCTAATTATTTTAAATTAAAATTAATTTTTGAAATTAAGGGTAATTGGTTGATTTTAAAGCAAAAAGGGCTAAAAACGAAATGTGCAGCCTCAATTGTGACCCACCCACGCAGACCCCTTATATACCAACCTATAATCCCCTAACATCAGAAACCCCAACCCGATTCCCAAATTTCAACCCGCGAGCCAGAATCCCTAAACCCGATCCCTTTCCTAGTTTCACCCAAAGTTTTCCCTCCAATCTCTTCATAAACCCTATAATACGCCAAAATCAGTGGTCCCTGGTCCTCTTTTAGCCTCTCTCCAGTACAACAATCAATCTCAGCCGTGCATTTCAAAGCGAAGTGAATCCGAGCCGTAAAATCGTATCCAACGGGCAAATCCTTGATGACAAGGATGAATTCGGTACAATCCTTAGTGGATTTGACCAAATTCACCCTTGTTCTACAAGGAAAATACATTTTTGGGCTTGAATTTAAAAGGCTGGAGCCAAAATCCAAAAACCCTAGCTGCACAGGTATAAAGGTATCTCTTTCTCATTATTTAAGGGGGGCATCGGCAGAGAGAGAGAGAGAGGGGCAGAAAATAGGGAGAATATGAGATGAAAACAACAGCATATGCATAGATAAATTTTGCTCAATTTTAAGTTAAAAACACATTTACTGTTACTGTTTTCCTGGTTTGATCTTGGTTTCGGACTCGTTCGTCGACCTACTTTCTGTGTCGTCGCCTCGTTATATTTGTCATCGTCTTTGCTCGCGTCGCTTAGTCGAGTCGCATTTCTCCTCGGATCCCTCGCCCTTAGTTCACTGCACCGCAGCAGGTAATAAGCTCGCTTTAATTCCTTTTTCTGCGTGAAATGTGAACTGTACATGTATGTATATCATGAAACTTTTTTTAAGGGATGTGAGCATAAAGATTAGAACTTTAGTGATTTTGGTTTGGAGCTTTGTTCATAGAAACTATAAGCTTGTTAATCATTGATTAGTGAACTTCTGTTAATGTTTAGTAAGTCTGTTCAAGTTACATAGCTGTGCTTGCATAAACCAAATCTAATCTGGTATGAAACTGCATTTTGTAGTTTGTTTAGGTGGTATTCTGAGCTTGTATTAGTAAGTTGATAGGAGTCAGGGAGTTTGTTTGATTTGTTGTGAGTGGATGATTGTCTTGGGGCTGTGGCTGTTTCTTCTTGTCTGTGGGATGAAAGGAGTTAAAGAAGGCTGCCCATTGTCGATGAAAATGCAGTTTTAGGAGTAGCAGAAGTTTGGGGCCATGTGTGTGGGTTCTTTTGGTTCAGGTAGTTTGGAGCAGGTCAGGGTAGTGAGTGGGCTGGTTCTGGATGCTTGCAGTTTGCTCAGGGGTGTTTTTGGTTTGGCTTAGGAGAGTAGATAGTGTAGGTGTTGATTTTGCTTGTAGGTTGTTGCTGGAAATGAGAATTGAAAGCAAGAGGCTAGTTAAGATTTGTTCAGGGGCCTTGAAGGTGTATGCAGAGTGTTCATGGGATGGTCTGGTAGTGATTCCTATAAGTTGTGAGTCAGGTGTTTTCTGTTGAGCTTTAGAGAAGATGCAGGGTAGTTGAGGTGCTGTTTTGGAAGTGTTCCATGGTCTGGTTTTGTCCAAGTTGTTTGAGGTTGGTCTTGTGAGGGTGCAGGATATCTGTGCGTTTGTGTGAGGTCCTGAGTTCATGAGGAAGTTTGTTTGTCTGGTGTCATGTGTGAGAATTTATTTGGTTTGTTCAGGGAATTGAGAGTGTATGAGTTGGTGTTCTGCAGAAGCAGCATGGGTTCAATTAGGGGTGGTCTGGTTCATTTTTGTTCCGGGTTGTTTGCCTGGTATCGAATAGTTTGGCAGGTTTTTCGAATGAGTTAAGAGCTCTAGTTGTTGTTTCCATATCTTTCTCCTTTCCTGAAGTATGTTTTTGAGCTTTTGGGGGTTTGTTTCTTGCCTGTAGAGGAGGAGTGTTCAGGTGGTTTGTTTGTTCTGTAGGGTTTCTGTGAAGGAGAAGGGATTGCAGATTTGTGAAAGGGTGTTTAGGATAGCAAAATGTTCATAAGTATGTTTTCCTGGTGGTCTAAGTTGTTTCAGGGAGGCCTGTGAGTTGAGAAGTGCATGTGTTCAGAAGTAGAGGAGTTTAGGTATATTATGTGAGGTCTGAGGGAGTTCGCGAGGGCCTGTGTGTGCATGCAGGGTTAGAGATTTCTTCAGGTTATGGGTATGTGTAATAGCAGCTCTATGTCCATGTGAGTTTTTCCTGTTTTCTGTCTGAAATATGCAGAGAAGCCTTGTCAATTCCGCTTAGAAAAGGATTCTCTTCTCCTTAATTCTGCTTCAGTTAAGCTTTATAAGAAGCCAATCAATTTCTTAACTTAAAATGAAGTCTTATCATAGGGTCAGTTCTTTCTTCCATCTCATTACTTTTTGAATTTGTGAGCATAATTTGCAGTTAACCTGAGAATGTGTTTATGGACTCTGGTAATAGCATGTAAAAGGAAGTAAAATCACACATGCAATGCAATCTGGCTAGTTTTCATCTTAGGGTCTAACTTCAGTATTTGGTTGTGCCCCTGTCATGTTGAAAATATGTCTAGCAAAACAACTTTTATAAATTTGGTTAAGAGTACATGTTGATTAAATTCTGCATCCTCAAATCTTAATGCTTAAAGAAGATATCAAATGAGCTTCTTGTAAATGGTAGGAGGGTATCTGAAATGAATCAAATCATCTCGCTTGGTCTGAATGGTATAAGTTAGTAGTTGAATTTCATAAACTTGTGTGGTAAATGTTTGACATATCCTAAATTATGTTCTTGAAATTGTTTGTCAAAGCATTATAGTTGGATGCTAATCTTTCATTTTATTTGCTTTCTTTGGCATGAACACTTGGGAGCGAGTTGAATAAAACTCACAAACTGGGCGTGGATATTTGCATGGGAAATTGTTTGATCCGTGCTGCATCTTCGGGCTTAGGTTCCCCGAAGAAATGGAACTATTAAATTCAAGGCTCAATAATTGAGTTTGCATTTTCGGGTTCTGCCTTATAAACTCCATCTTTTCCCGCTCCCTTAGAAAATGCATGTTGTATAGGACTTCCCCATAGACCGGATTAGGAGCCCTGTAGGATAGAAATGATATTTGAATTGTGAATAATTATTGTAAATTACTTAAATTATTTTTATATGAATGCTTTGTATCATTTCTTTGCGAATCGCCTATTAAATTATGGATGTTTAGAATCATTTGTCAATTAATGAGTGCAAATCAAATTCAATTAAAATCGTACCTTCGTCATAATCTGCATTTGAATTACTTATTTAATTATTATATTAAATTTGAATTACTTATTTATTTATTATATTAAATATTTAATTATTATTTATTTAATCTAATTCATTTATTTAGTTAATTAATTAAATTTTAATTCACTTTTTATTTATTTACTTAATCTAATTTATTTAATTAAATTAATCAATCAGCATAATTATTCATTTATTAACTTAATCAATTTTAGTTAATGGATTATTCATTTATTTAATTAATCAATTAATTTCTAATCATTCATTGCCTAATTATTTATCCATCATTCGTTATTTATTATCCTTATTTTATTGTTATTCATTTATTATCCCTTATCTATTTATTATCCCTTATTTACTTATCCTTCTTTGTCATCCCCTATTTACTTATTTTATATTTTCTAAATAATCTATAAATTGCTAAAATTCGTGAAAATCGCCGGATTAACCGTTTTTAGCGGATTTTCGAAAGTGCTCCCGCAAGGGATTTTCTTTCGAATTTAATAGAACCACTTACCTAAGAATCTCTGAATTTAATTTCTTTTAAATAAAAGAATAAATTGCACTCTTTAGTTAACATAGGTTCCTAATAATCCTTAAATTAGGTGGCGACTCCAAAGAAACCCTTTGGAGTCACATTTTGTTCAAATCAAATCCCGATGCATACTTGTGTGCATTTTCTTAGGAGGGTTCAACAGCGTGGCGACTCCGCTGGGGATACGCTAATGGTTCTAACCAAAAGATTTTCACGAATATTCTTTATTTATATACGTGTTGATTGTATGTATGCGTAGTTTAACTTTTTATTATTTGCATGCCTAAACTAGTATGTGTAGAATTTATTGTTGTGAATGAATGTATTGAAGCACGTTTTATTTGTGCATAGTCTGCATTCCGTTCATATTTTTCCCTCATGGAGCCTGTCAATTCTCTTTCATCTCCTCGATTTCATCACGGGGGGCCCGCGTGACGGGCAATAATACAGGACGGGCATTGTCCTTCCTAACTCTTTGAATTTCTTTCGTGTCACCAAAGTTAGTTGGGGTATGGTTTGCCTGGTTTTGTCATGGCCGGTTTTACTGGTTTATGGGGCCAGGTTTATCCCGCATAGGTCGAGTCATCCTCAACCGTTAGCCCACTCTTAGAAGGAGATTAGGTCATGCATGCATATACACCTTAGTTTGGACCCGGTCCTTGGTACCGTTTCCAGGAATTAAGAAACCGCCCTTTTTGTTGGCGGGTTATTAAATCCCAACGACACTGCATATTATGTGATCGTGTGGATGTTATAATGAATCCCAAACCATTTGCCATGTCAAATTTGAGAAGTTGACAATTCTGTCGGTTTATTTATATCTCAGATGTTGTATTGACAAACGGCTTGTGTCGTTATAATAACCACATGTGCGTGCAACTTGACGATTAGGCTTACCTCTAGCACAAAGAGGCACCTTACAGGGTAGGACGCGCCCGTATTTTCATTTACACTCAACTAATTGTGATTGCCACATGTCAAATTTGTTTAAAATACAAAGCGCTATGTGACGCGCGCTAAATGATTGTCTGCAATATTATTAATGACACGCAAACTAACATAGTTTACCTTTTGAATTTTCTTTTATTTGATTATTACTCAAAGGAAAGAGTTTGATTCTTGTTGACTTCCGAGTTGGTTAAGTGTCTAATATAAAGTGAAGCAAGCAATGACTGATAATCAGACTGGTATCCCTGCATCTTCTAATGAGCAAGCAGTTGTTATTCCTGATGAACAAATTGCTAGAATGGCTAAGCAGATCGAGTGTATGCAAGCTGAACTAGAAAGAATGAAAGGGTCGAGCCACAGAAACGCGACAGCCGTGCTATCAACTCTGAATCCCTATGTTGAAACTGCCAATCCGAACACACCTTTAAATTCCAGTGTCATTCATATGCTTGCACTAGTTAACAACATCCCAAATGCATTCATTAACCAGAACAACTTGCCTCACTATCAATATTTACATGCCTAAGATACTCCTCGTCCTCCACAATCCAAAGCACCCATTGTTGTGGCTGTTGCTCCTCAAAATGTCAATGATCCAAGACAAGGATATCCCGAAGCCCAATACTATGAGCATGACCCCAATGGTAAGAACATGGATTTCACTAACTATGTGCCACAAAGTGAAATGCCCATAACTGTAGAAAAGTAGGGAAAGACAGTTGAGCAAGAGGAGATAATCCAAACGATGAAAATCATGCAGCAATCTATCAAGGATTTGAAAGTGTCTAGAGGACGTCAAAGCATCTCCTACCGCAATCTTTATCTATACCCTGACATTACTCTTCCTCCCGGGTTTAAGGTGCCAAAATTTGATATGTATGATGGTCATAGTGACCCATTTGTTCATTTAACCAAATATCTCAATCGAATGAGGGTTGCGGGAGGTAAAGAGGAACTTCTGATGGCCTTCTTCAGTCATAGTCTGGAAGATATTGCTGCTGAATGGTTTGCAAGACTGGATATAAGCAAGTGGCGTGAATTGGATGACATAACCAATGATTTTACAAAGCAGTTTGCGTACAATGTCAAGATGGCTCCTGACCTTATAACCTTGTCCAATCTGAAGAAGAAACCAACAGAAACCTTTAGGGAATACGCACTGAGATGGCGAGAACAGGCTGGAAGGGTGCAACCACCAATGACTGAGAAAGACATGGTGAAGTACTCCATCCGAGCCCAAAATGATTCTTATTACATGCACTTTCTCCCTATGATGGGTAAATCCTATTTTGAACTTCTTATGATGGGAGAAATAGTTGAAGAAGGGATTAAGACGGGGAGAATTGTAAGTTTTGCTACAGTGAAAGCAGTTGTGCAAGCCATCCAGACTGGTTTGGGAAATTTAGAGGAAAAAGAGAAGAAAGTTGGCATTATTATTGCCAAGAACTCATTATCCCAGCCTACTCACCAAAGCAATCCACATCCAGGCTACAATGCTCAACCCGTTTACTACCAGCAATCATTTGGCCACCAATCAAAAATTACCAATCCCCAAGTCTGCACTTTTCAAAATCGCCTGGCCATACCAAAGCCACGAACTAATCCTGTCAAGAAGACATATAAAACCTACACGCCTTTAGCGGAACCTTATAGTCAGCTTTATGAAAGGCTAAGGGCAGCTGGAATGATTCACCCTATTGCTGATACAACACCTAATCCTTTTCCGAAATGGTTCGATGGAACCAAACATTGTGCCTATCATTCAGGGGCTCCAGGGCATGACACTGAAAATTGCTAGTCTAAAAAATACAGTTGAAACTTTAATCCAAGAAGGTTCGATTCAACTCATTGGGAATACACCTGCTGATAATAACCCTTTAGTAGATGATGGGTATGGCATACACTTGATATTAGTTGATGAGGCTAAAAAGAGGACCACTGTGATCCCAAAGAGCCAAACAACAAAGAAGAGCTCTCGAACTTATAAAGTCGGGAGGAGTCGGAGGACCAAAAGCTTTCAACATAGAGGACAAATCAAGACAAACCCAAACTGGGGCAGATTTTATTGAAGGAATTTTTGTTGCCAAAGAAGGTAAAGGGAAATGCCTAGCCAATATCAAATCAAGAACAACCAAGATATACTACACCCGACAAGCGGCAAAATCAATCTTTTCATTTCAATGTATTTTCTATGTAATACGAACTATGCGTAACCTGATTCCCAGGGCTGGGATACGTAGGCAACTCAGATAGAGCTCGGTTACACTAGCATAGGAATCTCCTATTTCCTCTTTTATGTAATTTTGAACTACTTTTGGTCTGATTCCTGGAATGGCAACAGAATAAGTAAGCAATCCACATCGGACTCGATCAGATTTTGTAATGCGTTAGGTTTGTTTATCTTTGATGATGTAATTTCGAACTATGCATCTGGGCAGATGTGTAGGTATTCCAATTCGGATTCGGCCTCGCACTTAGATTGATATATTCTCCAAAAGCTTTATGTAAGCAGAACTACGTACGGTCTGATTCCCAAGGAGGGATACTTAGGCGCTCACAACGGGCTCGACCTATAATATTAAAATTTTAGTTCCCCCCCCCTAAAAGTCAACTGGGGCAAATTTCGCAAAGCAAGTTGAAGAGTTGAAAGATAGCAACTGGGGCAGATTTTGCAAAACGAGTTGAAGTCGTAAAGATCATAACTGGGGCAGATTTTGCAAAAGCCGTATTGCTGGACAAACATAAGTTGGCTAAGTTTCGAGAGTTATTTTGAGGGATATTGCAGAATTTCAAAAATAAAAGACGTTGAATTTATTCAAATATATGTCACAATCTGAAATACGATAGAGTTCGTTGGCCAAGTCTCAAAAGACGGATCACAAATCTAGGCAGAGTGAGAAAAAGGAAGCAGTTACAGGATGAAGACTCGAGTCAGCATGAATCAAACGCTTCACCCTCCCTCCTAAAACTAACAATTTTTCTTTGAGTGCAGGAATTCTCAAAAGCAGCAAAATGAGGAAAATTTGCAACGTCATACACATTGGACAATGTTGCCAAGATAATCAACCGAGATTGGAAGCGTTATTTGATTCATCGCATACGCGAAACGATTTTATTTTTTCCTCTATTTTGCCCTTGCTTAATCAAAACTTTATTGCTTTGTTAACAACTTTACTTTACTCTTTGTAGGAAGCATTAACTTCAGTTTTACTCAAGACAACACTCAACCCTTTATCGCGCCACCAAATATAAGCCGGACGACTTAAATTCTTGCTTTACATCTCTTTTATCTTTGACCTTTTCATGTTTATACGAATTTAATGAAAACTTTATTTTGTAGGATTTATTTTACAAGTATCAACATCAAGTCTATTGGTGACAACCGAAGACATCACTTTATTATCATTATTTACCGTAGACAACCCGTGATATTTTGACAAAATTGTTACCAAAACTTGTCATAGACACTTGATTGAGGTATCATTGGTACCGTAGACCATCAAGGATGTTATTATTAAAGAAAATAGCCTTTATATCGGATCCATCATACACAATTGATGGTATTATTTGAAGGGATTTTCTACTTTTGATCTATCGTACACAATCGATAGTAGTATTCTGATGGCTTACTATATGTGAATCATCGTATACAATCGGTGATATTATTCCAATGGATTTATGAATTGGGATCATTGTACACAATCAGTGGTATTTCTCCAACAGTTTCTTATATTAGATCTATCGTACACAAATCGATGGTATTATTCAAATGGCTTCAGTTTTTTGGAATTGTTGTACACAATCGGTAATATTATTCCAATGGCCTTCTTATATTGGAATCATCGTACACCAATCGATGGTATTATTCCAATGGCTTTCTTATATTGGATCAATCATATACAATTGGTGCTTTTGTTCCAATGGCTTTTATATTGGATCCATGGTACACAAACAATGGTATTATTTCAAGGGCTTTCTACTTTAGATCTATCGTGTTCAATCGATAGAATTATTCCAATGGCTTTCAATATTGGAATCATCGTACACAATCGGTGGTATTATTCCAATGACCTTCTTATATTATTATTCCAATGGTTTTTTTATATTGGATCAATCATATACAATTGGTGATTTTATTCCAATGACCTTTTATATCGGATTTATAGTATACAATCGGTTGCATTATCTCAACAGTTTTATTATGATGGCTTTATTATCAAGTCTATCGTATACAATCGAAGACATTATTATTGAAGCCTATTGTAGACAATCGAAGGCCTTATCATTGAAGCCTACCGTAAACAATCGGGAGCCTCATTATGAAGTCTATCGTAAATAATCGAAGACGTCATTATCATTTAAAGCCTTCCATAAACAATTGGAGGCCTTTTTATGAAGCCTATCGTAGACAATCGAAGGCGCTATGGTTATGAAGCCTACCATAAACAATCGGGGGCCTCATTATGAAGTCTATCGTAAACAATCGAAGACGTCATTATCATTTAAAGCCTTCCATAAACAATTGGAGGCCTTTTTATGAAGCCTATCATAGACAATCGAAGGCGCTATGGTTATGAAGCCTACCATAAACAATCGGGGGCCTCATTATGAAGTCTATCGTAAACAATCGAAGACGTCATTATCATTTAAAGCCTTCCATAAAACATTGAAGGCCTTTTTATGAAGCTTATCGTAGACAATCGAAGGCGCTATGGTTATGGAGCCTACCGTAAACAATCGGGGGCCTAATTATGAATTCTATCGTAAACAATTGAAGACGTCATTATCATTTAAAGCCCTCCATAAACAATTCGAGGCCTTTTTATGAAGCCTATCATAGACAATCGAAGGCGCTATTGCTATGAAGCCTACCATAAACAATTGGAGGCCTTATTATGAAGTCTAACATGAACAAGAAAGACGTCATTATCATGAAGCTTACCATAGACAATTGGAAGCCTATCGTAGACAATCGAAGGCGCTATTATTATGAATCCTACTATAGACAACTGGAGACTCGATCATGAGTCATTGCCGAAAGGCGGCATTTTTATCCTTATATTTTATTTAAGTCTACTTTATGTTTCTATGGATTGAAGTCCTTTATTGTTTTATGTTCAGTCTACCAACGGCCCTGAAGTCATCTTGTCTCACAAAGCCGGATTTCTTCTAGTTGATTGGAGACGAGCTTGTCATTGACATTGAAACCAGCATCTATAAATTTTATTCATTATCTATTTGTTACTCCATTTATTAAGCCTTATTTGCAGTTACGCACTTACCGTTTGTCGAGTTTATTACAGGATATTAGCAGCACCGCAGCAGCATAACGTGGAACTCTTTCTAGGCAGTGAACTGGGGCAATCGTTGATATGAGCTAAACTCGTCAACGAGGATCTGAAGAATCGCACTCGAACAAGCAAGTCTTACCTAATCTTTCATTCCAGATTAGGACGTCAGTTTGAATTCTTTCCTATTCGTGCGTCTTTTCTATCAATCGTACGAGTTTTCGTGTCTAAGAGTCGTTGAAGTACATATGGTCTGATTCTTTTTCAGCCCGAGATATATAGGCAACTCGAAAACCGGAGTTCGGTCATATCCATAAGCCTCGCCTTTTGGTCCATGGAATCAAAAGTCCTTGGCTTTAACGTGACAAAATTGGCTTTATGTCAACTTCTTTACCCTGAAAACTCTTTCATCCTTTTCGGGTAAAGAGGGGCAGCTGTTGATACCAAATTTTGTCCCGGTCGTGTTAACCAAAGTCTAACTATTTTAAATTTAAATTAATTTTTGAAATTAGGGGTAATAGATTGATTTTAAAGCAAAAAGGGCTAAAAACGAAATGTGCAGCCTCAATTGTGACCCACCCATGCAGACCCCTTATATACCAACCTATAATCCCCTAAAATCAGAAACCCCAACCCGATTCCCCAATTTCAACCCGCGAGCCAAAATCCCTAAACCCGACCCCCTTCCTAGTTTCACCCAAAGTTTTCCCTCAAATCTCTTCATAAACCCTATAATATGCCTAAATCAGTGGTCCCTGGTCCTCTTTTAGCCTCTCTCCAGTACAACAATCAATCTCAGCCGTGCATTTCAAAGCAAAGCGAATCCGAGACGTAAAATCGTATCCAACGGGGAAATCCTTGATGACAAGGATGAATTCGGTACAATCCTTAGTGGATTTGACCAAATTCACCATTGTTCTACAAGGAAAATACATTTTTGGGCTTGAATTTAAAAGGCTGAAGCCAAAATCCTAAAACCCAAGCTGCGCAGGTATAAAGGTATCTCTTTCTCATTATTTAAGAGGGGCATTAGCAGAGAGATAGGGGCAGAAAATAGGGAGAATATGAGATGAAAACAACAGCATATGCATAGATAAATTTTGCTCAGTTTTAAGTTAAAAACACATTTACTGTTACTGTTTTCCTGGTTTGATCTTGGTTTCGGACTCGTTCGTCGACCTACTTTCTGTGTCGTCGCCTCGTTATATTTGTCATCGTCTTTGCTCGCGTCGCTTAGTCGAGTCGCATTTCTCCTCGGATCCCTCGCCCTTAGTTCACTGCACCGCAGCAGGTAATAAGCTCGCTTTAATTCCTTTTTCTGCGTGAAATGTGAACTGTACATGTATGTATATCATGAAACTTTTTTTAAGGGATGTGAGCATAAAGATTAGAACTTTAGTGATTTTGGTTTGGAGCTTTGTTCATAGAAACTATAAGCTTGTTAATCATTGATTAGTGAACTTCTGTTAATGTTTAGTAAGTCTGTTCAAGTTACATAGCTGTGCTTGCATAAACCAAATCTAATCTGGTATGAAACTGCATTTTGTAGTTTGTTTAGGGTATTCTGAGCTTGTATTAGTAAGTTGATAGGAGTCAGGGAGTTTGTTTGATTTGTTGTGAGTGGATGATTGTCTTGGGGCTGTGGCTGTTTCTTCTTGTCTGTGGGATGAAAGGAGTTAAAGAAGGCTGCCCATTGTCGATGAAAATGCAGTTTCAGGAGTAGCAGAAGTTTGGGGCCATGTGTGTGGGTTCTTTTGGTTCAGGTAGTTTGGAGTTGGTCAGGGTAGTGAGTGGGCTTGTTCTGGATGCTTGCAGTTTGCTCAGGGGTGTTTTTGGTTTGGCTTAGGAGAATAGATGGTGCAGGTGTTGATTTTGCTTGTAGGTTGTTGCTGGAAATGAGAATTGAAAGCAAGAGGCTAGTTAAGATTTGTTCAGGGGCCTTGAAGGTGTATGCAGAGTGTTCAGGGGATGGTCTGGTAGTGATTGCTATCAGTTGTGAGTCAGGTGTTTTCTGTTGAGCTTTAGAGAAGATGCAGGGTAGTTGAGGTGCTGTTTTGGAAGTGTTCCATGGTCTGGTTTTGTCCAAGTTATTTGAGGTTGGTCTTGTGAGGGTGCAGGATATCTGTGCGTTTGTGTGAGGTCCTGAGTTCATGAGGAAGTTTGTTTGCCTGGTGTCATGTGTGAGAATTTATTTGGTTTGTTCAGGGAATTGAGAGTGTATGAGTTGGTGTTCTGCAGAAGCAACATGGGTTCAATTAGGGGTGGTCTGGTTCATTTTTGTTCCGGGTTGTTTGCCTGGTATCCTTGTGAGTTTAAAGCAGAGTTTAGCAATAGTTTGGCAGGTTTTTCGAATGAGTTCAGAGCTCTAATTGTTGTTTCCATATCTTTCTCCTTTCCTGAAGTATGTTTTTGAGCTTTTGGGGGTTTGTTTCTTGCCTGTAGAGGAGGAGTGTTCGGGTGGTTTGTTTGTTCTGTAGGGTTTCTGTGAGGGAGTAAAGGGATTGCAGATTTGTGAAAGGGTGTTTAGGATAGCAAAATGTTCATAAGTATGTTTTCCTGGTTGTCTAAGTTGTTTCAGGGAGGCCTGTGAGTTGAGAAGTGCATGTGTTCAGAAGTAGAGGAGTTTAGGTATATTATGTGAGGTCTGAGGGAGTTCGCGAGGGCCTGTGTGTGCATGCAGGGTTAGAGATTTCTTCAGGTTATGGGTATGTGTAATAGCAGCTCTATGTCCATGTGAGTTTTTCCTGTTTTCTGTCTGAAATATGCAGAGAAGCCTTGTCAATTCAGCTTAGAAAAGGATTCTCTTCTCCTTAATTCTGCTTCAGTTAAGCTTTATAAGAAGCCAATCAATTTCTTAACTTAAAATGAAGTCTTATCATAGGGTCAGTTCTTTCTTCCATCTCATTACTTTTTGAATTTGTGAGCATAATTTGCAGTTAACCTGAGAATGTGTTTATGGACTCTGGTAATAGCATGTAAAAGGAAGTAAAATCACACATGCAATGCAATCTGGCTAGTTTTCATCTTAGGGTCTAACTTCAGTATTTGGTTGTGCCCCTGTCCTGTTGAAAATATGTCTAGCAAAACAACTTTTATAAATTTGGTTAAGAGTACATGTTGATTAAATTCTGCATCCTCAAATCTTAATGCTTAAAGAAGATATCAAATGAGCTTCTTGTAAATGGTAGGAGGGTATCTGAAATGAATCAAATCATCTCGCTTGGTCTGAATGGTATAAGTTAGTAGTTGAATTTCATAAACTTGTGTGGTAAATGTTTGACATATCCTAAACTATGTTCTTGAAATTGTTTGTCAAAGCATTATAGTTGGATGCTAATCTTTCATTTTATTTGCTTTCTTTGGCATGAACACTTGGGAGCGAGTTGAATAAAACTCACAAACTGGGCGTGGATATTTGCATGGGAAATTGTTTGATCCGTGCTGCATCTTCGGGCTTAGGTTCCCCGAAGAAATGGAACTATTAAATTCAAGGCTCAATAATTGAGTTTGCATTTCCGGGTTCTGCCTTATAAACTCCATCTTTCCCCGCTCCCTTAGAAAATGCTTGTATAGGACTTCCCCATAGACCGGATTAGGAGCCCTGTAGGATAGAAATGATATTTGAATTGTGAATAATTATTGTAAATTATTTAAATTATTTGCGAATCGCTTATTAATTTATGGATGTTTAGAATCATTTGTCAATTAATGAGTGCAAATCAAATTCAATTAAAATCGTACCTTCGTCATAATCTGCATTTGAATTACTTATTTGTTTATTATATTAAATTTGAATTACTTATTTATTTATTATATTAAATATTCAATTATTATTTATTTAATCTAATTCATTTATTTAGTTAATTAATTAAATTTTAATTCACTTTTTATTTATTTACTTAATCTAATTTATTTAATTAAATTAATCAATCAGCACAATTATTCATTTATTAACTTAATCAATTTTAGTTAATTAATCAATTATTATTATTTAATTAATTTCTAATCATTCATTGTCTAATTATTTATCTATCATTCATTATTTATTATCCTTATTTTATTATCATTCATTTATTATCCCTTATCTATTTATTATCCCTTATTTACTAATCCTTATTTGTCATCCCCTAGTTACTTATTTTATATTTTCTAAATAATCTATAAATTACTAAAATTCGTGAAAATCCGGTATTATTTTATATTTTCTAAATAATCTATAAATTACTAAAATTCGTGAAAATCGCCGGATTAACCGCTTTTAGCGGATTTTCGAAAGTGCTCCCGCAAAGACCTTCTTTCGAATTTAATAGAACCACTTACCTAAGAATCTCTGAAATTAATTTCTTTTAAATAAAAGAATAGATTGCACTCTTTAGTTAACATAGGTTCCTAATAATCCTTAAATTAGGTGGCGACTCCAAAGAAACCCTTTGGAGTCCCATTTTGTTGAAATCAAATCCCGATGCGTACTTGTGTGCATTTTCTTGGGAGGGTTCAACAATTACGATCCTGAAATTGAAAGATCTTTGAGAGTGTGCAGGAAAGAACAATCATCATCTTCTCAGAGATTAACTTGTGATATAATGGAGAACCAAGGAGTATAAAACAACAACCCATTGAGAATTCCACCACCAGCCCATGTACAAGAGCAGTTTGACGAAGTGGTGCCAAGACCAGCAAACAGAATCTCAAGGGATTATGCTAGGCCAGACCACTTCAACTGTGAATCTAGTATTAGAAAACCCCCAGTGGCAGCCAACAACTTTGAAATCGGGACCGGCCCGATTCAAACAATTCAACAATCTTGCACTTTCACTGGTTATCTAAGTGAAGATTCACACAGTCACTTAATCGATTTCTTAGAACTGGTTGAAACTGCTAAGTACAATGGAGTATCTCCTGAAGCAATCAAGTTAAGGTTATTCCCTTTTTCTTTAAAAGGCGAGGCCAAAGCTTGGTTGCGAAGTTTGCCTCAAGGGTCCATTACCACATGGGACCAGATGACTCAGAAATTTTTGAACAAATATTTTTCCTCTGCTAAAACAACAAAGGTGAAACAAGAGATATCTAATTTCTTGCAGAATGACACTGAGACGGTTTACCAAGCATGGGAAAGATTGAAAGCAACGCTGAGAAAATATCCACACCATGACATTCCTGAACATATGCAGCTATACATTTTCTATCACGGGTTAAAACCCTCTTCTAGAAATGTGATTGACGACGCTTCAGGAGGTTCCATAATGGGAAAGACCACAGAAGAAGCACTCCAATTGTTGAATGAAGTTTCTGAGAATGCCATTCAGTGGCCATCTGATCGTGTGATCATCAAGAAAGCTGCTACGGTAAATCAGGCAGATGCTTTAAATACACTAACACAACAAATTGCTTCTTTGGCACAAAAGTTTGAATCTTTTTAGGTGAATACGCAACAAACAAGCCAGTCTGAGACTTGTGACATGTGCGGAGGAAACCATCTGAACCATGAATGCCAAGCAACTAATCAAAATGATGAACATATCAATGTCATCGGTTACAAGTCATATCCTTTTGGAAGTCCAATGGCACAAAAACATCCAGGATTTCAATGGAGCAATCCAAACGGTGCTGAGAACTCTCAAAGCTTCCAAAAGCAACAGGTACAAAGTCCACCAGGGTACCAGAATCAAAACCGAGGGCAACCAAATTTCAAGCCCTATCAGCAAGCAGCTCCATATCAGCAAAGGCCTCAACAAGCCCATCCAAGTCTTGATGACCTTTTGTATAAGTACATTAAGGCCACTGATGAGAAAATGGAGAGCCAAAATTCTGCTCTAAAAAACTTGGAAACTCAGTTAAGCCAACTGGTTACACTTGTTTCAGAAAGAATTCAGGGTCCTTTACCAAGCAATACATAGAAAAATCCAAAGGAACACCTTAAGGACATTGCCTTAAGGTCAGGTAAGATTCTTAATGATCCATATTCAGACAGAGAAAAGAATCAGCCAGAACAGCAGGTAGATAAAGGTAAGAATGTTGAAACACCATCTGAATTGTCATAAGATGAAGAAGTCAAGAAAAATGAAGAAAAAAATATTGAGAAAATGATTCCTCTCCCAGTGACAATTCCTTTTCCACAAAAACTGAAAAGAGAAAAACTTGATAATCAATTTGCAGAGTTTTTGGAAAATTTGAAACAAATTCACATCAATATTCCTTTTATTGATGCTTTGTTGCAAATGCCTTTATATGCTAAAGAATTTTATCAAGCAAAAGGAAATTGGAAGAAGTTTCTGTGGTAATGCTTACTGAGAAATGCAGTGCTATACTTCAAAATAAGCTACCACAAAAACTCGGTGATCCAGGAAGTTTTACAATTCCGTGTACATTGGGAGGGGTATATATTGAAAAAGCACTTTGTGATTCTGGAGCTTCACTAAATTTAATGCCATTTTCTGTTTTTAAAAAGTTAGATCTTGGTGAGATGAAAAATACGGTTGTCTCTCTTCAGTTTGCAGATCAAAGTACTAAGAAACCTAAGGGAATTATTGAAAATGTGCTCGTGAGAGTAGATAAATTTGTCTTCCCTGTAGATTTCATAGTACTTGAAATGGAAGAATGTCCAGATGAACCAATAATTTTGGGTAGACCTTTTCTTACTACAGGTAGAGCAATCATAGATGCTCATCAAGGACAACTAATTTTAAGAGTTGATGAAGAAAGAGTCATTTTTGACATGCAAAAGATTATAAAGTTTCCAAGAGATGAGTCATCATCTTCTTGTTTTACAATTGACATGATTATTGATCTTGCAGATGAATTTAAACATGATCAATTGATTCCGGACTCGATGGAGAGGTGTTTGGCCAATTCTTGCACAACACAGGATGATGATCCCACTATTAAAAGTGAAGCAGAAATACTGGAAAGATATTCTGAGGATGAAGGAGTTCAACAAAAAATTGAACTCAAAACTCTTCCTTCTCATTTAAAATATATTTATCTTGAGCCTGAATTATTTCCTGTCATTATTTCAGCTTCACTAACTGCAGAACAGGAGGATAAATTAATTGAAGTACTGAGAGCACACAAAGAAGCCTTGGGATGGACTATTGCGGACATCAAAGCGATTAGTCCAGCTGTTTGCATGCACAGAATCCTCATGGAGGATAAGTACAAACCAATAGTCCAACCCCAAAGGCGGTTGAATCCAGCAATGCAAGAAAAAGTGAAAAATAAAGTTATTAAGCTTATAGCAGCAGGTATCATTTACCCGATTTCTAATAGTCCTTGGGTAAGTCCTGTTCAGCTGGTACCATAGAAAGGTGGTATGACAGTTATAAAAAATGAAAATAATGAATTCATACCTACTAGAACAGTTACAGGATGGAGAGTCTGTATTGATTACAGACGTCTCAATGATGTCACCAGAAAAGATCATTTTCCTTTACCATTCATTGATCAAATGTTGGAAAGAGTAGCAGGATATGGTTTTTATTGTTTTCTTGGTGGATATTCAGGCTATAACCAAATCCCAATTGCACCAGAAGATCAGGATAAGACAACTTTCACATGTCCCAGTGGAACCTATGCATATAGGAGAATGCCCTTTGGTCTATGCAATGCACCTGCTACATTTCAGCGGTGTATGTCTGCAATTTTCTCGAACATGACCGAAAAGTTTTTGGAAAATTTTATGGATGATTTCACACTTTTTTGTAAAATATTTGAGGACTGTCTTCACCATTTGACCTTATTTCTTAAGAGATGTGAAGAGACAAACTTGATTCTTAATTGGAAAAATTATCATTTTATGGTTACAGAGGGAATTGTCCTAGGACACAATATCACTGCTAAAGGGATAGAAGTTGATAAGGCCAAAATTGATCTTAGAGCAGGATTACCCCCTCCTACAACTGTTAAAGGCATTAGAAGTTTTTTAGGCCATGCAGATTTTTACAGACGGTTCATAAAAGATTTTTCAAAAATTTCAAAACCTCAGACTAACCTTTTAATGAAAGATGTTAAGTTTAATTTTTCAGGTGATTGTTTGAAAGCATTTGACACCCTTAAGGAAAAATTATCAACTGCTCCTATAGTTGTGTCCCCTGATTGGAATTAGTCTTTTGAGGTCATGTGTGATGCTAGTGATACAGCAGTTAGAGCAGCTTTAGGCCAGAGAAAAGATAAGATTTTTCGTCCTATATACGATGCCAGTAGGACTTTGAATGAAGCTCAGTTGAATTAAGCAATAACAGAAAAAGAACTACTGGCAGTAGTATTTGCATTTGATAAATTTCGTTCTTATCTGATAGGAACCAAGGTCACTGTTTTTTACTGATCATGCAGCTTTAAAATACCTCTTAGCAAAGAAAGATGCCCGACCTAGATTGCTAAGATGGATTTTACTCCTTCAAGAGTTTGGCCTTGAGATAAAAGATAAAAAAGGAACTGAAAATCAAGTTGCTGACCATTTGTCTAGAATAGAGAACTCTCCTCTTGAGATTAGTGATATAAAAGAAGAGTTTCCTGATGAACATATTTTTTCTGTTAGCTCAGTTGTGACTCAACCACCCTGGTTTGCAGATATTGCAAATTACTTGGTTGGAAAATGGACACCCCAAGATCTCTCTTACCAGCAAAAGAAAAAGCTTATTTATGATGCTAAATATTATCTGTGGAATGAACCCTTTTTGTTTAGGATTTGTGCAGATAATATTATCAGAAGCTGTGTGCCGGAAGATGAAATGACCAAGATTTAACATCATTGCCATGATGGTGCAATTGGAGGACATTATGCTGCAAATCGGACTGCATTTAAAGTCTTGGATGCAGGATTCTTTTGGCCAACATTTTTCAAGGATGCACGTGCATATGTTGCACAATGTGACAGGTGTCAGAGAACAGGTAACATCACCAAGAGGGATGAAATGCCTTTGCAATCAATACAGGTATGTGAAATTTTTTATGTTTGGGGAATAGATTTTATGGGCCCTTTTCCTTCATCTCAGTCTTTTGAATATATCCTCATGACTATGGATTATGTCTCAAGATGGGTTGAAGCCACTCCTACGAGAAAAAATGATGCTCGAACCGTGTACAATTTTCTTAGAAAAAATATTTTTACTAGATTTGGCACACCACGAGTCATCATCAGTGACCAAGGGACTCATTTCAAAAATAAACAATTTTCTGTTTTATTGTCCAAATGTGGTGTGACTCACAAAACAGGAACACCATATCATGCTCAAACACAAAGGCAAGTTGAGGTTTCCAACTGTGAATTAAAAAGGATACTTGAAAAAACAGTTGGAATCTCAAGAAAAGACTGGACTTTAAAATTAGATGATGCATTATGGGCATACCTAACGGCGTTCAAAACGCCAATTGGTACATTCCCATACAGATTAGTCTTTGGAAAAGCTTGTCATTTACCTGTTGAATTAGAACATAAAGCTTTTTGGGCATTAAAAATGCTGAACTTTGAATTAAACTCTGCTGGTAAAAATAGATTCTTTCAGATTAATGAATTGGAAGAGCTGAGGTTGGAAGCTTATGAAAATGCCAAGATTTACAAAGAAAAAAAAAACAAAAAAATGGCATGACAACTTGATTCGACAAAAAAGTTTCAAAATTGGAGATCAGGTACTCCTTTACAATAGTCGACTCAGGTTATTTTCAGGAAAATTGAAATCCGGATGGACAGGTCCTTACATTGTTACAGCTGTTACTCCATACGGAGAAATTGAAATTCAACAGATCAATGGAGGAGACAAGTTCAAAGTAAATGGCCACAGGCTAAAATTATACTTTGGATGACAGTTTGAGAAACAACCATCAGTAACCATGATAATCTGATAAATATCACAGTTACTATGTCGAGCTGGCGACGTTAAACTCAGAACTACGGTTTCTTACCCGTAGCCATTGAGGGTGAAGCAATGGAGCCTCATAAGTCCAATATAGATTTGAGTAATTAAATGCTTAACCAATTGATCTGGTTAATATCCAGGTTATTGTGCAACCAGAACATCTCATGAAGGCCTCTACAAAAACAGAGTCACCTACACAGGAGTAACTCCATGGTGATCGGTATGCCTAAATAACTGGTTGGTTAGCCATTTAATTATGCAAATCAAATGTTGGCTCAGGTAATTTTCTGGTTTATATTTAAACCAGGACCTATGACTGTTAAGGTGAAAAATTAGTTCAGTCTATTACACATAGAATATGTGTGGTCACAGTTTCTTTCAAGCTTTCTTCTGTGATTGTAAATTTGAAAGCCAAAAAGATTTTTTTTTTTTAAAAAAAAGATAGTATTCTCTATTTTAGTTTATTATATATATTTTTTAAAAAAAAAAGATTTTACCCTCTCTTTCACTTTTTTAGGGATGTGCTTTTATCCAGGAGAATGAAAAGTTTAAGTGTGGCGGAGGGTTGTTCTCTCTCTCTCTCTCTCTCTCTCTCTCTCTCTCTATATATATATATATATATATATATATATATATATATATATATATATATATATATATATATATATATATATATATATATATATATATATATATATATATATATATATATATTCTTAACTATGATCATTTGTAGGTATTTAATTAACAAATTAATTTTTTTCATTATGTTTAATATTAATTTTTTCATTTTTTTCATTATGTTTAATTGAGAAAAGTTATGATCACAAAAGCAAATGGAATAAAAAAACTTGGCTAAAACTTGCTCTAAATGTTTTTCGAGGCGAAATAATAGACGACATTGATTTTCGAAAAATGAAATTAAGCCTTCTTTGATACACAATTCTAACCTCTTTATTTTCATCCAAATATACATATATTACCTCATAGAACCCTTCTTTCAGCCTTAATCTTTTTTCTCGAACACCATAATTCTCTTAAAAAAAGAGAATAAAAATCTCATAATAGATATAGTATGCATTAAATATACACATTTGTATATACATATTTAAATATAATAATTATTTCTTCCTGCTATGAATGAGCAAAGATTGATATAAACGAAAGGAAGAAATACTGTAAAAAAAAAAAAAAAAAAAAAAAGAGTTTGTATGATTGTTATGATTTTTCAAAAGAATGGGAGAAAAAAAAAGACAAGTACTATGAAATGATGGAAATACTGAGGATCAAGAAATGTTTGCTCAAAGTTGGAAGAGGAAAAGTCACTATAAATATATCCATATATCCTACCAGCATGAAACCTAACATTACAAACCGAGAAAAGTCCTAAAAAGATTTTGAAAATCAATGTTGAATCTATATTAGTGGAGATAAACAGGAGGAGCAAGCATACGGACAAGACGATGATACTGAATGAATGAGTGATCATAAATCTATCAATTCTGAAAGATTCAAGGGGAGAAAATTGATGTTTGGCATTTTATGCCTATATTTCCTTAATATTTCCTCACGTTTTAGTACCTTATTCGCTCGTTTTATGGTTTATGAATGTGGTTTTACACTGATTTGATGGCGTGTGTATGTAGGTTGTTATGAAGTGCATTTGGAGCCTTTTGGAGCATGATTGAGCAAGAAAATATAGGATTTTGATTGAGGATTGGGTTGAGCACACGAAGGCACGATACGAAGCGAGCAAAGGAGCAAGAAAACACGAAATTGGCCTGGCGCTGTAGGGCACGTGGCGCGCCACCCACCGCGCCCAGTGCCCCAGCACTATTCCTTGCGCGCCACGTGCCAAAGGCGCTCAAAATGTGACGCTACTGGTTGGTTCGGCGCTTTCCGAGGCGCGGGCGCCCCGTTATAGCGCCCCGTGTGCGGTTTTTCACTTCCTATTTCATCTAGGATTGGGTCTAACTTATTACTAGGTGTTTGTAAACTCTATAAATACTCTTTTACTTAGTTGTTTAGAGGAGTTCAGACTTTGGAGCAAGTTTTGGAGGAGAGGGGAGGAGCCCTAGATGTCTTCTAACAAGTTCTTTCTCTCTTTCTCTCATTCTTCTCTTTAATTCTATAGTTTGTTCGTTCTAGGGTTAGAGTAAACACATGAAGGTTGATGTTTGAAAGTTGATTTCTATATATTGATTTACCATTACGGATTGTTTATTCTTTCTTGATCATAATTGTTTGATTATTGAGGCCTGATAATTGAACACTATCCATGGTTTTTAGATTGAACTCGAAAGAGGGAATTTAATTACGCAATAAGAAAGAATAGGACTAGTTTGTGAACCCGGGCATCGGGGAACCAATTTGTGAGTAGGATAGACATATACTTGCCTGCCTAGTTTAACTCATTACAGAATTCATTAATGCGTACACGTGATTCAACCCATAGACATATAGGGATTGGAGTAGCCTGCATAGACCGTGAAGAATTGAAAGGTTTTCATGGGTACATTTAACCTGTAGTTAGCAATCTAGGAAATCAAGAAATAGAATCAACTGGAAAACTCAACTGGATTGTTCGTAACTCTGACCCGGGACCGTCATCTTTTATTGATAACAACTTAGAATTTGCTCTGTTACTTGATCTCAATTACTTGTTTTAATTACTGCATTTAGTTAGTAAAATATCAACCATTAGAAAAAGATCCTTGAATAGTTCTTAGGTAATTGTTTGCTAGAATTCAGTCTGAATAGTCCTCGTGGGAATGATACTCTACTTATCACTTTATTACTTGTCGACCACGTATACTTGCGTGCGCGTTGGGAGCAACAAAAATGCAAGTTCTTATTGATCAAAATGGAATTCAGAAATAAGGTAATGAATTTGGTGATTTAAAAAGGATGAATGCATTAAAGATAATGAAAGAAGTATATTTCGAATAAATTTTTTATGCTACAAAGATCATGAGTTTGAAGAAAATGTTAAAAAAAAAAAGGGTTTATATATATGTGTATATATATATTTTTCCTCGAGGACGAGCAAAAGTTCAAGTATGGGGGAATTTGATGAATATAAATTATTCATGTATTTTTATATATAAATTTAAATATTTTAAATATTATAATAAATAATTATATTATATTTTATTATATTTTCTAATAAGTTTCGCGGTGAAAGTTCAATTGAGGAATGAAGACTACAAGCAAAAACAGAAGAAAAAAGAACAAAAGAGAATGATGTATAAAGGAAAGAAGAAATGATATTAATTCATGTTGCGAATTGAAGTCGCAACACCAATTCATGTCGCAACGGTAACTGTTGAAATCAGAACACAACCTCATGTTCTGACTTGAAGTCGCAACACCAACTCATGTTCTGACTTGAAGTCGCAACACCAATTCATGTCGCGACGGTAACTCTGGAAATCAGAACACCAACTCATGTTCTGACTTGAAGTCGCAACACCAACTCATGTTCTGACTTGATGTCGCAACACCAAAGGTTTTTCTATAAATAGGAGACAAAGTTGTAGAGAGAAAACAACTTTTTCATTAGCCAAAATCAAGAATTATCTCTGTTTTTGTTTTCTCTCTTTTGTAGTAGAAATATTTCCAAAGTCTTCTAAATTCCTTTTTAGCTTTATCACTCCATCATGGAGTAATTTCCTTCTG
Organism: Petunia axillaris subsp. axillaris; assembly: GCA_029990575.1. Lineage (NCBI taxonomy): Eukaryota > Viridiplantae > Streptophyta > Magnoliopsida > Solanales > Solanaceae > Petunia > Petunia axillaris. The sequence goes on from JARKNS010000008.1 coordinate 166,149,739, forward strand.
TTGGGATAGTTGATGAAACTTGGTATATTTATAAATGTCACGACCCTTTTTCAACTCAAAAAAAAAAAAAACTTTGTTTTAAAAGGCTGTGACTAGGTGTTTAATAGGTACACAAAATATTTAAGAGATTTCGGAGTCGCCACTTGACAAGTTAAAGGTGTGCCAAGTCACCAAAGTGGTGTACCTAGAACACCTATGACTCGTAAATGGTCTGCGTCAGAGTTCCGGATAAGGATCTCGGTTGACTCTCGGGAAGGTGTTAGGCACCCTCGAGTTCTGTGCCAAGCACAGTTGCTTTTATTGACGCATTTCGACTCTTTGAATTTATTTGTTATATTTTGCCCTTGATTGTGTTACGCTTTGATTTGTTTATAAAATTTCAGTTCAAATGAAAACTCAAATCGAGATATAATCGCGCGAGCACTTCACTCGTTCGAAATCTTCCGACTTAAATTAGTTAAATCGCACAGGCACTTCACCCGTTCGAAATCTCCCAACTTAAATGAGTTTCAATGAACAATTAAGCATACGCTTATTTCGGCCTATCACTTGCCTAGTCGTACTGGAACCAAATTTATACTTCATTCTTAATAATATGTCTCAAGTCACCTTATGACGTGCTTAACGAATTTGCAAAGAAATGACACTAGCTAGCAAAGTTACTCATTTAGCAATTCTTTAAAATCAAACTTATTAGGCCTAAAGGTTGCATGTTCCTTTCTAAACAATTGTGGACTGATTTTTAAAGAGTATCTTTAAGAATGAGTTACGTTTGCAAATCTGGTAATTCACAGCGTGTTTTCTCGTGTTTCATACCGTCCATTTTTGCTTTGCACTGTTGTTCTTATCTTGCAACGTTTAGGCAGATACACCCTTTAAACATGTACAGGCTTGTCTCCATATATGAATTTCATTTCCTTTAAAATCCTACTTGCCTATCTTTTAAAGTTTTATCCTCTTTCACTCAAACTTTCACACATTTTCAGTATATAAACAAACAACTTGAATAATATGTACAAGCTTAGAATTCTAATTTTCTCAACTGTTAACAAACTAACATAACTACAAATATATATAGACATGTCAAACATACGAACTATAATGATCTTGAAATAAAACTGCTTGTACATCATCCCACGGTAAAAAATACGCTTCAAAATGTTTAGAAAATTTACCTCAGGAGTACAGTTCGCTTAGCAAAGCAGAGTAGGACACCAACCATACCAAAAACTCCAAAAAAAAGAAACAAACCAGCCAAGCAAAACAAACAGAAAGGCAGCAAACAATAGCAGCAACAGTAAACTTTCCTTTGAACTGGAAACACTTAGGAAAATAGCAAAAATGACCACCAAATCCAGCAACGAACAGCAGCAAAAACAACACCTGAACCAGCCCTTTTTGACCCTAAAAAGAACCTCTACTCATGCCTAAACTTCTCACTATTAACTCTCTTCTTCCTCTCTTTTCTCACTTCCTCTAAGAAAAATTCAGATCTGAAGTGATGTTTTTCTCAGATTTATTTTCTGTTAGGAGAGTGTTTTCCAGATCTGCTTGCCCTCTTTCACTGGTGTTCTCTATATTTTTCTAACTCTTTCTTTCTTTCTCACTGATTCTTTCTTTAAGATCTAAAAACTCCCAAGTTTTAGTAGTGAATGTGTTATCAGATGTGTTCCCTTCCAGACCTGCTCTTTGTTTTCTAGGGTGAAAAATGAAGGAGTATCTCTCAGATTGTGTCCCAAGAGAGAAGTCAAGTTTTTCAGCTCTCTCGTGTGTGTTCTCTGTGTTTTTTGAAGTAGTGAAGTTGTAAGTTTTTAGCATCCTCTGAGAGTGAAAAATACTCTGTTAAATAAATTAAGGGTAGAGTAAAACTTGGGGAAAAAGTACAATGTCACATGACTCTCTTTTTTTACTTTCAGACAAGTGAAAAGTTCCTTGGGCATGCTCATAGCTAGACAACAAAATGTGATGGCTGGAAAGCCTAAACTTAAGCTGCCACCACTGTACTCTCTTTGACTCCCCTTGGATTCCTTTTTACATTCAAATTTCAAAGAAAAATCAGATTTAGACTTGCCCAAGATTAAACTCAATTCCTATTTTCACTTAAACTCTAACTCCCAGTCCCACTAGAAATTCAGATTGAAGCTAAATGGATTTAAAGTTCAAACTCAAACAATTTCGACTAAATTGGACTCTAAACTCTCAGCCAAAGCCCAATAAACTTCAAAATTGACTCAAACTAACTAATCATGGACCAAATTCAACTCCCAGACACTTGACAAATCAAACTAAGTCAATAAAAGTTCAAATCAACCAACTCTCCAGGCTTTCATGAACTCTTACTTACATCATGTGTTCAAATTCATTTTCCAGACCGACATAAGACAACAAGCAGATCATTTCATGACTCATACATACATATTTTACGCTTACACGAACCAACTAACTATCTACTTTCTATATGAGTATGCTCCCAATAGAATAACACATTATACTTGAAACGAGATTAACAAGGGGAAACTGAGTTTCATATCAACAATAAATGTAAATACAATTCAGGACTTTCATATGCATGTTTCATGCTTGATAGTAGTGAACAAATACCAATTCACACCTAAACTAAAGAAGAAATTGCACACTAGCCTAGTATTTAAACAAATCTAACAAAACTATCGACTAACTGCAATCAAAGAAAAGGAAAGGGGACTTGCTGTCTAACCCGTTGAAAGCCAAACGTCAAAGACGCTACCCTCGACTTGCCATCTCCACCACCTCACTGCCTTACGGCTGCTCCAACAAGCTTCAACAGATCACAGCCCTAACAAGATCAATAACAAAGCTGCCTCGAACATCATAGCACCACTACCTCTGCTTCGCAGCCACAAGCCACTGATTTTGCTATTTCAACACCATTGTTAATGCCTCGCCTATACAAAATCATCATCGCAGCTGCACACAGAAGCATCATCATCATTGTTTCAGCGTCCCTGCCACTGCCTCGACGAGCAGCTTCACAGCGCCAAAGCCCATCACCCTCGCTGCCTCCAACCGTGAATGAAACACGATACCACATCCGCCTAGCCATCGCTGCTACTATTGGCTTCAACTCACTAAGCCGCTGCCTCGCTCCCTCGCCACAAACCCATACGAACAAAACAGCCCCGACACCACTACGAACCAAACAAAATAAATCATCACAGCCAATGGAAACATCAAACATTTAAAAAAGCCACAGCCTTCCATAATTAACTAACAACCACGGCCACTTCACTGCGACATCATCACTGGCCCTTCCCGTCACCCAATCACAGAATCGACATGGTAAGAAACATCAATCACAGCCTCACCACCATGTTCATTGAGTCATCATTATCACTACGCCATTAATTCGGATAAACAGTCCCCTCCTCATACCACCACAAACAGCCTCGTCAAGTAAAAAACTTCACCATCGCGGGCCACCACTGTGTCCCTGTCACAACTCCCTCATCGCTACCATGGAACCCCCCAAAATAATAGAAACGAAGAGGGGTTTTCAGGGAAGACAAGTTCAAATACGAGTAGGGGAGACTGAGGCGAACCTGCGGATGTATGGGTTAGCCGGAGGTACGCCGGAATTGGAATTTCACCCGAACTTCGGGTCTAGATCTGCCGCGGAAGGTTGTGATTTCTTGGAAACCAAGCTCAGAACTAGAGAGGGAGGTGAAGTCGAGGTCGGGAATGTGATTTTTATGGCCATAGCGCAGTCGTCGCCGTCAGATATGGCGGAGTTCAGGTGGAGACGAAAATCCCATGGCTTTGCTTATGTAAAAATGGAGCGTATGGAGTAATTGGGAATTAAGAAGGGAAAACGGGCCGGGTCAAACAGCTGTGGAAATGGGCTGGTCCATTTTTGTGTGTCAATTTTAAAACATAGCCACTTAAGCTGAACAAAGTAGCACAATAAATTAAATAAACTACATATTTAACAAGAAGATACACAAAATATTTCAACCAGCAAAAAAGGAGCAACAAAACACTACTTGCAAATATGATATTTTTGATAATTTTGTTATTTTCTCTTAAATTAATTATATGAGAATGAATAAATAAAGTAGTAAAAATCTACAAAAATAGGTAAAATTCTAGACTGATTAGCATGATAAATTGAACTATTTTATGCATTTTGTGCCAAAATTAGGTGATTACAGCTGCCCCTCTTTGTTCGGGAACATGAAGAGTTTTTGGACAAAGACATAATCATAACTAATTTTGGCTTTTTGGTTCTAGCCAAGAACATGCTGTTCAAAATTGTGACCGTATCTTGCCGGTTTGGTTCTAACTAAGAACAAGGCTACCCACATATCCTCGGACTAAGGAATCAGGTCAGTGTAGTTTCTCACGTGCGATAGCTGGGACTACCGCATTTAGATAGACACTGGACTCTTCTAAACTAAAATTAAGCACTCTCTAGACATACACAGACTAACTCTAGACACTTTCAGAACTAACTGGGACTGACTCGGCGCTCCTAGACTTATCCGGACTGACACAAGACACTTTTGACACACTAGAGTTGTTGCTGCTGGTCGCTGGTTGCTTGCTGATTGGCGGTCATTGATTTACAAAGAAAAAGAAAGTAAAACATTGAAAATGAAAAATTACAACTCCTACTCTAAGTCTTCATGCTTCCCGAGAATGAGCCTCTTGGTTCTTGCCCTCCTCAATTGCTGAAAATAAAATCACCGATCTTGGTTCAGGTGGGTCTTGCTCTTGTAGAAAATAAAAGCCACCGATCTTGGTTCAGGTGGGTCTTTCCTCTTTATAGAAATGGATTCCCTCGTTCTTCAGGTGGGCGCCTGGACTTCTTCAAATGTATTCCCTCGTTCTTCAGGTGGCGCCTGCACTTCTCAAAACTACTCCCTCATTCTCCAGGTGGGCGCCTCGACTTTCTCTAAGCTACTCCCTCATTCTCCAGGTGGGTGCCTCGACTTTCTCAAAACTTCTCCCTCATTTTCCAAGTGGGTGCCTCGACTTCTTTACAACTACTCCCTCATTCTCCAGGTAGGTGCCTCGACTTTTTAAGACTACTCCCTCATTCTCCAGGTAGGTGCCTCGACTTTTTAAGACTACTCCCTCATTCTCCAGGTGGGTGCCTCGACTTCTTTAAAGTACTCCATCATTCTCCAGGTGGGTGCCTCGACTTTTTAAGACTACTCCCTCATTCTTCAGGTGGGTGCCTCGAATTCTTTACGACTACTCCCTCATTTTCCAGGTGGGTGCCTCGACTTTCTCAAACTACTCCCTCATTCTCCAAAAGATGATGAACTGGTCTGAAGCTCCAACTAATCCAGTGGGTCTTGAAAACTTGAAATTGCCGCTCGGGCGGGCTTTGACTTGAATGTTGAAACTGCCGCTTTGACGGGCTTGACTTGAAAATTGAAATTGCCGCTTTGACGGGCTTTGACTTGAAAGTTGAGATTGCAGCTTTGACGGGCTTTGACTGAAATGCTGAAATTGTTGAAACTTAAAATTGCCGCTTTGACGGGCTTTAACTTGAAAATTGAAATTGCTGAAACTTGAAATTACCGCTTTGACGGGCTTTAACTTGAAAGTAAAATTTCCGCTTTGACGGGCTTTGACTTGAAAGTTGAAACGCCGCTTTGACGGGCTTTGCCTTGAATGTTGATGTTGTTGAAACTTGAAATTGCCGCTCGGGCGGGCTTTAACTTGAAACTTGAAATTGCTGCTCGGGCGGGCTTTAACTTGAAAGTTTAAATTGCCGCTTTGACGGGCTTTATCTTGAATATAGAAATTGCCGCTTTGACGGGCTTCACTTGAAAATTGAAATTGCCGCCTTGACGGGCTTTGACTTGAAAATTGAAATTACCGCCTTGACGGGCTTTGACTTGAAAGTTGAGATTGCCGCTTTGACGGACTTTGACCGAAATGCTGAAATTGCTGAAACTTGAAATTGCCGCTCGAGCGGGATTTAACTTGAAGGTTGAAATTGCCGCTTTGACGGGCTTTGACTTGAAAGTAAAATTGCCACTTTGACGGGCTTTGACTTGAAATGCTGAAACTTGAAATTGCCGCTCGGGCGGGCTTTAACTTGAAAGTTGATATTGCCGCTTTGACGGGCTTTGACTTGAAAATTGAAATTGCTGAAACTTGAAATTGCCCCTCGGGCGGGCTTTGACTGTTGAAAGCTTGAAATTGCTGCTTGGCAGGCTTTGATTTGAAATTTAACTGCATCTTGAAATCTTCATATCCTTTGATGATCTCTTTCATGGTACACTCCTTGGTGTGGCATACTTTGTGCCGATGTGAAACATTAGGCTCCAATTATCTAGGTTGGTCCTGACTTGCTCTAGCACGACTATGAAACTTGTAAACGAGCTTTGCGAAGCTTTCTATTGCTCGAAAAGAAATGAGAAGAAAATAAAATGAAAGGTAAAGTGAAGAATTTCTAGAAGAGACATTGAACAAAATATGTCTCCAGAAAAAAAAAGATACTTATCAAAAAGTGAAACGACGACCTTATTAAACGTGACATGTACTTTGGAATCAACTCTTGATCAAATTCATACGGCCTGTCCATGACCTTGCCCCAGTTTGACAATCCTTCTTACCCCGAACTTGATGACCCTCATTCAACTAGTAGTGCCCCTTGGGGTTTTCACTAACTAGCCTCTCTCTTTGTTCTTTTAACTCACTATTGTCTTGCAGCGCCCTTTCAGGTTTTCATCGACAAGACTTCATTTTTTCTTTCTCTTTTGTTTTTTTTCATTTCTTTCATTCTTTCACTCTTTTCCAATCGACCTCCGATCTTTCCTTGCTGCTCAACCCTGTCTTTCCTTCCTTTCTTTCTTCAATTTTGGCCTTTATCCTGATTCCCTGGAGAATTTCTCCTTTAATGACCTTGGTGCTCCCAACTCCTAATGCGATTGTCGGCTTATAAGAATGTGACTTTACAGCGTGGAACTTATCCCTTGATACCCTACTCGGCTTGACATTCTCAATGATCGGTCAGAAGGGTCTTTATTTGGACTATAACATTGGATTTGGTTAGGCTATGAAGAAAAGAATTCAGCATAAAAGCTCAAAAACATTTCATGAGACGACTAGATGAATATCACAAACTATGAAATCACCACTTTTGAAAATAAAACAAACTTATTTCCCCCAGTTTAGGCAAGTTGGGGATTATTTCTCTCTTTTTTTTTTCTTTGGTTTGAAAAGCGGTATGAAAGCATCTCATGAAATGACTTGATGAATGATACAACCCTTGGAATCATTTCTTTTAAAAATAACAACAAAATGTAGCCGCGGTTTAGTGAAACCGAGGAATTATCTTTTGAATTTCCTGATCTGCAAACACATAGGGGATATTGAGACTTTCCCCCGAGATGAACACAAAGAAAGAAAAGGTATATTGACTTTCCCTTCTTTCTTTTTTTTCCTTAAAAAAAAACTTCTGCCCCAGTTTAGGATAAACTGGGGCGCTTTGAGTTTCTTCCTCGATTTCGAGACTGATATCTCATGAAACATATGAATAGATGGTACAAAACATAGAAGTTTGTTTGTTTTTATTTTATTTTTTTAAAATAAAATAAAAACAAACTTCTACCCCAGTTTAGCATACATTGGGGATTTGAATTTCTTTGACATTGGCCGCAAACTTGGAGGCAAGCTTTTGCGTCAACGAGGAATAGGGGAAAAATGAACTTTCCCCTATTATGACCGCACCCGAATGGTTGCCTACGTATCCTTTTGAGAGGAATCAGGTCAGACGTAGCTCTACCACTGAGGTATATTTTTGTTGTTTTTTGTTTCCTCTTTTCTCTTTTTGTTTTCCTTTTTTTTCTCTTTTTTTTCTTTAATCACATCAAATTGATTCCAAGGGAGGGTAGGCCAAAGAAAAACCAAAACAAGGCTTAAAAAAGGACTGACAAAAGGATATAGTGTTTGGGTAGAAGAAACGAAAGTCGTTCGTCATCCCGACTCGAGAATACCTCGCACAAATAATGGTTCAACCAATTGACCTGGATTGATCCACACGTGTCCTCGACCTCTACTTCAACGATGGTTCTCAAAACTAGTATTTCAAATTCGGTCGAAGCGAATGTGCACGATTTTGAACTTCTCACCGATCTCCCTTATCGGATGACTATTGATTAATTCTCAACTTATTTCACTCCCTTTCCCTCACAATTTTGATGGTTCATTGAGACGATATGTCGGACCGCGTGTTTAGATCTAGAAGTCAACCCCGTACGCATGTCATGTTATTAAGGCCGACCATCACAAAAATAAAAGAAGACAAAATTCAGAGAGACAAAAGACAGAATCTAGAGACAAGAATTGGATGACGCTTTTTTTTTGGGAGATATATGGATTTGAATATCAAAACGAGCAAATAATGCACTTGGATTACAACCCTCAAATAACCAAGTACATAGAAAGGATAACAAAACAAGCTACAACGATTCTCGGTCGCACAGTTGCTCGTCAGGACCGATTTTTGGACTTATGTATTGCTGAGCCCTTCACCAATTTGCACCATGTGGATGCCAAAGACGTGCCTCAGATCCAACGACAAATTATATCATTTCTCATTTCTTAAAACTTTGGACCTTGTGAAACATTCAACAAGGTAAGAGACAGGTATTCTGGTGGGACTGTTCCCATACTAATGACATGACCTGTGTCCGCCATCAACTATTTCATATTTTGACCTCCCTGGTTGACCTCTCATTCTGCCTCCTCAACCGTTGATCAGAACCAATCTTAGAGCGCCTGTTAAATAGCACAAACTTCGAAACTAATGGGTAACAACCCATGTTAGCACAAAGAAATCACATATTGCAAGCCTAGGATTGTTATGCGTCATCCCGAAATGGTTCGCGGCGCAGGCCGAGTGTATCGGTTGTATCCCCGAAAGATTCCTACATGCCTTGAGCAAAATTAGAACGAAATTGGATGATTTTTTTTTTCGAATATCCCTTACTCAAAGTAATAGACAAGTTAAAAAAAGACACTTGACCGACTCAAAACACAAGCTTTGATTTTTCTTTTTTTCATTTCCTTTCATTTGTTTGATTACTTTTTTTTTTCCAAAAATTCCTTTCTGACACAACGAACATGATTTGGGCAACGATACGAGACGGACTCAAAATAATATTTAACGCGACTCGTGAGTCAAAATATATAAACAGATAGATGCTAATGGGGGGGGGGTCCACCTGGACTGTGAAATTAACAAGACTCGACATTTGAGTAGAGTCAGACTACTACACGAGGAACAAACAAAATACTCTTCAAGTAATCGTAATTGATTATCCTTACTCTAATCTTGACCTTAACAAACACATGAACTAAGGTGAGATTTGTTTTTTTTTTTCTTTAATGAAAAATTGTGACCCAACTCGAAATTCGAGTATAACTTAAGACCAAATCACAAAAACTTATTTTTTATCTGAAAAGTGACTTCAAAGTCGGACATTGCGACAACGTAAAGATAAATACAAAAAATTTATTTTTTTGAAATAAACTCATCGATCTAACTTGAAAATTAATCTTAGAGTCTTTACAAAACGTGGCCATTATAATGGCGTAAAATTCCGATAAATTATTTTCAAAACTTGGTCTTGACTTGGACACAAACTCAAACACAAAAGGGGCCCCAAAATTTCGCCATTATAACGACACAAAACTATGACAAATTATTTTCTAATATCTGGGACCAAATCCGGACACAAGAAGAAACTCAAAATTCTTTAAAATTTTGTCATTATAACGGCGTAAAATGACAACTAAACAAAATATTTCGAGACACGGGCTTAAACCCAATTTTTCTATCATTTTCTCTTTTTTTTTCCTTTTCCCTTTTCTTCTTCTTTTTTTTTTCCTCCAAAATTTGACTCTCGGCCCCCGGTGATCGGTCAGCATAACAACCCTTCGACTAGAACAAATACAACACCAAATATGCCCATGATGTGTCTTTTGGGACGTGGGCCCCATTATGACACGAGGGAGTCAGCCTAGACAAGTGCGGTACCGTATACCGCACCTCATTAAGTCTAATGACATGCAAATAAATCAGCCTAGATAAAAGAACAGGTTCAACTCTAGGTGACTCAATGGGTTCATGTTCTATAGTTTCTGACAATTTGAAAGTGCCTCGGGGGTACCGGTCGACAACGTCTAATGGCCTAACCCAATGCACCTCCTCCTAAAATGGGTTAACTTTTTGTGTCCTGAGACACGACAGAAATTCCAGACGCCGAAGCGAAACTGGCGTGCATGTGTGCAGTGTTCCAGAAGACTCAGAGGTGTACGAGAGAAGACAATTCTGTATATACAGTTCAAAAATATCAAAGCAGTAACATTCAAGGCAACATATACAAACAATATTCAAAAGTTGAAAGGCGGAAAATTTAAAAAAGCCTGAGACTCTCAGTTTTCACTTTCTTCCCCAGCGGAGTCGTCAAGTTGTCACGACCCTTTTTTAACTCAAAAAAGAAAGAAACTTTGTTTTAAAAGGCTGTGACTAGGTGTTTAATAGGTACACAAAATATTTAAGAGATTTCGGAGTCGCCACTTGACAAATTAAAGGTGTGCCAAGTCACCAAAGTGGTGTACCTAGAACACCTATGACTCGTAAATGGTCTGCATCAGAGTTCCGGATAAGGATCTCGGTTGACTCTCGGGAAGGTGTTAGGCACCCTCGAGTCCTGTGCCAAGCACAGTTGCTTTTATTGACGCATTTCGACTCTTTGAATTCATTTGTTATATTTTGCCCATGATTGTGTTACGCTTTGATTTGTTTATAAAATTTCAGTTCAAATGAAAACTCAAATCGAGATATAATCGCGCGAGCACTTCACTCGTTCGAAATCTTCCGACTTAAATTAGTTAAATCGCGCAGGCACTTCACCCGTTCGAAATCTCCCAACTTAAATGAGTTTCAATGAACAATTAAGCATACGCTTATTTCGGCCTATCACTTGCCTAGTCGTACTGGAACCAAATTTATAGTTTTATTCTTAATAATATGTCTCAAGTCACATTATGACGTGCTTAACGAATTTGCAAAGAAATGACACTAGCTAGCAAAGTTACTCATTTAGTAATTCTTCAAAATCAAACTTATTAGGCCTAAAAGTTGCATGTTCCTTTCTAAAATCAAATCAAACTAACTAATCATGAACCAGATTCAACTCCCAGACACTTGACAAATCAAACTAAGTTAATAAAAGTTCAAATCAACCAACTCTCCAGGCTTTCATGAACTCTTACTTACATCATGTGTTCAAATTCATTTTCCAGACCGACATAAGACAACAAGCAGATCATTTCATGACTCATACATACATATTTCACGCCTACACGAACCAACTTACTATCTACTTTCTATATGAGTATGCTCCCAACAGAATAACACATTATACTTGAAACGAGATTAACAAGGGGAAACTGAGTTTCATATCAACAATAAATGTAAATACAATTCAGGACTTTCATATGCATGTTTCATGCTTGATAGTAGTGAACAAATACCAATTCACACCTAAACTAAAGAAGAAATTGCACACTAGCCTAGTATTTAAACAAATCTAACAAAACTATCGACTAACTGCAATCAAAGAAAAGGAAAAGGGACTTGCTGTCTAACCCGTTGAAAGCCAAACGTCAAAGACGCTACCCTTGACTTGCCATCTCCACCACCTCACTGCCTTACGGCTGCTCCAACAAGCTTCAACAGATCACAGCCCTAACAAGATCAATAACAAAGTTGCCTCGAACATCATAGCTTCACTACCTCTGCTTCGCAGCCACAAGCCACTGATTTTGCTATTTCAACACCATTGTTAATGCCTCGCCTATACAAAATCATCATCGCAGCTGCACATAGAAGCATCATCATCATTGTTTCAGCGTCCCCGTCACTGCCTCGACGAGCAGCTTCACAGCGCCAAAGCGGCATCACCCTCGCTGCCTCCATCCGTGAATGAAACACGATACCACATCCGTCTAGCCATCACTGCTACTGTTGGCTTCAACTCACTAAGCCGCTACCTCGCTCCCTCGCCACAAACCCATACGAACAAAACAGCCCCGACACCACCACGAACCAAACAAAATCAACCATCACAGCCAATGGAAACATCAAACATTTAAAAAAGCCACAGCCTTCCATAATTAACTAACAACCACGGCCACTTCACTGCGACATTCATCACTGGCCCTTCCCGTCACCCAATTACAGAATCGACATGGCAAGAAACATCAATCACAGCCTCACCACCATGTTCATTGAGTCATCATTATCACTACGCCATTAATTCGAATAAACAGTCCCTTCCTCATACCACCACAAACAGCCTCGTCAAGTCAAAAACCTCACCATCGCGGGCCACCATTGTGTCCCTGTCACAACTCCCTCATCGCTACCATGGAACCCCCCAAAATAATAGAAACGAAGAGGGGTTTTCAGGGAAGACAAGTTCAAATACGAGTAGGGGAGACTGAGGCGAACCTGCGGATGTATGGGTTAGCCGGAGGTACGCCGGAATTGGAATTTCACCCGAACTTCGGGTCTAAATCTGCCGCGGAAGTTGTGATTTCTTGGACACCAAGCTCAGAACTAGAGAGGGAGGTGAAGTCGAGGTCGGGAATGTGATTTTTATGGCCATAGCGCAGTCCTCGCCGTCGGATATGGCGGAGTTCAGGTGGAGACGAAAATCCCATGGCTTTGCTTATGTAAAAATGGAGCGTATGGAGTAATTGGGAATTAAGAAGGGAAAACGGGCCGGGTCAAACAGCTGTGGAAATGGGCTGGTCCATTTTTGTGTGTCAGTTTTAAAACATAGCCACTTAAGCTGAACAAAGTAGCACAATAAATTAAATAAACTACATATTTAACAAGAAGATACACAAAATATTTCAACCAGCACAAAAGGAGCAACAAAACACTACTTGCAAATATGATATTTTTGATAATTTTGTTATTTTCTCTTAAATTAATTATATGAGAATGACTAAATAAAGTAGTAAAAATCTACAAAAATAGGTAAAATTCTGGACTGATTAGCATGATAAATTGAACTATTTTATGCATTTTGTGCCAAAATTAGGTGATTACAATGATATCTATCTCAGTTTTAGTACATGCTTGGCCTGAAACTTTATATCTGTATTTTCATACTGTGCTAGATTGATAGTTCTGTTACTCTTCATTTTCACATCTATCTATTTTTAGGTTATTGTATATTAATTTTGTAATTCTCACGGAGCAAAATTAATATATGATGACTGATGAATAAAATAGTAGACTGAAAATGGAACCTATAGTAACCTATCATTCCAAGTCAGTAATCTTGTTTCCCTCAGTTTTAATTCTCACAGAGGAATTGTTGTAAGCAAGATTGTTGGTTTTAGTGAAAATATTATCACGAAGTTTTTGCTACCTTTTAGCACAATTCAGGCAAGGATATTATTTCGGTTTAACCATCATAAAGTCATAAATCAATTAATATACATAATCTCACGGAGTGTATTTAATTATTATTTCTGAGTGAGCAAAATAAAATTGTATTAGCAATAAGCAATTTTTCTTTAGAGAAATACATGTCAAAACTGAGATTGTATTATGAATATTACCAAGTGAATTCAATGACTCCCAACTCTTTTTAAATTTGAAATTTTCCGAAAGTTCTTTGTTTTAGTTAAAATTAATTAAAAGTTCAAAGAAAACTCACCTTTCATCAATTTGATTCTCTCAAATAGTAGTGGAAATATTACAAGTCTGTAGCATAGATTTACCCAATCTCTGTGAAACGATATCTTAAACTATATTATAATTTGACTTAGCACGAGCATAAATTCCTATACACTTTGGCTTCGTCACTCGTCCAAGGTAGAGGTAAGATTTACATACGCCTAATCTTCTTCATACCAAACTGGTGGGATTATACTAGATATATTATTGTTGTTGAAATTATATTACTCATTTGGACCAGCATTATATGTAATTTCGCATATTTTGTAACATGCGTGATGCGTCTGTTACAAATATGCATGTCCCATAGTGGTTGGTTTAGTTTTCATATGTTTGTTTTCTTCTCCGGTAAAACCCAACAAAAATGAAATATAATTCAAATAATTTCGAAAGCCACATTTGATTTTGATAGGATTTTTAGTGTACCTATCGTCGTTTTTTAATCAAATACTTATTGACTATTCTAGCTAATTAACTCTTTATCGTTTGCATGTTTTGTTTATATTTGTCCGTACCTCTCATTATTATTCTCATTTTTGAAAGTCTCCCATTTGGTTCAATTTATGTGTACTTTTTGGAAAAAACTTGATGTTACCCAAAGGCCAAAGCTAATTAACTATCTATTTACAAAGACTCCAATTCACGTCAATCTTTATTTTTCATTGAAAATTTGAATTAATTTTATCGGTGGTTACTCAACTTTTGCTTTATAATCACAAAGTCACTTTTATTTATTTTGTTGCCCAAAAGTCGCTCATCTTTACTCCGGTCTACAATCAAGTCACTATGACCGAATTTTACTTAAAACGCACCGGAAAAATGACGTGGCATCATTAATTAAAAATAATCTTTCTTAATTATATATATTAACCCAATTTTTTAACCCATTATACTAATCTATCCAATCCAAGGCCCAAACTCATTTCACTACTTAACTCATTTCTTGATTATATTTCTGTACCGAATTGTCCTTTTTAATTTACAAATATGTGATCTTTTTCGTGATTGTAGCATAAGATTGTGCTATAAAACTTTTGTTGGATTCTTGATGTTGTCATCTGGAGACTGCTAGATGAGTTATTTAATAGAAAATATTTCAGTTGTTTTAAGTTTTTCTTAATCCCTTATGAGCAGTTGCATCATTTTGCAAATTTATCATAATTTTCAGGTTAATGAGCTAGTAATTATACTACCAATTCAATAGTATAAGTAAAAGTTATTTTCTTAGTGCACTTCACTTCCAATATGTTAACTTTCTTTTTTTATTATTTCTACTGGTTTGATTTGCTATTGTTTCATTAAGATAATGAGGTATCAGCTTGATCAAGTTGTGCAATGGCATCGTACAACGACTGACAAAGATATGTGAATGTATTCTGTTTTCTCTTATATTTTCATTATCATACTATTTGAAATATTGTTGCATGTGATTTGAGAATGATGAGATCAAATGCATGTGGCGGCAATATTTGGGTTGGGTAAAATTAGTGTAACGGTTTAAAGAATTGGCTTAATATAATTAAGAAAGATTATTTTTAATTAATGATACCACATCATTTTTTCGGTGAGTTTTAAGTAAAATTCGTTATAGTGACTTTGGTGCAAACCGGAGGAAAGGTGACTGATTTGGGTAACAAAAGAATCAAAAGTAACTTTATGGTAATGAAGCAATAATTGAGTGACCATGGGTAAAAAATTAAGAGAAAATAACAATGTGTATACAAAAAGGCCCAATTATATATTATTTTTAGCCCATACTTTTCAAAATTACACTAAACAAATACTTAGCCACACCCTATTTTCTTTTTGTAGCCACACCCCTTAGGATTTTTTCTACCCTTCTGCTTCACCACCACCGCCGCCTTTCCTCCGACCACCGCTCTCCGGCCACCCCACTGCCCCCCGGTCCCAGATCCGCCATCCCGTCACTGTTGCTACAATTTTCGGCCACCCCCTGCCTCTCCCGTCCCAGATCTGCCGTCCCGCCCCTGTTGTCGCAGATTCCGGCCACCCCCTGCCTCCACTGTCGATATGCTACGTCTGCTTGTTGCTGCTCCATCGTCCCTCCTAGATCTAGTGCCGTCTTCGCTAGTTGTTACTGCTTCTCCATCATTGCAGCTCCGGCGAAGCAGCTGCAGTGGGTAAACCATCGACTATTCTTTTTTTGTTTTTGTGAAATTATGTACACACAAGTGTGTTCTGTAAAAATGTGTATACAGTGTAAAAAAATGTGTATACACAAAATATAACTAAAAAAAGTGTGAGTATATATTGTGTGTACCCAATAAATTTTACTGTATACACCATATTTTTTTGGTGTAGACACTATGTATACGTGAAAAGACTGTTTGTATTTACCCTGTCATTGTTTGTACACACTTATATTCATTTTTGTGTATACTGACTATAAAAATAAGGGTTAATC
This sequence comes from Petunia axillaris subsp. axillaris, assembly GCA_029990575.1. NCBI lineage: Eukaryota > Viridiplantae > Streptophyta > Magnoliopsida > Solanales > Solanaceae > Petunia > Petunia axillaris. The sequence continues at coordinate 166,165,923 of JARKNS010000008.1, forward strand.
AAAAGTAAGGGAGGGAACTTGACCGGCTGTATTGGTAATTATTCCTAAAATTAACGTAGCCCAAAAGATTCCCAAAAATATGACACGGGAAACAATGGTTTGCCTTTTTGCCTGCGCTAAGAGATGGTTTGCAAAAATGCCCCCGTTAAGATTTAATGAAAAAAATTCGGGGCCAAGACTTCCCACTATATTTTTCCGCTTTTCAACACTTATCCCTTCAAGTATTGGCAATAGGCAATACTTGCCGCACTTGGCCGTAAGTCTTGGCAATTGCCAAGACTTGCCATTGACCCCTGCTCGAGTTTCCAACACTTGCACGACAAGTATTGGCAATAGGCAACACTTGATGCACTGCGTCGTAAGTCTTGGCAATTGTCAAGACTTGTCCCTTCCAGTTTTCCCTGCATTCTCGCCATATAACTTGAAGTATTGGCAAAACAGCATTTGCCCTTGAAGTAATCGTTTTGTCTCAATCAATCAATATGTTTCCGAAAATTCCACTAGCCAATTGCCAAGACTTACAAATTTTTTACCTTGAAGTCTTGACTTGCGGACTAAATAAGGGCATTTTGCTAAAAAAAATTTCCTTAACGCGGATAATTGTGTAAAACCACTCCTTATAGAGGGCATGCGGTGAATTTTTTGTAAAACAAGCCGGATCCTATGATAAGTCATATAAACCATAACACCTTCTGATATTTTCTTAAATCTTCTCTGTACCATGGCTTCCAACGACGATGATGAGATAGTCTACGAAGTAGAATCCTTCTACCGGCTCTACAAAAGCGGCCGTGTTGAACGTTTCTACGACGAGCACGACTCTGTGTACCTTCCTCCATCACCAGAAATAGCAACAAATTTTTTTTCCAAAGACATCACCATCTCTGCCAACCTCTCCGCCAGACTCTACCTCCCACAAAACACCACTGTTGGCCAAAAACTCCCCGTATTAGTGTATTACCACGGTGGCGGACTTGTTATGTAATCTGCTTTCTTTAATAGGATTCATTGTTATGTTAACCAATTAGCTTATGAGTAAATGTTGTTGGTGTTTCTGTAGACTATCGCTTAGCTCCAGAAGACTAGAAGGGACTCGCCCGTGCTGCTGAGCACGGGCCCAAGAATTTAAAATGCCCATTTTGATACAATTTTAATACATTTCTGAACATCTTGGTTAATGTTACTAATAGCAATCATTGTGTTATAGCGACAAATATAAAAGCTATTTGTGTACCATATTTTTGGGAATTATACAGAGTTATAAGAATTTAAACACTATTGTTTCATGAAGTCAATACAAGTAAATTTCATCCATATGGCAAAGCTCCAATCTGCAGTATCAAAATCAGCATATACATAAATGGGTGTTATTGAAGAACTCCATTTGAATGCGTAGTAGATGAACCTATCATCTTGGTTGATTTATGCTTTTGTTGCTGGTCAAGGTGATGACAGATAAATTAATTCTGACAACAAATTGAGGAAAAACTTTAGCTATCTTTGCTTTCTGCTTATTCCGGAAGCAACCTAGAATCATTAACATTGTAAGAATATGTGAGATGTTTAAATACGGTCACTAACATAAATACTACTAAAGATTGAGAAGACGATTCAGATATGAAGTTGTTAACATCATATGACTTCCCCCCCAAAAAAAAAAAAAAAATAGACTGCAGCTTCTCTAACCTTTCTAAGCTGAAACAAAGAGGCATTGAGCTTACCTGCTATATATTTTTGACCACTCAAGTAATTAGGCTTACATGCAAATGTAAGTTGTTCGACATTTCCAATCATGTCATTACACCAAATATGGTAATGACATGATTGGAAGCGAGTAAATTTACATGGAAATGGTGACATGATAGGCTTACATTTCCAAGAAGCACACCAAATTTTACACCAAAATGGTGTGGCACCAAATTTACTCCAACAATAACACCATTTTTTACAGCAAAAAAGAATATTCTTTTTATATTCTTCTCTCTCCTCCATATTATATTATTATCTTCTATTTAAATTTTATTTTCTTCTTTCCATTAAATAAATTTTATCTTTTATTTCTTTTTTACATATTCATTACATATAATTTATATTCCTTTATTGTATAACCATCTAATATTAAAGTATTTTAAACCATAAAATTTTAAATAATATAATTATTGGAAAGCATTATAGATTGTACATATTAAGGGATAACTCAAAAAAGAAAAAGTGAAATCATTGAAATACAAAAAAATTAAATATATATTACATTACATTACGGTAAATTAAGTCTAAATACAACAAATTTCTTCAACTTCCACCTCTAGTATGCTCCCATAGATGATCTATTAATGCATTGCGAAGTTCATAATGAGCATTTTGGGATTTAATTTCTTTGTGCCGAGCTAAAAAGTAAAAAAATCGCTGGGTTTCATTTACTGCCATTTCAACCGTTGGAGTTGGACTTTCACGAGCATCTTGAATTGGTGCACTAAGATCACGCTCATCTTCGATTAACATGTTGTGTAATATAATACATGTAGTCATTATATCACGTAGCACTTCTTTCATCCAAAAACGTGACGGCCCTACGATAATTGCAAAAATTAACTTTTACGAAAATTAATTTTTACGAAAATTAACTTATAAAAAATTATATACTAAAATTACGATGTAAAGTTAATATTATGAAGATATTAAAAAATGATTAAATATAGGTAATATATTTAATTAAAGGATTAAGTAATAATAATAACAATAACTATAATAATAACAATAACAATAATAATAATGAAATAATAATAAAATAATAAATAGTGTGATGAATAGTGTCACACCAAATTTGGTGCAACACTATTCATCACACCAAAATGGTGTGAAAAATGGTGCAAAATGGTGCTTGTTGGAGTGGAATTTGCACCATTTTTTACACCATTTTGGTATTTGGTGTAAAATTTGGTGCATTGTTGGAGAGGGTACGTGTCGATATCTTTTAGAGAAACAATCAAATTACAATTATAAGAAGCTTATTGTTATAAAAATAAAATATATAACACATCACCTCTTCTTTTCTAAAATAAGATAGTGAAATCCTATTTTCCCTCTTCGCTGTTGATTTATGTCCACAATTTGGACTTTACATGCCCAATTTGGTGTGAATGTGTTATTTGGTTTGCATCAAAGTAAATGTTAATATACTTTATGAAATAATCCACACTTGAAATGAAGACCTAAATAAAAATGTTTCGTCAACAGAAAAGAATCAATGACCTGATATGCAGTTCATATGATGAAAATTAAGAAACAAGAATTAATGAAAAGAAATATAATTAAGAGAACAAGTGCATGTCAATACCTAGCTAGTATCAGATGTAGTAAGCAGTGGGTAGAGTTCTTCAGGTTATATTCTGCATATAAACTTAATGAAATCACCTTTTTTTATTTGATAATATTAAAATTTTACTCCTCTACATTATCTGCCTCAGCAGGAGGAACATGAATTTTACTGAGGAATATATTTAGAACAAATTTTGATATTACCTAACTCAACAATCTCAATGACAAATAAAGTCCAACTTTCTAATTGTGACAATTAGCTAAACAACTAATGTACGTGTTGATCTTTTTAAAAGAAATCTATGAAATGTACTTATAAAACTCTTAATCCAAATGGAAATTAGCTTTAACAAGCATTTAATTTTCAAGCAGATATGTGCATGAAACAATAACATCCCGAGAAAATCTAACCCAACTTACTGTTCGAGAGAAAATCGACTCAAATTCAATCTCATAATGTGGCGATGTATGGGAAATTGGTTGGTTGGGAGAAAAATAAATATGCATGAGCAGATCCGACAGAATAGTTATTTGCATGTAGAAAATTCGATAAAAAATTCACCCCCGAGAACATAAAACTAACAGATACCTGCTGAATTCACATAAGCATGCATGAATGAATACGAAATACTCCTAACATAATACTCCCAATAATAGAGAAAGTTTCTCAACTATGAAGAAATGGAATGAAACAGAGAGAAATAGTGATAAGGTCTTGTATCTAAAGTGTGATGTGATACAACTGGTTTGCACAATGCGTAATACACGTGCTTTTGTTATGTGAATTAGAGCACACACGTGTCCCTATGAAAAACAAAGTGCGAACATAAAATGCTAAGGATATAAAGTAATGGACTGATAGGTTTTGTCAAAAAAGCACATAGTACAACTTGTAGAGCCGTGTTCGTCCACCCCTACTCCCTCTTATATATTGTAGAGAAGTTGATGTCCCTAGTATTTGTGAAGATTGTTCGACTGCACTTCAATGGGTGGCATCGCACTCTAGCGAAATGTTCACCAATAATAAAAACGCCTGGTTACAAGACCATGGTGATTTTAGTAAAATGTTTTTAGCTGGTGACCATATGACTATGAGGGCTGGAATAGAAAGTTTGATTAATGAGGTAAAAATTACTGGATCAATTCTTGCTTATCCTTATTTCTTGTTTTCAAATATTATTGGAATAAAGAGAATGTTTTCTCATTGTATTGAATGTGTCCACTATTACATGTATATATACAAAGTAAAAGGAATAAAATTTTGTTATACTCCTACACTTGTCTCTTTCCTAGTGTCTAGGGTACATGTGTAACTAATTATTTACAGCTGTGTATGTATACAAATCCATTATACAAATTCATCCTCTTATTTTCTATTATGTACACTTAAGCCTATAAGAGTATTTTAAACTATGCAAGGTGGTCCATCTTCTGGAAGTTTGAAAATGCTTTCCAGCTGTGCACAACTTGCCAAATCAACGGCCCAGCCTCTTGTGTGAATGGTGTAGATCTAATTTGTGAAGTGGAAGAGACTTTGAACAAATTAGCTTATTTGAACTCATTTTGTCTGAGTTCTCCTTCCTTAGTCGTTCTATCATCTTCCTTCCTCTTTCCTTTTCCTTTTTCTACCGTAAATTCCATTCCATGAGAATCACTGGTGCCAACAAATATAGATATTGATGAAGAGGGTCCACCTTACAACATTTGGGTCAACATTTGTCCATCACTTATAGAGTCAGGATAGTGAGAGCCCGTTGATTAATCCACTTTCTGAAAAGGCTCTATCTTTATCTAGGCTAGGCTGTTCAAGAATGTTGGGTGTGTGGGGGGTAAAAAGGATGAAATTGTTCCTTTAGAAATTGTGGTTCGATTTGTTCAAGGTGTGAATAAGAGTGGTTGGAATGGAAAATTAGAGAATCTTGAGGTTCATGCTTTTCAGATATATAAACCTGAAATTGAGGAAGCTAAGCGTATGATCAAGTGTTACGTTGATTTCGTACATCGCTAGGGATATTATGATAATATGAATTTGCAAAGCGAGCATTGTTGGATTAATAAATAATTTTGTGTTGTTTTCACCATTTTAACTTTCTGTAACTGTTTGGTCTTTATTGATAAAACAGATTCGACTCCGATCTTAATTAGTAAGTACTACTACATATTGCTTGTTTGCCTCGTCTCAATTACCCAAGTATTCATGGAGAAGACATACAAGATATGATATACAAACGTGTTATATAATCGTATTAAGTTAATTCATGCTAGATTCCACAACTCTAATGCCCATTATATTGCATATCTCGTAAGCTAATAACTTAGGTCAAAGAGAAGCATTATATTTTATTACCGAAATAAAACTCAAGCCATAGCCCATATATTGGTAAGATTTAAGGTTAGAACTTACTAGCAATTCATTTCTTAAAAAAATTTTGATTTGGTGTTAGGTTCCGTCAACATCATCTCCAATAGTGTTATCACCTAGTTCTCTTTAGGAGAATTACACAACTATACAACTCTAGTACTAGTTTATAAAAAATATCACTACTATACCATTTTACAAAATATGCCAATAATTTTTTTTACAAATCATATACAACTTCCATTAAAATCATACAAATGAAAGTTTACTCCCTCCTACACCCACTATTCTAATCAAAGGGTTGCCGCCGGTGGCCGACGGCCGGTCTCCAGATTTTTTTTTTTTAAATCTGAAAAAATATATAAGAAGCATAAAACAAACAAATTACACATTCATACAAGATATATACTTATATACACCCAAACATACAAAGACATAAAAATGAATTTGTGGATATACAAAAGACTTATTCACATACATATGAAGACATAAAAATGAATTTGTGGATATACAAAAGACTTATTCACATACATATGAAACACACATACACATAAATACCAGTATCTACAAAAATATACAAAACACAATCACAATTTTGTCAAATATACACTTGAAAAATATAAAAATACACAAATATACAACAATATATAAATATATTTAAAAAATATTTAAACGTATTTATGCACCAAAAACATACACATACACATAAATACAAACCTTATATACATATATACAAATAAATACACATAAAAAAAAAACGACGGAGGAGCAGATCGGAGGTATCAGCTCCAGCGTCAGAACAAAAACTCGATCTGGAGCAGCAACACGCTGCAGTGACGGAGCAGCGCCGCCTTCAGTGACGGAGCAGTGGCAGCAGCCGCCGTGAAAAGTAACGAGCAGTAGCAGTGGCAGATCCACTGCGCCGGAGGAATAACAATAGGGGTTGGACTGGTTGCCGGCGAGGGGAGGGGGATGGTGGGGCAGGTGGGTGGATGGGTAGAGGAGGGAAGAGAAAGAGAGAAGGGGGGGGGGGAGGGAAAGAAAATAAGGTTTTTAGCTTGGGAGGATGGAAAAATGAAAAAAAAATGGTATGTAGGGTAATTAAGTGTAACTATTGTTATGCTTTGTAAATATTATAAAAATATTGTTACTCCCTCTGTTTCAAAAAGGATGAACCTTTGCGGAGTACGAGGGTCAAATTGACTAATTTTGACTGGGAATTTGCACATTAAATTTTTAAATTTTTTGAAATAAAATTTACATATTTAGAAACTACATGAAAAATACTACTATAAGTTACAATAGTTAACAATTCAAAATAGTTAGAAAATATTTGTAAGACATGTGGTCAAACATAATCTTGTTTCACCCTTCAAATAGTAATAGGTTCATCCTTTTTGAAACGGATGGAGTATTTTTTATAATATACGTATTAGGATTGTCATATAGTGTAAATTTTCCTTCTAGTTATTACTATATACTACTACTATATTACATTTACTTATTTACATTGGCCGATTTTGTCACTTTTTCCACCCACTTCCCCCATATAGTCGATTACCATAAATGGCATATAATTTGTAAGGTTTTAGTTTCATAACTGGGACTGTTGATCTTTTTAACATTGCATTTTTACATTATGTAAAATTAACTACAGGATACATGTCCATTGTCAATATTAAAAGGGAGTTAGTATCTTAAAAAGAAGCTAATATACTACAATGATTTAAGTTTATAAACAGATCAAAGTTTTGTTAGTCCTGCTTTAAAAAATATTAGAAAATACGACAAACAGAAATATATAAACAATATATATCGGACAATCCCGAGTCCACAAGTTTCTTGTGTCTCCTTAAGAAATCTAACCTACTCACTGTTGCCCAAAGTTAACGGATGGAACGGGGTTACAGTTCTACGGTAGTGGCACTTCAAACTGTAGAACTCAGCGAACTCAAAGAAGCGGAGCAAACCACACGACACTTACTGTTTGTATGCAAAAGAAAAGGAGGAGATAGTCAGATTTTTTTTTTTTTTGGTTAGGAAAAAGTCTGAAGAAGGGCACGTATTTATAGCCAAAGGATAGGCTGTAATGAAGAGACACAACCTTTCAACTTGTGGCTGTTTCAAAAAACGTCTACACTTAATGGCTATGTTTTTTAAAACATAACGAGAAAATATTAAAATAATACTCCCTCAGTTTCAAAAAGGATGAACCTATTACTATTTGAAGGGTCAAACAAGATTATGTTTGACCACTTGTCTTACAAATATTTTCTAACTATTTTGAATTGTTAACTATTGTGACTTATAGTATTTTTCATGTAGTTTCTAAATATGTAAATTTTATTTCAAAAAATTTAAAAATTCGATGTGCAAATTCCCGGTCAAAATTAGTCAATTTGACCCTCGTACTCCGCAAAGGTTCATCTTTTTTAAACGGAGGGAGTAACAAATATTAATATTATTATTTAATACTTTTAGTTTTTGTTGGTCGAAAAAATTAAGTCAATCAAATCAATTGACGAAAATCGAGAAAGTGCATTTCCCTTATAAAAGGAATTTTTTTAACTTTCCACCCATTTCCCATTCACACTCTTCGCCTTCCAAAAAAACCCAACAAGTTTTAATGATATTATTTAAATCTCTCTTTTGTTCTTCTCGAAGCAGTATATTCCTATGAATTTGGTCCGACTTTTGGAAGCTTGCCAAAGGTCGTTGCGCAGTCATTGTTGTTATTAGAGTCATGCTTCAATGGTTCAACCACTCCTTTCACCATTTTTCTAAATCGAAAACAAATCTTCATTATATAAACGTGATCACCATACTCCCATTTCTTATTCCCATTAAAAAATTTCATGGCTTCCAATATTGACAACAAAGAGTTGATCACCGATGTTTATCCTTTCTTTCGAATATACAAAGACGGTCGAGTAGAACGTCCAGCTAACGCAATTACCCCAGGCTTTTTCTACGTCCCACCCTCCCTGGAAGACCCTGCACCCACTGGTGTCTCATCAAAAGATGTCACCATTTCACCTCATGTCTCTGCTAGACTTTACATGCCAATAAACGTCACCGATCAAAAACTTCCCGTCTTAGTGTATTACCACGGTGGTGGATTTGTTGTTGGGTCTCCTTTTTTCCAATCATTTCATCGTTACCTCGATATCTTGGTTTCTGAATCAAATGCAATTGCCATTTCAGTAGAGTACAGGCTAGCACCAGAGCATGACATGCCAACAATTTATGAAGATTGTTGGACTGCACTTCAATGGGTTGCATCTCATGCTAGTGAAAGTTTCACTATTGCAAACGAAGACCCATGGTTAAAAAATCATGGTGACTTTAACAAGTTGTCTATAGCTGGGGACAGTGCTGGTGGTAACATAGTTTATCACATGGTCATGAAAGCTGGAAAAAAAGGTATTAATGAAAATGTGGCCATCTCGGGTTCCATTCTTGCTTTTCCTTACTTCTTATTCCCAATTGAGAATATTGAGAAAAATATATCTTACAAGATTTGGATTAACATAATCCCTTCATCAGAAGATGGAATTAATAGTCCAATGATTAATCCACTCGCTGAGAAGGCTCCTTGCTTATCAGGGCTAGGCTGCTCTAGGTTGTTGTTGTGTATTGGGGAGAAAGATGAGTATATTCCAAGAGAAATTGGAATTCAGTTCGTTGAGAGTTTGAAGAAAAGTGGGTGGACCGGAGATTTGGAGTTCTATGAAATTAAAGGTGAAGGTCACTGCTTTCAACTAAAAAATCCTGAAGCTGAGAAAGCTCAAGACCTGATTAAGAGTATTGCTTCTTTCATCCAACATAAGTGATCACAGTCCTGCTATATTAAAGCTCGTACGCTACTAATTATTAATCCTGGTTGGTTGTTTCAAATTAAAATTTTTAAGTAATGGAGTACTAGTTTTTATTAAGAGCGTGCAATTATTAGTATTAACTATTTGGAGCTTATTCTAATGAAATAATGTCTCTGTCGAAATTTATTGAATCATTTAAGAGATAAGGTACTGAGAGGACAAGCAAAAAGTCAAATTAACTACCTAACTTTACCAGACAAATACTATCTCTATGCTTCAATTATTGAATCTAAACCATTACTTGACTGGTCCACATATATCATCAGATGTTATCTTTCGTCTTAACACTATAATACAGTGTGAGAATTGATTGTGTTGTTTTCCGAAAAGAGTACGTGATGAGGCATTCAGAATTAGCTAGATGTTCTTTCATGTGCTGATTTTATCGGTAATCCTCGTAGATCGTTATGCACAGTAGTAAGTAACAGGCACTACAGTTTCAAATAGCGCGATTTTGGTCCCTGCGTACTTATTCCTTCATCCCGGTTTTGATCCCCGTAATACAGGAGTTTAAAATGTTAATAGACCATGTTTTCGAGATAAATGACGGAGGCAAGGTGGATCTAAATCAACTAATTCCAAAATCTGTGTAATGGAGAATCGCGTGCTCATGGATGAGTATTTCAAGATGGTCGCAATTAGTTTACTTTACAGCGCTTTTGGCGTTAAAACTGGAAGAAGTGGTAGTAATGTTACTCCTCATTTGCCCTTAGACGTACACAGTCCATTAACGTTTTAAACTTTTGTTAGTGACTGGACTAAAACTGCTACTTATATACTTTTCCGAATACCATAAGGATAAAAATTAGAATAAAGTAAGTAATACTTCGTGGACTAATAGCGTGTTTGGAATTGCTGCAATTTTGAGAAGTACTTTTGACATAAGTACTTTTGGATAATAAGCAGTTTGTGTTTGGACAACTTATTGGAGAAGTACTTTTGATAAATAATTTGTGTTTGGTTAATCGTTACGAAAAGTACTTTTCAGTGTCAAATTACGAAAAAGGCATCCAAGTTCATTTTACATTTGGATTAATAAAAACAGAAAAATAATTTTGAATATTTATCATAAAAGACTTTAATTAGATTTATTTAATTAAATATAAAACATAACGTAAAAGATATAAATTTAAACTATTGAACAACATAAAATATAGTTAAATCAAAGTGACAACGGAATTAGGAATTTCTAGTAATCACTTATTTTTAAAAGATGATTTAAAGAGTAGGACATTCTATATATGGTTGATAGTAATACCTAAAAATAAAAATTAGTCCTAGAGGAAGAAGATTTGTAAAAGTACTTAGTAGAAAAAAATAGGAAAAAAAAATATAATTGTATTTTGAGAGAGATATGGTTAATTTATAAGGAATAATATGGTAAATATGAATTCTTGGCAAGGATATTTCTGTCTTGAAAAAATTAATAAACTGCTTATGCTTCTGCTTCTTGGAAGAAGCAGATATTTGTAGCTTCTTCCCAACAGCAGAAAAACTGCTTCTGCTTCTACTTAAAAGTACTTTTTTTTAGTTGCCAAACACCTCAAAATTCTAAAAAAGTACTTTTGTTGAAAAAAAAAGCACTTTTGGCTTTGGAGAAGCAATGCCAAACAGGCTATAAAATTGCTGCTTGTATATCCTAAAAATTGATTTCAGGTATTATAATTAAATTTATGTTTAGTTGAGCCTTAGGCAACCGCTTATATCGTGATTAGATCGGTTGATAAGCAATTTCACGTAAACAGGTGTGGTCGGTTTAGTGGATATTTAACCGATGTTAGTTTACAGACTACCAATTCGATGACACAAACAAAGACAAATCAAACATCAAACAAAATAACAAATTTAATTCAAAGGCAGTGGTATAATCGAACGAACGAAAGCAAGTGACAAATTATGTTATCGACTATGATGATACACGTGATTGATTGCGGGTGATTAATAGAATAATTTCATAGATGCCGATGACACTATTTAATAAATCGATGGCTTCGCTTAAGATATGCTTGAATGAATACGTCATCAATGAATGTAACGAACAAAATAATATGAATCAATAATTGATTAGCGATTTCGTTTAAGCGATGTTAATATTAGGACGTTTAATAGAAGTTAACGAGATTAACGATAATGAACAAATGAAACAAGCAATCGAACAAGCAAACAATGATTAAGTAGTAATGAACCAATAAACGAAAGCGGTAAAGCTTATTGTATTAATTGATTAAAGGCTCGTGCTCCGTTGAAAGAGAAGAATCATCCTTTCAAAGCTGAAACAAGGGAAGATTGCACAAGTACACTGTGATTACAACGATGGTGGCATAACGGTGGTGGAAGTGACAGTAATGGTGGTAAAGTTATAGCAGCAGTGGCGATATTATAGCAGTAAAATAAAGAGGGATGCTTTGTTCAGTTGAACGTAAGCTTACAAGTGAGGGGAGAGGGGACTATTTGTAGGTGAGAAACATTAAGTATCCAACCCTAGTAGAATTTCGCTGTCACGCGTTTCTCCATAAGTAAAGTAGTTGCCCATGTGTAACAACCTCCGCCGAACATGGTCCGACAAAAGCGGGATAAGATCAACCATTCTTATCTATTGTGGCATGTGTCTTCGAAATCTTCTGACCACAATTTAGTTGAATCGATCAGCCGTCATCGATCAACGTTTTCTTCCGACCTCATATTATGCTGTCTCCGACATTTGCTCTCTTCTTGCCACGTCGCTGATTACGTGTCACATGTGTGATCGAAAAAAATCCGAGTAATACAGATAATCCCCCCCCCCCCCCCCAACTTGCCAAATGAGCGTTCATAAAACATGGCAAGTGGCATGAAATTTAAAGTGGGAAAACACGTGGAGTGTTCGTAGCCCTTCATTTTGAAAGGCCGAGTCGTTACTTCAACTTCCCATCAACATACATATCAGACATCGTGCGAACGACGGTTTTTCAACGGTTACCGAGGAAATGATGACTCTTTGCCTTATAAATACCACTTCAAAACTAAACTTCCAAACTTTTACATCTTCTTGATAAAAAAATTCTCTCAAAATTTCTTGCTGTGTTCTTCAAATCTTTGATGCAAACCCTCCATTCCGAAGTTTTAATCTTTGTTACGATATTTCTTTGTAGTTGAGTTTACTCAAAATGTCATCTAAAAACACTTCATCTGCTCAACATGCTGCCGACGTTGTTATTTCCACCACTTCTTCTGCCATGATATCATCGCAACCTATTGCGGTGGTGGAACAAACCACCGCCGCTGTCCTTCTGAGGACAAGAAGGGCAAAAAGCGAAAGGAGCGGAAACTAAAAGACTTTGACCCACAAAAGCTTTACTCAGAGATTCTTCCGAAAAAGTTTACTTACGACAACGATTGCAAAGTCAACGTTCAAAGCGAAACAGAGAAGAAGAAGAAGAAGAAGAAGAAGAAGAAGAAGAAGAAGAAGAAGATGATGATGATGATGATGATGATGATGAAAAATATCCCCATCGATTCCGTGTTCGATGCAATCACTCCTAAGTCGATATCAAGAGTTCGGGAAGACTGCAGTTGGAAAAAGGGTGGAGTCGACGTGGTATGTCCTCCGAGGAAATCCACATTGTCCACTTACCATGAGGGCCGTTCGGTAGTGTGGACTTATCCGTTTACAATCGGCTTTACTCTTCTGATCGATCTGTTGATCAAAGAGTTCTGTCGAATGTATAACGTGTGTGTTGGGCAACTTTTCCCAGCGACATGGCGATTGGTGGTCGTGATGCGCTTTATCACGAGGAAGGCAAAAATGGAGCTGACACTTCGCCATATTCTCAACATTTACTCTCCTCGAGTTTACAAAGTCGGGGTGATTAACCTTGCAAAACGAGGTCAAAGGGCTTTGATCTCTGACAACAACGACAATCTCCGAGGATGGGATCACTGCTTTGTTTTCATCCCTACAGATCAACTGACTGCCCAGGAGCAGAGCCACTTCCTAATGCATGGAACCGAACTCGTAAGTGTTCGACCATCTTATGTTTTTAATCTATTTAACCTTCTTCTGACTTTCTTACGTCTTCGCGTCTTCAATCGATAAGGTTTTGTTCGAGTTGGTTCCTGATATCGAGTAGTGGCTGATCAAAGTCTTAAAAGAGACCACCAATGATGAAAGAGCTGGAAAGTCGATTACGGCTTTATTAACGTTGGAAGCTAAAAATCATGGTATGCCTTGTTCATTTAATAATAGTTGTATTTCGCTGATTCCCTATACTAATAGATAGTGGTTTACATAGGCATTATGGGCGCTAGAGGCGAACCCAGTGATGAAGAAGATGAAGTCGAGGAGGAGGAAGAAAAAACCAATGACGCTCTTCCTCCTCCTCCTCCGAAGAAGAAGTTTTATAAACACCTCAAAAGAAAGTATCTTTCAAAGGATGTGGCAAAAGAACAAGGGGATGGCACATCGGCCAACCCCCAATCCATCGAGGAAGTAATGGCTGGGACACTTGTGTTGTAGCAGCAGCGAGGGCTGCTGAAGAAAATGCCTATCTGTGTGGTCCTCGAAGATGATACGGGAGAGGTATCGGGGTCCGAACAGTTAGTAAGGCGCCACAAGAAGCCAGTGAAAGAGAGGCTTCAAGAAACAGCTATTCAACTTAGAGTGGCTGAACAAGTCGAGGAGTCTTCAGCTGATCTTGGGGGTAAAGGTCACCTTCCCTTGTCTCCAATATCTAAAGGCTTAGAAGTCACACCGGGGTCTAGGGGTTTTCCCAGTAGAGAAGGCGCCATCGTTTCTCTAGGTGTTGTCTCCGAAATCGGGGACACGATCATCAAAGCGATGGACCAAGATTTTGAGGAAAGGGACCCAAAGAAAGGGTAAATGCCAGCTCTAGATCGGGCAGTGGGCACGACGAAGTCAAAATACGATGAGAGTTCTGGTTCGTCGTTTTTTGTCGTGGACCATGCTGATCCATAGGTCCATTTCCCTCGAGGTGAAGATGTTGCAGCCTTCGCTGCTTTAGATGCTGTCGGGGAATCGAGTGAGAGGTCAGTCACTGTGACCGTGCCCGGTAATGTTGACTTGCTTAGATGCCCACGACGCCTTGCTGACTACCTCTTCGAGTTTATGGGCCTCATGGAAAAGGCTCGATTGAATATTCATAGTGATTTGAGTCTTCCTTCGCAAATCGCCTTTGCTGGTTTTCGACTCTTCTTTTCATTTCTTCGAATATAACTACAACTAATTAATTCTAACTCTGGTATACTTTCAGAACACCATATTGGCTATCGAAACAGCTGATCGAATTCGTCAACTCCAGGCTGGGGCCACAGTCTTGAATGAGCAAATTTCCCACCTTACCTCGGCTGGGGAGGAATGACATAGAAAATTGAAGGCCTTGGAGGTGGAACATGTTGAGCTTGAAGCTGACTTCGACAAGAAAATGAAAAAACATGCCCTTCATGAATCTGAATTGGAATCTCAGATTCAAGCTTTGAATGATCAGCTCAACCAGCACGAGGCCATGATGGAAAGCAAGCGTGCCAAACTGAATTCTGCTTTAGAAAGCAAGGCTCGAGAGCTTTCTAAGCTATCCGAAGAATTCCAAATTCTCCGTGGGAGAAATGAAGATTTAAACTTAACGGAGAGGAATCGGGTTCTTCACCAAGAGTTGGGCACCCAGAGGCGCGACCTTGAAGAAGATTTTGAGAAAAGGAATGATCTCATTCTTGTTGAATCGAGGCGTGAAGTGCTAAAAGAGATGCTCGAGCGCAGTTTGATGTTCCCACTGAGTTGGCTGAAGCCATAGCTATTGTGAGGCTTACTCGTGAAGACCTCAGCCTCCCTCCGAGCTCATCCGACGAAGGCTCTGATGGGGATGACGAATGAGAGCTTCAAGACTTGATTTTTATTTTGCTTGAGTTTTAACTTTTTCGACTAGTAGTAGTGGTCGTTCTTGTATAGAAATGATGAGGCCGCTGGCCGATTGATGTAAATGTTTTGTTTGAATGAATGAATTTTTCTTTCCCATTTATAAATTCTTCTTTTCCATTTATTACTTTAAGTGTTGATTTTCAAAGACGGAGTTTTGTCTTAGCTTTTTTCGAAAGACAAGTTAATTCAATCGTTCGAAGTTTCAACGATCTAGCAACAGTTATCGAAAAAAGGTGAAATGATTGGGGCCCAATATACTTAGCGCGTAGTGAAGAATGAAGTCTCATTTTCATGTAAATACACTCTTCGAACATTTTAAGTTCGGGAAGTTTCAATTTAACACTTTAAGTTGTCAAAATCAAAATAATGTAAGAATCGACAAGATAATTGACAAGAAGTGTTGTATTTATTGAAGTATTGGCCGCTATCGGGCGCTTGATACATCATTCGATCAATCAGGTCGATTAAAGGCGCTAATACTTAAAAGGTACTTTGGCCGCTTATGGATCGTTTACATTTTGCGTATGTTTTGATCTAAACGAACAGTCCCCAGTATGGGTGTTCGTTAGCCTCCGATTATGTTTTCGAGTAGTCCCCGGTGTGAGTGTCTGCCGTTGAAAACGTTAGAGCTTAAACTTTTCCTTTGGATTCGAGCGAGTCTCCAATATTTTTTTTAAACGATCACGATTTCATCTTCGAAAGAAGTCCCCAGTCCTTGAGTGCATGACCATCGTACTACCTTCATCCCTCCCCAGTGTTTGGGTGTGAAGTATGAGCAATCAAACACAGGACTTCATTTAATGATATCTGAAACAAACACGTAGAAAAAGAAACGAAAGGAAAAGGCCTTAAAGATGAAGACCATGTTAGAGTATTCGTCAGACTTATCGACCCCGATTGGAGCATTTCGAGCTCAAGTATTCGTGGGTGATGTTTGCCATCATTCAATTCCAACTATGCCTATCATCTAAAAGTGTTAGTACGAAACAATCGATAATAAAATATGTCCGATAGAGGGAGAAAGAAATTTAAATAAAGAGAGAAAGTAAAATTCGATCATACGATACCATGGCATTTTTAGAAGTAGTACTTCTTCAGTTGTGTAACGTGTCAATTGAAGTTGACTGGCTTCGAGTCTATTGTTTCAAGCTAATATGAGCCCTTTCCGACCACTGCTTTGACCTGATAAGGCCCTTCCCAATTTGAGTCCAACTTGCCATCGTTAGGCTCATCTTTCTTTGGCCGTTTTACCTTTAACACATAGTCACCTATATTGAAACTTCTACATTTAAGCTTTTTGTTGAGATAGTTTCCTACCGTTTGTTTTTGTACCTGTATTCGAACCAAGGCTAGATCTCTTTTGCCTTCGTGCAGACCCAACTCTACCAACATTGCCTCTTTGTTTGACTCATCGGTTGAGTTTGCAACCCATAGACCTGGTTCACCCACTTCAACCGGAATTAAAGCTTTTGCACCGTAAACAAGTGAAAATGTAGTCTCACCAATGCTGTTTTTCACCGTTGTTCGATGAGCCCACAGCACATCTGGGAGTTTATCCGGCCAATTACCCTTTGATTCATCTATTCTTTTCCTTAAGTATTCCATTATTGTCTTGTTCGAAGACTCAGCTTGTCCATTCGCACTTGGATGATATGGAGTTGATGCAATTCGCTTGATTCCCCATTTTTTTAAGAAAGCTGTAATTCGCCTTCCGATGAATTGCATTCCATTATCACAAGTGATTTCCTTCGGTATTCCAAAACGGCACATTATGTTTTGATGGATGAATTTGATAACTTCCTGCTCCCGTGTCTGCGCTAAAGCAACTGCTTCCACCCACTTAAAAAAATAGTTAAAATTAATATAAATTTTATCCCACCGGGCGCTGTTGGTAGCGGCCCGACCAAATCCATTCCCCATTTAATGAACAGCCACGGTGATGTGACCGAATGAAAGGGCTCTACTTGTTGATGTATGAGGTTTCCGTATCGCTGGCACTGGTCACACTTACGAACGAAGTCTGTTGCATCATCTCCCATCGTTGGCCAATAGTAACCAGTTCTGATTAGCTTCCGTACCAACGATTTGCTTCCGGAGTGATTACTACACTCGCCTTCGTGGACTTACTTCATCACATAGCTTGTGCCATCTGGTCTGACACACTTTGCTAAAGGGCCGCTGAACATTCGTCTGTAGAGTTCGTTGTCTACGAGGCAATATCTTGCCGCTTTAGCTTTGAGTGATCGGGCAACTTTTTTGTCTTCGGGTAAAATGCCTGCCTGCAAATAAGACAAATACTTGTTTCTCTAATCCCAAGTGTAATTGACATTGTTTACCTCTTTAATACTTCGAAATAGTGGTGACTCAAACAAGTGCACGACTGTTTCATCGAGGTCTCCTTCGATGACTGCTGCGGAGCCGAGGTTGGCCAAGGCATCTGCTTCGATGTTCTCTTCCCATGGGATTTGAGCTATCTTCCACTCCTGAAAAGAAGCTAAAAAATTTTGTACCTTGCTGAGTAATTGTTGCATCCTTGTGTCCCGAACACTGAAGTCTCCTTGGACTTGATTCACCACTAGTTAGGAATCGCTTTTCATGTCCAACCGCTCGATTTTTATGTCCTTAGCAATTTTAAGACCTGCAGCGAGAGCCTCATATTCAGCCTCGTTGTTAGTTTTAGCATGTAGTTTGATTGCATGCCTTAGTTTTTCACCGTTTGGTGCTATCAGCAAGACTCCGAGGCCAGTTCCTTTCACGTTTGATGCTCCATCCGTATACATCATCTAGAATCCAGGGTCTGGATCCCTCATCATAAGCTCCTCCTTTTTTGCCTCCGGAAGAATGTTAGCACTAAAATCTGCTACAAAATCAGCCAAAACTAGTGATTTGATGGCGGTGCGAGGCTGGTAAGTGATATCATAATCACTCAGCTCGACTTCCCACTTCATCAATTGTCCGGAGAGATCCAGCCGATACAGATATTGCATGGCATTGAAAATATGGTCTTAGTTTTCGTGCTGCTATAACTAGAACAAGTGCAAGTTTTTCAAAGTGTGGATATCTTGTTTCCGCATCAAGTAGTGTTTTGCTAATCTAATAAGTAGGAAATTGTTTACCTCCATCCTCGCGAACGAGGACAACACTCACAGCTACTTCGGACACAACTAAATAAATCAACGATACTTCTCCTTCAATCAGTTTTGAGAGCAATGGAGGATTGGACAAGTATTGCTTCAATTCTTTGAGGGATTTTTTGCATTCCGGCGTCCAATCAAAGCTAGTATTCTTCTTCAGCACTGAGAAGAATTTGTGACATCGTTCAGACGACCTCGAGATAAATTTTGTTGAGATAGGCTACTCGACCAGTCAGTCATTGAACTTCATTCACCGTTGTCAGCTCATCTGGTATGCTTTCTATTGATTTGATCTTGTCCGAATTGGCTTCAATTCCTCTCTATGATATGATGAATTCCAAGAACTTGTCGGATCCGACCCCAAACGTACATTTCTCCGAGTTCAGCCTCATGTTGAACTGCCTTAATATTGTAAATGTCTCCTTCAAGTGATTCCAATGATCTTTTTCCTTCAATGACTTTACCAATATGTCATCAATGTACACTTCCATCATTTTTCCAATCAAGTCCTTGAACATAGTGGTGATCAACCATTGATAGGTAGCCCTATCATATTTGACACCGAAAGGTATGACTGTATAACAATAAGTTCTCATATTGTAACTACTAAAGCATCATGATGGGGATGAATTCTCTCATCGAAATCGAAATCCCCAAACACAACGTCGTCGTTCATATCCTCTCACATCCTCTTATCTCGTGTAAATGAAACTTCTTCATACTTCTTCGTGGTATAACTTACTCCACAAACATCAGCCCCTCCGGTGATAACATTCACCGTTTTCCT
This sequence comes from Petunia axillaris subsp. axillaris, assembly GCA_029990575.1. Classification (NCBI taxonomy): domain Eukaryota; kingdom Viridiplantae; phylum Streptophyta; class Magnoliopsida; order Solanales; family Solanaceae; genus Petunia; species Petunia axillaris. Next base: position 166,185,310 of record JARKNS010000008.1, read on the forward strand.
CGGAGCAAGAGGTTTTGGTGGTTGGTCGTCTTTCTTTTTGTTGAAATTATTTCATCCCTTTTCTGATAAGAATTCCACCAAGTACCCCTTTTCTAACAAATTGACTATCTCATAACGCAATGCTTTACACTCTTCGGTCGTATGACCGTGATCGTGGTGAAAAGCACACCACAAATTTTCATCTCTTGTGTTCGGATTTGTCTTTATGCCACCGGAGAATTTCACAACTTTTTCACCCATTCCCTTCAAATGATTCACTAAATTAGGTGTCGACACACAAAAATTATACTCTGAAACTTTAGGAGGCAGTGGTCGATTCCTTAGAGCCAAGGATGGACCTGACTGCTCCTTCTTTGGTTGATTCCTCAAATTACCAGCTTCGTTAGTGATTCCTCCTGGTCGAGGGAAACTGTAGGGTTCCCATCAATGATCCCTGTAGTTTCGCCTATCGTTGTCGACTCTCTGTGGTGGTCGTTCGTAACGTCTATTATACGGAGCTAACTGTAACTCCTCCTCTTCAGCTCGAATCTTTGGATCGCATTCAACGTGAAGAGCAGCAAAGGTCGTTGGAGTGACTTCCCTCAGACGCTCCCTCAGCTTCCTACAAGTTTCTGAAGCATGCATACTCAGATTATTTTGGAACTCTAAACAAGCCAAACTTTCTTCGACATGTGGTATGTTAATCTTTTCGGAGTTAAACCTCTTCATGAATTGTTTGATTGTTTCATTCGGGCGCTGTTTGATATTCAAGATGCCCTCAACCCTACGCTCAACCTTTTTAGCACCCTTATGGGCCCTAATAAACTTCTCCGTCATCTCATCAAAACTCATGATCTCATTTTCGGGCAACTGTATTTACCACTTCAATGCTCCCCCTCTGAGCATTTCACAAAATTTCTTGAGACTCACCGAATTTATCTCATCAACTGTCAAGTTATTCGCGTGCACTGTGATCGTAAACAAATCGACATGATCTATTGGATCTGTGGTTCCATCATATCAGATATTTTCCGGTAACTTGAAAGTTTTGGGAATCGACAAAGGAGCTGTACTTGGTGGGAATGGTTGTTTCGATGTCGATTTTGAGGAAGAACTACTCGTTAACTTTGGAACCCCTGGCAATCTCTCCATAAATGCTTTTGTCTCTTCGACTTTTCTTTCTACTGAATCATTCACAACTGTATTCACATTAGCCATCACCTTTGCTTCTCATAACGGAGGCCGGAGCTCCCATAGCCACGGCGGCCGTACCTAATCCTCTAGATCTAACCTCCACTGCAAGTCCTCCTATTACAGCACTATGAGGAACCAAGATCGGAATGCCTGTGGGATGTGTGATCAGGGAGGTAGGCGCTCCATGTCCGATAGAGCTAGATAGAATTTCCAACTGCTTGTGTATCAATTCAAATTGCGCATCATGTTTTTTCAAATATTCCATCAATGTCATATTGGTATCCACCGATGTCTCTTCGACCACGGGTTCCTTGCTGGGTCGATGTCCTCGAGGCTCATTCAATTATGAACCAGTAGGAATATGGTCGTGAGGCGGATCCTGTTCTTGGTGGGTCGATTCACCGACCACTTCTTCGATCGCTGGAGCTTGAACCCCGTCATTGGGATTAGGTTGTTGTGTGACGTTCAAAGCGGCAGTGCCATCAACATTGTGTTCATCTTCCATTGCAAAACAAGAAAACGAACGTAAGTAGTATCAACGATCAAATCTCGGAACAAATCGATTGCCTAGGCCCTACGGTGGGCACCAAATTATATATCCTAAAATTGGTTTCAGGTATTACAGTTAAATTTATATTTAGTTGAGCCTTAGGAGACCGCTTATATCGTGATTGGATCGGTTGATAAGAAATTTCACGTTAACAGGTGTGGTCGGTTTAGTGGATATTTAACCGGTGTTAGTAAGCAGACTACCAATTCGATGACACAAACGAAGACAAATCAAACAGCGAACAGAATAACAAATTTAATTCGGAGGCAGTGGTATAATCGAATGAACGAAAGCAAGTGACAAATTATGTTATCGACTACGATGATACACGTGATCGATTGCGGGTGATTAATTGAACAATTGCAAAGATCCCGATGCCACTATTTAATAAATTGATTGCTTCACTTAAGATATGCTTAAATGAATACGACAACAATGAATGCAAACGAACAAAATAATATGAATCAACAATTGATTAGCGATTTCGTTTAAGCGATGTTAATATTAGGACATTTAATAGCAGTTAACGAGATTAACGATAATGAACGAATGAAACAAGCAATCGAACAAGCAAACAATGATTAAGTAGTTAATGAACAAATAAACGAAGCGATAAAGCTTATTGTATTGATTGCTTGAAGGCTCGTGCTCCATTGAAAGAGAAGAATCTTCATTTCAAAGCTGAAACAAGCGACGATTGCAGAAGTACACGGTGATTACAACGATGGTAGTATAACAGTGGTAAAAGTTACAGTAATGGTGGTAAAGTTATAGTAGCAGTGGCGATATTATAGCAATAAAATAAAGAGGGATGCTAATACTTGGGCATATTCTTTGACCCAAACAATTATCTAAATAACATCACTTCAGAGGTACAGGAAAAGTGAGACTGATATTGTAATAATCTTAATTTAAGTTCATAATAATTAATAAAAAGGTATTTCTTACTCCTCGAAAGGGTAATATTGACGTTTGTATCAAACAAAAAACTAAGAAAATGATCAAGTTAGGCCGGGGACTTTAGGCAGATTGTGATGATAGTATTAAAAGTAAGTAACAGTCTTACTGGATCATGAAAATCTTTAAAAATATTATAGAACTAAATTTTGACATGCTATGTACAGTCACAATAAAGATTCTGTTGTTTGTCACTGGACATATGTTGATGATCATATTAAAGTTATGACACTAGATCAAGCAAACTCTACTTAAATATAATTAACTGTTGGAAGAGTTAGGACCAATCTGTAAATAGTATAAGTTAGAGGACTAGCTAGGAATTAATTATACAAATTAGTTAGTTAGTTAGTATAAATAGTAGTTAGTTAGTTGGTTAAGCTAACACCTTGTAATATCTTAGCTTAGAATGAAAGCATACTGATTTTGCTCTCTTCATTTCTCTATGTACATTTCCTTCTAGAAGTGTTACACCATGACTGAGCTCTACTTTAACATGGTATCAAAGCATGGGTTGTGCGATCTAGAGCTCAGATTTGGTAACTAAACTTCATTCCTTACAACATTATACTGTTGAATTTCATTGTTGAAATGTCAATTTTAGGTTTTCCTTTGTGTCGATTTTAGGGTTTTCTCTGTTTTTCGATTAATTTTGTCGCGGAATTCTAAAAAACTTGCTGGAGTTTATAGATTTGCCCTAGCTTGTGAAGTAATTTCAGAACTTGTAGTTATCTTTGGTAAAACTATGGTGAATCCTCAAGCTTCTGCTAGTTTCAATGGTACTGCTTCAACTAGTGATCCATATGATAAAATTTATCATAATCATCCCCTCTATATCCATCCTTCGGACACACAGGGTTTAGTGTTAGTTTCAGTACAACTTCAAGGTTCTGAAAACTATTCTCTATGGAGCAAGTCAATGAAGATTGTACTAATGGGAAAAAACAAGCTAGGTTTTGTACTAGGCACATGTAAAAATGAGAGTTATGATCCTGTTCTGCATGATCTTTGGGATAGATGTAATGCTATTGTACTAGCTTGGATCATGAACACTGTGTCTAAGGAGCTCTTGAGTAGTGTCATCTATGCCTCAGATGCATATACAGTGTGGGAGGATCTCAGAGAAAGGTTTGACAAAGTAAATGCTTCTAGAGCATTCTACCTGCATAAGGAGATTGTTACTCTGACACAGGGAGTATCATCTGTATCAGCCTATTTTTCCAGGCTCAAAGAATTATGGGATGAGCTTGAGGCTCTTATACCCCCACCTTCCTGTGGTTGTGTTGAATCTAAAGAGTACGCAAAACACTCCCAGTTGCAGAAGTTATGGCAATTTCTTATGGGACTGAATGAATCATATGCTTAGAAAAAAAAAAGCCAAGTGTTGATGACTTGGCCTCTACCTAGTTTAAATAAGGCTTATGCCATGATTATCACTGTTGAAAGTCAAAGAATGCAGGCTTCTAATGCATCATTTGAAACTGGACCAGCTGATCCAGTTGCTTTTTTTAGCAATAAGATGAACTCCATGAACTTCAATACTACAAACAGGGGAAATCCAAACAGAAACAGTGGAAATAGATCCTCTGATAGGCCTGTCCGCTACTTTGATCATTGTTCTAGTAAAGGGCATACTAGAGAGCACTGCTTTCAAATAATTGGCTACCCTGAGGGCTATAAAAATAAGATGAAGTGGGGACCCCAGGGTCAGCAAAATCATGCTAATTCAGCTAATTATTCTTTTGAGCCTCAAAGTGTTCAGACTCAGTCGTACAACTCAGGCAACAAAAATGAGTTCAAGTATGCCCCATCTCAGTCCTATGGTTCTAGCAACAAGAATGAGTTTATGAGTCACTCTAGCACTCAGGGATCAGGTCAAGAAGGTTACTCTTAGGTTCCCAGCTACAATGGGAACAACAAAAATCTATGTAATCACTACAACGGATTTAACATTGGCTATAATCCAGCTTGTTTAAGTGCATCATCAGGTTCCTCTCCAGGGCCTCTATTTTTTACTCAAGATCTGTACTCACAGATTATTCAAATGTTGAACAAAGGCAAAGGTGTTGATCATGAAGCTCATGCAGCTACTACTGGCTCAGCAGGTATCCCTAGTTAGGGGTGTTCATGGGGAAGTATGGTTTGGGTTTGAGCTTATCGGTAACGGTATATCGATTAACGGTATGTAATTATATAATACCAATACCGTACCAATAAGCTATCGGTTAGGTATTGGTTCTTAATGGTTCGGTAGCTAACGGTTCAGTAACCGGTACACCGAAGTAATGCGCGAATTCTCGGTGGATGGTTGTCAATGGGTAAATTTTTTTCATTACTATGAACAACCACTAAAGTAATAGACAAATCATCTAAACAAACTAAGTAAACAAGTGAAATCAACAAGTCTTAAGGATATGCTAACATGCTACAAAAAAAAATGAAATAGAAAAAGATAAAAATGACCCGAGAAAGCAAAATTAATTATAAAGTGGGTCAGGCCTAATAATTAAAGTGTATGAGTGTTGAAATATAACCACCAAAAATAATAATAATTGAAGTTTAAACTATAAGTTAAAGTTGTAAATTAAAAGTTTAAATGACTTAATATACTAGTAATAAATGAAATAAAATATATAAAAATTATAAAAAAAAATACCTTATCGGTTATCGGTACGGTAACGGTAAAGAGATATAGAAACTGTTACCGTACCGATATCTTATCGGTAATGGAAATTAATACCATTACCGAACCAATAACCATTATACTGATACCATTATGCTTATCGGTAGCGGTAACGGTTCGGCTATCGGTACCGGTTCGGTTTTGCATACCCCTATCCCTAAAGCATTCATGACTAATCTAGTTAAGCATAACTGGATTATAGACACAGGTGTCTCAAATCACATGGTCCATAATTTAGACTTGCTGAATAAATATAAGATGGTGACAAACAATGACAGAAGTAAAGTAAATTTACCTAATGGAGGTCAAGTAGATATTGCTCATACTGGTGAATCAGCCATACTTGAAGATAAATCTGTTAGTAATACTCTTCATATACCAGCTTTCAAGTATAATCTCCTATCAGTATCTCAAGTTACCAAGGAGTTAGGATGTTTGGTTATTTTCTATCCTGACTTCTGTGTTTTCCAGGACCTCTCCAATGGGAAGGTGTTGGGGATTGGTAAGGAAGAACAAGGACTCTATCTGCTCAAAGGAGAAGGACAAAGGATTTGCAGTCAACAACCTGCTATTAGTTCTACACATTTACCCTCTGTACATAGCACTTCATTCAATAATTGCATTGATAAAGTAGTAGCTCTTTATGCCTTGTCTAGTGCTAGTGATGTCACTGCCTTGTGGCATAGGAGGTTAGGTCATGCTCCTCTTAAAGTCCTGAAACAAATTCTGCATAATGTGAAATTACAATATCATAATTGTTATGTATGCCCTCTTGCAAAGCAATCCAGAACTCATTTTCAATTGAGTATTACTAATTCTCTTTTCCTTTTGATATTGTGCATGCTGATGTCTGGGGGCCTAATAGAGTTCCCACTCGTAATGGTAAGAGGTATTTCCTGACCTTGGTTGATGACTTCACTAAGTTTACATGGCTGTTTCTCATCAATTCTAAAGCAGAGTAAGTGGTGATACTGCAAGGCTTATTAGCCTAGTTAAAACTCAGTTTAGCTGTGATATTAAGTGCTTCAGGTCTGATAATGGCTCAGAGTTTTTCAACAGTCAAGTTGAGTGCTTGCTTAAGGATCATGGAATTGTACATCAAAGCTCCTGTGTATACACACCACAGCAGAATAGTATAGTAAAATGGAGGCATAGGTATATTTTTGACATGGCAAGAGCCCTAAGATTTCAGGCCTTCATACCTCTAAGGTTTTGGGGAGAATGTGTCAGTACTGTTGTGTACTTACTTAACAGGCTACCGACTGTCACTCTCCAAGGCAAGTCACCTTTTGAAAAGCTATATCACATGGTTCCTTCACTACAGCACCTTAGGATTTTTGGCAGTCTTGTATATGCTTCAGTCATCAAGAAACATGACAAATTCTCTCCAAGAGTTGTTCCATTAGTCCACTTGGGCTATTCTACTACTCAGAAGGGGTACATCATCTATGATCTACATACTAAGGCTTTTTTTGTCAGCAGGGATGTGGTGTTCAGAGAAGATAACTTCCCTTTTAAAACCTCAAATCCCTCTCATTCTCCACTGTTCCCAGTCCTAGACTTGTCTGCTGCAGACAGTATGGCTGATACAAACCCATCTCCTCTCAAACACCCTACTCCACCTCCTACTCAAATACTTGATCCTGTTGTTACTGCTTCTAGTGTTGACCCATTGCCTACTACTCAGCACCCTGTTCAACCCTCAGCTGAAGCTCCTACTCCTGTACCTACTTCTAGAAAGTCTTCTAGAGCTCTCAAGCAACCTGAATGGATGGAGGATTATATTGTCCAGACTAAGAAGTCTTGCTGTGCCTATCCTATCTCAAACTCTGTCTGTTATGACCATATTTCTCCCTACTACAGGGCCTCTTTGGCTGCTTACTCAGCTATAGTTGAGCCCTCTTCCTTTGCAGAAGCCTGCAAAGACCCTAAATGGATTGAAGCTATGAAGGCTGAAGTTCAGGCCTTAGAAGATAATCACACTTGGTTTGTGATTGACCTGCCTGCAGGCAAGACTCCCATTGGGTGCAAATGGGTATTTAAAGTGAAGTACAAGTCCACATGTGAAGTTGAAAGGTATAAGGCCAGGCTGGTGGCTAAGGGGTACAGTCAATTGGAAGGGTTAGACTACACAGAAACCTTTTCTCCAGTTGCTAAGATGGTCACTGTGAGATCTATGGTAGCTTTGGCTGCATCCTCTGGCTGGTATGTTTACCAGATGGATGTGCACAATGTCTTTCTTCAAGGTGATCTATGGGAAGAGGTCTATATGCACCTTCCTGATGGCTTTTCAAGCCACGGGGGCACAGGAAAGTGTGCAAATTGCATAAGTCTCTATATGGGCTGAAGCAAGCTCCCAGGCAGTGGACCTTGAAACTAACTGAAGCATTACCAGTCATGAGCTTTGTTCAATCATACTATGACTACTCTTTGTTTACTCAGAGAATACATGGTGAACTTTTGATCATTCTTGTGTATGTTGATGATCTACTGATTACTGGTAGCAGTTTGCTTATCATAGAGGAAGTGAGAACAAAGTTGTAGACTAAGTTTAAAATGAAGGATCTGGGTGAGCTAAAATACTTTCTAGGTATTGAATTTTCCATAAACAAGAGTGATATACTAATGTGCCAAAGGAAATATGCCTTAAACATGGTCTCTAAAATGGGACTGTCTGGCAGTAAGCCATTCTCTACTCCTTTGGAGTTCAATCACACTCTCACATCTACAGAATATGACAAATATGTTCCTACTGAAGCTGCAAGAAGAGACTACAGACTGAAGGACAGAGGCATCTATCAGAGGCTAATAGATGGTTATTGTATCTCACTATGACTAGACCTGATTTGTCCTTTGTGGTACAACTCCTCAGTCAATTCATGTATGATCCTAAACAATCTCACCTGGATGCAGCTTTGAGAGTTGTAAGATATGTTAAGAATGCTCCTGGTATTGGGTTGTTCATGCCAAAAAATAGCAAGCATGACCTGGTTGCATATTGTGATTCAGACTGGGGTGTATGTGTTGAAACTAGGAGGTCTGTAACTGGCTATCTGGTTAAATTTGGAGGTGCTCTTATCTCATGGAAGGCTAAGAAACAAAATACAGTTTCCAGAAGTTCAGCAGAAGCTGAGTTCAGGAGTATGGGATCAACTATTGCTGAAATTATATGGCTCAAAGGTCTGTTCCAAGAGTTAAGGGTGAATGTTAGGCTTCCAGTCACTTTGTTTTGTGATAGCAAGGCTGCTATACGGATAGCAGCTCATCCTATCTTTCATGAGCGTACGAAACACATTGATATTGATTGCCTGTTCATCAGAGAGAAGATCAACAAAGGACTAGGGCAGAGTCAACATATTGGAACAAGAGAGCAACTAGCTGACATCCTTACAAAGGCACTATGCAAACCACATCATGACTATCTGGTGAGCAAGCTGGGAATGAAAGATGTGTTTCATCCTCAGCTTGAGGGGAAGTGTTGGAAGAGTTAGGACCAATCTATAAATAGTACTCCCTCTGTTCCAAAATGATTGTCACAGTTCGGATTTCGAGAGTCAAACGAGTTCATTTTGACCGTGAATTTAAACATATAATCTTTAAGTTTTTTGTAACGATGTTTATATATTTAGAAACTACATAAAAAGTACTATAAGTCACAATAATTAATAATTCAAAATATTTAAAAGACATATAAAAATATTACGGTCAAAGCTAAACTCGTTTGACTCTCGAAATCCGAACTGTGACAATCATTTTGGAACGGAGGGAGTAAAAGTTAGCGGACTAACTAGGAATTAATTATACAAGTTAGTTAGTTAGTATAAATAGTAGTTAGTTAGTTGGTTAAGCTAACACCTTATAATATCTTAACTTAAGAAAGCATACTAATTTTGCTCTCTTCATTTCTCTCTGTACATTTCCTTCTAGAAGTGTTACACCACGGCGAGCTCCACTTTAACATTAACAGAAACATGATAAAAGTGGGTTCACAGTGTTTGGAGTGTGTGTGGGGAATATATGAAGGATAATGGGAATATAACTTTTCTCCCTCTAAAATTATAACTTCAGCAATAATGGTAATCATCATATGCTCTACATAATTTTTCTCCCAAGTGGCCTACTTAATAAGGCTTTTTATCATTCATTCGATTATAATATACGAATTTCATGACCCATCAGGCTCAATTTTTTTAATCATTTGCTTGTCTTCTCTGATTATTTAGTCAATCTGAAATTTGCTATTGCATGGGCTCATCTTGTCGTTTCCTGTTAAAATTTATCCAATGCTAGAAAGGATTGTAGTTATAACCAAACCAAGATAAATTGTATTCATAGTATGATATATTGTAAAACCCCCCTTCCCTATTTAAAAGTACTCCAATCCCTATTACGATCTCGTACCTTTTGTAAGCCATATTAATCTACGACTTGGTTTCTCTTATTGTCATATATGGCTTCAAACGACAATGAAATAATCAAAGAAGTAGACTTATACTTCCGACTCTATAAAAGTGGCCGTGTTGAGCGTTTCTACGACGCACACGGCTCCTTCTACGTTCCTCCATCGCCGGAAAATCCAACTTCTGGCGTCTTCTCCAAGGACGTCACCATCTCAGCCCACGTCTCCGCCAGACTCTACCTCCCAAAAGCCACCACTGCGAGCCAAAAACTCCCTGTCTTAGTGTATTACCATGGTGGCGGACTTTGCATTGAATCTGCTTTCTTCAATAGGGTTCATGATTACGTTAACTCGTTAGCTTATGAGTTAAACGTTATTTGTGTTTCCGTAGAGTATCGCTTAGCCCCGGAAGTTGATGTACCTACGATTTATGAAGATTGTTGGACTGCACTTCAATGGGTCGCATCACACACTAGTGAAAATTGCACCATTACTAATAAAGACTCATGGTTAACAAACTATGGTGATTTTAATAGAGTTTTTTTAGTCGGTGATAGTGCTGGTGGAAATATAGTGTACCACATGACTATGCGGGCTGGCCAACAAAGCTTGAATAACGAGGTGAAAATCTTTGGATCAATTCTTGCTTATCCTTATTTTTTGGTTCGAAATGTACATATTGATGAAGATGGTTTGGCTAATAAAATTTGGGTCAACATTTGTCCACCACTAGAGTCTGACTTATCCGAGCCTATTGATAGTCCACTAATTAATCCACTTTCTGAAAAGGCTCCAACTTTATATGGGCTTGGTTGTTCTAGACTTATGTTGTGTATGGGAAAAAAAGATGATATAATTCCTATGGAAATTGGGAGTGCGTTTGCCGAAGGTCTGAAGAAGAGTGGATGGAATGGAGAATTGGAGTTTGTTGAGGTTGATGAAGGCCATTCATTCCAGATGTATCAACCTGAATCTGATGAAGCTAAACGTATGATGAAGTGTTATGCTGATTTCGTCCATCGCCAGTGATTGCCAAATTTGCTGCGCCAGAGTGTTGGATTAGTATCTTTGTATGTTTGTATTTTTTTTTGCTTCAGATTAATTCTTGTTTTATCTTTAATTTCTATCACTCTTCGGTTTTACTGAATAATGAAACATCATGTTCAATAAACTCATAATGACAATTAAAATTGGACTTGCTGGCAAAATCAATGATGACTGATCAGATCCAATTGATTGCATAAATTTCCAATTACACACAAAAAAAAAAAGTGCATTTTAATTTTGAGATTATTTTACATGTCCTCTGCATTTACAGCAACTATACCCATCAAGTCTGATATGCTCAATATAGTATAACCAGTCAACCACTATGCATAGACGTATCAAAGAGTGTAGCGAGATATTTGTTATTATTTCACCATCAATAAGATATTTCGAATTCGAGCTTTTGAAATCATTGCAATACAAGGGCTACTTCATTTAATAGCGTTAATGCGAATTAATTGGAGTCATTGGACCAGATGTACTGATTACTAAAAAGTACGTACTGAAAAACTTTACATTACATGTCGACATTGCAAAACAAATTTGACAAAGGTATTTCGGTGAGCAATTCTTGTGTTAAATACGTCAGAAAATGAGATTTTTCGATGATGTTGGTACTGTATGGGCCTAAATCAGTTTTAGGACACAAATCAAATTTGGATTCGAATACAAGCAGATCTTTGTATCAAAGCTTGAATAAACGTATAAAACGGACGTAAATGCGTAAAAGTAACTTGATTTCAATATATGAACGTTGAGTACAAATTAAAAGTAACTTGATTTCAATATATGAACGTTGAGTACAAATTTGGGCAGAGTTTTGGTATATATTTCTGAATGCCTACAATACAAAATGAGCTTCTATTTATAGGCCTAAGGACCAGACCCACGTTCTCCACCATCAGCAAATGTCTCTCCCACGATCTGATCAGCAACGTGGAGGGGTTAGTGGGATGAAGTAGTGGGCTGCAAAGCCGCTGGAACCGAGGTGGTAACCGAAGCCTTGTCACAAGACTTCGGTCGTTTGACATTGTTGTTCGAGTAGGATGGCTTGTCGCCGAAGCCCAAGGTCTAACTTGCCTTCGGGCGTGTCATAGGGTATTGGCTTCGGTGGCTTGACCACGAGATCGATAATCCTCTCTTCGGAGCATCAGCTCGTTTTGCCTTCGGTCTACCATCTCGAGGTGCTGACCGAAGGTGACGATTTTTACCCAATACAGGTACTAAATAAAAATTTTCACCTTGTGTTCCTAAAATTGACTGGTTCTGAAAGTTTGTTCATGTTTAAGACGGATTAACAAAATGGTATTCACTTTATCGGTAGGCAATACTTCAAGTTATCTGAAAGAACGTGGGAAAACGTCAAAGGGTAAGAATTGTCTAGGCAAGAAATTTTTCAACGGCAAGTGCTGGGTTGGCAACACTTCAAGTTATTTGAGAGAATGTGGGAAGTTTTAAGGGCAAGTGTTGCTTAAGCAAGAGAAGGTTAAAAGTAAGTGATGCCTCTTAGGCAGAGAAACGAAAGATGAGATACGGGCATTATTATAAAATTAATAGGAATATTTCTAACCAAAATTTATTCATCAAATCAAGCGAATGTAATTTTTACTAAACTACTGTTATGAGATCAAAAAGGCAAAATGTTTATCCCGTATCATAGTGTTGTAAATAACACGGTGATTTTCTCGTACTGTTAGATTTAATTAGTCAATATTTTCTTTTCCTTTTTCATCTCAAAATTCTATACTCTCAATTCCCTTTCTATGCCCAAAAACATACAGCCGAACACCAATGTGATAAATTTATATTCTACGGGAAAAAAGTTAATATATTTTTATATTGTCGGATCACTTTTTTTTCTATTATAACAGGGAATTTATTTTATTTTATAAATTATAAATATTACTTTTCAGAAAGGTTATCTGTAAGCATTTGTTGATGATAGACCAATCTATTTGTACTCCCTAAATTTCTTGAAAGGTATTAACAATAAGACATACCATGATTCATTTGGTAGGTATAGTTTTGAATGTTATCTAAATGCTTTAATGTTCAAAGGCCATTACCCTTGGGCAAATGGACCCCAAAGGCTACCGACATACAGAAATCTTTTCTAATTGTGCATGTTTCGCAATTAGACACAGGGTAACGTCATTCGGTACGTATCATGTGCATCATCACATTTGTTTTATGTACAAATTAGACAAAATAAATACTCCCTCCGTCCCAATTTATGTGGCACCATTTGACCGGACACGGAGTTTAAGAAAATAGAGGTTGACCTTGTTAAATATCAATTTTACCCTTGAAAAAGTAAGAGAGAGAAGATTTGAATAATAAAAAAGTTGTTGGTAGGTTTAAAAGTATGTAGGACCCAACAAGGGTAAAATAGAGATGATGCATTAAATAGTTGTCAAATAAGGAAAGGTGTCACTTATTTTGGGACAAACAAAAAATGAAATGGTGCCACATAAACTGGGACGGAGGGAGTACTATGTTGTCTATTATTTAATATTATCCCATTATCTTGAAAGAGTAGTTTTTTTCTATTTCTAAATACATTATTTTTATAATGACGGTGTTCGAATTCATTTATCTGATATTTTAGGTAGCTAGCGAATACTTAAACCATTTTGTCTGGTATGTACAATTTTCATTAGCAAAATTGCTGAATAACTTTACCTTGCGAGCCTAGGAGGATGAAATTAAAGAAGTCTACCTAAATCTTTTAAGATATTATCTTTCTCCATTAATGTCAAACTCGGCGCACACGGAAATTAATAAAAGTAGTAGTATCCTATTGAAGAAATATTTTGTATCGTGTTCCCATTCTTGTCCATGATTCACGCTTACAAATAGAAAAACAAGCAACATTAGGGACAAGACTCTAGTTTTGTAGTTTATATATATCTCCTTTGCAACTCCAAAACTATTCAACCACACACTACACGCCATGGATTCCGACAACAGCAACGAGGTGACAGTTGATATCTCACCACTCCTCCGTGTCTACAAAAACGGCCGTGTTGAGCGTATGTTCGGTTCACCAATAGTTCCTCCATCACCAGAAGACCCTGTCACAGGTGTTGCCTCAAAAGACATAGACATTTCACCAGACATCAAAGCCAGAATTTATCTCCCAAAGCTCACAACAAACACTGAAAACCAAAAACTCCCTATTTTAGTATATTATTGTATTGGGTAAAAATCGTCACCTTCTGTCAGCACCTCGAGATGGTAGACCGAAGGCAAAACGAGCTGATGCTCCGAAGAGAGGATTATCGGTCTCGTGGTCAAGCCACCGAAGCCAACGACCGAAGTCTTGTGACACGCCCGAAGGCAAGTTAGACCTTGGGCTTCGGCGACGAGCCATCCTACTCGAACAGCAAGGTCAAACGACCGAAGTCTTGTGACAAGGCTTCGGTTACCACCTCGGTTCCAGCGGCTTTGCAGCCCACTACTTCACCCCACTAACTCAGCCACTACTCAGCATTTACCCACCAAGATCGTGGAAGAGACATTGGCGGATGATGGAGAACGTGGGTCTGGCCCTTAGGCCTATAAATAGAAGTTCATTTTGGGTTGTAGGCATCCAGAAATACATACCAAAACTCTGTCAAAATTTGTATTGAACATCTATATATTGAAAGCAAGTTGTTTACGTATTTTCGTCTATTCAGTGTATTATTTACCGCTTTGATACAAAGATTTGCTTATATTCGAATCCAAATTCGATTTGTGTACCTAAAAACGATTTAGGCCCATACAAATTGGCGCCGTCTGTGGGGATATAAGCAATAACGCTTTGTTCCAAAGTTCGAAATCTGTTCTTCGTCAGGAAATTTGTGATCTAACACTATGGCTGATAACAACAATGGTGGTAATGGTGATCGGGTTGACGTTCCGACGAACCAACAATCTTTCACCCCAATGACAACCGAAGAATTTCAAATGTACGTTGTTACCACGCTAAGAGCTCTCCAAAATAAGCAGGATGAGCAAGCTAGCATCAATGCCGAGTTTCGCGCCTCGCTAGAAGGACGAAACAGCGCCGCCCCAAACGGCACCCAGCCCTCGGCTCCTGGTGGAGGCACCCCGCCTTTCGTTCCTCAGGGCGCGACAACAGGGGGACCTCACAACGGAACTGCATCTGGGGGGTCGGGGAGTAATCCATCTTCCATGCCACACTTCGGGACGGTTCCCTCTATGGCGGAAACAACGTCATCGGTTGACGTTGAAAAAATGAGCAGAGAGATCGAGGCACGCATCGAGGCGCGCTTCGAAAAACGCCTCGAGCGCGTCCCGGGGATAAGCAAGGAGGAAGATGACCTCGACATCGAGCAATACAGGGAGCAGCCCTATAAGCCCGAAGCAGCACCCGCTCCAACTCCCGTGGGTTTCAAACTCACATTCCTCAAAAAGTACGATGGGACAACTGATCCCAAGGAGCATGTCAGGGAGTACATGTCCATGGTAAAAAGCAACGACTTGACGTCCACGCAGCTCGAATCCATGTTCTTAAAAAAGTTTGGTAGTTCGCTAGAAAAAGGTGCCCTTCGGTGGTATTTGTGCTTGCCACCGGGGTCAATCTCTTCGTTCAAAGAGCTATCCAGCGCCTTCGTCAAGGCGCACACCGGCGCGCAAAAGATCCTCCAGAGGAAGGAGGATATATGTGAAGTAAAACAATGGTCTGGCGAGCCACTTAAAGAATTCCTCGAGCGATTTCACGCTGAACGCATGGAGTTGCCTCGAATGGATGATACCTTGGCTATCATGGCCTTCGAGAAAGGTATCAACAGTCGCAATTCAAATGCTGCTGCTGAATTGCGAAAGGAGTTGCAACAGTATCAGGTCCTGACGTGGGAGGATCTACATAGAAGAGCTTACTCCAAAATCAGATTGGAGGAGGCGGAGTTCAAAAACCGAGGTTACCAAAACCGAGGTGATATTTCAAATCGCGCCGAGGCGCTACGAAATAATTCAAAAGGGAGGTATGAACCTTATACCTCGCCAAGGCAACATGTTACTCAAAGGCTGGGAAACAACCCCAGTAACTCATACCCGACGTCTCACATAAGCTAAAGGCTTGGAGGGAAGGTTCAAACCAATGTGAACCAAAGGAACCCCTCGAGCTCCGCTTCGATTCCCAAAAAGGATCCCCCCCGAATCCAAGATTATAATTTCAACATATCGACCTCGGAGCTGGTCGACGTCGTCAAGGGGACAGCCGGGGTAAGAATTCCCAAAGATATGAGAACCCCGATGGACAAAAGGGATCAGAATTTGCACTGCGAGTTTCATGCAGATTATGGTCACAAGACCGAGGACTGCAAAGCTCTGCGCCTCGAAGTGGCTCACCTACTGAAAAAAGGAGTCTTGGCTCAATTCCTCACTGACAAGGGGAAAGATAATTTTTCAAAGAACCGAGGCGGTGGGCAACCACCTCGGGCTCCACCTCCGGAGAGAGTAGTTAACGTCATCACCGGGGGATCAGAAGTAAACGGCGTGAACTTCGCCGCAGCCAAAAAATTTGCTAAGCTCTCCATCACCATGGAGAAGAGGACCCGAGTTGGAGGTTCGGGCAAGGACATCGTGTTCGATGAGGATGACTGTGATGGGATGATGTTCCCCCATCACGATGCTCTAGTCATCATGCTAAGAATTAACAATGCCGACATCAAGAGAGTATTGGTTGACCCCGGCAGTTCGGTGAACATCATCAGCTACGGGGCGGTGAAGCAGATGTGGCTAAAAAGGGAAATCGTTCCCAAGTCAACAGTGTTGGCTGGTTTTAACAACTCAACAGAGAAGACGTTGGGTGAAATCACGCTGAAGACATTCGCTGAGGGTGTCATCAAGGAGACACTGTTTCAGGTGATGCCCGAGGATCTGGCCTATAATGTAATCCTCGGGCGGCCGTGGATCCACTCCATGGAAGCTGTTCCTTCCACTTTACACCAAGTGATCTTGGGGGGTTCGGTCAATTAAAGGAGAGCAGCGGGTAGCGCGGGAATGCTACTCGGTTGCACTGAAGAGTGGAGTCGCCCTGAGCGGGCCCAAAAAATAGCAACCAACGCAACCGGGGTCCAGCGAGGCGAACCTCCAAAATGAAATTGAAAAGATCCCGGCATGCGTCCAAGAGCCTCGGAAACAGAAGGCCGAGGACTCCACTGTCGAAGAGCTGGATTCTTTCACTCTCATGAAAGAATTCCCAGAGAGGAAAGTACACATCGGCTCGGAGTTGGACCCGAAGTCGAAGGAAGCGATTATGGAAGTTTTAAGGTCCAACCATGACTGCTTTGCTTGGACTCATTCAGACATGACGGGTATCGATCCGGAGATCATGACCCACAAGCTGAATGTAGATCCAAAATTCACCCCGGTGAAACAAAAGAAGAGGCCTCACGCCGGGGTGAAAAGGAATGCGATCGAAGATGAGACCACGAAGTTGCAAGAAAATGGTTTCATAAGGGAGGTCAAATATCCCGAATGGCTGGCGAATGTGGTAGTTGTGCCGAAAAAGAATGGCAAGTGGAGAATGTGTGTAGACTACACCGACCTGAACAAAGCTTGCCCCAAAGATTCTTATCCATTGCCGCAAATCGACAAGTTAATAGATTCCACGGCTGGACACAAACTATTAACTTTCCTGGATGCGTATTCGGGCTACAATCAAATCCTCATGGACCCCGAGGACGAGGAAAAGACCTCGTTCATCACTGACCGAGGTACCTTTTACTACAAAGTGATGCCCTTCGGTTTGAAGAACGCCGGGGCAACCTACCAAAGGTTGGTATGTCGCATGTTCAAGGAATACATCGGGAAGTCTATGGAAGTTTACATAGACGACATGCTTATCAAATCGATCCGAATGGAGGATCATTTGAGTCATCTGAGGGAAGCTATTGCTGTGCTAAGACAATACGGCATGAAATTGAACCCCGAGAAGTGCGCCTTCGGCGTAGGATCGGGCAAGTTTTTGGGATTTATTGTCTCCGAGCGGGGAATCGAAGCTAACCCAGATAAAATCAGAGCAATTGAGGACATCCCTGAAGAGCTTACCGGGGTTAAAGAAGTTCAACGCCTGACTGGACACCGGAGTGCAAACAAGCTTTGAGAGACTTGAAACAATATTTGGCTAACGCACCGTTGCTCGCTAAGCCAAAAGAGGGGGAGACATTGCTTGTCTATTTGGCAGTGTCCGAAGTGTCAGTGAGTGCTGTGTTGGTTCGGGAAGAAGACGGCAAGCAGCAGCCCATCTATTATGTGAGCAAAACGCTCCTCGATGCTGAAACCAGGTACCCACACTTGGAAAAACTAGCACTTGCTTTGCTCATTACTGCTCGGAAACTGCGGCCTTATTTTCAATGTCACCCAATAGCGGTAGTTTCAACCTTCCCCTTGAGAAATATATTGCATAAGCCTGAGTTATCGGGGAGGTTGTCCAAATGGGCGGTTGAGCTAAGTGAGTATGACATCACTTATCAACCTCGAACTGCCATCAAATCTCAAGTCTTGGCAGACTTCGTGGCTGATTTCAGCGTTGGGATATTGCCCGAAGCGGAAAAGGAAAGCTTTGAGACGAAGGGATCCCCTTCGGGGCTGTGGGTACTGCACACCGATGGGGCGACGAATTCAAAAGGCTCGGGTTTAGGCATTGTGTTGAGAACACCCACCGGGGAGAAGATTAGGCATTCTGTTCGATTCAAAAAGGTCACCAACAACGAGGCAGAATACGAAGCGGCTCTAGCTGGCTTAGAGCTGGCCAAAGAAATAGGGGTTGATAGAATTGAATTAAGATGTGATTCACAATTGGTGGTCAACCAGATCCTCGGTGATTACACGGCTCGAGAGCCCAGAATGCAGCTTTACTTGGATCGGGCACAGAGGGTCCTAGCCCAATTCCAAGAATGGAGTGTCAAACAAGTACCTCGGGAAGAAAATTCCGAGGCGGACGCCTTGGCAAATCTTGGTTCGGCCATTGATGAAGCTCACTCGGGGACTGACTCGGTGGTTCGGTTGCTGTCCGCCCAAATGAGAGAGATGAAGTTGCAAGTCAATTCGGTTGACAATCGATGGGATTGGCGAAGCAAGTTCATCTCCTACTTCGACTCGGGGACTGTTCCCCAAGATAAGAAAGAAGCGAAAAAGCTAAGGACCCAAGCGGCCTCGTATCACATGATCGAAGGCAATTTATACAAGAGGTTGTACTGCGGCCCGATGGCCAAATGCTTGGGCCCCGACGAGGCGAGGTACGTGATGGCCGAAGTACACGAAGGCGAGTGTGGAAATCACTCGGGGAGAAAATCGTTGGTGCGTAAATTGTTAAGAGCTGGGTATTATTGGCCCACCATTAGCGCCGATGTGAAAGCCTTCGTGCAAAAGTGTGACAAGTGTCAACGCCATGGGCAAATGATCCACCAACAGGCCGAGCCTCTACACTCGGTGGTATCACCATGGCCCTTCATGAAATGGGGAATGGACGTTGTCGGACCACTACCCAAAGGAAAAGGTGGTGTTCGGTTCATCTTTGTGTTGACTGATTACTTCACAAAATGGGTGGAAGCCGCAGCGCTCACCGAGGTAAAACAGAAGCAGGTAATCGACTTCATCAAAAAGAATATCATCTACCGGTTCGGCGTCCCAAAAGAAATCGCTTGTGACAATGGCAAACAATTCATGGGGGCGGCTATCACTGACTTTTTTAAACAATGGGGAATCAAAAGGATAGCCTCAACTCCCTACCATCCAAGTGCTAACGGCCAAGCCGAATCTTCAAACAGGATCATAATTGAGAATTTGAAGAAGCGACTCGATGAGAAGAAAGGCCCTTGGCCCGAGGAGTTGCCCGGGGTTCTGTGGGCCATGCGAACTACGGAGAAGAACAGCACCGGTGAGACCCCTTTTTCATTAGCCTACGGCATGGATTCTCTCATCCCAGTGGAAATGGGCGAACCAAGTCTTCGGTATGCTCACACAACCGAAGATGCCAACCAAGAGGCGATGCGCATCGAGCTAGACTTGCTCGAAGAGAAGAGGGAATTAGCTTTGGTTCGGCTTGTTGCCCAAAAAAGACAGATCGAAGCGTACCTCAACAGGAAAGCTAAATTTAGGGACTTCAAGGTGGGAGATTATGTGTTGAAAACCGTGAATCAATCAACAAAGGAGGACAACGGGGGGAAGCTTATCGCAAATTGGGAAGGGCCCTACAGGGTCAAAGCAATCGTTGGAAAAGGCTCTTATCAAATCGAGTCTCTTCAAGGCGAGCCCGAACCGCTGAACTGGAACATCTCTCATCTAAAGCGATACTACTTTTAGCCAAGGTAAATATCCTTCAATTCTATCAATTAAACAGCCCCGAGCCGAACGACGCTCCCATGGCATTGATAAACAATGTACTAACTCACTCCTCGTTCCACCTTTTTTGCTCGACCTTTTCAGGAAGCAAACCGAACCGATTCCAGTGCTCGGATCCTCATCGAGATTCACAACCGAACACTGGGGGGGGAGTGAGAAGGGTTGACACCGAGGTCGACATCGAGCCTCCCAACCGATGCTTGTCTAGCCGACAACCGGGGACTGCTGCCCGAGGACTAGATTTAGTACATTGTAAATTAGCCCGATAGCGGCATGTCTTAGTTTGAAGTTCGTTAATTCATTTTTTTTTTTACCCAAGGTCCGTCCCGACTTGGTTTTATGTACATAGCCTTTTGGCTCGTTGATATTAATAAAGCGACTTCGGGTACTCTCATTCTATCCATGTTATTACTTGAGCCGCGCAATGCATCGACTCGAGGACGAGACGTCGTCCTAAGTTTGCACCGGTAAAATTTTGCTTAAAATCTTGCAAGCATATCATTTATTTTCAAAAGTGTTCGATACACATGAAAAATAAACATGCAAAATTCACAAAGCGATCTTTCATTAAAAGCCCGAAGGCTGAAGTTATATACATCCGAAAATGACCCGAAGGTCAAACATAAGTACAAAGGCCCGAAAGCCAGCATCCAAAAAGGCACGAAGGCCCATAAAACTAAAGCAAAAATCTACAAAGTATGAAGGCTACGCCCCGCCGGCATCCCCACTGCCCTCCTCGGCACTATCACCTTCATCATCGGATCCTTCACTCGAAGGGAGCTCATCTACAATCCTTTGAGCCTCGGCAGCCGCCTCCCTCGCTCTAACAATCTCATCTACGAGCACTATCTCCCCAGCTTGGACCTGTTCGAGCGCGCTGAGCCTGGTCTTGACAACGGCCCACGTTTCTTCGAACATCGCCCTTGTTGCCCTAATCTCGGCCCGCTCATTGAGATAAGCTATCCTGTCCTCGAGCTTGGACACTTTGTTCCGAAGGGCAGGCACCTCATCTACCTGGCTCTGCAGCTCAAGGAGTTTGGCATTATACTCGCCAAGCTTGCTGCGATATTTCTCCCCCGCCTCCAGCGCCTCGGATTTCGCTCTAAATAGCTCTGCGTCAAGGCGAGCGTTCTCAAGACTTAACCGCGAGCGCTCGGCGGTGAACTCTCTCGTTGCAGCCTGCACACGAGCCTCGGTAGAATCCTCAGCGGCCCGAAGATCTGCTTCGGTTTTCGCCAAAGCCTCGTTGGAGCGCTCAAGCTCATCATTCAAAATTGCAAACCGAGCCTCCAGTTCAGCAACCTGCCCTTTGAGGACCTTTTTCTGGCCATCCCAAGCAGCGGCAGCAGCTTGTAGCTCAGTAGCTCGGTCGCGCTCGAGGTGAACGGCCCGCAATGAAAGAACCAAACTCTGCATTCGAAGCACGATGTCAGAATCTACAAAACAACGGAGCTATGCAGAATATGAACTGAAACTTACCCGAAGAGCTGAAGCAGCTGAAACGCCCATCAAGCTCATAGGATTAAGATTGCGAAGGGCGTGAGCTTCGGCGGGGCCAAGTAAAGCATCAAGGGACATGATATCCTCCTTGGTGGCATCTAACAGGTTAGCATCGGGGTATATCTCCAAGGCCCGAGCTGCGACGTTGGTTGGCTTCGACGACCCCCTGGAGGCTTTGACCATGCCTTTAATCAAACCCTCGCCCATTTTAGCCTTGCCCTTGCGCTTCTCAGCCTCTCGATCAGACTCTTCCACCTGTATGACCTCGGTCGGTCCACCCACTTCAGCCCTTGCCTCGGGAACAGGCTCGGAAGTGAAATCTGGTCTCTCCTCGGGAACTGGAGGGGGAAGCTCTTCATCACTAGGCTCGTCAATCAGTCCCCGGCGCGTAGTGACCAAAACTTCAGCGACGGGGACTGTAGCCTCCTCGACTCGAGGGCCCTTTGCCTTGGTCGCTCGCTTCGAAGTCGCCCTTTTTCTCTTTGCACCTGGGGAAGGGAGAGGAGCAACTCGCTTAGCATAAGTGTAAGCGGCGTTGGAAACACAAGAAAACCTACCCAAGAAAATTTCACCTTGAGAGGTCCCTTGGCTCGAGGAGGCTTTGGCTTTCTTCTCCTCAATCATCCTCTTCGCCAGATCAGCCATCTTGGCGACCCCTTTGGTGACATCCGTCACCAACCTCGCGTCCCTCTTCGTTTTCTTGCTTCCCCTCTCCTCCTCCCTGCCTTCGGCCTCCGCGTCGGCTTCATCTTCATCCTCGATCTCCCTCATGGCCTTGCTGGGAAGACCTATATAAGCGAATGGAAAGAAACAGAGTTAAATAGACGCTAAGTGAGCTAAGCACCCCGAAGTCACCAGCGACTCACCGTGCCTCTTGCACGCCCACCGGTTTTCTTCCAAACCAGCTAGCACCATCCATTGCCGCTCGGGGCGCAGTTTCACCTTCATAGTTTCGGCGGCCCACTCGAGCAGATCCTTCGGCGGGTTGATTGGGACCTTTGCAGCTGCAAACCGAAGATGACAAGATAAGCAATGGTCACAACATAAAAACCGAAGGGAAAACGAAAGCAAACACTTACGATGAGCGTTCCACGCTTCGGGGAAGCCTGGCTCTGCCGACAGTAGCTTCGTAGGAATGAGCACGAACCAATCGTTCCATCCGCGGTCCCCGTGGTCCTCACTCTTGCTCAAAATCGCGTATGAGCCCCGGGGCAAGAGAGCGACCACCCCAGCCTTGTGGAAGTAGGGATAGTAGAGGGAAATTAAATGTTGAAAGGTGAAAGGCAAGCCGGCTCTGCTACTCAAATACTCCAGGGCTTGAACCACCCTCCAAACCCCGGGCCCAAGTTGGGCTAGGCAAAGATTGTAGGACCTGCAAAACACATCTATGATGGGATGTACTGGCAGGTCGAACCCGATGGTAAAAGGATAAGTGAAAACCGAAGAATATCCCTCCACGTGCGTTGACACCGCCGAGCCTGGCGCCGGAAGTCTAATATCCACCTCGGGGCCCCAGCGGCAATCAGCTCGAACCGTTTCAACTCTTTCCTCGGTTATGATGCTCGGGGTGACATGAACGGGGATGTTCCTTTTCTTCCCTTTCTGAGCATCTGATTGGGCATGGACCTTTAGATCCTTGTCATTATTAAAGCTCGAGGGGATAACCAACCGAGGATCAATCTCCACCTCGAGTGGGATTTTCCTCTTGGACTTCCTCGAAGGGCCAACCTCTGCCTCCCCCTTCGAGCCACTAACTTCACTCCCTCCTACCGAGCCACCCACCCCCTTGACGCTGGTGGCGTCATCTCCCTCGACGTCATCTCCTTCGACGTCATCCACCACGTCAGGATCCGCATATTCGCTGACCTCAGCCGTGCCGCGGCCGGCCTTGCGTCGCGAGGGGATGGGAGCGGCAGACGTAGCTTCACCACCGTCACCTGCCACCACCTGCGAAGGTGGCAGAGGAGCAGTGGCTTCTTCATTCATTACCATGGCGGCAAAGCGCTCCGCTCGTTCGCCAGAATCACTCGAACCACGGCCTGAGTTAGTAGCAGACATGACGGAAGTCAGTAATGGAAGCTAAAAGGGTTTTTCTTTTCCGTGAACGTGAAAAAGGTAGCGGCAGAAATGGCTAATGGAAAAGCTCTCTGTCGATTCTTCTCGCAAGTTGAAATATGGAGTGAAGAAGGAAGGGGTCAAAGTGAGGTATTTATAGTGTGTCTTGCACACGTGCAAGTGGGAGTCCAATGATGACTAAAACATTGGAGAAAGCGAAAAGACGGCGTGACCGTTAAGAGACCTATCACGAGCCGCCACGTAACGCGGAACAAAGACCCTACAGATACGCGACTTTTGAAATTCGTGGATAGGGCTTTGCCACGTCAACCTCCCGCTTAAACTCATTCCACTCCTCGGTGACTTCGGTGTCTACCGAGGAGTGGGGGGACTATCTGTATTGGGTAAAAATCGTCACCTTCGGTCAGCACCTCGAGATGGTAGACCGAAGGCAAAACGAGCTGATGCTCCGAAGAGAGGATTATCGATCTCGTGGTCAAGCCACCGAAGCCAACGCCCTGTGACACGCCCGAAGGCAAGTTAGACCTTGGGCTTCGGCGACGAGCCATCCTACTCGAACAGCAAGGTCAAACGATCGAAGTCTTGTGACAAGGCTTCGGTTACCACCTCGGTTCCAGCGGCTTTGCAGCCCACTACTTCACCCCACTAACTCAGCCACTACTCAGCATTCACCCACCAAGATCGTGGAAGAGACATTGGCGGATGATGGAGAACGTGGGTCTGGCCCTTAGGCCTATAAATAGAAGTTCATTTTGGGTTGTAGGCATCCAGAAATACATACCAAAACTCTGTCAAAATTTGTATTGAACATCTATATATTGAAAGCAAGTTGTTTACGTATTTTCGTCTATTCAGTGTATTATTTACCGCTTTGATACAAAGATTTGCTTATATTCGAATCCAAATTCGATTTGTGTACCTAAAAACGATTTAGGCCCATACAATTATCATGGTGGTGGCTTTTGTCTTGAATCAGCTTTCTCTTTCCTTGACCATCGTTACCTTAACATTATTGCCTCCGAATCCAATGTTATTGCTGTTTCAGTTGAGTACCGTATTGTAAATGTAAATAGATTATTGTAAATAGATTAGTTATGTAAATTGTATAATGGGTCAAGCCCGTTAGGTTTACTTGGTCCCTAAGTTAGGTTTAGGGTTAGGTTCTCTAGGTTTCTTTTGTATAAATAGGGGACTCCCCTCATCAATGAAAGCAAGAGTTTTCACCCAAATATTATTTCTCTCGTGTGAGTGTGTTCGGTTTTACATGGTATCAGAGCCATCGTGAAACTCTTCAAGTAGAAAAGTAATGGAGGCTCCAAAAGGTGATGTTGCAGCCGTACGGAAGACAATCTCGCCGTACGATATCACTTCGAATGATAATCCTGGTTTGATTATCACACAGGTCCAGTTGACCAGTGAAAACTATGAGGAATGGGCGCGGTCGGTTAGAACGGCGCTGCGTGCAAGGAAGAAGTTTGGTTTTGTTGACGGATCGATCAAGATGCCCGATGAAAAGTCGATCGATTATGAGGATTGGTGGACTATCAATTCTCTTCTGGTGTCGTGGATTAGGAATTCGATCGAGCCTACTCTTCGGACCACCATATCGCACATGGAAGTAGCGAAAGATCTGTGGGAGAGTATTCGAGAACGTTTCTCCGTGGGAAACGGACCTCGGATTCAGGAATTAAAAGCGGCTTTGGCCGGTTGTAAGCAAAAGGGATTAACTGTTGCTGCTTACTATGGAAAACTGGCTATGTTGTGGGAAGAACTAGGAAATTGTGATAAGTTCCCAACTTGCTCGTGTGGAAACTGCACGTGCAATCTAACGGTTGCACTGGAGAAAAAAAGGGAAGAAGATATGGTTCACTTATTCCTTATGGGCCTGGATGAAAGCCTTTATGGAACTGTCCGTTCCAATCTCTTGGCTCAGGAGCCGTTGCCATCGATGAATCAAGTCTACCAAAAGGTAATCCAAGATGAACGGGTCAAAGGGATGGCACGAATTCAGGAAGAACGAGGGGAGGTAACGGCGTTTGCTGCACAACGATCACAGCCGCCGAAGACAGGCTATAAGGAGTGTCACTTGTGTGATCGAGGAGGACATCCTCCGGAACGCTGCTATGAAGTCATTGGCTATCCGGAGGGGTGGGTGCATTATCCGAAGCAAGGCACTTCGAATGGAGGACGTGGTAGAGGAAAAGCTGAAGGCAACAAAGGTGGGAGAGGTCGTGGACATCAACAGTTTGGTTCAAATGCTAGTCGGGGACGTGGCAATAATCGAGCAAATGCTGCTCAAGCTGAGCTCGAGAATGGAGAAAACGGACACATGAGTGTGCCCGGACAGGCTAACCTGTCCGGAATAACAGGTGATCAGTTGCAGATGCTGTTCGATTTGCTGAAAAAGGAAAAGGCAAGCACAAGTGAACCTTCGATCGGTAAGAAAACTCATCCTTCATGGATTATTGACACGGGGGCGTCAAATCACATGACCGGTCAGATAAGTATTTTGGAGAATTTACGAACAATACCAAAGTGTCCGGTAGGTCTACCAAACGGAAGCAGTACGATGGCGACTCAGGAAGGATCCATCAGATTTAACGAAGACATGGTTCTTCACGGAGTGTTATATGTGCCCGAAATGACTTGCAACTTGATTTCTGTGTCTCAATTAATTAATCAAGTTGGTTGCAATGTAAATTTCACTAATGATTTGTGTGTTATGCAGGACCGGGCTACGGGGAAGTTGATTGGAGCGGGTGAACAAAAGAACGGACTCTACTACTTTCGGACGATACCCGTGGTGAAAGCTGTGAAGGTCGATGTGGTGGACTTATGGCATCAAAGGTTGGGACATCCTTCGATGCAAGTAACGAAATCTCTTTCAGTCGTAGAAGATAGTGGGAAAGGTAGCTTAGAAGAAAAAGCATGTGATGTATGCCTTAGGGCAAAACAAACTAAAAATGTATTTCCTTCGAGTAATAATAAAGCTGCTGAACCTTTTGATTTAGTTCATTGTGACTTGTGGGGTCCTTATAGAACTGAGTCTTCGTGTGGTGCATCATATTTTTTGACTGTTGTTGATGATTGTTCACGAGGGAGTATGGGTTTTCCTGTTAATTGATAAGAAAGAGGTCGGACAAAAATTGAAGGGTTTCTTTGCAATGGTGGAGAGACAATTCAATAAACGGGTTAAGTGCGTTCGGAGTGATAATGGAACCGAATTTGTAAGTCTGAAAGGGTATTTTCTCGAACAAGGGATCTTGTTCCAAACTTCGTGTGTGGGGACACCCCAGCAAAACGGTCGAGTTGAACGGAAACATAGACATATCTTAAACGTGGCACGGGCGCTGCGTTTTCAAGCTAATTTACCAATTGACTTCTGGGGAGAATGTGTGATGACGGCATGTTATTTGATTAACCGGACACCCACTAAGTTGTTGAATGGGAAGACACCTTACGATATCTTGATGGGTGTGACACCGAATTATGATCATTTGAGGGTGTTCGGTTGCTTATGTTATGCTCGCAATCAAGGACGAACAAGTGACAAGTTTGAAAGTAGGAGTCGTCGATGTGTGTTTTTGGGTTATCCAAATGGGAAGAAAGCATGGAAAATGTATGATTTGGAGACAAAGGAGTTTGTGTTCTCGAGGGATGTGGTGTTTTACGAAAAGGAATTTCCATTCGCCTCCAAGGAGACTGATGCCGAAAAACGGACACAAGATACGACTTCTGTCACCGTTGCATTGGAGGAAGCAGAGGAGAGTGTGCAAGGAAGGGGGGGTGTTGAACCCGAAGTCGTGACTCCGGTGAGTGTTGAACCCGAAGTCGTAACTCCGGTGAGTGAACCCGAAGAGGTGACTCCGGAAGCTGAACCTGCGGTTGTCCCCGACGTTGAACCCGAAGAGTTGGGTCGGGGAAAACGAACTAAGAAAGAGAATAGCTTGCTGAGAGACTTTGTTACTAATACGGTCCAAAAGATGAGTCACCGGGTATCGTCCTGCGTTCGAAAGTCTGCTTGTTCATCTGTTTCTCAACAACCCTCTGGTAAGCCCTATCCTCTAGCACACTATGTCAATTGTGATAATTTCTCTTCGAAACATGTGAGTTTTCATGCAGCTATAACGCAAGGACATGAGCCTACCTCCTATTCGGAGGCGGTAAAAAGTGACAAATGGAGAACAGCCATGGGGGAAGAATTGAAGGCATTGGAAGCGAACAGAACCTGGGAGATAGTTCCCTTGCCTACCGGGAAGAAGGCCCTCGGATGTCGATGGGTGTACAAGATAAAGTACAACTCGGATGGAACTATTGAAAGGTACAAAGCAAGGTTGGTGATTTTTGGAAATCATCAAATCGAAGGGATTGATTATACGGAGACGTTTGCACCGGTTGCAAAGATGGTGACAGTCCGAGTTTTTCTGGCCGTAGCAGCTGCCAAAAATTGGGAATTGCATCAGATGGATGTGCACAATGCATTTTTACATGGTGATCTTCACGAAGAAGTGTATATGAAATTGCCTCCGGGACATCGCATGACGGGGAGAGGAGCTGTGTGTCGCCTTCGAAAATCATTGTATGGTTTAAAACAAGCTCCCCGATGTTGGTTTGCGAAGTTGTCTGCTGCACTTAAGCAATATGGGTTTCGACAATCATATTCGGATTACTCATTGTTTACGATGAAGAAGGGAAATGTGCATTTAAATGTGCTTGTTTATGTGGATGATCTGATTATATCTGGTAATGATTCGAAGGCAATTCGAAGTTTTAAGTTATATCTCTCGAAATGTTTCCATATGAAGGATTTAGGTGCCTTGAAATACTTCTTGGGAGTTAAAGTGGCAAGGGCTCCGAAAGGAATCTTCCTGTGTCAGAGGAAGTATGCATTGGATATCATATCGGAAACAGGCTTGTTGGGGGCAAAACCGGTTGGTACGCCGATAGAACAAAACCATCGCTTGGCACTTGCGTCTGGTCGTTTTATCAAAGATCCTGAACGTTATCGGCGACTGGTTGGAAGATTGATTTACTTGTGTTTTACACGACCGGATTTGTCCTATAGTGTGCATGTGTTGTCGCAATTCATGCAGAGTCCCCGTATTGAACATATGGAAGCGGCACTCAGGGTTGTTCGATATTTGAAAGGCTGTCCGGGACAAGGCATTGTATTTCATTCTCAGTGTGATCTGAGATTGCACGGGTGGTGTGACTCTGATTGGGCAGGCTGTCCGTTGACACGTCGATCGTTAACAGGTTGGTATGTGTCGTTAGGGGACTCACCGATATCTTGGAGAACGAAGAAGCAACAGATCGTGTCGAGGTCCTCCGCTGAGGCAGAATATAGATCGATGGCGATGACTGTGTGTGAATTGAAGTGGTTGAAAGGGATTTTATGGAATCTTGGAATTGATCACGATTCTCCGATGAATTTGAAGTGTGACAGTCAAGCTGCGTTACATATTGCTCGGAATCCAGTCTTTCACGAACGCACTAAACATATCGAAGTCGACTGTCATTTTGTTCGGAATGAAATCATCGGAGGAGTCATTCGTCCCAGCTATGTGCCTACGACCACGCAACTTGCTGATATTTTTACGAAGGCGCTGGGACGCACCCAGTTCGAATTCTTCCTTAACAAGTTGGGCGTAAGGAACCCTCACGCTCCAACTTGAGGGGGGGGGGGGTATTGTAAATGTAAATAGATTATTGTAAATAGATTAGTTATGTAAATTGTATAATGGGCCAAGCCCGTTAGGTTTACTTGGTCCCTAAGTTAGGTTTAGGGTTAGGTTCTCTAGGTTTCTTTTGTATAAATAGGGGACTCCCCTCATTAATGAAAGCAAGAGTTTTCACCCAAATATTATTTCTCTCGTGTGAGTGTGTTCGGTTTTACATACCGTCTTGCTCCTGAACATCCACTTCCAGTAGGGTATGAAGATTCTTGGACGGCACTTCAATGGGTTGCATCACACGTTCTTGATAACCCTGGGTTTGAAAAAGAACCATGGTTAGTTAACCATGGTAATTTTGAGAAGGTATTAATTGGTGGTGATAGTGCTGGAGGTAACATAGCTCATAATATAGCTCTTAGGTCTGGTGTTGAAAGTATAAATGGTGGTGTTAAAATCTTGGGTTCTATACTATGTTTTCCTTATTTTTTAACATCGAGTGAATTTAAGGAAGATAGTATTCCTAGTAGAATTTGGATGTTGGTGAATCCAACGGCTGAGGATGGAGTTGATGATCCAAAGATTAATCCTTTTGTTGAAAAAGCACCAAGTTTATCAGGATTAAGTTGTTCAAAGATTTTAGTGTGTGTTGCTGAAAATGATGAGTTGAGAAATATAGGAATTAAGTATGTTGAAGCTGTGAAGAAAAGTGGGTGGAAAGGCGAAATTGAGTTGACTGATGTAGAAGGAGAAGGTCATTGCTTTCAGGTCTTTGATCCTGAGCCTGAAAAGTCCAAACATCTGATTAAGGGTATTGCTAATTTTATCAAGAAGTCAGTGTGATTGTCTGTTGTGATGTATTCACAATATCAGCTATCCTGTTTTGTTTCCTTTGTCATTTAAGATCATGAAAGTTTTCTATGTTAATTTTGTTAGGTAGAAAATGAGACTTCTGATGTTACTTCTTCCAATGTGTGGAAGATTCATTCTACTAAGTAGTATTTTTCTTTCATCTTCTTCTTCATTTCCTCCTAGTACATTGTCACAGCTGCGAATCTTTGAAGGATTATATTTATCAAGACGATTTTTATTTTGGTTATGAAAAACTGGTGGCCTGGTGTGGTTCATCAAGATGATAATATGATGCCATTTGGGGAGCTTATCACAAGTAGCTTATAGCTTATAGCTTATAAACTACTTATACTAAGTTAGGATTTCCTAACTTATAACTTTTTGTTTATTTTAAGTACTAAAAATTTATTGTTTTTGTGAATTACCAAACACTCCTTAATATGCTTATAAGTATATATGTTCTTATAAGTCATTATTAAGCATACCCAAGCGGGCTCTAGTGGTGTGAGAGCATTTGACGTTTGCTCCAAACCTCCAACTTGCCAAAATATTAAAGGGATTTTTACGCTTTGGACCCATAAAATTTAAAGTATTTACAAGTCATACCCATTAAAAATTACACTACCTATAAAATTAAAAGTATTTACCCAACCTACCCATTTACTATTGTATATCTTTGTTATGCCTTATAGATGTATACCTTTAACGTATAATGCATAAATTATGGTATAAAAATCTGGAGGGTCATTTATTACTGTATACTTTTGTTATACCTTATATGTATATATCTTTATGGTATACTGCATAAACTATGGTATACAAGTCTGGATGGTTAGAGTGGGTAAATAGTTTAGTGGGTAGGTCGGGTAATATTTGAAAGTAATGGGTAGTGATTGTAATTATTTTAGGTTTTGTGGGTATTTTTGTAAGTGTCCCAATATTAAATATGGAAATTTTCAAAATAGGCAGCCCACTACCCAAAATTACAAACAGGAGGGCATATTTTTTTTCCATGCATAGCACCCATCCTTAAAATTACAAATTTTAGCACTCCTTCGTAAAAACACCCTAGCTACCAAATCTCTCCCTCCCCAGCCACTAAGCCGCCGACAGACACCCTCCTCCGCCAGTGGTATCGTTACTTTTTTGTATTTTACTGAATTTATGTTGTTTATTGCGTACAAATCATTGTTTTGGACAAGTTTATACACACAAATCTCACCTCAAAAAATAAATTATAAATGAATATACATAGACAAATACGTAGCAATGAGAGAAATACAAAAATATACACAAAAAAGTAAAAATTCATATAAACACCTTTAATATACATATTTATTTACTCACATATACACACTTATACAAATTTATACAATTTTATACACGTGTATAAATTTGTATAAAATTGTATAAACTTGTAGTATAAATTTGCGGCAGACTGCTATTTCGGAAAAAGGGTGACAGGTCGGGTAAGATTCAGAAATATGGGCTATTTTTGATAATTATCATCTTTTTCTTGTCTTTTAGCGTAATTATCCCAATTAAAAATTCTCTCACTTACTCTCTCTTTCTCCCATCACCCTACCCCACCCCCACCACTCCAATGCCATAACCCCTATCCTAACGACATCACCACCACCCCACCACCATTGCCCCCACCACCCCAGCGCCATCACCCCCTCCCCCGCCTTGCACAGCAACACTCCACCAAGGATTTCTGTATCCCAAATCATTCAGTTTTTCATTTTGCTATGAACCTCTGTGAAACAAAGCAGACGAAATAAAGATTACTGTAGCACTGATGAAAGAAATGCAATCCTTTGTTCTTTAATTATTGGATACAATCAGGATAGTGCTATTTGTAGTGACTTTTTGAAAGATTACTTTATGTGTTTCTCTTTGTCTTCTTACAAAGGATTCTTCACCTAATTTAATTTTTGCACCGAATGCTGGTCTTGCCTTATCGAAGCTAGTTACCAACCATTGAGCTGATTAAGGAGATTAAAGTTCCTGCATTTTTCTCTGATTATTATGAAGAAGCTTGTAATCTGGCAACAAGCTGCATTAGCTCAGTGACTGGTGTTTCTCGTACCATTTCTATCCAATTAAATCCTTTTAGACAACCTCTTGAAGTAGAAGACAATCCCCTGTTTCTTCCATGCTACTCAAATTTCTTCATTTTGGGGATTTGAAGCTAGCTTCTTAAGAGTGTGTCTCAAGGATGCGATGGCTTGAGACGTGCCACTGAAAGTGTCGAGAACGTAGAGAAGATAGGATGGACACTACTAAAACATAATACAGCTGATTAAGGAGCAGAATGTTTACTTAGAGTAAGAATTTGATCTAAAAATATTCTATGAAGTTTTAAATTAAAAATACTAATTTTATTAGAATTTATTTAATCAGTGTCGGATGAATACAAAAATTAGATGTTTTATTGGACATATGGGATGCTTGCTTTTGTTATACAAAGTGAATGAGAAAAGGTAGATATATGATTATGGCAGTCTTAAAATAATTTTTATGTGTGAAGTCAGGAAAAATTAAAAAGAAATGCATTTTTTGCTGCAGAAATAGTTAGATACGGTGTTGTAGAAACAGTTGAAACGGTGCAGAAACAGTTAGATACGGTGCTGCAGAAACAGTTGAAACGGTGCAGAAACAGTTGAGATACGGTGAGATACAACGAGATATATCGAGGATGGGATGAGGAAAAGTGATATTTGGGGAAAAGATAGCAATAAAAGTGAAATTGAGGGAAATTGTGGGAGGAAAATTGAAATAGAAAGAAATGGGAGGAGCAAAAGTGATAGTAGGGAAATAGGAGGAAAAATGTAAGGATTTGGTATGTTATGGGAAAATATTGCTATGTTTTTGCTATATTTGTAATTAACTTGTGTTGTCCTCTATATAGGGTTATTTTGCTAAAGTGTTGCTATGTTATGTAATTAAGTTCTAAAACTTGTACTTTTATGTAAAAAATTCTTTTTAATTTGGGGAAAATGGGAAGTGAAAATGAAATGTGTTAGATTATTATTAAATGTGTTAGAAAAATAATGCTATGCATTGTAATTAGAAAAATATTGCTATTTTTTGTAATTAAAGGTGAAAATTTGTATATTTGTATAAAAAATCCTATCAAATATCAATAACACTACACGGCCTTCCCACCCATAATTTTCGTCCCCACCCACTATCCCTCACTTCATCCACCCACTATCCCCCATAAATGTTCAATAAACACGATGTGTGCAAAATATACAAGTAAAGAGTAGTTTAGTTCATAAACAAGTTTTGCATGGACTTTCAAATGCAAAGATTATTACATGTTAAATGTTTGGTTTGTTATAATTTTAGAATATAAAGCAAAAATTTAAATACATATTCACTTGTTCAACAAAATTGAAGTTTGGTTGCCATTATACTCTGGACTTCTTTAACGCGATGATAAGGGTACTTTTTGTTACTCGTGCTAGTTCAATTTATGTGAAATTGTTTGACTAATAACACAAAATTTAATAAATAAAGAAAGTATTTTAAAATTTATGGTCTAAATTAAATTATTAGTATTTATGTAGCTATAACCTATAAATCATCTCATGAAGAGGTAGAGAGGCAAATTTGAAGTTACATTGTTTCTAAATTTAAATACTGATCATTCTTTTTAAAAATTGACTAAAAAGGAAATAAGTTCACCGTTTTTAATTGATTATCTATGTATGTATTACTCCACTAAATACTACAAAGTTTAACTAATATACACCGATTGTGTAAACCTTCTTTTTACAACGTCGGCTACTTTTAATGCCTATCACATTTAAATTTTCAAGTATTCTTACTTGGTTTATTAAATTTTAATTATACCAATGATTTGATCAAGTCGGTGTCCTTCTTATATTGCCTAAGATACCAACTATATGTTAGTTTTTGCTATTGTGATTCTTCAAAGTCAATTTTGTGACTTAATCATTAATCAATTTTCTAAGCTGGATTAGCTATTTAAAAGAAGTATTAGGTTTGAGAATATTAAAACAAGTAAGAATACTTGAAAATTTATATATTATAGGCTTTAAATTACTCAAAACAGTGTAAAATAAAATTTACACCATCGGTGTATATTAGTTAAACTCAATACTAAAATATGTATATTCATTTAACATTCTCTTTATAAAATAGTACTTCGTATAAATAATGTCGGATTTTACATAGGGAGATTTACAAGTATATACAATTTTAACACCAAAATTACGAAAAATACCAACATTATTCCATTTTAAAAAAAAAATACCAACATTTTTTACGCATTATATACAAAAATCAACAAAACTAATAAATTAGGATTCCTCCTTCTTCCTACTGCCCCTCCCCCCACTGCTACCACCCCATGCAGCGGCGCCGCCTAGTCACCACCGGCCACCGCCGGCCTCAAGTTGCCGGAATTTGTTTTTTTAAGTTTTTTGTAGATCTAGTGTATTTTTACTGTATGGACAGTGTATACATTGTGCATACAGTAGATACACACACACACACTTATTGTATGTTTGTATATACTCTGTATGGGCACTGTAGGACAGTGTATATGTGTTGATTCACCAGACATACATACTAAAACAAATCATTACGTATTGTGTATTTATTGTATGACAAGTGTATATTCATTGTATATCCGGTGTATATTCACTGTATATACAGTGCATACACCATACATACAATGGAAATACGCATGACATACATTTCATACCGTCCACAAACATCAATCATACACTCCAACCACCGTGGTTCCGCCATTTCCCACCGAAAAATTCAAAAAAGAAAAAAAAAAGGAAAAAGCAATCAACAACGGCCTATATCAGACCGGACATCGTCGACGACGGGAGCCACCGGAGCTCCGTCGTCGACTATACAGATCCACAACACAAGCACATTAGATCCACAACGAAAGCACAACAGCGCCACTGTAGCAGCGATGGTTCAGATCTGAGGAACGGCGGAAGGAGATGGAGAAGGAGGCCGGAAATCTTTAAAAAAAAAAAAAAAAGAACGATGAAACTGTGGCGCCGTAGTGACAACGACGGAGCACCGCTGGGGATGGGAGAGGCGGGACGACGACGGGGGTGGGGCGGCGACGACTGGCCAGAAAAACAGTTGGGTGTGGGGGAGGCGGGGAAGGAGAGAGTGGAGAGAAGAGAGAAGACAGAAAAAAGGGATTAGGGTTTTGGGATAGAGAGAGAAGGAAAAATGATAATATGGCAAATGTCGTTATGTTGTGTAATTTTTTAATAATATCGGTATTCTTTGTAATTTACCTGCTTAATGCGTCAATTAGCGTAAAAATATCTTTTATATAATGATAATTCCCCCTTATCAGCCAACCAAACGAGAACTAAAAGTAGTTGTAGCGATTGATTTCTTAACTTTTTGTTTCCTTCTAGTTCCGTTGTGATTAAGATTTACCTGTAAATAGTACTATAATATTGTTAGTCTTAGCTAAAACATCAATTATGCATTAATTAACTCTCAACCACTATAATAAAAAAATTAAAGACTGCTTTTGGGGTCACAGCCGAACCCGAGTATCCAATAAGAGATGCAAAAGAAGACAAAATGCATTATTGGGTGAAGAAGAAAACTGAAAGGTGTTTCCTAAGGACAAAGGATAATTAATTTGTCAAAGAAAAAGAAGATTTGGCAATCATGCAAATAATAAAGAAAAGAAAATGAGGGGCTAGCTGCAGATTCTGACTTCCACGTGCATGTGATTGACATAGACGTAACATTTGTTCTTATTTTGCTAATTTTGACTCGGTCAAATTTTCTGGTATCTTATTTCAACTCAAATATTTCATGTATTACTCCAGCCAGTCGAAAGTAAGTTGGAAAAAAAAAAGTGTCTCTGCT
Source organism: Petunia axillaris subsp. axillaris (assembly GCA_029990575.1). Classification (NCBI taxonomy): domain Eukaryota; kingdom Viridiplantae; phylum Streptophyta; class Magnoliopsida; order Solanales; family Solanaceae; genus Petunia; species Petunia axillaris. The sequence goes on from JARKNS010000008.1 coordinate 166,221,474, forward strand.
TCCATGGCTTCAGAAGATAATGAGATAGTAACTGATCTCTTTCCCTTTTTACGAATTTACAAAAATGGTCGTGTAGAACGTTTGTATGAACAATTTAACGCATTCTACGTGCCCCCTTCACTTGAAGACCCAGCCACTGGAGTTTCCTCTAAAGACATCACAATTTCATCTCATGTTTCTGCTAGACTTTACCTTCCAAAAAACACCAACCAAAAACTTCCTGTATTAGTTTATTACCATGGTGGTGGACTTTGTCTTGGATCAGCTTTTCTTAACAAGATGCATCGTTTCCTTAACCAATTGGTTTCTGAATCTAATGTTATTGGAGTGTCTGTTGAGTATAGGTTAGCTCCAGAGAATGATTTGACAATATTATATCAAGATTGCTGGACTGCCCTTCAATGGGTTGCAAGTCACAGTACTGATGAGAATAAGAACTTCACGGACAGTGGTAAAGACTCATGGTTAACTAGCTATGGTGATTTTAACAGGGTGTTTATTGCAGGGGAAAGTGCCGGAGGTAATGTTAGATACTCTCTCTATTTCAACCTATGTGATCATATTTTGATTTGGTCGTAGAGTTTAAGATAAAAACTGGAACTTATGATCTTGATCGTGCCATTAGATGTAGGTGGTTATTTTCAAATACAGTCACGTCATATTTGAACTAATATGTCAAAGATGTAGTTTGTAATATATGTGAGGTGTGATTGTCCATTTCGGAGGGCAAATATGCAGGAGTTTGAAGGCTATACATATTAGTGAAAGATTTGGTGTCATTTTTATTAGAGTGAAGGAATTTGGATCGGGTCACCCATGTATGTCAATTCGGATCCATTCTAATAAGTTGTTAAATATATAATTAGTTATATATTTAATATTTATAATTACTCAATAAATAAGGAAAAAAAAAAGGAAAAAACACAATGTTTAGAAAAGAAATCTAAACTTATCTGACTACTAATAATAAAAGGATCTTCCTTTTACTAGAGAGACTTTTTTCCTACGGCAAGAAAATCAGTTTCTTCCTTCTTACTTTTCTCACAATTCCCCAAGTTCCTGAGTGTTTTTTTCATTGAAGATACTTCACCAAAAACAGCAGGAACAATCGTCTGTGCAAGATACGATTTTAGACTGTGGATATTTAATACAATTCGTGTTAACTTAAATGTGATTGTGTTATTTATTAGTGAAACATATACGATTGTCCTGCGAACTTTGTATTCTAGAATTATTCTTCATAGACTTAAACAAACTTGTCCTCCGTTCATGAAACAAGATTAATGTTATGAACAGCCTTCTTTTAACTCAATAATTCATGCCTTCTGATAGAATTGGCTTAGATAATTTGCATATTCAATGGGTTTGTTGTTGCCTCAAAATTAAACTTTTCTTCTTACCTTGTGTTATTACGATAACTTTTCTAACAGGTAATATAGTTTATCACATGGCTATGAGAGCTGGTAGAGAATGCTTAAATGGAGATGTTAAAATCATGGGTTCAATTCTTGTTTGTCCTTACTTTTTGATGCCAGACGAAAGTGTTGATAAGCAGGGTAATATGGCTTATAAGATGTGGATCACCATTTGTCCACCAATAGAATCTGGATTATCAGAACTTGATAGTCCAATGATTAATCCGCTTGCTGAAAAGGCTCCTAGGCTATCAGGACTAGGATGCTCAAGGTTGTTTATGGATATAGCTGAAAAAGATGTATTGGTTCCTAGAGATATTATGGTTCGTTTTGTTGAAAGTGTGAAGAAAAGTGGATGGAATGGAGAGTTGGTATTCTTTGAAGTTGAAGGTAAAGGTCATTGCTTCTTTATTGAGGATCCTGACAAAGCTAAAGATTTCATAAAACGTCTTGCTTCTTTCATACAACACACGTGATGGAGCTTTTGCTATCGTAGATTGTGTTACTAGTAGTACTCAGTATCTTTTTCCTTATAAACATGAAGTATTTGATGTTTGAATGGCTCAATTAATTCGAATTCTCTTTGTATAAGCCTATTAAAAGGAAAGCGTTCCCTAGAAAGAGTTTCTCCGCTTTCATGACTTGAACTTGAGGGTTGAGGGATCTCCTCCATCCTCTATATCCCACGGTGGTAGCGAGTATCTGTTTTTTTTTTTTTTTTGGATAAGACACCGACACCTAAGAAAGCTAAATAAGTTCTGAAAACATTTTTGTTTTCCGTTCGTCCAAAGCAAGTCATGGAATTCTTGCTACCATTGCAGGATTGTAATTAGTCAATTATTGGTTGCCTTGATAATCTAAAGCCAACTTCACTGGAATCTTAGTTGCATAGTATTAAGTTTTGACAATTGCATATATAGGTGCAGCCAGCCATCCACCATTTCATATGTTCTGGCTTTTGTTTCATGGCACGACCCTAAAACCTAGCTTTTTGCTACTAAGTAAAACCTACCTATGCTTTCCTTTCTAGTCTTCAGTTAAATTAAGAATACATGAGTAAAAAATATCATAAGTCACTCAAAGCAGTTTTTCAAGATCTAAGGTCTCGACATACTAAATCACACATTACAATCCACTTTCAATTCAAAGCACGCGAGGATTATTCACAGTTCTATCTATAACAATGCTACCTGCAGCATCCCAACCACTTTCAGTTTGTTTTATCTCTAAGATCAATACACTCTTCTTCTTTTTTGTAAAGAAAGAGAACAGACTAAAAAACTGAATTTCACTTCTGTGTCGAACTTATAAAGTGGGAAAACCCTTCAATGTAATCTAAAATAAAGAACGTGCAAAAGCTAAATATCACTCTCTAGTTTTCTCCATAAATCTAGAGAAGGGCAGTCTGTGCTCAAAGAATGCCGCTAGGTCTGAGGAACAGCCACATCCCAGAAGGGTATATTGAAGGCGGTGTATCCTAATGCAAATATCAGTGGCTGATTCCACGGCTTGAAACTGTCTTTTAGGTCACGCCGAAAATAAGTTTTACCGTTGCTCCAAGAGTCGTTCAAAAGCAGCTGTGCAATGATTCATAAATAATTAAATATACTGAATCGATCATGTCAGTCATTAACATTCAATAGAGTCGTTGCTTTTGACTTCATATGGAACTTGGTTATGGTAGCTTATGTTTTCTGCCTACACATTGTGAAAGAACTCATCTCTTCTTGTCATAAATCTCAATCCTCAAGCCAGCAAATCTAAAGTACCACCATATCCACATTTTTTTATTTATTTGGATAATAATGAAGGTGAAACACATAAACCATGCTGAATGCTGATTAATCACGTTTAAGAATGCCATTTTGAAAAATGTAGAGATTATGGGAATTGGTTCGATGCGCAGAGACAGGGATGAGGGAATATCATAGGCGAAAAAACAAACAAATGACAACAGATAAGAGAGTATGGTTGTAGGCGCTAGAGGGAAGGGTCTGTGGTTAACAGCCACACGCTCTAACCAATTGAGCTACTCCAGCCAGCTGTAAATCATTTTTAGTAGCAATTTTTATTATTAATTATCCACACTTTCATACTAATTTAATGTTTGCTCTATTTTTGACCACTACTTTAATATTCTTTCGTTCCATCTATCACTAATATATTAGGATAAATTTAATAAATTTCTTAAACTTCATGTCAACAAAATACTGTTACATAAAATAAAGTAATTAAAAAGAGTAATTAACTTTATTAATCTTGTTCACCTTCTTGATACTACTTTTCTATCACTAAAATAAGTGAGGTTGTAATCTGTCACAAAATGCATATGAAAACACGTATGCATTCACTTGTTATTTGATTAAATTTATCGACTTACGTTTTTTAATTAAAAAAAGGGAAAAATGAACAAGGAGAAAAGAAAGAAAGAGATGAACTTGATTCTAGTATAAAATTGGCTTCAACTTCACGTCATAGGACCTGAAGTTGAGGCCAACTCAAAACTTTCAATTTGATCTTCTGTTTCGGGGCCAAAGTTGGCTCCAACATCAGATCTCGTAGACCAAAGTTACGGTTACCTTGAAGCTAATTTTTACAAAACTATCAAACCTTGCAATGTGTGTCAAAAGCATCTCTCCACCCCCAACCACACCCCCCTCACCCAAACTTGAAAAGGGTGAAAAGCTTATGGACCTGGATAGGTAGGTGTTTGCCTGACCCATGGAGTAGTGTAACATTTGGGCACACAAGAAAACCATTTTAGCTGCTACCATATACTCCTAATAAACAGTAAATACTTGTCCACCTCGATTATTTATACCACATAATGGTAATTTATCATAATAAATATATGTCAACATCGATTATTTACAACACGATCATGTTATCTTATCATAGTTGAGTAATTCAACAATGTAAAAATAATCGAATTAGTATCATATGAATGATGCTAATTCAGTGCACGAGGTATTGTATGCATAAAGTATTGAATTTGAATTTAGCGAAAAGCTCAGAATGGTTCTTATTTCTTAACCAAGAAAAGTAGTAATAATGTAATAAAACTACAAAAGTACCCTTTATGTACATGTTTACTCTTACACACCTTCCCAATAGCGTCTGTTGTACTTTCAAATTACATAACAAAAAGGAGAAACTGAATATAATTCAGTTCCCATGCACACATTGGTCACTCCCCCTCATTTTCTTCGCGGCGTCTATTGCAACGATTTTTGAATTGTTGCCACTTGTCACATGCCTAATTTCTAGTAGTGTGATGAGAATTTGATCATCACTTTGACTAATGTAACTTTATGGAATCCGTCATCGAATCATCTCATTGAAAAATAAAGTAGAAGAATTAATTAGCTCGAGATATAAGATTTAGATCTTCAACTATTCTTGAGAGGGTCGCGTCTATGATGGGAGTAGAATACGTAGGGTTATAATTCGGGTAAAACAAAGCAGATTGGTTGTCAATCTATATGCTTCTAAATAATAAATATTGAAGCAAGTTAATTTGAAAGAGACCATAAAACAGGAGGAGTAGATGCACAAGTTAAGAAGTGGATCCAAGTAGTCCACATCCTATTAATAAAAGCAATTATAACATTGATCATATGCTTTGCATAGCAACTTACGGAACATGAAATGTTACCAGGCAACGGGAGCTAATTAAAGTGTAAGATGAGTGTGTCGATCTAAATCTGACTAGAACAATATATCAAATTTATTTTGGGTTAACTAGCAATTGTTTGTATTAAAGCCTAAAAGTAACAAGAAATACAGTAAAAGAATTTGAACAATTGTAAAGGACAAAAAGTAAGTGTTTGATATATTTCTGGATGCTTTTCCTTGATTACATAGCACCTATTTATAGATTACAAGGATGAAGGGATAATAAATACATTTAACGGTTATTATACCACGTTCAATCGTGGTCAGACCGTGATCTCCTTCTAAAATACCTGCATAACGGTCGAAAATTACAAAAGGCGAAACTTTATCCACCGAAGAATGAACCTTCACCGAGGGGTAAATTGCACGCCTCGTGATTGTTATCCTTTAGTCGCCCTGAGTAGTAACTTGTAGCCATGACTTATTCTCGCCTGAGGCGTCTGACCTCGGGATCATAATAAACTTCTTTGAGGGGTCGTCTTCAGAGGATTCAACCAAACCACGCCTCCAGCCCTAGTGTCGAGGCTCAGTAAATTTTTACCCAATATAAATAGTCCTCCACCCCTCGAATAATTGTCAGGATTTTCCAAGGGCTGGAATGAATGCGGCGGGAAATCGATGTGGTCGCACGTGCACCATGAATTTCAAAAAGGGCAGTTGTCACTCTATATTTCCATCCATCACACACGGTGTCCGTTGATTGGGTTTGACTTTTCACTCCTCATTCCCCATGTAAACGTAATGATGACCCTTCTACTATAAATATCTAAACTTGTCTTCCTTCCTTCTCACTTCCAATTTCCCTGTCAACAGTAATTTTCCATAGTAGAATTACATCTTGAATCTTCTTCTTGATTATGAACATCACCAATCACCCAACAAAATATCTGATTCGCATTCTGTACAAAACTCCTCAGGTCCTTCTGAAGAAAAGATCCTTGACGTTGCTACCATGATCGTCGGCGACGAATTAGTAAACGTTCCAGTGCCTTTAAACATTTTCTACAGTTAGATGACAACACAGACGTAACGTCACACCCTAGTGATTTAATCCCAAGGCGGTGCAAAGCCACCGCCAATCGCGACAGCATTGATGAGACCGGTGGCAAAGAAGAAGATGCCAGCACAGAAGTTGGTGATGCTGGAACAGAAACTCCAAACCCCAAGAAAGATAAGTCTCCCTTAAGGGAACTCACACCCGAGGACCCCATTCCTTCGAAACTCGACCTTTCGAACGACTTCATGATGCAAGTCTAGACCGAGGCCGATATCAGGAGGAATAGAAATATTCCAGTTCGAGACACTCCGAGTCTGATCACACAAGCCAATATTCATTTGGTTCGGAAGGACTATAAGTGTGGTCCCGAGGTCCAAGTCAGTATCCCCGCTCCGGAGAGTCGAACTTGTGATGTACTCCCTCCATTCCACTTTAGATGAATCCATTTGACTTTGCACGGAGTTTAATAAAGAGATAAGACTTTTGAAACTTGTGGTCTAAAATAAGTTATAGATATTTTTGTGGCTACAAATCATCTAGGGATGAGTAAAAGTGAATATTTCTTTCCAAATTTAGAAAGAGGTCATTCTTTTTGAAACAGACTAAAAAAGAAATAGGTTCATCCTTTTTTAAACGGAGGGAGTAGTAGATGGGAGCTCTTTCGTGTACACCTACCACTTCACAATAGGATTTACTTTACCTATTCACGAGGTGGTGGACACATTCTGCCGAACTTACAACGTGTGCATAGCTCAGATTGGCCCCCGATTCTGGAGGGTTATATAGTGCCTTGACTACTTGAGCAAAAGAGCAGGTGTCTCTTTCAATTTTGATCACGTCATCTACCTTTTTTCTCCCACTCTACATAAGGATGGGATTTTTCAACTCAATAAACGAGGCAAGTTTTCTTTGATCACAAAAGGTGAGGACACTGAAGAGCTGGGATGGAACGAACGCTTTTTTTTTCCCACTAGCCTTCTGTCCTCGAAGCCTAGTTTTCCCGAGTGGTGGAACCGAACGTGTAAGCTTTTGCCTCGGTTACTTTCAACAGCTTTCCATTTCATCATTTTTTATCTCTAACCCTTTAGTTTTGACTTATTTAGACGAGTCAATCCCGATCAAACCTCTAGATGATCTGACTGCTTGGGTGCAAGCCATTATCAAGGAGAAGCCAAGAGAAGAGAGATCATAGATGATCTTGGTTGCCTTAAATGAAAACCAATGGGAATGCAAGCATCACGGTCAGTCACACTTACCTCTATTGAATTCTTCCTTTAAGGTTCTTCCCCTACAAGTCTTCATTTTAGGCTTTTTGCAGACCTCCCCAGTAGGGCGATTACCGCGCCGAAGGAAAAGAAGAAGAATAAAGGGAGCAAAAAGAAAAAAGTTTTTTAGACTGGGGAAGCTCTGGATGAGCTCGAGGATTTGGTTGGAGACCTCGAGCAGGAAAAAGGAGGAAAAGAAATGAGGAAAGACTGTTCCCGCGGGGCCAACGGACCATGGTAAACATATATTTTCTTTCCTTCCTAACATCTAACCCCATTGCTCTTTGCTGACTCTCTTTTTCTTTCCCTTTTTCGTAGCTCCAAAAAGAAAGAGACAGACTTTGAAGAAGTCCACCGGGGCCAAGTGGGCCAGAGTGGAAGAGAATGTCAACCCCGAGGTAGTTAGTTCTCCTCGTAGGGGTTTGATCGACGAGCCCGAAGAGGAAGAGGCTCAAAGAGAAATTGAGACTATCTACCTTGAAGCATCGACTCAAGTCACTCAACCGACCAATAAGACTGAAGCGGCAATCCCTTCATCAACCAACAAGGAGAAAAGTGTAGTTGGGACCTCTTGTACTGAAGAAAGAGCCTCACGAGATGCGTCCAAGCCCGCTCACGACTCGATTCCCTGAAAGCAAGTTAGGAGAGTTTACCTTCCCTCCGACCTCTGGCTTCTAGACAATGATGTGGAGGTTCTTATCAGCAGCAGAGGGCTTCTCGAGCCATTGGAGCGAGAGCGCCTTGAGAGATCACCTGTGGGTTGATGGCCGATGCAGCTCAACATGCCATTCAAGTATTTTTGCCTCACTTACCCTTTTTAGATCCTATCGTTTCCCTTTCTTGCCTTAACCCTTTAGTTAATCCTTTGCAGGGGTACATATACTCAATCAGAGCTGCCAAGATTGAGGCCCATCGAGCTTCCATTCTTAAGGGAACCAAAGATGAATGGGACCGAATAAAAGCTGATCTCGAATCTCGAGTAGCCGATTTGGAAAAACGACTACTTGATGGAAAAACTGAGTTGGATGATGCTCGAATAGCTACTGAAAAGTCTGACCTCGAGGCAGCTAATGCTCGTGATGCTGCATCTTTCGCCGAGGCTACAATGACCGCTTTGAAGGAATCTTGCAAGGCCGAGCCGGCAACCGCGTTGAAGAAGTAATCGACGAGGCCAAAGCTACCATCACAACGAATGCTGAGAAATTTCACTCTAAAATGAAGGAAAGAACCCTCAAGATAAATGAGTTAATTGAAAGGAAGGAGCAGCTCGAGGCCGAAGTTGTGATCCTTCGGGGTAAGATAGCATCTTCCTCGTAGAAGAAGAAAATAAGAGTAACGAGGGCCAAAGTCGATAAGAATTGGGCCATTATTCAAACAAAGCAGAAGACTCTCAAGCAATGCCCAGCTAGAGCTGATCTGGAGGCAAAAATAGCTAAGCCTGAAAATGATGTTGTGAAAGGCCAGCAACTGAAGAGAAAACTACCTTCTAGCAGTGAGAGCTCAAGTGACAAAGACAAAAAGAACGGGGGTTCTGATGCTTCATCTCCTGAGGCCGATGAGTGATATCTCGCCAGTGTATTTTATGTTTTTGCTTTAGGCCTTGAGCCGTTATTTTGTAAATATTCTCATGTTGGCCTCCGAACCTTTTTAATGAATTTGAATGTCTCTAAATGTTAATCTTTGCTTTGTATTTCAAAGCCCTTGATATGTCACTTGAGTATTTGCGTGCAAGACTTAGATAGATTTAAGTGTAAGCTAGCTTAGAACGACGTCTCGTCCTCGAGCTGAGGCATAAAAATAAAAACTGGCCTTCATGCATCGGAAAAAAAATTGAATCAAGTTTTATTCCATTGATGAGTTTAGCCGATTTACATAAATATTAGTCGTATTTGAGACTTAGAAAAATTCTTATTACAAAGCCATCTCGAGCAATCACAACAAATAATTAGGCTAACTCTTAAGGAAACAGTCATCGGTGTACGGATAGCTAGTCTTCGGGTTTTGTTCGAAGTACCCAGTTATGGATTGAAGGCTGACTGAGCTAACTCCCATTGCATCCCCTAGTGGTCGGGTGCGTAAAATGAAGATCCGAGCACTATGTATCGTTCTCTTTGCTTCCTAAAAAGGTCAAGCGAAGAAAAACAAGGGGTTAGTATCATTCGACCTAAGCATTGGAGCACTGATAGCTCGATGCCGTACATGAAAGATCATGCTTGACGAAGGGTAACGTACCTAAATTTAAGAAATAATAGCGCTTTAAGTTGGAGATATTCAAATTTAAAGGCTCTTGATTGCTTCGGAGATCTTCGAGTTGATAAGATACTTTTCCTGCGATGGCCTTAATTCGACAAGGCCCTTCCCAATTAGCAGCCAACTTTCCTGCATTTTTTTCTTTGGTAATTTGATTCGAAGCCTTTAAGACATAATCACCAACCTTAAAGGTTCTAAATTTATCATTTCTATTCAAGTAGGCTTTAATCTTATTCAAGTAGGCTTTAATCTGTCGCTTTTTAGCAGCCAACCGAACAAAAGCCATTTCTCTTTGCCCGTCGAGTAAACCTAGTTCCACGCGCATAGCATGTTGATTCGACTCCTCGGATGCGTGAGCATACCGAAGGTTAGGCTCACCCACCTTGACAGGAATCAATGAGTCGATCTCATATGCGAGGAAAAATGGGGTTTCTCCATTGTTGTTTTCCTCAGTCGTTCTTATTACCCACAACACCCTCCGGCAGCTCATCGGGCCACGAGCCTTTAGCTTCATCCATCATTTTCTTAAGATTGTCCATGATTGTCCTATTAGAGGATTCAGCCTGCCTATTAGAATTAGGATCATAAGGTGTTGAGACCACTCTTTTGATCCCTCATTTGGTAAAAAAAGTAGTTATCTCTGAACCTATGAACTGTTTTCCATTATCACACGTTATCTCCCTCAAAACTCCAAATCTGCATATAATATTCTTCTAAATAAAGTTGATAACTTCTTTCTGATGTACCCTGGCAAAAGATCCTGTCTCGACCTACTTGGTGAAATAATTAGTGAGTACAATGATGAGCTTTACACCACCCTTCGCCTTGGTAAATGGGCCTATAATATCCATCCCCCACTTCATAAATGGGCACGGCGACACGATTGAATGCAATTGCTCCGCTTGTTGATGGATCATCGAAGCATGCTTTTGAAATTTTTCACATTTTTTAACAAATGCCTTAGCATCTTCACTCATCTCGATCCAGTAGTAGCCAGCTCAAAGGAGCTTTCATACTAAAGCCTCCCCCCCCCCCCCCCGAATGATTTCTGAACTTGCCCTCGTGCCTTTCCCTCATCACATAGCTATACTCCCCCGGTCCCAAATATTTGGCCATCGGGCCGCAGTAGAGTTTTTTATATAATTGCCCTTGCACAAGCGAATATGGGACAACTTATCTTCGATGCTTTTCAGCTTCCCTCTTGTCTGCCGGTAAAAATCTCAAATCTAGATAGGAGATAAATTTGGTCCACCAATCCCAATGCCTATTTACTGTATTTACTTTCAACTTCATTTTTCCCACTTCAGATATGAGTACCGAACTTCTGCATCAGTGCCCGAATCCCCAGCCTCGATAACCGAGGCCAAGTTAGACAATGCATCAACTTCAGCATTTTCTTCTCGAGGGATTTGCTGGATTTCCATTCTTGGAACGCACTGAGGGCTTGTTGTGCTCGGATCACGAACTCCTTCATTCTGGGCTCCCGAGCTGAGAAGTCACCGAGGATCAAGTTCACGACCAACTGTGAATAACTCTTTAGCTCGATCTTCTCAGCCCTCATTTTTTAGCCAACTCTAGACCCGCTATTTCAGCCTCAAACTCAGCTTCATTGTTAGTTAACTTCCAAAATTTCACTGAATTCCTCAGCTTTTCCTCGGTAGGAGTTACGAGCACTATTTCGAGCCCCGAGCTGTTGAAATTAGTTGTTTCGTCGGTAAAAAGTGTCCATACCCGGGCGCTGGACCCTTCGAAAGTAAATTTTTCCTTTCTGCCTTGGGGAGTATCCTAGCACTGAAATCAGCTACGAAATCTGCCAATACTTGAGATTTTATAGCAGTTCGGGGCTGATATACAATGTCATACTCACTTAGCTCAACTGCCTATTTAGATAACCTCCCTGATAGTTCAGGCTTATGTAATATTGTTCTTAAGGGGAAGGTTGTGACTACAGCTATGGGATGGCATTGAAAATAAGGGCAAAGTTATGAGCTGCAATAACCAATGCAAGTGCTAATTTCTCTAAGTGAGGGTACCTAGTTTCAGCGTCGAGAAGAGTCTTGCTGATGTAATATATTGGTTGCTGCTTCCCATCCTCTCGAACCAAAGCTGCACTGACCGCCACTTCGGAGACAGTTAAGTACACCAGCAGCGTCTCCCCGTCCTTTGGTTTAACGAGAAACTATGCATTTGCCAAATAGTGCTTTAGTTCTTTCAATGAATCTCTACATTCGGATGTCCATTCAAATGTGGTGTTTTTTTTCAAAATAGAAAAGAACATGTGGCACCGCTCGGGTGACCTTGAGAAAAATCTACTTAAGCGGCAAGTCGACCAGTCAAACGCTGAACTTCTTTTGGACTTGTCAATTCCTCGGGGATTTCTCGTATAGCCTTGATCTTATCAGGACTTGACATGATGCCTCGTTCAGAGACAATAGACCGTAAGAACTTACCCGTGTCGACCTCAAAAGCACATTTTTTAGGATTTAGCTTCATGCAATATTGCCTCAAAATTACAAAAGCTTCCCTCATATGGTTCAAGTGATCCTCTAATCAAATGGACTTCACTAGCATGTCATCTATATAGGCCTCTATTGTTTTACCGATATAATCGTTGAACATCCGACATACCAATACTTGATAAGTTGCTCCGGCATTTTTGAGACAAAAGGGCATCACCTTGTAATAATATGTTCCTTCATATGTGATAAAAGAAGTTTTCTTTTCATGACTTGGCTCCTTTAGAATTTGGTTATACCCCGAATATGCATCCAGAAAGGTCAGCAACTTATGTCTAGCCGTGGAGTCTATCAATCTATCTATTTGAGGTAAAGGATTTGAATCATTTGGACAAGCCTTATTCAAGTCGGTATAATCTACACACATCCTCCACTTGCCATTTTCTTTGGCACCACCACCACATTGGCGAGCCAATCAGGATATTTCACTTTCCTGATGAAGCCGTTATCGAGCAACCTCTTTGTCTCATCTTGAGATGTCTTCTTCTTCACACCAGCATGTGGCCTCTTCTTTTGTTTCACCAGGGGTGATTGGGATCCACATTCAACTTATGTGTCATTATTTGTAGGTCAATCCCTACCATGTCCGCATGAGACCAGGCGAAGCATTCATTATTAGATTTTAGCAACTCAATGAGAGCTTCCTTTGACTCGGTATCCAGCTCAGAGCCCACGAACACCTTTCTTTCCGGGAATTCCTCTAATAAAGCAAAAGATTCCAACTCCTCGATGGTGGAATCCTCAGCCTTTTACTTTCGAGGCTCCTGTATGAACGCCGAAGCCTTCTCTATCTCTCCTTGAGAGCTTACTTCAAGGACCGAGCCTTCCTCTTCGTCAGGCTCCAGGCCAATTAATTGCAACTTGGATGGCCCATCCGGGGTAACTCCATTCTTCATAGCAACTGAATAGCATTCACGAGCTATTCGTTGCTCACCTCGGATAGCTTGAATTCCCCATGGAGTTGGGAATTTAACAACTTGGTGCAAGGTAGATGGAACGACTTCCATATCATGAATCCAGGGTCTTCCGAGGATAGAACTGTAAGCCATATCCTTGTCCATCACTTGAAAGACGGTTATTACTAATTCCTTTGGCAGTTGTAGTAAGAGTGATTTCTCCTAACGTCTTTTCTGTGAAGTTGTTGAACCTTGTAAGTGTGATTGCCTTCGGGGCGACGATGTCCTCCAACCACATCTTCTTAACAGCCCCACAATTGATGATGTTTACCGAGCTGCCAGGATCGACCAAAACTCGCTTGACATTACAATCATTAATTCTCAGCATGATCACTAGGGCATCATGATGAGGAAACATCATCCCATTGCAATCTTCTTCATCGAAGATTATTTCATTCTCCGACCACCAACTCGGGTTCTCCTTTCCATGGTGATTGATAGCTTTGCGAATTTCTTCGCATCGATGAAGTTGACACCATTCACCTCTGATCCACTAGTTATAACGCTCACAACTCTCTTAGGAGACCGTGCCCTTGGCAGTTGTCCCCCTGTTGTTCTGCCTGTAAAATTAGTGTTATCTATCATTGGATGAAATTGATAAAGACGATGCGTTAGCTAAGAACGTGACTTTAGAACAAATTTTATTGCTAGTTCCCTACAGACGGCGCCAATTTGTGTTGGCCTAAATCTGATTAGGACAATAAATCGAATTTGTTTTGTGTTAACTAGCAAATATTTTTATCAAAGCCTAAAAGTAACAAGAAATACAGTAAAAGAACTTGAACAGTTGTAAAGGACAAAAAGTAAGTGTTTTATGATGTATTTCTGGATGTCTTTCCTTGATTACATAGCACATATTTATAGTTTACAAGGATGAAGGAATAATAAATACACTTAATGGTCATTATACCACGTTCAATCATGGTCAGACCATGATCTACTTCTTAAATGCCTGCATAATTGTCGATAGTTACAAAAGGCGAAACTCTATCCACCGAAGGATGAACCTTCTGTTGGAAAATATACTAATAACCATGCAGTTGTTAGTTAGATTATTTCTTGATAAACAATTGTTGCTTTATACATTTATTAAATATAATAAAATATTATTTATTTAGATCAATTGTGTCATGTGTGTCCTATTATTTATACAGTAGTTGATTTAGTGTGTAGAGTCAAGCTTATACACGGAAGATTAAATCATCGGTTCTTATAAATAATGAAGTAGCGTTCGCAATCTAAGATGGAAATTGGACAAAACCATCGGTATGATTGTAGTACAAGATTATATATAATTTATCTTGATTATGGGAACGGTATAGTTCCAACTTCTTGTGCTAGTGCACTTTCTGTGTATTGAACGGACCAAGTAGAGATAAGTGTTTTTATACTGACTATATAAAACAAACTCTCTAGCTCATCAGATGTACTTATACTCTTAATCTTGATATAGCTATTATGAGTAATGTATATTATTCATTGTCTTGATTTATCAATAGGTGAGGTCCAGGATATTTGGGTCAAATAATTCCTGATAAGTTGGATGATGATAATATGCATTTGCGAAGTGATAGCTAGTTGATAGAATCCACGTCTCGCTATAGAGATTGATGGCATCCCTTTATGAAAGCTTATAAGCTTCTATGTGTAAACCTAGCTAGTGGATTTTGTATCCGGCACATGGAATAAGTTAAGCGGAAATCTAAAGGATATTCATTTAATCAATATATTAAGTTGTCAGTAATTTAATATTATTGATTGGTGTCTGTAATCTTAACGTGGGGAGTTAAATAAGATTTGATGGAAGAATTCGAAATTCATCTAAGGAGTGCAATTACGAATTTCTAGTGGAAATAATTTGTAATTTATTATGGAAAGGTTAATTCTAGAGAAAAAAAATTAATTCCATAATTGGAAGCCTTATTAATTGATTCTGTGGTCCCTGTTGTGACCGAATCCAATTTGGACCGGGAGAAAGTTGTTTGGTGGAAAAGGGAAATCCTAACAGGTTTTGGAGAAGGGTTTTAAACCCCAAAACTTAACGTATAAAAGGAGGATTTCGGCCTCCACTGTAGACATACGAAAAATACATATTTTTCACCCTCTTTCTCTGAAGCACTTGTTCCACCCAAGTACTGTTGGTCCGGGAATTGATCGGGTACACAACAGAAGACCGTGGAAAGCTGGAGCAACTGGACAACAAGGTTATTGAAGGTCTTTGTGTGGGCTTTAACAGGTATTCCGTTTTATATTATTGCAAAACTGAATGCTTGCTACTAGTTTGTCTAGAATACATGTGAGTATGATGTTTGAACTGCTTCCGCTGCATATATGTTCTTTCACCTTCAACAAGGGGTAAACTGCAAGCCTCGTGATGGTTAACCTTTAGTCATCCGAGCAGTAACTTGTAGCCATAACTCATTCTCGCTCGAAGCGTCTGACCTCAGGATCGTAATAAATTTCTTTGAGGAGTCGTCTTCAGAAGATTCAACCAAATCATGCCTCGAGCTCTAGCGCCGAGGCTCGGTAAATTTTTACCCAATACAATGAGGTCTACAAAGACAAACCATTTGATACTTCTTTAATTTGGATTTCTAGTTAGACTTTGTGATATTATTAAAGTAGACTTAAAATTACCAATTGCAGTCACGTAAATCGCCGACAAAATTAGAGAAAAGAAAGAAAGAAAACAGAATTGAAAAGTTTGTTGAAAAATGGAATTGGACTACTCCAACTAACATCTGTGATCCTATTACCATTGTCCGCTACGTATGACTTTTGATGAAGGTACAAGCTACAGTATTTACAGTAAGTGACGATTTTAGTAGTATAAAATAGAGAAAGTGACTTTGATAGCTAAAAGGATCAAAATTGAGTGAGTATCTGAGAAAACAACCCTGCAAATAAATAAAGAAAAAGAAAATGAGGTGTAATTGGCTGCAAGTTCTGGCTTCAACTTGCAAGTGAAGGACAAATTAAACGATAGTTAAGTTACAAATTAAACATGGTAAGAATCTTCCACGTTGGAAGAAGTAACTTAATTAACTTGAGCATTGGGTACGCTAGCTGCAGATTTGGACAAGGACAAACGATAGAAATTAAAGAAAAGAAAACGAGGGCCAGGGGCTAGCTGCAGATCCCGACTTCGACTTGCATGTGAGTGACACATTTAGACGTAATACTATTATATTTGATGGTATTCTTTTGTTCTTGATTCGGTTAAATCTTTTGGTATCTTATTTCAACAAAAATATTCCATTTATATAGCTAGTCGATAGAAAATTGCACATACTAGTCTCTCTGCTTCCATGGCTTCAGACGATGATAATGAGATTGTCACTGATCTCCATCCCGCTTTTCGAATCTACAAAAGCGATCGTGTTGAACGTTTCAACGAACAACTTGGCTTTTTCTATGTTCCTCCATCGGCCGAAGACCCAGCCACTGGTGTTTCCTCCAAAGACATCACCATTTCATCTCATGTTTCTGCTAGACTTTACCTTCCAAA
This sequence comes from Petunia axillaris subsp. axillaris, assembly GCA_029990575.1. NCBI lineage: Eukaryota > Viridiplantae > Streptophyta > Magnoliopsida > Solanales > Solanaceae > Petunia > Petunia axillaris. Next base: position 166,238,056 of record JARKNS010000008.1, read on the forward strand.
AAACACCAACCAAACACTTCCTGTATTAGTCTATTACCATGGTGGTGGACTTTGTCTTGGATCCGCTTTCTTTAATAAGATGCACAGTTTTCTTAATCATTTGGTTTTTGAGTCTAATGTAATTGGAGTCTCTGTTGAGTATAGGCTAGCCCCTGAAAATGATTTGACAATATTATATCAAGATTGCTGGACTGCCCTTCAGTGGGTTGCTAGTCACAGTACTGATGACAATAAGAATTTCAGCGACAGTATTAAAGACTCGTGGTTAATTGGCTATGGTGACTTTGACAGGGTGTTCATTGCTGGGGAAAGTGCTGGAGGTAATGTTAGATACTCTCTCTGTTTCTATTAATGTGATGATATTTTGATATTGTTGCGTAGTTTACAAAAAACTATTGGAACTTGTGATCTGATCATGATATTAGATTTACGTGGCTACAATGAGATTTTAAATTAAACTTGAATTATTTTCAAAAACATAACTGTGTCACGTCATTTTTGGACTAACTATTATGTTAGAGATGAAGTGGTTTGTAATAAATATGAGGTGTGATTGTCATTTCGCAGGGAAAACATAAACGAATTTGAAGGCTATATAGTAGTGCAAGATTTGGTGTTTTATTATTATCTAAAATTTAAACTTATGTACTTTTAAGTTTTAAATTTACACAAACATGCCTGTAGAGACTTGTATGTATTATTGACAATATCTCTTTGCGGATAGTTATTTTCACGCCTGAAATCCATTTTTTCTTGCTTTATATTATTACAATTTTTTCTAACAGGCAATATAGTTTATCACATGGCTATGAGAGCTGGTAAAGAAAGCTTAAATGGAGATGTTAAAATCATGGGTTCAATTCTTGCTTGTCCTTACTTTTTGATGCCAGACGAAAGTATTGATAAGCAGGATAATTTGGCCTACAAGATATGGATCAACATTTGTCCACCATTAGAATCTGGATTGTCAGAACTTGATAGTCCATTGATTAATCCACTTGCTGAAAAGGCTCCTAATCTATCAGGACTAGGCTGCTCAAGGTTGTTTATGGATATAGCTGAAAAAGATGTATTGGTTCCTAGAGAAATTCTGGTTCGATTTGTTGGAAGTGTGAAGAAAAGTGGGTGGGATGGAGAGTTTGTGTTCTTTGAAGTTGAGGGAGAAGATCATTGCTTCTTTATTGAGGATCCTGAAGCTGACAAAGCTAAAGATTTCATAAAACGCCTAGCTTCCTTCATCCAACACAAGTGATGGAGCTTTTGCTATGAATTATGATAGATTGTGGTACTGAAAGTACTCAGTTTTTTTTTTTTTTTTCCTTAGAAAATGGAGTATTTTATGTTGACTTGGTCGGCTAATTCGAATTCGCATTGTGTAGGCCATTAAAAAGGAAGTGCCACAGAATAGAGAGATCGTGTTCTTTAATGTTGAAGGAGAAGGTCATTGTTTTTTTTATGGAGAGGATATTGAAGATTAAGAAAACTAAATACGGTCTGATAACATTTTCCTTCTTTCGTCCAAAGAAAGTCATGGAATTTTTGCTATCATTGCAGAATGTGTTACTGGTCAATTATTGATTGCATAGAAAATTTAAATCCAACTTCATAGGAGTATTTGGTTGCAAAATTAAGTTTTGACAATTGCATCTGCAAAGATTATTGCATGTTGAATGTTTGATTTGTTAATATAATTTTACGATGTAAAGCAAAATTTTAAATACATATTCACTTAATCAACAAGTTTGAAGTTTGGTTGCCACTATACTCTGGGCTTCTGTAATGATATGATTGGGGGGTGCTTTTTGTTACTCGCTCCATTCCAATTTATGTGAAGCTATTTGATTAGTTTACAAATTTTAAATTAAGAAAATAAGAATTTTGAAATTTATAGTTTAAATTAAGTCATTAGTATTTATGTGTCTATAAATCATCTCATTAAGAGTACAGAGGCAAACTTAGAGTACATTATTTTTAGATTTAGATAAAGGTCATTCTTTTTAAAGCAGGTTAAAAATAAAATAAATTTACATAAACTAAAACAAATGGAGTATTTTAATTTGTTATCTATGTATGTTTTACTCCACTAAATACTAAAACATGTATTTTCATTTCACATTCTCTTTATAAAACAGTACTTCGTATAAATAATGTTGAATTTTATCTAATGATTATTTCCCCTTATCAGCCGTTCAAACGACAACTTAAAGTAGTTGTAGCGATTGATTTCTAAATTAAAGCTCGTTGGCATTGCTATCAAAAACTGCTTATTTTTTAAAACTACTTTTCAAACAAGTATTTTTGGATAATAAGCAGTTTGTGTTTGGACACCTCATTGAAGAAATACTTACGATAAATAACTTGAGCCCGTTTGGATTAGCTGATTTAAAATGGGTGATAAGCAACAAGTGCTGAAAAGCACTTTTAGGTGTTGGAACTGATTTTATAAATATACAGTTACTTGTGTTGGATAGAAATGCTGAAACTAATAATAAGCAGTTGGTGTGTTCGGTAAAAAAGTGCTAATAAGTACATTTTTTAATTAAAATGACTAAAATGCCCTATAAGTTATTTACGAAAAAAATAAATTTAAAAATATTTTTACATTAAAAATGACAAATGATGAATATAGAATGTGGAGGAGGTTGAAAATTTTATTTTAGAAATGATGTTTCGTGGATTACATAATGTTTTAGGGATAAAATAGTAAAATACTTGGTCAAACTAACAGTGGTTATAAGCTGAAAAGAAATAAATCGGGAATGACCAACTTATGGTTTATCCAACTTATGGCTTATGGCTGAATTTGGCTTATAAGCACTTGACTTATAAGTACTTATAAGCTGAAAAGAAATAAGTCGGGAATGACCAACTTATGGTTTATCCAACTTATGGTTTATGGCTGATTTTGGCTTATAAGTACTTGACTTATAAGCACTTTTGATACTTACCAAACACATATATAAATTTAGCCAATCACCCTCTTTGTATTTGGCTAATCTTCACGAAAGGTACTTTTGAGTGTCAAATTACGAAATTGACATCCAAGTTCATTTTATATTTGGATCATTAGAAACAAAAAGAGTAAAAGAGTCTAATTAAAAAAATTATTTAGTTAAAAATGTAACACATAAAGTAAAAGACATAAATTAAAATTTTTAAATAATATAAAATATAATTAAATCAAAGTGATAATGAAATTATGATTTTCTAGGGTTGAGAGAAATACTTAAAAATAAAAACTAGTCCTAAGTGAAAGAGGATTTGTAGAAGGAAAAAGAAGGAAAAAGAAAAATATAATTTTATTTTGAAAGAGATATGGTTAATTAATGAGTGATAATTGGATAAATATGAATTAGTGATAATATGAATTTTTTATAAGAATATTTTTGTCGGAAAAAAAATTAATAAGTTGCTTCTTCAATAAGTACCGAAAACAGCCTCTGCACCTTGGTGGGGGTAAGGTCTGCAGCCTCTGTTGTTGTTGTTGTTGTTGTTGTTCTGCTTCTACAAGCAGATATTTATAGCTTATCCCCAATCGCAGAAAAACTGCTTCTACTTCTACTAAAAAATACTTTTTTTGTTAGCCAAACACTTCAAAATTCCAAAATACATACATACACACACTTTGGAGAAACAATGCCCAAACACACTATTATTCTCTTCTAGTTCCATCGTGATTAATGCCTGTAAATAGTCGTGATTAATGCCTGTAAATAGTCTACTATAATATTGTTAGTCGTAGCTAAAACATCAATTCGGCATTAACTTTAAAATCACTACAATAAAAAAAAAAATAATAATAAAGACACTGATTTTGGGGGCACATGCGAACCCAAGTATCCAATAAGACATGCAAAAGAAGACAAAATGCATTATTGGGTGAGGAAGAAAACAGAAAGGCGTTTGCCAAGGACAAATGATAATTAATTTGTCAAAGAAAAAGAAGATTTGGCAATCATGGAATTAAATAAAGAAAAGAAGATGAGGGGCTAGCTGCAGATTCTGACTTCAACTTGAATGAGATTGACACCTTGAGACGTAACATTTGTTCGTATTTTGCTAATTTTGACTCGATCAATCAAATTTTCTTGTATGTTGATGTTTGGCATTTTATGCCTATATTTTCTTAATATTTTTTTACGTTTGGATACTTTATTCGCCAGTTTTCTAGTTTATGAATGTAGTTTTGCACTAATTTTATGTTGTGTGTATGTAGGTTGTTATGCAGTGCAATTGGAGCTTTAAAGAGCATGATCGAGCAAGAAAAGATTGGATTTTGATTGAGGATTGGATCGAGCACACGAAGGCACGACACGAAGCGAGCAAAGGAGCAAGGAAACAGGAAATTGGCTTGGCGCCACAGCTGGCGCGCCGCGCCAAGCACCGCACCCAGCTTCTGGCGTGTTTGGCTGCGCGGCGCGGGGCAAAGGCGTGTGACTTTCGATGTATTCTGCTTGTCCCAGCGCGTTCGGGGCGCGGGGCGCCAGTTATATCGCCCCTGGAGCGTTTTTTGGAGTCCTGTTTCGTCTAGACTTAGGTGTAACTTATTACCAGGCCTTTGTAAACCCTATAAATACTCTTTTACTTAGTTTTTGATAAAAGTTCAGACCTGGGAGCAAATTGGAGAGCTCATAGCATCTTGAACAAGGGTTTTTCTTCCTTCCATTAATCTATTACATCATTATTTCATTATTTCATCAAATCTTTGTGTTGTTATTATGAGTATGCGTGGCTAAATCTTTCGTTCTAGGGTTAGAGTATTTCATGAAGGTTGATGTTTGAAGATTGAATTCCATATATTGAATCCCATAACGGATTGCTTATTCTTTCTTGATTTCACTTGTGTAATTGTCAGGGCCTGATTATTACGCATTATCTATGGTTTTTAGATTGAACTCGAAAGAGGAAATTTATTAACGCAATAAAAAAGAGTAGGGCTAGATTGTGAACCCGGACATCGGGGAACCAATTTGTGAGTAGGATAGACATATACTTGCTCACCTAGCTTAACTAATTACAGAGTTCGTTAATGCGTGCACGTGATTCAACCCATAGACATATAGGGATTGGAGTAGCCTGCATAGACCGTGAAGAATCGAAAGGTTTTTACGGGTACATTTAATCTGTTAGTTAGTAATTCGGGATTTAAGAAGTGGAATCAATTGGAAAACTCAACTGGATTGTTCGTAGCTCTGCCCCTGGACCGTTTCTCTTTTATTGATAACAACCTATAATTGGCCTTATTACTTGACTTCAGTTATATGTTTTAATTATTGTTTTAGTTTGTAAAATCTCAACTATTGGAAAAGATCCCTGAATAGTTGTTAAGAAATTGTTTGTTAGGAGTACAGTCTGAATAGTCATCGTGGGAACGATACTCTAGTTATAACTTTATTACTTGTCGACCACGTATACTTGCGTGTGTGTTTGGGAGCAACAAGTTTTTGGCGCCGTTGCCGGGGACTAAACAATTGACTGATTTCTTTTTGAACAGTTTATTACTTTCTATTCATGTTTAATTTTTGTTTTGAATTTTGTGCTGTTTCAGGTATTAGGTCCTGCTTGATCTTTACCTACAGGAATCGCAGCAGAACTAGCTTTAGCTGTGCGAGATGTTGCTCTCCCCAGCCTGGAGGGGGTAGCGTCTAGCATAGTTAAGCCCGCTATCACCGGGCACTTTGAAATTAAGTCCGGCATGATTCAGTTGCTGCATGTCACTGGGCAATATGCTGGATTACTTCATTTAGATGCAGTTTCAGAGCTAAGAGCGAGGATGGATGCTATTTCCAATCAAATTAGCAAGCTAGCTCTGCCAAAGACTCAGCAACCAGTGGCTTCGGTGCAACAACTCCAGAGTTTTTGTGAGGTTTGTGGTCAAGACCATGCCACAGAGGTTTGCTCCTCTAATCCAGAGTCAGTTTATTACGTGGGTAATCAAAACAGGCTGCAGGGTCAAAATCAGTTTGGTAATGCTTATTATCAAGGCAATACGAGAGCCCCGAATAATTACCACCCACTTCCAGCTCCACCACAGCAGGTTAGCAATTCAGCTGAAGATATGCTAAAGCAGATAATGGCGGGCCAGCAGAGAATGATAGCTGACACTGCAGCCCATGCACAGGCCATACAAGATCTTGCCAATGCTCAAAGAACCTGGAGCACCAGTTGGGGCAATTGGTGGGAGAAATAAGTACTGTTGAAAAAAACCCTGAACAATGTCTTGCAGTGACTTTAATTGAAGGTGGAGAGCTGACGGCCAAGTCCGAGGAGAGAGCTGAACTAGAAAAAGTTGAAAAAGTGGAGAAGGTAAGGAAAAAAGAAGAGAGAAAGGAGGCACCTCTGCCGCCTCCACCATTCCCGCAGAGACTTATACCATCGAAGGATCTGGCCCAGTATCAAAAATTTGTGAGTATGTTGAAAGAACTTCAAGTTAATATTTCTTTGACTGATGTATTTGAATTGATGCCATCCTTTGTGAAGTTCTTAAAAGAGATTTTAGTCAAGAAGAAGAGAAGCCTCAAGAGATAGATACAGTTGAGTTAGTTGAGGAGTGTAGCACAATCTTGAGCAAGCTACCTCCAAAACTTCAAGATCCTGAGAGGTTTACTATTCCTTGCACCATTGGAGGGCATAATATCACTGGTGCATTGTGTGATCTGGGTGCGAGCATAAATCTCATGCCTCTCTCTGTTTGCAAAAGGTTAGGGCTATGAGCAATCAAGCCCTCTTCAGTTACTCTTAAGATGGCGGATGGATCACTCACTCACCCTGATGGTAAGTTGGAGGATGTGTTGCATAAAGTTGGTAAGTTTACATTCTCTGCTGATTTTGTAGTCCTAGATTATGAAGAGGACCGAGAAGCTCCAATCATTTTGGGGAGACCATTCTTAGTCACCTCGAAGGCAATTATTGACATGGAGCTGGGTGAGATGACTGTTAGAGCTCATGGAGAAAAAGTTACTTTCAAGATGTATACTGAGAAGGAGCACATAGCAAAAATTGAAGAGTGCTCTATGATTGCATGTGTCAAACAAGAACATGGAAGTAAACCAAATGTGAAGTTGAAGATGAGTTCTCTCAAAGAAGGGAAGAAAGCAAAAGTTCGTCGTAAGAAGAGAAGACGTAAATGCTGGAAGTAAGCTAAAAGTGTCGTCGTGCCACGACGTTAACTAACGCGCTTCTCGGGAGGCAACCCGAGTTTGTACTTGTATTATTTTATTTATAGTGTCACGTAGTTTTTATTTTTCCTTGGATTGCAGGTTCATGTAATGTCGAGGCTAAGTGTGGGGGTGTCCTCACCCTTGCCTAATATTGATGACCTGATGAGGGAAGTCTGAATACCTCATACTATATGGAAGCTTGGAGGATGCTAGCACCAAGGACTAGAGTCTTCAGGGAAGTTTTCTTTACCTTACACTTTCTTATTTTTAGCACTGAGGACAGTGCTTAGTTTAAGTGTGGGGTGGGGGAACTACCATTTTATTTATTTTTGAGGTTAGGGATGCATGTACCGTAGGATTTTCTTTTGTCACTTGACTTTATTTTGATTTGTTTCTTGCTTTAATATATGAAAAAAAAATTAGAAAACCAATGAAAAAATACAAAAAGATTCTCCTTTTAGTTTTTATTAGTGGTACATGTCATCCACTCCATGGTTTTTCTTATGGCCTCAGTTCTTTTCCACGGGGAGGCCTTTGAACCGGGTAGTTTTTATTTTTTTAGGATTAGAATAGTTAGTATAGGTGACCCTAGACGAAAGAAATAGGTAGAATGCTAGGTGCCCTTGATTTGTTTGATACCGGTGGACTTGAACTTGTTGCATGTGCTATTTGTGGTGTCTTTGGTTTTAAATTGTGATGCATGCCTAGAGAAAAAATGGAACGACCCCCTTGAGATGCTTGAGTCCACTTGCTTGACTTTATTGGGAACCTTTGTGCATTAGTGCTTAATTTTCCAAAGTTGCACTCTAAATGCTTGATTGAGAGTTGCTGATGGAGCCTTTTTGTGTGGATCGTGTGCAATGTGTGTGTGAGGCATATTTTTGTTTGCTCCATGTTTGCATATTAATGTCTAGAACTTGCGCCGTGTGTGTGCAAAGCGAAATCCTAGGTTTGCTCTAGTCAGGAAATGATACAGGCCTTCTTTTGATTTGCCTACCCTTACATATACACCGTGAACTTGATTGTTGTGATTTCTCTGACCTTTTTGTTGGGACCCACACCCCGAGCCTACCCACTTGTTCTAAATTGTTCTCTTTTGGCCCTACTCCTTAAGAACTTTAATTGATAATTTGATATTATTGTGGAGTTGTGGTTGAGATATAGGGAGGTTTTTGAGTGGAACCAATGAGGGGAATATTTGAAATAATTTGTGAAGTAGTGAAAAGCATTGACAAGGTTTGGAAAGTAATGAGTTGAAAAAAGAAAAAAAAAAGAGCAAAGTTGAAAAAAAAATTGGAAAAACGAAATAAAGAGAGAAGAATATCCATCCTTGCTAGTGTATGCTTAAAAGAAAATGTGCTTGATAGTTATATATATTATATATTTTTAAATATATAAATTATTATATATATTAATATTTTTATATAAAATATATGATATTATTTTCAAATATGTGCAAATACACAAAACAACCTTTCAGGAAAGGAAAGAACGCAAAAGCAAGGAAGATGGAAAAGAAGCCACAGATGGCATCGGTGGCTCGCATCTGTGGGACAAAAGAAAAGAAATGCCACCAATGGCATTAGTGATGTCTTCACATTAGTGGCAAAAAGGAAAGAAGTGCACTAATGCCATCAATGGCTCGCATCCGTGGGAAAATAACAAAGAAATGCCATACATGGCATTAGTGATGTCTTCACATTAGTGGCAAAAAGGAAAGAAGTGCACTAATGCCATCAATGGCTCGCATCCGTGGGAAAATAACAAAGAAATGCCATACATGGCATCGGTGGTTTCGCATCAGTGGAGTCTTTCGCAGGAAAATTTCTCTATAAATAGCTCGACATTTTTGTAGAGAAGGGGAATCCGATCTTCTGTGTAAAAAATAAACACCTCTCTATTAGCTTTATTTTAGTTTTATAAGTTGTTTCTTCTTTGTACAAATATTATTTTCTTTTCTCCATAATGGAGTAATTTTCTTTGGTTGGGATATTAGTTGAAGCTTGATAAAGTTTTTATAACGAAAGTCTTGATTTTATTATATTCTTATGTTGGGGTTTTCTCTTTATCATCTTTATACACCAGGATTAACCATAATCTTTATCTTATTTCTTTCAATTCTAATTCTCACGGAGGAGTTGACTCAAATAAGATTATTGATTTAGTAAAAGCTAATCGAAAGAGGTTTTTGCTCACTTGGTGTACTCAACTAAGATATTTCTTGTTTAAATCATTACTTTAGTCGGTTAACTACACTAATCGAAAGATGTGTTATTAATCAATTATTGTTTAATGTCACTGACTATCAATAAATTAATAGTATAAGCGCGAGTGGTGCTATTAATATATTGTGGTTAAGTGAAGTGATTGTATTAGAAATAAATGATCATTCTTTGAACAAAGTCTCTGTTTCACTGTCAACCGATTAACTACATTAACCGAAAGAGGTGTTATTAATTGGTTACTTTTATGTGATTTGGTTATATTAGAAATAAACGACCATATCATTAAACGGAGAAGAAATAATGAAATTTTGATTTTATTATAATAGTTTTATTTTGCTGATACAAAGTATCCCAACCTTTATCTTTATTATCTTTTATTTACTTTAAAAATTCATACAATATTTACTTTATTGTTATTTAAATTTTTAGGACTATTAAACAATTCTCATCTCACCAATCTATTTCTCTCAAATAGTGACAAAGACAATATAAATTTGTAGCCTAGGTGGTTCCAATCTCTGTGGGACGATATCTTAAACTATACTATAATTTGACAGAGTACGAGCATAAAATCATATACGCCAAGAGCTCGTCATTGCTACTTGTTTAGAAGGTGTGTGTGAAAGTTGTTGATTGGGTGGCTTTGATGAGACTTGTGCTTAAATTAATTGTGATGTATTAAAGTGCTTAGGGAGGTAGTCACTATTACCCATATGTATCCTACCAGCCCCTTAGCCTACATTACAACCTTTTTAAAGTCCTAGTTAATCCCGATTGGAGTGAGCTTACATTAGTAGAGTCCTACACTACGGGCAAATTTATGGTACATCCTGTGTGACATGTGAGCTTTTCATGAGAGTGAGTGAATTCTTTCTATGCTATTGTCCCCGTTCTATTCTTGATATTCATTGTTGTGTGTGATAATTGGGGGACACTCTCTTGCTTCATTTTGGTGAGGGCACATGGTTTGCATGAAATAGGTGAAGTTGTGGCTTCTTGGTTGAGTGGATAGGTGTGATTTTGTGGGAGCATGGTTGCAATGAGTTGAGTTTGTACAAAAATTGTGGCATGTTTGTGGACCCATAGTAGTCATGTGTGCATTTGTTCAATGATCGGTATCAACCATAGTCGTAGGCAGACCTGTTCTGCCTAGGTTGGGAAGTTATTGGTAATTGCTCGAGGGCGAGCAAAGGTTCAAGTGTGGGGTGGTGATGTTTGGCATTTTATGCCTATATTTCCTTAATATTTCTTTACGTTTGGATACTTTATTCGCCCGTTTTCTAGTTTATGAATGTGGTTTTGCACTAATTTTATATCGTGTGTATGTCGGTTGTTATGCAGTGCAATTGGAGCTTTAAAGAGCATGATCGAGCAAGAAAAGATTGGATTTTGATTGAGGATTGGATCGAGCACACGAAGGCACGACACGAAGCGCGCAAAGGAGCAAGGAAACAGGAAATTGGCTTGGTGCCACAGCTGGCGCGCCGCGCCAAGCACCGCGCCCAGCTTCTGGCGCGTTTGGCATCGCGGCGCGGGGTAAAGGCGTGTGACTTTCGACGTATTCTACTTGTCCCAGCGCGTTCGGGGGCGCGGGGCGCCAGTTATAGTGCCCCTGGAGCATTTTTTGGAGTCCTATTTCGTCTAGGCTTAGGTGTAACTTATTACCAGGCCTTTGTAAACCCTATAAATACTCTTTTACTAAGTTTTTGATAAAAGTTCAGACCTGGGAGCAAATTGGAGAGCTCATAGCATCTTGAACAAGGGTTTTTCTTCCTTCCATTAATCTATTACATCATTATTTCATTATTTCATCAAATCTTTGTGTTGTTATTATGAGTATGCGTGGCTAAATCTTTCGTTCTAGGGTTAGAGTATTTCATGAAGGTTGATTTTTGAAGATTGAATTCCATATATTGAATGCCATAACGGATTGCTTATTCTTTTCTGATTTCACTTGTGTAATTGTCAGGGCCCGATTATTGCGCATTATTTATGGTTTTTAGATTGAACTCGAAAGAGGGAATTTATTAACGCAATAAAAAATAGTAGGGCTAGATTGTGAACCCGGGCATCGGGGAACCAATTTGTGAGTAGGATAGACATATACTTGCTCACCTAGCTTAACTAATTACAGAGTTCGTTAATGTGTGCACGTGATTCAACCCATAGACATATAGGGATTGGAGTAGCATGCATAGACCGTGAAGAATCGAAAGGTTTTTACGGGTACATTTAATCTGTTAGTTAGTAATCCGGGATTTAAGAAGTGGAATCAATTGGAAAACTCAACTGGATTGTTCGTAGCTCTGCCCCTGTACCGTTTCTCTTTTATTGATAACAACCTATAATTGGCCTTATTACTTGACTTCAGTTATATGTTTTAATTATTGTTTTAGTTAGTAAAATCTCAACTATTGGAAAAGATCCCTGAATAGTTGTTAAGAAATTGTTTGTTAGGAGTCCAGTCTGAATAGTCCTCGTGGGAACGATACTCTACTTATAACTTTATTACTTGTCGACCACGTATACTTGCGTGTGCGTTTGGGAGCAACACATGTATATAGCTGGTGGATTGAAAGTTGTAAATAGAATAAACGTAGAAATATACCAGAGGAAAAACACTAGTATCTGTGCTGCATGCCATGGCTTCAGAAGATAATGAGATAGTAACTGATCTCTATCCCACTTTCCGAGTTTACAAAAAGGGTCGTGTGGAGCGCTTTTACGAACATTTTAACGTATTTATCGTTCCCGCTTCACTTGATGACCCAGGCACTGGTGTTTCCTCTAAAGACATCACAATTTCATCTCATGTTTCTGCTAGACTTTACCTTCCAAAAAACACCAACCAAAAACTGCCTGTATTAGTTTATTACCATGGTGGTGGATTTTGTCTTGGATTAGCTTTTCTTAACAAGATGCATCGTTTCCTTAATCATTTGGTTTCTGAATCAAATGTAATAGGAGTCTCTGTTGAGTATAGGCTAGCCCCTAAGAATGATTTGACAATATTATATCAAGATTGCTGGACTGCAAGTCATAGTGCTCATGAGAATAAGAACTTCACGGACAATGGTAAAGACTCATGGTTAACTAGCTATGGTGATTGTAACAGGCTGTTCATTGCCGGGGAAAGTGCTGGAGGTAATCTTAGATATTGTCTCTTTTAATTTATGCGATCATATTTCGATTTTGTCATAGAGTTCAAAAAACAAAAAAAAGTTGATGATCATATTTCGATTTGGTCAAAGAGTTTAAAGAAAAGTTGGAACTTCTGATCTTGATCGTGCCTTAGATTAACACGGCTATATTGAGAGATTTAAAATTAGTTATTTTCAAATACAGAAATGTATCACGTAATTTTTGGACTAACAATTTGCCAGAGACAAAGTTAGTTTACAGTGTATGTGAAGTGTGATTGTCCATTTCGTGGGCAAATATACTCGGGTTTAAAGGCTATATAGTGGTGAAAGATTTGGTGTTTTATTTAGTAAAAATTTCGTTCAGGGCTTGTTTGGCGCGCGTTAATTGATTTGTAGCCGTCAAAAATAAATTCGCTGAGAAATAGCCATCTTCGGACAAATTCCAGTATAAATACTGGTGCTTTGAACAAGTTTGTTCAAAGCCCCAGTATTCATACTGGGAAGCTTCAGTAAACTAACCCCAGTATAAAATACTGGGGCCTTTGAACAAGTTTTATTCAAGGCCCCAGCATTTTGTTATGGAACTTTGTATAAAGCTTCAGTCCCATAACAAAATGCTGACAAAACTTGTTCAAAGCCCCAGCATTTTGTTATGGGACTGAAGCTTGATATATAAAGTCTCATAACAAAATACTTGGGCTTTGAACAAGTTTTTGTTATGGGACTAGTCTGGTGGTGTTTTTCCAACGCTAATGGAGCTTAAGTGTGCGCGCGAATTTTTGGCTATTCATCAATGAATTTTGAAACGATGGATAGTCCCCAATGAGCGCGTCCAAAAATGGCTAGTGATCAAAATTTCCCTTTTATTTATGGGGAATTTCCAAAAATAGTCAGCCCACTACCCAAAATTACAAACAGGAGGCCATATTTTTTTTTCATGCATAGCACCCATCCCTAAAATTTGTAATTACAAATTTTAGCACTCCTTCATAAAAAACACCCTAGCTACCAAATTTTCTCTTCCCCAGCCACAAAGCCACCGGCAAACACCTTCCCCCACCAATGGTGTCATTACTTTTTTGTATTTTACTGAATTTATGTTGTTTATTGCGTCTAAATCATTGCTTTGGACAAGTTTATATACACAAATCTCCCTCTAAAAATTAAATTATACATGAATATACATATATAAATATGTAGCAATGAGAGAAATACAAAAATATACACACAAAAAATAAAAAATCATATAAACATCCTTAATATACAGATTTATTCACTCGCATATACACACTTATACAAACTTATACAATTTTATACACGTGTATAAATTTGTATAAAATTGTATAAACTTGCGGCAGTCTGCTATTTCATGAAAAGGGTGACAGTTCGGGTAAGATTCGGAAATATGGGCCATTTTTGGTAATTTTCGTCTTTTGCTTGTCTTTTAGTGTAATTATCCCTTTATTTTATTAATTTAAAATTTAAATAAATGTACATGTAAGTTTTAAGTTTAAACAAGCATGTCCTTTGTTCATGAAATAAGATCAATGTTATGAACCGTTGGATTTATCTGAATAAAAGAGTCCGCCCATAAAGGGGTGCTCTTAATGTCTATCCGCGTAAAAAGATAAGTTACCTGATAGAGTCCTACAAGAAGACAACTACTGTATTATACAGTTATAAATACATTAGTAATAGGCTCATTAAACATATTGATTTCTCTACCACTCTTCCTATCTCTCTCTCAAATAAACTAGTGTTTAGACTGTGGATAAAGGGGTTGATCCGTCAAGCACGTGACAACCACCGACACTAATAATTCCAGCCACGGTTAAAGATCCTACCGCTTCCGCTTACGAGAACGACAAGTAAGTTCTTAGTTTATGTTTAAACAATCTATTTATTATAGATTTGTGTTATATGCATATATGAATCCTTCATTGGTATCAGATGTCAATAGGCTGATTTTCTGGTCCAAAAATAAAATATTCAGTATATGATTGTTCTATTATTAAACGTAGATTTAGAATTGTATGTATAGATTCTTTTCGCAGACTGTATAATCGGGATATAAATTATTGCTTTCTATGCTGCTTAGGAATATGTTCCACACAAGTTTTCTTAGATGCCTAAAAAAACCTGCAATATATATATATTAAAAAAAGGCTTCATATTGGCAGCAAAAACAATAAATAAAGAGGAGAAGAGAAACAAGGATTTTACTTCCAATCCCATAATTTATTTGGAAATCAATTTTTCAAATCTTCTGAATCACGCATATCAAAAAAAAATTGTTTCTGATGAAAAACCGATATCCAAATCTGAATCCACAATGGATTCTCACAACATTGGAAATCTTGGAATATCTATTTCGTTTACAAGGATAAACTCCAAGAATTATGGTATTTATCATAGAAAATTATATGCGAATCAGTTCACATTAATTTTTTTAAAACAATGGAATTTATATCAGTTCTTCCAATATTTGTATTTCATATCCGTATCATAATTTTTTTTCTTCAGTGTTTGAAATAAAATTTGAAACCCACAAAAACTTAATCTTAAGACAGAGACTTAGAATGAAAATGAATCTGGATTCATAATATAATATTAAATTATCAAAATGAGTAAATGAACTTAATGACTGAAAATAAATTTAGTATTTATATTCTTGATTACATATTTTTTTAATATCCCAATTGCATAAAATATTAATTAGTTTAATATTTAATATATTTGTTGATTAGTTTAACGAATATCTTTATGTTAATTTATTTAACAGTTAATTTATTTATTTAATATGTTAAATAAAATGTATAATTAATTTTAAGTTAATTTGTTAACTTAGATCCATATGGGATTATAAAATCATGAAAACGAAAATTTATTTTAAAAATATGATTAAGACATTAAGCTAAGTAGTTGACTAGGTTAATTTACATGTGTTTAGTTTTTGGATGATGATTGGGAACATAGTGAACTTTCGACTCCATTATTAATATATGTGTTTATTAACTTAATCAACTTAGTGCTTATTGTCTGAATATGTACGTTGAACATAGTACTTGCGTTTAGAAATTCCTTCTTTATATTCTCACTATATATTTTTTATTTTGTTAAAAGAACGTCTACTGCGGCTAAGAACATTGTTGCTGAGCTCAACAAAGGGTTGAAACTCAATGGTGACAACTATGAGACCTGGAGCTTAAAAAGTCCAATATGTGCTTGAAAAGCAAGAGGCTCTGGAGGCAATTAACATCATCATGGATGAGCCTGAGGAAGGCACCACGGCTTAGCATAGGCGTGACCGTGCGGCGTATGACGCTTGGAAAAAGAAAGACTCCTTGGCTCGCATTACGTTGCTGAGCACCTTAGATGATGATGTCTTAAGGGAATTTAAGGATCACCAAAGAGCTATGGGTCTTTAGGTTGCTTTGAAGAATAGGTTTGGTACATGTTCTGTTGCAAGGCTTCGATCCTTAACAATCAAGTTTGATTCATACAAGAAGCGCCCAGAGCATACAGTGAGAACACATCTGAGGTATATGACAAACATGATTGGGGAGTTAAAAGATGTTGGTCATGTGTTAACCAATGAGCAACAAATTCAAGATGTCATAAGTTCCTTACCTGATTCTTGGGATCATATGAAGATGCATTTGACCCACAACCAGCTAATCACGTCTCTGGAAGATGTCCGGAGATCTCTTGAGCTGGAGGAAAATCGGCTTGAGGCTGCAAAGCCAAGAGCTGAGTTGCATATGGCAACATCCTCTAAGGCTAAAGGTGGCTCAAAGAAAAAGAATTGGGTTAAGAAAAGAGGACCAACTCAGTCTCAGCCTGCTAAACGAGCAAGGGCAGAACAACAAGGCAATAACAAACGTCCCAATCGTGTCAATGTTGCAAAGGTGAAATGCTTTAACTGTGACAAAAAGGGTCACTATGCTAAGGATTGCTCTGAGCCTCCTAGAAAGGTATTTCACAAAACTCAAACTAGTGAACTTTGTGTTTCTAGTTCAGTGTTTTTGACTGAATCTAATCCTTTGTGGATTGTAGACTCGGGAGCAATAGACCACATAACGAGGGAACACAATTCTTTTGTGGAGTCTCGACGTATTTCACGTGGAACAAAGTGGATTTATTTGGGCAACAACAATAAGGTTGATGTTGAAGGGATCGGTACATGCAAGTTAGTCTTGCGTGGTGGTCGACACCTACTACTACATGATGTCCTCTATGCTCCAGGAATTCATCGGAATATTATTTTTGTTATTGTTTTGCTTAGGCTTGGCTTTAGCTTATTTTTCCATGACAATTCTGTCAAATTGACTTTAGGTTCAACTTTATTTGGTTTTGGTCATGTGACCGGAGGTTTTATTATTATGGATTTGGATTATGATTCATTTAATAATAATGCTATTTTTTCTATGTTTTCTTCCTCACATAAATATGATAGTGATGTAAACATATGGCATGCTAGACTTGGTCATATTAGCCAGCAAAGAATGCAAAGGTTGGAAAAACAAGGTTCGCTTACTGGCATTGAACATGTGGAATTGTGCACTTGTGAAAATTGTCTAGCAGGAAAATCTGCAAGAAAACCCTTCGGTAAAGCGACTAGAGCTGAATATCCCTTGCAATTAGTCCATTCGGTCATCTGTGGGCCTATGAATGTCAGGGCTAGGCATGGAGCGTACTATTTTATCACATTTATAGATGACTACACTCGTTTCGGTTATGTCTATTTAATTCCCGCAAATCAGAAGCAATAAGTTGTTTCCAATGCTATATGAGCTTAGTGGAAAATTAATTAGACAAGAAGATAAAAAAAATTCGAACTGACCGAGGTCGAGAGTACTTGCCAACTCAATTTAACGAGTTATGTGATGGAAAGGGAATTGTTCATCAGTTGACTATCCCAAATACTCCACAAGAAAATGGCGTTGTGGAGAGAAGAAACAGGACGCTTCTAGAAATGGTTAGGTCAATGATGGCACAAGCTAACCTCCCAATTAGTTATTGGGGTGATACATTGCTTACTGCTACCTATGTACTTAACCGAGTGCCTACAAAGTCAGTTGCAACCACTCCATATGAGTTATGGACTGGAAGAGCACCCAACCTAAGTGTATTAAGACCTTGGGTTGCGTTTTCTATACACATGATTCTTCTCACAAACATGGAAAATTAGGCCCAAGAGGAAAGAAAAGTATTTTTATAAGATACTCAGAAACCTCTAAGGGTTATGTGTTTATAGGTCAGCAAGACAGTGGGAGCGTAACTGAATTTGAATCACGAGATGTCACATTCTTAGAGGATGAGTTTCCTAAAAAAGGAGAGGTAGGTCAAGACCTAACCTTGTTTGAGATAGAGGATCAATATGTACAAAGATCACTTCATTCGAGTAGGAGAAATTTAACTGATGATGATTTAGTTTCACATGAACAACCTCCTTCATCATCGGATGCGAATGTAAGTAATCATTTCACCTCAAACAGTGACCAAATGGATCTTGTTCCAAGTGGGAGTGAGATAGTCACTGATCTTGTTCCAAGTGGGAGCAGGATAGATGTTCTTGATCCAAGTGGGATCAACGTTGATCCAAAGGGAACAACGAAGAAGAATCACAAAAAGGACGTGGTTTACGTAAAAAGATTCCCCTCCGATGATTTGTTGTCGAAGGTGCTGAACTTTTTATGTCGTTCTTACAAATAGAAAACGAGCCTAAAAATGCAAAAGAGGCTCTCTCATGCCCTTCTAAGGAAAAATGGATAAAAGCAATGAAAGATAAAATGGAGTCAATGAGAGTCAACAAAGTCTGGGAACTAGTTGATCTCCCAAAAGAACGCAGAGCTATTGGGAGAAAATGGGTTCTCAAGATTAAGCTCAAGGCTTGTTGAACCCAAAAAATTACCCCGAAAAGGATAAATTCTGGAATATCGACAGGATGGGCTAACTCTTTTGGAGTTTTTGGAGTCGCCACCCAATTTAAGGAAAACAGGGAACCAAATTAGAAAATGCGTGCAAAAACTCCGTTTTTATAAAAGCAGTCTTTTTTTCAGAGATTCTAAAGGTAAGAGGTTTTATTAATTTCGGAAGAAGGTTTTTAAGGCACTTCCGAAATTCCGTTAAAAACAGTTAATCCGACAGGTTTCCAAATATTTACAAGGGTGCTTTTCTTTCGGAAAGAATTATTTGAATAATAATAATAATAATAATAATAATAATAATAATAATAATAATAATAATAATCAATTAGATAAAAGCTTATTTGCAAAATATTCTTTTACTTGCACGCATTTGCTAAGACGACCCAATTTGCAATAAATTAAATAACGACTTCACAATAAAAGGCAATGAACATAAAGTAAAGCAATATACCAAGCAATCAAATATTATTAATAAATAAAAAAATTCACACATTTTATTTACATAAATATTTCTAAGGAAAGAAAGACAAAGTTAAAGATAAAACCCGGGAAATTGATCAACTCGCGGGAGTCTTGAATTTTCTAAATTTCTAATGTCTCATTTTGAATGCTTGAATCCGAATTCAATCCCCAAAGGCCTTCAACGCAGTGGACTATCCCCAGTCGTGAGTTAGCCAAACTCGTCCACAAATTATTCGTGCCAAAATGTACCTCGCAAAACAAACAAGTAAAATTGGATTAGTACGATAGTCAAAGTGTAATAATTAATAGAATAAAATAATAATAATAAAGTAATAAAGTAGTAATAATAATAACAATAATAATAATAATAAATAAATGATATATAAAAATAATAATAATAGAACATATAATAATAATAAAGGGGTTTTGTTTTTGCAAAATTTAGGCTCAGGTTTGTGTGGCGCGTCATGTAGAGGCTCAGGGTATTGGTACGGTTGCAAACACGCCGCCGGACGTGTTGCCATTCCAGGTACCAAACTCACCACTCTATTCGACTTGTTTTGCCTCAAATGCATACGTTCATCATCTCCTTTTGCTTTAGGGACACGGGAACGGGACGGTTCAAGTGTAGTATCATGTTCAAATCCATCCCGAGGCCTCAATACGTGTATATGTATTTTTTCATTGGCCATTAGCGTAGTATTTGTTCAAACAAGTTCAATATTCCATAATGGACAAAATTTATCCAAAATGGATCCCTGCACTCAGAAAAATCCAGTCAATGCATAAGCCAGTCCAACAACATAGATTGATCAATCCAAGTTATAGCAAATTTCCATAATGGCACCAAAATAACCATGGCAATGCAATATGCCTAACGGGTCCAGTGTAAATAATGTAAACGGGTCAAGAGGGGTGAAATCGGGTAAGCAATATCAGGGACAATCGAACCCAGAACCAATGAGTTCAACTTCTCGAGTGAATCAGGATTGACAAGGAGAAACAACAATCCCAAATCCATTATCAACCATGTCCCTATCGTTAGGCTAAACCATCACTGCCCTACGCGTCTTACCATCACTGAATCGCCACTACCAATGGTTCGCAGCCAACACTGCCACTGCAGCTGCTACTGCTCATCATCACCGCGTCCATGAGATCACAGTAACATCATACCAAATTAAAGACAAAACAAATCACCGTTGTCATCACCCTCATAGCCACACACCACCACAACAACTCATTGTTTCGTATCAAAGCAGCATAACTGCTGCACTAATATCGCAGCTAACAAATAACCATCAATAACCCCAACACCACTACCGTCTGTTCACATAACACCTCCGTTTTTATCAAGTTTCTCCACCAGCACAAGGGACGGAACAAAATAAAGGAGTAGAACCAAATCGCAATGGACGGCGTTCGAATTTCCGGCCAAGACTAGCGGTGCCACTGTCGTGGCTCTTTTCAACCCCTTTTCTTTACAAAACAACAGAAAAAACCAGACAAAACAACAATAACGACGAGGGACACCAGTAGAGGCCCAAACAAACGGAGTAATCAACCAAAACGGGGAGGAGCAACACCGATCTTTACTAATGGCGTCGCTTCAACTCCTCCTTCCCCATTTCTCCTCTTTCCCGATCTCCCCTCTCCTAGTAACAGTCAAGAACAACAACAAACAACAAAATCCAGAAACCCCTTTTTGAATCCCGATCTGCTCTCCCTTTGCTTTTTATATGTTTCTGCGTGTGTATGTTGATGAGGTGTGTATATGTGTTGCTGTGTGTCTGTTCTCTTGTGGGTGTTTTGCAAAATCATATGGAGAAGATGAGGAGAGGGTACTGTCTAGTAGGAGGAGATGATGGGTTAAGGAGGAAGAAAACGGGGGTCGGCTGATGATAAATAATGAAAATAGGTTTTTGTCCCAGATCTGATTTTTTATCAAAAATGGTATAAGGAAGGTGAATTCAATAAAATGGTTCGGGCTAGGGTTTTAGATATAGTATGTATATATATATATATATATATATATATATATATATATATATATATATATATAGGGCTTCGCACAAATAGGCTAGGAGGAAAATTATGTGTTGCGTAAATAGGCCGGGATTCAAAATGAAGGACAATTATGGCCTTTTTACGTTAAAATTATTAACTTACTTTATTATAAAAAATTAACCTTATTTTAAACATAATTAGATGCTAATTGAAAATTCCGGGACAAAATTGGGTGTCAACAGCTGCCCCTCTTTACTCGAAAAGGATGAAAGAGTTTTCAGGGTAAAGAAAGTTGACGTGAAAGCCAATTTTGTCACGGTAAAGCCAAGACTCTGATTCCTAGGACCAAAATGCGAGGCTTATGGACATGGCCGAGCTGCGGTTTCCGAGTTGCCTACATATCTCGGGCTGAAAGAGAATCAGGCCCTATGTAGTTCGACGCGATTTGAAAATCAAAGACGAGATAGTAGCGATTACTCAAGAGCGGGAAAAGAGGCTTGTAATCACCCAAGTTATAAAAATGTGGTCGACGACACACCCATAAAGAGGGGTTTACACGGACATAGCTTCCACTGCACCTCGATAACCGAGTCATCTTGTCTTCAATCTCAAACCTCAGACTCAGGGTTAACAAGAGACTTACCTCTAGGGTGGATGACTTATGCGGGTGCGATTCTTCAGGTCTTCGTTGACGAGTCTAGCTCATATCAACGATTGCCCCGGTTCATTGCTAAGAAAAGCTCCATGCTCCAAACGCTGCTGCGGTGCTGCTAAAAATCCTGTAATAATCTCAACAAGCGGTAAGCGTGCAACTGCTAATAAATTGTAATAATTGGAATAAGAAATAGAGAAAGTGATAAAATTGTAAATGCGGGTTGCGGTATCATCGATAAGTTCTTCCTTCGATCAACTGACAAAGTACTCCGCCCGGAGAACCTCTAGGCTGATCCTTATTCTGAAACAGTAAAGCAAGACAGTAAGTAAAGCAAGAACGAATTGTAAAATGCAAGGCTTTCATAAGATAAGTTGACTAACGAGACATAATATCTCAAGTCGACTTGGCTAATCTATATCTTACGCAGGTAACATAACGTTCATTTATAAGGCGAACGAGCCCAAACATTCAATTATAAGGCGAATGAGCCTAAAACGTTCAATTATAAGGCGAACGAGCCTAAACATTCAATTATAAGGCGAATGAGCCTAAAACGTTCGATTATAAGGTGAACGAGCCTAAATTTGATAGCAGCCTGCAAAATAAAGTTGCAAATTGGATTAATTAAGGCAAGATAATGCAAAACAAATAAGCAAAACTGGGTCGTGTTGCTTGTATTAATAGTGCTGCAAAGCGTTGAATGCCTTCAGTTCTTATTAAATCTGATGTTCAATTTCTGCAAATTTAAAGTATAATGCGTTAGAAAACGAGTGAATAGTAAAGCAAAAGCTATAATGAAAAAAAAAAAAAAAGAAGAAATAGATTTGCGATGCATATGCGACAAGGCGAATAATCTTTGAGAAACTGATGGTTGACGGTAGGAACAATAACAAAAGAGCCTTCAATTGCCTATGATAGGCTTCATAATAATGCCTCCAATTACTTATGGTAGGCTTCAAATGATAACGATGTCTTCGCTTGCTCACGATAGACTTGATAATAAGACCTCTGATTGCTTACGGTAGGATCAATAACAAAAGAGCCTTCAATTGCCCATGATAGGCTTCAGAATAATGCCTCCAATTGCTTATGGTAGGCTTCAATGCTAATGAAGTCTTCGCTTGCTCACGATAGACTTGATAATAAGACCTCTGATTGCTTACGGTAGGAATAATAACAAAAGAGCCTTCAATTGCCTATGATAGACTTAAGAATAAGGCCTCCAATTGCTTATGATAGGCTTCGATGCTAATGAAGTCTTCGATTGTTTACGATAGACTGCACAATAAGGCCCCCGATTGTTTACGGTAGGCTTCATAACAATAGTGCCTTCAATTGTCTACGATAGGCTTCATAAAAAGGCCTCCAATTGTTTATGGAAGGATTTAAATGATAATGAAGTCTTCGATTGTTTACGATAGACTTCATAATGAGGCCCCCGATTGTTTACGGTAGGCTCCATAACAACAGCGCCTTCGATTGTCTATGATAGGCTTCATAAAAAGGCCTCCAATTGTTTGTGGTAGGCTTCAAATGATAATGACGTCTTCGATTGTTTACGATAGACTTCATAATGAGGCCCCCGATTGCTTACGGTAGGCATGACGTAATTTGTAAGTGCAAGCTGCAATATCTTTGATAAATTGTCTTCCCATCCACTGTTAACCTTCGAGGTGACACAAATACGCCTCTGGGGCAACAAAATTACGCCTTAGAGGAAAGCTTGAAATATAAAGACGCTTTTCGAAAGTGTGAGAATGTAAAGACGCTTATCGAAAGCGTGAATACGTGATACTCTTTGAACTCTTCCACGGAGGAATGGTCTTGACTACAAAATAAAGTAAGCCCCCAGGATTGGCAATATCTGTAAAAGAAATGAAACGTTAGTAAGTGTTCTCATAAAGGGAAAGGAAATGAAATAGATATTCTTGATAATTTGCAAGAGTTATGGGAAATAGAAATACCGCCTTTCGGCAAATTGGAAAAAGCGTCGGGTCATGAGACACGAGCTTTATCCAAATATCATTGCAATCCTAGCGATGAAAATCTTGGAGATTGACTTGCTAAGATGTATATCTTCAGTTGCGGGTCTTAATGTCCCTGCTCTCAAATAAAAGTTGTTAGTTTTGAGAAAGGAGGGGAAAACGTTTGATTTGTGCAGACTTCATCCTGATCTTGCTGCTTCTGCTGCTTTCTCGTCTTCATTGGACTTGGATTTGCGAATTGCTTTCAGAAACTTGGCTCATGAACTCAAGTAGCACAGATTTTGAAAAATAGAGGCAAGATAAAATATTTTAATGCAATATAGCGACTGAAATAAGCATGCAAATGAAGTCAAAGATGCATTTTGAAAATTTTGCCTTGACTCAAACTTGTAACATATTTTAAAACAAACTGAACGTCCTTTGCCTTAGACTTTGCACTGTTTGCTTAACCAATTACAGAATTTTTGCCAACTCATCTTTAATAACCAACGTTGCTTCTTGCAAAATTCTGCCCCAGTTATTATCTTTCGCATCTCTAACAAGCTTTGCAAAATTGCCCCAGTTGTCCTTTTTGGGGAAAAATAAAAATTTAAATGCTAAAGGGTCGAGCCCTATGGGGGAGCCTACGTATCCCTGCTTGGGAATCAGACCGTGCGTAGTTCTGCATCACTGCTTCAACGCCATATACCAACCAATAAAAGCTGCCCCAGTTGAAGTTCTAACAGATAGTGCGATATCCAAAGAGCGCAGACAGCAACTTTTCAGTGCGTCGGTTTAAATTGTTCAGTTGTTTTGCCATACGTTATAAGCAAAGCTTTGGCAGGTTTATCAATTTTAATTTTGCAATGGAAACAAATGCAAGCGTAAATAACATAATAAGAATGCGATGAATTTTATTTCAACTTTCATAAATTCAAAATGAGTTGATTCAGATTAACATAAGCTTTAAAGTACAATGCAATTCAGGGTCTCAAACTGAATTATAATTGAAAATAACGCTACTAAGTTCAATTGCCAAGTTCTTTCAAACAATGCATTATCTTCAGGTGCTGCATCGTTCACGAGCTAGAGCGTCTACCATCAATCAAATCTCGAATCCCTTACGAGGTGAATGGTGAGCCACTTCACAAATCCAACATTTGCTAGAGAAATAAACAAAACAAAAGAAACCTCTCAAAGGGTAACTAAGATAGTTTGCACGTCATTCATAGGATTGCATACAAGCAAGCAACACCTAGTATTTAACGCATTTTGAGCAAATAAAGCAAGGTAAGCAATTAACATGTGACAATCACAAGTAGTTGAACGTAAATAAATATGCAAACGCGTCACCTCTTCGCCTTGACACTGCAATTCCGATATCCCAACTATCTTCCAAGAGTTGGCGTCAACTCGAAATTTAACACAGCTCATGCTCTCCACAACATCTGCACAAAATTCTAAACCCAAATGCCTAAAACCCGAAACAATTCTCCATAGCTTTTGCAAACATCCACACTCCTCCAAGCACAACTCCCAATTGTTTTACAACATCCAAGGGGAAATTTCCAACTGCCTCCACAATACAAGACTGCAAAGCACGAAAGGCGCCAATTGGCTTTTCAAAATAAAACCTCACTGGTCCTCGGCTTTAGACAAGCCTCTCAGCTTCCTAGGTTTTGCAGGGCTCACCGACCTTGTTCATAAGGCTCCTCACTGGTCCTCGGCTTTAATCAAGCCTCTCAGTTTCCTAGGTAGCCAAGACGGCACTGGTCTTAAGGAGGGACCCCACTGGTCATTCAAAGACACAGGGGCTTCGCTCTCCTAGTATGCGACAAGCATACTTCAATTTTATAAGGTTGCAGCTGGATAATCAACATAGGCCTGCACACATGCAAAGCCATTCACGAGAGGGACCCCACTGATCCTTTTAAAGACACCAGGGGCTTCGCCTCTTAGATCTCACTACACCAGGCCATCTCCAAAACACAAACCAACCAAATCTGCCTAACTTCCCCCGGACTGCAATTCTGCCTATGATCTCAATTCCGCTAAATTCTTCCATTTTCTGACCTAAAAGACAACATAGCAGACAAAATTCCAAATCTGATTTTGCTCAAAACATGGTTAGGACTGAGGATTTGCTATCTCACAACACATAATATGCATTGTCGTTGGGTTTCAAGGACCCGTTGACAAAAGGGCGGTTTCTTAATTCCTGGAAAACGGTACCAAGGACCGGGTCCAAACTAAGGTGTATATGCATGCATGACCTAATCTCCTTCTAAGAGTGGGCTAACGGTTGAGGCCGATTCGACCTATGCGGGATAAACCTGTCCCCATAAACCAGTAAAACCGGCCATGAAAAAACCAGGCAAACCATATCCCAACTAACTTTGGTGACACGAAAGAAATTCAAAGACCTAGGAAGGGCAATGCCATTCCTGTAGTATTGCCCGTCATGCGGCCCCCCTTGATGAAATCGAGGAGATGAAAGAGAATTGACAGGCTCCATGAGGGAGGAAATATGAACGGAATGCAGACTATGCACATATAAATATAATACATACTTTATAAGGCAAACCAAACAAACAGATATAATAAAGCAAATAAATTAGGCATGCTAGTTGCAAACAATTGGAAACCTTTATGGTCAAAACCTTTATTGCTCCCCAGCGGAGTCGCCATGCTGTTGAACCCCAAAAATTACCCCGAAAAAGATAAATTCCGGAATATCGGCAGGATGGGCTAACTCTTTTGGAGTTTTTGGAGTCGCCACCCAATTTAAGGAAAACAGGGAACCAAATTAGCAAATACGTGCAAAAACTCCGTTTTTATAAAAGACGGTCTTTTTTCAGAGATTCTAAAGGTAAGAGGTTTTATTAATTTCGGAAGAAGGCTTTTAAGGCACTTCCGAAATTCCGTTAAAAACAGTTAATCCGACAGGTTTCCAAATATTTACAATGGCGCTTTTCTTTCGGAAAGAATTATTTGAATAATAATAATAATAATAATAATAATAATAATAATAATAATAATAATAATAATAATAATAATAATAACAATAATAATAATAATAATAATAATAATAATAATAATAATAATAATAATAATAATCAATTAGATAAAAGCTTATTTGCAAAATATTCTTTTACTTGCACGCATTTGCTAAGACGACCCAATTTGCAATAAATTAAATAACGACTTCACAATAAAAGGCAATGAACATAAAGTAAAGCAATATACCAAGCAATCAAATATTATTAATAAATAAAATAATTCACACATTTTATTTACATAAATATTTCTAAGGAAAGAAAGACAAAGTTAAAGATAAAACCCGGGAAATTGATCAACTCGCGGGAGTCTTGAATTTTCTAAATTTCTAATGTCTCATTTTGAATGCTTGAGTCCGAATTCAATCCCTAAAGGCCTTCAATGCAGTGGACTATCCCCAGTCGTGAGTTAGCCAAACTCGTCCACAAACACCTCCGTTTTTTATCAAGTTTCTCCACCACCACAAGGGACGGAACAAAATAAAGGAGTTGAACCAAATGGCCATGGCCGGCGTTCGAATTTCCAGCCAAACTCCGGTGGTGGTGACTAGCGGTGCCACTGTCGTGGCTCTTTTCAACCCCTTTTCTTTACAAAACAACAGAAAAAAACCAGACAAAACAACAATAACGATGAGGGACACCAGTGGAGGCCCAAACAAACGGAGTAATCAACCAAAACGAGGAGGAGCAACACCGATCTTTACCAATGGCGTCGCTTCAACTCCTCCTTCCCCGTTTCTCCTCTTTCCCGATCTCCCCTCTCCTAATAACAGTCAAGAACAACAACAAACAACAAAATCCAGAAACCCATTTTTGAATCCCGATCTGCTCTCCCTTTGCTTTTTATATGTTTTTGCGTGTGTATGTTGATGGGGTGTGTATATGTGTTGCTGTGTGTCTGTTCTCTTGTGGGTGTTTTGCAAAATCATATGGAGAAGACGAGGAGAGGGTACTGTATAGTGGGAGGAGATGATGGGTTAAGGAGGAAGAAAACGGGGGTCGGCTGATGATAAATAATGAAAATGTGTTTTTGTCCCAGATCTGATTTTTTATCAAAAATGGTATAAGGAATGTGAAATCAATAAAATTGTTCGGGCTAGGGTTTTAGATATAGTATGTATATATATGTATAGGGCTTCGCACAAATAGGCTAGGAGGAAAATTATGTGTTGCGTAAATAGGCCGGGATTCAAAATGAAGGATAATTATGGCCTTTTTACGTTAAAATTATTAACTTAATTTATTATAAAAATTAACCTTATTTTAAACATAATTAGATGCTAATTGAAAATTTCGGGACAAAATTGGGTGTCAACAAGGCTGATGGCACAGTTGAGAGATATAAGGCTCGACTGGTGGCGAAAGGTTATACACAACAGGAAGGAATAGACTACGAAGAGACTTTCTCACCTGTTGTGCGATTTAACTCAATTCGCCTGATTCTAACTATAGTAGCAAGTTTAGATCTTGAATTACATCAGATGGATGTAAAGACTGCCTTTCTCAATGGAGAATTAGATGAAGAAATTTATATGGAACAACCCGAATGTTTCATTAGAAAAGGCCATGAACAAAAGGTTTGTAGACTTTTGAAGTCTATTTATGGCCACAAACAGTCTTCAAGGCAGTGGTATATACACTTTCAAAATGTGATCATATCCAATGGTTTTACTATGGTTGATGAAGACCATTGTGTTTATACCAAGAGATCAAGAAATAAGCTTGTAATTCTGACATTGTATGTCGATAATATTCTTAAAGCTGGAAATGATAAGGAGTTATTAAATGAGGTAAAGGCCTGGTTGTCGTTTCAATTTGAGATGAAAGATATGGGTGAAGCTGCATTTATTCTTGGAATCAAGATTTCAAGAGATCGTCCAAAGAAACTATTGTATCTCTCTGAAGAGAATTATATTAAGAAAATTCTTGAACGATTTAATATGCAAAATAGAAACCCAATTGACATTCCTATCAACAAAGGCCATAACTTGGGAAATTATTTGTGTCCTTAGACTCCTGAAGAGACAGAAAAGATGAAGCGAGTGCCTTATAGAAGCGCACCCGGATGTGTAATGTATGCTATAGTGTGTACTAGTAATAAGAATCAAACGCGGAAAGTAAAAGATAAAGAGCGAAACGTAACTCGATCGAAAATCCCAAGTAGCAACGAAGAACTTGTTCCATTACACCCCGAGAGATTGTCAAGAACACCTACACTAGGCAACTACCCTCGAGCTAACAAGAACCCACAAGTAGAATGATCGGGGAGGGAATGGAATTCATCTAGATCCGCTAGAGGAAAAACAAGTCCCAAAAAGGTTGTTTCATTCATCAAAGAGTTCAACTCTTAACAAGGTTCTTAATCATCAAAATTAGCTAAGGAATGAAATAAGCTATCTAGCTATTTATAGAGGTTTTTAGGTACTAAGTAAAAGGTCTAGATTGCCCATACTTAGGCTTAAAGATAAAATACCATGTAAGGTTCAAAATAGACATAACACAATGTAAAATCCTGTGCTTCAGCTTTTGGGGCGAAGCGCCTGCCCAATTGGTCAGTGGGGGTGGCTGGGCAGAGCGCCCCCTGGGTGGGCGGAGCGCCTGGCCTCCTTGTTCACTAGGCGGGGCGCCTGGGATGCTGTGATGCTCCTCTTGTACTTTGATCACCCGGAATGGCTTCCAATCGCTTCCTTCTTCTAGGCCTCTCCTCACCAAGTGTAAGTGCACTCCTTGGATCTTCTTAGCTTGGCTCCATGTGAAGGGTCTTGTGGGGGGTTTGGTTCTTATCATTCTCCCCTTCTTGAGAAAATTTCTTCCTCGAAATTGAGGCATCATCATCCACGACCTCTCCATCCCCTACATCTAAAGGAACCAAGTCACAAACATTAAATGTATTAGAAACATTATACTCACTTGGCAAGTCGACCACATAGGCGTGGTTGTTTATCTTTGAAAGCACTTGGGATGAGCCATCTCTTCGGGGTGCCAACTTCCCTTTCCTAAGATTTGGAAACCTTTCTTTCCAGAAGTGCACCCACACATAGTCATCTTTCTTGAGTTCCACCTTCTTGCGTCCCTTGTTTTTATTGGAGGCAACCTTTGCATAAGCTTCCTCTAAGTTCTTCTTCGCCTTAGCATGGAGTTCAACCAAAGCCTTGGCTCTAGTTTTACCTTCAAAATTAACAATCATTTCCCTTGGAAAAAGGGGTTAGATCAAGGGAGATCAAGGGGTTAAAACCATAAACGCACTCAAAGTGAGTCATGCCAATCATGCTATGCAATGTACTATTGTAGGCAAACTCCATAAGAGGTAATCTATCAACCCAAGCCCCGGCCTTACCTCGGGTCATGGCTCTAAGAAGAGCACCCAAAGTTCGGTTTACCACCTTAGTTTGGCCATCCGTTTGTAGGTGGTGGGACGTAGAGAACAAAAGCTTGGTGCCAAGGGCACCCCACAAGCTTCTCCAAAAGTAGCTAAGGAACTTGGTGTCCCTATCACTTACAATGGTTTGAGGCACACCATGCAACTTTAAAACATTATCAATGAACAAAGAAGCAACATGTTGTGCATCATCACACTTTTTACATGGAATGAAGTGAGCCATTTTGGAGAACCGATCCACGACAACATAAATGCTATCATGTCCCCCTAGTCCGTGGTAATCCCATGACAAAGTCCATAGATATATCCATCCACGGGCTAGTAGGTACGGGGAGAGGGGTATACAACCCATGGGGGTGTGCTTTGGATTTAGCACGCTTGCATTCAAGGCAATTAGTGCAAAACTTTTCAACTTGCACCCCCATCTTTGGCCAATGGAATTGTTCTTTAAGAATGTCCAAAGTCTTATTCTTCCCAAAGTGACCCATGAGTCCTCCACAATGTGCCTCTTGCACAAGCAATTCCTTCGATGAGGACTCGGGTATGCATACTCTACCATTTTTGAAGATATAGCCATTAACACATTGGTATTTCTCAACTCTTTCCCCTTTCTCTAGAGCTTCATGGATGCTCTTTAGCTTAGGGTCATGAGCATACATCAATTTGATGCTCTCAAAACCCATGAGCTTGGAGGTAAGATTAGTGGTAAGAGCAAACTTCCTAGAAAGTGCATCTGCCACAACATTGTCTTTCCCCTTTTTGTATTGAACAACATAGGAAAAAGACTAAATGAACTCTACCCACTTGGCATGCCTCTTGTTCAACTTCTCTTGGCCCCTAAGATGTTTGTGTGACTCATTTTCACTCTTAATCACAAATTCCCTAGGCCAAAGGTAGTGTTGCCAATGAGCAAGAGCTCTCACTAGGGCATACAACTCCTTGTCATACGTAAAGTAATTCAAGGAGGCTCTCTTCAATTTCTCACTAAAGTAGGCTATTGGTTTGCCATCTTGCATTAAAACACCACCAATTCCCACCCCCGAGGCATCACATTCGACCTCAAATGCCTTTCCAAAGTCGGGCAATTGCAATAGAGGGGTGGTACTCAATCTCCTTTTCAATTCTTGGAAGGCCTTCTCTTGAGGCTCTCCCCCACACAAATGGTTAGTCATTCTTCACCAATTCGATGAGTGGAGCGGCAATGGAGCTAAAGTCTTTCACAAATCGTCTATAAAAACTAGCAAGACGATGAAAGCTCCTCATTTGAGTCACGGTGGTAGGGTAGGCCAATCACGAATGGCCTCCACCTTGGACTCATCCACCTCCACACCTTGGGCACTCATAACAAACCCAAGGAAGACAACCTTCTCCACACAAAAGGCACACTTTTTCAAATTAGCATAGAGCTTTTCAACTCTTAGCACTTCAAGAACTTGACTCAAGTAGCCAACATGATCATCTATTGACTTACTATAAATCAAAATATCATCAAAATAGACAACCACGAATTTATTGATAAACAGTTTCAAAACATGGTTCATTAGTCTCATAAAAGTACTAGGTGTGTTGGAGAGCCCAAAGGGCATCACCAACCATTCATAGAGACCAAACTTGGTCTTGAATGCGGTTTCCCATTCGTCCCCGAGTTTCATCCGGATTTGATGGTAACCGGACCTAAGGTCTATTTTGGTAAAGACACATGAACCACTCAATTCATCTAACATGTCATCAAGTCGTGGAATGGGATAACGGTACTTTACCGTTATCTTGTTCACAGCCCGACATTCTACGCACGTTCTCCAAGTGCCATCCTTCTTTGGAACAAGGATCACGGGTACGGCACAAGGACTCAAACTTTCCCTCACCAAGCCTTTAGTGAGTAATTCATCAACTTGCTTTTGCAATTCTCTTGTGTCTTCCGGATTGCTTCTATAAGCCGTTTGTTTGGAATTTGAGACCCCGGGATAAAATCAATTTGGTGTTCTATCCCCCTCAATAGAGGAAGACCACTCGGCATCTCTTCTGGGAATATGTCTTAAAATACCTTCAAAACATTCTCAATTGCACTAGGTAAAGTGTTAGTTAAACAATTAACATCGGATGTAAGAATCATACCTTTATGCACTAGGCAAAGGAGTAGCTTGTTGCCATCATTTCCTCTCAAAAGTTCACCCGGTTGCATCATGGCACATATGCTACCGGTAGAAGATGGTGGGATTTTCACCAAGCTTTCGGCAAAAGGACTAGTCTCCACAATCGACTTAGCCTTTTCCACCTCTCTTAACTCCCTCATTCGCTTGTAATCCTCTCTTGCTTGGGAGTCAAGGGTTTAAGCACAAATTTCCTTCCTTCATGTTTGACCGTATAAGTGTTGACACGACCATCATGAACCACATGTCTATCAAATTGTCACGGCCTTCCAAATAGAAAGTGGCATACTTGCATAGGCACCACATCGAACATATGTTCATCCACATAGCTACCCATTTTGAACTTAATCATTACTTGCCTCACCAACATTAGCTCCCCACACTCACTAAGCCATTGCAAACGGTAAGGTTTAGGGTGTTTCAAGGTAGGTAATTTCAATTGAGTAACAAGTGATTGACTCACAACATTAGCACAACTTCCCGAGTCAATGATCATAGAGCAAACAACACCCATGACTCGGCATCTAGCATGGAATAGAGTTTCCCTTTGCAAGGTCTCACTACCCTCCACAATCATGGCACCTAAACTCCTCCTCACAACTAAAAAAGCATGAGGATCATCATCCTCCACCGTATCATCCTACACATCATCCACCTCATCTCCCTCTATTCCCTCATCCTCCGGCCCACTCTCTTGTTTATAAGCACCATCACCAATAACAATCATGGTCCTTTTCGTAGGACACTCTTTAGCAAAGTGACCATACCCCTTGCACTCGTGGAATTGAATTGAAGAAGAAGTAAGAGTATTTAATTGGGTTTTAGAGTTACCTCCAACATTGGATGTGTACTTCTCATACGACTTCTTCACATCTTTGCTAGAATTTGCACCACTTGTGCCACTTGCATTTGGGAATCTTGCATTTGGAGTAGGAGTCTTCCATTTCTTTGATTTGCTCATGGAAGTGGAAGCGTTGCTTTTGTAACGGTTGGACTTTTCATCTTTAAGCCATTGCTCGGCTTCAAGTGCGGCATCAAGGATTTCTTGAAGTGAAAGATAAGCATGCAATCTCAATTGGGAGGCTATACCTTAGTTCAAGCCATTCTTGAAATGGATCACGGCTTGTTCCTCATCTTCGGTGTCCATATCCAAAGCCATCCGAATCTTCTCAAACTCATCATAATACTCATGAATCGTCTTGACACCTTGCTTTAGATCATAAAGCTTCCTGAGTTGCTCTTGAAGATACCTAGGACTGATGTACTTGATATTCATGAGACATTTCAAATCATTCCAATTCACATTCACGGGAATTCCCGCTCTCCTCCTTGATCTCTTGACGGATTCCCACGAAGTAGATGCATAGGACTCAAAGGATGAAATAGCATAAGTACCTTTTTTCTCCTCGGTCATCTCATTTGTGTCAAACATCCTTTCCATGAGTAGTACCCATTCAATGTAGGCCTCCGGATCATAATTTCCCTTTAAGATTGGAAGATTGAGCTTCACACTACTGAGGTTGGTGTTTTCACGACCTCCACAGTAAGGCTCCGGTTGGCCTCCATAGTGATCTTCATAACCAACATACTCCCTCCTAGCATTCCCTCCAACATACCCCATGGGTGGCCCTCGGCCTCGGCCTCTACCCATATCCACATTTGGACCCCAATTCATACCTCGCCTCGGTTGATATTGATCATCATACCCATAGGCCTCATCACCATACTCGGCTTTCTCCCCTTCTTGAGCTTCATCGGCTTGCTCAAGAGGTTGAACATTTCAAATGGGTCTTGGAAGTGGAATGTTTCTTTAGGGGTTGTCCACAATATGGGGAATGCCCGTTCGTTGGGTATTGCCAAACACTTGATCATTTCTCTCTCGATCTTCCTTTACCCGTTGTCGATTAAGCAACTCAAAAACTTGTTCCGGGGTAAAGTTAGGACTACTTGAGCCTTCACCGGCCTCAATTTGGACACTCGGGGTCCCTTTCTCAACTTGAACACTTGGGGTCCCTTGATCGCCTTGGGTACTTGAAGCCCCTTTTTCAAGAGACTCAATCCTTTGGTTCATGATATCCATCTTGGCAAGAAGATTAGCGAAGGCATCCTTTATGAAATCTTGACCTTCGTTGGCCATTGTACCTACAAGAAGAACAAACGTTAGTGAAATCACTTCACACACTCCCTCACTTGTGTTTCACTCGGATCACTTGTTTAGTGGTGGTGGATATTTCACTCGACTTGTAGTTCCAAAGCTTCACGTGGATGAATAACAATCCCTCAACTCAACCAAACTATTCACGAGTCAAGCACACTCCGGGGTGAGTGGAGTTAATAGAACCCAATAAACGCTAGGCAGTTTGAAGTGAGGACTTGAGTCAAAAGGATCTACGAATCTTCTTGGAGTTCTACTCTCTAACTAAATGCACGAATCACCTAAAAGCTTAAAGAACTAGTGACAATTAAGTAGGAAGATTACTTAGATAGGCACTAGTTAGAGGTTAGGCAAACAAAGAAACAAGAAAACCTAGAAGAAACTACCTGAAACTCACCCTTCAGTAGGCAGGCGGAGCGCCCAGTGGAGTGGGGCGGAGCGCCTGAGAAAACCACCAGTGGGGGTGGTCAGACGGAGCGCCCAAGAATTGGGTGGAGCGCCTGGGCGAAGAACGCCTGGGTTTCCAACTCTGTGTTCTTCGTTTTCAATCCAATTTTTGGGTCGATTCCAACGTGTTTTGCACAAATCCAGGTACCCAAAGTTGAATATTGATATAACCTTCAAACCCCAATGAATTTCACACCCAAACAACCAACAATGAAAGCACAATCATGATTCAAAGTTTCAAGTTGGGGTTTCAACAAAGGTTTCAAAAGGGTTCAAAGTGGATTTCTATTCTTCAATCTTGGTGTTATACAACTCCAAATCACACGAAATTTATTTCCAATTATTTGTTTTTCAATGTAGACAAACCTTGATAGTCAAATCAACGATCAACAACCAACAAACCCATGAATCGAATAATAGTCTTCAAGAACAAGGGTTTAACAAGGGTTTAACAATTTTGGGGTTTTCAAATTTTCAAATATCATGATTCCAATCCAAACCATGTGTTTTTGGAATCAAAACGACGGGTTTTCAACAAGGATCAATAATCTATAACACCCATAACAAGAATCGAACACACCAAAAAGTTATGACCAATTTTCTTTGTAAATTTTTTTTTCAACTTTTCTATTTTTTTGTATTTTCTTCTTTCAATAACTTCAACAACAAGAAAACTAAAGAAACTAACGTAGGCACGAAGAATCAAGGGTCGGGAGTTTGTAGAAACAAAGCCCGAGCCTTGCTCTGATACCAAACTAATAAGAATCAAACGCAGAAAGTAAAAGATAAAGAGCGAGACGTAACTCAATCGAAAATCCCAAGTAGCAACGAAGAACTTGTTCCGTTACACCCCGAGAGATTGTCAAGAACACATACACTAGGCAACTACCCTCAAGCTAACTAGAACCCGCAAGTAGAATGATCGGGGAGGGAATGGAATTCATCTAGATCCGCTAGAGGAAAAACAAGTCCCAAAAAGGTTGTTTCATTCATCAAAGAGTTCAACTCTTAACAAGGTTCTTAATCATCAAAATTAGCTAAGGAATGAAATAAGCTATCTAGCTATTTATAGAGGTTTTTAGGCACTAAGTAAAAGGTCTAGATTGCCCACACTTAGGCTTAAAGATAAAAGATCACGTAGGGTCAAAATAGACATAACACAATATAAAATCCCGTGCTTCAGATTTTGGGGTAGAGCGCCTGTGTTTGGGGCGGACCTCCTGCCCAATTGGTCAGTTGGGGTGGCTGGGCGGAGCGCCCCTTGGGTGGGCGGAGGCTCTGGCCCCCTTGTTCACACGGCGGGGCGCCTAGTCCTCAGGCGGGGTGCCTGGAATGCTAGGCTGCTCCTCTTGCGCTTTGATCACCTGGAATGGCTTACAATCGCTTCCTTCTTCTAGGCCTCTCCTCACCAAGCGTAAGTGCACTCCTTGGATCTCCTTAGCTTGACTCCATGTAAAGGGTCTTGCGGGGGGTTTGGTCCTTATCATTCTCCCCTTCTTGAGAAGATTTCATCCTCGAAATTGAGGCATCATCATCCACGACCTCTCCATCCCCTACATCCAAAGGAACCAAGTCACAAACATTAAATGTATTAGAAACATTATGCTCACTTGGCAAGTCGACCACATAGGCATTGTTGTTTATCTTTGAAAGCACTTGGAATGGGCCATCTCCTCGGGGTGCCAACTTCCATTTCCTAAGGTTTAGAAATCTTTCTTCCGGAAGTACATCCACACATAGTCACCCTTCTTGAGTTCCACCTTCTTGCGTTCCTTATTTTTCTTGGAGGCAACCTTTGCATAAGCTTCCTCCAAATTCTTCTTCGCCTTAGCATGAAGTTCATAAAGCCTTGGCTCTAGTTTTACCTTCAAAATTAACAACCATTTCCCTTGGCAAAGGGGTTAGATCAAGGGGAATCAAGGGGTTAAAATCATAAACGCACTCAAAGGGAGTCATGCCAATCATGCTATGCAATGTACGAGTATAGGCAAACACTATAAGAGGTAATCTATCAACCCAAGTCTCGGCCTTACCTCGGGTCATGGCTCTAAGAAGAGCACCCAAAGTTTGGTTTACCCCACAAGACCCTTCACACGGAGCCAAGCTAAGGAGATCCAAGGAGTGCACTTACACTTGGTGAGGAGAGGCCTAGAAGAAGGAAGCGATTGGAAGCCATTCCGGGTGATCAAAGCGCAAGAGGAGCAGCCCAGCATTCCAGGCGCCCCGCCCTGTGAACAAGGGGGCCAGGCGCTCCACCCACCTAGGGGGCGCTCCGCCCAGCCACCCCCACTGACCAATTCGGCAGATGGTCCGCCCCAAACACGGGCGCTCCGCCCCAAAAGCTGAAGCACGGGATTTTACATTGTGTTATGTCTATTTTGACCCTACGTGGTCTTTTATCTTTAAGCCTAAGTGTGGGCAATCTAGACCTTTTACTTAGTGCCTAAAAACCTCTATAAATAGCTAGATAGCTTATTTCATTTCTTAGCTAATTTTGATGATTAAGAACCTTGTTAAGAGTTGAACTCTTTGATGAATAAAACAACCTTTTTGGGACTTATTTTTCCTCTAGCGGATCCAGATGAATTCCATTTCCTCCCCGATCATTCTACTTGCGGGTTCTAGTTAGTTCGAGGGTAGTTGCCTAGTGTAGGTGTTCTTGACAATCTCTCGGGGTGTAACGGAAAAGTTCTGCGTTGCTACTTGGGATTTTCGATCGAGTTACGTCTCGCTCTTTATCTTTTACTTTCCGCGTTTGATTCTTATTAACTAGACCTGATATTTGTCAAGCAGTTGGGTTGGTAAGTAGATATCAATCTGATTCAGGTCCGGCACATTGGCAAGCAGTAAAGAGGATCATGAGATATCTGAGAGGAACAGCTGACTACGCACTTTGTTATCAAGGCAACAAAGATTTGCGATTAGTTGGATACACTGATGCTAATCATGGAGGAGATTTAGACGAGAGGAAGTCTACCTCAGAATATGTCTTCTTACTTAGTAATGGTGCCGTATCATGGAAGAGTAAAAAGCAATCATGTATAGCACTATCCACGATGGAAGCCGAATATGTGGCTCTGTCAAAAGCAACACAAGAAGCTGTTTGGTTGAATAGGCTCTTGAAAAGCTTGTTGGGTAACACTGATGATGAACCAGTGTTGGTCTACTGTGATAGTAAGGCTGCAGTTGATGCAACCAAGAATCCTAAGCATCATTGTGATACTAAGCACATAGATATCAAGTATAACTATGCAAGAGACATGTATAAATGCAAGAGGTTGAACCTGGTGAAAATATCTACAGAAGATATGGTAGCAGACCCACTGACCAAGCCTTTAGCTAGAGTTGCATTTGTGAGACACACTAGGTCTCAAGGCTTGCGTAGACTTTGAGTGATTTTGTATTGTTCTTTGTTTTTCCAGTTGTTTACAAAATTATGTTCTTTGATAATCAATAAATTTGATTTATTTACATAGATATTCATGATTTATTGAGTGTTTAGTACATTCTTCAATTATATTTTAGCATGTCGAGTAGACAAGAGGTTGGCCTTCTCACATAGGAAACCGCCTCCTTATCATAGTGATAAGTGGAGATGAGACTTGATTTTAAGAAAAAAATTATCAAATAGATAATTTGAGAGCGATATGCTTAAAATCAGTAGAGTCGCTTAAATAATGACATAAGGTTATTAAGGTGAAAGGACGTTCACCTAGTCTACTTAATGAGCTAGATGTGAGTTTAAGAAACTCGAATTTAGATACATATGGTGTCTGAATTTCATCTATACAACATTATTTATAAAGACATACGCTCCTTAAAGAAATGAGAAAAATTTTGTAGCACGTGTTTCATACCATGTGTGCTAAATTACGACCATGGGTTAACATAAGTTTAATCTCAACTTTTTGTTGCGTGAGACCCAGAGCCTTATGATGGCTCAAAATGATGTACTCTCAGTGACTTCGATCAGATACTTGAGACTTAGTCTAATGTTAGCTATCTTAGTGTATTTCCAAAAGACCATGAAAATGGATGCGGTCTGGCGGGACATATCTAAAAAAGCAGTTGAGCTAATGTTAAGAGAATCGTGAGAAGAGGAAGATCATTAAAGGAATCTCATTAATTTTGTATTCACAGGTGCACCAGTTATAACTTATGAGTTATAATTGTGAATACATAAAAATGATATTTGAGATTTTGAGAGGATATCAAAATGTGATTCATATGATCTAGGGTATTGCATACTTTATAATCTACTTGCAGGTTTGCACTCGACGAGAGGCTATATACTCCTAACAGATGTATAGCACGTAGCTCTCACAGTATGCTGGTCGCACGATCTATTTCACTGTATGAATATTTGTAGAGATGAGATGAGAATATGTTTCTCATATTGTAAGAGCACTCCCATTATGTGTGAGTGGGAGATGTTGGATTTATCTGAATAAAAGAGTCCACCCATAAAGGGTTCTCTTAATGTCTATCCAGGTAAAAAAATAAGTTACCTGATAGAGTCCTACAAGAGGACAACTACTGTATTATACAGTTATAAATACAGTAGTAATAGGCTCAGATAAACATATTGATTTCTCTACTACTCTTCCTATATCTCTCTCAAATAAACAAGTATTTAGACTGTGGATAAAGGGGTTGATCCGTCAAGCACGTGACAACCACCGACGGCTATTAATTCTAGCCACAGTTAAAGATCCTACCGCTTCTGCTTACGAGAACGACAAGTAAGTTCTCGGTTTATGTTTAAACAATCTATTTAGTATAGATTTGTGTTATATGCATATATGAATCCTTCATCGCCTTCATTTAACTCAATAAAGTCATGCCTTCTCTTAGAAGTGGCTTATATTAAAGTGAATTTGTTGTATCCTGAAGAGACTTTTTATGTATTGACAATATCTCTATAACCAAAGTTATTTC
The DNA here is from genome assembly GCA_029990575.1 of Petunia axillaris subsp. axillaris. Classification (NCBI taxonomy): domain Eukaryota; kingdom Viridiplantae; phylum Streptophyta; class Magnoliopsida; order Solanales; family Solanaceae; genus Petunia; species Petunia axillaris. Next base: position 166,277,727 of record JARKNS010000008.1, read on the forward strand.
ACTCCTGAAAATCATTTTTCTTACTTTGTGCTATTATAATTTTGCTAATTTAACAGGTAATATTGTGTATCACATGGCTATGAGAGCTAGCAGAGAAAGCTTAAATGGAGACGTTAAAATCATGGGTTCAGTTCTTGCTTGTCCTTACTTTTTGATGCCAGACGAAAGTATTGATAAGCAGGATAATATGGCCTACAAGATATGGATCAACATTTGTCCACCATTAGAATCTGGATTGTCAGAACTTGATAGTCCGATGATTAATCCACTAGCTGAAAAGGCTCCTAATCTATCAGGACTAGGCTGCTCGAGGTTGTTTATGGATATAGCTGAAAAAGATGTATTGGTTCCTAGAGAAATTCTGGTTCGATTTGTTGAAAGTGTGAAGAAAAGTGGGTGGGATGGAGAGTTTGTGTTCTTTGAAGTTGAGGGAGAAGATCATTGCTTCTTTATTGAGGATCCTGAAGCTGACAAAGCTAAAGATTTCATAAAACACCTTGCTTCCTTCATCCAACACAAGTGATGGAGCTTTTGCTATTGTAGATTGTGGTAGTGGTAGTACTCAGTATGTTTTCTCCTTATAAAATGGAGTATTTGATATTGACTTGCTCGGCCAATTTGGATTTTTTTTGTGTAGGCTCATTAAAAAGGAAGGGCCAAATACATACAGAGCCCCTTAAACTTGTTCATATATTTCATTTAAGCACCTAAACTCAGTCTCTTAGCATTTAGGCACTTCAACTCAATTCAAAATATTTTATTTAGGCACCTCTTGGTGATGTAGCACAGTGTGTACTCCACACATGTTTTGTAGAGCGTGAGATGTGCTTAATATTATTGTGATGTGGGCCCAATGAACAAAAGGAAGAAAGAAATAAAAAAGTTATACTTTTTCTAGTATAACACATCCATTGATGTCCAGAAAAAACACAACCACTCAGACGACCTCCATAACCATTTATGGTGTAACAGTGGTATCTAAGAGGTCTGATGGTGAGGGTGAAGTGCTCGACTCATTGATTGGCCGTCGAGAATAAGCTTATCGCCGGAAAATATGGAGATGACCGGAAAATTTTTTAATGCAAATTTAATTCTTTTTCTCTTTTCTGCCAAAACAAATAACAAAGCATTTCAAAGAATAACAAGTGAAATTTAAGCGTCAGCCATCAGAAGTTATCCAACTTGTGCACAATAATCAAGTTTCATGTCCATTTGCCATCATTTTAATAGAAAGAAACAGTTATCAAAATTTGAAGGAAACTAAAGTACTTAAATGATAGTATATAGTACTCTAAGTGATTTTTTTAATATGGAGGAAAGCTTGAAGTAGCTTTGATGAATGCCATAGAGTTGATCCACAGAAAAGAAATGAAGAAAGTCTATTTTGGGGGAGGATGCGGAATGGGGGATGAGGGGTTAAAAATCAAATACTACAATATTTTTTTATTAAAACATTTTGAATAGATTGTTTGTAATTAAAAGGGCCACATGTAATTTTAGTATTGGCTTTTTTGGCATGTGAACTACACACACTTTTTCTTATTGATTTTTTGAGCCAGAGGTGCCTAAATGAAACAGTTTGAATTGAGTTGAAGTGCTTAGATGGTAAGAGGCTGAGTTTAAGTGCTTAAATGAAATATATGGACAAGTTTAAAGGGCTCTATATGTATTTGGCCAAAAGGAAGTGGGGGTGGAATAAAGAGGTGGTATTCTTTGAGGTTGGAGGAGATTGCTCTTTCATGGAGGGGATACTGAAGGCTAAGAAAGCTAAATACGATGTGATAACATTTTGCTTCTTTCATCCAAAGCCAATAATGGAATTTTTGCTATCATTGAAGAATGTGTTACTAGTCAATTATTAATTGCCTTGAAAATTTAATCCAACTTCATTGGAGCATTTGGTTGCGGAATTAAGGGTTAATTTCACCGGTAGTCACTGAACTATTGTTTCATTACCACAAAGTCACTTTTGTTTCAATTGTTACCCAAAATTCACTCAACTTTACTCCGGTCCACAACAAAGTCATTCAAGCCGGATTTTGTTTAAAACTTGCCGGAAAAATGATGTGGCGTCATTAATTAAAGATAATTTTTTTAATTAAATTTGTCATCCATGGATTTTACTACTTTTTCCCCCCACATTATGCGAGGGAGCCACATTGAAAATATATTTCAACTAACTAAAGATTAACAAGACAATCTAGTAAAACATATGTTCAGTTACAATCTGCTCGACATTTTGCAATAGAAACCGAAGGACATAACAATCGTTAAGAAAGCCTGCTCGGCATTAATGAAGTCTTTTGCAACCGTATCAAGGAAAGGAATACCTGGCTCATCTGCCCTTTCCCGTCTGTGTGTCCACGACCTTGTTTTCTACCATTACTGCTGAACTTTGGTTAAACAATTTGCCTATGGGAGTAAAAAATATCTTAAAGCAGCTAGGCGTAACTGATAATACTCCATAGTTTTACAATAATATTTGACCAGGCACAAAGAAAATGTGAAATCTAGTCAAATGGGAAAGGTATTTTTGCTTGTGAGTTGATAGTTGATAACCGCACTTCGAGCCTGTTTGGTCAAGCTTCTAGGGAGCCAGAAGTGCTTATTTTTTTCAAAAAGTACTTATTTTAAATTTTTTGGGGTTTGGCCAAGCTTCTAGAGAAAAATAAGCGCTTTTGAGTGGAAGCAGACACTGTTTTTTGGCTGTGGGGAAGAAGCTGAAATAAGTAGCTTCTCGGAAAAATAAGTGCTTTTGATTATTTGGGACAAGAATACCTATTTCAAACTTCTATATTTAATCAAATTAAAATTATTATATATCTATTTTCGTAATTTGGTAACTTTTTTAAATATTGGTCAAACACAAATTAATAACAAAAGCACTTCTCTAAAATTTGGTCAAACACAAATTGTTTATCTCCCAAAGCACTTCTTTGAAAAGAACTTTTGACAAAAAGCACTTCTGAGAATAAACTGATTTTAGCAGCTTGGCCAAACAGGCTCTTCGTTTTGATTGAAGGACTAATCCATTTGAGTGAGCTTAAAAATGACTTATAAGCAGATATGCGCTTATAAGCTCATTAGTGAGTGTTTGGTAATTTAAAATGTTGTAGGTTTATAAGTCTTTATGTGCTTAAAATAAGTTAAAAGTGGAAAATTAAAAAATTCTAATTTATGACTTATTAAGCTACTCATAAGCTCACCCAAACAGGTATGTATGTTAGGAATAATATCTGTTAGAAGAAAAGTTATCACCATTGTATATTGTAAGCATTGCACTAAGGAGATTTTGTACACTATTAATATCCTAATAATATTTAAATAGAAACTTCTTAAAAAGTGAGAATCTAAAAAATAAAGGTAGTTATCCTTTATTTATTTAAGTTGGTGGTCAAACATGACACCTTATGAATGTAGGATATGAATTATGTTAATGATGCATTTTTCATAGTAACATACATTATAATTTAATGGATCACTACTAAACATCAATCTGCTATGTCTATATTTGGGTATGGATTGGGTAGAATAAGAATAATGAGTTAAAAAATTGGATTAATGGATGAAAAATTTAATTAAGAAAATTATCTTTAATTAATAATGTCACATCATTTTTCCTGCAAGTTTTAAACAAAATCCGGCTTGAGTGACTTTGTTGTGGATCGGAGCAAAGTTGAGTGACTTTTGGGTAACAAATGAAACAAAAATGACTTTGTGGTAATAAAACAATAGTTAAGTGACTACCGGTAAAATTAACTCCGGAATTAAGTGTTGACAATTGCATCTGCAATGAATTAATTCATAATTTTCAGTAGAGTATTATGAACTAAAATGTAGTACTAATACATAACTCAAATTCAATGGGCTAACGTCAGTCACCCATAGCAGAAGTGCCTGACATCCGCCATCTCATGTGCTCTGGCTTTTGTTTCAAACCTAGGTTTTTGCTACTAAGTTAAAACTAGGGTACCTATGCTTTTGTTCCGTTTCAGCTTTCAGTTAAATTAACAGGAGTAAAACATTATCATAAGTCAGTCAAAGCAGTTTTGAAGACCCAAAGTCTCGAGATACTGAATCACACATTACAATACAATAATCCATTTCAATTCAAAAGCATGCGCGGATTGTCCATAATTCTATCTATAAGAAAGCTCGTACTCTAAGCTACCTGCATCTCAACCACCACTACACATAAATTCTTTTCATCTCTAAGATCAACAAAGAAAGAGGACAGACTAGAAAACTGTCTTTCACTTGTGTCAATATAAAATGGGAAAGCCCTCCAAAGTAATCTATAACTTGCAAAGAAATATCACTTTCTAGTTTTCAAAATAAATTTTAGAGAAGGAAGTAAAAACTTAGAGCTGCAAAGTTATTCATATATATAACTGAATTGATCGTGCCGATCATTAACATTAAATAGCGTCGTTGCTTTTGAGTTTGACCAACTAAGCTACTCCAACAAGCTGTGCACATATCTTACATTTAGTGATTTTTATTATCACTTTAATAAGTGAGGTTTTAATATGTCAATAACTACATAAATTATCATTTGTGCCTAATGTGATTTCATAAGTGAGATCTTGGGAAGTGTACAACCTTACCCCTACCTTATTTGAGATAGATAGAAATATGTTCACTTGTTATCGACCAAATTCATTAAAGTACGTTTTCTCATTAAAAAGAGAGAAAGAAAGAAAGAAAGAAAGAAAGAAAAACAGATTAGTCCCCAATGTATAAAATGTACCAAACAGGCTATTTTCCCAATGCCATTTAAGATACAACTACTTTTTTGAAATCTTTGCAATCATAGCCACTAATATTCCATCCATGCTACCTAAAGTTCACTCGAAAGAGTTGAAGTTGAGCAAACTTCAATCCTGTGGAATGAAGTTGGCCTCAACTTCAGGTTCCACGGACCAAAGTTGAAGCCAACTCAGACAAACTAAAAATAAAAAAGAACTTTTGGCTTGAAATTCAGATTCAAAACTAAAGTTGGCACCAACTTCAGAATTAGGAGACTCAAAGTCAGGATTATCCTAGAGCTAACTTTTACAAGGTTATCAAACCTTGCAAAGTGTGTTCAAAAGCAGCTCCTCAGAGCCCACCTTCCACACACGACTTAAAAGGAAAAAATTTCACTGGGTGCCCTCTATAAGGAAATTTTGCAAGTTTGCTCCCGTCTAATAGTATTTTAGCAAAATATCCTTATGTTGGCACGGAGCCAAGACTTTAAAGTACAAATTTGTAAGTGTTGGCTTTTAGGCAAGAGGTCAAGGGCAAGTGTTGTCTTGCCAACACTTCAGGGTCGTTTGGTTCCCCTCATTAAACATTAATACCCGCGCAAAACTCTGCGTTAATTTAGCGCAGCGTTTGGTTGGTTTTCTGTGAGAATTTAATACCCGCATAAAATTAGTGCAACGTTTGGTTGCGTTTTGTATATTCTGCATTATTAATACCCGCATTATTAATGCGAGAATCTATGTATTATTTTATGCAGGGTAGAAGGTGGTATTAATAATGTGGGTATTAATAATGCAGGTATTAAATTTTAAAATGATAAAATTAACCCCCGTAATAATAAGGATATTTTAAAATTTTATTTAAGGAATAAATAAATATTTTAAATAATAATATTTTTTGTTAATTTGTAATTTATCAGTGATTCAACAAATAATCCCTACGTTATAATATATGCGTGGCTAATACCCACATTATTAAACCCCACATAACTAATACCCGCATTATCAATACCCACATTATTAATACACACATTATTAATACCCACATTACTAATACCCGTATTAATAGTTAATACCCGCGTAAAAGCAAAGTCAAACAAACAACCCCTTCAAGTTATATGGAGAGCATGCAGGAAAAGATTGAAAGAGGCTAGTGTTGCATTTTACCAACACTTACGATCAAGTGCTGAGAGATGTGAGATTCAATGAGCTTCAAGGAGCAAGTGTTGGCAAATAAGAGGGGTCAAAGGGCAAGTCTTGGCCCCATGACAAGAGATCGACAAGGGACAGCACTTTCTTGAGAGAATGTGAGATTCAAAGGGCTTTAAGGGGCAAGTGTTAGCAAATAGAGAGGGGTCAAAAGCAAGTTTTGGCTGCGTGCCATGAAATTGACAGGGTGTTTCCATCTAAAAGAATTTTATTAAACTTAATGAGAATAATTTTGCAAAATCCTATTAAGCGTGGGCAAATAGACAAACTATCACTTATGGTATCATATTGATGAAAAAGACCCTTAAAAGATGAAAAGCTTATGGACTTGGATTGGTGGTGTGCCCCTGGCCCATGTAGTTTGGGCACGCTAGAATCCTTCAATAGCTGCTACCATACTAAACCTTCCTCTAAAAATATATGATGCCTTATATTTCAAATATCAAATATACAAATTATTGTATTTAATTTTAGACAAAAGCTCAGAAAAAAGTTCTTATTTCTTAACCAAGGAAAGTACTCCCACGTCTTAAATTAGTTGTCACATTCAGTTTATTTACGCTCATTAAAAAAATATTAAATAAAGTATATATTTTACTATGTTACCCCTATTTAATATTTGATTATTAAATTTTCTTAAAAGTTATTTTAATTATTAAAAATATTGTTGAAAAAGACTAATAATTTTAGTCTTGAAATTATAATGTATCAACTAATCTAGGACGAGTGATTAATTACTACTCATAATAAAAGTAGCCTTTTATGTAATCTTATGTTACTGCTACAAGTTTACTCGCTTACACCTTACCCCCAGTAGCGTGGTTTGTACTTTGAAATAACTAAAAAGAGAAACAAATAAATTCAGTTCCAACACGCACATTGGTCACTCACTCCCTTACATTTTCTTTCACTTCACTTTCTCTCCATTTTCTCACTCACACTCTCTTTACCGGCGCGTCGCACTCACGCATTCTCCCTCGTAGTTTCCCGGTGAGTTTTAACAAATTCCCACACTAAATAGAATCAGAAAAACAACACTTTTTACTTTCTAGGGTTTATCTAGGGTTTTTGCCCCCTTTACATTTTTACCTTCTTGTAATCTATGCTTTATATGTATCTACTCTTTGCTTTTCTTGTATTGATTGCTATATTCATTTCTTTTCCACAGATCTATGTTGGGTTGTTATTACTTTTTTTTTAAAAGAAAAAAATGTTTAATGTGCTTTAGTTTGTTGTTGAATGTACTTTTGATATGTTATTATTTTGGTTTGTAGAGACGGATCGAGAATTTTAAGTTAGATGGGTTTGAACTGTATTAATCATTTGTGACATAGTGAACTGGCCGTAAAGCGTTGGTTTAGTGGTAAGAGCTCAACTTGTGATATATGGATTAGGCGCACTTTGAACCCAGTCATAAACTAAAAGCCTGGTATTTAAGTGGAGTAGGGTAGAGGGCCGGGCCCACTATATACCCATTTATGAACTGTGCACCACTGGCCCTGGGGGATTTCTCGATTATTAAAGAAAAAAGATATGAACTTAGTATATGGAAGGCTATTATTTTGTAATGGGCATAAAGTTCTCATATTTCTGGTGGGGTTGTTTTTTTAGGGAAAATGATGATTTTAGTTAGTAGTACTAGGTTCTAATGGTTTTGTTATGCTCTGTAAATGGTATTTTTCTTGCTGACTTTATGTTTCTCTTAATGTTTAGTATCATTTTATCGAAGAAAATGCTTTAGTGCAGGGTGAAGTGAAATATACCTCGAGAATGTACAAGTATTTACTTTAAATTGTTTAAGTTGGATATGAATATGGTTCATTGCTGAGAGTTTATAAATAAAAGAACATAAAACTTTTTCTTATTTTCCTTGACGGATGAGTGGATTACTGGGATTTAATAGTTTAAACAACTTTGATACTTTCAACATCGGCTTGGTGTTTAGCTCATTTCTGTATGAGACATACATTTGGTTCCTTTGCGATCTGTATTAAGTTGTTTTATGTAGAGTAGGTGTATGAAAACTCATTCTTCCCCTGATTCTTTGTTTTGATTGGTGGGTCCTTAACTGCCAGATAAATTTTCTAAGTTCTGGAGCAGTTCCTTTTCTTGAAAGGTAATGACTTTATTGTTCATGTTTTCCACTATATTAATTCTTGCATTCCTTGATTCTAGGTTTTCTTTCAATGGATGCCACATCGCCAAATTCTCAGCGCAGACCATTTTCAATTAAACTGTGGCCTCCAAGTGAGAACACACGAAAAATGCTGGTGGAAAGAATGACGAATAACCTTTCTAGTCCAACCATTTTCACCCGAAAGTACCGGAGTCTATCCAAGGAAGATGCTGCAACAAATGCTGAGCAAATTGAAGATGCAGCTTTTACCATTGCGAGTCAGCATTATGAAAAGGAGCCTGATGGTGATGGGAGTTCTGCTGTGCAACTTTATGCCAAGGAATGCAGCAAGCTTATCCTGGAAATTCTAAAAAAGAGCCCCAGAACAGAGGACAAGGATATCTCGATTTCTGAGGCGGTTCCTGCTGTTCAGGAAACCTTTTTTGATATCTCAAAAGGTCAAAGGGCATTTATTGAAGCCGATGAGGCTGAAGAGCTTTTAAAGCCGTTGAAAGAGCCTGGAAACTCTTATAGCAAAATTTGTTTCAGCAATAGAAGTTTTGGTCTAGATGCAGCACGTGTCGCAGGCCCTATCTTAGCATCCTTGAAGGATCAATTGAAGGAAGTTGATTTGTCAGATTTTGTTGCTGGAAGAGCCGAGGCTGATGCACTCGATGTCATGAAAATATTCTCAGAAGCTCTGGAAGGTTCTAACTTGAAGTTTTTGAATCTCTCTGACAATGCTCTGGGTGAGAAAGGGGTTAGAGCATTTGAAAAGCTCCTTAAGTCTCAAACCAACTTGGAAGAACTATTTTTGATGAATGATGGGATCTCACAGGAAGCTGCAAGGGCTGTTAGCGAGCTAGTTCCTTCCACTGAGAAGCTTAAGGTTCTTCACTTTCATAATAATATGACAGGTGATGAAGGGGCTGTTGCCATCGCTGAAATTGTGAAGCGCTCCCCTTTATTGGAAGATTTCAGGTGCTCTTCTACAAGGGTAGGTTCGGAAGGAGGGAGTGTCTTGTGTGAAGCTCTTGGGATGTGCACTCATTTGAAGAAGCTTGATCTGCGGGACAATATGTTTGGTCCAGAAGTTGGTCTTGTGCTGAGTAAGGCACTCATCAAACATGAAAATCTTACAGAAGTTTACCTTAGCTACCTTAATTTAGAGGATGAAGGAGCAATTGCAATAGCTAATGCTATCAAAGATTCAGCCCCTTCACTTGGTGTCTTGGAGATGGCAGGCAATGATATAACTGCTGAAGCTGCTCCAGCAATAGCTTCTTGTATAGCTGCTTTGCAGCTTCTTTCCAAACTAAGCTTGGCTGAGAATGAACTTAAGGATGAAGGTGCAATTCAAATTGCTAAGGCTCTGCAAGGACACAACCATCTGAAAGAAGTTGATATGAGTGTCAATGCGATAAGAAGGGCTGGGGCTAGAGTGCTGGCTCAAACGGTGCTGCAGAAAGATGAGTTCAAATTACTAAATGTTAATGGTAATTTCATCTCGGAAGAAGGTATCGATGAGTTGGAAGGCATCTTTAAGAAATCTCCAGAAAAGCTTGCATCCTTGGAAGATAATGACCCAGAGGGAGAAGATGACGATGGCGATGATGAGGAGGAGAAGGAATCTGGAGATGAGGGAAAAGATGACGAGGATGAACTAGAATCAAAACTCAAAAACCTAGACGTCAAGCAAGAGGAGAATCTTGACGCACCAGATAGCAATTAGAAGCCGGTACTTGTTGACTTCTGCATGTTGCAGTTTTGATTTAGCCATTTTCTTTATGCCAAGCTGGCCATATTATGCTCCTCCAGCAGGTGCTAACATATAATTCCATCAGCCATTTAAATTTGGTGGGATGAATTGTTGCCTTATTGGTCATAGGTTTAGCTGAGTTATGTAGGCTACTGGGCAGAAACAATTACTTATTTATGTTGAACTTATCGGAGTTATGTAGACTGGTATCTCACCGAGTTGTTTACTTTTTTGCCGTTTTCCCCTCTTAGAAGTAGTACTTTGCTTAACAACGACTTTGGCAAGAATTATCAGAAGACTAGCAAGTATGCTATTGCCGAGTCTGCAGACTGCCTGCGACTATTTTCCAAGACTCTTAAGGGGTCGTTCGGTTGCACTGTCTGTGGTTGATTAACCTACATTAAAAGAAGCACAAGCGATGCAGCGTTTGGTTGATATTTTGCACTTTGCATTACATTTAGCATTAGTTGTGAAATGTTTGATTGCTTTTTTTTTTTTGGGTTACGTGCAAAGCTAACATACATAAGTTATGCGAAAATTCATGTATTATTTATAAGGAATGGGTGGAATAAGAAAGTAGGTATTAGTAGTACGTATATTAAAATTTAAGATGACAAACTAACCATAATAATAGTGAGAATATTTCTCTAATTTATTTAGATAATAATAAAATAATTTATATTATACAATTCTATATTAATTTGTGATATCAATGATTCAAGAAATAATTTTTATATTATAATACCTTCATTATTAATTGGCACATTATTAGTACTCGCATTACTAATCCTGCATTACTAATACCTATATTTCAAACCAAACGACCCCTTAGTTTTAGTGTTCATTTCTGCTGCGATTCTTCCTCAGTTCCCTTTATGGACAAGTGATCTCACTTATTCCTCCCTTCCCATATGTACCCAGTTCCCCTTTAATTATCTTGTTGGAAAGTAAGATGGATCCTCATTCTCACTTGAGTTCTGCAAGTGTGTTTCAGGGACTTGACGTTTGCCCTAAAACAAAAGCTAAAAAAATAGATTAAATTACGCTCTATGACAGTGTAGGTAACTTTTTTTCAAAATATATTTATATTTTTTTATTTTTCTATGCATAACAATATTTTTTCAAATGCTACCAAACATGGCATAATGAAAAATCTTAACCCTAACTTTCCTCTCCCTTTCTCTCTCTTCCCTCTCCCTTCCCCCCTCACTGGTCGGCGGCACCACTGCCCGCCAACTATTCCCCGTCGCCGGAGTTTCCCCACCCCATCCTCGTCGTCACAACGCTCCGTTGCCGGAATTTTTGCCCCAGAGCTGGTTGGTTTCACCCCTGCAGAGTCGGCGCTGTTCTTCTCCGGCGCCGCTTATGCAAGCAGTAGAGTGGAGATTCAGAAATGCAGCACCGCCTCTCCGGCGATGTTGTTCCCCGGCGGCGCTGCTGCTAGTTTTTTTTTCTTAGTTTTCTGGTGGTACACAACGGGTTTACGGTGGTGATGGTGTATGTTTGGTGTTTCTTGATTGTGGGAATGTATTAGATGTGTATTTTTATTGTATGTGCGGTGTATGTGTATACAGTGAATATACACCGGACATACAATGATATATATTTGACATACAATAAAAGTATTTGGATTATTCATTTTGTATACATTGTGCATACAACAGATATACAAACATACACCAATTAAATGAGTGTATGCTTAATGTCCATTCAATAAAAATACACAACATATACAAAAAAAAAAATTAAAAAAAAAATAGAGAACACCATTTTCCGGTGACCGATGACTGGCAGCCGGAGGCAGTGGCCATCCAATGGCAGTCATGAGGGTGGCGGCTGGAGGGTTGGGTTAAGGAGGGGAATCTAGGGTTTTTATATGTATTTTGCTATGTTTTGAAAAAAAAAAATGTTGCTATGCCTTGAAAATAGGAAAATATTGACATTTTTATGTAAAAAATATTGTTAGCTTGTATAGTTTTGTGAATTGCCCAAAAAAATAAGATCAGCTTAAAAGAAGTAAATTAGGGTATTCCTTCACATGGAAAAATATACCAAAAGGGTGGTCTCTATGCTTAAAAGGGAGCCAGTTGAATGTCCATGCAAACTCCTCTCTAGACATCTGGCACTCGAGATGGATTCCTGGAGTGGGCTCTCTTAGAGAAGCTATCCAAGGTCTCCTACATATTAGTGCTGGTAATATCACAATAAGGGATTGCTGGAAGTCTAATAAGTGGGATCTTACAAAGGTCTCCTTTGAGCTACCTAAGGAGGTCTATGATGCGGTGAACCCAAACCAAAATAATAGTAATATAGATTCCTTATATTGGTCTTTAAATGCTAGTGGTTTATTCAGCACAAAATCTGTATTTTCTCTTATAAACAATAAAAATGACACTAGACTGAATTTTACATGGATATGGGACCTGCACACCCTTCCTAAAATTAAATTTTTTTTGTGGATATGTTATCATAATCGACTGCCTACAAAGTGCTACCTTAATCATATTGGCATACAACTAAATAATATGTGTGCTCTTTGTAATAATCATGCAGAAGACAGTATCCATATTTTCTTTAAGTGTGATGTTGCTCAATCAATGTGGAATGCTCTTAGTATTAACATTGATATAGATGAAGTTGTGCATGATGGGACTCACTGGTTAGATGTAGTCAAAAACTATCAATGGACTGATCCTAAAAATTTAGTTACTTGGAGAATCCTATTTCCTTTTCTATTATGGAGCCTGTGGATTAATAGAAATAATGTGGTTTGGCAGCACACAAATTCCCATGATCCTGTTAATTGGGCTATGAGTCGAGCAATAGAATATACTTTTTTGGTAAATAGTCCAACAGGAATGAGCAAGGAGATAAGTGCTCTAATCAAATGGGAGAAGCCCCCTGCTCACTATCACAAGCTAAATATTGATAGAGCATTTACATATAAAAATAAAAGTGGTGGTATTGGGGGAGTTCTACGAAATACTAGAGGAGACTGGGTATTGGGTTTTATGAAGCACATCAAGTCTTTTTCTCCTCTGCAGTCGGAGCTCTTAGCAATTCTTCAAGGACTGAAATTCGTTCAAGATCTCAACATCAGTCATCTGGAGATTGAAACGGATTCCATTGAGGCTATTAAAGTATTACATGAAAATCACCTCATCTATAACCCAATTATTTTTTAATGCAAGTGGTTGATGCTGAGAATGGGAATGCCAGTGGTGCGGCATAGTTTCAGACAAGTCAATGGTGCATCTCATCTTTTGGCCATGAAGGCAGCATCTAGTAGTACAAATTTAACTAGTCTAGTTACTCTACCCATTCCCCCACTTATCTTAATGACGTGCTATAATCAGATAGACAGGAAGTGTATTTTTACTAAGAAAATACCCATAAATGTATGTAATGAGCTAGCCAAATATGGCAACTTAAATGCTCTGCGGAGCATGGGCTGTACTACTTTTGAACTATTCTAGTATTAATATATTTTCGAATTGTTCAAAAAAAGATAGTCAAATGACTTAGGCCGGTTAAAAAGTTAAACTGTGAGAACGGGATTCGCAGTACTTCCAAATAATAAACTAGCTCGTAACATCAACTTGTAAATTTGGAATATTGTACATGGCTGCCAAGTTGCTAAAACTTGATCCAGCATAAACTCCAAATAATAATAATTGGGAATTGGTGGCAAAAAAAATATTAACGAGACATCAGTAGATATCTCCAATTTTCTCGCGAATGCACAATCAACCAGTAGTAAAGAAAAGCAAAAAACTATGAGCTATGTAAGAAACTGAACCGAACAGACAACTAACCCATAGTTATTAGCAGTAAAATGCATGTAGCCTAAGCCGTTATCTTTCTGAGTGTACCCAGCTTTACTGGCCAAATTAAATTCCTAGTTTAAGCTTGACCTCTTCCTCTTGTGCTTCTTCCACGATAATCCATCCATAAAACTACCACTCAAGTCATCATAATCGTTTATTGGGGAACCTGCACTCTCGGACTTGAACCTTTTGGGTGTTACTCCAGAGGTCTCTTCGCTTGTTGCCTCACTCACCACTGACACCGTTTCAATCTTTAAGTCCTGTGCTTTCTTCTCCATTTCAGTGTTGTCAATAGGCAACTCACCATTGGAGACTGATTGATGGTCCCTGTTCCTACCTTTCCCAGATTGCTTAAAGAAATCATCTCCATTCTCCACAGCCTTCATCCACTGTAAGTCACTTAAAGTATCAGCATAAACCACTTCTTTTCTACGCCGCTTCCCAGTTAGATTGGCACTCTCATACATAAATCCTTTTCCCTTATCATTACTGTCAGGTGTCGCATAAGCCCATTCTGGTACCTCGTCTTCTTCCATGAGACGTGATTTGACTTCCTTTAACCTTCTGTCCTCATCCATCTTCTCAAACAGCCAATATTCCTCTTCTGAGCGGGCTGCAAGACGATTAATCTCTCTTTCGGTTGGTACATCTGTTCCAAGGATGCTTGTACCTTTACGCATGATTTCTTCTAACATCTGCCTCCTTTCTTGAGCTGCATGAAGAACAAACAATGTCAACTTGGAATATATTATGATGAGGATCCAGAAGCAAGGCCATGAATAGAAAAATAAGACAGCATTCCTGAAACTAATATGTTGAGAGCATACAGAAGAAAATTTGAGTTTTTGTTGTAACTCAACCTGGTTTGTTCTTTCAACTAACTGAAACTAAAAAACTGATGCATAACTATTTGTTCCTTTCACCAAAAGAAAAGTAAACAGGGCTGGGGCTTGGGGGTGTGGAGGATTCTCTAACACTACATTTGTGTACATGACAAACCTGTAGATGTATTATTGAACAAGCCGGCCTGGATGACCTTAGCATCAATACCCATCTTCTGTTTTGCACGCTCCAATATGACCTCTTCAATTGATCCAACACTCACCAACACAAAAACCCTAACTTCTTTCTTTTGCCCAATCCGGTGAGCCCGATCTTCTGCTTGCTGGTCCATTTGAGGGTTCCAATCACTGTCAAAAATTATCACAGTATCTGCCGTCTGCAAATTCAGACCAAGTCCTCCAGCACGAGTACTCAAAAGAAACATAAAGTAGGGTGAGTCAGGAGCATTAAATTGCTTTAGCAAAGTCCCTCGTTCTTCTGTTTTTGTTGAGCCATCAAGTCTAAGATACTTAAAGTCGTGAAGCTGCAGATAGATTTCAAGAATGTCCATGAGGCGGGTCATTTGTGAGAAAAGGAGGATCCGGTGCCCAGCTCTGCGAAGCTTGGGTAGTAAACGGTCAAGAAGCTCAAATTTTCCAGATGCTCTGACTATTTCCTCCTTCCGGTAGTATAAACGATGATCACCCACAAATAGGTATGGGTGATTACAACATTTCCTTAGCTGCATGGTAAGGTTCTGTAGACTCTTGGATTTCCCAGTTCCTGCAAAGTCACATTGTCAGAGAATTTGTTGATTTTGGCTACAATCAAGCACTAAAGATTGCTGCTTTTGTGAAATGTCTTATCAGAAGAAAAACAAACACAGAGCCACCATTAAGGATGTAGAGGACCGACTGACAGAGAGAGAATACTAAACAGTTTCAAAGCACAGTTGTTATACCCCTCCCATCTCCACAAAATAATTCATATTCCTCCGGCCACCCCACCCAATCTTTAAGTTCAACCATGCCTAAAAGGAATTAAGAGGCAACACTTTCTGGCTGCCAGCTACTACTCACCAGTATCCAATCCAACCCTCCCCATATCCGTGACCTGCTTGTAGTATACTTTCTGCCATGCAGACATATCACATTTAAGAACAACTTGTGTTTTCCCAGGAAGAAACTTCTCCACTTCATCTTTCTTCCTCCTCAATATAAACGGCCTTATAACCTAAATGAAGTAAAAACCATGAGATCAGGAAACCATAAAGTGCAATCACAATACAACAAACGCTAAATAGGTAAGAAGTGTTTAACTGCGAATAATGAACCAAGACCTACATGGTGCAACCGGCGGATAATCAATAACTCTTCTTCATCAGTGAGAGTGGCGTCCCCCTTTTCCGCAAAAGGGGCATTAAACCACTCCTCAAAATTCTCCACCGAATTAAAGATGTTCGGAAGAATAAAATTGAGAAGAGCCCACAATTCCTGTAAGCTGTTTTGGATTGGGGTACCAGTCAATAGAAGTCTCCTTCGAATCCGATAGCTGCAATATCACACATCTGAATTAGTAGAATGCATCCCACATCTAAATTAATATCCTCGAACATTGAACTGCAAAGAATAATGATCTGTGGATTTTTGCAATTACTCCAGAAAGTTATGAGTGGGGCGTTTCGAGGTAGATAAAACTCATCACTCATTTGATTTTGTGCCATGCGTGTTAGGTTATACCTTTCATCAGCGATGAGTGCTACAAACAAGGTGGAGGAGCAAATCTAAAACTCATAAATAAGAAGATTATCATAAGCTATTATTCTTCCCCATTTTGGTTAAAATTCTTATACGTTATCAGCTTAAGAAGCAAAAAAATACATCTCACATACCCCCCTGACTGGAGAGTCCGTACAAGAGCACATTCAAAATTTTTCAATCGGTGCCCTTCATCCATGATTAGATAGTGCCAATGAATTTTCCTCAGAAATGTTTTGTCTCTCATGATAAGATCATAATGCGTGATCAACACATTGAACTTCCCCTCTCCTAACAACTCCTCTTTCAACGCCTTTCTTTCATCCAGACGACCATCGTAGAGAACAGCAACTATGCTGCAACAAGGTAAAAAGGTCCCATCAAATGTGATGAACAGAGCACCTATTGACAGAATCTGCGTGTGTTTCCACGTTCCCTTTATGAGAGAGAGAGAGAGAGAGAGAGAGAGAGAGAGAGAGAGAGCGGTGCATACCTAGGAGCCCATGTTGAGAATTCATTAATCCAATTAGGTAGTACAGCTTTCGGAGCCACAATCAAGTGCGGACCAGTTACATCCTTGTTTTCGATTAGATAAGCAATCAAAGAAATTGTCTGAATCGTTTTTCCCAGTCCCATTTCATCAGCTAAAATTCCATTTAAATTGTTATTAAACAAAGATAACATCCATTGAAGCCCCTCTAGCTGGTATGGTCTTAGTTCTCCACCCTGTAGCATAGTCGGTTGTTCTGTAACCTACAAATATGATACATTAGACTGAAATGCTAATAACAATATGATGGGAATACTATTAAGATTTCAGTTGTAGTAAAAGGAAAGCAGGCTATATTGAAATTCTAACAGAATGAGTTGGTGGATATCAAATATGATATAGATTCTTGTACATCAGTATGAAGCAATTCATCTAAAATCAGAAACAGATATGGACGTAAAAACATGATATCTTGGACCTAGAGAACAGAAATCAAAATTGAATGTACGTGAGACGAGACTAGTACAGATTACATTCCTAGAAGAAAATAATCATCAAACCCGAATTGTGGAGCAGAGATGGAGGCAAAACAGGATGATGTCACCAACACAAAGTGCATAACTTAAAAGAGTAGCACATTCTATGGTTTAGGTAGCTCAGCCCCACAACATAAGGTGGTGGAATGTAAGAAGTGTCCCACAAGAAGTATCTGAATGGTCATACCTCGGCAACATTCTAAGGCCCAACCATTCCACCAAACAAAGTAAGAACAGAAACTTAAATGGCTGATCAGTGTTATCAAAAGCGAAAAGCGCAAAAAAGCGCTAAGGTCTGTTTTGGGCTTTAAGCGCAAAGAGCACAAAAGGCGTGGGCTTTAGTGAAGAAAGGCGCAACGGAAGAAAATATACAAAAATATACTTGCACCCAAAGATTAATGAATATAAGCATGAATAATAAACATATGGACAAAGAACTTGAAAAAGAAGCAAGATAAAGTGAAGTATCAATTGTTTTAGTGTGACTCTTAACGAATACGTTCACTGGCAAGGAGATGTATGCCTTAGAGTCTTGATGAAAACACAGAAGCGGCGCTCAGCATGTTTTGCGCCTCGCTTCAGGGCTTAAGCGCGCTTAAAGCGCGCCTTTAATAACACAGTGGCTGATCAGTTTAGCAATGTCTTATAAGGGATCATTTGATTGTCCACTTATCCAGAGATTATGTAGGCATTGCTTGAATAATAGTGCTGTTCAGCAGTGAATAATAATGCAGGGACCATTATGCGGTGAAGAATATTACATGGATTGTTATGTAGGAATCCCTAATATAAGAGCATTCTTGTATTTACATACTCATATCTACATATTGCTAATGCAGCTATATTTATCCCACACGCTATCCCGTATAAGTTAAACCGGTTGTAATACAGTGCTTGCTACCCAGTATTGAACTCTGTAACTATAGCGGAGTTTACTATTAGATACCAAAAGTTGTACCCCCTCTGTTTCAGCTTATGTGGCGACATTTCATTATTAGTCCATTCCAAAAAGAATGACAACTTTCTAAAATTGGAAACAACTTAACTTCAAAATTTCTACTTTACCCTTAATGAAATGATTCCTAGCCACACAAATATGTAAAGGCTATTTCAAACAACAAATCTTAAAGTCTTCCTTTCTTTCTTAAATTTTGGCCTGGTTCAAACTTCGCCACATAAAATGGAACAGGGGGAGTATTAGTTATACGGAGATTATATTAGATCACAGGCTTTTAATAGAGACCATTTGATGTATATATAACACGAACTTTAATATGAAGATTAAATTTTCTTACACTTCAAACCTAAAGACCCTTCATTGTATAACTATAGAATCTATCAGAAATTCAGAATCTAATTACTTCCACTTAAGTAACATGGGTGATTAGCTTAAAGATGGATTTTCTTTGGTAGTAACCAAATGGCAGTCACAAGTAACAGAGTGCTGACAAGATAATCCGAAATAATCAACACCAATATGGAACCCTGCTATGAAATGAGAAGCATCTCAGTAAAGCAATCGACATAAAACTCAAGAACATTGACCAAAAACCTAGAAGGAAGGATGTTCCAAATCTAGCAAACCTCTGGAAAGTCAAAATTTTGCCACTAAAACATCCATCCAATGCCTGAACCTTGGCTCAACTCTCCAACAAGACTCCCTGGACAATTGAAAATAAAAATAAAGAGACATTGCATGTCGCTTTACCTTCTCCTGGATTGAATGTACAGCTGAATTGTACTTCCGTTGACCTTCAAGAAGGTCACTAGTCTTTACATCATGAGTGGGCTCATCATCAAGGGCATCTTCTTCTTCCTCAGGAAGCAGCTGCCCAGGAGATCCAGTAATAGGAGTGGCCACTTCAGCATCTGAGCCTTCTAAAGGTTCAAGGCCATCATGATCAGCATCTTTTTGCCGTTGAACAGCGGCTCCCAGACGACTGAGAAGATCATTTGTTTTCCCTAGAAGCATTGTTAACCTTTCATTCTTGCTTTCCTCCACCAATTTCATATAAGCTTCTTGATCATCATTCTTCAGTGCTTGTAGCCTCAATTTCTCAGCCCGAGTAGCCCGTTGCTTTTGCCTTCCATGCCATGCCTATGATTTAGAGATTGATTTCATTTTAAACAAGCTAAAATCCAGCGAATGTGAAGTCTGCGTGCGCACTTTGGGTCACAACTCAAAATGGGCTCGTGGTAATTGTCAATACACAGGAAGTTGAATAAACAAATGGACAGCAGAATAAACAGGAAAGTAAATAATGTCATACATGAACACCATCATTCCTCTGTTTCCGCCGCTTCTGAACAGCCTGCACCTGTAATTGGAGTTCACGTGCTGCATTGAGTACATCCGCAAAGAACCTTCTTTTCGTAGTTTCCACACGGTTTCTCTCCTCTTCTTCTAATCTTGACAACCTCTATAAAAAATTTGTTGTTATACTAAACAGGCATCTGACATCAAATTTGTAGATTTTGTATATAAAAAGCTTCCTATCAAGGAGTCACAAGAATGAAAGGTAGTGAACTGATTCTAAAAGCCCCAATTTCTCAGGCATATTTCTCCTCAATTTTACAACTAGATAGCAAATATGAATACTGTGCTCTCCTATATCAACACTAAACCACCATTTTGAAATTGGGAGGAACATACGGCTAAGGCCATCTGTATTTTCCTATATCTAGACTAAATCTCCATTTTTGAAATTGGGTGGAAAAAGAATGCATCTAACCCTTTGTGCTTAAAAACATTAACTTGGAAACTGCAGATATCATATATGCGGCACAATTGACAAAGACGCTAAGGCATATATCAGCTCACCTGGGCATCACGCTTCTTCCTCAAAGGATCGTCAGATTCAACAGCAAAAGCATCTCCTATACCATATAACGGGCGACGCAATCGCATCATCCCCCAGTCAAACAATTGTTTGACCGGATTAGCACAATGCAGGCGAAGCCAGTATTCAGAACTCACTTCAGACCGAACTTTGCGTTGTAAATCTGCTAACTGCAAAGTAGAAACCAAAAACCCTAGTAACAGTGGGACAGAACCATTGCCAACCATCTACATCACTTGCACAGCTGAATATTAGAAGCTCACTGTGCATCAATCCACATGATGCAGAAAACAATATTACTCCCAGGTAACTATGATGGAGATGGATAGTTTCACAACAGCTACTATCTTCAGTTCAATTCAATGAGCTAGAGATGCTTGGGAGTATGGAAATTGGCAAGAACTAATGGGGATAAAGGCAAGAAGCAGGACCTAAATTCTGAACTGGCGTAGCAAGTACACATGGGAAAACTGTACCATACTGTATCCAGAAAGTGGTTATACTATTTAGGACAGTTGTTTTTTAGGATATCCCAAACTTCGGGTCTAACTAAATAATGATGGGCCCAAATACAATTCTATAAAAAAGATATGGAATTATTCTTATTATTAATAAAACTTGCTTAGTTAGTTTTGGATATGTGGCTGGATTCCTAGAGTGTTTGATGTTTTCAGAAACATTTTATTATGATATTGATTGATTCGAGTATGTAATGTTGAAAATTGTAGAAATGACACAATGTGTATCTGTGCTTCTTACTCTGGTTTCGATAGACAACAATATTTTTTGGAAACATTCATTAGATTGTAAATACATGATGAAAAATCTTTAAGAAATGTGCATAAAGCATTCACCCAAATTTATGTATCATAGCCCCATAATTATGAATTTTTCTGTATCTTCATTATATACTCCTCCGAGTATAACACTTGGACCCGTACACACGCACCATAAGATAAGGGCCTCATTTACCGCGACTACTCGCAAAACTATTACTTCCAGTAAGTCTTAGTTATAAGCATAACTTTATACGTTTACTAATATCTAACACAGAAATGTCATAATCCTGTTTATTTCACTGCTAACTGAGTTTCTTGGATTGCAAGACATCTTAAAATTGATTTGCAAAAAAATATATCACAAAAGCAAAAATGTATATCACAAAAGCAAAACCCTTCTACAACCTTGCAGTTGACAAACATCATGACTATCAGCCATAAGTCTTCCAACAAACCACCACTCCATATGTATTTTTACCTTTAGTTCATAAAGTTCAAGCAAGCACTTCGACTGCAAGTCCTCGCCTCTGCTTGTTGGCAAGCCTGGTAATAGATGGAAGTATAAGCCTTTTGCCACATGAATAAGAATGCTGATGTAAACGGCATACAGCATACTGAATATAAATTTATCAAAATGTTGAGTGATCACCGTCTTCAGTATACAGCATAATACTCTCTGTGTGTGTGTGTTTGGGGTGGGGGTGGGGGGTGGGGGTTTGGGGGAAGTAGTCTCAGCAAGCACCTTAAGTCACAACTAATAAAATCAAAATTGAACCCCTGCACATGCATTACCTACGTATGCTCAAACTCAAATACTCCAGTTTGACAGAAAAGATAAAGATGAAGATAATCATGCCATGGTCATTAAAAAATCCAAAAAATGACTCTGTCAATATAGGCCTTTCTCTCATCACATAGATAGATTGACTCTGATGAAAACTATGACAAAATCAAATTTCTAGTTTAATATATTTACTAAAAGGAGGTTACCTACTAAGCATTCAAATAAAGCAAATATTATGTTACTAGGATTTAGCACCTCAGTCTTCAAGCTCTATAATCTCAAAAGATGGAAGGCAAGAACTATTCAAGAAGATATCAACTAATGACCCAATGTCAAAACCTTCACATTATGTATACGCAGAACAATGACAAAGGATCCCACAGAAACAATCAGTCCTTGCAGTTACCTTCAAGTTCAGTTAAGCGATGCTGGATATGGCTTTGGAAACGATCTTCCTTTAATTTTGTCAGATCAGAACCTGATGTACAACTTGAGCGTTGCCTCAACAATGAATCCTCAAAATCTGCCATCAGGTCTCCGTAACTTCCCATCCCTGAACCATTCTGCATATAGAGAAAAAATATTGGTAGCATGAAAGGCCAAATTAAAAAAACTCTTTTTTTTTTTTTTTTTTTTTGAGAAAGAACTAACAAGCATAATATCTAAAAATGACCCAAAAAATGCAAATTATGTATCAAAGTCTAGTCCTCTTTTAACTGCTCGAAAACCTTGAGTAAATTATACTCTGTGCATATAATGTACCTACATCTAAAAGTACAATCCATTGTGTCTATATGTATACATCTACAAGTATACATATAGTCATATACATATGCAGGACAAAACTAAGTTGCGCGAAGAAGGTTCAACTGAATCCCCTTCACTGATACATAAGGGGATTCAAAAATTACTTTAGGTCGCATGTTCAAATCCTTAAGGTAACATTTTAAGTAGTAGCATTTTTCAGAATCTCCTTACATGAATTCCTGGCTACGCCATGGCAACGTTTACGACATATGTACGTATTTATATGTATTATTTCCAATATAAGTGTGTACATGAAAAAGCAAATAATATATCGAAGCCCGAAGGATTTAAACATGTACACGCACTATTAAGCATCTCCTCGTATAAATTCCTGGCTCCGCCACTGCAATGTGTGTACGTATTGATATGTATGTTACACATATATATCGCGTAAATGAAAAAGCGGATAACATATCAAGCCCTAAGTCACGCTTTTCTTCTCAAAAACTTGGAGAAAATCATACTCTACACCTAAATATATGGATATAACTATATCTAACCTCTATAAGTAGAATAAAGTGTAACACAATTTCAATAATTGGAGCGATTCGAAAAGCATGAAACTGAAACAAAAGCGTATAATTTCAATGAATTTACACTGACTTTAACAGACATAGTGTCGGGGCTGTCCACGTCATCATCACCGACATAAATGTCATCGGCGTCGGTGTCGGCGTAAATTGAAGAGACGGCATCGAAAATATCAGGAGGTATCGGAAGATTACGAGAGAGAAAATTGAGAGCGCAAATCAAAGTCTTCGTTTTCTCTATCTCTAACACAGATTCTTCCATTCCTCCACCGTCAACGGCGGCGTTCTCTACCTGAGCCACCATGACTCACCGGTGCTGTGTGAAATAAACTGCGCGCGAAGAGAAACTGTTATATTATTAGAGAGATTTTTGAATTTTTGTTAAATAAAGTTTTGTTAATTAAAAGAAAAACGAGCCTTTTTTCTCACCTTTGTTATGTTACTCTTCTTTCACAAAAACAAACCCTTTCTATTCCACTTTGGTTTTGGGCTTCGGGTTTTTGTAAATAGATCAGGTATGTGAATTTACTTAATACTCCTTGACCTATTTTATAATGGCGGTTCAACTCCTTTATTACGATGTCTAAATTACCCCCATCTATTAATTCTTTTTTCTTAATAAGGAAAATCGTATTCATTAGTCGATTACTTATTTTACTTATGGTTTCATTGAGATTGAGCTAAGATTTTTTTAATCATCAATTACATAAATATTCAAACTAACATCTAAATTACATAAATATCGATATTATGTCACTTTATAAAACATAGCAATTTTTTTTACAATAAATATTCAAATTCCATTAAATCATACAAATTAGGTTTTTACCCCCTCTCACTGCTCCCGTCCTTCATCGCGACCGTCGACCGGTCGCGCGGTAGTAAGTCACCATAACTTTTTTTTGTCTAAAAATAAATTAAAAATGCATCAACATACAAACAATACACTTTCATACTCGAATAAAGTGGATTTTATCTTAGAAAATACATAAACATACATAAACATAAGAATATAAAAATATACACCACTCATACAAGACGTACAAAGCATTTATAGATATACAAAAAATTTATGGACACACATTTGATACACACATACACATATATACTAGTATATATTAAAATATGCGAAAATCGACATACAAAAATATTTGGACAAACATACATGTGAAATACACATACACAAACATACAACAAACATACAGAGAAACAACTAGACGTTCAAAAGATTTTAAATATATTTATACACCAAGACATACACATACATATATACGTAAATACAAAGCTATAAAAAAAATTAATTAAAAAAAAAAAAAAAAAAAAGAGGAAGCAGATCAGCTCCCGGCAGCAACTGTCGTCGCAGCAAAACCAGCAAGCAGCAGCACCAGATCTGCCCCACAATGACGACAGAGGCACGTAGCAGTGCAGCATCAGCTCCTATAAGTAGCAGCGGCAGCAAATCGACGATCATCATCAGAGAAAAAAAGTGCAACCAAAGGCGGCAGTCACCGAAGAGGAGGAAGAAGGAGGTGTAGGAAGGAAGGTAGAGAGATTAGTGTTAGAGTTAGAGAGAGAAAGAAATATGCCATTTTGCCTAAAATGGTATATATATATTGTAATAAATAAAAAATATCGTTATCTTTCATAATTTTTTTAAAAGTATCGGTATAATGAGTAATACAACTATTTAGAGTAACTATTGGCGTAATTTTTTCATTGTTAAATTATATTTTTCCAAGACATTTAATATATTAACAAACTCAGTCATTAGTATTTTATGGAAACACAGACATTTTATAGGTATATTATGGTGACAACTACTAATTGATACTTCCTCAGTCCCACTATGTTTGTCATGCTTTCCTTAGTAGTCTATCGCAAAAAGATTATTATATTTTTAAATTTGGAAGCGATTCAACTATAAACTTTTTTTTGGCTCATTTATAGCCACACATATATCTATGGCTCATTTTAGATCACGAGTTTCAAAAGTCTTTCCTTTTTTATTAAACTTTGTGTGTGGAACGAAGGGAGTATTTTGTAGAAGCATAGTCATCGTGTAGGTATAATGACATGACCAAATATAGCTTAGGTTCCTTGGCGCAACACAATAATAGTTAAATTTATCAAATTATATCCATAATATTCCAAACTTTAAAGCTAGAAATAAATAAAAAGAAAAATATCACCAATCACATTACCTAAATCAAGGGTTGACACTTGACACGGGGTGGGACGGGTTCAAAACTTCGCGGGTTAACTCTCAACCCGCCCCACTGCCATCCCTAGATTGGGTAGGACATAGTAAACTACTGGGATACGTTTTTTCGCCCAACATATAGGAGCAAAACCTTCCCATTGATTATCCATTTTCTTTTTTGGTTAACATAGATATTTCATTAAACTAAGATAAGATTACATTGTTCCTAGTAGTAGCTTCGATAACAGGCAAGTTACCAAAGGTAGTTAACTTATTACATATTGGATTGATTATCCCTTTTCAAAATTAAAACTCTTCACACAAAACAACTAAAAATTATGCTTACATACATACAACAACAACAATAACATATTCAGTATAGTTCCACAAGTGAAATATACTTACATATATAAAGTTAAAAATTGATTAAATTCAGATAGTATAACACAAGAGAATATTATATGGATACAAGCTGCATAAGTAGATATATGCTAGAATATTTATTAGAATACACATTACATACCAAATGAATATTATATGAATACAGAAAATTATTTTAGAATTAGTAACACCTGAACAAAAATTGCATAATATATACATACTAAGTGCAATGCGGAAGATTAACTTGTGAATAATGCATCAATATAAAATATAATAACTTAATACAAACCTAAAATCTTATGAATAAATATTATATGCACACAAGATACAAATTGATTACATACAAATTACTTTTATAAGCCATAATGGAATACAAAATATAGAAGACAATAATGATGAAAGTTCATGTATATACCATGAAGTAAGAGAAGTTAAATGGTAATGATGATATATTAACCATAGATTTGAGGTATAATAAATTAGACTAAAGAGAGGAGAGTATAATATGTAAGGAGAGAAGATACAGAAGAAGATTGAAATAATTCAAATTTAAGGTAAACGTTAGAATCATATCTATTGATATAAAATCGGCATACATATGCATAAAAACAGGGAAAGATATCTCTTAAACAGTGGAACATTATTATCCTTTGACCAATATAAAAATTGGATAAAAAGAAACAAAATGTCTTATTTATTTATAGAAAAATTTACACCATATGACTAACTCTAATAGCTTAATTACATAATATACCAATACTTTTAAATATTTACCCTACATAACAATACTTTCTTTATTTTTACAAAATATATTATTTTCATTTCCTTCCTCTCTCTCTCTTTACACCAAAACCCTAATTTCTCTATCTTTTTCTCTCCCCTCCTCCACCCACCCACCCACCCTCCCGTCATCCTCCCCATCTCTGGCAATCTGTGTTAGAAAAATAGGAACAACAAAACGGAAATCGAAGAAGAATGGCTTTGAGGCACAAAGATCGCTATCTTAAAGAGATATTGCCCGTATACTCTTGAAGGGAATTACATGCTAATTCTCTCTAGGATACAACAAAGCCCTAATATACTGCAAATTTTTTTAAACTACTTCAGGAGAGTCCTTCTATTTATAAAAGATTAGAGATCACTTTTCATAATAGCCACCCTCTTTCACTAATAGATATGTCTATTCAACTTAAGACCTCCAAATATTACAAACTATTTCCAACAATCCCCCACTAGTTTGTAATACATCTTGTAACATCATGCATACCAGAAAGTATCTTATATAGATTTGAACTTTCCTTTAGTGTAAATACTTTAAAGTCTTGACGAAGTTATTGGTATCATGGAAGATTTGAACCACAACTCCTTGTGTCAAAACCGAAAATATTGCACACATGATATTATTTAGTAGTTAAGTAATCCAGTATTTTGCTCTTAGCACGTTTCTGGCCATGTGCTTATCCCGATTTCATGAATATTAACAAGATCAACCCTTTAAATCTTGCTTGAAGTGGCACCCACTACTATATTCATATAGGTAGAATTTAGACTCCATATCCCTGTTGCTACAGACATTTGCTAATTCCATTAAGAATTAAATTCAACCTCTTCTTGTAACAGTTTGCACCTTGGAATTTGTTATTATGCCTCTGTTATAACAAGTATTTAACAATTCCTTAACTCCTCACATAGCAGTAAACAGTACATTTGAATCAAGGCTCTAATAAAAGAGATTTGTGCTTAAACAACACAAGTAACTTGTTATTACCCATTGAACTTATGTTGTTAGAGTGTATACTAACTCAAAGTTGGGTTCCCATTACTCGTGTTAAACTTAAGAATTTTAGCCTCATTCATTCTCAAGTTTATTGTACTGCAATTCTTGTCAATGAATTTTGTAAAATCAAAATAATTTATTGTCATGACATATTCAAATAAGATCTTTCTTATGTTGTAAAGTAACATGTCTAGATTTTTCATCACATATTCAATTATTACATTTATTGTAGCAACAATACAATAATAGCTAGAATGGTTGGCGTCAGTTGTGGCCACAACCTTTTAACATTTAACATATTTCTCAACCATTCTGCGTTTCTCTAGCATTAGCATGCTATTAACTCTTATTCCAAAATGGAATACAAGTCTATTTGATGCCCAATTTATGACACATTTATTTATGATACAAATCCAATTTGGTATGGATTTTTCTTATTATCATCGGTTGGTTCACATATTATAGACCAACAAACTAATACACATGTTCACGAACGGTGATGTTTATATAAAAGTTGTTTTTAATAGACACATCTTTTCATGAAAAAGTCACAACCTTTCAAGTGATCATATTTCACAAAAGAACACAACTTTTCTAAATGTCACTAAACCTTAGGGTCAAACCGGTAGATTTATCAACTATTCATCACAAAGGTTGACCCAATAATGAATTCAATGACTAGCATATTATTTATCCATCAAGAATATATCTTTGGGAGTTAAAGAAGTATTTACATCTTAAAATTCTTCAAATATTATCGGCCTTTTATCATAAGCAAACACCCCCCCCCCCACAGTTCAAATTTTTCAGCATAAGAAATTCAATACTTCTCATCACATCAAAACACCCTTCAATGATGCTTATACAGTCACGACTTAATTATATTGCAGTGAAATAATTGGTCTTCATGGCCCTTTCACAAAATCATCCAAGAAACACATTATTATCAAGATATGGTTTTGAAGGAAATGTGTTTGACATTGTGTTTCAATTACTTGAACACTTTAATCTTTAGTGTCATTAACTTACGGAAAAATTTGATCTTTTCTAAAAGATATCCAGCCATCCACATGTAACCGTTGAATACATCAAACATTTAATCTTATGCACATGTATTTGGTCAGTATGACATAATACACAAATATAAAATGGTATTTTTAGATAGTTTGCAAGTATTAAGTATTAATGTAAGGCCAGTTCACGTCTTACAAACTTGAGTATAACCTTCTGCATGTTATTATATCGTGCAACCAAATTACAGACTAACTAACGGATTCGACAAAAGGCATGATTGATGAATATAATTCATTCGTGTATTTTCTTATATAAAAATATATATTTTAAATAAAAGCATGAATAAATATATTCAATTCTCCTATATTTTCTAACAAATCTTGTAGAGAAAAAGAATACTTGGAAAGAGAAATATATCATGAATAAAGTAAATAACAAAGAAAGAAGAGTTTTACGTATGCAAGAAGAAGTCCATGACATGTCTTCCTCACTATGCAAGAAAGTTGTTACATATCCTGGCTACAATATTTGCTCCTTATTATACATTTTGGTAATATGGAATTACATATTTAATAAAAGAATGTGGAATTAAAGCAAATAAAGGAGCAATGGAAGACTATCATTATGCAAGGACTTTCTAAACATATTCATCAATTGGCCTTTTTCAAGACTCTACGTATTATGTCATTATGCAAGGAACTTGCTACACATCTTCATCCATTGGCATTTCAAGACTTAATGAAGAAGTATTCTTCTATAAATAGAGGACAACTCTCCCTTAGTTAGATACCAAGTTATAGAATAGCTATAGCTCTTTAAAGTTTCTCTTTCTCTTGTCTTTCTTTTGCTAGTAGTAAAATACTCCTAGTATTAATTATAAGTCTTTTAAATTCCCTTTTTATATTTTCATACTCTATAATGGAGTAATTTCTTTTTGTTGGGATAGTTGATGAAGCTTGATATATTTTTAATACTTATCTCAGTTTTAATACATACTTGGCCTGAAATTATCTATTTCACATTTTACACTTTGCGGGAATGTTAGTTTTATTATTCTTTATTATCACTCCTACATATTTTATCTCGAGGTTATTATCATATTAATTTTGTAATTCTCACGGAGCAAAATTAATATGTGGTAACTGATGAGTAAAATAAGTAGATTGAAAATAAATTTTAGTAATCTACCATTTCAAGTCCGTAGTCTTGCTTGCCTCAGTTTTAATTCTCGCGGAGGAATTGTTGTAGGCAAGATTATTGATTTTTAGTAAAAATATTCTCACGAATTTTTCACTACTTTTAAGCACAATTCAGGCAAGAAAAATATTTTGGTTTAACTGTCACTTGTTATAACTCAATTAATTTGCATAACCTCACGGAGTGTTATTAATTGATTATTTTCTTGTGAGCAAAATATAATTGAATTAGAAATAAGCACTTATTCTTTTGAGAAATATATGTCAAAATTGAGATTTTAATTATAAATATTATCAAGTGAATTCAATGATTCCCAACTCTTTTTAAATTGAAAATCTTCCACAAGTTATTTTGTTTTAGTTAAAGTTATTCAAAAAGTTCAAAAACTCACTTTTCATCAATCTGATTCTCTCAAATAGTAGTTGGAATATTCAAGTCTGTAGCATAGATTTCCCAATCTCTGTGGGATGATATCTTAAACTATACTATTATTTGACAAAGCACGAGCAGGAAAATCCTATACTCTTTGGCCTCGTCAAATTTTTGGCGCCGTTGCCGGGGGTTGGCAAACATCTACTTCGGACTAAATATTTTGTTACTAATTTGAGAACATATAATTATAATTAATATTATCGTTATCTATTAATTGTTACTAATATATTAACTATATTTCCTTGTTACTCAAGTACACCTTCTAACATTTCCATTACTACTTCTAACATTTTCATTTTATATTATTATTATTATTATTATTATTATTATTATTATTATTATTATTATTATTATTATTATTATTATTATTATGACACGACCCGGAATCCGATTAGGCCGTGCGGGCACCCGACATCCTCCCCTAGACCCGTCGGGTGAACCCTTACCAATTAAATTAGGAAAATAAATATAATAGTTCATAAATAAGGACAAGACTTAAAAAAAAAACACAGACATATCGACACTTCTAAGCTGTACGAAAGAAAATTACAGCTAACTACCCAACATACTAAGTTTAAGGCTATCCAGAATAGACATCTAAGAGTACAAAAGAAGACAAATACCTCCTGAAGGGAGCAAAATACAACTGAAATAATAACCAATAAACTGGTGGCCATCCGGAATAAAAGCTGGCTCACCCTGACAGCTGAAGTCGTCTTCGCTCCTTCACAACGTGGCAAACTAAATCCTGGAGCGAACCTGCCGAAACGAAATAGATAGACAAGAAACAAACAACAAACAAGGGTGAGTCAAAAGGACTCAATAAGTGGGGAAGACTAGCCACCTCAAAGAATAGGATAGCTAGCCAGGGAGAAGAAAAGCAGATAAACTAAATCCATCTTATTTGAACTATAAATAAGCAAAGCCAAATAATAACTGAAAACACGTATGGAATCATAAACAGCCAGGGACATAAGGTAGACAAAACATATAGATATCCTGAACATGTCGACAATCAGAAATACATCCTGTTGCGGCGTGCAACCCGATCCGTATATTTACACTGTTGCGGCATGCAACCTGATCCAATCCATGTATTTATATTGTCGCGACGTGCAACCCGGGATACGAGTCAGAAATATATAGGCAAACTGAGATACGGTATACATACCGCATATATAAAACACAACACGATATTCACACAATAGTCAGCGCGCGGTGCAATGAAATGGGATGAATGCAGTATGATGCAATGGTGTCACATGTGCCAAATAGATGGAGCGGAATCCTCCTGCTCCGGGGGTGGAATCCTCCTACCCTCAATATGATGCAATGGAGCGGAATCCTCCTGCTCCGAGGGCGGAATCCTCCTACCCTCAATATGATGCAATGGAGCGGAATCCTCCTGCTCCGAGGGCGGAATCCTCCTACCCTCAATATGATGCAATGGAGCGGAATCCTCCTGCTCCGAGGGCGGAATACTCCTGCACCCAATATGATATGCAATGTAATGCATATGAATGACATATAATGCATATGAATGCAATGTGATGCAATAATAACACTTCACCGGCGCGGGACTCTCATCGACAGCCGGGATGTAGATGCCAACTTACAGCCAGGGTACAGTGCTCAGATTCTCAATGCAATACCAACAGTAGGACATAACATATAATATACAATATAAATCCAAAGCTAATGCGTAATGAGTACGCCTATCGGCAGCTACACACGTAAGGAATACGTGGTAGAAAATCCACGAGGCCAGGTGCCTCCAAAGAAATGGATATAAACACTTACCTTGTTACAAAGTTAGATAAACCACTCAATAACCGCTTGTCCTTTGGTTTCATTGCCAAACTATCCCACTGTGATCAATAAGCAGAAAAATATATCACATTAGGCTAAAGGCTTCATTCCTCACATTTTAGGGTAATCCAGGTAGGAACCTGATACCCTATTCGCATACGCAATACGCAGGCCAGGCCTATATACAGGGTTTAAGGCCACATAACCAAACCCCAAATAAATTACATTTATAAGTTGCCCATAACTCACTGAGTACGAATATATAATCAATTTTATTATCGGAGTCCATTTGACCCTTTAAACTATCAATTTACGTCATTAGGGCGATGTCTAAAATCTCTATTTTTACCGTAAAAATATATTCAAACATACGTAATAAACTCAAATAATATATTAGGATCATTACCTGAATGTTTCAGGGTAAAAATTCTTCTTTTCTCCGGCCCCTTTTCCTATTTTCTGGCATTTTTCCCAGCCTCTGCGTCATTTTCTTAATTCCCTGTCTATGTTTGCGTTTTCTATTGTTTTTTGTAAAAGTGAGCTTAGGTGAGCATATAAGCTCACCTTTAAACCGGCATACATTTTTTTTTTTTTTTTGTCTTTTGTCTTTTTCTCTTTTTTTTTCTTTTCGCGACGAAAATTAAAACGGTACCCTATGATATTCGAAATAATTCCAACTTTTGCATACGAGTTATAAAAAATATATGTAACATACTCGCGAAGGCGGATCTCAAATTGGACTCCCGAAACTCAAGATGCGAATTTAAATAGAAAAGAAGTCAAATTATTTTAACTTTCGGCATTTTAGCGGAAACTAGCCGAACAACATCAAAATTTAGTTTCGAAAATTTACAAAAATCACACATAATCATACGAACCTAACGGCACTTTCGGATTTCGAATCGGAGCTCATTCGGCAAAAACCGAGCTTGAAAATCTCTTTTTAATATTTATTGCCAATAAAAACTGAAACCTTCTTCCGATGCCTACCAAACGAGGTCTGATTTAGCTCAAATTTTACAGACAGGTTAATGGACATTACGAATATTTTAAAATTATCGGCACGCCAATCGGAGTCCTAACTTCCGAAACGACTGACCGAGGTCGTTTCATTCTCCTCCACTTAAACCCTCGTTCGTCCTCGAACGAGCCTAAATCTAAAGCAAGATTTACGCAGATAACAAGAGAACTTGCACAACCTTCATAAACTACTCCACGGACATTATCTCATAATTACAGAATCAGAGTATAACACGCACATAAAACTCTTGGATAAAAATATAGTTGGATAATATGATAACGTCATTGCCCAACTTATTCGGACTAAGCTGACACTTCCTCAAACAGGTGAGGAGAGCTCTATATTTTGAAACAAAGACACACGAAACTCTGGATGGATTAACATGATTCAGCCGATAATCACCTCTTCGATATACCTTTCGATTTAGAACAGGTCAATGGAACTAAGAATTAGCTCACGCTTCAGCAACGCCTTAGAGATTTAATATTATGATTCGGTATCAATTGGACGAAGACTCATCCACTTAATGCATAAACTCATACAACTAATTTGAATAGAAATAGTCATCCTCGCACAACCTGCTGGATTAAAGAAGACCTAGCTAAAAGCTGAACATAGGCAGACCTAAACTACCAAACTACCCTTTCGAGTTGCCAACTAGCTGCAACTCTCGAGTTCACAACTCCATACCTTTGCCGTAAACACCACTGCCCGATGGATGGTACTTCTATATAAAAATTTCGGCAGAGTTTCCCCTGAAACTGGATGATCCGCAAAAACAGAACCAACACTATACTATACATGGGAATGGATACCCGGATAAACTGATAACATAAACATGTTTAACGGATAACAAGATTAGACAACTGGAGCAAAACAATAATATGCTTCCAAAACAATAATATGCTTACCCGGCCACAATAACACGTACTCTGGCTCAACACAGGGAACGCCACAAGCGGCTACCAATTGCCCACGCTCACTAGTACCGGACGAAGAAGAAATGGAAATAGATCGAGGATAGAAATAATTAGAGCTTCAGGAAGTTCATCTTCTTATTTGCTTGACTACCAAAGCTAGACTACTTCCGCGTCAGGCGAGCCAAAAAATCGCAATTGAAGAGATAGACATTAAATAAGCTTTATGGAAAAACATCCATACCAATTTTAACCTTCCAATAAGAAGGAAATTCTGACAATTTACCATAAACCCTTTTATAACTAAGACAAGCTCATAGAATAACATGACTCTACTAGAATCTCGAACCAAGATGAGACACATAGATCGAGCATTACTTACTAGCCACTTTACACCGGAAGAAACAACGACACTTTCTGACAGTGACGAATAAGAATCCCATCATCCTACCAATACTGATTTCCGATGACAGAGGTAAAATGACTTGACATAATAACACAAGGTGGCATAATAGGATGCCAAGCAGGCAATAACAATACTCACTGTCAAATCTCTCATATTTAGATCAGATAAACTAGTAGGGTCTCATAAATGCCAGGAATAAATCGTATCAGAAACTCACCCCTCTACCGCAACCGATTCTTAATTACGACAATATCCAAGGAAACCGTCGAAACATGATAAGACACACCATTTCCAGATCGATCGGAAAGATAAATCTGACACGACCCGAAATCCGGTTAGGCCGTGCGGGCACCCGACATCCTTCCCTAGACCCGTCGGGCGAACCCTTACCAATTAAATTAGGCAAATAAATATAATTCAATTCATTAATAAGAACAAGGCTTAAAAAAAATACTGACATACTGATACCTCTAAGCTGTACAAAAGAAATTACAGCTGACTACCCAACATACTAGGTTTAGGGTTATCCAGACCAGACATCTAAGAGTACAAAAGAAGACAAATACCTCCTGAAGGGAGCAAAATGCAACTGAAATAATAACCAATAAACTGGTGGCCATCCGGAATAAAAGCTGGCTCACCCTGACAGCTGAAGTCGTCTTCGCTCCTTCACAACGTGGCGAACTCAATCCTGGAGCGAACCTGCCGAAACGAAATAGATAGAAAAAGAAACAAACAACAAACAAGGGTGAGTCAAAAGGACTCAATAAGTGGGGCAGACTAGCCACCTCAAAGAATAGGATAGCTAGCCAGGGAGAAGAAACAGATAAACCAAATTTCTTTTATTTAAATTATAAAAAGGTAGAGCCAGATAACAACCGAAAACACGTAAGAAACTTATAAACTCAACCAAGGATGCGTGCCAAAAACATAACAACAAATAAGAAATGCACATATAAACAGGACAATAGTTATGTACCACAAGTTTACACAATGGTATGAAATAAAATGAAATAAAATGAAGTGAGATGAAATGAGATGAAATATGATGCAAAGGGTCACATGTGCCCGTAATCCCATCCCGAAGCGGAATACTCCTGCATTCGAGGGGAATCCAATCTGATAACCAACTGGAGCGGAATACTCCTGCTCCTGGGGCGGAATACTCCTGCACCCGATATAATATAAAGCAGAGGCGGAATACTCCTGCACTCTCCTGGGGCGGAATACTCCTGCACCCGATATAATGTAAAGCTGAGGCGGAATACTCCTGCACTCAATATCTGACATAAGAGCGGAATACTCCTGCTCTTGGGGCGGAATCCTCCTACCCTCAATGTGATACAATGGAGCGGAATACTCCTGCTCCTGGGGCGGAATACTCCTGCCCTCAATATGATACAATGGAGCGGAATCCTCCTGCTCCTGGGGCGGAATACTCCTGCCCTCAATATGATATGCAATGTAATGCATATGAATGCAATGTGATGCAATAACCCTTCACCGGCGCGGGACTCTCATCGACAACCGGGAAGTAGATGCCAACTCGCAGCCAGGGTACAATGCTCAAATTCTCAATACAATACCAACAATAGGACATAACATATATTATATAATATAAATCCAAAGCTAAGGCGTAATGAGTACGCCTATCGGCAGCTACACACGTAAGGAATACGTGGTAGAAAATCCACGAGGCCAGGTGCCTCCAAAGAAATGGATATAAACACTTACCTCTCTCAAAAGTTAGCATTGCGACCAACAACCGCGTTATTTTTGAATGCATTGCCAAACGATCCCACTGTGATCAATAAGCAGAAAAATATATCACATTAGGCTAAAGGCTTCATCCCTCACATCGTAGGGCAATCCAGGTAGGAACCTGATACCCTATTCGCATACGCAATACGCAGGCCAGGCCTATATACAGGGTTTAAGGCCACATAACCAAACCCCAAATGAATTACATATATAAGTTGCCCATAACTCACTGAGTACGAATATATAATCAATTCCATTATCGGGGTCCATTTGACCCTTTAAACTATTAATTGAACTTATTAAAACGATGGCTAATATCCCAAATTTTACCGTAAAGATATATTCAAACACACGTAATAAACTCAAATAATATATTAGGATCATTACCTGAATGTTGCAGGGTGAAAATTCTACTTTTTTCCGGCCCCTTTTCTTATTTTCTGGTATTTTTCTATTTCATTTCTCTGCGTTTTCTTCTTTCCAATTTGTTTCTGATTATGTTCTCCACTCCTATACATATCTGCTCATCTCAGCAATGACCCTCACCGCCAAACTTTTACATTTCATTTTTCTTTCTCCTTTTTTTGTCTTTTCCCATTTTGTTTTCTCTTCTTTTTTTTTTTTTTTCCTTTTATTATATATATTTTTTTTAACGAAAATTAAAATAGTACCCTACGATATTCGAAATAATTCCAACTTTTGCATACAAGTTATAAAAAATATATGTAATATACTCGCGAAGGCGGATCTCAAATCAGACTCCCGAAACTCAAGATGCGAATTTAAATGAAAAGAAGTCAAATTATTTAACTTTCGGCATTTTAGCGGAAACTAGCCGAACAACATCGAAATTCAATTTCGAAAGCTTACAAAAATCACAAATAATCATACGAACCTAACGGCGCTTTCGGATTTCGAATCGGAGCTCATTCGGCAAAAACCGAGCTCGAAAATCTCTTTTTAATATTTATCGCCAATAAAAACTGAAACCTTCTTCCGATGCCTACCAAACGAGGTCTGATTTAGCTCAAATTTTACAGACAGGTCCTAATGGACATTACGAATATTTTAAAATTATCGGCACGCCAATCGGAGTCCTAACTTCCGAAACGACTGACCGAGGTCGTTTCATTCTCCTCCACTTAAACTCTCGTTCGTCCTCGAACGAGCCTAAATCTAAAGCAAGATTTACGCAGATAACAAGAGAACTTGCACAACCTTCATAAACTACTCCACGGACATGATCTCATAATTACAGAATCAGAGTTATGACATGCACATCAAACCCTTGGATAAAAACATAGCTGGATAATATCATAACGTCATTGCCCAAGTTATTCTGACTAAACCGATCCTTCCTCGATCACGAGAGGAGAATTCTGCATTTTCGAAGCAAAGATATACGAAACTCTGGATGGACTAACATGATTCAGCCGAGAATCACCTTTTCGATATGCCTTTCGATATAGAACAAGTCGATGAAACAAAGAATTAGCTTACGCTTGATGTAATAGGGGGAACTTTTGAAGTACCTTGTCAGTACATATTATAGAAGATTTGATGCAAGCTATATTATTTTTACAAACACACTAGGCAACATCTCAGTTGATGTTAGTGTTGTTCCGCAAGCTCCTTGTGGGAATGTAGTTACTCATATCCTAATGTATGTCAAAGGTCCATCTGAACAGGGTCTATATATAAGGATAAGGATCAGGCAAATACTTCTGGATAGTATGATGCAGACCAGGAATGATCCCCAGACTGAACACCTACTTTAGGGTATTTTCTTTCAATTGAAAATATTATGACTTGAAAAAGTAAAAATAAAGGAGACACGTAGTTGAACCATGAGCTGAGGCAGAATACCAGTAACAAAGTTGATTACATGAGCGCTTACAACGCTAAAGTAACCTCTCAAGGAGTTAAGGTGTGAAGGAGATATGCCAATGATGGATGGACGACAAGCTGCACTAGATCTTTCACTCTAAATTTCCATGAAGTAAAACAACGTCAGTATGAGGATCCAGTTCTAGTTGAATACAGACAGATAGCCCAAGGAAAACCGAAGTCACCATACAGGGTCACTACTGACGGTGTTCTCATGTATAAAGATAGACTTTGTATTTATGATGTCACAGATTCACGTGGACAGATTATGATAGAGGCACATTATTCCAAATACACTGTTCATCCAGATTCGACTAAGATGCACCATGATCTTAAGCAGATTATTGGTGGGATAGAATGAAGTGTGACATAGCAGGATTTGTGGCTCAGTGTTCTAATTGCCAGCAGGTTAAAGTCATGTCATCTTTTCAGACTTTATATTTTCAGCAGATAGATACGTATATATAATCAGGTTGCCAGCTTATCCCTACATTAATAGATTATTAGTGGGTTTAGCAATGATCGACACTCATTGTAGATTTCTACCGTAGCCTTACTTTGGGTCGTGAGAAAAGTGATATCAACACCTCAGAGATTTAATATTACCATTCAGTATTTGGAGGAAGACTCCTCCACTTAAAGCACAAACTCATGTAGCCATTTGTATAGGAATAACCATCCTCGCACAGTCTGCTGGACTAAAGAAGATTTGGCTAAAAGCTGAACGTAAGCAGACCGAAGCTACCAACTACCCTTTCGAGTTGCCAAACAGCTGCAACTCTCAAGTTCACAACTCCATACCTTTGCCGTAAACACTACCGCCCGATGGATGGTACTTCTATATAAAAATTTCGGCAGAGTTTCCCCTGAAACTGGACGATCCGCAAAAACAGAACCAGCATTATACTATACATGGGAATGGATACCCGGATAAACTGATAACATAAACATGTTAAACGGATAACAAGATGAGACAACTGGACCAAAACAATAATATGCTTCCAAAATAATAATATGCTTACCCGGCCACAATAACACGTACTCTGGCTCAACACAGGGAACGTCACAAGCGGCTACCAATCGCCCAAGCTCACTAGTGCCGGACGAAGAAGAAATAGAAATAGATCGAGGATAGATATAATTAGAGCTTCAGAAAGTCCATCTTCTTATTTGCTTGACTACCAAAGCTAGACTACTTTCGCGTCAAGCGAGCCAAAAAATCGCAATTGAAGAGATAGATATTAAATAAGCTTTATGGAAAAACATCCATACCAATTTAACCTCCCAATAAGA
Organism: Petunia axillaris subsp. axillaris; assembly: GCA_029990575.1. Classification (NCBI taxonomy): domain Eukaryota; kingdom Viridiplantae; phylum Streptophyta; class Magnoliopsida; order Solanales; family Solanaceae; genus Petunia; species Petunia axillaris. Next base: position 166,316,823 of record JARKNS010000008.1, read on the forward strand.
AGGAAACTCTGATAATTTACCAGAATACTCTTTTATAACTTAAACAAGCTCATAGAATAACATGACTTACTAACATTTCGAACCAAGAGGAGACACATAGATCGAGTATTACTTATTGATCACTTTACACCAGAAGAAACAATGACACTTCCTGATGGTGATAAATAAGAATCCCATCATCCTACCAGCACTGAGTTCCAAAGAGAGGTAGACTGACTTGACATTATAACAGAAGGTGGCACAACAGGATGCCAAGCAAACAATAGCGACACTTACTGTCAAATCTCTCATATTTAGATTAGATAAACTAGTAGGGTCTCATAAATGCCAGGAATAAATCGTATCAGAAACTCACCCCTCTACCGCAACCAATTCTTAATTACGACAATATCCAAGGAAACCGTCGAAACATGATAAGACACACCATTTCCAGATCGATCGGAAAGATAAATCTTACTTACAGATAAGGGAAGAAGAAACAGACGGGCCTACTACATCGGATGCCTCAGCATCCTGCCAGACTTGCAGTTCATAAAACTGCCTTTGCGGCTGAACTAAGCCGCTACACTGATAATTACTTCTAGAAGAACCACTACCACTGCGCTCTCGACCTCTACTGGATGGTGGCATTTCTATGATTAATTAAAATTTACATGAAATTCCTGCGACTGTGCAGGTGCCTGAGGGCAAGAAGAAGGACGATTGTCTACTTGCTGGAGTAAGGAAAAACTCCTCAAAGGATAACCAGACTCATGACAGTGATAACACCCTTTTCCCTGAAAATGGTAGCTGGAAAGATTGTCGATAACTATAAAGAGAAAAACTGGGTCTAATCTTGATGAACTACTTGCACACTTTGAGAATCACGCTCTACAAGCTGAGATAACCTGGAAGGTGACTTCAAAAAAATAATCAGAACACTTACCTCCAAATGAGGTACCATGGTTGCCCACCAGGGCCACGAGATTTCTTGCTCTCCCGCTCTAACTTACGGTATGCCTCGAGCCTTCGAGCAATATCAACAACAATATCAAATGAAATCCCGACCTCAATCTCTTGAGCCATCTGGGATCTCAAGGAAAAAGAAAGGTCATCAATAAATCTTTAAATCTCTCGAAAGGCTCATGAACTAGTTCAAATGCATATTCGGCCATTTTATGGAATTCAATCTTATATTCTGAAACACCAACAGGCTAACCGACAGACTACCCTGTCCAATCCACTTGAACTGACAACATTTTTCATCTTGTTAGCTACTCGAAAGGAACTTTTTCCACGAACCTAGAAGAAAAATCGAACCACGTTAGCTAATAAAAGAGAGGCCCACCAATTCAAGGCTGGACCCCTGAAACTGGAAAGAAGAATAATCAACACCATACCGCTTGATATAATCAAAAGCCTGAAGGATACGCTGGCATTATTTTATTTTTAAAAAAAATCACGAGGTTTATCTAATGCATTGCTTAAGAATATCGGAAGGTTCAACCGCGTAAAATAATGCAACCTCTTTAGGCACTCGGACCGAACTGATACCTCGGCTAGCTAACCAGCCAGAACAATTAGAGGCACAACACATGCTGCCTCCGAAACATACTTTATTGCGGCAACATTAAGAACTGGAATAGGAGCTCCCTGAGATCGAACGTCTCCATTTGCGGCAACCTGATAGGCTGCCTAACGAATAATAGGTTCTAGCGGTATCTGCGTCGCCAAAATTCTCGTAAAATCATCGTAGATAGCCAAGGGAACCACAAGGCCCTGCTCCCATGCCCATCGCGAGCTCGTACAATTGGGACCTCCGTAACTAGATCGTCAGCACAATCAAAATACTCGGGGCTTCGTCAGTGCTAGCCCAACGCTAGACTGCTTCGTCTTGAACTCATACCGTTTGTTGATTTATCGCACGAGGGTTCACAATTACCACGAACGAATTAGCGAAAATACTTTTGCATCTTAGACCGACGGAAGATCAGAAAAAAAAGGAAGTGAAACTTCCTAAATGCCATCATAGCCCCTCGTAGATAAGTACGGACGTCTACGTACCCATCAGCGAGACTCTACTAGACACTGTCTTAGTCTGGATAGACACTAAACCTGGCTCTGATACCAACTGACACGACCCGAAATCCGGTTAGGCCGTGCGGGCACCCGACATCCTTCCCTAGACCCGTCGGGCGAACCCTTACCAATTAAATTAGGCAAATAAATATAATTCAATTCATTAATAAGAACAAGGCTTAAAAAAAACACTGACATACTGATACCTCTAAGCTGTACAAAAGAAATTACAGCTGACTACCCAACATACTAGGTTTAGGGTTATCCAGACCAGACATCTAAGAGTACAAAAGAAGACAAATACCTCCTGAAGGGAGCAAAATGCAACTGAAATAATAACCAATAAACTGGTGGCCATCCGGAATAAAAGCTGGCTCACCCTGACAGCTGAAGTCGTCTTCGCTCCTTCACAACGTGGCGAACTCAATCCTGGAGCGAACCTGCCGAAACGAAATAGATAGAAAAAGAAACAAACAACAAACAAGGGTGAGTCAAAAGGACTCAATAAGTGGGGCAGACTAGCCACCTCAAAGAATAGGATAGCTAGCCAGGGAGAAGAAACAGATAAACCAAATTTCTTTTATTTAAATTATAAAAAGGTAGAGCCAGATAACAACCGAAAACACGTAAGAAACTTATAAACTCAACCAAGGATGCGTGCCAAAAACATAACAACAAATAAGAAATGCACATATAAACAGGACAATAGTTATGTACCACAAGTTTACACAATGGTATGAAATAAAATGAAATAAAATGAAGTGAGATGAAATGAGATGAAATATGATGCAAAGGGTCACATGTGCCCGTAATCCCATCCCGAAGCGGAATACTCCTGCATTCGAGGGGAATCCAATCTGATAACCAACTGGAGCGGAATACTCCTGCTCCTGGGGCGGAATACTCCTGCACCCGATATAATATAAAGCAGAGGCGGAATACTCCTGCACTCTCCTGGGGCGGAATACTCCTGCACCCGATATAATGTAAAGCTGAGGCGGAATACTCTTGCACTCAATATCTGACATAAGAGCGGAATACTCCTGCTCTTGGGGCGGAATCCTCCTACCCTCAATGTGATACAATGGAGCGGAATACTCCTGCTCCTGGGGCGGAATACTCCTGCCCTCAATATGATACAATGGAGCGGAATCCTCCTGCTCCTGGGGCGGAATACTCCTGCCAATGCATATGAATGCAATGTAATGCATATGAATGCAATGTGATGCAATAACCCTTCACCGGCGCGGGACTCTCATCGACAACCGGGAAGTAGATGCCAACTCGCAGCCAGGGTACAATGCTCAAATTCTCAATACAATACCAACAATAGGACATAACATATATTATATAATATAAATCCAAAGCTAAGGCGTAATGAGTACGCCTATCGGCAGCTACACACGTAAGGAATACGTGGTAGAAAATCCACGAGGCCAGGTGCCTCCAAAGAAATGGATATAAACACTTACCTCTCTCAAAAGTTAGCATTGCGACCAACAACCGCGTTATTTTTGAATGCATTGCCAAACGATCCCACTGTGATCAATAAGCAGAAAAATATATCACATTAGGCTAAAGGCTTCATCCCTCACATCGTAGGGCAATCCAGGTAGGAACCTGATACCCTATTCGCATACGCAATACGCAGGCCAGGCCTATATACAGGGTTTAAGGCCACATAACCAAACCCCAAATAAATTACATATATAAGTTGCCCATAACTCACTGAGTACGAATATATAATCAATTCCATTATCGGGGTCCATTTGACCCTTTAAACTATTAATTGAACTTATTAAAACGATGGCTAATATCCCAATTTTTACCGTAAAGATATATTCAAACACACGTAATAAACTCAAATAATATATTAGGATCATTACCTGAATGTTGCAGGGTGAAAATTCTACTTTTTTCCGGCCCCTTTTCTTATTTTCTGGTATTTTTCTATTTCATTTCTCTGCGTTTTCTTCTTTCCAATTTGTTTCTGATTATGTTCTCCACTCCTATACATATCTGCTCATCTCAGCAATGACCCTCACCGCCAAACTTTTACATTTCATTTTTCTTTCTCCTTTTTTTGTCTTTTCCCATTTTGTTTTCTCTTCTTTTTTTTTTCCTTTTATTATATATATTTTTTTTAACGAAAATTAAAATAGTACCATACGATATTCGAAATAATTCCAACTTTTGCATACAAGTTATACAAAATATATGTAATATACTCGCGAAGGCGGATCTCAAATCAGACTCCCGAAACTCAAGATGCGAATTTAAATGAAAAGAAGTCAAATTATTTAACTTTCGGCATTTTAGCGGAAACTAGCCGAACAACATCGAAATTCAATTTCGAAAGCTTACAAAAATCAAAAATAATCATACGAACCTAACGGCGCTTTCGGATTTCGAATCGGAGCTCATTCGGCAAAAACCGAGCTCGAAAATCTCTTTTTAATATTTATAGCCAATAAAAACTGAAACCTTCTTCCGATGCCTACCAAACGAGGTCTGATTTAGCTCAAATTTTATAGACAGGTCCTAATGGACATTACGAATATTTTAAAATTATCGGCACGCCAATCGGAGTCCTAACTTCCGAAACGACTGACCGAGGTCGTTTCAAAATCTTACTTACAAATAAGGGAAGAAGAAACACACGGGTCTACCACATCGGATGCCTCAGCATCCTGCCAGACAAGCAATTCATAGAACTGCCTCTACAGCTGAGCTGAGCCACTACCCTGACAATCACTTTCTGGAGAACCACCACTCTCTCAACCTCTACTGGATGGTGGCATATCTCTGCTTGATTAAGATCTAAATGAAATTCCCTGCGACTGTGCAGGTACCTGATGGCAAGAGAAAGGACGGCTGCTAACTTATCGGAATAAGGAAAAATCCTCAAAGAATAGCCAGACTCACGACAATGATAACAGGAAAACTCCTCAAAGGATAATCAGACTCACGACAATGATAACACCTTTTCACTGACTATAGGAGCTGGACAGATTGTTGATAGCTACAAAGAGAAAGCTAAGTCTAATCTTGATGAACTACCCGCGCACTCTGAGAATCGCGCTCTACAAGCTGAGATAACCTGGAAGGTGACCTCCCAAAATAATCAGAACTCTTACCTCCAAATGAGGTACCATGGTTACCCACTATGGCCACGGGATCTCTTGCTCTCCCGCTCTAACTTATGGTATGCCTCGTACCTCTGAGCAATATTAATAACAACATCAACTAAAATCTCGACCTCAATCTCTCGAGTCACCTGGGATCTCAAGGAAAAAGAAAGGTCATCAATAAATCTTTGAATCTCTCGAAAGGCTCATGGACTAGTTCTAATGCATATTCAGTCATTCTATAGAATTCAATCTCATATTCTGAAACACTAACAGGCTAACCGACAGGCTACCCTGTCCAATCCACTCGAACTGGCAACATTTTTCATCTTTTTCGCTACTCGAAAGGAACTTTTCCACGAATCTAGAAGAAAAACCGAACAAAGTTGGCTAATAAAGAGCAGTCCACCAATTCAACACTGGACCTCTGAAACTGGAAAACAGAATAATCGACACCATACCGCTCGATATAACAAGAGCCTGAAGGATATGCTGACATCATTGTATTTTAAAAATTTACGAGGTTTATCTGATGTATTGCTTAAGAATATCGGAAGGTTCAACCGCGTAAAATAATGCAACCTCTTTAGGCACTCGGACCGAATTGATACCCGGCTGGCTAACCAGCCAGAACAATTAGAGGTACAACACATACTACCTCCGGAATATAATTTACTGCAGCAATATTAAGAACCGGAAAAGGAGCTCCCTGAAATCGAACGTCTGCACATGCGGCAACCTGATAGGCTGCCCAGCGAATAATAGGTTCTTACGGTATCTGCGTCGCCAAGATTCTTGTAAAGCATCGTAGAGAGCCAAGGGAACTACAAGGCCCTGCTCCCTTGCCCATCGCGAGCTCGTACAGCTGGGACCTCCGTAACTAGATCGTCAGCACGATCAAAACACTCGGGGCTTCGTCAGTGCTAACCCCAGGTCAAACTGCTTCGTCTTGAACTCATACCGTTTGCTGATTTGAACTCATCCTAGACCGACGCATGATCAGAAAAGAAGGAAGTGAAACTTCCTAAATGCCATCATAGCCTCTCGTAGATAAGTACGGACGTCTACGTACCCATCAGCGAGACTCTACTAGACACTGTCTTAGTCTGGATAGACTCTAAATCGAGCTCTGATACCAACTGACACGACCCGGAATCCGATTAGGACGTGCGGGCACCCGACATCCTCCCCTAGACCCGTCGGGCGAACCCTTACCAATTAAATTAGAAAAATAAATATAATAGTTCATAAATAAGGACAAGACTTAAAAAAACACACAGACATATCGACACTTCTAAGCTGTACGAAAGAAAATTACAGCTAACTACCCAACATACTAAGTTTAGGGCTATCCAGAATAGACATCTAAGAGTACAAAAGAAGACAAATACCTCCTGAAGGGAGCAAAATGCAACTGAAATAATAACCAATAAACTGGTGGCCATCCGGAATAAAAGCTGGCTCACCCTGACAGCTGAAGTCGTCTTCGCTCCTTCACAACGTGGCAAACTAAATCCTGGAGCGAACCTGCCGAAACGAAATAGATAGACAAGAAACAAACAACAAACAAGGGTGAGTCAAAAGGACTCAATAAGTGGGGAAGACTAGCCACCTCAAAGAATAGGATAGCTAGCCAAGGAGAAGAAAAGCAGATAAACTAAATCCATCTTATTTGAACTATAAACAAGCAAAGCCAAATAATAACTGAAAACACGTATGGAATCATAAACAGCCAGGGACATAAGTTAGACAAAACATATAGATATCCTGAACATGTCGACAATCAGAAATACATCCTGTTGCGGCGTGCAACCCGATCCGTATATTTACACTGTTGCGGCGTGCAACCCGATCCAATCCATGTATTTATATTGTCGCGATGTGCAACCCGGGATACGAGTCAGAAATATATAGGCCAACTGAGATACGGTATACACACCGCATATATAAAACACAACACGATATTCACACAATAGTCAGCGCGCGGTGCAATGAAATGGGATGAATGCAGTATGATGCAATGGTGTCACATGTGCCAAATAGATGGAGCGGAATCCTCCTGCTCCGGGGGCGGAATCCTCCTACCCTCAATATGATGCAATGGAGCAGAATCCTCCTGCTCCGAGGGCGGAATCCTCCTACCCTCAATATGATGCAATAGAGCGGAATCCTCCTGCTCCGGGGGCGGAATCCTCCTACCCTCAATATGATGCAATGGAGCGGAATCCTCCTGCTCCGAGGGCGGAATCCTCCTACCCTCAATATGATGCAATGGATCGGAATCCTCCTGCTACGAGGGCGGAATCCTCCTACCCTCAATATGATGCAATGGAGCGGAATCCTCCTGCTCCGAGGGCGGAATACTCCTGCACCCAATATGATATGCAATGTAATGCATATGAATGACATATAATGCATATGAATGCAAGGTGATGCAATAATAACACTTCACCGGCGCGGGACTCTCATCGACAGCCGGGAAGTAGATGCCAACTTACAGCCAGGGTACAGTGCTCAGATTCTCAATGCAATACCAACAGTAGGACATAACATATAATATACAATATAAATCCAAAGCTAAGGCGTAATGAGTACGCCTATCGGCAGCTACACACGTAAGGAATACGTGGTAGAAAATCCACGAGGCCAGGTGCCTCCAAAGAAATGGATATAAACACTTACCTTGTTACAAAGTTAGAAAAACCACTCAATAACCGCTTGTCCTTTGGTTTCATTGCCAAACGATCCCACTGTGATCAATAAGCAGAAAAATATATCACATTAGGCTAAAGGCTTCATTCCTCACATTTTAGGGTAATCCAGGTAGGAACTTGATACCCTATTCGCATACGCAATACGCAGTCCTATATACAGGGTTTAAGGCCACATAACCAAACCCCAAATAAATTACATTTATAAGTTGCCCATAACTCACTGAGTACGAATATATAATCAATTTCATTATCGGGGTCCATTTGACCCTTTAAACTATCAATTTACGTCATTAGGGCGATGTCTAAAATCCCTATTTTTACCGTAAAAATATATTCAAACATACGTAATAAACTCAAATAATATATTAGGATCATTACCTGAATGTTTCAGGGTAAAAATTCTACTTTTCTCCGACCCCTTTTCCCATTTTCTGGCATTTTTCCCAGCCTCTGCGTCATTTTCTTAATTCCCTGTCAATGATTGCGTTTTCTATTGTTTTCTGTAAAAGTGAGCTTAGGTGAGCATATAAGCTCACCTTTAAACCGCCATACATTTTTTTTTTGTCTTTTGTCTTTTTCTCTGTTTTTTTTTTCTTTTCGCGACAAAAATTAAAACGGTATCCTATGATATTCGAAATAATTCCAACTTTTGCATACGAATTATAAAAAATATATGTAACATACTCGCGAAGGCGGATCTCAAATTGGACTCCCGAAACTCAAGATGCGAATTTAAATAGAAAAGAAGTCAAATTATTTAACTTTTGGCATTTTAGTGGAAACTAGCCGAACAACATCGAAATTTACTTTCGAAAGTTTACAAAAATCACACATAATCATACGAACCTAACGGCACTTTCGGATTTCGAATCGGAGCTCATTCGGCAAAAACCGAGCTTGAAAATCTCTTTTTAATATTTATTGCCAATAAAAACTGAAACCTTCTTCCGATGCCTACCAAACGAGGTCTGATTTAGCTCAAATTTTACAGACAGGTTCTAATGGACATTACGAATATTTTAAAATTATCGGCACGCCAATCGGAGTCCTAACTTCCGAAACGACTGACCGAGGTCGTTTCATAATAATAATATTATTATTATTATTATTATTATTATTATTATTATTATTATTAATTTTCTCTAGTATATTACCTTTTATTATTATATTATCGTTTTTTACACTAGGGCCACTAATATTACTATTATTTACTAATATATTAACTATAACATTTCGTTGTTACTTAAGTAATTTCTCTAATATTTCCTTGTTACTCAAGTACTTCTTTCTAATATTTCCTTGTTATTCAAGTACTTCTTTCTAATATTGCTATTACTACTTCTAACATTTTCTCTTTTTCTTCTAACACTTATATTTTGTTTTGTATATTATATTATATTATATTATTATTTTTAGTTAGCAAGTAATATTAAAGTGTTTATCTAATTGTCCATGTCACTTCTTTCATCTATCATTTTATTTTCCCTACTACTTTTATTATAACGTCTACTTTAGTATATCTAAGTTTTACTATAATTATTATTATTATAAATTTTCTTTAAAGTATTTACCATTACTAATTACTATAGTCTATAATATAATATATTAGTAGTTCTCTATATTAAGTATTTCTTATTGTTATTATTATTGCTACTAACCTTTTTAAGAAAAAGTTAAAAAGAAAAGAAAAAAATAAAAAAAAAATTATTGTTTGTACTACTACATAAGTACTGTTTTGACATAACAAGTCTTCATTTTAATTATTTAGTATTATTAGTAGTATTACAAGTATTATTATATTAGTATTACTTTTATTGCTACTATTACTCCTAGATTATTTTGTTTTCTTTTTCTTCTTAAGTTTCTATAGTGTTATTACTAATACTGTTTCTATTTATATTATAGCACACGTATTTTTCTTCCTATTTAAATTATTGCTATTACTATTATTTTTTTAATACTTTTATTAGTTTGATATAAATAATAACTTATGTCATCTTACTATTTTTGTTCTATCACAAACTAGTGCTATCTAATCATCGTTATTTCTTTTCCATTGCTCAAATAACAATAGTATTGCACTACCTCATTGTTATTTCATTTCTATTCCTCATATAACAATAGTATTGTACTATTTTTCTTTTTCTTTTTCTTTTTCCTTGAAAGGCCTTCTACTAATTTTTATTACTTTTACTTTATTACAACTACTACTACTCCACTTACGTACTACTTTCCTTCTTTTCAAACTACTCAAGTGTTATCTATATTTTGCACTATTAGTACTACTTACTAGTTGCTATTTTATATATAGTATTTTTGTATTTTTATTTTTAGTACTAATTCTTCCATATTCTTTTTTTTATAATTATATTATTATTATTAACTAGTTTACTTTATACCTACTATTTTTATTATCTTTATTTTTTTCTTCCTTATACTATTTTCTTTCTGGTACTGATATTACTACTACTTTAAAATATTATTTTTTTAAAATTTTATTATTTAAAAAATTTCAAGTAGTTTATGACCCGCTCTTCTAACAAAGAGTTGGTCATTTACGATCCTGAAATTGAAAAATCTTTACGGTTGCGCAGGAAAGGACATTCATCATCTTCTCAAAGCGCAACTTATGACAAAATGGAGCAGCAACTAAGAGATGACAATAACCAACTGGGTGTCGATCCACCAGTTATTGTAGAAGATTAGTTTGACGACGTGGCTCCAAGACCAGCAAACAGAATCCTAAGGGATTATGCTAGACCAGACCGCTTCAACTGTGAGTCTAGTGTGAGAAAACCCCCAGTTGCAACCAACAACTTTGAAATCAGGACCGGCCTGATTCAAACAATTCAACAATCCTGTACTTTCACCGGTGATCCAAGTGAAGATCCACATAGTCATTTAATTGATTTCTTGGAACTAGTTGAAACTGCTAAATATAATGGAGTATCTCCTGAAGCAATCAAGTTAAGGCTATTTCCTTTTTCTTTAAAAGGAGATGCCAAGACTTGGTTCCGAAGTTTACCTCAAGGTTCTATTACTACATGGGACCAGATGACTCAGAAATTTTTAAATAAATATTTTCCCCTGCTAAAACAACAAAGTTAAGACAAGATATTTCTAATTTCTTGCAGACTGACACTGAGTCAGTTTATCAAGCATGGGAAAGATTAAAAACAATGCTAAGAAAATGTCCATATCATGACATTCCTGAACATATGCAGCTGTACATTTTCTATCACGGGTTAAAACCATCTTCTAGAAATGTGATAGATGCAGCTGCAGGAGGTTCCATAATGGGAAAAACCACTGTTGAAACATTGCAATTGTTGAATGAAATTTCTGAAAATGCTATTCAATGGCCATCTGATCGTGTAGTAATAAAAAGAGCTGCTACGGTAAATCAGGCAGATGTTTTAAATACACTAACACAACAGATTGTTTCTTTGGCACAAAAGTTTGAATCTTTTCAGGTTAATACACAACAACCAAGCCAGTCTGAGACTTGCGACATGTGTGGAGGAAACTATCTGAACCATGAATGTCAAGCAACCAATCAGAATGATGAACAGGTCAATGCCATCGGGTACAAGCCATACCCTTTTGGAAGTCCAATGGCACAAAAACATCCAGGATTTCAATGGAGCAACCCAAATGGTGCTGAGAATTCTCAAAGCTTCCAGAAGCAACAGGTACAAGGACCACCCGGATACCAGAATCAAAATCGTGTGCAACCGAATTTCAAGCCATATCAACAAGCAGCTCCATATCAACAAAGGCCTCAGCAAGCCCATCAAAGTCTAGATTAAGGGTGTCCACCGGCACGGTCCGGTCCGGTTCTGGTGCGCCTGCGCCGGTCCGGTCCGGTCCGGTGTAATGTTTAAAAAAAAAACTCGGTGCCGGTCCGGTCCCGGTCCGGTCAAACGGTGCAGTTGCACCAATGCCGGATCGGAACCGGAACCGGCAAACGAAACCGTTCCGATCCCGGTCCGGTTCGGTTCGGTTTCGTTAATTTTTTTTATTTTTTAAATTATATTTTTTATTGTTTAAAATAGAAGAAAAAAATATTGGTAGACTAAAATCTAAATAAACAACACAAAACACACATATTATTCAACAATACACATAGTACATTAAGTTGAAAAATGGAAATGCATAATTAGAAAATAAAAACATGAAAATAGACTAGAAATTAGAAAAATACATAAATTTTCAAGTTCAGCGACTCAACACTCAATTATCACGTGGTTGCAGATATTTGCCACTATCACGAGTTGCCCATTCGTAGGCATGATGGTATTCCAAGTGGGTCTTAAACCTCATTGTCCCTTCAGTATTTGATTCATCATCCCAATTCCAAACTTTCTGACAAAGAGTACATTGAGCTTTGCCGGTATCATTATTTTTTGTGATAAATTCCCAAACTTCGGATCTTTTAGTTCTTCTTGGACCACCAGACGGACCTGCGGTAGTAGCACCTTGAACTTGATTAGGATTATTTGCATTTGCAGCCATGTTGATAGAAAATTTAATAAAATAGCCTTTTCTTAGAAATTTTTAAGAGAAATGAATAGAAAATATTGAATTGTGATTAATTTGATGAAATATAGGAGTATTTATAGGAAAATAGGTAGGGGAGGGCTGTAGGGGCGTTTATGGGTGTGGGGGTGGGAAAAATAGCCGTTTATGGCCGTTGCCAACGGCTATTTTTCAAAAGAGAGCGGATTTGGATAATTTGTTGCAGTGGGCCGGTCCGGTCCGGCCCGGTTCTGTCGTTTTGTTATTTTTTTATTTTTTTTTTGTTTTTTGGTTATTTGTTTGTTTTTAATACCATTTGTAGTTTTTTTTTTTTTGTACATCTATTTTTTATGTAATAACTTATATAATACTAGTAATCTAGTATTAAAATATTAACTATTAAGTAATGTAGTATTTTAGTATTTAATATTTAAGTATTAAATTGTAAAAATATAATTGAGAATATATAAAACAATGATTGATAACTTAGTAGCAAGACATAACACTTGTTATTTTTTCAAACTTAATAAATAGAAGTTAGTAGTATAATAGTATTTAGTATTTAGTATTTAGTATTGAATTGCAAAGAGGTAACTTAATAGCAAAGGATAATTAATAATATAACAAAGGATTATAATTTACTTAATAGCAAGACGTAACGCATTTTATTGAATAATGGTTGATTTTTTTTTTTTTTTGCAAAGTACATAGATATTAAATTGCAAAAACTACATATTAATAAAAAAACTTCTCATTTTTTGAATAATTTCTTCTAGCACCTCTGGAGGAACCGGTGAAAAAGAGTCATCTTCTTCATAATCATTTTCATTGTCCGAACTTCCATCGCCTGATAAAATTTCTGTTGATGCTTCTACATCGGCTAGTTCATCTTCTGCAAATCTAAAATTTCTTCGCTCCGATCTAATCCAATCTCTGAATAATACGGCCGTCTCCATTGCTTCTTCCTTCAATGAATGTCTATGATCTCCAATTTGTAATCTTCCTTGGCTAAACGCGCTTTCTGAAGCAACTGCTGATGCTTGAATAGTTAGAATATCCCGCGTCATTTTTGCTAAAACTGGAAACTGTGCTTGTTGATCCTTCCAAAATGGCAGTAGTTGCTCACTTCCAAAATAATCAACTTCCTTGCAAGCATGAAGTAAATAAACATCAAGCTCGTTGAACATTCCGCTGCTACTCGAATGCCTGCTAGAAAGCCTTTGATTAAGGCTGGAAAAACTTCCCAATCCGGTTGCAGCTCTTTTACTCGCCTGTGTTGAACTTGATCCAGCTCCACTTGGAACAACATTATCAGCTGCAGTCCTATACCTTTCATAAATCCGTTGGCAATCTACAATTACCTGCGCACAAACTATTTCTACACTTGGTGCTTCTTCATCAGTAATTCTCAAAGTCCGATAAATTTCTCTAATTAGCATTTCCTTATTAAAACGTTTAAAACATGGATGTAATACATAAGCAATGTAATAAAGTGGTGGAATCGGAAAAAAATATTTTTAAAATTTTTCAATCATTGCTTCTACCGCAACATCATAACCATGCACTACTCTATAATCGTTAAGTAATTCTGCTATTCCAGCTATAAAATACAACATGGTAGTGATTGTAGGATAATATTGACCGGAAAATTCTTTAGTAGCATAAAAAAACTCTGCTAAAAAAAGAAGAAGACGCTCAACATTTTACCAATCAGATTCTTCTAGGTGATACACTACAGCCACTTTGCGATTAAAATAATTAGTAATAGGCACTCGTAAAGTGTAAGCAACATTCAAAGAGTCATATACAGTATTCCACCTAGTTGAAACTTCCTTGGGAACTCTTCTAGGATTTAAACTTTCATTCACACACTCTACCTTAAAGTCCCTCCATCTATCCGGTTTTTTAGATTTAAAAATATAACTAATTGCGAGTCTAACCTTCATAATAGTAGGATCAAATAACTTAAGGCCATCTTTTACAACTAAATTATATATATGACATGCACATCTAACATGAAATAATTCTTCAAAAAGGGGATGCAATGCGGGTATTAACTTACTAATAGCATAATCATTGTTTGCAGCATTATCAAGAGTTATACTTAAAATTTTATCACTAAGAAAATACGCCTTACAAATATCCGAAACTTCTCTCTTAATAAATGCTCCCGTGTGTGGTTCATCGACAGCACAATATGCTAAAATTCTTTTTTGCATTACCCAGTTAAGATCTATCCAATGACAAGTAACTGTTAAATACTCATACTCATTAACACCACGACCCAAATCAGTAGTAAGACAAACTCTACAATCAAAGTGATAAAATATATATCGTAAATATTGTCTATATTCATTTTTAAATTTTATAATATCACTTCTAACCGTAGTTTTCGGAAAACCTTGAAAAGATGGATTATATACGGTTTGAATATAACGAATAAAACCTTGACAAGAAGCAAATGTAAAAGGTAAGCACTCTACCGCAATCATTTTTTCCATTTGTTCCCTATCTTTCTTCTTATCATAATGCATAAGCCCCCCCGTCACTGGGTTAATTTCCTGTTGGACTCCACTACCTTGTGATGAAGCCATTCTATTTCCTGAACGAGGGCCACCCGGCCTCCTTTCCCATTCATCCTTATGATAGTTTTCTAAGTGTGTTCTCAACTTTCCCGTCCCACTATTATGTCTGCCGGTTTTAAAATCCCAAACTTTTTTACAAAGTTCACATTTAGCGGTCTGAGCCGGAACATTTTTAGTAATAAATTTCCACACATCCGATCTTTCGGGTCGTACATATGGTTCTCTACTAGGAGGCATAGGTGGTAATTCAGTTTCTTCAGGTTCACTTTGAAATTGACTAGTGGGTGTTTCATCATCTAAATTAGCCCCTTCGGTATTTTCTTCATATTGTGTCTCTAACATATCATTATCCAGTGGTTGATCAAAATTTATATCATACAAAATTTGCGAGTCATCTTACTGAGTAAAATCATCTAGAAGAGAAGGAGCGCTAGAAGTACCAACTGGTCTTTTACCTAAAGCACGACTACGTCTATCATCCCCCCCTCGGTTAGAAGCACGTGATCTACGACCGCTACCCGTACGCCCAGTAATTGATCTCCACAGTCCAGACATTTTTATAATTATTAAAATATGCTTCAAACAAATTACTAAAATATGCTACAAACAATAATATTGCACAAAAATAAAATAGATAATAAAAAGTAAGAACGAGTTTACTTGATATCGTGAACTTAGAATATAGATTGTAGAACTTAGGAAGTGAAATTTGAAACTTGACCGGAACCGCACCGAACAATATTCCACTTCACTCCAAATAATTTTTTGTAATGCAATTTAGCACTTAGACACTTTTTTCAAGAGCAACTTTGAATTATTTAGCAAATAGCCTTTGTAGAAATAAGAGAGATTGATAGAGATTTAGAGAGAATATTAGAGAAATTGTGAATAAATTGATGAAAAATGATGGTATTTATAGAAAAAATAGGTTGGGGTCTATGGGGGCGCCTAGGGGGGTGGGGGCAAAAAATAGCCGTTTTTGGCCGTTGGGCCAACGGCTGTGCGTAAAATATTTGCTAAAGCCCATCAGATTCTACCGGTCCGGTCCGGATCGGTTCCGGTTCATTTTGGTCCGGTCCATCCGGTTCATTTTGGGGGTGCCGGATCGGAAACGTGCCTTTTTTTATTTTTATATTTGGCCCGGCTTGCGCCGGTCCGTGCCGGTCCATTTCGGTGCAAACCGGGCTATTAGACAGCCTTAGTCTAGATGACCTTTTGTACAAGTACATTAAGGCCACTGACAAGAAAATGGAAAGCAAAAATTCTGCCCTTAAGAATTTGGAAATTCAGGTAAGCCAATTGGCAACTCTTGTCTCAGAAAAGATTCAAGGTCCCTTACCAAGCAATACGGAGAAAAATCCAAAAGAACACCTTAAGGCCATTGCCTTACGGTCAGGTAAGAATCTTGATGATCCATATTCTGACAGACAGGAAAAGAACCAGCCAGAGCAACAGGTAGACAAGGGTAAGAATGTTGAAACACCCAATGAACTGTCACAAGAGAAAGAAGTCCAGAAAAAAGAAAAGAATATTGAAAAAGTAACTCATCTCCCTGTGACAATTCCTTTTCCACAAAAAATGAAAAGAGAAAAGCTTGATAATCAATTTGCAAAGTTTTTGGAAATTTTAAAGCAAATTCACATTAATATTCCTTTTACTGATGCTTTGTTGCAAATGCCTTCATATGCCAAATTTCTAAAAGAAATCTTGTCAAGCAAAAGAAAATTGGAAGAAGTTTCTGTGGTAATGCTTACTGAAAAATGCAGTGATATACTTCAAAATAAGCTGCCACAAAAGCTCGGTGATCCGGGAAGTTATACAATTCCATGTACCTTGGGAGGATTACATTTTGAAAAAGCACTTTGTGATTCTGGAGCTTCAATTAATTTGATGCCATTTTCTATTTTTAGGAAATTGGATCTTGGTGAGATGAAAAATACAGTTGTTTCTCTTCAATTTGCATATCAAAGTACTAAAAAACCTAAGGAAATAATTGAAAATGTTCTTGTGAGAGTAGATAAGTTTGTTTTCCCTGTAGATTTCATAGTACTTGAAATGGAAGAATGTCCTAACCAATAATTTTAGGTAGACCTTTTCTTGCTACAGGTAGAGCAATCATAGATGTTCATCAAGGACAACTGATTCTAAGAGTTGATGAAGAAAGAGTCATTTTTGATATGCAAAAGATTCTAAATTTTCAGGAGATGAGACATCATCTTCTTGTTTTTCAATTGACATGATTGGTGATCTTGCAGATGAATTTAAAGATGATCAATTGATTTTAGACTCAATGGAGAGATGTTTGGCTAAATCTGGCACCACACAGGATGATGATCTTGTAGTCAGAAGTGAAGTAAAATTATTGGAACATAATTCTAAGGAAGAGGATGAAATGCAATCAGAAGAAGTTCACACAAAAATTGAACTCAAAATTCCCCCTTCCCATTTGAAATATGTTTATCTTGAGCCTGAATTATTTCTAGTAATAATTTCATCTTCTCTATCTGCAGAACAAGAACATAAATTGATTGAAGTACTCAGGACACATAAAGGAGCCATAGGGTGGACTATAGCAGACATCAAAGGCATTAGTCCAGCAATTTGCACACACAGAATCTTCATGGAGGATAGCTACAAGCCAATAGTCCAACCCCAAAGGAGATTGAATCCAGCAATGCAAGAAGTGGTAAAAAATGAAGTTATTAAGCTTCTCGCAGCAGGTATTATTTACCCCATTTCTGACAGCCCTTGGGTAAGTCCTGTTCAGGTGGTACCAAAGAAAGGAGGTATGACGGTAATAAAAAATGAAAATAATGAACTCATACCTACCCGAACAGTTACAGGATGGAGAGTCTGTATTGATTACAGACGTCTCAATGATGCCACCAGAAAAGATCATTTTCCTTTACCATTTATTGATCAAATGTTAGAAAGAGTAGCAGGATATGGTTTTTATTATTTTCTTGGTGGATATTCAGGGTATAACCAGATACCAATTGCACCAGAAGATCAGGATAAGACAACTTTCACATGTCCCCATGGAAATGTCATTTGGTTTATGCAATGCACCTGCTACATTTCAGCGATGCATGTCTGCAATTTTCTCTGACATAACTGAAAAATTTTTGGAAATTTTTATGGATGATTTCACCCTTTTTGGTAAAACATTTGAAGATTGTCTCCACCATTTGACCTTAGTTCTTAAGAGATGTGAAGAGACAAACTTGATTCTTAATTGGGAGAAATGTCATTTTATGGTTACTGAAGGAATAGTTTTAGGACATAAAATCACTGCTAAAGGGATAGAAGTTGATAAGGCTAAAATTGATCTTATAGCAGGATTACCCCCTCCTACAACTGTTAAAGGCATTAGAAGTTTTTTAGGCCATGCAGGTTTTTACCAGACGGTTTATAAAAGATTTTTCAAAAATTTCAAAACCTCTGACTAACCTTTTGATGAAAGATGTCAAGTTTGATTTTTCAGGTGATTGTATAGAAGCTTTTGAAACTCTTAAGGAGAAATTATCATCTGCCCCTGTAGTTGTATCCCCTGATTGGAGCAAACCTTTTGAGGTCATGTGTGATGCTAGTGATACAGCTGTTGGAGCTGTTTTAGGCCAGAGAAAAGATAGGATTTTTCGTCCCATATACTATGCCAGTAGGACTTTAAATGAAGCTCAGCTGAATTATGCCACAACAGAAAAAGAACTATTGGCAGTAGTATTTGCTTTTGATAAGTTTCGTTCTTATTTGATAGGAACCAAGGTCACTGTTTTCACTGATCATGCGGCTTTAAAATACCTCTTAACAAAAAAAGATGCCCGACCTAGATTGTTAAGATGGATTTTACTTCTGCAAGAGTTTGACCTTGAAATAAAAGACAAAAAGGGAACCGAAAATCAAGTAGCTGACCATTTGTCTAGATTAGAGAATCCTCCTTCTGAGTCTTGTGAAATAAAAGAAGAATTTCCTGATGAACATATCTTTTCTGTTAGCTCAGATGTAACTCAACCACCCTGGTTTGCAGACATTGAAAATTACTTGGTTGGAAAGTGGACACCCCAAGATCTCTCTTACCAACAAAGAAAAAAACTCATATCTGATGCTAAGCATTATCCGTGGAATGATCCTTATTTATTTAAATATTGTGCAGATAATATTATTAGAAGGTGTGTGACTGAAGAAGAAATGAGCAAGATTTTGCATCATTGCCATGATGGAGCAATTGGAGGACATTATGCTGCAAATCGGACAGCATTTAAAGTTTTGGAGGCTGGATTCTTCTGGCCAACACTTTTTAAGGACGTTCGTGCATATGTTGCACAATGTGACAGGTGTCAGAGAGCAGGTAACATCACTAAAAGAGATGAAATGTCACTGCAATCAATTCAGGTATGTGAGATATTTGATGTCTGGGGTATAGATTTTATGGGTCTGTTTCCTTCATCTCATTCATTTGAATATATCCTTGTGGCTGTTGATTATGTTTCACGATGGGTTGAAGCCATTCCCACAAGAAAGAATGATGCTCGAACTGTGTGCAATTTTCTCAGAAAAATATTTTTACCAAATTTGGCACACCACGAGTTATCATTAGTGACCAAGGCACTCATTTCATGAATAGACAATTTTCTGCCCTTCTATCAAAATATGGTGTAACTCACAAAACAGGAACACCATATCATGCTCAAACTCAAGGGCAAGTTGAGGTGTCTAACCGCGAATTAAAAAGGATACTTGAAAAAATGGTTGGAATCTCAAGAAAAGACTGGGCTTTAAAATTAGATGATGCATTATGGGCATACCGAACGGCATTTAAAACGCCAATTGAAACATCCCCATATAGATTATTCTTTGGAAAATCTTGCCATTTGCAAGTCGAATTAGAGCACAAAGCTTATTGGGCATTAAAAGCATTGAAGTTTGATTTAACATCTGCTGGTAAAAATAGACTTTTTCAGATTAATGAATTGGAAGAGTTGAGGCTGGAAGCTTATGAAAATGCCAAGATTTATAAAGAAAAAACAAAAAAATGGCATGACAACCTGATCCGACAAAAAAGCTTCAAAATTGGAGATCATGTACTTCTGTACAATAGCCGACTCAGGCTATTTCCTGGAAAATTGAAATCTAGGTGGACATGTCCTTATATTGTTACAGATGTCACTCCATATGGAGCAATTGAAATTCAACAGTTTAATGGAGGAGACAAGTTTAAAGTCAATGGCCACAGGCTAAAATTGTATTTTGGAGGACATTTTGAGCAGCAACCATCAGTAACCATGATAGATTGATGAGTTTCACAGTTACTACGTCGAGCTGACGACGTTAAACTCAGAACTAAGGTTTCTTACCCGTAGCCATTGAGGGTGAAGCAATGGAGCCTTATAAGTCCAACATAGATCTGACTAATTAAATGTTTAACCAATTGATCTGGTCAATATCCAGATTATTGTACAACCGGAACATCTCATGAAGGCCTCTACAAAAACAGTGTCACCTAGACAGGAGTAACTCCATGGTGATCGGTATGCCTAAGTTACTGGTTGGTTAACCATTCAATTGTGAAAATCTAATTTTGGCACAGGTAATTTTCTAGTTTATATTCAAACTAGGACCTTATGACTGTTAAGGTGTTAAAATAATCAGTCTATTACACATAGAATATGTGTGGTCACAGTCTCTTTCAAGCTTTCTTCTGTGATCGTAATTTTGAAAGCCAAATATATATATATATATTTTAAATTATTAAGTAGTATTTTCTATTTTAATTATCCTAGTTTAAAAAAAATTAAAAAAATCCTTTTACTCCCTTTCCACTCGTGTTGAAACGTGTTTTCATTCTGGAGAATGAAATGTTCAAGTGTGGGGGAGAATTATACTGATTTATATATTTTAAATATAATATCTTCTTCTAAACTGTGATTTTTGTAGATATTTAATTAACAACATAAATTCTTTACATTATGCTCAATATTATTTCTTTTTATTTTTCACCATATGTTTTTCCATGAACGATTTTGACTTTGTAAAAACAGTAGCAAGCATCTTCGACCCAGGAAATCATTGGGATTGAGAAAAGTTATGATCACAAAAGCAGGAAGAATCAATAAACTTGGCTAGAACTTGCTCTAAATGTTTTTCGAGGCGAAATAATGGATAACACTGATTTTTAAAAAATGAACTTAGGCCTTCTTTGATTCCCAGTTCTAGCCTCTTTATTTTTCATCAAAATATACATATTTTGCCTCTTAGAACCTTTTTAGCCTTGATCCTAATTTTTTTAACATCGTATTTCTCTCTAAAAAAAAAAAGAAGAGAAAAATATATATATATTAGTCGTATATATGTATATATCTCTATATATACGCATAAAAATACACTTTCTTCCAGCAGTTGATGAGCGCAGATTGATATCAATAACAGGAAGAAGTATCAAAAAAAAAAAGAAAAAAAAAAGAGAATATATGATTGTTAATGATATTGCAAAGGCAAAGAATGTAATAAGGAGGAGTGCTAAAAAAAAAGGATGAAAATACTAAGAACCAAGAAATGTTTGCTCAAAGTTTGAAGGAGAAAAGTCACTATAAATATATCCTTACCCAACCGGCCTATAGCCTGACATTACAAGCCAAGAAAAGTCCTAAAAGATTTTAAAAATTAGTTTTGTATCTATATTAGTGGAGATAAACATGAAAAGCAAGCATATGGATTCGGCTATGATACTTACTAAATAAGTGATCATAAATCTATCAATTCTGAAAGATTCAAGGGGCGAAGAATGCAAGCTTTTGTTGATCAAGTCAGAATTCAGACATAAGGTAAAAGATTTGGTGAATTTAGAAAGGATAATTGCATTGAACATAATGAGAGATATTTATTTTGAATAAATTGCATATCCTACAAAAATCGTAATTTTTGAAGAAAATCATTTAAAAAAAAAAACTTTTTACTCGAGGACGAGCAAAAGTTCAAGTATGGGGGAATTTGATGAATATAATTTATTCGTGTATTTTCTTATATATAAATATATATATTTTAAATAAAAGCATGAATAAATGTATTCAATTCTCCTATATTTTCTAACAAATCTTGTAGAGAAAAATAATACTTGGAAAGAGAAATATATCATGAATAAAGTAAATAACAAAGGAAGAAGAGTTTTACGTATGTAAGAAGAAGTCCATGACATGTCTTCCTCACTATGCAAGAAAGTTGTTACATATCTTGGCTACAATATTTGCTCCTTATTATACATTTTGGTAATATGGAATTGCACATTTAATAAAAGAATGTGGAATTAAAGCAAATAAAGGAGCAATGGAAGACTATCATTATGCAAGGACTTTCTAAACATATTCATCAATTGGCCTTTTTCAAGACTCTACGTATTATGTCATTATGCAAGGAACTTGCTACACATCTTCATCCATTGGCATTTCAAGACTTAATGAAGAAGTATTCTTCTATAAATAGAGGATAACTCTCCCTTAGTTAGATATCAAGTTATAGAATAGCTATAGCTCTTTAAAGTTTCTCTTTCTCTTGTCTTTCTTTTTCTAGTAGTAAAATACTCCTAGTTTTAATTATAAGTCTTTTAAATTCCCTTTTTATATTTTCATACTCTATAATGGAGTAATTTCTTTTTGTTGGGATAGTTGATGAAGCTTGATATATTTTTAATACTTATCTCAGTTTTAATACATACTTGGCCTGAAATTATCTATTTCACATTTTACACTGTGCAGGAATGTTAGTTTTATTATTCTTTATTATCACTCCTACATATTTTATCTCGAGGTTATTATCATATTAATTTTGTAATTCTCACTGAGCAAAATTAATATGTGGTAACTGATGAGTAAAATAAGTAGATTGAAAATAAATTTTAGTAATCTACCATTTCAAGTCCGTAGTCTTGCTTGCCTCAGTTTTAATTCTCACGGAGGAATTGTTGTAGGCAAGATTATTGATTTTTAGTAAAAATATTCTCACGAAGTTTTCACTACTTTTTAGCACAATTTAGGCAAGAAAAATATTTCGGTTTAACTGTCACTTGTTATAACTCAATTAATTTGCATAACCTCACGGAGTGTTATTAATTGATTATTTTCTTGTGAGCAAAATATAATTGAATTAGAAATAAGCAATTATTCTTTAGAGAAATATATGTCAAAATTGAGATTTTTATTATAAATATTATCAAGTGAATTCAATGATTCCCAACTCTTTTTAAATTGAAAATCTTCCACAAGTTATTTTGTTTTAGTTAAAGTTATTCAAAAACTTCAAAAACTCACTTTTCATCAATCTGATTCTCTCAAATAGTAGTTGGAATATTCAAAGTCTGTAGCATAGATTTCCCAATCTCTGTGGGACGATATCTTAAACTATACTATAATTTGACAAAGCACGAGCAGGAAAATCCTATACACTTTGGCCTCGTCAATGATTAGTAGTACAACTTCTTGGTATTCCTAATCATAGCGAGTACAGAATACACAAAAATTATCAAGAGATCATGGTATCTATCCTATCACTCAAAATGATGATTTTCATATAACACGGAGGATAGATAATCGAAAGAGAGAGTAAAGTAAGAAAGTAGAACCCGGTTATGGTCAGTTTCTTCTTCATTCATTGCTTTGATGCCGTCGATAACTCTATTGTGACCTCTTCCTTGCTTGGAAAATTCGATCTTCAGTGTTTGCACAAATAACAACAGTTTGATATGCAGTTGGTTGTGTTTCTATTCAAACTCATATCAAGAAGACAATTTTCTCAAACTCATTAACCCTTGAAGAAATACAGAACGACTCCCTCTCAGGGACTTCTCTTTTCCATCAATTACCAATTTCCAAAAGGAACGTTTCATTAAATTAAATGTGTTGATGTCATCTCCATGTTTAGCAAATCTCCATCATCATAGAATGGTTTAGAAACCTGCTGCTTGTCCATTGATCTTTCTGCCAACAATATGGAACAGATATTTGCATATGTAGGCTTTCAATAGGTACACATCAATCAGAATTTGACACCATTTGAAAAGTAATACAATTCCTTTCACGGCGCTGACTTTCCTATTCTTCTTCAATATTAAATATCTCTTTAAATTGTAAGGAAAATAGGAACAACAAAACGGGAATCGAAGAAGAACAACTTTGAGGCACGAAGATCGCTATCTTAAAGAGATATTGCCCGTATACTCTTGAGGGAAATTACAGGCTAATTCTCTCTAGGATACAACAAAGTCCTAATATACTGCAAATTTTCTTAAACTACTTTAGGAGAGTCCTTCTATTTATGAAAGATTAGAGATGACTTTTCATAATAGTCACCCTCTTTCACCAATAGATATGTCTATTCAACTTAAGACCTCAAAATATTACAAACTATTTCCAACAATCTGTGCCTCCGGCGAACCACCACGGAGTGACGTTGCCGCTGCTTGTTTGCGCCATTCGTTGCCGCTGCTCCACCACCAGAGTGGCGGCTCTGTTGCTTCTACGGATCTGTTTTCGATCTGTTTCTCCTTCTTTTTTTTTTGTGCTTTATTTTATTTTGTATATGTATTTATGTGTATATTTATGTATAACTATTGTATTGATATGTATGTATATGTTTTGGTATATAAAT
Source organism: Petunia axillaris subsp. axillaris (assembly GCA_029990575.1). Lineage (NCBI taxonomy): Eukaryota > Viridiplantae > Streptophyta > Magnoliopsida > Solanales > Solanaceae > Petunia > Petunia axillaris. Next base: position 166,341,462 of record JARKNS010000008.1, read on the forward strand.
ACAATTAAATTTTTTGAATGTCTACGTAAATTTATTATATATTTGTGCATGTGTATTTCAACCTACATATTTTGTATGTCAATTTATATTTTTTTTGGGTATAAATTTGTATTTGTGTGTATATGTGTGTTAAATATGTGACCATGAATCCTCTGTATGTGTTTGTATATGTGATGTATATTTCTAGTGTTTTAATGTATGTTTATGTATTTTTATAGATCAAATCTATTTTTTTTTAAATATGAAGGTGTTTTTATGTATTTTTATAGATCAAATCAAATATTTTTTTTAAGTATGAAAGTGTATTTTTGTATGTTTATCCACCTACAACTTTTTTCAGATTTTTATTTTTTTTTAAAAAAAATATTCCGTTCACTAGCGACCGGCTGCAGGTGATGGTGCGCCGAATCAGTGTAGCAGTGGGGAAGGGAAAGGGTAAAACCCTAATTTGTATGGTTTAAATGGTTTTTGTACATGCTATATAAAAAAGTATTGGTATTTATTATAAAGTGGTATAGTATGTTATTTTTTGTAATTTTAGTGTTCGGGTTGTATATATTTGTAATTCTCCCTTATTTATATAATGAGATTATTAACATTAAATGTGTTCAGAATTTGACAAAATCTCCTCTTATTGTTCACCTAGTGTTATTTTTATTTTCCCGTAAAATTTATCCACTAAGCCTGCTAACGGTTTAGATAGCAGCGACAAAATTTACCCCCTAAGCTTACTAAGAGCTTGTTTTACCAAACTTCTTAAAACTGCTTATTTGAAAAGCGTTTTCTTTAAAAGTGCGTTAAATTATGAGTAAAAGATATGTGAAGATTCACCTTACAATTATTTAACTAGATAAATAATTTTAAATATTTATTATCAAAGACTATATTTAATTAAAAATTTTAAAATAGAGCATACATAATTGAATATTCTAAATTCATACCATAAAAAAACACAATTTGATTCAAAGCTTCCAACAATAATTATGTAGGTGTGTATAGAAAAAACAAGGAGAAAAAACGACTATTTATGTATTAGAAA